>OX421474.1:0-1376618 GCA_949126895.1 Eilema caniola
ACTCCCTCAGGGAACGATTTAATGATATTGATAACTGTAGCTTCCCAATATACATATATTTGAAAACATTGTATGTCAGGAAAAATTTTATTTTTTTTTATTTATTTATTTATTCATTCATACTTGCAACCATCATTACAGGATTAACCTAATACAATGGCAGAAGGAAATTAAATAATAAATAACAGCTTACAATATCTAACAATAAAACTTAAACTAATTTGATACACATAACTGAGTAAACATAGCCTCCGTGAACTCACTACGCGTACAAGAAAACAAATCTACCCTTTGAGATACCTCGTTGAGCACACGCAACGTTCGCGTCAGCGGCGCTAGCTGTAGGAGGTTGGTGCGAGCACACGGCACCGAGAATAGTGGCGGTCGCCTCCGTCGTCCTATGTACTCGTCCGGGACGCACAGAGAGGTCGTCTGCAGTACTGCCTGATTATTTATTAGCCCCCTCAAGACTTTCACCACATATGTTGCTAACGCCACTTCCCGTCTCACCTCAAGCCTACAGTAACCCACCATACCCAGAACAAACAAAGTAGGATACAATGACGGATATCCTGGGTATACCCCATATATCTTTAGATATAGGAACCTAATAAATTTGTTCTGGATACGCTCCAGCATGACTATATACCTATCCTCATGTGGGGACCAGATAACGGAGTTACCCTCCAGGTGGCTTCTCACATGAGCCTCAAACAGAGCTTTCAATGCACCAATGTTTGTAAACTGATTTGCCTGTCGCAACACAAATCCTAGGTTGCGGTAAGCTTTTTTACAAACATTGGTAACGTGTTCTCGGAAGTTGAGATCAGCCACAAACTGAACGCCCAGATCTTTTACTGCGGTGACGCGCTGCAACTGGATCCCCTCCATGTGGTACTGGTGTTGAGGCGGAGTACGGGCACGAGTAAACGTGAGAATGGAGCACTTCGCCACATTAAAAAAGAGTTTATTGTCATGGCTCCATTGTACAACCCGATTTATATCCCGCTGCAGTACATTATGATCGTCATCCTGCTTGATCTCTCGTATCAATTTCAAATCATCAGCAAATAACAAGGGTGTTGATTCGCTGACTACACTCGGTAAGTCGTTAATCATTAAAATGAAAAGAAGCGGGCCCAGGTTGCTGCCCTGGCTTACGCCCGACCATGTGAAATATGGTTGTGAAAGACTACCTCCACAGTCCACGTACTGGCATCTATCCCGCAGGTAACTCGCGAAGAATGCCAGCGTGCGAGGAGTGCAGCCCACATCTGCTAATTTCAAAAGAAGTATGTCGTTATCGACGGTATCAAAAGCCTTCCGGAAATCAAGGTAGACTACATCAACCTGCAAGCCAGCATCCACCGCCGGCACCAGATGGGTCATTAGATGCAGTAAATTCCCACTTGTCCCCCGACCAGGACGGAAACCGTGCTGTGCGTCAGACAACTGAGCACTCACCTGCTTGTACATGGAGCTGTGAATGGCAGCCTCAAACACTTTTGCGGGAGTGCTTAAAATCGCCACTGGCCTGTAGTCACTAGGTGATGTTCCTCCACCTCCCTTCGGCACTGGAATTACTCGTGTAAGTTTCCAGCAGTCTGGGAATGTCGCAGTCTGGATACAGGTATTAAAAATATGTAATAGCGGTCTCACTAACACCTTGCGACAGTCTCTGAAGAGAAATGATGGTATCCCGTCAGGTCCTACAGAATTTTTAGGGAGCAAGCGGGTAAGAGCATCCAGAACGTCAGCGGGGCTCAGCTGAGCTAAGTGAGCCCAAGTGCCCGGCGTCGCCTTCGCGCTCGCCGCCGCAACATCCAGTGCGGCCGGTTCATCACTGTAGACAGAGTGAAAGAATCGAGCAAACTCACCGGCACATTCAGCATCTGCCAAGACACGCCCATCTGATATTAATTTGGCTTTACCCGAATCAGTTCTCCTCGACCTAATATACTTCCAAAATGCTCGTGGATCCGTTTTTAGATGTTTTTGCATGCGATCCGTATATTGTTCGAGTGCGCAGGAAGTCTCCGCCTTCACTCGCGCCCTACATTGTGAAAAAGTATCATAATCACTCTGTAGCTTACTTTTTTTGAATTTTTTATGTAGATTATATTTCAATTTTATTTCTTTAATAATACTTTCAGTATACCAAGGAGGGTAAATGTACTTGTTATTGATAAAAGCTTTTATTTTAGGCGGAACACAAGCATCAAATACGGCATAAACTTTATTGTAGAATGAGTTTAACGTTGTGTTAGGATCCTGGATAGAAAGCATATTTGTGTAGTCTATGTTAGCTATCATATCATATAATTTGAAAAAGTCGGCTTTGTGAAAATTCCACTGTCTATTCGTATTTGGTACGCAAGTGTCTGAGTGTGATGCGAGCGTAGCAGGCGCGGATGGCGCGGGGTCGCCCGCAGGCGCGAGGCGCGCGCCAAGCGCACAGCTGACGGCGAGCGGCGGGTGGTGCGGGTCCACGGGGGTCATGCCCTCGTCAGCCGCGCACACCGACACGCCCGCGCGCGCGCTCAACACGAGATCCAACTGTCTGTTGTTGCAGTTAGGTATTGTATTAAACTGAGTGAATTCACAGAAGGCCAAGAAGTACTCGTAATAATTATTAACATTAATATTGCACGAGTGTAAATTGAAATCACCTAAAACTACCAAATCGCCACTATATTTCAAACAGAGTTTTTCTAATATACCAAACATTATCATATAATCGCCCTCACTTGCATCAGGCGGTATGTAAACAACACAACATACAAAAATAAGTCGTTTTTGCATATACACTGTAGCACATACCAATTCGAACCCGTGGTTGTCAATGTCGATATCGTCCGGTAAAGGCACTCGACGCAACTCAAATGGCGGTGTGGCCACTAAAAAGACTCCTCCCAGCTTTCGCCCGTCTGCCCTGTCGCATCTTAATATTTGATATCCTGGTAGTATAATTTCTGAATTATGAATGCCATCGCTTAAACCAGTCTCCGTGAATGCGAATAAGTCCGATGCTGATGATTGTAGCAGTGATAACAGCTGTCCAGTCTTAGTACGAAGGCCTTTAACGTTCTGATACAAGACGTTAAGGTTTCTGTTTGGTTTATTGTTCAAGGGGCTTCGTTGGGCGACGAAACCAGACCCACTCACTAATCTCTACATTGAGTGGCCACACAGCTGCATCACTAAGTTTTATAAAAAGCCTTTCCGTAACACCAACTTTGAACGATGCGTAGTCTCTCTCCGTCTTTGGTATTATCCTGTCCACAGAGATGTTGGCATCACAATCAATATTCAAGGTTGAGCTAATATAGTTCTTCAAGTCTTCTACGGTTGTATTTTTGTCTAGCCTCCATACATGAAGGTACTTCTTCCTCTCGACTGCTTTCAATGATAGAATTGAAGCATTGCCACCTCTTATAATAGGGGTTTTTCTCTTATTATTTCTAACCTCAGTCCAGTTCTCAGATGCATTGTCTACAGTTACGGTTTCCGCTTTTTTACTAGCCATCATAGCGTAGCTATTGACCGGGCTAGATGGTCGCAGATGCGTAGAGCTACCTCGGCTGCCGACGTCACCAACAACGATAGCCGGGGTAGTAGCAGTGGCGGCTGCGGAGGAACTCGCGCACTCCGGTGACGGTGACGACGACGACGACGACGACGACGACGACGACGGCGACGCCCGCACGGAAGTCCTCGTGTTCACTGGTTGAACTTCAGACGCAGCGGCTGGTTTCGTTGCGCGTGCATTATTTGAACTTTCTTGTTTTTCCGATTTAAGTACTTTAATTTGCTGCTCATAGGTTAGGCACTTGTTGTGAACGTCCTGTAAATCCTGTCTCAATTTACTATTCTCAGTCACTAAAACAGTCACGGTAGTTTTTATTTCCGCTAGTATTTTAGTTTCCAGAGTGCACAACTTTGCCATTATGACTTCATTAATTCGCTCCATTATATCTTTAACACCCTCTGCTTGATCCGGCGTCCATGACCTTTCGCAAGTTACGCTAGCCGACGAGTTGGGTACCACCTCGTCCAGCTCTCCAGTGGCAGCAGGTCGAGACCCCCGCACCGGAGTGTCGTCAGTAACACGTAGGCGCTGGGTTACATTACAGCAGGGATCACATTTGAAAGATCGTTTTATTTGTGACTGCCCACCAACAACGGCCGCCTTGGTAATATTCAGGCAAGTGAAATGAAATATTGCCTTGCATCCATTACATTTCAGTAGTTCTGCTTTATCTACCTTTTCATTACACACGGTGCAATTCATTTTTAAGCAAAAACTGTATTAGAATTAACGTTAATTTTCAAAATCAAACAGTGCGAGCGAGACACAGTTATTCCTATTTGCACTAGAGTGAGGAGCGCGGACGCGCGGCTCGTTGGCGTACCTGCACGCCACCCACTAATTCAATTGTCACAATCACAAAGTTTTACTTTTTACACAAAAATCACTATTTTAAGACTGTACCGCATTGTCCACTGTAGTAATAAAGTAATAGTTCCAAAGTAAACACATTATCTATGAGGTATAGTCCAAATAACTATTTTTAGGAATTAATTAATCGGGAGCGCGACGTACGCTGCCCGCGATGACAACAACTAAAACAAAAGTAAGTGACATTACAGACAGAAATCTGCTTAATAAACATAAACTAATATCTACTTCCATGTTATCGGCTTAGCAAAGTTATACGCTTTCATAATACATAAATTGCCTGATCGGTCCTTAGTATGCCTGAAAATAAATTAAAACCAATTTAAAGACCACTTTATGTAAAAAAGCATACTATAGGACATAATATGATTGTGATCATAAGGACGAAAACGTCTGGCTTGAGCATGGTGCAGGCACCTCTTAAAATGCTGTAGTTACGGCATAATACTGTATTTTTTGTCATATTTTAACTCAGGTTAATTATTTTATTATAAAGCTTTTTTTTGTATAGGTACTTTTGTTCATTCAGACACGAGATAAATGTGTTGACGTCTTAAAAATTCCGCAGTGGAATTTGTTGCGCCGGTTCTTCTCCACCAGCGCCTTGAAAGCGGTGGTAAGCTTAGGTTAAGTAGAATTATTATTGACGTCAATAAGAAACAGTAATGTTGTTCTAGATTGAAGAAAAATCTTTGAGTTTGACTTTGGATAGGCACCATGCAATGAGCAGTATTGCTGTCATGCCCGTGTGCTTGTTTGCTACCCATAATAGAGACAAGCTAGAAAATGTTAGGTGGCCGGGGTGGAAATGTTGAGTATATACATACTATATTATATCTTCATGATCTATATCTAGTTAACAAAATCAAAAAAGGACACAAAGTAGGTACTTCTATAGGTATTTTGAACAACTGCCTGCGTGTCACACATCAAGACTAGTTACGTGGGGATCGAACCCACTCACAATGAGGTGTCAGTTAGCAAGGAGACCTTTATTTCACTGCGCCATGTTATCTTTCGACTGGAGTTAGGAGCGTCTCCTATCACTTAGTTAATGAACAAAGGCGCCTCCGTTCCGAGTGCGATGGCGGCTGGCGGCGGCGGCGGTCCCGCGGACTGGCAATGTTGTTGACCTATTTTTTTTATTAGTTATTGTGTAAGAACAGAGTTTGGCCATTATGGTTGCGGGTTTGTTGTCACGCCACGGCACGACGATTAATAATACACAATTAAGAGGGTTTTGAACATGAACCCTCGAACCGGATGCTGGCAATTTTTTACAAGTTTTGCGATCAATATTCTATTAGGTATTATTGATCTGATACTTTTCGTTTTACGAAATTGGAATTCTGACATTTCACCTTTTTGCCCTCGCTTAATGTCACGACTAGGAACTACTCGGTCTTTGACCGTTCGCCCATGCCCCTGGGCGACACCATCGCATGTTCGTGACCTATCTTTTCAGTATTTTACATAATTCATAATAAGGCATTCATATCCATGTCGTATAGGATAAATGACATACTTAATTAAAAGTACTATTAAGATATTGGAGACCCTTTATGAACGACCAGAACTTCATATAAATTCAACTTAATGGATATGATCTTTGTTCCACACGAGGACCCAAAAAATGCAGTTTCCCAAACAGGGTGTTTAAGGCCCAGCAAAATCCCAGACCCCAGGCCGCCTCACTAGAAAGTCGATACTCCTGCCGCCCGGGGCAAATTTTTGTCACGGTTGGCAGTCGAACGGTGCGCGGCCCCCTAAAAGCCAAGATAAGCTTAAGAGATGTTCTCCGGGCTCCAAATTTTTAATGTAATATCTCAGAGGGCTAAGCAAAGAGAATAATCACTACTTCACTAGGGTATACCCCTACTACTTCACTAGCGTGAAGCAAGCACGTTACCATAGGTTTTTAATTCACGTTGTAGGAGTGGGTAGATACCTGTCACTACTTGGAAGTTCTTTACAGAAAACCTTGTAACAAGTTGCTCCTCCCGGGCACCGAACTTAGACCTAAAAGTTACAATCCCATATAAAAATAGCAGCAGCCCTCCAACCACAAGAGAAAAGCTGCAGTGCCATGTTCGTCAGTCAGCAGTGGCACCCACCAGCGGGCGAGGGTGGCTTTTATATCGGGCACGTCAATTTGAACTCACCCCACCAGATCACCTCGGTAAGCTGAAGGCAAGGTCTCAGAAAAAAGGGTCACCATTACAAACAAGTAAAATGTTAACAATAGTGGCACCCGACGGCCTCATCAGATGCGTTTTCACACACCGCTTAAAGAACCCGGGACTGTAGGAAGGAAACACGTGAGCTGGCTTGGCCTCGAAGATCGTGGGTGGACATAACTCTCTCAATATATCAATCTCATTGTGTTGAGAACAAATAAAACACAACATAGGTACGACAATGAGACATTTATTAGTGTTCACATATACTTATTTGTAAAGTGTTAGACGTTACGGCACGGGCAGCGACCGCGACGCACTGACGGACGATTCGTTCTTCGCACTCACTGTACATACATTGTTATGATTTACATACATTCACACATTCTAAAGTTCAACTAACGGACTTAAACAGTTTGGTACATTAATTTCACACATACTCGCTTAAAAATATAAGGCATCGCAACACGGCAGTGCTAGTGGTCGAGGAGTGAGCGGCAGCGAACGGAACGAGTCGCAGCAGTGAGGTCGCGGCGCACCTCTACTATATAATAATTATGTTATTTACTTACACATAACACAGGCACACATGAAGATTGCAGCCGGCCGACAAATATCTTATCAAATTACTTAAATGCATATCAATTCAGAATGGAAAGGTGGGCAGTTTTTTAATGTAACATCACTATGTTTTATATCTTTGTACATAACCAACTTAATATATTTCTCATACACACAAAGAAAGACCATTCAATTCGCGCCCTAATTTGAAAGCTGTCACTTTTGTTATGTGTGTCGCAGCCAACAAGCTTAATGCGCCGTTCAATTAAATGCCTAGGCTGTTAACTAAACGGCGCTCAATATTATTCATTAAATTAACAGCCTGAATGATATTAAGCCATTTACTTGCTGGCCATGTGATCAAACGGCAAGGCAAAAGACTATATTCTGTATGTTTATAAAAAAAACCACGAAGGCTGGTGTGGGTGGTGGAGGCTCTGCTTCGCTCCCGCATACGCCTTCTAACCTAACCTATCCTATCCAAGTCGGATTGCACAGCTTTCTCAATCAACCTATCACTATTTTTTTGTGGATACACCTCTGCCTACCACCTCGGGGATTACAGCGTGAGTATATGTATAAATGTCATTTTCTGTCTTATTTTGGGGTAGTGTCTCAATCTTATGAATGGCCTAAGCATTAGCCATCCAGTTTATTAAATGTTGTAATAAATGGCGCGCGCCGTTTAGTTACCAGCCTAGGCAGTTAATTGAACGGCTGATTAAGTTAGTGGGCGGCGACATATATACCATCCACAATACAATGTCGTTGCCGACTAGTGGTGTATTTTTAAAATGGTAACACAATTTTTTTAACATTCTGGTATTAGACTAATAGTTACGACTAGCACTAGAGAGACAAGCATATTATAGCAACGACACGACATCGTCGTACATAACAGTAACATGGTGGTCGGTGAGAGCGGCCGCGGCCGGCGCAACGCTGCTTAAACCTAACAATAAATCAGTCGAAAGAATAATACATGTTAATATTAGTTTCATAGAAAATAAACAATAAATATTTGTACTCGGTTACAACTTAAAAACTAATGAGAGAAACAAAATCAGTCTCAACGTAAAGTCTTATGTGATTAGTAGCGGCGGGTGGCGGCGAGAGATCGCGTCAGTCTGCGGGTGAGTATTTGTACGTCAGGGGGGAAGTACACGTACCTACGTCTGTAGGTATAACTACATAAGTACATACAATAGAATTTTGTATAAAGTGGCCCTCCGCCGGCGACGAGCGGAGTGCGAATAACGAACACAACTTACATCTAACACACATTTGGTTAAGCTCTACTCTACTCTCGGCGCGTGCACCACGCTCGTGGGAGCCCCTCGGCGTGGACAGGTTCAAGGTCTCATTGACTCATACATCATTGTGGTTTTTAGTGTGCAAAATTCACTTCCTAGGAATGAGATGGAATTTTGTAAAAAAAGGAAATCTTAGCGACCATTCTATCATTAATTAATATTTCATTAGCGATAAAGTATCGTTCTGCCTGAAAGCAATCGAAGATTTAATCGGTCACTTCACTAAAATTTTGAATAATTTTACAGGAAAGACTGCCACACGAGGGGCTTCCACGGATGACGTGAGACGCTTACGGAGCCGCCGCTCGCTCCGACGACAGGGCGGCGGCTCCGGCGAGCGGCTCCGGCGACCGGCAAACTTCGTGATAACGGACCCACGCAGCTCGGGGCACGAACGCGGAGGTGCGCTGATAAACCGATCATAGATCACTAAAACACAGCCTCAAGAAGCTGGCGTCATCGGTTCTGCAGGCACATGCTCTAACAACGTACCGCACGATCGGACACACTCGATAGCGAAATTAGTGGCGAGATTTCAATTGCGCATGCTCAAACGTGACGTCGGCGAGTGTGTCTCGTGTGCCGGTGGCGGGGGTGGGGGGGGCCTACGCCTTGTAGGAGGGCTGCGGGCCGGCGCCGCGCCACAGCGCCAGCGTGAGCGGCAGCGCCAGCGCGTGCGTGGCCAGCAGCGCCGCGCCCAGCGCCAGCGGCGCGCGCGCCAGGCGGGCCAGCGCGCCCAGCACGCGCGGGCCGCACGCCGCGCCGTGCAGCGCCGCGCCGCCGCCCGACGGCGCCACCACGCGCCGCGCCGCCTCGCACGCCGCGCCGGCGCGCGCGCAGCACGACGCCGGCACCCAGTAGTACGTGCCCGCCGCGCCCACCGACAGGTCCAGCGCGCCCTCCGCCGCCTCCGCCCCGCCCTGCGCGCGCGCCCACGCCGAGTGCTGCCAGTCGCGCGGGCTCTCGGCGCCGCAGCACTCCAGCTGAAAGCGAGTACGAGGGGACGTTAGTGACAGTGCCACATGCTCGGGAAATATTCTATAAAACTGCTCCACCTTGAAAGCTATAAAACTGAGCAGACAGGGTTAAAAATCTTGACCTTACTTGGAGGAGAAGTGCTCCAAATATTAGAGATAACAAATTGCACTAAAAGGATATTGTTGGTAGGAAATAGGTGTGGCAAGCAAGTTTTCGAAAATCGTTGAATGCAGTTTTGTTTCTTTTTAAAAGTAAAGAAATGTTTCTTTTGAGTGAAATTAGGTATCTCCAGTATTTAGAGTATATTCCCTCCAGGTAAGGGCAAATTCCTTCACCCTGTATAGTGGGAGGAAATGTAAAATAATTTGAATAAAAGAAATTACATCCCTGTAACAGTTGTTCCCAAAAAAATAACAGTGACATAAGTTCTCTAGTGTACAAGACTTATTTCCAACACAATGTGCTAAAAAATAAAAATAATGATTACAACTGAAACACTACCTGTACTTAATTGAACTAAATTACCAAAGGATAGAGAACATCCTTCAAATGGTTCATTCTCTATTTACAGTTACACTTCTCACCATCTCCAAAAGTACTGGGTTTGTCAGGGTTATAATAATTAGTGTATACACACAATATATCACATCTATTTCCTTCCAAGGTACACAGAGGCAACAGCCTGCTATCTGCTTCTATCCTAAGATACTACATGAGCTTCATCTACCTATCATCAGACCTTTCATACGAGTCCAGCACTTCAGATGATTTTCCATAAGATCTGGACTCACAAAAAAATTAGTAATATTTTTTGTTGCAAATAACATTACCTACAACTAGCTTGTGAGATAAACCATAAAAACCATTTGAACATGTTTTTCCAAGATAGTGGTACCCCACAAACATAGATTTTACTTAAAATTAACTTCCCATTGATATCTAAAAAAGAAAATTGCACCTTCTGACAAATACTACCCCAAATGCAACTTTTTCAATGGACTATTCATACAGCTGGACTTCAGCAATCATCAATCATCCCACATTTACAAGCAGTTTAAGTCTCCTCATTTAAGAAACATTTCACCATCTCATTATCTTTTCACACTTATTATTATTTAGCACTGCATCCAGTGAGCGGTGAGCGACGATGTGAAGACCACTATCACTTTAGAAATAATGCATAGTCACGCACCCCCTGCTGGATGACGTCGAGCAGCTGCGTGCGCGAGGGCACTTGCCCGTACTCGCGGCGCACGGCGTGCTCCAGGCCCTGGCGCAGCGCGCGCTCCAGCTGCGGCCGGTGCGCCGCGCCCCACCACACCGCGGCCGCCTCCGCCACGCCCGCCAGCGCCAGCAGCGCGAACGCGCCCGCCAGCAGCGCGCCGCCGCCCCGCATGGCGCCGCCCAGCCCCGCCAGGGCGCCCAGCGCCAGCGCGCCGCCCCACGCCGCCAGCGCGCCCAGCCCGGCGCGGCCCGCCGGCGTCTCCGAGCCGCGCCCGTCCCACAGCGCCCACGCCGCGAACCCGCACGCGCCGCTGCCCACGCACTGCAACATCACGTACGTGGCGATTGTTTACGTTCGCTCATCAACTATAAACATTGAGCGAGCGAGCGCGTCGATATACTCTACTTGGTTGTTGATCTTTCTCCGAATATACTCTACATTATACACTACCTCGATCGTAAACATTGTACACTAGCGACGCTAAGAAAGCTTGCACTGCGACTGATCGAATTGCATTTTACACGACATGAAAATATTGTAGTCTTTTATGACATGTTGATTTGAAATTTTATTAAGTAAGATCTCACGTTATAAAACTGTACTGTTTTATGGATTTCCTTGTTTATTACATATCGAGAGATAAACTTACCAAAAATATAATGTTAAAAATAATCAGCAAGCATTTCATCAACGAGTAGCATCGAGACATCCCCATGACTTCACAGATATGTATTCTCAATTAGACAAAGATACTATAAGCGTTTATATTTTCTATATAACTGTACACATTTCACTCATAAAAGTATAATAGTGTTACTTATTAATATTGTACATAATAAGAGACAGTAATGTTTTCAAAATATAAATTCAGCAGTTCAATGCCTTTTTGACCAATAATAAATCCATGTTACCATCTAAAATAAATTTAATAAAAGACCAATCACAAAAGTCTATTTTCCTATGCTCCTAATAAATTATCAACAATATTATATATTGTTAATATTATATAAAATTGTATAAATGTATATACCTAATTATATAAATGTTTTTAAATTTAAAATACTATCATTTTACAAATATTTACAAAACTTGGTCTTACTTAGATTAGTAAGTCATAGAGCAAATTCGATGAGTGTGGTTCCAATGCAGCGAACGCCGAATGTTCGACATTTTGACATTAGGACGGAATGTTTCCCATAAAAACATAAATAAATGGCCACCGTTGTTATTACGTTCTTCCTACAAGCTCGATTTTATGTTTATAAAATGGACGCCGCCTGGTTAGAGAGCGAAAGGTAATCAGTATTATTGTGGTTTCAATAGAACTTGAAAAAATTCGCAATATCGTTTGCAAAATTGAAAAGAGGTCGATGACAGAAAGTTTCGCGCCACTGGTAAAGCAACAGCCCCGCGCTTGCGTCTTGACTAGTGTTTTCAAGTTATGATATCTACACAAAAACCCTATTTACAGGGATCACTTTTCATCCCAACGAGAGAAAAGGTGGAGTATGAACTCTCAGAGGCTGGAGGAAATCGTGGCGGAGCTGATGAAGCCCATCAGCTCCGACGCCCGCCGCAGCTTCGACACAGACCTCAGCGCGGTAAGTCCTTGACACATGCCACCCCGAGCCGGCCCGCCAAAATTATTTACTGCATGCAATCATTCCTCAACACTTGTAATATATTGGTATAGTGCATGGGATGGCTACTTGGTACTTAACATCTTATTGGAATACAGTCAGGTGTGCCTCACCATCTACGCCTGCGCCCTGCACTACGAATTGCTTTGTGTGTTTTTACTTGAATTCATTTTACCAACAAAAAACCATATACCAATTTTGTTATTGGAGCAGCAAATAGGAGATGTATCTCTGTAATTTGTTGTTATTTGCAAACATCCTGGACACAACAGCACACATGTACCTAATGTTTCATTAAATAATGCCATTTACTATAGTGAATGCTATTATAATTCTTCATGCTAGCGTAGAAGTTACATAACCGTGACAGCAACATCACATTAATTGCCGCAAATTAGGTATCATCATACAAAAAATATTTACCAAAATATCGTACCATATAATTGATGTGATTGATGAAGAAGTGGTAAAATATTTGGTTGATGATATGCATGTCATGTACTGATGTGTAGTTTACAGAAGTATAGTTTTAAAATCAGGCACAATGGGATATCCAGTTCACATTCCATTTTTTTTTTATGTAGGACACGTCAATTTGACTTCACCTCGCCTGATGGTAAGCTGAAGGCAAAGTCTCAGAAAAGAGGGTTACCATTACAAACACGTACCATGTCAACAATGGTGGCACTCAGCTTGACGGCCTCATCAGATGCTTTTTCATGCCCCGCTTAAAGGACCCGGGACAATAAAAAGGTGAAAAAAAAAGCTGAAAGCTAAAGCTGATGAGCTTCATCAGCTCCGCCACGATTTCCTCCAGCCTCTGAGAGTTCATACTCCACCTTTTACTCCTTCTTTTTATTAATGGAAGAGCTCGAATAAAATAGGAAAAAAAATATGGAAGAGCTCATAATACTGATGAATGCAATTTTTTACTATGTTATATGCTATTAAATACTGTTAATATGTATGGATATAAACCAAACTCTCCCTTATGGGAGGGTCGGAGAAATGGATGAAATGGCCCACAGAAGCCGTGGATGGATCCTCCGTCTGGCCGTCTGGCGTCCCCAAATTGCAATAATAATAACAATAATGGATATACCTACCGAAATTATCATTGAAGACAGGAGGATACTTGCTGAGCGAAAGAAGTTCAATGTTTTAAAATAGATTATTGTAAGCTGTATGAAAATGGACACAACAGGTGTCATATCTGTGTACACTGTAAAGTGGCTATGCAAACAAAGTGTGGAAGTGGGGAGCAGCACGAGTGTGTGTACACCTTGTTCTGGTTTTTGACCTCTTTTAAATATTTGTGGCCCTTGTACACCACTATTCATTGAACCTGTTTCTTAGAGCACAGCAATCACTCCCACTGGTGCTATGCTACTGAGTTGACTTCTCAAATTATAACATTTCATAAAATATTAAATTTTATGAAAAAATCTATTGGTGATCAAAAAACAGAATGGCATCATGCCAAAGTCCTGTTAAATATTAATGATGTATTTTAGTGCTTCCTTAAGCATTGCAACATTTTCACAAGAATATATTTTGTGAATGTTGTGAGAACACACGGGACACATATTGTCATGCTAATACTCTACATTAGCATACACTTGAAATTCTATTTTACAAAGAGGTGATGTTGAGCACCCATGTTATTTTTTATTATGTTCACTCCGTCTATTGCATAAAACTTTAAACTACATGCTTGGAAATATTCTACATTTGAACAAATGCGAAGACTGAAGTGCTGCATATTGAAGTTCTGCATGACTGAAGTTCTTTTTTTTTTGTTTGCATCGATCATGGTTGCCGAGTTCAATCATTTTAGTTTGGGGTTTTTTAATTTGAAAAGAGTATTAACACAGATATAATATAATATTATTCTTAAACAGATGTAAAACTGTTACACTCGTAATTTTCAAAAGAAGGCAGCTGTAATGTATAAGAGCATTGTATTACTATTGTAGGGTAGGCGTCAGTCTTAATAAATGCTCGGTATAGACACACGTATTTTATTCGTCAGCAGCCAACTTTTAGTTCACGTGCGTCATTGCTAGATGGCGACAATGTTTTAGCAAACTTTTCTAATTTTTACTATTTAAAATCAACTGATCAAATTAAAACATACACTATAATGACTAAATAAAACTATAAATATTCTAATCTATATTGATTCTGCAGTAATTGTAAAAGTTATAAACTTAACGCACCATGCCTCTAGATGGCGGCTTCCTAAAATAGCACTAATGTCACAAAATCTTTATTTATTACATTACCAACAAGTTTTATATGCTTACATGCTTACATTATCATGTGTTGAAGTTCTGAAATAATCTACGTGAGTCTAAGTAGGGAAATTAGCGTTTTAACTTTTTATATCTTTAAATGAGACTACTAGTGCCATCTATTAATTTTAAGTGTTACTCAAGATGTTTTTTTTTTGTATCGGTACCACATGGTATTTGAAACCGAAATCCATACTTCCATGCGAGAGTATCTGTATGAGGCATAAACCACAGAACAAATTTTGATGAAATTTGGTATAGGGGTAGATTAGACCTTGAGAAAACACAATATGCTATGTTTGGTCGCAATAACCGACATTCACGCAGTCGGAGTCGCGGGTAAAAGTTAGTTACTAATATTTCCTCTAACTCCGCCAGCTAAGCCAAGTTGTTTGTATTAAGAGTTCTTTCACATCGGTAGTGCAATGGCCAGGATTCAAAGCCGGGACCTCTCGATTGTAAGGCCGACTCCCTTGGACGAATGTAGATAAACTCGACGGTATTTTCGTCCTAATTGAGCATTCCGGATGAGGAAGTACCTCCGCCTTACAGAATACTCCGGGTATAACAACTTCGTGTTGTGTTCCCGGCGGTGAGTAGGGTAACCAGAGCTCACTGGAGAGCTTTTGTGCTGTAAACGGGAAAACCAAAGGCTTATCCTGCTTTGCCTTCCACACTGGCGGCACAGAAACTCTCTGTTCTTACCGGGTCGGCAGCACGAGTGCGACTCCCCTGGTGTTGCACACGTCCATAGGCGACGGTAACCACTTTCCATCAGGTAGGTGGTGTGCTTGTCAGCTACCTAAGTGGTATAAAAAAATAAACCACTAAGCTATTGAAGCTTTCTGCTACATTGCGCGTGTGGGCAGTTTCTCTTGATTTAATATTACGATATCCACCAGCTACTTGAGCTACTTCCGTACATCAAATTACCTCATTATCTTGTGACTCTCAACATATAAGTAGGTACGCGAGTATTTACGAATCTCAAAGAAAATATAGCTAACCTAGTTAGATTAGTTTTTGTAAGTAAATACATTTCTTTACAGAATGCGTTACCATAGTTACGCGTTATGTTGTTAGTGCTCTGCGTATTGCGCTAACCGAAGGAAAGACTCATGCCATCTACAAGTTAAAGTGGCATCAGAACATGGTCGCATTATCGGAATAATATAAGCGTCATTGATTATCATAATTGATAAAACCGTTACGCGGTCCCGTTGTGTTGTTCGTACGATTGCATCTCGCTCTGTCGCGCCACTCACTGCCGAGCCGGGCCGGAAAAAGGTTTCAGTCGTTTGTGTTAGGAAATTCACAGAGTCGTACAATGTTCCCAATACAGCCAGACAGCCTCTGTGGCGCTGCGGTAGTGCCTCCGACTACTACACAGGAGGCGCGGGTTCGATGCCCGCTCAGTGAAATTATTTGTATACATGAATATGACTATTTGCTTTGGTATTTCCGTGCCTCGGAGAGCACGTTAAGCCGTCGGTCCCAGTTACTACACGAGCATCTATGGCAGTCGTTATGTAGGGGATATGGGTGAAATTACCCACAAAAGGGCTAATCACCCGTCCGGTCAAGTGCGTTCCCACTGGAACACGGGCTCAGTCATTATTATGAGCATGTGGGACTAGAAGAATATTTGGGCGGTAACATCAAAATACATTTCTGCCTATCTCACAATCTTCTAATAACTTGCTATGGGCCGACGAAGTTTTGATGAAAATACGAATAATATTTTTTATTTATTTATTTCTTACATAGATCAGTCATTACAGGCAAACCCAATGCGACAGAGTAGTAACAGAATACAAAATTAAAATTATGACAGTAACATATCTCATAATTAATTTAAAACATATTTCATAAATAATAATAATTTCTAATTTAAAGTAATCTTTCATAATACATAAAATATAATAATCAATTAAAATAATAATTCGCAATAATTACGCAATATAACAATTTAAAATAACAATAAAATTTCAATTGACACAACATTAACGTAAGAACGTAACGTAATTATTATGTAAGGGCACCACAGGTTTTAAATCTAAGTTTTGTTATTTCGTCAGGCTATTGGGAGACAAGCCTTTTATTGTATGTATGTCGCCGCCAACTAGCTTAATCAGCCGTCCAATTAACTGCCTAGGCAGTTAACGAAACGGCGCCATTCATTAACTGCCTGAATGATATTCAGCCGTCTCGTTTATTACATCACTAGCTGTTGCCCGCGGCTCCGCCCGCGTGGATGTCGGTTATCGCTTAGTGTTGATCCGACGCTATTGAGCTTTAAATTCGCCTCTCTACTCAACTTTGTCCCCGACTATGTACTCACTTCTGTTCTCGACTTTTTACTGGCCTCTATATTCGACTCTCTACTCGACTCTCTACTCGACTTTCTAATCGCCTCTATACTTGAATTTATACTCGACTCTCTACTGACTTCTCTGTTCCCCTCTCTACTCGACTTTGTACTCTTCTCTATACTCGCCTTTCCATTGGCCTCTCTACTTGCCCATCCATTCGATTCTCTTTTCGCCTCTCTACTTGACTCTCCCCACTCACCTATCTACTCGCACCTCTACTCAACTCTTTATTCGATCTCCACTCGCCACTACATTCATCTTTCCACTCGCCTCCCTATTCGCCTCTACTCAACCCTTTACTGCATTCTATTTGATTCTATACTCGCCTCTCCACTGGCTCTCTCTCTAGTCGCTTATCTACTCGCCCCTGTAGTCGACTCTACTCGACTTTTGATCTTTACACGCCTATCCACTCGTCCCTATAACAATCTCTATTTGACTCTCCACTCGCTTTTATATTTGGTTCGCTACTCGACTATGTCCGTTCCGAAGCTCTTATTCACCATTGTACCAAATTTCATGAGGACATCTTAACAGAAATTCTTACTATTTATTTATGTATTCACCCTATTTGTGCCATTGAAAAATTAGAAACTTTAATCCCATAGCCCTATTCCCCGTTCCCCCTCCCCTTTCTGTCTCTTTTTTCGCGATAAGGGGTAGCCTATGTCCATTTCCAAGCTCTAATCCATCTTTATACCAATTTCATCAAGATATCTTCAAAATTGTTAAACTTATATACCCTAGCCCTATTCCACCCCTTCAACTCCCTTTTTCGCAATAAAAGGTAGCCTATGTCCATTTTCGAGCTCTAATCCATTTCTGTACCAAATTTCACCAGGATATCTTCAAAAATTACAAACTTTCGTACTAACTATCTAGTCCTTATCCCCCCCCCCCCCCTTTTACCACATTATTCGCGATAAAAGGTAGCATATGTCCGTTACCAAGCCCTAATTAATCTCTGTACCAAATTTCATCAGGATATCTTCAAAACTGTCAAACTTTCATCCCTCATTACCACCCCTCCCCCCTACGCCTCCATTTTCGCGTCAATAGGTAGCCTATGTTCGTTCCCAAGCTTCAATCCTTCTCTGTACCAAATTTCATCAGGAAATCTTCAAAAATGACAAACTTCTTCCCAAGGCTCTATTCCCCCCCTTCTATCCCCCTTTTTGCGATAAAAGGTAGTCTATGTCCGTTCCCAAGCTCTAAGCTATCTCTGTACCAAATTTCATCACGAAATCTTCTAAAACGATAAACTTTTATCCCAAGGCCCTGATCCCCTCCCCCCCTTCTTCCCTCCTTTTCGCGATAAAAGGTAGCTTATGTCCGTTCCCAAGCTCTAAACTATCTTTGTACCCAATTTCATCAAGAAATCTTCTAAAATGACAAACTTTCATGCCAAGGCCTTAGTCCGCCCACCTTGTACCCCCCCTTTCCGCGATAAAAGGTAGCCTATATCCGTTTCCAGGCTCTAAACTATCTCTGTACCAAATTTCATCAGGAAATCTTCAAAAATGACAAACTTTCATCCCAAGGTCCTAGTCCCCCCCTCCCTTCTACCCCGCATTTCGCGATAAAAGGTAGCCTATGTCCGTTTCCAAGCTCTAATCTGCCTCTGTACCAAATTTCATTAAGATATCTTCAGAAATGACAAACTTTCATAAAAACTTTCATTCCCTATTTCCCCCCCTTTAACCTCCTTTCTTGTGATAAAAGGTAGCCTATGTCCGTTCTCAAGCTCTAATATACCTCTGTACCAAATTTCATCAAGATCGGTTCAGTGGTTTAGGCGTGAAAGCGTAACATACAGACAGTGGACTAACGCTGACATGTTTAGAACAAGACGTCCGCTCGCTCGCGCGTCCTGTCACATTATAACTAGTTGACCAACAAATCCGAAAACAATTGTCATCAATTTGCTTGTGTGTGGTGGGGCGCGTCATTTTGGTTTGGACAAGCTCTACAGCATGCAACATTACAATGTAGTATGAATGTTTACCCTTCTACGTTTTCTCTCCGTGCAATAGAGAACAGCGTGACACACAACATACAGACAGACAGACAGACAGACAGACACAGACAGACAGAGTTACTTTCGCATTTATAATATTAGTATGGATTTAATAACCTGGCTGGCTAATTCTTAGGCCAATCGAAAGATGGAACACTACCTCGAAATAAGATGGGAAATTACATATACACATACATGTACTTACACCTGTAAAACCCCCAGGGAGTAGACAGAGGTGTATTTACAGTAAATTTGTGATAGGTTTATTGTGATAGCTGCGCAATCCGACTTGGTTAGGTTAGGTTAGAAGCTTATTATTATTTATATAGCTTATATTATATAAGCTGTTTTTTTTTTCATAACCATACAGAAATAAGTCATTTTTCTAACTGTTTGATTAAATGCCTAGGCAAGTAGTTAAATGTCATCGTTCGAAGCTATTTGCCTAGCTAAATACCTAATTATTACATGCCCTCGGTTTCCCAATGAGCCTATTAAGAAAGTTTAGTAAAAGTTTGATTTATTTTCATAAACAATTTACATTGTGTTTGAAATATTTAACCATACATATTTATCCACTACAAAAAACAAACTTTAAGACATTAAGATATTAACTCCTACAGTTAGAAATAAATATATAATTAGTTAGCACGATTATACGAGTCTACCTGTATTGTTTCATATCACATTATTATAGGGATTATTAGTCAAGTCCCTTACTTCCCTTGATTTGACTTATCTTGTCTTTTGTCGAAGCGGCTGAACGACGCTTATGAACAGGCATAGCAGACATAACGAAGAGAGCAGTTAGATTCATGTGCTGTTAGTAGGTGGAATTGAACGCAAATACTCCTCGCTACCTAGGCTTTTATTTGAAACAGAAGCCCGTAGTAAGCCGCTACAGAGAGTCAACTTAGTGACAACATGGCTGTGGCTGCGCAAAGCGCATTTTCGTAGTCATAGATTACTAGTTGGCTAGTTAGTTGACGAAGTTTGCCGGTGGTCGTAACAGGTGTGTCGTTGTGTGGCAGTTACTGGAGGAGTACCTGACGGAGGCGGGGCTGCACGCGCTGGACGCGGCGGACGAGGACGACGCGGCGAGCGCGGCCGACGCGGTGGCGCCCAACTTCGCGGAGATCGCGCTGCTGCTGCAGCAGTCCGCCAACATCTACGGCCGCAAGGTGGACTTCCTCTACAACCACGTGCTCGCCGTCTCCGACTCGCTCGGCAGCGCGCAGTACGTACCGCCGCAGCGCATGATGTATATCTGATGTGACCGTGGACCCGTACACACTACACATCGCACCTATCCCCGCAGGGAGGCGGCGAGCGCGAGCACAGAGGAGCCGCAGACGCCCACGGCGAGCCGCCGGCGCCGGCGCGCGTCGCTGGCGGCGGGCGAGTTCGCGCCGATCGCGCTGGAGGCGAGCGCGGCCAGCGCGCGCGACGCGGACGTGGCGCCGCCGCCGCAGCTGGCGCGCGCCTACCTGGAGCTGGAGCCGCGCGCGGCCGCGGCGGCCGACGTGCCGCTGCTGGACTACGGCGCCGAGGACATCGGCCTGCTGGCCGACTTCCAGGTCACGTGGCGCCTGCAGGTGAGCGCGAGTTAAAAAGCATCTGAATTTCATTATTTATCTCGAAAGACAAAATTGTCATTTCTTGTGATCATTTTGTGTGATTATTTATTTAGTTATTTTATTATTTCATGATAAATTCATTTTCTTCCACTGTACAGGACACTATGACGCAAAAAGTATACCTATGAGTTTTGTTGACCGATATGAACGCATATTCATATCGTTCCACAAACCTGTGTCGCGTTCACATCCCATTTTGTTTTTTGTTGACGCCTAATTGATCCGAGTGTACTCGTAAAAGTAGAACCGCGTTTGAATCCACTCTGATCGGATGCCTATGTCCGAGTTGACTAGGTTTTACACGATACGAGTAGCATCTGAATGATCATTAAATTAGAAAATAAGGATATAAGCTCTCCGAAATAGATTAGGGTATTCTGTGATCTTTCCAAGACATTTGATTGTGTTGATTATCAAACACTCTTGCTCAAGCTACGTCGATATGGTTTTGATAAGAAATCAGTGAAGTGTAAAAGTCGTACTTAACGGATAGGCTTCAGACTGTTGATGTGAATAACGTGAAATCAAATGTGACAAACGTCAAAATAGGTGTACCCCAAGGATCAATCCTAGGACCCTTTCTCTTTCTGGCATATGTCAATGATTTGCCTTATATGGTGGAGGCACAAGCCGGCATAGTATTGTTTGCAGATGATACATCGTTAATATTTGAAGTAAATCGGCATAGTACAGATGCAAATAATGTTAATAATATTTTGAATACCAGCTTAAATTGGTATTCTGCAAATAATCTATTGTTGAATGCAGAAAAGACCAAATGTATTAGGTTCACATTGCCCAATGTGAGGCAAACACACGTTAATATCGGGCTAGGGGGGAGAGGGTTAGAATTCGTAAACAGCACTACTTTCCTGGGATTTACAATAGATTCAAAATTACAATGGGACAGTTAGACAGTTGACAAATGTAGCTACTGCTATGCTTGTATACTTCAGTTACTTCCATAGCTTAATGTCCTATGAGATACTACTTTGGGGAAATGCGGCAGATTTAGAAACTGTATTTATATTGCAAAAGAGGGCAATTCGTGTCATTTATTGTTCAGGCAAAAGGGAACGATTTATAGACCAGGGTAGAAGCCTTTAAAAATAATAAAAAGTGAAAAAAATAATAGTAGGATGAAACCTATTAGAAAAGGAGGGGAATATTATTAAAATGAAAGGAAAAATAATTTACGGGCGATCTGAGGTCGGGAAGGGGATGGGGGTGAGTTTTTAAGGGTAAAGAACGGTTTTTCTCGATTTCCGGCAAAACTAAAAGTCCTATGGAAAAAAGTCAAATGGCAAAGTTGTTGGTAAATAAAAAAGATCTAAAACTTTTGTAGTTACACTTTTTTCACATAACTTCAAAATTTATGTGAAAAATTCTAAAAACCAAGTTTTTGGTTTTTTATTTTTATCTTTTTAAAATTTTTTAAATACAATTTTTTCACGAAATTTGGTGAAAACTTACCTTTTTATGTCCCAAATACGCTGTAATTTATTTGATTAGAAATATTTATTTTTCACCTTATTTTTTTATTACCTACAACTTTGCCATTTGACTTTTTTCCATAGGACTTAGTTTTGCCGGAAATCGAGAAAAACCGTTTTTTACCCTTAAAACTCACCCCGTCCCCTTCCCGACCTCAGATCATCCATAAATTATTTTTCCTTTCATTTTTATAATATTCCCCTCCTTTTCTAATAGGTTTTATCCTACTATTATTTTTTTTTTGTTTTAAAAATTATCGACCCTGGTCTATTAAGGATCTTGATATTTTAACTGTAGCTTCCCAATATATATTTGAAAACATTATTTATGCCAGGAAAAATATATCTTATTTCACAAGAGTGAGTGACATTGAAGACACTGCTACTACTACTACTTCCATGTTGTGGAGGAAGGAGGTGTGATGTTCCTCCAACACAAAGGGAGGATCCTCCGACCAGGCAAGGTGATCACGCCTGGCGGGCTGCGGCCCAGCGATTGTCGTTGAGATGTTGTATATCTATTGTAGCAGCGCGGGAACTTCAGTTTCGCGATGCAGGATTTATAGTGTTGTAGAAGTTCGGCTTGATGTCGCTAGATGGCGCTGGATACATGTGGTGCACATGTGGGCTTAGCACAGTAAGCGATCCTTTTAAGGGGGAAGGTATACGCTTTTATATTAAATTACTTGAATCGGTCCTAAGTATGCCTGAAAATCAATTTAAAACTTATGTAAAAACCATTTTATGTAAAAAAGCATACTATAGGACATATGACTATCTTAAAGATAAAAACGTCTGGCTTGAGCATGGTGCAGGCACCTCCTAAAATGCTGTAGTTTCGGCATAATACTGAACTTTATGTCATATTTTAATTTAGGTTAATTATTTTGTTATAAAGTTTTATACTTTATTTTATACTTCGTTCATTATACACGAGACAAATGTAGATTCGTCTACATTTAGCCTTAAGGATATAGAAATTATAAATTGACGTCTGAAAAAATGCCGCAGTGGAGTTTGTTGCGTCGTTTCTCCTCCACCAGCGCCTTGGAAGCGGTGGTAAACTTAGGTTAAGTAGACTTTATTGACGCCAATAAGTAACAATAATGTTGTTCTAGATTGAATAAAAATCTTTGACTTTGACATCTGAGCGCACTCGGTCCGAGCCCATTCGTAAGGTGAAGACCCAGCCTATACGTGTCCCTCCCCCATTGCGTGGTAGTGCGCTCATTGACTACCCTACGACTGCTTCCCCAGGACGGGCTCCTAGTGGACGAGCTGGAGGGCGGCGCTCCGACGGACGCGCGCTCTCTGCGGCCCATCTCGCTGCTGGAGCTGCAGGCGGCCATTGAGCTGGCCGAGGAGCGCGCGCCGGCGGCCTGGAGCCCGGCCGGGCCGGCACCGCCGCTGGCCGCCAGCACGCCGCTGCCCGGCGCCGGGCCGGAGCCGCCCGGTCCGGAGCCGCCCGACCCGCCGCCGCCGCCCGGGCCGGAGGGGCCGGGGCCGGGCGAGGCGCCCCTGCCGCCGCCCAGTGCGCCGCCGGCCCGCGCGCCGCGCAAGCGGCCCAGCGACACGAGCCTGCAGGACTTGTTCGAGGGAGACGTCAAAATTCTCTTCGACAAAGGTGCGCCATTTACACATTTTGTGTTAATTTCTTGTAGATATTTCAACTTTAGGATGTTTTCGCATAAGAATAATAAGAATAATTTATTTACCTTTAAACATGGTAACATGGATCTTGCAATATGTACATGCAAATCTTCAATTACAATTTTATTAGTTAATAGCTGACCCAGCGAACTTCGTACCGCCAATATTTTTCCGCCCGCGTGGCGTCAGATCCCGTTCCCGCTGCACCCTCTATTATATTAAACATGTATTATACATATAAACCTTCCTCTTGAATCACTCTATCTATCAAAAAAAACCGCATCAAAATCCGTTGCGTAGTTTTAAAGATTTAAGCGTACAAAGGGATATAGGGACAGAGAAAGCGATTTTGTTTTATACTATGTAGTGATTAAAAAGTGGGGTCATGAAGTAGGCGTAGGATTCGTCTGGAACCACTTTAAAGATGTTTTTCCATCAGCTTGATCGATCTTGATTGATGACCTCAACACTAGTAAAAAAATATATTCGCCAATTACTATAAAATATTGAATATAAAGAATCAAGTATTGAAAATAATTTATTTATTTTGGGATTGTCCAAAAATCGTTATATTATAAGAGTAACAAGACGATTTAAATAACTGGCCAGACTAGCTCTTGGATGTTTCTGTGAGTCTGGTATATTTGCTACGAATCCAGACTTGCGCATTTTGAGATGTCTCCGCTTGTACAACGTAGAAAAATCGCCGACCTTATCTTTTTACATAAACTGATTCATGGCCTCATAGATAGTCCTCTGTTATTGAGTAAAATTGACTTAACCGTCCCACGTCAGCATAGCCGCATCAAAAATAGAAAAACGTTCAATCTACCCAAAGCACGCACAAATTATGGTCAACATTCTAGCCTGTATCGCATTTGCTGTTTGTACAATGAAGTCTGTCAGGTGGTGGACATATTCAGCCCATCAGTCCCTAGGTTCAGGAGACTTCTGCTGGATTTAGCTGACTCTTGGGTTGGTGGCTGCGGGGCTGAACTATGTCCACTTACGGGTTAATATTGTTAGTATTTATTTTTGTAAGTCCAGAGCACATATTATGTATATGCATGCTGTGCTCACCTCTAGAAGGAGACACTCGCTCCAACTTATCAATGTGTATGTGCTGCTAAAGTGTCAATTTTCAGAGTGTATCCAGTTTAGTGAGCCTAATAAAAAAAAATAAAAAAAAATAAAGTTTCTATCCGATGTGAGAGACGCATTGATAACTAGTGAAAATAATTGAGTACTAGTGAAATTGGTACCGTGGTGCTCGTTCAGCTCGTTCAATAAATGCAATAATCGTACGTCATACTTCTTACAGACTTGATGAAAAAACTAAAAGAGATGCAGGAGTTCAGTATCGATAAGCGATGGATCTCGAAGGTGGTGCAGCAGCGCAAGGCGCGCATCCTCAGCGAGCGGACGCGCCTCGCCGACGAGCTGCGCGACGAGTCGGGCGACAGGCCGGCCGACGCGCCGCCACAGGACGGAGGTGAGGGCCGGATCGCTCGCCCCGCCTCAACTCGTTGGCCGACCACTAAACCGTCTCGCTCGGGCGCTCCGCAGGGTTCGCGGGCTGGACGGCGGCGGAGGCGCGCTCGGCGCTGCTGGCGGCCACGCGCCTGGAGGACAGCGACGCGGACGACGGCTTCTTCGAGCTGAGCTCCGGCGGCGGCTCCGAGCTCAGCGAGGCGGGCGAGGCGGGCGCGCCGGGCGAGCTGGCGGCGTGGCGCAGCAGCGTGCTGCAGCGCGCCGCGGCGGCCGAGGCGCGCGGCTCGCTGGACGCGCACGCGCTGGGCTCGCGCCTGTTGGCGGCGCTGCCGCCGGCCGGCGCGCTGGCGCTGGGCGCGCTGCTGCTGGGCGCGCTGCGGGACGCCGACGTGGCGCACGTGTTCCTGGCCGTGCTGTTCCTGGTAGGTACCGGTACGGCCGAGGCGCGCGGCTCGCTGGACGCGCACGCGCTGGGCTCGCGCCTGTTGGCGGCGCTGCCGCCGGCCGGCGCGCTGGCGCTGGGCGCGCTGCTGCTGGGCGCGCTGCGGGACGCCGACGTGGCGCACGTGTTCCTGGCCGTGCTGTTCCTGGTAGGTACCGGTACGGCCGAGGCGCGCGGCTCGCTGGACGCGCACGCGCTGGGCTCGCGCCTGTTGGCGGCGCTGCCGCCGGCCGGCGCGCTGGCGCTGGGCGCGCTGCTGCTGGGCGCGCTGCGGGACGCCGACGTGGCGCACGTGTTCCTGGCCGTGCTGTTCCTGGTAGGTACCGGTACGGCCGAGGCGCGCGGCTCGCTGGACGCGCACGCGCTGGGCTCGCGCCTGTTGGCGGCGCTGCCGCCGGCCGGCGCGCTGGCGCTGGGCGCGCTGCTGCTGGGCGCGCTGCGGGACGCCGACGTGGCGCACGTGTTCCTGGCCGTGCTGTTCCTGGTAGGTACCGGTACGGCCGAGGCGCGCGGCTCGCTGGACGCGCACGCGCTGGGCTCGCGCCTGTTGGCGGCGCTGCCGCCGGCCGGCGCGCTGGCGCTGGGCGCGCTGCTGCTGGGCGCGCTGCGGGACGCCGACGTGGCGCACGTGTTCCTGGCCGTGCTGTTCCTGGTAGGTACCGGTACGGCCGAGGCGCGCGGCTCGCTGGACGCGCACGCGCTGGGCTCGCGCCTGTTGGCGGCGCTGCCGCCGGCCGGCGCGCTGGCGCTGGGCGCGCTGCTGCTGGGCGCGCTGCGGGACGCCGACGTGGCGCACGTGTTCCTGGCCGTGCTGTTCCTGGTAGGTACCGGTACGGCCGAGGCGCGCGGCTCGCTGGACGCGCACGCGCTGGGCTCGCGCCTGTTGGCGGCGCTGCCGCCGGCCGGCGCGCTGGCGCTGGGCGCGCTGCTGCTGGGCGCGCTGCGGGACGCCGACGTGGCGCACGTGTTCCTGGCCGTGCTGTTCCTGGTAGGTACCGGTACGGCCGAGGCGCGCGGCTCGCTGGACGCGCACGCGCTGGGCTCGCGCCTGTTGGCGGCGCTGCCGCCGGCCGGCGCGCTGGCGCTGGGCGCGCTGCTGCTGGGCGCGCTGCGGGACGCCGACGTGGCGCACGTGTTCCTGGCCGTGCTGTTCCTGGTAGGTACCGGTACGGCCGAGGCGCGCGGCTCGCTGGACGCGCACGCGCTGGGCTCGCGCCTGTTGGCGGCGCTGCCGCCGGCCGGCGCGCTGGCGCTGGGCGCGCTGCTGCTGGGCGCGCTGCGGGACGCCGACGTGGCGCACGTGTTCCTGGCCGTGCTGTTCCTGGTAGGTACCGGTACGGCCGAGGCGCGCGGCTCGCTGGACGCGCACGCGCTGGGCTCGCGCCTGTTGGCGGCGCTGCCGCCGGCCGGCGCGCTGGCGCTGGGCGCGCTGCTGCTGGGCGCGCTGCGGGACGCCGACGTGGCGCACGTGTTCCTGGCCGTGCTGTTCCTGGTAGGTACCGGTACGGCCGAGGCGCGCGGCTCGCTGGACGCGCACGCGCTGGGCTCGCGCCTGTTGGCGGCGCTGCCGCCGGCCGGCGCGCTGGCGCTGGGCGCGCTGCTGCTGGGCGCGCTGCGGGACGCCGACGTGGCGCACGTGTTCCTGGCCGTGCTGTTCCTGGTAGGTACCGGTACGGCCGAGGCGCGCGGCTCGCTGGACGCGCACGCGCTGGGCTCGCGCCTGTTGGCGGCGCTGCCGCCGGCCGGCGCGCTGGCGCTGGGCGCGCTGCTGCTGGGCGCGCTGCGGGACGCCGACGTGGCGCACGTGTTCCTCGCCGTGCTGTTCCTGGTAGGTGTCGCGGGACCTCGGTACCGCCGCGCGCGTGGGGAATAAACTTGCCAGCGCCAGAATGCACTCAACTCATTTCGATTGCCGTGTTGCCTTCCCCGTTGTTCGATTGTCCCTCGTTTGGCGACTTCAGACGGACGCGAATTTCAGGCGGGAACAAATGCGTGGACGAGTTATACCAAATTAAAGTTATCGCATAGGGAGTACAAACTGAAACACAGAATATGTTATTACTATCGTTGGGGCAATATGCACGGCAACGGCGATGGTTAAACAAAAAATTAACACGGTATAAAGTCTCATATCCACTGAAATTGTTCAGTTTTAGGACGAGACATTACACAGGTCATTTCAGCGATTGGACCTTATGATACTAGACGTTTTAGGGCACTGAGCATTGTGTGACTGGACATAATAGGACACCAGACTCTTTATTATATTGGATATTTAGTCTGATTTTAGTCCGATTTTTTAATTCAGATAGTAAATTGACAACTGCAAATGTCAAATTGTGAAATAATGGTACCAGCTTTTAGTGCTAGCTTTAAGTACTATTGACAATGTTTGCGGCCTAAGATACAAGTGGTTTGGCTTTATCACATTTAAAAAAAAAAGATACAATTAAAGTTTTTAGTTTCGTACACTATCCACATAAGCTATAACTATATTTTATTCTAACTATAAAAGAACCTACAAAATCTGTACTAAATTAAATTATCTACAACTTTCGATACTGGTGGCACATGACTATTTATTAATTACAATAAACCGGCAACACAGGTAATGTCATTTTACTATCTGAAATTAAAAAACAGACTACAGATATTGTCAGCCAGATTGTCTCATTTACTCCTTGGTTAACATAGGTACATACACAGATACAGGTAACAAAGTTTCTATGTGCGTCGTGTCGTGTCCTCTGGCATATAAATACAGTTTGGTAAGGCGAACGAGATGAGATAAATATTGTAAACCAATGTTAAAATATTTTTGACGTGACAACGTCTTATAAATTGGTTTGCCGGGCGACACTTCAAGAAACTGCGTTACGCTCTGCGTTACGCTCCGCGTTATGCGCTTACAATGAGAGCGAGTGAGAGGCACGCGTCCCGCCTAAGAGCGAGAGAGACAGACATAAAAAGTGAAAGGCACGCGTCCCTTCCACTCGAGCACAGTTAGCCCGCCTAAGAGCGAGAGAGACAGAGCGAAAGAGAGAGTGAGAGAGATAGGCATACACACCGGTTCATCTATTATTTCATCCTTCTTCCTACTATACGAATGAATATTCACATTAAAATTATTTTACCACTCAAAGTCGTTGTCACGTAAAACTTTCGCCTGTATACCGACTTTACAGGCAACCAAATTTTTTTATTTGGTTTAAGTATATTCTAATCGCTGTCGTCTGTAAGATGATTTATGATTAATTGATTGATAATTGCCGTCTATATTTGGGAGACATCAACATAATTATAACAACAAAAAACAAATCCAGAAAGAAAAAAATCGTATGATAGAACGTATTCCTACAGGAATGAATTTGTTCACAAAATGCAAAATGGTGGACAATTGCAGTACTGACTGCTTTCCTGTACCACGAAACGATCTTCGGCCAACTGACGCAGTGACAAAAACAGTCGCTAACTATCGCAATGTAACTCAGTAATGGTTTGTTTGTTTACATTTTTAACTCGTCTCGTTGCTTTACCATAGTATATACTGATAGTATTAACGCTAGTGTCTGCATGCAGGCGAACGCGGGTAACGTGGAGATCGTGCAGGGCCCGCCGCTGTCGCTCAACTCGTTCGCGCTCAGGCTGCTGTCCAGCGACGAGAGCCGCTTCCGCCTCGCCGCGCAGGCCGAGGCGGCGCGGGCGGGGCCGCCGGCCGGCCCGCGCCTGCCCCTGGCGCTGGAGGCGGTGCAGCGGCGGCCCAAGGCGCGCCCCCACCGGTGACATGACGCCGCCGGGCCCAGCTCCGCGCCGCACTGAGCCAAGCTCTGTTACACTTCATATACTTTTATGTTCACTGTTGGACACGGGACAGTGCCGTTTTTGTTTTGATACTGCATAGTAGAGGAGCCTTAGGAGAAGTTTTGGATTACCCGAGCGGGAAACCTTCCATCCTTTCACAAACCTGTATAGTGTCGCGTGTCCAGGGCAGCCGATCAGAAATGTAAAAAAATGGCACTGACTATACTCTAGCGGGTCAGATTAAAACGAGGTCAGTTATTTACGTGCGAGGAAGTGAATCATAAAGTCATGAGTATGATCGCGTCCAAATTGTCAGTCTTTTCGACACGTGCGGCGTATATGTGTTAGGCAATTCATATAATTCCATACATCGCCGTCAGCTTACAAACGCCAGCTGTTATGTAATATACCGGTTAAAAGGCTAAGGCAGGAGCAAAGCGGAGCTCCCGCATTAGACTTCGTGATATTTTTTTTATAATCTGTTATCGTATTGCAATTCAACGAATTATAATTTTACCTTCGGCATATTACATAACAGCGAGCGTTTGTAAACTGACGACGCCGTATAGACGAGGACTTATACGAATTGCCTGCCAAATATACACTATGAATCTCTGACGCGCTCGGGAATGTTCAGGATACGGTATTTTTTTAAATTTTAACAAAAGCCTGTACCCGTCAGACACTTCCACTCTTTAACCTTTTTCCTTGTTAGCGTCTACCCTTTGTGATGCCACAGGTCCCCACGGCGCTCGAGTAAGTCCACATTTAGCTCCTCAGGCTCCCCTACTATTACCATTTACAATGTGTATCGTAAATCCAAATATCGTGTAATATTAGCATTATCGCTAGAATATAATTATTTTTGTAAATATAGATTTTAAGCTAATTATAATATATTATATTAAATAATCTGTGATCGGATAAAGGGTACCTATTAAGATGATAATGCAATTATGTATTTATAGCATACATCTGTAATGTATGCAAGTACCATTCTATGGGTTTCTTTAGCTATAACACTGAATAATAATATGGTCTATTCGCGTTCGCCCCTTCAGCCAGAGTAACCCACAGAGGAGGTACATGTATTACGCGGGGCTCCGCAGGCGTCGACGGCATTGTCATATAATGATCTCACGTTACACTGAACTGTGGCACTGAAGCTAGCCGTCCTCTTTAGTATTGTTGTACATATGTAGATACGAGTGAATGTAATGTAGTTATATATTATAAGGACCAGATAGTATCAACATAATAAATAAGAAGTACAATGTTAATCATCTTACTTAATTTAGTTATAAAACGTCCACCTTTTGCTCCATATTCGCGGTCTCCACTGTAGGACTCGTTTGCTCCACTAGCCATCGGTCTTTCGGCAGATGTGGCCAGCTTCAGCGGGCTTATTCTGCGAACTATGTGCCTTATCCTTAAGATAGAAACCCAAAACATAGGTCGCTCAGTAGCCCGCTGCGCGACCTGCAGGTCGTGGACTAGCCGCACTGTCAGTGGCCACGATTCGGCACCGTATCTTGTAACGGGAAGGTTGCACTGGTCGGAGAGGAAGAAATAGGACATAATTTATGTTTAGTATCTAATTTTATTGTAAACCAGTCTTCATTGTTAAAGATGTTGTAGGTAGTATAATGTAGTTATAAAGAGGCTATGCTTAGATCTAACTAATACAAATATATTATGTTTCATACTGTATTGACCAAGCTTAGGACCAGTTCAGATGTTATTAATGTTACGAATTTGGAACACAGTCCAGCCTGCGGAGCGTACTGTGTGGACGCGACCGAGTGGAGTGCACACAGTAACAACGACGTCTAAAAGACATAATACCGATATCAGAATAAAAAATAATGAATAAGGTTTTGTTTGCTTTATTTTTTCCTCAATAACTAACAACTTAAATGATGCCTTGAGCGCTATTCCGACAATTTCTCCGCCGCATATAGTCCCATACAAAGTTGCTCACAGAAACATAATTTTCATTATTCCATCAGAGATCAAGTTGACCTCGCAGCTAAGGATCCTTCCGGATTTTCTTCCTCCACTTCGCACGATGTTGGACGTCCATGGTAGTGAGACCATTGGCACGCTTGTCGTGCTCCATGACGTCGAGCCAGGACTTCTTGGGCCTACCCCTTCTACCTGGACCCAGCGGGGACGCTATTACCAGGCACCGATAGTTACGAGACGTGACCACACCAGCGAAGGCGGCTGCTGACACCTATAACGTGGCAACACTGGCAATCACTAAATAATACTATGATTTGGGAGCTACGTGGTCGAGTCGAGGTCACATTATTGGCAGCGGATGTTCTTAGTCCTCTAGCACTTCACTTGTCTTCGTCCACCTTGACTAAACACATAAATATAGAACATGTATAAAACCGCGTAGTTTCCGGTGAATTACGCTGTGCGAGAGGTTTCATTAAACGAGGCCTCGACTACTATATGGCACGTATTATACACTCTATGTGAACAATACTGAGCAGAATGTTGCAAGGACTGGCTTTAGGGTCCATCCCACGGAACAGAAAAAACAATGGAAGTGTGAAGTAGGCGTGGCACGCGTGTCATTGTTATGCGGAGATTTGCAAAACCTTACAAATTCAACCTTCAGTCGTCTCTGTCATCACGTGTATTTGACAGTTTTGGACCGTGTGTTATTTAATACTATTTAATAGAAATATGCCTTACTGGGCCATTTTGCAGTGCACTGATGATAGTAGGAGCATAAATATTCGAAATGGAGGCGTTTAATACCATCGATAAGTCAGGATATAGCAGAATTTATAACTAATCTTATTGAAATGCAAAGAAATAAAATAAAATAAAAAATCAACCTTACCACATATCAATAAAGCTTGTTTTTGATTACACACAACAGACATGTCATTTTTATTTATTCTAGAACTTTCTTCGCTATTCATTTAGTGATGTAGTCAAACTTTATCGATATCTACTTTTTTTAGAAACATTTATAAACTTTTGTCAAATGGTATTGTTTTTTTTTTTAATATCACGGAACATTCTGAACACTTCTGCATACCCATTCAAAGTATACGGGTATCACAGGACATAGCAATAATATGCGTTTGCAGCAATTACTGCTGATTTCCTGGTATTTATTGAAGTGTTTCGTGGTCTCTCTCTGAAACCCTTTATCGGATCTTTACAAAAAATAAATGGTATCTATCATTCCGGAATAGTCTTCTTTTGAACAAAGAAGGAATTTTGCAAATTCGTCTACACATGACGAAGCTATGCGCATACAAATATACAAAAATATAAACTTCCGAATTGAACACCTCCAGCTGGATATTTTCTAGTTTGTGAACGCGGCGCAACATGCATGCGCGATTAGCAAATAGATTTTGGTGCTCTACGTTTTCTCATTTTATGCATATTAAATTAATTATTTCAAAGTAGTGTATGAAACTGCTCGTAAAATTGTCTCAAAACACCCGTCTGATACTGTAAAATACTCGCACTCGTATTTTAAGTATCCTTAAAGCGATTTCACATTTTCTGATATTTGGTGTCTGACACCGATAGCCGTCGCCATGTGCTGTTTCCACATATATTCAATAAAATCGTTCCGATTCGGCCATTTGCTCGATCGCATAGACTGAATGAAAAAAAGAAATGAATGAAAAAAAGAAAAAATATCCTAGCAATTATTTTCAACATAGTATAATCAAGTTCTTTTTCTACTTTATTTTATTTCCTTCGATATCGGAGCCGATATCGGATATCGGATGCGCCGGATAGTGTGAAAACGTTTTTATTTTGCAACAGTTACATAAAATATCTACTATAAATGGACACTTGTTTTATTTCAATTAAATAGGTACATACGTAGTTTGACGTCTTCATACATTTTTAATCGTTAATAAAAAACAGTTCAACAAGCTTTGGAATCCTTTGACATTTTGAAAACAAATTTCAAATCTATCGATATTGCCAAAATTTTGTGTCACCGCTCTAGCGTTAATGTTGTTGTATATTTGTCTATTAAAATAAATATGTTGTCTATGACAGCGCCCTCGTCCCCGCACAGTACCGGCGCCCGACATTCATTCCTTATCATGTAACTCAAGTGTATGTGTCTCTCATAAAATAAATAATAAGTCGTAAAGTCGTAAAGTCGTTTTCATTCAATAGCAGCCATCTCACCACGAACCCAAAGCATGGTGTCAAAAGTGGTGTCAAAAGTGGTGTCTAAAGTAATGTAAGAAGTGGTGTCATAAACGTTGCTTGTTGGAACTAAAAATAATCGCGGGCAAGTCAAAAGTAAGAATTTCAAAAAAATAAAAAATATAAGTCATAGTCGTCATGTCAGACAAAGGAATTCTTGTCCAACTCAAACCGTTAACGATTCAAAATACTGAGGATCCATCTAGTAAATGGAAAAAATGGAAATTACGTTTTGAAATTTTCATGGATGCGAACGAATTTGAGAAATTTACAGACAATAAAAAGACTGCGATTTTCCTAAATGCGATTGGTGATGATGGCATAGAGATTTTTAATAGCTTCAATTTGGACAGAACTAAAACCAAATTCGAGGCAATTCTGAAGAAATTTGATGAAAAATTTAGTCCACACTCTAATTTGACGGTAGAGAGATATAATTTTTTTACACGCTACCAGAAAAGTGATGAATCTACGGATGAATATCTAACGATTTTAAATAATTTAAGTGGATCTTGTGAATTTGGAGATCTAAAAGAATCATTGTTAAAAGACATGTTTGTAATCGGTATTAAAAACACTCATATAAAGGAAAGGCTACTACAAGAAGAAAATTTGACTATAGAGTCGGCAACAAAAATATCCAAGAGCTTAGAATTATCACAAGAAAGATCTAAAATGCTAAATCATGAACATAAAAATGAGGTTATACAAGGAATCACTCAAAATCAAAATTATAGGGGTAGATCAAGGTCACGACAAAGAAATAATTCAAAGAATAGAAATAATAGTCATTCTCGAAATAATAGTAGAACAAGAGATCAGTTGTGTTTATCCAACAACAGAAATAAGTCACAGAATAGAAACTGTACTCGATGTGGTCAAGTACACAGACACAAATGCCCAGCAATGGAAAAAATTTGCTCAATATGCAAAAAACAAGGACATTTTGCAAAATTTTGTTTTTTCAGGCAGCCAGGAAAAAGTAACAATCATAAAGTGAGCAATATTTCATGCAATGACGCAGAACCACAGGACAATTAGTGCCAAATGTAGGTACATGTAAAATTGATTGTGAATTTGAAAATGGTATAAAAATAAAATTGTACTTTGTTGTGGTTGAATGTGACTGTAAAACAATTATAGGATGGAATTCATGTGAAAAACTTGGAATTGTAAAAAGAATCTATGGAATTCAGCACAAATCAGTGCAACAAATTGTTTCTAAATATGCTAAAACATTCGAGGGTCTTGGTTGTTTACCATATAAAGCTCATCTAGACATTGATAGCAATGTACCTCCTAAAATTTGCCCGGTACGTAGAATACCATATTCTTTAGAAAAACGTGTTAAAGAGGAATTAGAGAGTATGGAAAAATTACAAGTCATAGAAAAAGTTGTTAAACCAACTAAATGGGTTAACTCAATAGTCTTGGTAGAAAAACAAAATGGTAAATTAAGGATATGTCTTGATCCTAGAAATTTAAATACAGCTATTAGACGTCCTTACTACCCGTATCCAACATTTGATGATTTAAGATCTAAAGTTGCGGGTGCATCAATTTTCTCAAAGTTAGATGCTAGTTCAGGCTATTGGACTATTTGTTTGGATGAAGGTAGTAGTGATCTCTGTACCTTCAATACACCTTACGGAAGATACAGATTTTTGCGATTACCCTACGGAATTAGCTCATCTGGTGAAATTTTTCATAGGACTATGAATCAATTATTTGGAGATTTGCCTGGTGTAATTATCTTTGTAGATGATATTTTGGTCTTTGGGTCTACTGTCGTGGAACACAATCAAAGGTTAGAATCTTTATTTGAGCGTGCCTCTAAAGTCAATTTGAAGTTCAACAAATCAAAATGTCAATTTGGTATGTCAGAAATTTGCTATGTAGGTCATATTTTTAATAAGGAAGGTGTTTCGCCTGATCAGTCGAAGGTTGAAGCAATTTCAAAAATGTCAAGTCCTACTAATGTCAAAGAGCTTCAAAGATTCTTAGGAATGATTAACTATTTAGGTTCCTATATTCCAAATCTTGCAGAAGAAACCTCTCTTCTAAGAGAACTTCTCAAAAAATTTAATAAATGGCAATGGTTAGACCAACATGAAAAACAATTTAAAAAATTAAAATCAGTATTATGTCAGTCGCCTGTTTTAGTCCACTATGATATTAAAAAACCAATTAGGTTGTCAGTCGATTCTTCTAAGAATGCAGTAGGTGCAGTAATTTTGCATGGAAAAAACCCCATAGCATATGCTTCCAAGTCATTGAATAAAAGTCAAATAAATTATGCACAGATAGAAAAAGAATTGTATGCAATAGTCTTTGGATGTAAAAAGTTCCACCAATATTTATATGGCAAACCTATTCAGGTTGAAACAGACCACCAACCATTGGTTACTTTATTCAAAAAACCTTTATCCGAAGTGCCAGCTAGATTACAACGTATGATGATAACGTTGCAAGCCTACGACCTAATTGTTACATACACAAAAGGTTCAGAAATGTATATTTCAGATACTTTGTCACGTGCCCCAATAAATGATAACAATTTTAACCAAGAATTAGTTTCTTTAGAAGATTTAGACTCAAATATTAATATTCATGTGAATTTTTTGACCTCTAATTTAGCTATTTCTCCAGAAAAACTTGAAAAAATTTTGTCTCATACTAAACAGGATTTAGTTTCACAGAAATTAATTGAATACTATAAAAATGGATGGCCTAATTGCAAACAACATTGTGATACTTTGTTATTACCATACTGGAATATCAAAGAGGAAATCCATGTCATAAATGATATTATTTTCAAAAATAGTTCAGTTATTATTCCACAGTCTATGAGATCAGAAATTCTGAATATACTACATGAAAGTCATCAAGGTATTGAAAAGACAAAAAACTTGGCAAGAGGAGTAGTTTATTGGCCTAATATTAATCAGGATATAGAAAATAAAGTTAGACAGTGTGAGTCATGTGCTATTTATTCTGCAAATAAAACAAAACAACCTATGTTATCCCATGAAATACCATTGTATCCATGGCAAAAATTGGCTACCGACTTGTTTGAATATAAAGGTAAAAAATATTTACTTGTAGTAGATTACTATTCTAATTACATCGAAATTGCCAATTTAAATAAAGATAGTCGATCATTTAATGTCATAACACATTTAAAGTCTATCTTCGCACGTCACGGCATTCCCATGCAGTTAGTTTCAGATGGAGGTCCACCATACAACTCCATTGATTTTCAAAAAATTTTGTATGAATGGGACATTGAACAAATTGTCTCTAGTCCGCATTTTCCAAGGTCTAACGGCTTAGCTGAGGTCTCTGTGAAAATAGTAAAAAATATTTTCAGAAAAAGTGATTATTCTGGTACTGATCCATACATAGGATTATTACACTATAGGAATACACCTAGGAATAATTTAAGTTCGCCTGCACAATTGTTAATGTCTAGAACTTTAAGATCTAAACTGCCTAGTCAAATTAAAAACTTGCGACCTAAGATTGTTAAGCATTCTGAACATTATCAAAAGAAACAAACTAGTTTACAAAAATCAAAATTTTATTATGATAAAAATTGTAAAAGTTATACTGAATTTCGCATAAATGACAAAATTTATTTTAAGAAAAATCCTAAAGATATAATTTGGACTGAAGGAATTATTGTATCAAAAACAAAATATCCTAGATCATTTATTGTCAAGGATTGTAATAATACTACTTACCGTAGAAATAGCCAACATATTCGATTGAAATATAAGTCAAATAGTCAAAATTCAAGTCAAAATAATGTCTTACAAGAGAGTGATAAAAAAGTTCACTTTAAGGAAACTTTTCCTAGTCAGTCGATAAGTCCAAGTCAGTCATTAAGTTCAAGTCAATCTAATCAAAAACATAATAAGTCAAATAAAAAGTCTTATTTTGTAGAAGAGGAGGATGATAATTGTACATTCTTCTATACTCAAATATGTGAGTCAAGTCCTGATACAAAGTCAAAGTATCAAAGTCAAAGTCAAGAGTCTAGCAATGACTCAGATTCATTTATGTCGCTTGAATCAAACTATTCTTGTCACACAGAAAAACAAAAGAGTCCTAAGTCAAGTCAGTCCCAAAATGTATGTAAGTCACCCGAATTTGTAAATATGGATGATACCATTGTTTCACCTGAAAGTTTACATGACTACAGTGAATATGAAAGCGAGAATCCAATTCCTATATCATTGTCGTCCTCTGATAATTTAGATAATTTAGAAAACATACTTACAAGTCCTATTGAAACAATTGAAACAAGTACTTTACCTCAAGCAAGCTCAAGTAGTAATATTTTACCGTCACAAAGTCGCAATAGTGACGATGCAACAGCTGAAATAAAATATAGCTCTAGAGGTAGATTGCTTAAGAAAATAGAAAGACTGGATTTATAATTTCTGTAATAATGTACACAATAGACACTTTTACAAAACTAAATATTGACATGACAATAATTTGTAAGTAATCTAATAGAATGTAATTCAATTTGATAATATGTTGAAATGTAGACTCTAATTGTATTAATTGCACGAAAACACTTCAATATATGTTTTTATCACGGTAATTTTAAATAATTTAATGTTAATTGTTTAACGTGACTTTGTTTAGAAAAGTAAGGTTGTCTTTTTGTTTATATTCATATGTCATATGTCAAAGCCAGTGTCAACGTCAAGTGTCAAAAAAGAAATAAATTGTCATTTCTATTTCTTAAAGAAAAAAGGGCATGTTGTATATTTGTCTATTAAAATAAATATGTTGTCTATGATTGTCTATGACAGCGCCCTCGTCCCCGCACAGTACCGGCGCCCGACATTCATTCCTTATCATGTAACTCAAGTTTATGTGTCTCTCATAAAATAAATAATAAGTCGTAAAGTCGTAAAGTCGTTTTCATTCAATAGCAGCCATCTCACCACGAACCCAAAGCAAATGTTAGAGAGTTAGAGAGAGAGAGAGATAATACTTCAAAGTAATATTAACAGTATTTAAGGTTTTAAATAACATTCTTAAAATAAACGAACATCTGTTGGGGAGTAGTTGAACTTTTTCGGAATAGAGTTAGAGTGAGAAGCAAGTTTGATTCAGATACAAAACGTCATTAATTCCTTTTTTTATCTATTTAAAAGTAATCACTAAATCGAATTTTTAAGGTATGTTTTCGTTTTGCAGTGTGCATATTTTAGGCTAGTTTGGTGTTAAAGATATACGACCAATCAAAACAATTGTTTACTAGTAGTGCAACGTATTATTATCTGGTTGTATGTGTGAGTTTGGCGACATTGGTTCCGCTATTGAATCTGTCCTATCACACTTCTAATAGTTTTTTCTGTTCTGTGGTCCATTCTCACTGAAAGGGCCTTTTACTTCCGTAAATAAGATTCAAATTCGTTTGTAATCTTTTGCCTCAAAAAGTCGCTACGCTTTCAGAAGGGATAAGAAATCGTACAGAAGTGTAGGAAAATGACATATTATATTGAATTGTGACTTTTCGTGTTGGTCGTCGTAATAATAATTATATAATTCGGGCCTAATAATATACCTATAGGGCCGATGCAGAAGAAGGTACTCCTCGACACGGTTCCTTTCCCTGGAGTCCTAGCCACTGGTAACTTGGTCCCTGTACTATTGTACTACTTGTACAGGCACTATTTTTTATATTTATAAATAGATGTTTTTTAATTATAATTTATAAGTTGTTTGAAAATTAATAAGATGTAAATTAAGAAAAATGATAATAAATTAAGAAATATAAGTATTGTTGTTATAGTGTAAAATAAGACATGGTTTAAAGGACTTGTAACCATTCCAAAAATGGTAATTAAAAAAAAATATAGATGAGTTGATTTATTGTCAACGTCACGAGAGCTGTCAGTTGGGCATGTCAATTGTCAAGTCAAATTGCACCGGCGAACGGCGAATAATTCAATTAATTAATCGCTACGGCCGAATAAATACGTCGTAAAGGTTTTCTCTCTTGTAGATTTCTATTTAATAGTATAAGTAAAGTACAAGGCTCCATCAGTGCGGTACGTAAAGTGATACTCAATAAGCTGCCGTGTGAGCAAGTAACATTGGAGTAATATTTTGATTGTTTTTGTATCGCAGAGTCAGTGCATGACTTGCAGCAAACATGGGGAAATTGCTGATATTTTTGCTAGCGGTCACCGCTACGTGTGTAGCTGGTTTTCTCAGGTAATTAATTATGCCTTCTTTAGATTGTGGCTAAACTAAATCTTCTATTATAATTGCGAATTTGTGAAAGTGTGATTGTCGCAGTTACTCTTCTTATCTTGTCTCTTTGTTCAAGGCACTTATAAGTTGTGAAACGATGTCTTTAGTTATATTGAAGTAATACATTTAATTATGAAGAAGATTTATTTATTATTTATTTATTTATTTCATTTCTGAAAACAGAAAGACATGCATGCACAATGCATTATTTAAAGCATAGGTTTTATAGTTAAAATAATTAAATAATACCAACAGGGTTCCACTATACCGCATGCAAACAGTGCGTAAGCACTTCTCCGAGGTTGGCACAGACCTGCAGGTCCTGAGGATTAAGTACCACGCCAGCGGGCAGCCCAGTGGACCTGCCCCTGAACCACTTTCCAACTACCTTGATGTAAGCACACTATTTTATTTTTATTGTATTGATTTGAAATTATTGTTCAAAAGTAAGATTTTGTACAGTGGATGTTTGCAAACAAAGAATCCATTTATGGTTTTTTTTATACCACAGAAGCAGCAGATATACACCTGCCTTTCTTGAAACTTTTATCATATACCAACTCGTACTTGTCCACAACAAACAGTCCATGTAGCAACATATCAATCATACAATACAATAAATGCCTATTCAATTTAGTAGATATACAAAAAGGGTAAACTTGGGACCCCTTTGTAATGATAATATGTGCTGGAGTTCAACTTCCCTAAGTAAAGCTACTTAAATAAATTGGAATATAGATCAGTACCCCCCGTATGAACAACAATAGCATTCTTATGGTAATCATATTGAGAGAATGGAGCATTGGGATTGGCCACCTGCCTACTGTAAACCAATACGTTCTCTCAATATGTTTACGATACGATTACGATAGTTGTTCGTGCTAGGGATACTGAAACCATACAGCAAATTAAAAAGTGGTCACGCGCGAGTCGCACTCGCACGCACAACACGGTATAATTAAAGCACTATATACTTTTTAAAATCATCCTGGACATTAGAAAGAAAAAGAAAGAAAATGCGTTAATTTAAGCTAATGCATAACGCTATTGACGTAAACCCACACCTAATATCTACACGCAAATTAGCTCAGCTGGAGGGGGTGGACGGAAACTAGTCATACCGTTTACTGAACCGTCACACTATTGGACCAACCGGTATTTTTCATCTCAAAAATCGATAACTCTGTTATTTTGTGATGTTCCTCCTTGAAAGTTTTTTCACGTATTAATGAATATCTAGGCTATAAAAGAAATTAAACATCATCATTTTAAAAATTATATATTTTACGTAAAAAAATGACAATGTTAAAGTTATACGAATTTACATACAAAAAATTATACAGTTATAATAAAATAGCAATAAAAGTTACACTTTTACTTAAAATAAGTTAAAACTAAATTATTATTATTATTAAACAAACATACAAAAAAATTACATGATAAATTAAAAAAAAACACGTTCGTCACTTTCTATGTCTAACAATTCTTTAGGTTCGTCAAACGATTCTTTGGGTATTAGAAAACTGGGTTTATTTAAACTAGATAAATAAGGATGAGATGTATATAACAAAATATGCAGAACATCTTCATTTGTTGCTGGTCTTGGAACACTTCCTAGCGTGATGTAACCTATATTTCTTGTAATCTTTATTTCGGGCTGCATCTTTGGATAATTATCCTAGAGGCAAAACTGCATAATGCTCTATTATTTTAGCACCATGTATAAGTACTTTATGGACCGAAGATGGCATGTAGTACCAGTTATATTTGCTTACGTATAATTGCGCGGTTATCAATGTATACTGGCCGATTTTTTCTGCGTTTATAGGGAATCCCGATGACATGGTTCGAAGAATCACATATAATCTCTTGATTAAATCTTCATCAATTCCTGTTATCCCTGCAGAACATTGGTAATTTTAGAAATTCTCCTTGCCGTATTTCCGTCATTCCTATTACCGGAACCTTGACGTGGTTTATCCATGTGCAAACCAAGCACTTATCGGAAATGTTTTTGGACATATTATTTTTTCTTGTCTTCTATAAGTTGCTTTTTTTTTGGAGTTGTTGCTGTCCACTCCTCAAAACCCAAATTGTAATTAATAAGGAGAATCGTATCCATAAATCTTATCCATGCGTGTAGTGTCGACAATCCGTAAAACAGATAAATAGAACTTCCGCAGCAGTATAAAACTTTACAAGTATGATAAAAGTGCCAAACGAAGATTCTTGTAGTCTATTTATTTGTTAATGTATGCTTCTATCATAGAAATAAAAAAAAAAACAAGATAGACATCAACATAATAATGAAATATAATATTTCATAGTAAAAAAGAAGAGCCGTAATTTTCGGGATTTTTTTCCCCCGATTGACATATTGCTTCTAAATCACCATTGGCGCAAAAAACGCGGAAGTTTTTTATATTACTGAATAGGTAAGGTCTCTAATATAGTGATTAACTTGACACTGGCAGCCTTCGGTAACAAGGAAGACTCCAATTGAAATAAACAAAATCGAAATATTCTTAAGTTCATTAAAAAAAAAAACCTTTTTTTACAAGAACAGAACGAGGTTGCAAAGTGTATATTCTAAGCTATCTAATGATGTATTACACTAACATTCTTTCTTGGAAAACTTCCGAATAATTTTGTGTTGAACTTCCTTAACGGTAATTTAATTGGCATGAAAATATTTATGCCCAATGTTTGAGGTTCACTTTATAAACTTAAAACTAAGTTATTTACTTTTTTTGTAATTAATTCGCAAATCCCATCCTTCGAGAATATAAAACTATAAAAGGATCCATGGATTTACGACTTTCGTCAAAACCATTTTTGAGATGGTAAGTACTGTTTGGTCCCATAGTGCGTCGGTAGCTTAGCGGTTAAGGAGTCGGCCTTACGATCGACAAGTCCCCGGTTCGAATCCTGGCCATTGACTACCGACGTAAACCCACTCCTAGCACAAGCAATTTAGCTAAGTAGTTTCGGTTACTGATATTCTATTACAAAAAAAAAAACTCTTTAAACCAAGTTATTGCAACAGACACGAGTTTTACTATTTATGAAATACTAGCTTTTACCCGCGGCTCCGCCCGCGTGGATGTCGGTTATTGTGACCAAACATAGGTTATGTCCTTGCTCAAGGTCTGATCTACCTCTATACCAAATTTAATCAAAATCGGTCCAAAGATTTAGACGTGAAAGGGGGACAAACAGACACACACTCTTTCCCATTTATAAAATTAGTATGGATAGGGCGACCGTCGTCAGAATCGAAACCCATAAAGCCTTGAAAATTCTTTAGCTGTTAGCAGTCATCCAGTGTTAGTTGTTTTCTTAGAAACTTATTGCTCATAGCTTAGCTCACAAACAGACCGAGGTTCCATGCAAGTACTTTGGACACGCCATGTTGTGTTGTCGATAGCTGCTCATATAGTTCATATTGCGATGTTGACGGAGAGCGCGTTTTGTGATAATGATAACCTCCGTGGACTCTAGATTTATCACGCGCGTGACGCGGCGCGGCAGGCGAGGGGCGCCGATAATGTACTAGCGTTCACATAAACAAAAACATATTCCCAAAATGCTATAATAACATGCTGCGTATGTCTTCGTCCGATTGCATCTAAAGCTTGTACTTAGCAGCCTGGACTACTCGTTTTTTTTTATGTATTTAGGTTTTACGGAAGCGAGATTCGTCTCACCTCACCAAACTTTTCTAAACACATTGTTTGTACTGAAACTCCTCCACGAAAAATGTATTAGCACTTATCAGTCTTTCAACATCACGGGAACGGCGGGAACTCATACATCGCAGGCATGCATCCTCATTACAGTAACGGGTTAGTGTTGATTCCCCCGAAAAAAAATCGGAGGGGAATCAAGACTAACCTATACTGCAGCCCCGACAAAGATATCAAATCAAATCATTTATTTTGCGGAATATGGGTTTACATGATGTCGTTATAATTAGTTGTGTCACCATACTCGACCGCCAAAGCGGCATGCAAATATAATTAAGGCAGCCATATAGCCTAACAGTTCCATGCAGTATTCTACTATCCAATTTAATTTTTTTAAGATATGAGATTTATTATTAATTGGTTACAGTAAAATATTTATTATTGATTATAACATAATCATACAATAACAATTACGCACAATATAACAAAATGTCGATGGATTCTATCTTAGTCAATTTATTAGGTCAATCAAATTATTCAGTAAATATTCAATGTCAGTACCTAGGTCAATAAAATTTTAATATAGATTAAAAAAATAAACACAAATAATAATATAAAATAAGTACAATTTAACAGATGTCTATAGATTTTTAAAATATTCATGATTAAATTTGAATGTGGGTATAATTAAATTGCCATCCAAGTTTTATGATCGAGTCAAACGATTTTCACGCTTTCTATATGTCACTTACATTTGTCATTAGGAAAGTCCATAACGCAGTAATAACACTTTTGAACTAAGAATTTATACAGGCATTTCTTAAATGTAATTATTTGCTTTTCGCTCCTTATAGATCCCGGTACACCGTTATAAATCTTTGGACCCATGACAATAATACTTTTAGCACACAATGCAGTTTTGTGTCTCGATATACAGATAGTACCAGTGTGCCGCTTAGATTGAAGCATCTCATAACAATTAAAGTTGTTTTTCACAAATACTGCTACTTCGTAGATGTACATACAGGGGAATGTCAGTAAATTTAGTTCTACAAAATATGGCCTACAGCTATCTGTCGGACGGAGCTTACAAAATGCTCGCACACATCTTTTCTGTGCCAAGAAAACGTCATCTCGGTCCGTGGAAATGCCCCAAAAAATCTCTCAAAACTATTCTTCGACAGAGGGAAACGTGCCATACTTTATGCATCAGAACAAAGTGCAGAATGTTTAGCGTGGTAAACGGAAATAAACGCGATCGTGTTACGTATGTGCGCTCCCTCGCCACAAGACACCTACTCGATGCACATACAACATACATTTCCGCAAATAAATTATAATACACAACTGTGTCTCTATTCCGTAAGCTGATCGACGTTTTCCTCTCTTGATAGCTTTCAAACTGCATAGGAGCAAAGTCCACGCTATCACTGCATTTCAGCATATTAACCTACTGGCTCCACATCAATAACTTAATGGGCTATTTAATTCCGCCGCGTGGTTCCCGGCAGAGTAGAATTTGGGCCACCCCTTCTCTTCCCATGTGGTGTCGTACAAGGCGACTAAGGGATAGGGCTGATTAACTTTAACATCAGACAGATATGTACAGCCCAGACTCAGCCTCAGATGCATGGCTCGAGTCAACAATAGTGCCCGAAATACGGCAATAGGCTCACCCCCTATTACGTGGGACCGAATACAGATTGGTGAAATGTGGGTGTTAATTCACCTCTGTCTAACCCTCCGGGGATAAAGGCGTGATTGTATGTATGTATGTTTAATTTCGCCGGCCCCGTTTCTAATAATCTACTATCTACTGTGTCCTTTGTCATTTATTTATTTGTACATGGAAAGCTTACAGCTAACACAATAAAATAAAAGGAAGGTTCAACATCTGGAAGCCAATTACAAGTTTTCACTTCTAGATTTGATGTAGTTACTTATTTGTAAGCAAAGGCTAGCAAGTAAAAAAAACAAATGGACAAAAACAAAAGGTTAAATTACACAACACAATACCTACGAGCAGAAAATGCTGCACTAAGCATATTGGGCACACTGACCAAAAAGGGATCAATGTCATGCTGTTTACATAATTCATTGAACTTTCTGCTTGCGCGTACCAGGTAGCTGTTCTTTCGGTAGTTCGCTGGCACATTAAGTGATATTTTCTCCAGCAAGTCAGGATAATCAATTTTTTTGGCCATGATTTTGACAAGGAAGGTAAAATCCGTTAATCAGAGAGATGCGAAGATAAACTGAATAACCTTAATGTCTCCAGCAAGTCAGGACAATCAATTTTTTGCCCATGATTTTGACAAGGAAGGTAAAATCCGTTAATCAGAGAGATGCGAAGATAAACTGAATAACCTTAATGTCTCCAGCAAGTCAGGACAATCAATTTTTTGCCCATGATTTTGACAAGGAAGGTAAAATCCGTTAATCAGAGAGATGCGAAGATAAACTGAATAACCTTAATGTCTCCAGCAAGTCAGGACAATCAATTTTTGCCCATGATTTTGACAAGGAAGGTAAAGTCCGTTAATCAGAGAGATCCGCAGATCAACTGAATGACCTTAACGAGAATCCTATAGAACTTAGCGGAGCTGGAAGCAGCACTATCTTCTATAAACAAAATGAGCGTTGCCACTTTCGTTTGTCAAGGATGCATGTGCATGAGGAAATTAAGTACCCCATCACGACGACATAATGATTGTCTTATGGCCATGCTTATCCTTTAACACGGCTCTCCTTAGGCAAGGATTGCCTGGTTCTGAGGGTCCTAGGGCTACACATGCATGCAATATATAGCTTCTGCTGGAACGTATTCTATTCCTTTTGGTTGGATTTGAAATCTAATTTATTTAATCCTATTACTCAGAGCTCATTAACAGTTTATAGTATTGAAAGGTATTCGACACTAATCACTTTTTAATGTAATTCCAAGACATTCTGTACGAGCTATAACGATGTTATTATTGCCTTATATTGATAACGTTAAATAAAAATGTGTCGTATGTGAAGTAACAATGATTCATAGTTATAGAATTTAAAAAATACCCGTGCGATTATTGTTTAGTAGATACTTATAGTAGTTTATGATACTGTTGCATTGCATAATAAGGGTTCTTATAACACGAGTGTGTTTTAAAAAAACGAGCCGTAGGCGAGTTTTTTTATATTATCACACGAGTGTTATAAGACCAAGTTATGTACAGTGTCATACACTACTTTATCTACTCTCATACTATATACATAAACTAATTTATTTTACAAACCAAACCAAACTTTGTTTAATTTAAATGTATAGAACAAAAAAAAAATGTTCACGCCAAGGCGCAAACGTCGATTGCGCATGCGTGTTTCTTTTTTTTTTCCCGAATCAGCGGATTCTTTTTTTAAAGTAGAGGTTTAGTCCAGATGGAGGTTGTATAAGTGTATCGTTATGATTAAAAAGTTATTTTATGATATAGGTGTCCATACAAGACCTGCCCCCCTAGCATGACCATCATAACACGATATGATAAAGCGTTTTATCCACGCCAACTGTCAAAATCTGATAAATATCGCCGCCATGTTGAATTTTTATCGAAACAGCGAGCATAACCGTGCCCAGTGACGTCACGTGTTATGATACGCTACAATAGATAGAAGAGCGAGCACGACAGTCGATTATTTATCGAAAAGTCGAGCACGACCAACTATTGGTGGATATAAAAAGTTACGTTTATCGATTTTTGACATTTAGTCGTATTATTTTATCGACGAGGTTTAGAGTGCGTGATATACTCGATAAAATATAACAGTCACCAGTTTGTAGTCATTAACTGATTTTAAAAGGTAAGAATCATTTTTATGATTGTTGTGTAAATGTATATGAAAAACACAGAAAATAATAAGATATTACAACTCCTATCTTCAGTTACAACTTCACAAGTTAAGCTTCACCTAAAATCTTTTAATATGGCTAGACCATACATTGTAGCCACTGACCTAGTCAGGTGGATACTCACCGGCTCGCTCAGGGGCTGATGCAGAACTCTTACCCAGGGCGCCTTCTCCACAGAGCTAGAGAGGTGCGTGCACAGGGAAGCTAGGGCTCCAATGAAAACAGCTGGTAGTTTAGGTGTACACACATATATTTGATAGAGTAGAACACAGAGTTACACACAGAGGAATATATAGTAGTGAAGTAGGTAGATACAGGTGACAGAAGAATATGTACAGACAAGTAGGTAGACAGACAGGCACAGAATACAGAAGATGCGTAGTGATAAGTAGGTAGACAGACAGGTACAGAATACAGAAGTGTGAGACAGAAAGAACACACACAGCAGGCACAGATAATAAGCAGATGAACACACAATATGCACATGAATTATAGCACTAGCTACACATTTAAGGTACGTGAATTCTAGTACAGGCTACTAAGCGTACTACGTTTACTTCTGGTTGGCACTACAGCTACACATTAACAGGTACACGGCGACAGTGTACTGGCCTTGGGTGATTGCGGGATGGCCTCTAGGATGTTCAGAGTAGACCGTTCGCCGATGTATACGGCTCACAGCAGCCGTTGTACCACGAAGCACGCCGTAGATAAATGTCAGAGAAGAGCGTATTCAGAGGGCACACGAGCTCAGACCAGCGACCCAGAATATCTGGGAACGAAGTTTTCACCAAACAATTTTATTACAAGAAATAGACACAGAATTTATTTACTCAGAGACAGCTACGAAGATTGATATAGAAGTTCGTCTGAGGATCGGCGCAGGCCTATTTATACCCGAATCCATCGAATATTCGTGAACAATCCCTAAAATTCTGCTAATCATGCAAAAAGCTCATTAGTCCGGTCATAGACAAGCTCACGTCAGCTGACGGGGACCATAGGCTATAACAGACCCGGTACGACAAATATTTATTATAATTATGACCTGTTCACGAATATGTCACAAATTCTGAGAAAGTAAGTATCATTTATTTATTATTGTTAAATTGTAAATAAAATGATAAATGAGAGCTATAAAAAAATTGGATATATGCTGTAGGACACCAGCGCCATCCACCGGTCGAGTGTGAGAACTAGAACACACCTAATCGAAGATTAGAAGTTTCACTGCCAAACAATTATGCCTAGTTCCCGTGAGACACTCTAGGTGGCTCTGGAACAAAGAAATCTATATTAGAAAACAATAAGCAAAAGTGAAAAATATCACGTTACACCACCCCCCCCATTAATAGTATTTCCTGCGGACACAATACGCTGGAAATACACAACAAAGAAAACAGAAAATGCTTACAATAGATATAGATAAACAGCTGGGTATTTCAAACACAAACTGACGACTATAATTACAAAACTAAGGAACATTCCTCGCACACACCTAATTATACACTGACTTGCGCAATGGTTAGGTTACATAGCTAGAGTCAAATGTCCTACAAAGAAAATGAATGTTCCCTTTATTCGCTGCAGATACACCAACACTACCAACAACTACAAGGAGCTGTGGAGAATTGAGAGGCGAAATGAGAGAGAAACACTCGGTACGGTGTATGGTGGAACCTACAATGTGACAAATTATAGTCACGTAGATACTCAGAGAGAAAACAGATATTATACAGATTAAGCATAACATAGCGCTGGTTTTATAGACTAGATAAACAGTGCTATGTAGTGGCAACATCGCTGACATTAGGTACTGGAGACGGCTCCTCCTTATACTTCAGGATGTCTTTGATATGGTACTCACCAAGATCCTTACCGTCTAAATCTGACAGCCTATATACCAGAGGGGATTGCTTGGCGGTTACCACACATTTAAGGAACTTAGGGGCTAACTTGGAAGTGAAGTTCTTTGCTTTGTTTGACAGGTAGAACGTGCGTTTGTACACGATTTGTCCTACTTTCAGCTCCACATGCCTTTTTCTGAGGTTGTAATACTTTTCATTACGCTGGTGGGCAACGTTCAAATGTTTCCTCACCTGGTCGTAGATGCGTTGTATTTCTCTCAGTTTGACACCAAAGGCTGATGGATCGTCCACAGCGACAGAAGCCGGGTGGCACGCAATGTCTGACTGCCTGTATAGAACTCCATCTCCAATGAACTCCCTACCATGCACCAGAAAGTATGGGGTGAAGCGAGTTGCTTCGCTAACCGCAGTGTTCAGAGCGCACTGTACTTCAACCAAGAACGAGTCCCATGCTTTGTGTTGTGACTTCACATAGCACGAGATCGCTTGGACAACATTGCGAATAGCTCTTTCCGCCTGATTAGTCTGGGCATGATACCTAGGGTTATAGTATATATTGGGTACATTATATTTAGTTAGTAGATCCTTAAAAGGCTTACTTACGAACTGAGGACCATTATCCATGTAAATAGTTTTACATACTCCATGAACAAGAAATACACTCTTCTCTATGAATCTCGCGACCACAGCGCCTGTGGCAACCCGAATAGGGCACAACATGACGTATTTACTAAAATAGTCGGAGACCACGATCAGGTGCACGTTTCTATTACTTGAAGTAGGAAAGGGACCAAGTAGATCGACAGAGATAGCTTCGAAAGGCTTCGACACCCGCTTCGGGCTACCCATGAGGCCAGGACGAGACGTGTTTACGGGTTTGTACTGCTTACAGACTTCACACTTCCCGACATATTGTTTGACGTCCTCGTACATTTTGGGCCAATAATAATTTAGGGCTAACCTTTTGTGTGTCTTCCAAACACCACCATGAGCACTAAGTGTGTCATCATGGTACTTAGAGAGCAGGGACAGGCGATCCTCCTGGGGTACCACCAACTTCCAGTCGAAATCTGAAGTCAGAGAGTATTTATTCTTAGTAAATCTATATAAAAGGTTGTCACGAATGTCAAAATTCGGCAACTTCCTAGGGTTCTTCCGCACACTGTTCATGGTGTGGATATACCAAGGGTCTTTAGAGGAGGCAGCATCTAGCGAATCAATCGTTATACGAGACAGAGCGTCAGGTACAACGTGATCTTTACCCTTCCGATGTTCAATGTCAAAATCGAATTGACTTAGCCTCATGCTCCAACGCGCTAAACGACCCGTAGGGTTTTTCAGCTTATGGAACCACAGTAAAGAGGAGTGATCCGTGACGACTGTACACTTCTGGCCCTCGACGTACTGTCTGAATTGTTCTAAGGCGAAAATCACGGCCAGAAGTTCCCGCTCAGTTGTGCTGTAGTTCACCTCGTTCTTGTTGAGAGAACGGCTGCAGTAGGCGATGGGGTGTTCAACTCCATCGTGAGTTTGTGTCAGCACAGCAGCAACTGAAAATGCGGACGCATCACTGAGAATACGGAAAGAATTTGTAGCCACTGACCTAGTCAGGTGGATACTCACCGGCTCGCTCAGGGGCTGATGCAGAACTCTTACCCAGGGCGCCTTCTCCACAGAGCTAGAGAGGTGCGTGCACAGGGAAGCTAGGGCTCCAATGAAAACAGCTGGTAGTTTAGGTGTACACACATATATTTGATAGAGTAGAACACAGAGTTACACACAGAGGAATATATAGTAGTGAAGTAGGTAGATACAGGTGACAGAAGAATATGTACAGACAAGTAGGTAGACAGACAGGCACAGAATACAGAAGATGCGTAGTGATAAGTAGGTAGACAGACAGGTACAGAATACAGAAGTGTGAGACAGAAAGAACACACACAGCAGGCACAGATAATAAGCAGATGAACACACAATATGCACATGAATTATAGCACTAGCTACACATTTAAGGTACGTGAATTCTAGTACAGGCTACTAAGCGTACTACGTTTACTTCTGGTTGGCACTACAGCTACACATTAACAGGTACACGGCGACAGTGTACTGGCCTTGGGTGATTGCGGGATGGCCTCTAGGATGTTCAGAGTAGACCGTTCGCCGATGTATACGGCTCACAGCAGCCGTTGTACCACGAAGCACGCCGTAGATAAATGTCAGAGAAGAGCGTATTCAGAGGGCACACGAGCTCAGACCAGCGACCCAGAATATCTGGGAACGAAGTTTTCACCAAACAATTTTATTACAAGAAATAGACACAGAATTTATTTACTCAGAGACAGCTACGAAGATTGATATAGAAGTTCGTCTGAGGATCGGCGCAGGCCTATTTATACCCGAATCCATCGAATATTCGTGAACAATCCCTAAAATTCTGCTAATCATGCAAAAAGCTCATTAGTCCGGTCATAGACAAGCTCACGTCAGCTGACGGGGACCATAGGCTATAACAGACCCGGTACGACAAATATTTATTATAATTATGACCTGTTCACGAATATGTCACAAATTCTGAGAAAGTAAGTATCATTTATTTATTATTGTTAAATTGTAAATAAAATGATAAATGAGAGCTATAAAAAAATTGGATATATGCTGTAGGACACCAGCGCCATCCACCGGTCGAGTGTGAGAACTAGAACACACCTAATCGAAGATTAGAAGTTTCACTGCCAAACAATTATGCCTAGTTCCCGTGAGACACTCTAGGTGGCTCTGGAACAAAGAAATCTATATTAGAAAACAATAAGCAAAAGTGAAAAATATCACGTTACAACATAAGAATTAATTAACTTGCCGTGGAGGACAAAGAAGTGAAAAAGGAAGAGAGGACCCTAATTAGAGAAATTAGCAACGAATTTCTATATATTTTAGGTCAATATATTTATGGTCGTAAAAAAGAAGAAATGAAATGGAATAAAGTGTACTTATACCATAATAACTTCTGTTAATATCACAATCAATGACTGACTATCCTATCACTCATCAGAGGCACTTTCCATTGGTCAATAGACTTATCCGAGCCATGTTCACTCAACATAGCCCGGAGTTCTTCCCACTATGGCGCACTAAACTCTCCATGCGCCAATCGGGGATGGGTCTGCATGTACTCAGTCAGTAGCGTCAGCTGCTGCGCTGTACTGCGAGTTCTAAAAGACAACGAATTTGAACAGAGTTAACCGAGACACAGACAAAAGTATATGTAAATTTGAACTTCAAAATGCAAACTTTCTAAGTTCTAAACGGCGAGGCAATTAAAAGAAACTTCCCGTGTTTTTCCTTTGTTTTCCATTATTGTGATATAACACATCAAACAAATAGGTAAATAAACTTTTAACGGTTTTTTTTTGTGTTATGGCGATCCGGTTCCAAGAAAAGTAAATAAACAAGGTGTGATAAGACAAAGACAAAAAAAAGACGGGTTGCACTCTGGGAGTGCCGGCAGAAGTGAAAACATTTTCTTTTATTCTTTCTTCGTTATATACATAGAAAAAGATAAAAAAGAACATAACATACCATACCTATAATATAGCGCTAATCATAGAACCTATCACTTATTTTCTGCTAATTTTCTGTCAGAAGAAATTAATCAATTATGAAAAGAAAAAATAAACACAAAAAGTAATAAATTACAGAAAGAAAAAATAATCATAAAAAGTAAAAATTACAAAAAGAAAAAATAATCACAAAAAGTTTCAGAAGGCCAGGTGGTTTGAACCCGATACTATCTGAAACTATAAGGACTTACAGTCGAAGTGCTTACCGTTTAAGCTACGACGCTATCTATGGTAAATTGCAAAATAGATAGTATTTACCTAATCTTGTATGACGTCAGTCGTCGGTTACGGTTCAAAGGTCAACTAATCCTGACGCTTCCTTAACATTTTACACCCATCCAACGCCGCTAAAGAAGTTTTCACTTCAAAAAAAGGTGCAAAAAAAAACAAAAAAAGATTGAGTGGCAAGTGAATGATGATTGAACATTTTTATTAGTCCTGGCAGCATTGTTAGTCCATATCGCGAGGCTTATCATTTCATAACACGTGATAAATTTTATCATATCCTATCATATCATATCGCTACTTCGGTCATGCTCGCGAAATCGGTAAAAATGTTGGTGTTATATGATACGATATCTTTTATCGTATATCTATGACATGTGGTCATGCTAGGGGGGCTGTATCGTAATAAAACTTTTTTTTTGATTTTATGACAGCACTGTAAATTTTATTAAATAGTTAAGTACTAAGTAGGTATAGCAATAAATCATAATAATTTTATTAGTTGATCGTAAAATAGCGGACGCGCTGTGATTTGTGTGTCTGTATGACCGACTACACTCAATACATAGCCATAAATGAATTATCTCGGTATAATATTGTATAGTTAGTTCCAAAGTTAAATGAATGTACATGATATGGCAGAATATGCAGACAGAAAGCATCTTAATATCTCTTGTACCTTTTTCAAACAAATAAATGATTTGATTTGATATAGGTCTCTGTTCCATCACATTGTTTACCTGATATTTTCTGAAGTTTAGGCGAATGTCACTCATTGAAAAGCGTGAAGCGTGAAGCGTCGGGCTCAATGCAAATACATACTACATACCTACCAAATGAATTGCGATACAATCTGTTATACAGTAGTTTTACTTCAACATTTACAATATCATTCTACCTCTCAATTGCAAGTTGCTTTAAAAAGTAGGTTTGCCTTGTTTTGTTGAACTCAATATTTCTAGATAAAGTGCAACGGGACTGCCTTATGCATACCTCGGGCACAGAATAATTAATAGTACTAACGTACAGAAGGATCACTGCGCAAGAAGATTGAAATGAATTCCAGTCTTGCTCCGACGCAATACGGTGGAATTCAGCTCGCACAACATTAGGTACCTATAATTTTATTCACCTACTACTTCGTCTCTTTCTATCGCGTACCTCTTATCTCTTCTTACGCCTGTTAGGGTTGCCTTCTTGTGAAGAAATGAATATTTGATTACCAGTCCAGTTATGAACCTGTTACTAGTATTTTTCTACTTATGTGAAAATGACAACTTTAAACATACCTACCTAGTATTAGATGAAAAAAGTATTTTATTACAATGTCCGCATATTTTAACATAAGACGATAAGCATACTACTACATTTAGTATTCTTTGCTACTACACTTTAGTGTATTTGCTAAATTGAACATACCATTTACGTGTTTAGTTACATGCCGTACGACGCAAACACGAAACGGCTTAAACTAGTCCGAGAGCCGACACCCAAAAATCATGTTGGTAAATTATTTTGATTTGCGCCAGCTAAATTGAATGCGCTTTGAAAGCAGTTCGTATTTGAATTTATATTATTGTTAGGAACTCGGTTCTCGGATACTATAAGCTTTGTTGGAACTGTATTTGGTTTCAGTTGTTTGATTGTCCTGATTGCAGAATCTTCAAAATGATGGGAGCAGACTTCGTAGCTTTTAGCTCTCAAATTTTCTTTGCTTAGTAAGTCCTCTCGTCTTATTAAAATCAGCCACTCTCGGCGCCTAAAATAAAATAGACAAATGGTAGTCAGTACGGAGCAAACACACATGTGCTTATGGTCATTGGTTAGAGTGAAGCAAACGGGGCCCTGAGGAGCACAGTCACCGTAGTAGTCGCTCGTCGCCGTCACAGGAACAGTGCCCGTTGCAGTCGCCATAGTCCAGTCTCTATACAATCTAAGTGTTTGATAATCGCCACGCCGAGAAAGGTTAGGTGCGCTAAAAGTAGTATAAGTTCAAAAATCGTATCTCCTAAGCTAGTAAAAATCACTGGACATACATGGGTGTGGCTCAAATACTCCTCAATATGGGGCGCCAAATTTTTTGGCCAGGAGAGCTGGCCACCATGTATTGTCAAACCTAACCTTAGCTCTCGGTGTATATACCCGTCAGACTAGCCAAAGTGCGCCAAAGTATCTAATTATCATGTTCAGGTGAATAATATTAAATATTATGCTATTCATTTGTATACCTATTAAATTTATTACTTCAGCTCTCGGACTATAAACAAAGAATACTAAATATTACCTATAAGCTATAAGGTAGCTTTCGAGCGCGAAGGTTCATATATTATGTAGGTAAGAACTAATAAATGACGGCGTTATGAAGGGACAAACATAAGAAATTTAAAAAATCGAATTGAGACCCTCCTCCTTTTTTGAAGTCGTTTAAAAAGCAGGAACTTGGAACTGCAGAAATTACGTAGGGTAGGTATCGTCAGTGGTACCTACCTACCTATAGTCAACGCGCAATGCCCGTCAAGGACACTCGAAATTAGAAAAATACGTCGAGTCGGGTGACAGCGGAGTACGTTGACCCCGATGGGTCCGATCCAATAACCCTCCCAGTTCAAAAATCTAGCTGGCTAGGTACCTACCTACTTCGTGGTCTACCTATAAAATAAGTAGTTTTAGTCTAGTTACGCATTTTGAACAGTAGTAGTGGTAGGTTGCGTTATGGGTAGGTAGGTAAGTACCATAAAATTTTAAAATTTATTAATTTGGCAAAATTACCTTACAGCATCTTTGGGAAGCGAGAAAAAAGATAAATACGGCATATTTCTATTCGAATTCAAACAGCCGAACGCCACACAATAACGTCTGTCATATTTTCTTTTCTTGTCCATTCTAAGGTAGGTACTAGTAGTAGGCACGATCAAGAGAGAAAAAAAATGTTTTTATAAAATCCCAGCCGAGCGCGAGCATAGAAAACACCTCAAGCGTTCACACGAGCGCGCGCGTGACACTCGACTAATTTTTAATCCGCTCGGCCGGCTACTTCGTTGTAGGTATATAACGGATGTACTGCGCGGAGTGAACCACGCCTGCCTCGGGATACATCTTACACCTAAGTCGCGAGACAAGTGAGACCCTGGAGCGCGGATTGTTTTGTAATGACCTATGCTTGGTGAATTAGAGCTCATCCACCACCGTAGCACCCAGTGATATCTTCAAAAGCCACCTAAGAAACGTGTACTGCGCTTATAAAACACATTTTAGATCCAAGATATATGTTCCGAACTACACATGTGCCAACTCTTATGATTTCATTAAGTGCAGTAAGTAGTGTAAGTAGCGGTGTGTGATGGTGCTTGCCATTACAGGCGCAGTACTACGGCCCCATCTCCATCGGCAACCCGCCGCAGACGTTCAAGGTGGTGTTCGACACCGGCTCGTCCAACCTGTGGGTGCCCTCCAAGAAGTGCCACTATACCAACATCGCCTGTCGTGAGTCACCCTTTTTGTACCTAGCCCCAATCTTCGAAAACAAACGAATTGGCTAACCAACAAATTCATAGGCGCGGTTTATACATAAGAGATGTGGCGCGGACATTTGGCGGTGACGAACAATTTAAGTAACACAATATATAGTATACCTTAAGTTGTGTACAATAACGTCAATGTCGTGACGCACGCCACTCGGTGCGATAGCGCGTCACTTTAGTGGCGGGATGTCGCCTGTAGGCGCGGACGCAATTCTCCTCTAAGACAAAAACGACGTTATTGCATACTGCATAAGGTTTATATTGTGTTACTTAAGTTGTCTGCTATGTCATACGTCTCCGCCACGTCACCTCTGTATAAACCACGTAAAAGGACTGATTAAGCGATGATTGCTGGATTAGCTTGTTATAAATCTATGATTGGTTTGTCTCCGCTGTTACGTTCATCGCTATCACCAAACAGTTAAAACGGGCTTTACGCAGCCTGAGCAAATTGTCACGAAGTTTGCCGGTCACTATACTAAGGCTTTATGGCGCCTACCGCCTCTGGTATAAGCCTCCTTATTTTGAGGTTTGTTTGGCATTTGCATAATGAATCGTTAGGTCGATTAAGATAGAAAAAAGTGAATCGCTCAGGCGGGACTCGAACCCGCGATCTTTCCCTTACAGGGGGAATGCTCTGACCACTGAGCCACGCCTGAAGCAATCCAAATTCTCCTATACAACCGTGTTGGGGCGACGGCCCGCCTGAGCGATTCACCTTTTTCTATCTTAATCGATTTGAAAAGTTAGCATACTACATAATTTTAAATAACATTCAATCAATCGCTAAGGTTCACATTTACCTGACGGCAGCAAGTTTATTTGATAAGAAATGTCGCGCGATGTGATCAATACGGAAGATTATCGGGCGCTTCATTGATTGTTTGGACAGAGCGCCAATCGGTCGATGAGATGCGGATAGGTAAATATTGGACGTAAACACGCTCCTGAAGGTCAGCTGTACCTATACGTGCGCCAATATTGTCCCCAGAATGTCTTTTACAATGATGAGTTAGCGCAAAAGTATTATTATTCCCTTTATTCTTTAAAAAAAAAACATATATAGACTATGGTAGGGTAGTCAGATTGTACACTGTAATAATAAAAAATTAATAGGTTATGCTTTGATGTGTTTGAATGAAAACAATGGGTTGTGTGATCTCCTATAGTTATAAAAAGAAAATAAATTACACAGAATTCGGGCGCCTGGAGATACACAGTCATGCCTAAGATAGTCAACGGAGTATTGTACCTTTAATCTTCCGGAGGTGAGCTAAAATGAAACCCATACGCTGAGGTTTAAGGATTTATTCTGCGCTCCAGTGTGCATTTAAAGTTAGGGTAAGGCTACCCAAAGCATATTAAATTAATAATATAAAAAAAACATTAAAAAGTATTGTTTTAAAAAAACTTGTCACTTGTCACCAATGCAATTTTTTATAGATTTAAGAGGTTAAACTAAGTTAATACTAATAGAACAAGCTCACGGCATTCCTCTGGCGCGCACACGAAGTTTCACAAGCAAACGAAGCCTCAGAAGCGTCCCAAAAGCACGAAGGAAGAATATAAGGTTGAATTTGAAGATTTCAAGTTTAAAGTAGAGCTTGGCATAGCCAAAGCTACAGTTTAAGGAAAAGTTTAAGGAATAGTTTAAGGAATAGTTTAAGGAATAGTTTAAGGCGATTTCATATTGAAAACCTGTAATGAAAAATTATATCATTACAATAAGTTCCAACAAAAGAAAGCTCCACGAGGTTCGATAATTTAAGAAATATATGACTTACCGCCTTATATGGTTGATTATAATATCAATGATTTGCATTATCACTGCATTTTTGGCAAAAGATATGCTGGAACAACAAGGATTGCAACGATTAATCTCAGATACGAAATATGGTGGACGCCATTAAATCAATTTCGATGAAATTGCAAACTTACCGAGAAATATGACGTAATCCTACGTTAGAACGTTCATGGAGACACAATTAAAGGTTCTAGAATATAAAACAATCTCATTTTTATGAGATTTTTGAAGATTATTTCATAGTAATAAAAATATCGACCATCCCAAACGATCGTAGAGAGAAAGGTGCAGTCTGTCCGAAACGTCAGAATGACTTTGACATCAGAGCTGCCATACTAAAAATTCGAAAACGAAACTTGAAAACGAGTAAAAGGAGCCGATGTAACGGGATTCATAAACGCAACGTTACATTACATCCCTCCCCAAAAAAGAAAAAGGAACATCCTTTTTATTTTTAAAGAAAACAATGAAAGTTAAAGACGAAATCCAAAACCTCAAAAGAAAATAAAATTTCTTGCAACATTCAGCAAAGAAACAAATTTAAAAATGCAAAAGCATCATGCAAAATTGGAATGGTAAGAAGGATCCAAAAAAGTAAATTAAAGAATGTGAAAGCATTCTCAAAAAGTAAATAATAAATTTGGAAAGTAATTTCCAAATATAAAGGAAAAGAAAGTACAATTATTATCCAACTTAATGGAATAACCAAGGCCAAAACCAAACTCAAAAAGAGTGAAAATTAATCCCAACACCAAAAGTATTGTAAAAATAAATCTTTCAATGAAAAGAAACAAATCCCAACTAAATCCTATTCCAGATATCGATTAGGCAACCAACGCCATCGAATCTATTCCTTGATCTTATCCAGCCTTCAAGCATAAATACAAAAGTGCGGTTGAGCTCCTACGCCACCGACTCTACACCAGCAAATCCTGAAATAAATTTGAAATAAAGATACCGGTTGAGCACCAACGCTGCCGAATCTGAAACAAAATTGGTAAAAACAATGAAGTTTTCCCATTATCGGTTAGGTTAAAAACCGCCGACTTCAAATCCAAACTCCAACATCTAAACGTCAAAACAAAATCATCATAAAGATGTGATTTATAAGCATTGTGATCGGCATAACACCACCGACTTTCCGAGCACAAGCAAAAAAATAAGGAAAATATGACAATTGTGACCAGTACAACACCACTGACTTTCTGAGCACAACCGCATAAAAAAATGACATTTGCGACCGGCTCAACTCCACCGACATTCCGTGCGCAAAGCATAAAAAATGTAACAATGTGTATGGAAACACAATTGTTCAAAAAAAGGAAAACGACAATTGCGACCGGTACAACACCACCAGCTTTCCGTGCGCAATGCGTAAAAAGTTGTGACTATGTGTATGAAACACAATAGCACAAAAAGTCAAAGTCAAGTAGAACCAAAGTTTCCCAAAAATGGTATAACAAGGTTTAAATAAATGCATAAAAATGCGTCAAATCCGAGAATCTTAAAATTAAGAATATAAACCCAGAACTACACAAAAAACTTAAGTTCAAGAAACTTAAATTTCCATTCCCCAAGTGAGTGGAAATAAGTTAAGTGAATTTAACATAGAAAATGAATATTAAATTTCGCTCCAAAACTAGAGTAGAAACTAAATTCCTAAATTTGTACAAAATATACAATATACATGAAAAAATGTATGCAGGAAAATAATCCTACAAAACAAAGAAAAACAAAATATAAGATCTTTTGATGTGGAACAATTTTGTTAATATGGAGTAGAAAATTATCAGAAACTAGACCTGAAATGACCTAAGTTATTTTTTAATGAATCTATTATTGAAATTAATAAATTGATGTGAAGTTCCTAACATACATCTCCTTTCAAGACCCTAAAACCTTACAAACATCACCTTTTAATAGGGTCATACTTCAAACAAAGTACCAAAGACAAAGATAGATCTTGATAAAACCAATTACAATTTTTAATATTTAATGATATCTTTAATGTGATAACGACCAGTATAGTTTTTGTTTAGGTCTTTCAAGACATACACATTAGAGGAAACTTTATCTACTATTTCACACTTAACAAACTTAGGTGCTAACTTAGCCGAAAAGAATGCAGGAGCATTAGACTGAACGAAACTTCTCCTCCACACTATATCTCCCACCTCAAAAGAAATGACCTTTCTCCCTTCATTATAATAACGCGCATTACGCTTATAAGCTTTAAGCAATGAAGCTTGAACTTTAATAAAAATATCACTTAGTGATTTAAGTGAAAAAGCAAAAGAAGTCCTATCAACAACATCAAGTTGATCAAGGTTATCAAAAGAATTACTAAAATGGTGCAATGAAGCATCAAAAATAAGTTCTCTACCGAACATGAGAAAATTAGGGGTGAAATCTGTAGCAAGATTCACACTATTGTTCAAAGCTAATTGAACATGAGGCAAATATTTTGACCAAGTTCTATGATCATCTTTAACAAAACAAGAAATACATGTTTCGACTGTTTTGTTATATCTCTCTACAGGATTATTTTGAGGTGTATACAAAGTATTATAAAATATTTTATTAATATTATAACTTTTCAGAAAATCTACGAACTGCTTCGCTGTAAATTGGCTTCCATTATCACAAACAAGAATTTTAGGCGTTCCAAACCTAAGAAATATTTCTTTTTCAAGAATCCTACAAATTACTTTAGTAGTAGCGCTAGTCATAGGAAATATCCAACAATATTTTGTAAAAACATCTACAATTGAAAGTATATATTTATGTCCAGAATAAGCTTTTGGAAGAATTCCAATAATATCAATAGAAAGCATTAACATTGGTTTATCAACTTTCTTAGGGTTAACCATAATTCCTTGAGGAGGATTAGTAGAAGATTTATAAGCCTTACAAATATCACAAGAAGAAATGTATTTTTGAACATCAACAAACATACCTTTCCAAAAATAATGTACTTTTAATTTATTTAAAGTTTTATGAATACCTAAATGTCCTGAATTAATATCATCATGATTAGATCTAATTGTGTCTAAGATGTGATCTTTAGGTATGACAATTTTCCAATTTAAACGATTATTAGGGTTATATTTATCTTTACAAAATCTATACAAAGTATCACTTTCAACTTTAAAATTTTTATATTTTCTAGGAAATTTTTGACAATTGACAAATATTTTTACATACCAAGGATCAACGATATCCTCGTCTGGCAAAACAATATTATTATTTAAAGGAACATTAATGGCAGAAATTTCTATTCTAGATAAACAATCTGGAACTAAATGTAAAGAACCTTTTTTATATTTAACATCAAAAGTAAATTGAGAAATTCTAGCAGCCCAACGTGCAAGACGACCACTAGGATTATTAAGTTTAAGAAGCCAAGTTAAACTAGCATGATCAGTGATAACTGTAAATTTCATTCCTTCAATATAAGGTCTGAAATGTTCAATAGAATCTAATATTGACAACAACTCTCTCTCAGTTGTGCTATAATTTCGTTCACATTTATTAAGTGATCTAGAATAATAAGCTACAGGATGTGGATCTCCATTATCATCATCTTGGCTCAGGACACTACCAATTCCAACAGAACTAGCATCGCAATGTAAAAAGAATGGTTTCTCAAAATTTGGACAATGTAAAACGGGTGCAGAAATTAATGCAAGTTTTAAATTATTAAAAGCAACTTCAGCTTCTTCATTCCAGGAAAGAGATTTTTTAGAATTCTTGCTTCCTGCCGTTAATTTTGTTAGTGGCGAAGCAATATCAGCAAACTTTTCAATGAATCTGCGGTAATAAGAACATAACCCAAGAAAGCTTCTTAACTGTCTAATGCTTTCTGGGCGAGGAAAGCTCTCAATGGACTCTAATTTAGCAGGGTCTGTATGTAAACCGCTACTATCAACAATATAACCAAGGTAACGAAGTCTATCTTTACAAAAATTACACTTTTTTAAGTTAATAGTTAACCCAGCATCTTTAAGAATTTTATAAATTTTATTTAAGTAATCTATGTGGTCAGAAAAGTTAGAATTTACTAATATGAGATCATCTAAGTAACAGAATGCTACATTATCAAATTCTGGTCCAAATAATTTATCTACCAGCCTTTGTAACTCCGCCGGAGCGTTAGTTAGGCCATAAACCATGCGGGTGAAGTGAAATAAGCCTTTCCCAGGAACGACGAAAGCCGTCTTCTCACGAGAAGATTCTTCTAAAGCGATTTGCAAAAATGCCTTAGACAAATCAATTGTAGTTATATAATTAGCACCCCGAAGGTTATCTAAAATTCTAGAAGGGTAAGGCAAAGGGTAAGAATCTTTAATAGTTACTGAATTTAATCGTCTGGAATCCAAACATAATCTTGTTCCACCATCGCGTTTTTCAACGGCTAACACTGGAGAACACCAAGCAGATTTAGAAGGTTCAATAATATTTTCGTTTAATAAAACTTCCACTTCATCATAAAGTTCTTTTTGTTTAGCAGGACTAAGTGGCCAATAACGTTGCTTAAAAGGTTCACCAGTAACATTAATTTTGTGTTGAACTAAAGGAGTAAGACCTAAGCCTCTCTTTTCATACGAAATATCTTCGAAAAGTGAAATAATTTTATTAAGCTCTTGTTTCTCAGAAGGAGAAAGTTCAGAAGCAGATGTAACTGCGTTTACGCAAGTAGTGGATTCATGTTCAAAAGTGATATTATTCCATAAGTCCTTAGCAAGATTAAATTTCAACCAAAAGTCGAATCCCAAAATAATTGAAGGTTAAAAAGAAGGTATTATCAAAAAATCTACATTTTTAGTTAAATTATCACAAGTGATAGGTAAAACCATTGTTCCAATAACATTGTGTGGCGAACCGTCAGCAGTAACAGCATTACCTTTATGAGGTTTAAATTTATAACCTAATTGCAAAAATGTTTGATGAATATTAGAACCGAGCACACAACTACAAGCTCCACTATCTAACAAACCAGAGTAAAGTTTATTATTAATATTGAATTTTAAATAAGGTCTAGTGTCTTTATGTTTAACAAATAAAACAGGGGCAGCCTTGATATTACTAAAGAAAACTTTCAAATAATCCAACCATTCACTAAATTCTTTCTTACAAGTGGCATCATCCGGAGCATTGCTTAATTTTTTAAACATCGAGTCACCTGAGGTTTTATCAAAAACTAGGGCTCGATGGGGCCTGATACGTTTTTTGACTGAACAGTATTACAAACTTCGCAATTCTTCGTAGTGACACCAACTTTGTGACACTTAAAACAAATAACACCAGGAAATTTAGGGCAATTTTTATAAGAATGTCCAGAGGACTTACATTTTAAACAAACTAATTCGTCTGATTTAACAGCACTAATTTGAGCAGAAGGCTTTTCTTTTTTAATAATTCTGTTCTCACTCAAATTCTTTCTCGAAACAAAATTCTCTAATTCTCTGCTGAGGCTAATAAATTGGTCAATAGTAGAAATAGTTCTACCAAACACAAAAGGTGTGTAAATATTTAACATATTATGTTTAATAATAGTTATGAGAGTAGAATCAAAAATAGGCATAGACAAACGGCTTGCCATATCCATTATATCTGTAATAAAATCCGGCAATGACTCAGTTATCTTTTGTTTACGGGTACGGAGTTCATGTTCCAAATGATAGTCAAATTCAATTCTATCGAAACGTTTCAACAACGCAGCCTTCAAATCCTGCCAAGAAGCAATACTAATACGCACACTACGGAACCATTTAAGCGCTGTGCCTGACAAAAGATCAGAAAAGGAACTAACTAAAAAATGTTCATTAAAATTTTTAAACAAAAAATATTCTTCCACTTGAGTAATAAATTCCCTAACACATGTTTTACCATCATACAAAAGCTTACTTCGTTTTAAATCGGGTAACTTCGAAACGGACGGCAAGTTCTTCTTCAAATTCTCATTCAATAAAACATTCATCATATTGAACGTAGATGCGGCTCTTGGACTATAATCACCAGCTCCCCGACTATTCGAAAATGGATCAACAACTTCAGTCAGATCAGCCATGACATGAGGCAACTCATGAGTAGATGTACCAACTGGAACGGCATTATCAATAACCTCAAACAAAGGTGGAACCTGTATTTCCTTATCCATATTTACTATATAAAAGGATGAGAATACTAATAAAAAGCTGTATTAAATACAATAAAACTAAGCAATTAATGCAGTTGTAAAAGTTTCAAAGTTAATATGACTTATTGTTGTGATTGAAAAATGCTAAACTCAAAAGTAGGTCAAACAAAGTCAATGAATGGAATGCTATTGTTTTGTTGTAAAAGGCAATTAGGTCAAATGCCTACAGAGATAAAAAAGTGCATTAGTGATTCACAAAATTGAATTATTTATGTTCACATTAGGTAAACAACTAAGATTTAAATATTATTATGTTTTCATGAACTTTAAGTTATATTTTACTATAAGAATAATCTTAATTGTATTAAACTAAGGTTATACAATATAAAGTAATGATAACAGTAACTGTAAATGTTATACAAATTGAAATATTCACCTGTAATTGAGAGATACATAGAACAGTACTAAACTGTAATATAATTAGTTTTGCAGAATGAGTAAACAATAAAAATTTACTGAAATACACAGTAATACAGTTATAAACATGAAGAAAACATTGTTCTATGCATGTTAAAGCAAATAATTAGTGCAGAGGTGACAAGAAAATAAAGGTATTTGCACACTATCATGTCCCTGTTCGCAAGCGACAATTGTAATAATAAAAAATTAATAGGTTATGCTTTGATGTGTTTGAATGAAAACAATGGGTTGTGTGATCTCCTATAGTTATAAAAAGAAAATAAATTACCAAGAATTCGGGCGCCTGGAGATACACAGTCATGCCTAAGATAGTCAACGGAGGATTGTACCTTTAATCTTCCGGAGGTGAGCTAAAATGAAACCCATACGCTGAGGTTTAAGGATTTATTCTGCGCTCCAGTGTGCATTTAAAGTTAGGGTAAGGCTACCCAAAGCATATTAAATTAATAATATAAAAAAACATTAAAAAGTATTGTTTTAAAAAAACTTGTCACTTGTCACCAATGCAATTTTTTATAGATTTAAGAGGTTAAACTAAGTTAATACTAATAGAACAAGCTCACGGCATTCCTCTGGCGCGCACACGAAGGTTCACAAGCAAACGAAGCCTCAGAAGCGTCCCAAAAGCACGAAGGAAGAATATAAGGTTGAATTTGAAGATTTCAAGTTTAAAGTAGAGCTTGGCATAGCCAAAGCTACAGTTTAAGGAAAAGTTTAAGGAATAGTTTAAGGAATAGTTTAAGGAATAGTTTAAGGCGATTTCATATTGAAAACCTGTAATGAAAAATTATATCATTACAATAAGTTCCAACAAAACAAAGCTCCACGAGGTTCGATAATTTAAGAAATATATGACTTACCGCCTTATATGGTTGATTATAATATCAATGATTTGCATTATCACTGCATTTTTGGCAAAAGATATGCTGGAACAACAAGGATTGCAACGATTAATCTCAGATACGAAATATGGTGGACGCCATTAAATCAATTTCGATGAAATTGCAAACTTACCGAGAAATATGACGTAATCCTACGTTAGAACGTTCATGGAGACACAATTAAAGGTTCTAGAATATAAAACAATCTCATTTTTATGAGATTTTTGAAGATTATTTCATAGTAATAAAAATATCGACCATCCCAAACGATCGTAGAGAGAAAGGTGCAGTCTGTCCGAAACGTCAGAATGACTTTGACATCAGAGCTGCCATACTAAAAATTCGAAAACGAAACTTGAAAACGAGTAAAAGGAGCCGATGTAACGGGATTCATAAACGCAACGTTACAACACATTAAAAAATTGAGCTCTGTGACTATTTTATTTTTAAATATATATAAGTATATATATTTAAATCTAATTTTAAATGTTAAATAACAGTTAGAAGTTATCGTTATCCTATAGTGCACAAAAACAACTTACTGTTTCTCCTATAAAGTCTCACACGCACTCATAAAATCACAAAACACCATGGATCTGTACACTCAATTGTCAAACTGCATGGAAGAACTAACTTCATCCTTTACATCGCGTATGGCACAATACGAGGAAGACCTGAGGATTGCGGCAGGCACTGACACTGCCCATAAGTCTATTGCTGGCCTCTCACGGGACTTTATGGACTTTAAGGCGCTCATTTGGAAGTCCATGGGTATGATGAAATCGCAAATGGAGCTGTTACTTTCTGGGCTGGACAGGCATGAGATGGCTTCCCGAAGAAAGGTTCTACTGCTTCATGGTCTGGAAGAAACAAAAGAAGCCACCTGTATAAGTCAGGTCCTTTCTGTTTTAAATGGGAGGCTGCAGTTGCCTCATGTAGCGGTCAACGATCTGGAGACCTGTCACCACCTGGGGAACAATGCCTCGAAACCCCGTCCCCTTCTCATCAGGTTCCAGAGCTATCTGCTGCGTAATGAGGTATGGAGTAATAAGACTAGGCTTAAGGGTACAGGGTTAACTCTCTCCGAATTTCTAACCAAGCCACGCCACGACGTCTTCATGGCCGCCCGCAAGCATTTTGGTGTGAGGCGGTGTTGGACCTCTGACGGGAGGATTGTCGTACAACTCGCGAGTAACGTACGGCGAAGGATTGAATCATCATCCGAACTGCGCAAGCTATGCATGGAATTCCCAACCCCGCAATTACCGCCACCTGGAACATCAAAGCCTCCACAGCCAGTTGTTCTAACAGCAGCTGGTATAGCCGCCGTTGGTGAGAGAAGACCCCGGAAGCAAATCAAGTAGTAACAATATTTACTTTAACCTCCTTTATTTGATTGATTGAATTTGTTACTGTTTACAAACTGCAATTGAGGTCAGTTGTAGTTTTCACTTTCTGTCTCCTTCTAACTTCCAATTTAACATCCTTCTTGCAGATAATTGTCAGTTAGTTTATGTATTTTGAATTATTTTGCTCACAACCTCACATTTTCAATAAGTTTTGTAGTAATTAATATGACAGATGTTGTGACGTTTGATAATATGTCATTCAGTTGTCACTTGTTAGTGCGTTTAGTTATTGCAATATTTTATAATTGTCTCTAGCCCTTTTGAGTGCATTGAGGATAACTAAAAAAAAAAAAGTTATATATTTAATTTACTTATTTATTTATAACCATTTCTAAATTATTTAATTATAATATTTTATATTTATGTCTGATTACGATGAATTTTATATTTCTTGCTCTTCGTCTGATACATCCGATGGAGACTACGCCAGTGCAGGTAGTGATAACGAAGGGGATGCAGTCCGATTACACAAAGAACTGCTTGCTGTTTTTGGTCCATTAGACAAATTCCTTAATGTTGTACATATAAATGCTCAAAGCGTTCACGCTCACTATCCTGATTTACTTACGTATACTTATCTTTCGACTCTCGTAACATCCATGCTGTGCTTATTTCCGAAACATTCCTTAAACCTATACTTCCTTCAAAACAATATGCCTTACCAGGATATAAACTTATAAGAAATGATAGAGTGGGTAAGGGATATGGCGGAGTCGGGATTTATCTCCGTAATGATATCGTCTTCAAAGTGATAGATCAGTCCCCAAATGTCTATTCTGGTTTTACTGAGCATATTTTTCTTGAAATCGACTTTCATCATGTCAAATTTCTTCTAGGTGTTTATTACAGTCCTTCTCTTAACATTGACTATTTCTCTTCTTTTGAATCCAAGTTAGAAAACCTATCCGCTATATATCAGCACTCTATAATCTTGGGTGACTTCAACACATGTCTACTCAGGGACGATGCGCGCAGTCGGAGACTCCAGTCTCTGGTCTCCTCTGTGAATATGCATATTCTTCCATTAAATGTGACACATCGCGCCCCTCACTGTACTCCTTCTCTCCTAGACCTTATAATTGTTTCCGACCGTGAAAAAGTTGTTACCCATGGTCAACTATCTGATCCTTTCTCATACCACGACCTAATATACCTCTCCTACAAAATTCACGCGCCGAAACCGAAACCTAAATTTTGCTTCCTTCGTAGTTTCAAAAACATTGACTTGGATATCTTAAGAACAGATGTGAGGGATACAAACTTTTCTCTGGTGTACAACACCAATGACATCGACGTAAAAGTTGAAAACTTTAATGAAATACTCTTGGATATTTATGATAAACATGCTCCTCTGAAAAAGATTAGGGTTAAGCATTTACCCGCGCCCTGGCTTTCGGAGGACATCAAAACGGCTATGTCTAAACGAGACAAAGCCAAAAGACATTTCAATCGTAATCCCTCTGATGAGAACTGGTCTACCTATAAGATCATTCGGAATCGCTGCAGTCGTCTGTGTAGGGATGCGAAAAGGCGCCACGTTCACGATTCGATTAATAACAGTAACACATCTCAGGTATGGCAATTTTTGAGGTCTCTCGGTATTGGTAAAGCTCCCAATGACGTCACTGATAATATTGATCTCAATGTACTGAACGCACATTTCTCCACGCCCCCAACCTTGGTAGGTGACATAGATAAAGCTGCCACTCTCAGTTATATTGCCAGTCTTCCCTTGCCTGAATGTGCCGTGCCTCCTTTATATTCAACCCGGTTGCGGAGGACGATGTAAAGAAACAAATCGTTTCAATATCAACAAAAGCGATGGGTAATGATGGCATACAATTACAAATGCTGCTACCTATCCTAAGTGAACTCCTTCCAGCCATCACACATATCATTAATTTTTCGCTTGAGAATAGCTCTTTTCCATTGGCTTGGAAGAAAGCACTCGTCATTCCTTTACCCAAAACCACCAATCCCACCTCAGTATCCCAGTTTCGTCCTATTTCAATCCTGCCAATCCTATCCAAAGTCCTCGAGAACACGGTCTTACCTTTCCTCTCATGGGCTACTGAGTTCATACCAATCTGGTTTTCGGTCGGGCCATAGCACAGTCACTGCACTAGTTAAAATATCAGATGATATTAGACTGGCTATGGAGAACAAACTCCTGACAGTAATGGTTTTGCTGGACTTCAGTAGCGCCTTCAACTCTGTTGATTTCGACATCCTCCTGGGCATCCTATCTTCATTAAATATGTCGTCCTCTGTAATCGCTTGGTTTAACTCCTATCTTCGTGGTCGCTCGCAGCGGGTTCGCTCTGACGAGGCATCCTCTGACTGGTGTGACCTTGTTGCGGGTGTTCCGCAAGGTGCCGTCCTCTCTCCTCTTCTTTTCTCGATTTTCATCAATGTTATCAACAAAGTCATATCCTCCAATTTTCATCTCTCTGCAGATGATTTGCAGCTGTATCGCCATTTTGGGACTGACGAGAGGAATGGGGCCATTACTGCCATCAATGATGACCTTAATAGCATTAGTGCTTGGGCAAAATCGTTTGGATTATTAGTTAATCCCGCAAAATCCCAGGCACTCATTGTAGGTGGCAGATACTTCTACAATAATCTTGACCATGCCTCTCTTCCCCCGGTCTACTATAACAATATTGTGATACCGTATAGTACGGTTGTAAAAAATCTAGGGGTTTATATTGACTGCAATCTGTCGTGGACCAGTCATATCACCGAGGTCAGCAGAAAGGTTTTTGGTACCCACCACGCTCTTAAGCGTCTTCAGAATTTTCTTCCTCTTAAGACCAGAATCTGTCTTGCTCAATCTCTTCTCCTTCCTCTTTTAGACTATGCTGATGTCACCTTTCTCGACACAACCGAAGAACTATGGAACAAGCTGGAGCGGTTGCAAAATCTATGTATCCGATTCATATTTGGTCTACGAAAGTACGATCATGTTTCAGAGTTCCGAAAGCAACTGAAATGGTTACCAATTCGGAGGCGTCGAGATGTTCACATTCTTTCCCTACTCTTTTCCATTCTTCATAATCCTGACTCTCCTATATATCTTCGTGAGCGTTTTGAATTTCTTGTCCCCAGGGGCAAACCTTGTCGCACTTTATCTTCTCTACTACTTCGAACTCCCCCTAACAGTTCTTCTTACTATGACAATTCCTTTACTGTCTCTGCTGTGCGGCTGTGGAATTCTCTTCCTCATTCCATACGCGACAGCCCTTCTCTAAATGTCTTTAAAAATCGAACGAGAGACTATTTTCTCTCTGAACAATAACAGACATTATGTGTATCTATATGTATCTTTGTATTTGTATGTATGCCTATATGTAATGTATGAACGTTTATATACGCTTATGTGTATTTTATGTATGTGTATGTAGGTTTACGATGGTAATCTAAGTATGTGTATGTAGGTTTATGATGGTAATATATTCATGTATTTGTTATGCCTTTTATCAGGAGTATACATTTGGTATGTCTCCTCATATTATTAGACTCCATTAATAATGTACACAAGACTGCCTCTCATTGAACTGCAATTCCTCTGTGCACTCCCGGGTTTGCTGGAAGAGAACTCAACCTTGAGTTAAGCTCGCCTTTGTACATTATTATCTCTTTTATTTGTTTCAATACTATGTAAGTGTACAATAAAGAATAATAAAAAATAAAAAAAATACATTTTTAAATATATTTAAAAAAATACCAAATATATTTAAAAATAAAAAAAATAGTACCCCACCGGCATCGAGTACAAGGACCAAGCTACCGGTAGACAGAGCAGAGAGGTACTTCCTCACTGCGCGCTGGCTATAAGTCCGTTAACTGTAACTACTATCTTGTGAGCTAAATCAAGATACTTACTTAATTTGTTTCCCTTTCTCGGCTTTCACAAGATTCTCGTCATAAGACGATCTATCAACACGATATCAGCTTTGATATCGTAGAGATCTATTTGATGATAGACCGACCTCAGTACAATGTGACGCGATCATCATCAAGAACTGGGTCGGGCACATACCTGTACTACGGCACCTCCGAATCTACAAGGTTGTATTTAAGAGTAAGTCGCTAATGGATAATCCTGGCTACTTGGTTGCGTCTATGCAAATATCTACTCGATGTTGGCTAGACGAGAACAACCAGAGGTTATATGCCTGACGGTGACGGTTCTCTGGGATGGTGGCATGCATGACAGTTGTCAACCATACCATCCTTATAACTTCATCAGTAATTGCGCAGGTAAAACCTTCGGGTTCTCCAAAGAGATCACCCAAAGGGAACCAGGAAGCTGATGCTTTTAAATCTACATGGGGTCCATATAAGGCTCGATAAATCGTACATGCAGTTCTTTGCTCCTCCATACTTCCTTGCGATCATTAATGCTGAGTTTTGCAGGTTTCTTTCAGTTCTCTTTCGCAGGAGCGAACGGGGTGAGGCCGTGGTCCGCTGCCACTACATCCCGATGCACATCCACATTCACCAAATGTTCTCTAAGGTGGCAAAGCTCGCGGTTGTGTAGAGTCTTAACGTTTTAAAAATCACGACCACCAAACTTCCGCGGGATATAGCCTCTTATTACTGAAGAACGTGGATGATGTATTCGATATGCAGTAAACAGTGTACGAACTTTTCTATCCAGGGCTCCATACATAACTTAAGGAGGTGTAAAGAGTTGCATCAACTTTATACAACTCAAGTACCCCCAAGAGTCACTATTGCCCCATAGGCCTTCTTATAATCTATGCAGCATGTCGCTATATCCTTTCGATTACTATGAACCTGCTGGTTGATAGCCGTGTCAATAATAAGGTGCTCTTTTGTGCCACGAGCCCCACTTCTACATCCATTCTGAGAGTAGGATAGAATAGAGTTTTTAGTTATGACTATTTATTTTGACTCTCAGAAGAGATGTAAGGAGTTTATAAATATAGTTATAGGCACAACCAGGCTTAAAGAGCAGATGGGTGACGCCTGTAGTTATAAAACTTGGGAGCGAACCTGATTCTAAGGCTGACTGGAATTGCCAAAGCAAAAGGGGTGTGTGAGCTCCGGAGCTATTTTAAACGGAAGTTGTGTAGTCTATCGGGAACGGCAGCTTTCCAGTTCGGTAGCTCCACACTCCACACAGGCAATGTCGTCTTCTGATATTACTATAGGCTCCATTGTTTCTATCGCTTCACATGATCGATTGACTTTTTGGATCTAGTTACCCTCAGTGTGAGCGACGGGAACCGACCAAATGTTGCGCCAAAATGTGTTTGAGGCAGCAACATCTGGCAAGTCCACGCCAACCACAAGATCAGGTCGCTCCCAATTTCTAAATACCCATCTTTCATCTTTTTTAAACGTGTAATTTCGTGTATATCTGTCACATCTTTTTGTATCGCTTTATGTTGTTTGCCCATGCATAAACTTTCTGCTTCAAGAAGTCGATGCGTTCTGTGACTCGGGTTGTATAATCGAGGGGAATGTCCGAATCACAAAGCACATGACTCTCGGGTGTGTATTGCACGACCTGAAGCAGATAAGCTTTTTAATGAGTGCCCTGGTCTCAGCGATAAAAGGCTCAAGACCACACTGCCATCTCTGGTTCCCTGACTCAGGTTTAGTAGCGGTGTTACATTGTGGAATTTCAACACCAGCTACTCCACATGCTGCAATGGCGGTACAGTACAAAATTGAGTGTGTATCACCGAGATGTTCACTATTATTAAAGTATTATTTTTCGTTCTTTATTATTTTGCAGTGCTACATAACAAGTACGACAGCACCAAGTCGCGCACGTACCGCGCCAACGGCACAGACTTCGCCATCCACTACGGCTCCGGCAGCCTCTCCGGCTTCCTCTCTACCGACGACGTCTCGGTGAGTGCCTCTAGCTCGCAGAACGTCCTCCGTCCCCCATGAGCGGCCTGGGGGCGACGGATGGAACCGCCTCTCACCCTAGCAGAAGCAGGTCTACCCGGTGGTACAATACGCGCCTCCTGCATACTCGGTGGCTAGATAGGGACACAACGGCCCTTACACCCGAATAGGGCCATCCCGAAAGAAATGGTCTTGGACCTAAGACCCACATAGGGCGTGCGTTTTAGTCGGTTCGATTCTGACATAAACCATACCAACATAAACCCGCCGGTATCGGCAGAGGGGTATTCGTAGGAATTTTGCGCGCATTAAAATAAAGTACCTCTAGCTCACTAACCACTCAATTCCTCTGGCGCAACTCTCATTTAAACGCAATGGGTAATGATGGTGCACTTATTTTTTACATAATATGAACCCTTGTAATAGAAAAAAAAAACAGAATCATAAATTTTTAGAGTTTCCTGTACAGCCCATTTACACAATTAGCTGGATAGTTGTTCGCTCAATTACACTCCACAAGTGGACCCAATATATGCCCCGTCTACTAACAGCTGCGTATGATGTGATATCTGAGTGACGCTGAGGGTGTGGCTGCAGGTGGGCGGCATCACGGTGAAGGGGCAGACGTTCGCGGAGGCGCTGTCGGAGCCCGGGCTCGCATTCGTGGCCGCCAAGTTCGACGGCATCCTCGGCATGGGCTTCCGCAGGTACCCACACACCACTCGTTACACTCGCTCTAAATGGGTTTCCTTTTATCATGCCAATTTGCATCGAATTAATTGAATAGGCTATTTGACGACATCGTCCGATTCTTCCCAATGTAGTGCTGAATATGTGAGTTTGTTCTGATAAAATATACCTTGTAAAATAAGAAAATGCCTAACTTAACTGAAACTATGACTTCTCATTGTTATTTATTCCCAAAGTAAGACAAAATATAAACAATCAAATTCAGTCCCAAATTTAACTTTTTAAATTCCTCAATTTTTCTCATTTCACATTACTTATATTATAAACCATATGTGTATAAACGCAACAAAGACCGAGAAAAATGCGATATTCTCTTGCGCTCGATACTGTGCACTACGTGCAACTGTCGTCTGTCGTCACTTGCAAGACGATTTTGTATGAATCCTTTCCAGGCGTCGCGAGAAATTTTTAAAATCAAATATTATTATACCTTCCTGTCGTAAAACTTAAACAGTTCATTAGATAGTGGTCATATTACGAAAGTTAAAAAAATGATAGTCAAATAGAATGAACATGACCTAAAATGTTTTGTTATCGTACTTATATTTCCGTGCGTGCAGCATCTCCGTGGACAACGTGTCGCCCGTGTTCGACAACATGGTGGCTCAGGGACTCGTCAAGCCCGTGTTCTCCTTCTACCTCAACAGGTAACGCACAGCGACTACTCTTTACTGATGCTATTGCTATAACAACATTTGTTCTCTTAAACGTCGGCTTACCCAACAAAAAGCTTTCTCGACAGCTCGAGAATTCCCGAGAATTCTGTTGTTTCGTGGACAAAAGCCTAGACACTATCGTGAGCCATTTCTCATTCGATAAATTTATTACGGCTGTACTCACGTCACTTGTCAGGATGCGCCCGACTAGTTTCGGACCCGACCGGAGTCCTTAATCATGAGCAGAGCACCCAGGCGCGGCGACGGTCGGTAGTTGGGCGCATCCTGACAAGTGACGTGAGTACAGCCGTAATAAATTGATCGAAAAGCCTAGACATTAGAAACCCTTAGTCGAATGGTCTACCACCGCACTATATCTGAGGGGTTATCGTAGCCTATGAAAACTTGCAACATTAGCGGTTTCACTCTAGTGAAAGAGGAACAGCTTCGAATAGGCTAGAAGCTAAGAGAGAGACAGGGTAGGTTTATAAAGTGGTGGTGTGCAGGGACCCTAACGCGGCGCAGGGCGGCGAGATCATTCTGGGCGGCTCGGACCCGGCGCACTACCGCGGCAACTTCACGTACGTGGCCGTGGACCGCGCCACCTACTGGCAGTTCCGCATGGACCGCATCGAGGCCACCGGCAACAGCTTCTGTGCCCAGGTACCGCCTGACACTCACCGCCTCTCGCAATCAATTTAGCACGATTTGACAACATTGAAGGGACACCAGGGGTGTCCGTACCCAATACTAAACCATCTTGATTAGCTAACAATATATCGTTGAACCTTGACATGGTTGTATAGCTGATCAAGTTTCTTTGTGTTAATTACTATATTGAGTATCTGCTGGAAACTTCTCTGCCTTACTCGAGACGAGATTTTTTTTAATTTTAAGATGTATTTTAGTTCTTAACTTTTTGTTTCTTTTTTCCATATATTTTCCTCACATTCATATGTGTATATGTATTAAAAAACATCTATGTAGTATTTCAATAAATGAGAAACAAAATTTTCGAAATATCTTGCTATGACACTTTATTTTTGCATTTCATTACTATTACTATTATACTTTTTAAATGAACTTAAATATCTTGAATTCCTTACAGTACTTATATTCAACAGCCTCACATATTTTTTATTATCTTCCGATTGAAATATCCTGTTTGTGATACATTGCTTTATTCGTTTTAATCACTACATAATATAAATCAAAGTCGCTTTCTTTGTCCCAATATGCCTCTGTATGCTTAAATCTTTAAAACTACGCAACGGATCTTGATGCGGTTTTTTTTTAATAGATTGAGTGACTCAAGAGGAAGGTTTATATGTGTAATACATGTTTAATATAGTAGAGGGCGCAGCCGGAACGGTTTCTGATGCCACGCGGGCGGAAAAATATTGGCGGTAGGAAGTTCGCCGGGTCAGCTAGTTTACAATACAACACGTGTTGCGAGATATGGGGGCTTCCATGAAACATTCGAAACTTGGTACGTCTTCAGTTGACGGACTTTCCGTGACGTGAGACGTGTGTGTTGGTCAGGGCTGCGAGGCGATCGCGGACACGGGCACGTCGCTGATCGCGGGCCCCACGGCCGAGGTGGAGGCGCTGAACCGCGCGCTGGGCGCCACGCCCATGGCCTTCGGCCAGTACGCCGTGGACTGCTCGCTCATCCCCAACCTGCCGCCCGTCACCTTCACCATCGGCGGCCAGCACTTCACGCTCGACGGCCAGGACTACGTGCTGCGCGTGAGTATCCCTGGACTGCTTCTACCTCGCTCGCGTCACGTTCAACACAATTAATGACAAGTCAGAAATCCTTTACGCCTATCAATTAGTCTATTGCAGTCCACTGCTGGACATAGGCCTCTCCCAATGTGCTCATTTGCGATTGCCTTCGGCATCCAGTCTGTCTCAGCTACCTTTTGTCCATACGTCTCTATGCACAACATATTCGTATCACTGTGCTTCTGTCAGTTCTATGTTCAGACAAAGAGGTCAGGAACCGGTAAACAATTACAAGTATATTAGCTACGTACCCATCCGCTCCCACGCACACTCGCGTATATCTACGCTTCTCTTCTATTTACTGACTTACTCCACGCTAGGGTTTCGTGTCCCAATTTCTCGAGGCGAGATTTCCCGGGAAATTTGCATTTATTTGAGACAGGGGAAAAAAGTATCGAGAAATTGAGATCTCGATTTTTTTAAGTTGTATTTACTTGAGTTTATGACTTGATTATGCTTTTCAATATCGTTACCTCATATTCCTAATTAAGCGTATACGTAATAAAAACCGTCCATTCAGTATTTGAATCAATGGAACACTATTAAAGTTATAGGTGAGTTGTAGAAATTGCTCGGAATCTCGAGCATCCCCGGAATTCGTGGTCTTGAGCTCGTGTTTCGGAAAAAAAGCTCAGTAATCATATAAGAATCGTCATTACTGAGAAAACATTTCCCATTACTAGATCATAAATCAAATAACTGCACAGCAACTGTGCCGCATCTATCATATCTATATGTAAAGTGCACAATGGAAATTGAACAAAACGATTTGTTTGTAATCATGATGCTTAACACAAATAATATAAATGGAATGACAAAGGTGTCTGTAGTATTAGATAGTGCATGTTCCAAACTGCGCAGTGTCTGTGGCCCCCGCGGGAGCATGACCTAGTTCTTAACTATTTTGCGATTGTAATTTGGTGTGAACCGCGACGAAACTGCTTTGTTAACCAAATCTCTGTCTGTGTACTGACGTGCGTCGTCGGTAATGTTCGTCGTCTGTTAATGCTACACATTAACGTCGTGAGCTCTCCCGATGGATATATTGCACTATTGGCGCTTGGCGCTGTGTACGGGTCTCTACTTATCAAGATTAATATGTAGTAAGAGTAAGAGATTTATTGTTCAGAAAACGTTTTACATTAGCACACTTAGGTTTACATTTACATGGCTTAATTAAGATAGTAAAACACAGTTAGGTGAAGTAGTGTTCTCCTAGCTAGGTTGCAGAACAACCTGTGATAAGGATGAACAGTGGTTGTGCCCCAGTTCGGTTTTTTATATATCTATCTATATATATGTTTATATACATATTCCATTTTTATGTGTGTGTTTGTGCTTTTGCTTGTGTATGTATCTGTAAGTATGTGTGAGTGTTTGTGTTGTAGATGTGTAATAGTTGTAATGTGTTGAGTTATGTGCCTATGTGTGAGATAAGTAAACGTTATTAGTGAAAGGCGTTTACTCCAGAACATCTAGGTATTCTTCAGTTTCTTCATATGATCTACCCACAAGAAATGTCCTCACTGACAATTTACATCTATAGTACGGTTGACCATAGATTGGCAAGGAGGCGTTGATCTTGTTATAAAGAAATGGTCCTAAAAAATTAAAGAACATTCTGGTGAATGAGTAGTGTGGCGTTGAGACAGGGCAGATTCTGTCCTTGCGTCGCTTGTCAATTGCTTTATAAGGAGTCTTACTGTGTTGAGCTAGAATAATGCGAAGAACAAATAACTGCCTAATATTCAAAACGTCACACCCCTCATACAGCTTGGTCGTTGGAAACCGCAATGGTCGGAAGGTAGCCATTTTTAGAATGGCTCGGTGTGCTATTTCCAATGGTTTTAGAAGTGTTTTAGCTGCACCACCCCAACAGGCTATACAATAATCAATTATCGAGTGGCACAAGGCATAATAGACCCTTCGCATAATGGTCGAGCTAGTAATATGACGTAACGTTTTGAACACATACATCAATTTCCTTACACGTCCTGTTAAGATTTCTATATGTCTCTTAAAGGTAAGGTGTTTGTCCAGAGTGATACCCAGGTACTTGATAGTATCGACAGATTCCAACTTTGGACAGTTGCAATCCGTCGAATCTGTTATTGTACAGTTGTGAACTTTAAGAGCAAGCGAACTTTTAGGTTGTGTAATGGTGGATATAGAAAAAGTAATAAATTTAGTTTTAGCTGTGTTTAGTGTAAGGGAGTGAGTCGTTAGCCATTTAAAAGTTGAGTTTAGTCCATTTTGAGCCACCTTCTGTAGGTTCGACCATGAGTTTGCTGAGAATGTTAGAGCGGTATCATCTGCAAAGGACACAATTTTACCATTTACAAGGGAGGTATTGAATAGGTCATTTATGAATATAAGGAAGAGTGTTGGCCCAAGGATACTGCCCTGGGGAACACCGTACCTCATAGGAAGCTCATTGCTAAAGTAATCTCCTATTTGTACCGTTTGAGACCTATCGGAGAGATAGCTCCGAAACAGCTCCAACTGAGCGCCTCGAACACCGATCTGCTCAAGTTTGAGCAAGAGTAGGGGAATAGGAACAGTATCGAAAGCCTTGGCGAGATCCAAGAATATTGTTACTACTTTTTGCCGATTGTTTAACTTATCGACTATATGATTAGTCAGATCAAGGATGGCATCATTGGTTGATTTGTTTTTTTGAAAGCCGTATTGTTGAGAAGATATCACATTGTTATGTTGCATGTACTGTACCAGCCTCTTATTTATTAATCGCTCGAGTAATTTTGAAAGAGCAGGAAGTACTGCAATCGGGCGATAATCATTAAACGAGCCCCCATTCCCGCCCTTGAATATAGGATGTATAATAGCCTTCTTTAGAGAAGTTGGAAAGATAGAAGTACTAAAGCAGAGGTTAAAGATGTGGCACAAAATTGGTGTTAGGATTTTATAGTATTTCTGAAGTACGGTTGAAGGTATATTGTCCCATCCAGTAGCAGCACTAGGTCGTAGAGATCGTATCACAGATGCAATCTCACCAGTGTCCGTCTTCTCCAATACAAAAGATGTTAAGAAGTTTCTATGTGCTTTTGGTGGTGGAGACGGTGGGCCGTTACCTAAAATTTTTTCAGCTAAATTCTTTCCAATATTTGTAAAGAAAGTGTTGAGATCATTGGTTATTTTCTGTGGATTATCTGAATTTCCGAGTAACTGTGTTAGTTTGAGACGATTTTTGTGTATGGGTAATTTTTTTTATTGTATTCCACAATTTCTTTGGATTATTGGCCGCCTTGTTTATTTCCTGAGTGTCGTAATGTCTTTTTATTTTCTTTAGGATTCTACTACAAAAGTTTCTGTATCGTGTATAAATTATTTTCGAGGTTGCGTTATCTGGTGATCGCTCAAGTTTTTTGTGTAAAAGATCCCTATGTCTAATGCAGCGAAGTAAGCCAGGCGTTATCCAAGGTTTAAGTATATTTTTCCTTGCGGGGCTTTTCCTTGTGATGGTTGAACTAGCAATAGCGCCTGACAACATGCTTATAAGTGTGTTAGTGGCGGACTCAGGATGTTGAATATTCATGATCTGTGACAGATCCATCTCTTTCATTTTTCGGTCTAGCAATTCAAAATCAACTGACTTGAGAGGAGTTGTCACTTTTTGGCTTTTCTGCCCCTCTAGAGTTAGTAGTAGAGAAAAATGATCAGTAAGAGTAGTTTCAAAGAGTAGAGTTTTCGAAGGTAATTTGGTTCGTAGAAAAATGTGATCAAGACAGTTTCTCTCTCTTGTTGGATAGTCGTGACAGGGTAAAAAACCATGAAACGCCAGTGAATTTAAGTAGTGGTTATAGTACTTATTTTCTGAACCAGATTTTATATCGATATTTATGTCACCTATTATGGCTACTGTATTGAACTTGGAAACTGATGGAAGTATGTCATTTAGTGCACTAATAAATGGGTCAGCATTTTTATTAGAAGGCGATCGGTAGATGCATAGTATAGCCGTGTCCGTGCCAATTTCCAGTACCAAGCCAGAAGCAGTGTTTTTGAAGTCGAGTTCATTACACGTGCACACCATGCCTGATTTTACATAAGCAATAACACCGTCGCATTTATTGAGATGTTGTGTTGTATTATACATCGTGTAGTTTTTTATGATGGGTATTTGACAGTTTGTTTTGCACTCTAACCAGCACTCAGTAAGAATCATCAATTCTAAATCAAATGAGATACGGTGTAAGAGAGATTGTAATTCGTTAAAGTTGCGACTGATTGATTTAATGTTTTGGGAAAGAATTTTAAAATGTTGTTCTGGTTGTTTAATTATGGTCTTAGCGGCTTCAGGAATACAGATGTGCGAGTCAGACACAGCAACTCTGTCGATATTATCCATTACATCTGTTATTTTATCCGTCATTATTTAGGTAAAATAAACGGATGCGCCAGGTGATTTCAGGCAATGAGACATGAAAGTTATGGGATACAGTGTTAAAATATGGTATGACGTCAGGAGATGAACGTATACTAGTAAAATATGCATATAAGGTGTGAAAGTAGGTACTGGTATAGTGTGATGTATAGGATGACTGGAGATGAGTGAGTTCGTGAGGATTGGTTTCTGGTTTTGTTTTTGTGGATGTTTGTGTATATAGGCGGTCAACGTGTGTTGCGGAGTGTGAGTGAAGTGAGATATGATTCCCAAATGTGTGTATTTTTAAAATTAAATACGTCGGGATTGCTGTTAGAATATGCTGTACTATATAAAGAATATTTTGTTTATATATGTAGGTGTGTGATTCAGTTTTAAATAAATAAATGTATGTATATGACAACATCAGTGTAAGCTTACTGTAAAATATATATATTGACAATTTTTGTATATGACAAGGCATGCAACATTTGTTCGTAGACATTAAAAAGGGCTTGTATTCGTATGCGTACGACGACACAAGCATACGGTTAAATGTGAAACAGTAAATTAATACATTTTCTTTACACATCGACATATAACAATATGTGTGGATGTAACAAGGCAAATAGAATATAGAACTAAGGATACGAGACATGCAAAAAATAACAAAGGGAATTCGCTCAAAATAGAAAAACTTGATAGTACATAGTCATATCTTGAGTTCCCGTAATTGAGTTTCATTTTTAATTAGTAAAAATGTACCTTTTTTTACGTGCGGAAAATCCCTATATATGGGGCGCAGACTTCGGAATTGCTCTCCGTAGTCCTATCGACCGTCAAGCATGAGCGCCAGGTATTTCAACCGGGGCTTGATGTCGATGAGAGTCCCTCCCACTGTAAGGCTGGCTCCTGGGCCTGGCCTGCGCCGAGGGCCATGAAAGAACATAGCCTCGGACTTGTGCAGAGCCACCTCGAGACCCAGCCGCCGGATCCGTTCCACGAAGATTAATATTGATAAATTATCTGATCTGAAGATTAACTCTGAAAAAGCAGCTGCCGGCGGAAGCCAGAGTATTACTAGAAATAATTACAATTCGCCTTCAAATGACTATGGTCTTTTTCTTCCATAAGATTTGTAATATTTTACCTGCAAAAGCCGCTGCATGTGGGTATTGGCCCTTACATCTTAACTACGAATATACTGTATTGGACACATAGAGACAAGACTAATTCCCCATTATATGCCTCTCTACACGTATAAGGATCTGTAGGTACGGGTATGCCTTTGGTCGTTCTCTTTCTAATGTAAAGGTAGCGAAGATAATCTGCACTGTTTGTAGCTTCCCATCTGCCTGACTGTTATTGTCAACTTGAATTTATTGCTATAGGTTTTCTATTTCATCCTTGAAATTGAAATTAACAAATTAAACACTATTGAAATTATTCAATTGATTTTTGAATAAACTGCTTTCGAGCGGCGGTTTTCAATTTTATTGAAGTTGGATCTGTATACTCCATTCGGTAAGGTATTTAACTAAACATAAACAATCTTTAAGTGTTTTTTTTAATACGTTTTATTTAAAAACTTGTGCGTCAAAATAATTTTTTTTCTTAGGAATTTGTTTTTGAAGGCCAAAAACCGAAATTGAACTACTAGTCAGCCTAGTTTATTTGTTCAATATGTGATTTTTATAAAATGTCGCTACGAGATTGTTTACTTTTAGTTAAATACCGAACCGAATGGGGTGTAGTTCCCTTTTGGGGGGTCCCTGACGTGTGCACAGTGGTGACGGGCGGTACTGCTCCCGCAGGTGACGCAGTTCGGCAAGACGGTGTGCCTGTCCGGGTTCATGGGGCTGGACATCCCGCCGCCCAACGGGCCGCTGTGGATCCTGGGCGACGTGTTCATCGGCAAGTACTACACCGAGTTCGACGTGCAGAACAAGCGCCTCGGCTTCGCGCCCGCCGCCTAGGCGCCGCCCCCCGCCCCCCCGCGCCCCCGGCAGCTTCGTGACTGTACTCTTGGTGGCGAGCATCGATCAGTCATAGATTATATTAAATTGCTTAAAATTAAAGTGATATAAAAAAAATTACTCACAGGTTCAAAACCCTGGCGTCATTGGTTAGCGCACATGCGCGGACCCGTTGACGTACTCGTTTGATCTGTAATCTCAGAACTTGAGCAGGTCTAAAGAGGCCACTTTATGGGAATCTTATATTAGAATAATATTTTGTCATGCGTCGATATTTACTCGAAATGTGAATCTGCTTACCATTTTACGAATTTTATAGGAATTATTTGAGAATTACTGGGAATTAATTAAGTTACTCGTTTTTAGCGGTATCACTCAATGTGGCCTTTTTAGACCCGCAGAGCTCTGTCGCTCTAAACAAGCGACAGAGTTATGTTTATATCAAAATATTTGAACATCGGTCACGAATGCTGGTCGGAGGTACACTAGTCAATAGTGTAGGATACTAGCCAAGTGGCCTGCGCGGGCTGGCGGCCGGCGCTCTGTTAGTAGGTAGCTTTGTTTCATATACTATGTTTGTATAACCGACCCACTCACGCTATGGTAACTAGTGTATGTGTAACGTAGGCAATGAATCAGTCGCAAGTCACTCGACGCCATGACAGTGTCCCTTTTTTAGTTATTTTTTTACGTTTGTACTTCGTAAATAAAATTATGTTAATAATTAATGGTGTTTTTATTATGTTCCCACTGCAATCAGGTGTCACGGTTAGAACTACACACTTCGCTCACATATCCTTTCAAACAGGGTACTTTTTATTTTCTAAGATGATTTTAACACTCAGAAGGTACTAAAGTAGCGTACCACATTGCAATTTAGAAAATACTTTAACATTAAACCTCACTCTCTAGACTCGCTCTCTTTTGTCAAACGCCATTTTCCTGAACATACAATCGAACGAACTTCCGAGCCGCTTTGAGGCATACCGATCTATTTATGTAACTTCGTATTTAAATAGATAATTTCAACTTAAAAAAATTCACTCAAATATACTTAACTATTTTTTCTCTGTAAGTAATAAATTCCCCATGTTGTCCGCGTCAAACCAAAAAAATAAACGTCATTATTTTAGTCTATGACTATGGCGGATGGCCAATCGCCATAATGCACGCACTAAAGCGCGGCGCGCCTAATACAAATTATTTTTTCCCGCCATTGCGAAAAAAACAATTCTTTTTCACTGTTCAAATTATAGTTTTTTAATACTTAAAATGTCTAAGTACTAGTTATGAAGAAAATGTAACACACTGCCCAATATAAGATGTGAAGTCCTTACCGCTTAGGGGAAAATATCTATTTTACGATTATTTTCTACACTAATGTGTTCAAAATATTTCTTTATTTGTGATGAATACTTAAAAAGGGACTATTGCGTTCTATATACATTTTGCTAAATGGACGATTCGCGATTGAGCCTTCAGGGGATATAATTTGTTTGCCACATTGATTGTACAAAATAAAAATAATTAATGAGAGGCAACGTTACTAGACACAATGCGATTACGCAATTATTGCAAGTTCGCAGAATATAGCGTAGGCAAAGTTCGCGTGACAACTAATTGCGTTAGTCACTGACAAGGCACGCGAAGAGCCGACGCTGATTCAATTCACGTGGTGCGCGCTTACCGCTGTGTACAAGCTATTCTTTGTTAGTTGCTTGCAATTATAACTTAATTTTTTTAATTTGAACGATAAACCCAACTGATTTTGGCATAGATCAATGTTTGTTTTGGTCTCACTGCCATGGTGGATGCCCAAGGGCGTGCTAAGTAAAGAAGGCAACGTGGGGATGAATGCCTCGGTATGTAATCGGGCCACAACCTGATGATTGTGACATGTTTGTTTGATTTGGGTGACAGACAATACAATGCTGGCTAATGGCATAGTGTAGTTACTTTTATGATAAGGGTATAAAATGTTAAATCATCTGGTTTTTATCTTCTTCATCAATATGTATATTATAAAAATACTAGTACTCTAAATACTGGAGATAGCGAATTTTACTCCAAGGAAAAATTACCTTATTTTTATGAAGAATCAAACATTGCCAAAAACTCGCTTCCACATCCGATAAGCGAACCGACTGAAATCCGAAAAAATAACACTTGTGTGCACCATTAGCCGATATGGTTAAACATAAGAATGAAATCTTTCTAACAAATCAATCAATTAGCCCACTGCAGTCCACTGCTGGACATAGGCCTCCCCCAATGTGCGCCATTTCGTACGATCCTCCGCCTTCCGCATCCAGTCCGTCCCATCCACTTTTTTTCAGGCCAGGGGGCGTCCTACCCTTCGTTTGTCCTCTCGCGGTCTCGACTCTAGGACTCGTCTGCTCCAACGGCCATCGGTCCTTCTACAGACGTGGCCAGCCCATTGCCATTTCAGCTTGCTTATTCTGCGAGCTATGTCGGTAACTTTGGTTCTTTGTCGGATCACCTGGTTTCGAATTCTATCCTTCAGAGAAACTCCAAGCATAGCTCGCTCCATAGCCCGCTGCGTGACTTTTAGTTTATGGACTAGTCCTACCGTTAGTGTCCACGTTTCGGCACCGTAAGTCATAACAGGTAGGACGCACTAGTCAAAGAACTTTGTTTTCAGGCATTGCGGCAGGGGGGAAGAGAAGACTCGACGTAGTTTGCAAAATGCTGCCCAGCCCAGCTTAATCCTTCTGGCTAGTTCTTTCTCGTAGTTGTTTTTACCGAGCTGGATACCCAGGTATACATATTTTTGGACAACTTCGAGCCTCGCCCCTTCGATGGCAATCGGTCTCGGTGCAACATGTTCGTTGAACATGATCTTGGTTTTATCCAAGTTTACACCGAGGCCGACGCGTCGAGAAGCTCTATCTAGGCTGTGCAGCATCTCGCCCAGTTTTTCCAGCGACTCCGCAACCACAACGATGTCATCGGCGAACCGAAGGTGTGATATACTTAGTGTAACCGGAAGAATTTCGATTACAGTTGCGTCTTGGACGCTAAAACAGTAAAGTGTAGACACGTGTCGTATCCGCGAATGTGTTCTTCAAGCAAGACCAGCTGAGGGCAGCGGGGGACTACATTACACTCAACATACATTACACAAAACAAGTAAACATTGCACAATACAGACACGCCTTGGAGGAGTTCTGCAGGTGCTGTGGTGACATCACAATGGGTAAGTGAACATAGGATCACATAGCCATAAGTACAGCGCTGCGTTACTTGCAGCCAAGTTGGAGTGGCAGACGGGTGTCTGGCTCCAACAGGGGATATAACATCCCCCTGCCTAACTCCACGCTAAAGGCTAATCGGTTTCGTCTTCTGGTCTTGGAGCTGGACGGACATTGTGGCAGTGTCATATAGGCATCTTAGCACCTCAATGTTTCGCCAATCAACACGACACCGCTGCAGGGCATCCAGATCTGCCCAGGATTCGATGGAGTCGAAGACTTTTTCGTAGTCCACAAACGCCATACACAGCGGCTGAATGTATTCTTGACTTTTTTCTACAATCTGCCGAACAGTATGGATGTGGTCCACGGTGCTATAGCCTTTTCGAAACCCGGCTTGCTCCGGTAGCTGGAACTCATCGGATTTACCCGCGAGGCGATTTGTGACGACTCTCGAGAACAACTTGTAGACGTGGCTCAGGAGCGAGATGGGCCTGTAGTTCTGCCAGTAGTAGTTTTTGCGGTAGCCTCCCGTCGCCCGGAGATTCTCAGCACCCCCCGCCCCGCCGTTACCCGAACCGCTACCATGGCTGGGAATAGCGAGACCACCGGGAACTGGGGGCCTTTTGTTGCTGCGTCTTTCCATTTTAAGCCTACTGTTGCCACGCTGGCCAGACGGGTTGGCAAAGGGTTTTATTTCAAGTTTTCCTTCTCTATCAGCGATCTTGTCTGTGTATTCGTCCGATGTGTCGCCTCTTACGACACTCTCGGATGATGGGATGGCAACACTTGTATTCTTTCTCCGTCACCACACGGATGATCTCTAACAAAAATGGTGAATTAAATGAAAGGAAATCCATGAAACCTAAATTTATAAAATATGTGGTTCGAACTTTTGCAGTATCCTTTTTAAGCAAAACTACTGCTGACCATAAGTATTGGGTCTGGGTGACTGCATAGTGCGAACTGCAGTTGTTGAGATCGGCAGCGCGTTTGTGACGCCCCCCTGGTGTTGCACACGTCCGTAGGCCACGGTAACCACTATCCATCAGTTGGCACAGGGGCCGTGTGCTTGTGTGCCACCCAAGTGGTAAAAAAAGAGATTGAAGGGTGACAAAGACTGACAGAGCTCCGTCCTTTACTGAACTTGGCTTGAACTTTTATGAACGTGGGCGGAAACCGACCGTGGCTCCAAAGCGACAGTAAGTACACAGAGGAGCTACATTGGATGGTTGGGTGTAAAAAGGTCTGTGTTGTGTAAAAGTCTAAAATATTTATTTGTGACTTCGTAAACAATATGATACAGGAATGGTACAATCCAATGGAAACAATATTGCTTTAATTTCATAATTAAATACTATTTATTTAAATAAAAGTTTAAGTAAAATAGATCGTCCATACATAAATTATAATTACAATATTCTGATAGAACATCTGGCGCGTGTCGCTCTGTATCTGTATCTGTATATAACTACACTATGTATAACAACGGTGCACTACACTAGTCCCAGTTTATGTTTTTTCCTAAACTTTTTGACGTACGCTTCCACGAGCGCCTGGATCTTGGCGGGGTTGATCTCGCCCGACTTGTTGTGACAGATCTGGAACAAGTCGCATTGTCAGTACGTGGAGCGAGGCCACTACACGTGCGCCACCATCGAGATGGGTGTACAACGTAGAATATCTATGTAAGCTGATAGAGTGCATTTTTGAAAGACTCTGTATACTTATCTCCATCCTGGCGCGCGTATGGATTGGTACCCGTTTGCATCAGTAGGTAGGTCCAAATAATTTTACACATGTTTCAGTGAATAAATTACGTCACACATTAAAGGGGAGGGAGGGGGTTGACGAAGTGTGACATTGTGTGACATGGGGGTGGGAGGGATCCTACATTTCGTGACGTTACATTTCAAAATCTATTATAATCTATGTAAGTGTTAAAACACAAACTTTAAACTATTACTTTACGAAAACTTCAAAAACATAATCAAACATACAGTACAGCTAATGCTGATATAAAAAAAAAAATTGAACAAGAAGAAGCTAACAACTTTGGAAAAGTTTAAAAAGTATTGCCGATGTTGCAATGCAATATGTTGCAAAATATGTGACGTCACACTAGGGAAGGGGGAAGTCTCATAAATGTGACCAGCTGTGACAATGACGGGGCGAAGGAGCAAAAAATAATAAAACTCGTGTTACTTAATTTATGGATGACCCCATATTGGTGTGAGTGAATCTAGTGAAAGAGGATACGCTACGCTACGCAGGCTGAGGAGGAAATTAGGTCTGAAAGAATGTATGGAAGAGAATATCTTGTAACAATCCCAAATACCTAGGGCAAGGGCACGCAGATGAATCCGAGGGGAACATCGCACAACCGGAGATGGCCCTGGACCAGTCGGGAGTGTACTCGGTATCAGAAGAGCCGGTAAGAGTCCGACAACCGCCTCCGCTGGGCGATGGAGGGGTCTCTGAGAGGTTTCCATACGAAAAAAAAGGCGGGCAGATGATGATTGGCAGTGATCTCGAAAGTATGACTATGTCTAAAATAAATAAATGGATTACAGGTATATAATGTAAACCTATGACGTGTGATGGCGCTCAACATATAACCAAGGGCCTGCGCTGACAGATTTGTTATATACGATTTATTTGGATAAACATTGTATTTTCATGCTAATAAGGTTAATTTCTATCGCGGGCCCTGAGGATGGCTAGCTGCAATGCTTCGATATCGATGGCATGGCAGTTGCTTCGCGGAAAATATCCAAGTTCAGCTAAATCCGCAGTTACGACTGGTAAAGCGGACCCCAGACTCCAAGTGGAAAGCCTCGGATGCTACTGGACTTAACGCTAGGATGAAGAAGAACATGCTACCCCAACGTACCTTGGGCACGGTGCGGCGCAGGATGTCCTTGTACTCGCCCTTGGTGACGTGCTTCTTGTTGTAGTGCGGCTTCAGCACCAGCTTCACCTCCTCCACCACGCGTTCCTGGCGGTTCAGCTTCTTCAGGAACTGGAACATGTCACACTGCGCGTCAGCAGCCACACACTTCACATAAGATCGCGGGACATTGCATCTCATCCAGTATCTTACGGTTGCCTCGATTGCTTTTTTTTTGGCGTCAACATGAAGAAGAGTACATCGCAGTCCGAAATTGGTGTTAATTCGATTTTTATATAGCTGTAATTCGTTTTTTTTTAATAGAGTTGTATAAAAATGGTGGCCTTTTAAACATAACGTCTTGTACAGTCAACTACAAATGTATCCAATTTAATCTTACATAATGATGTACCCCTGCGATGAACTAACCAAAGATTGTGACAAACATAATATCCACCGAACTTGACAGTAAAATGTATGCGCGTAAAGCGCAATAATTATGTATCCCACTACATTTCCTGTGATATGTACACTTACAATCTTAATTAAAAATCTATCCAAATACTGTCAAAGAAAATTTAATGTTCCTATTATTGACATAATTGCAAAAGTAAAGATTTGAGCACGGAAGACAGAATTTGGATTTGACGCATCGCGATGGTCCTACAGTAAATACAAACTTTTCCGAATGAAACCGATGGCAAAATATTATTCATAACACGTGTATTGGATGACGGATAAAAGAAAAAAGGCTGTTATCATTTATTTTTATTAGTAAATAAAAAAACACGTAAGATGACAAAAACAACAAATATATCCCTTCGAATAAACGTTGAAACTTATAATTATACTCGCTTTAAGGTCAATTTAAAATTGAGTATAACCACCTTCAGCTTGTATAACGGATTCTAGCCGGTTACGCATAGACAACGCATTTTTTACAAAAATTGCATCCGCGACTCATGTCCCATAGATGGTACACATGTTCTTTTAAATTTTGTACATTCCTTATATCTGTCGAATCCCAATTCTGTACCATCAATCTCCATAGGTTTTCGATAGGATTTAAGATAGGTCAAACTCTATAAATATGTTTGTAATGAATTTATTTTTAAATGGAAGTTTCAGAGAAGAACCTTTTTTGTTTTTGGTAGCACTTCGAAATTCGAACATCCTTTTTACCATGGTTACATTTCTTTGGAACATTAAATGTTTACAATTTTCTTTCACAGTATTTGGATACATTTTCTATTAAAATTGTAAGTGTACATATCACAGGAAATATAGTGGGATACATAATTATTGCGCTTTACGCTCATACCTGTTACTGTCAAGTTCTGTGGATACCATGTTTGTCACAATCTTTGGTTAGTTCATAGTGGCACTTGCAGTGGTACATTATTTTGTAAGATTAAATTGGATACATCTCTTTGTAGTTGACTGTACAATGCACACAAGAGTAGGAAAGTGGCATATTACAGTGAATTGCGACTTTTCGTGTTGGTTACAAATCTCCCGAGAAAACCTGTATACAGTCCCCACTACTATACTGCACCAGTAATCATTATTCATCATCATTAACATCATTAACTCATCACCATCATCATTAACAATTAAGATAATAATTATACAAATTAAGACATGGCTTGAAGATCTTGTAACCAAGCCAAAAATACTCATAAAATAAACTATTGGTTCCATCTGCCCACCGATCGATTAATTCGACCGTCGAAATTCATTCGAGTGATCGCATCATTTTGAATACATATACACATATAATCACGCCTTTCGCCCTGGAAGGCAGAGGTGAATTAACACCCACATTTCACCAATCTGTATTCGGTCCCACGTAATAGGGGGTGAGCCTATTGCCGTATTCCGGGCACTATTGTTGACTCGAGCCATGCATCTGAGGCTGAGTCTGGGCTGTACATATCTGTCTGATGTTGAAGTTAATCAGCCCTATCCCTTAGTCGCCTTGTACGACACCATATGGGAAGAGAAAGGGTGGCCTAAATTCTACTCTGCCGGGATAATGGATCCCGCGCCGCCCGAGCCAGTTTAGAGGCACCTCTACATATAAAATAACACCAGAGAAATGTTAGGCAAGTATAAAATATGGAGTCGCTCACTTTGCTCTTGACTTGCATCTCAACGGCGGAGCTGGGCAGGTCGTCCAGTATCTTCAGGTTGTCCTCGTCTATCTTCACGCCCACCTGCGTTTTACCTGCAACGTACACGACTGCGGTCACTCGACTTGGCCTTGAATAATAATTGGAAGAGTACTCCATTTGGAGTAAATGAAGTACGTCACCCGGGTATTATATAGTACATTGTATGACAAGGGAGTATATTAGTATTTTAAAGGCGAGGGCGCTTCTCCGACGAGAGCGATACATTCAAAGTACATCGTCCAAGGGAAAAGAAATTTGCTTTCAAATTCAAATTCAAATTAAATTTATTTGCAAGAATATGGTACAAAAGATGTTATAATAAATAATACAATGCATATTTCTACATACTCTGCCATATGTGGCGTGCAAATCATTTTTTTTTTCATCAATATTACAATTTATGTTTATTCAATGATATAATATTATTAGTAACAAATGTCAAATGTAAAAAAAAAGTAAAGTTAAATAAAATTATCATAAATGCAAGCAATGTCAACAGAATAGTAATGTCAACAATATCGATAAATCAATTCAGAAAAATTATGTCAATGTAAATAACATAAAATTAAATAGAATTATTATTACAAATGCAAGCAGTTTCAATAGATTAGTAATGTCACCAATATAGATAAATCAATTCAAATAAAAAATTATGTCAATGTTAAATTAAATAAAAATTATGTCAGAAATCAGATTAATTAAGTGCTTTTTTCATTAAGATACTCCTTTATTAGAGTCATATACTTCACTTTTCATTCCTTTTCCACGAGAAAATAATTATGTATCGGTACTGATTAAAAGAACAGATATAATTAGCGGGCTTTTGTTTTTTTTTTTTTTAGCTAGGCGGGTCCCTGCGCCCCGCTGCCAATGTATATCAGCCAGGGACTCATATAATTTGCGTTCGATTTCTGAACGATGTATGTTCCAAATTCAAATTTATATTTTTTCCACCCGCCAAAAAGTTCTAAGGAGAAAAGAGCTACTTTAAAGAGCCACCATCTAGAGAAAAAGAAGTGACACTTCTCGAATAGGAATGATGAACAAAATATTAGGTAGCAAGTGAGAGAGAGTACCTTTCTTCCTGTTGAGCTTGACGGGCACCTTGGCGGCGGCGCCGGCGCGAGCCTTGCGGCGCGGCCGCTCCAGCATCGCGTCGAAGGCGTCGCGCGCGGCGCCGGGCGGCTCGAACAGGTCGCCGAAGTCGCTGGAGCCCGGCGAGTACGGCGACTCGCCCTCCGCCTCGCGCGCCGGCGGCGGCCGCGCCAGCTTGGCGGCCGGCATCGGCTTGATGGGGTCCGACTTGATCGGCGACGGCTTGGCCAGGAACAGCTTGGGCGCCGCCGCGCGCGTGGGCGACGGCAGCACGATGCGCACGGGCGGCGCCGCCGGCGCGGCGGGCGCGGCCGGCAGAGGCGCGGGCGGCGCGGCCAGCGCCGGCGGCAGCACGGCCGGGCCCAGCAGCACGGCCGACCCCGGCGGCTCGGGCGCGGCCTGCGACGCGGCCGCCTCGCCGGGCGGCGGGTCGTCGGGCGGCACGTCGCGCGTGGACTGCAGCAGCGCCATCACCTGCGCGAGCGACCGGCGTTACACCCAGTCCTCCAGGAGCGACAAACTACGCACTGATCCGAACACTGGCCGGCCTATTCCGATTTACTAAATTCCGCATTTAATAATTCCGGAAATACCAAACTGCGACTATTCAAAAACACGATATTTATTTATCCGAAAGTCATAAATACGAACTTTTATTATGTCCAATATCATTAATACGAATTATTAAAATTCCGTAGTGTTATTAGTCCGAAAAACGTTATTCCAAATTCTAATTGTTAATATTAAAAATTACCCTGTGAATGTGTAATTAAAAGCACAAAAGTTGCGCTATTTTATTACCTCTAAACAGAACAAAAATATGATATAAAAATTTCGGAATTTTCATAATTAATCGGAATTCGTATTTATGATATTAGGATTATTTTTGAGTCGGAATTGTCTGTGGCGGCCCTGGGGATGAGAGTGCTCACGCTCTCCACCCTGCTCGCGGCGATGGTCCGGCAAGCGCCTCCTTCTGCGAGCAGGTCATGCTGGTGAAGGAGACAGCAAAGCGGGCGCGGTGCGATGAGCGAGAAAGACTCGCTGAAGTCGCTGCACGCGCTCGACGGCGGCTCGGGCGTCGGAGGGCGCAGACTGACCTCCGCCCCCCATGAGCGCGGGCCTGAGGGTGACGGGTGCAGCCACCTGTCACCCTAGCAGAAGCAGGCCACGGCGGCCCCAAGCGACCCCACACCGGGGACGAGTCGGACTAGGGCCAGACCGAGATGGCCCTGGATCAGCCGGGGTGCAAGGGATATGTATGTCGCATGACAACCTCACCTTTGGCCTAGCACTACGAACCAGAGACGGCGTGCGGTTTTCCAGCTCTGGAGAGGGGGGGGGGGAGGTGGGGGGGGGAGGTGGGGATTACCCGCGAATAAAATTTTGACATTCGTAATTATAAACATTAAGAATGTTGAAATTCAGGTCTTTAACAAGTGTGATACATAGGATTTCAGAGTTTCCGATTTTTAAATCTTTCGGAATTATTGAAGTCGGAATTCAAATTCGTGATTATGACTTTCGGAATTGATTTCGTTTCGTATTTATATAGTGTAGCCATTCGCATAATATCCATTTCACAAAACGGTCGCAAATTTAATATTTCTCAAAATTTAGTTGGAATGGATGTGTGATTGACGTTTTAAGTAAAAGAGTTATGTCATTCTTTATAGAGCTTTTTTTTTTACAAAGTACATGTTAGACGAGGGCTCACCTTTTCGATGGGCGAGAGCGGGCGCCGGTCGATGACGTCATCGGCCGACAGGTTCGTCTTCTGCGCGGTCTCCAGCGTCATGAGCGCGCGCGGCGGCGACGCGGCGTGGGCCGAGGCGGGCGAGGCGCTGGCCGAGCGCGTGGGCTCGTACGGGTCGTACGCGTCCGGCGAGTCGGGCGGCTCCGGCGGCGTCAGCGGCCCGCGCGCCTCCTCCGCGCCCGGCCCCGCCGCGCCCGCCGCCGGCTCCGGCGGCGTCTTGGGGCCCAGGTGCGCCTCGGGCGCCGCCGCCGGCGCCGGCGCGCCCGCCTCCTTGGGCGCCGCCTCGTCGTCGCTCAGCAGCACGATCACGTTGCGCGGCGACGGCGTCAGCTCGCGGAAGGGCGAGCGCTCCAGGTCGATGATGGCCACCGGCTTGGCGGCCGTCGCGTCCGCATCGGGGGCGGCCGCGCGCCTCCTGCGCCGGCGCCGCTCGCGCCGCTTCTCGCGCCGGTCGTCGCCCGACGCGCGCTCCTGGTCCTTGAAGCTCACGCTCACGAGGATGTTGTCGCCCGACGTGAACACCTCCTTGGAGGGGCCCGCCAAATCGCGCGCGCGGCGGTGGCGCGGCCGCTCCGGGTCGCGCCGGCGCCGGCGGGGCGACGGGGCCGGCGGCGACGGCTCGGGCGGCGGCGTGCGCGGCGACAGCAGGCGCGAGTCCACCGAGCCCGGCGACAGCGCCGGCGCCGCGCCCGGCGGCGACGGCGCGCGCGACGGAGTGCGCGAGGCGCGGCGCACGCGGCGGCGGCGCGACGTGCGCCGGCGCGGCGAGCGGCGCCGCGAGCCCGAGCGGGACGAGCGCGCGCGCTTCTTGCGCTTGCTGAGCTTGGGGCGCGGGCTACGCGAGCCCGAGGCCGATCGGCGTCGCTTGCGCGCACGTTCCGCGGAGCGGCGCCGGCGTGGCTCGGGCCGCTTGTCGGGCGAGCGGCGGCGGCGCCGCGGTGCGCGGGCAGGCGACGGCACTCGCGGGGACAGCTCGCGCGGCTCGGGCGTGACGCGCGGGCGGCGCGGGGAGGACGTGGCGCGGCGCGCTCGCGGCGGCGTGACGCGCGGCGAGGCGGAGCGGCGGCGCGGCTCGGGCGAGCGACGCGGCTCGGGCGAGCGGCTGGGGCTGCGCTCGCGCGGCGACACGTCGCGGCCGAAGGCGTCCTTGGGCCGGCGGCGCTTCTCGGACACGAGCGTGCGCACGTCGTAGCGCTCGAGGTCCTTGCGCCGCTCCTTGCGCCGCTTGCTGCGCTCGCGCTCGCCGGCGTCGCTGGAGTCGCGGCGCTCGCGCTTGTTCTTCTCCTTGTCCTTGTCGCGCTCCCGGTAGTTGCGCTCCTTGCCGCTCTTGCTCAGCTTCTTGAACGCGATCTCCCCCTTCTTGCTTTTGCCCTTGCCCTTCTCCTTGCCCTCCTTCTTGGAGTCCTTCTTCTTCTTCTTCCGTGTCTCCGGCGCGTCCTTCCTCTTGCTGTCGACGATCTCGCCCTCCTCGCCGTCGGCGGGCGCGGCGCGCGGCGAGGCGCGCTCGGCGTCGCTGAACATCTCGTTGCCCTCGTCCTCGGAGATCATCTCCGTGTCGAGCCCCTCGATGCCCTTGTCGCCGGTCTCGAGCGACGTGTCCTTTGACTTGTTCTCGTCGAGGCAGGGCGTGTAGCTGCGCTCGTCCTCGGTCTCACTGATGGACTCGGTCATCTTGCCCAGCACGTCCTCGGCCCGGTCGGCGGCGTCCTTGGCGGGCGAGTGACCGTCGAGAGGCACGTCGTTGTCCTCGGCGCTAGACAAATCGTTGTCGTCGTCGGAGCCGGTATCGTTGTCTGACTTGTCGTTGTCGGCGGGGGAAGCGGCGCGGTGAGACTTGTCCTCCTCGTCGTCCTCCTCCTCCTCGGACTGTTCCATCTTTTCCTGTATTTCCAATGTAGCCGGAGGAGCAGGCGTCGATGGTTCCTCGTCGACTTCAGGCGAGGCGTTTACTTTATCTGTTTCTCCTATGCCATCCGCCTCCTTATCCTCCTCGAATAAGTCTCCTCGGTCCTTCAGCTCAGATATCGGTTTGAACGCCGTCTCGCGAGGGACGACCTCCTTGTCTTGAATTGTGTCGGCGGGCGGCGCCGGGCCGGCGCGCTCTTCGGGCGGCTCGGCGGCGCGCTCCGTGTCCTCGTCCGCTGCCTCCTCCTCCTCCTCCTCCTCCTCCTCGTCGTACAAGCTCATGTGCCTCTTAATCAGTGACGGTGTGTTCAGCTTGATCTTGATGGGATTGCGCGGGTTGGTGGTGATGGGGCATCGCTTTGACACCTTCTCCTTCAACTCGTCCTCGGACTTCTTTTTTAAGGTGTCCGTTTCTGCCCGATGTGCCGGAGGCGCGGGCGAGAGATAAGGTGCTACGGGTGGAGCTGAGGGTTCATCTAGAGGCGATTCGTCGTCCTCCTGCACCAGATCCTCGAGGTTGTCCTGGATTAGCGGAGCCTGGGGCGCCGTCTCGGCGGGCAGCTCGTCGGCGTTATTGGCGATGTGTACGCTGGTCGCCGAGTATATGGAGAAGTTGGGACAGTCGCCCTCCGAGTCCTCGTCGCTGTGGTCCCGCTGCGGCGCCGCGGCCGGCACGATGAGGTTCCGGTGCTCCTTGAGCACGGCGCGCACCGCGCTGTTCAGCACGTTCGGCGACACGTTCAGGGCGCTCGTGTCCAGCCCCGCCAGGATGTTCTGCACGGCGTGCTGCTCCGGGGGCAGCTGGGGCAGCTCGGGCGGCTCGGCCACGGGCGGCGCCGGCGGCAGCGGGGGCGGCGCGGCGTCCGCCGGGGGAGGCGCCGGCGAGTGATCGGCGCTGGTCTCCTCGTCGCCACTGTCGTCATCGTTGGTCGGTTCCGTGGGGTCGTATTTTTCCGTGTCTATGACCAATCCACTCTCGTCACTCTTTTCATCCTCCGACTTTTCAACCTCAGGAGTTTTGTCGAACTTGAAAACAGGAGGTTCCGGCAACGGTCGGTAGGGTTTCGCCGGCTGCGATCCCTCGGCGTCGTTGGCGGAGTTCTGTCGCGAGATTTGGCCGACTCGCATGTCGAGCGGGTTCTCGAAGCCCCCGAACGAGTGGCGGTGCTGCAGCGGCGGCTCGGCGCGGGGCGGCGCGGGCGGCGCGTAGGGCTGCCAGGCGGGCGCCAGGCTGTAGCGGCCCTGCGGCTCCCCGAGGCGCTGGTTTGCAAGATTCGGTCCCCGATTCTGTTCCATGGCCTGCCTCCTGTTGCGCTCGAAATTGAGATCGTCACCGGGCGGATACTGGCCCGGTCGTCTCGAGTAGTTACTGTACGCGTCGCCGTCGTCCCGTCGCATACTATTGTTTTGCTGGTGAAACGAGTTTCCCTGGCGATTCTGGTACCCGCCGCCGTAGTTGTTCTCGTAGTTGCCACCCCTGCCGAAGTTACTCGCGCTCTGCTCGCGGTGGTAGTTCCCGCGGTAGCCGCCGCCCCAGCCGCCGCCGCCGCGCGACTGCCCCGGGTAAGACGGCACCTTCCTGGAGCTATCCTCCCCCTTCGACAGATCCAGTTTCTCCCGGCTCGAGTCCCTCCCCCGCGACGCACCCGGGGACGGCGCGGCGCCCCCGCGAGATTCGACCTTTATATTCACACTGCCGTCCACCGAGATCGAGATGACCGACTTCTTCGAGTGAAGCAACGTCTGGCTCTCCAGGATCGACGAGAGAACGTCGGGCGCCGATGCGGCCGGCGTCGGCGACGGGACCGAAATCATCTTCCTTCGAGCCTGGAAATCGAGAGCGTCGTTAGTGCACAGATTCGTCGCTAAATATCAGCTAGGAAGGTAAAGGAACCGCCAGGCACCTGTCTGTAAGCGCTGAGGAGGCTGGAGGTGGGGCGCACGGCGACGGCGGTGCTGGCGGACTCGGACAGGCCGCGCTCGTCGTCCTCGGAGAAGTAGTCGAGCGCGTGCGCGTCGCCGAACAGGCTGAGCGCGGGGATGCCGGCGCGGCGCCGCGTGTGCGCCAGGCCGCGCGCCGGGCCGCCGCCCGCCGCCAGCTCGGCCGGCCGCCGCCCGCCCGCCGCCTGCAGCGCGGCGCGCACGCTGGCGCGCACGTGCGAGCGCCGCGCCGCCGTGCGCGGCTGGCGCCGGGAGCTCTGCGCGAGGGGGGCGGGTTAGTCTACCACGAAACGAACTTAATGGCGGCTCGGAAGTTCACTCTCTTTTCTCAGACGCCGTTGGCCTGAACCCGCACTCGTACGAATTTCCGAGCTGCCATAAAGTTTGGTTCTGGCTGAACGATAAGCTATAGACACTCGTAGACCCTATGAAACTGTTACCCGTGACATGGCAGCAGGCGAACCTCGTCCTCGGCGTGTCTCCGCGTTAGTGCTCGAGAAATATAAACGGCGTACTGATTTCGTTCCCCGTCGAATTTAGGTCATATGTTTTATTCAAGCTTTTAGCTGTGCAGTTGAGATTGGCTAGTTTGCATGTCTCCCGTAAAAAAAATTGATTTGAATCGCAGACCAACGCAAAACTGAATTAAATTTACACGATGATGTCAGCGCCAGCGCAGCTACTGCGTTGAAATTTTATTCGTGTATGTAGTACATGATTTATTTGAAAACTATTAAGGGGCGTTTCTTTGAAATAAAATAAATTATTAATAAGAAAATACCCGACTGATACTGAAAAGATCGGTCGGATAGTAGGCATACTCATTAATTTTCATCCATACGATTTGCGAATGGGTACTGCCTGCTATTAAACTTGTTTCGATCTTTTCAGCATCGGTCAGGTGTTTACTGTTAATAATTTCGCACCCTCAAGGAAATAAAAGACGTACTTCTACTTTGACAAATCGAATGTTTTGTTTTGGTATAGATCTTTAATTTTATTTTAAACAGAATTTTACGAAAAAATGAATCAAATATTATTACTTGTACTTTTCAAAACTGCAAAAAAATGTATGTATCTGTACTTACGCCTTTATTTCCCTAGGAGGGCGATTTTTTTTTTACGTATTGGTTATGACATATAAATATACAAATATACATATTTGTGTATGTAATCGTCCTATTTCCTTCATTTTGATATCCCATTCGGAAAGTGAAAAACAAAAAAAAAATTGGCAACATATTGGTGTTTTGCCGCCAAAACTTCACCATATAGCTTTTGTTTTCATGTTTTATATACATACGAACACTTGGGCATGGAATATCTTTCATTTGAGACATCAATCATCAAATCTTTTACAGATTTAATTTTTGCTATGTTTTAAATTTTACAGGTTCAAAAATATGAGGTAATAAAGATTGTTATAAAAATACATACAAAATACGCATGAAAAGCATAACCTTTCTTAGCAGTTGACTTTCACAGAATCTGTGATAAACATATGTATGTACTATGATGTTTCTTTTTAGTTATATGAAATTGAGGGTAAGATTTATATGGTAACCAGTATATGAACAGATTATCAATAAATATATACTGATAGACTTAAAAGTCACATGAAGGTCTAATAAGGATAATTCACATCACAAATATATACCTTTCTTTTCTTAATTTTCCTTTTGACCCTTTTTGTGACTGGAAATTTTCCATTTTCTTGCACTTCATATTCAATAATGACAGTTTTAGTCCTTCGTCTCTTGTGTCTCCTACGCTGTGTGGTAGGCTTCCTCCTGGTTGAGCCACTTCTCGTACTTGTACTTTGGGATGTCCTGGAACCTCGGGAAGTTGTTGGTATGTCATTTGAGTTTAGACGGTTTCCTCTCTGACCACTGGATGTAGAGGGTTCATCAGACAAACTATGATTTCTAGACGAGCGTGAGCTTCTTGTCCTTATTGAGAAATGTCTAGGCATATCCCGGAGGGTCGCCTCTAGAGGCACATCCATATCAGTGATGCCAGAGAATAGTGTGTCCACATCTGATAGCAGATCGTCACAGTTGGGACAAAGCCACTGATTGATAGGAACCTGTAATGCATAAAATATAACTGTTAATAATCTGGTTAACTCCTATTTAAAAGCTTTAGAATTAGAAAGAGAACTAATGTAATGAGAACCTCATGTAATGGTGGATTGAGGCACGCCATGTGATAGCCGAGGTCACATCCATCACATAACAGCATAGTTTCCTCACTGTCTGTGCCGCCACACACCTGAAACAGAGTTGGCACACCCTTTATTGTCAGAGCACTACAAAGAAATAATATCCTTCTATATATTCTCAGCATAGTATAACAGTAAATTAAAAAGAAAAAACTGATGCTAGCATTTATAGTTTCGAGATATGACAAATACATGGGACATATGATCGAGACAGCATTTACAAATATATTATGATGTATACTGGTACACACAACATTTATATTCATGAAAAAGTGAATATTTAAATCATCATCATTATATCAGCCACACACATAGGCCTCTTTCATAGACTTCCAGAATGGCCGATACAAAGCAGCCTATTTAAATAATTCATATTTAAACAACAAGGTTCTGGTTTTATACACGTACCTCACAAACAGTAGGATCTTCAATCACAAGCATCTCTATTGAGGGTCTCCGTTCAACCACCTTTACAGGTTCATTTCGGAGCACCCGACCACCTGCACATGCTCTAACTACTATGAAATCGAAAGTCATCCTATCCACTGGACAAGTGTTGACATTCTTTGACCACTCAGTGATACAATCTAAACAGAATATGTGTTCGCAGCTCTGAGGTGTCCCTACTGGTTGGTTAGTGAACCGCAATAGGCATATAGAGCATTTGTCAGAATTGCCTTCTGAACTATCAGATGCAAAACCAGTAGTGGGCTTAGCAGTGGAGGTATTGGGCTTGGCTGCGTCCGAGTGGTCGGTGGCCCAACCGGACGTGTCGCTGTCCCCGTCAGAGTCGCGCAGCTTCGGGAGCGCGCGCTTGCGACGAGTCCCCGCGCACACCACGGAGCTGCCGCTGCTGTCGCTCCCGTCATCACTGAGCACCTGAAATACGCTTAGGCTGTAGTTATATTCACACAATCGAACGTTACTACATGTGTTGGCTTGGTCAATCACCCTCAATCTCTTTCTACGTGTCCCCGCCGCCGCGACGCCTTCGTCACTGTCAGAGCTAGAGTCTGAGGATAGCACCATCACTTTCTTGATCTTACGCTTGGGCCGCGCGGGCGAGTCCTCGCTGCCTTCTTCATTCATCCTCACAAGTAAACAGTGTCGAGCGGAGTTAAGCGATCACGACACGAAGCCAGTTGCCAAGGTGTAAATGACCTCCGCCGATTTACATTCGAACAAACTGTATTATGGTCTAACAAGATCATTCGGTCTGCAAATTAATATCATGCATATAGATTCTATCTATACAAGTAATTGCGTACGCGTTATCCTAAAACGATTCCTTCTACTATTTTGACAGCAAGCCGCTATCAATGGTTAGGCAGCCATTTTCCTTCAAATTCTTTTTTTTTTTGTTAGTAGTGAGGTGACAGAAACACAAATATCACTAAAAAACGGATCGGGTGAAATGGCGAACATTGGGTGAGGCTTATAATATCCAGTAGTGGACTGCGGTGGGCTAAGTTATTGTTTGATTGATAGAAGTTTTGTGCAATATGACCGTTGAGTTAACGTCGATGGGGTCCCTATTTCTTCATGCATTTATCACAAAAGCGGCAAATCTACGTCTACCTTATTTGGCGGTAGATTTACCAACACCGTAACTTAAGGCTGGCATTCACAGACACACCAACCCGCCGAATTTGTCTAGTTGGCGAACTTTGTCATTGTCATTGAGTCATTCGCCACTGCGCTCTCGTGCGTCACGCAGCTGTATTTATTTGTTACGTGCGTCGTAGGTACTTACTAGGTATTATAATAAATGTCGTTTGACGATCAAAAAGAGTTTTGGCAGAAAATCTTGTTCGTGTCCAAAGCTTTAGATTTGACAGAGAGTTTCTTTAAAAACGGTCTGGTGTCCACTTAATAACTGCGAAATCGGTTGAACTTCGTTACTTATTTTCCATCTCACCTCCACAACCCATTGGCAATATCGACGTATTGCAGTTAGATCAGTTGATGTTTTCGGGCTCCAACTACCCGTAACGACTGGAATATATGTATTCGTATAGCAAACGTGCTCTCCGAGGCACGACCAGACCGATGAAAATATCCAGTATTCATGCTTCCACATATTTAGAATATATTTACCGGGGATCGAACAGGCGACTGTTATTTTCTGTCTGAATGCCTGCTGTGAATTTATCCTGTTATTTAAAGGTATTATGTAGGTACTTGTGGGAAGAGAAAAGTAAAGCTTATCGCAATAAACATCCAAAACGAATCTCCATCATACTAAGGCGACATTTTTTGCATTTTGAAAGCAATAGTGCCATTATTGTAGGCAACTAACAAACATAAAAATATAGAACGTGCAGGGCACGAGTGTCACAGTTTCGTGTAGTGTGTGGGCAATGACAGATTTGTTCACGGATGGGTGCGGCTCTTAGTGCGTGTAGTTAATGACGGTACTTATGCGCCAATGAAGTTGGCTTCAACCAGTGCGAGCCAACATTTACTTAGTCGAGAAATGAAAATTGATATTGATTATAATGAAAAGGATTTCTATGAAGTCGATGTTCATTGCAACACTTCTGAACAAGTACAAGTACAACACTACAACTATACTCTCGAGTATCGACAACCCTAGTGAAGTGGGAAAGTGGCGGATGTGTGAAATCCTTGGCTTTGTGCATTTTCGTTTATTTTTAATCCATAATTATATATTATATATCAAGAGTTTTATTAAGAAATGACCGCTGAAAACGAACGTGAAATATATCATAAATTGGAAGCCATGAAAGAGATTAGGTATGCAGTGTTTTATTTATTGCTAGTTATTCAAAATGCTTCGCACCTGTGGACTCGATCAATAAACACTTGACACCGTTGGTAAAGTTTGTAACTATTTATTACAACGCGACTAGTACTAAGCGACTTCTAGATTTCTGTTTTGGCATTTTATCTGTCGTCGGTTAGCTCATATAGCATTCTACAGCCGCTACCTAGAGCAGAGTAACCTCTTACATTGCGATGTATTTTGATGAATAGTACCCATGTCCTAAAATATAAATTCTGACGTAGAACCCCAGTACTGTGTACCTTTCATCCTAAATATTGACTGAAATCTAATTATGTCAGGATAATATCAATAATAAATAAATACATAATACAACGGTTTCTTTTAAATTGCATTTATAATTTTTTTGCTGTCATCCACAAAGAATTCTCGTGATCACAACTTGTCATCTCCAAATTTCAGGAACAAAACGATAACACTGGAGCGGTTGAAACGCAGCATTTTGAATGAAGTGCGAAGTGGAGACCAGGAGGGCCGCTGCTTGGCACAGTACAAGCGGGAGATGGAGCTGCTACAGCAGGAAAAGATGAGCCATGTTGAGGAGCTGCGGCAAATACATGCTGATATCAATGCGGTCAGTTCACATACATTTATTGATCCCAAATAATATTGAACAATCTTATTTCTGGCAAGGGATAGAACTAGACATCATTCATATGGTATGGGATGGTATTTCATACAAGTAAATTATATGCAAATAATTATAAAAATATAATTATGTTAATTACTAAGTATGTTTATAAATTATAAAAATATATATACATTTATATACATAATGTTTCTTGATACAATAGAAATACTTGTACTTATAAAGAGTAACCAATATTCTAATTCTCACACAAAAAACTGCACCATGACATGGAGTTTTTATTATACACAGGCGTGCATGGAAAAGTTACAGAAACATGAGAATAAAAGAAAAGTGGGAATAAAAGTAAATAAAAAATCAATATAATCATTCAAATGAAATATGGTTTGTTTAATTGAACAGATAGACATAACTCCTAATAAATAATGCAAGTATAATATATTCTATAGTAGTGCAATCTTCTCAAAAAAATTGATAAAAAATTTTGAGGAGGGAATATGAATAGTGTGTGCGGTATGATGTGGGAGCTATTAATAACAGCAGTATGACTGCGGGTGGTTTGTTTACAAGCGGGGAGCGGCGCGGCTATTGTGGGAACAATTGGAACATTTTATATTGTTTGTTTTCCCTGTACACATGGTGCTGCCCCGGTCTCATTCAGCTTGGCTGTTTGTGTTTATGTTAGACCCACATTCCCAATGATAGCACTCAAACTGTTTACATTTAGACTAATGTTATGTGAAATGAGTCAGGAGAAATGTTGCTATAAGCCACAATGATAGTTTTTGGATGAAATAATTGAATAATTGTAGATGGAAATTACAAAAAAAATTATCCCTATTAGTGACACTATCAAATACCTACTTGTTGCTATTCCTCATAGAATGGGGTTCAGCCATCCAAACTCACTTATAAAAAAATTTGCATATCTGCAAATGCCACTCTGCTGCAACATATCTCTTTTCATTATTCTGGGTGTCCTATGCACTTACCTAAAACTTTTTTAAAATAAATATGTTTATGTTCTTGAGCCTACGTTACAAACTGAGTTTAGTTTGGGCCTAGATGACGATTATTTTGACTCTATAATAAGCGGCGTGACCTGTCATCCCCAGATGGAGACGGTGATCAAGCAGACGGAGGAGAGCATGACGCGCAAGCTGTCGAACGCGTCGCGGTTGCACGAGGACTACCGGCCGCTCAAGTCAGAGGTGGACCTGCTGAGGAGACAGTGCCTCGGGCTCGACCGCCTGCCTGACTTGCACGAGGAGGAGGGCAGCCCCATCACACCCGAGTATGGAGGATTTGAATTCTGTTAAAGGCGCTTTTAGACAAAATATTGGCAATATTATACTTTGAATGAAATTTTGAATCAATCAGCAGCCTATTTAAATCGATTTAGAGTGGAAAAAGTGAATCGCTCAGGCGGGGGTTGAACCCGCGACCGATCCCTTACGGGGGAATGCTCTGACCACTAAAGTTCGTACGAATATCGGCAGATGACTCCCACAGGCGCCCCAGGATGGTTGTATAGGAGAATTTGCAGCGTTTCAGACGGAGCTCGCTAGTTCAGTGGTCAGAGCATGCCCCGTGTGAGGGGCTAATAGCGTACTTAGGTCCCGCCTGAGCGATGCACTTATTCTACTCTTAATCGATAACTTAATGGAGGAAAAGTTTTTAAAGTTTTTTAATTTGTCAATTCTTAGTACAAATGAGTAAACACATGAAAGTTAAAAGCAGATAATATCTCAGAAAAGAGCAGCATGTACATGACCGTGCCGTGTGTGTCCGCAGCCGCTTCCCCGCGCCGCCGGGCGGGGCCCCGGGCGGGCCCGGCGGGGCCCCCGGGGGCCCGGGCGGGGCGCGCGCGCTGGCGCCGTTCCTGCCGCCGGCGGCGCCGCGCAAGCCGCCGCCGCCGCCGCCCGCGTTCAGGTCTGCTCTCGACCAAGATTTCATTACCGTCTCGCTGAGGTTCGATTATGTTTTATTTTTGGTTCAGTTCCCCCGACCACCCCCTGTCCCGCTGACCCCGTCCGCGTCCTGACGTTTAACTTAAGTTTTTACTATTTTGCTTAGTACATAACTATGATTTTAATTTTGTTTCATCATTATTATACGATAGATTAAGGCCCGTATTTCAGAATGAAACTCAGTCCTGAATCTCGATTTGTAACAAAATTTGGACAGATAATGTTCTAGACGACAGTTGTAATGTCCCTCACGCAGGCAGCAGCCCCCGCCGATGAAGTCGTGCCTGTCGTGCCACCAGCAGATCCACCGCAACGCGCCCATCTGCCCGCTGTGCAAGGCCAAGTCGCGCTCGCGCAACCCCAAGAAACCCAAGAAGAAATAGTCGCCTCCTGCCGGCAACTAGATCTCAGTACGTGTCTGTCACATGTATAGGCCAAAGTAACAGTTATACGGGCACTGTGGGAGAGATAACTCGTTTGGAACGTATGCATAGTTTCCAGAAGGCAAATTATTTTTTTGAATCGAAGAATATAAAGTCAGATTTTTAACTAGACGAAGTCAATTGACAGCAGCTAATGTCACTTTGTGAAATAATACTGCCATATTAAATGTAAAATGTAGTGATGCACTCAGTTATCGTTCACTCGTCAGGCAGCAGCGCCACCCTCAATTATCACGACTTCCTTGACGGAATCAAAGAAGAATCAAAGAATCATTTTATTAGGATTTTCACTTTGTCACAACACTATTTTTTTTCCATCAAAAACTGACAACCCAGTAAATGTTAGCTGACTTCATCAAATACTACAGTTAAACATTGATAGGTTACAGTCAATTTACCAGTACTGGTATGTGAGCATTACTAGAAATGGGTTTGATAGGCTCTTTCCTATTAGATATTGATTCATTTGCTAAATTAATCTTTAATACATTTTCAACCTTGACATTTTGCATGTGCCGTTTCAATGGTATATAAAAAATAAATTATTTTTGACTTTGACTCTGAACTCCGTAACGATGTATTAATTGGACCATGGCAGTCGTCCAATATTAGATCACAGACCCATAGTCCAATTGTAGGGCAGGACAGTTGGCCCACTGCTCCGCACTAGGACCCTCTAGCCATTGCTTAATAGTCAGCCAACGACTGATAACCGCGTCCCCACTGTGTCGTGTAACTGTCTCGTTGGCCGCCCCGTGTACAACTAGTCTAGGCGCTTATTTCATCACTGCTCAGTGCACAGTGTAAAAGAGTCGAAATAAGGCTCAGCCAAATTTTGTTACTGTCCCATAAATACCTAGAGACCGCTTTAAACGATTAAACCTAATCTCTACCTTGAGGTTGGCAGAATCATCGGCAACCACATAGCTGATGCCAGGAGCCATTAGAATAAAATAATAATAAGAAGAAGAAGACCTTAGAGTGCTTGTCTACGCTCTGCTATGTGTTTATGGTACAGTGACATCACTACCATATCGAAGGGTTATAAACGCCCAAATTCTGACAACAGTTGGCGAAATATCGTTACATATATATCTCTACTCTCGCCTTTTTTAATGTCATTAATAAACAGCTATAAAATCTCTTAGGACATGACACTGACAGTGATGAAACAAGCACCAATTATGTATAAACTAAGCTAATTCTCTTTAGTCACGTACCTTTGTATTCGCCCTCTAAGTTAGTTACTTCCCTCGCTGTATAACAACAGCTAACGCGAAGAATTATGTTAAGCTGGATACACACCAACTGAATGAAGGTGTACCACCGCAAACGAGTGAGAATCATCGATCGGTAGCGCACGCTGAGAGTGATCATTAAGGCCTTTGAAAACTGACGCAAAGACGCAAAGCTAGCGTAGAGAACTTCCTCTACTGCAGTGCACACTGACGAAGGAAAATATCTCACAATACGCTCGTACACAGGACATGACGCCGTGACGTCCGCACTGGTTCATCCAAGTCAAAGTTCATCTGGTGTGTACCTAGCGTTATTTAAACAAATAAATAAAAATAAGACCGTAGGTCAGGACTTTGCCTAGACATGTAAACAGTCAAAGGTTAGGACCCCGATACTGCTAGGTGTCAACCATCGCCACATCACATACACTGCAAAAAAGTGCCCTTAAATTTTAAACGTAATGTATTTTTTCATTCAAACTACAAGATTATAATTTTAGCAATTCTGCTTGAGAAACAATATTATTGTATCTTTTTTGACCGTAAAATTTCATCTAACATAACAAGCTCTTGATACCGAATAACTTTTCACAACAACCCTGACATTGGCAAGTCGTGGCAACACACAGAAACCATTCAATAAGAATTTTGATAATTTAGACTTAAACAGATTAACAGTTTCTTTTTTTATAAATAAATTACGCCTTAAATAAATGCCATTTAATTATCATATGTCTGTGATCTGTCAATGGTTGGCAATTAGCAGAATCAGGATCGAGCAGGCCTGCCATGAACTCTTAAAGCAGGTCAATAATTGAACGGCTGTCATGTGCTACTGCCAGCTGCAAATGTAACTTTGTGATCCTATATATTTAGATGGGATAACAAATTTAGTTATGCAGTTGGTAGTTTGTTTCGTTTAGTCGCAGAAGTTCCAATTTTCAAAATGTCAAGCGGTAGCAAATTGTCAAAATCGCAAAATGTGTGTCTCAAAATGTCCCAAGTCTCAATATACCACAAAACTCAATATTTTCTTCAAACTTACGTGGCAGCACACGACTCACCTGATGGAAAAAGTGTCGACGGAGCCTCGCACTGGACCTTTTGCGACCTGGACCTTTTGCGACCTGGACCTTTTGCAGCCTGGACCTTTTGCGACCTGGACATTTTGCACCCGCTGGACATTTTGCAACTTAGACCTTCTGCACCTAAAGCGTTTGTTTCAATTTATTGACCTGTTGTACCAGTTCATGGTACTTGCCCTGGTATACAATTTATTTGTCCTGTATGAAACTAACCTTGTACGGTAATGGTTATACTGCAGCGAGCGGACTCTGTGTAAATAGTAGATTTTGTACATAGCTAAGTGTTGTCGGCTCGCACCCTGCCTCTCTGAGACGTGTACATACAGTAGTGTAGTATATACTGTGGATTAACTGTAAGTGTATTTAATGTGCGTAGGACATACAGATCTTACGTGGTTAGAACGTGCCAGTGGCGATGGGGAAGGGTTTTTGAAGAGAATCTGACTAAATTAAGATTGAATAAATATGTGTTTTTGAGGGTTTCGTATCTCAGAAGGAATAAACCTTGTAGGATCACTGCGTTATCCGTCTGTCTTTCAAAACCTTTTTCCCAGGAATGCATGGAGATATCAAGTTGTGATTAACTAAGTAACGTCTTGAAACTGTGCAAAAATAAATTAATTATGAACGGAACCCTCGGAGCACGAGTCCGACTTGCACTTGACCGGCTTTTTAATCTTCATACCAGTCAAAAGCATGTGAAGAAATATGTTTATATGTATCTAATATTAGCAGTGTCCCGCAGCGTTACCCGCTATTTTTAACAGACAGACACGTAAATGTATACTGTGTATGTATATTTAATAAATAATTATTTCAACGTCATTAGATCTAAATACAAGAAACCAGTCAAGCGTGAGTCGCACTTGAGTACGAAGGGTTCCGTACCATTATCGAAAGCTCCTATGAATAATTTATTTTATTCTGTTTTTAGTATTTATTAAATGGAGTCTTAGTAATATAATAGTGTGCCGTTGTATTCTTCGGATATGAAACCCTAGAAGAAAACTAAAGCTACACCAGACACATTTACCAAAGAAAGAACGAGCTTGTAAGAGTCGTGGACCGCTCCATTTCGCCACTGGTACATAACTTCATACATTTGCCTAAAGCAGCTAGCTATCAATGTACCAACATATAATATTTTAAGTATAAAGTAATCATATGTAATGAACTAATGAATAATAAATAGTTCCTTTGTGCGACCATTGTAACATATTGTTTAAACTGTATTACACACTCTACTGTAAGTGGGAAACAGTGATGTCCTCATTGCGACTGTTTTACTTAATCCACTTAAAGACAATGCTTGATTAACAGAATAACAAACAATGCTATATGTTAATGTGCGCTCTGCGGGTCAGCCGGCTGCTGACTCAGGTGTTCCGCGAACTCGATATATCGCAGTACTTAGTCACGCACAGCGCGTCTGTTTGTATCGTGACGAATGGTTTGTTGTTGAGATGGCAAACAAGTACACACCTCAAAACTGGCTCGGGAAATTTTAATGCTTCACAGATCATCACCATATCAGCCACACACAGTCCACTGCTGAACATAGGCCTCTTCTATAGCCTTTCAGAACGACCGATCTAAAGCAGCCCGCATCCAGCGCTTCCCGGCAACCTTGATGAGGTCGTCCTTCCACCTGGCCGTTGGGCGTCCTACACTACGCTTGCCCGTACGTTTTACTAACTTTTGCTCTATCGGCCATCTGTTCTGCGAGCTATGGAGAGGGCTATGATCGGTATTTCCCCACGTATAGCCCCTCCCCCCCCCCCCCGTTACGTCGGACTCGAACCGACTAAACCGCACGCCGTCTGTGGGTCGATGTGCTAGGCCGGAGGTGAGGATTGTCTCGCGACATACCTCGCACCCCGGCTGACCCAGGGAACGTGATCGCGTCAGAAATGATGCTATCCGTAGGAGAACAAAAGTAACCGACAGCCCAGCGGATTAGCTCGTTGAAGTGGCAGTGGGCGGGACACATAGCGCGCAGAACTGATGGCTGATGGAGCAAAAGAGTTCTGGAATGGCGACAGGCATACTGGCAAACGTAGTGCAGAACGCCCTTCACAGATAATAATTCTAAAAATACAAAGAATTGATAAAGAGTTACTTAATACGTTTTTGCATATTCTTTACATTTAATTTTCTTTTTCCCTGATTGATCATTGAACCACGCACTTATTGGAAAAACTTTGTGTTATGTGTGAATCGGCCCTCAAAAATGAAAATGTCCCTAGACTATGTAAATGTGTGTATATGTCGCAGTCAACTAACTTTATTCAGCCGTTCAATTGACTGCCTAGGCTCTTTACTAAACGGCGCCGTTCAATTAGCGGCCTGAATGATGTTCAGCCAGTTGATTAAACGGCTAGGTAAAAAAGGCTTCGATCGATGATGTTTAATTACATAATGCCTAGCCATTTAATCAAACAGCTAAGAAAATGCCTGAGTATAAGCCAGTTTATTAAATGTTGTAACAAACTTTACGGCTAGGTATTTATTATTCAGGCCGCTTATTAAATAGCGCTGTTTAGTTACCAGCCTAGGCAGTTAATTAGCGGCTGATTAAGTTAGTTCACTGCGACGTGTACTTCGCCTGTTAATCTCTTCTAGTTGTATATTAAAAAAAGTACCCACAACCGACTTCGATATATTAAAATAGTTGTTATGTAAAACTGAAAAGGCAATCGATTAAAATAATGGACGTACAATCTTGAATCACATTCGTTTCACTTCACGCAATCGTTGTTTATGTACTTACTTAGTTACTTTTAATTTTGATTTGTAGTAAGGTTGAATGAATGATTAAATACTTCATTCGGTTAGGTACTTTACTAAACGTAATCAATATTGATGAGTTTTCTTTTAATATGTTTTAAGAGAAGACAGTAAAATTTATGAAATGTATCGTTTTAAATAGAAAATATTGAATCGGTCTAGGCGGGATTTGAACCCGCGATCTTTGCCTTACAGGGCAATGCTTTGACCACTAAGATTCCTCTTTTTTACGTGCGGGAAGTCCCCACGAATACCCACCCCTCCGGAGCCGGAGGGGGAGGTTATGTCGGACTCGAACCGGCTAAACCGCACACCGTCTCTGGGTCGTTGCTAGACCGAAGGTGAGTTTGTCATGCGACATATCCCTCGCACCCCGGCTGACCCAGTTCGGGGACCAGTAAGATACCAGACCTCACCCGAACCTATTTAAATTTCTCCTTTTATATCTATTTTTGAGGCGACGACGGTGGAGCATCCACCGACATTCTCATTGCCCCTGTAATGCAAAAATCGTGGGTTCAAACCCTGCCTTGACCGATTCCATTTTTTCTATTTAAATCGTTTTGAATGATGATGATTGATGATGACTTGAATTTGAATTTAGCATGAAAAATGTTTAAAATTAATTCAAATCCTATGGAGTGTATTGAATTTCTTTGTGTCCTTTTTGGAAATATAATAGGGATTAGAAAATTGCAATCGTTCAATATCCCGCACGTATGTTATTATGGGCTACCAACACTCGTTCCCCCCGGCAGGTAACTCGCCCTACTTCCTAACTCGGTGCCAAATGTATTATATCGCTGTTTGTTATGTGATATTTTGCATCTATATACTGTATGCTATTATTCTAGTGTATAATATTCCATAGCATTTAATCATAATAAACTCCATTGTGCCAAAAAGTTATAAATAAGTTTACAGCCCACCACGATAGCATATTTCTTTTGCGATATGTGCGTGTGTAAACATTATTGGACGGTTTTTTTTTTTTTAATATTAGCTACCGAAATTATCGAAATTACTAAAATTCCCTCTAAACCCTCCAACTAAGCTAAATTGCTTGTGCTAGGAGTGGGTTCACGTCGGTAGTGTACCTATAATGGCCAGGATTCAAACTCGGGACCTCTCGATCGTAAGGCCGACTTCTTAACCACTAAGCTACCGACGCTTAAATATATAGTTTAGTTATAGTCATCCAGACCTTACAAGAACCAGTGAGTAATGTATTATTATACATTATAAATAATAAGCAGTAACAAGGCTCAATAATAATAAATAATTTATTTATTTGCTTACACTCGCAATTGTAAGTAATGTTGACATTCGCAAAAACAACTGTTACGAGGCAAGTTTATCTCATAGAGGAAGTAACGCACATCGCTTCTTGCAATGTTCAACTGTGTGGTATACAGCAGTAGGTACCTACTGTCCGCAAGATAAACAAATCATGACCTACTCGTGACCTGTGACCTGTGCAACACCAAGGCACATTATTATACTTGACAACGAGTTTCAAATGGAGTTGTAACGTCGTAGTATGTGCGACGACGGTTATTCCGTCCAATTGAGCAGACCGATTGGGGAAGTACCTCCGCCCTACAGAATACCGCGGCCATATTAACCCCGTGATGTGTTCCCGGCAGTGAGTAGGGTAGCCAGAGCTCACTGGAGTGTTTGTGTTGTCATTGTCAGTGAGAAGACCAAAGGCTATTCCTGCTTTGTCTTCTACACTGACGGCACAGAAAAAAAAACAGTGGATTTCAATTAATTGGCTAACTTAAAAGCTCTGCTTTGACCCAGGTTCGCCTTCGAGCTATATTATGACTTTCGACCTTTATGTATTGTCTGTTAAAAATCTTCTCTTGTACCTATACTACAGAACAGAAAAACTATACTCACAAAATCTTTTGATCCGTGGTTACATCAAGTCACATTCTCTCCCAAGTCGATTCTCTGAATTGAATCCCGTGCTAAGTCGTCGGCGGAAACATTGGAATCGCCAGAAGAGACAAAAAAAACTTAAGTTAGAACTGGCATAAAACTGAACCACCTGTGTCAGCTTTTTATTATATTCCTTTTCATTCCTTAAGCCATGTAGCAGTGGCAGTGATTTATGATCACTTTAGCATAAAAATAATTATTATATTTTTCACCTCACGGCCGATACCTACTCTCCTCTAAAATACTGGCTATGCTTAGTTTAGTCGATACATGGAGAAGGAAATATATTCTGTCCTCCGTGGGTCGATAGCATTCAATACCATTCGTACCAAATTGAAAATGTTCCATCAAACAATTTTACCTGTAAAGTGAATGTAACCTTTTGAACCAATAAGATTTGATTGATTTGACTTGAATATGATCGCTCGTGATAACGGTACGGTTAGTGAAGTGTAACAAGGGCACAGATTAGATAATAGTTGACTAAGCTGTGACAACTGCAGGCTGTCGAGTTTGAATCCTGCAGAGGGCTCTCATAATCCATGGGAAATTCTCTACGAACGAAAAACAAATGACGTCATTACACTTATTTACTTAAGTACCTTGCGCTTTTGTTATTTAAGTAAGAAAACAATCTGAATACAATGTGAAGAGGATAAAGCCCGGGAATATAATATCAAAAGGAAGTGTCCTTAGACGTCCTTAGTGTGAAAACTAGTGTCTCACGTAAAGGCCAGACATTCACACAAACAGGCACTGGGTATCTCGTGTTGGACTTCTTCGTAGAGACGTAAACTGAGCAACATTTGCCTTTGATTTAATATTCCATGGTTAGAACTGCTGTGTTTGGCCCACGAGGGCAAGTCTTTTGTCTATCACGTAAAAATAAATGTATTATAACAATATTCTGATTAACAAGAAGTCCGATGTAACAAATATTTAGAATAGCAAGTGTAAATATTGTCGTCGTACCGTAGTGTACTTGGAATACTTATCAGTATTATTTGTTTGTGCCGTACGTGTGTAAGGCGCACATCTGGCGAGACTAGTGTAAGAGATTCGGTAATAGTTGTAAGCTATCATTCTATAATTAGTTGTAAGTGATGAGAAGTGTAGTTGTCGGCAAACTTCATGAACAAACTGCAAATAGTTGCACTAACTGGCCAACTAATATAAAGCATGATCAACCATTGACGCCAGCCTTTTGTGCGTCAGATCTAAAAACGCGCTTTACTTACCTGAGGACGTTGTCACGAAGTTTGCCGGCGACTATGCGGACAGTGTACAGCCGCCGCGCGATAGTTTTGTTTTGATAATATAAAACGTTTTATCAATGTCAACGTATGTTTTATTGTCTGTGTTGCACCCGACACCGACATGACCCGAGTCACTCGACATACGCCCTCTTTCTGCCGACTCAGATATCCAGTGTGCTTCTATGAAATGAAATTAATGAAATAAAATAAATCCAAAATCCATTTGGTATTTATATACTAAAGTTATTTACTTACATTATATTAAAATGAATTACTTAGACACAATCATTTTATTATTATTTGATTATTTAGGCATGTCACAGTTTATTACATTATAATATAATTACATTATTGTTAATATTAATATTACATGTATGTTCACACCCATTATTAAGATCATACAAATCATATATACGGCTGAAAGTAAAGTAGGCACCTACCACCACAAAACTACTCATCATAATAGCCGACACAAAGCATGCACGGTCAATTGTAGAATAACAAAACTGTATGTTAATTTCGTCCTGTACATTAATTTGGGTAGGTATTACCATTAAACACATAATGCAACGAAATCCTTTAAACACAGTAGGTATTAAATACTTTACGCTCAACACACTTTCTGCAACAAGTACATTTCTTATGTACTAACCTGACATCTAACGTATACCCGGTCCGGGCTAATATTTGTTTGATCTTTTCTTCGTCGGGTCCCTTCACCTGGACAGTGGAAGCCAGCGCAGGCGCGCCTTGCACACCCGCTCTGCTTTTCTGTCTGGAATACAACACAATAATTCGTTAATTTAACTTTTTAAGCTCATTTTCTACGTTCCCAATACTGCCGCAACAATAGCAGAATACAAGCAAAATAACCCCTCTAGCTAAGATAACATATTGCTTGTGATTGAGTGAGTAATGGCCAGGATTCGAACCCAAGACATGTCATTCGAAAACTCGAATCAACTATTAAGCTATAGGCTATAGGTGCTTAAAATATCCAGAGAAAGTGCCTTATCGCGATATCCGTGTACTCACGAGTGATACGTTACGGAATGAGTAATCACAATGTAGGTCAATAGATAGGTAGTGCAGGCACGAGTACATACCATAGTTCGCTCATTCTAATACACGTTTGCACAAAGTTACATGGACTCATTCTAGATAGTTTTTCAATAGTTTTGTGTGACACGTCCTAGCACAGGCCCTGGCGTGCGCGGATTGTATTTCTATGTTTAGTGAATTTGAACTCATCCACCGCCGCACCACCCCGTGTAAACCTCGAAAGACTCCCAAAGAATGATGTACTGCGCGAGTAGAGAGATAGGACATTTTAGGTCCAAGAAATGTGTCCCTAGGCATACCTACCTTATACGGTACTTACTAATTTTCTCTTGTCGCCTTGTTTGGATCGAGAAGCCGAATCCATATTATCTGAGCTACATATTGGGTCATACTGTCGTACAGATATAAATTAAATTGAATATAGTACGTAGTAGGTATAAAGAGAGCAACAAAGGCTCAAAGGTTTTCGCAAGGGATCTGTCTGTTGGTCAAAGCCAACTGACTAAGCTGAAGGCAGAGGATGGCAGAATTATTTCGTCAAAGCCGGAGCTGTTGGAAGAGGTCGAGAAGTTCTACGGACAATTATACACGAGTGTACGGCAATCTGTTAATAATCTGGCTATACCGAGGATATCCCGGACGTCAGCCTGTACGAGATCAGAATGGCTCATAAACAGCTAAAGAACAATAAGGCACCGGGTGATGATGGGATCACGGCTGAGCTTCTGAAAGCTGGTGGAACACCGGTACTTAAAGCTCTTCAGAAGCTATTTGATTCCGTCATACTCGAGGGACGAACGCCTAAGGCATGGCACAGCAGTGTGGTGGTACTCTTCTTCAAAAAAGGTGATAAAACCTTGTTGAAGAATTATAGACCCATCTCGCTTCTGAGCCATGTCTACAAGTTGTTTTCGAGAGTCATTACGAATCGTCTCGCTCGCAGGTTCGACGACTTCCAGTCTCCCGAACAAGCCGGTTTCCGAAAAGGCTTTAGCACCATAGACCACATACATACGCTGCGACAGATTATACAGAAGACTGAGGAGTATAATCAGCCACTCTGCTTGGCGTTTGTGGACTATGAGAAAGCCTTAGATTCGATCGAGACCTGGGCTGTGCTACAGTCTCTCCAACGGTGCCAAATTGACTATCGATATATCGAAGCGCTGAAGTGTTTGTACGAAAACGCCACCATGTCAGTCCGCCTCCAGGACCATCAATATCAACGGCGAGTACATCACTCACCTTCGATTCGCTGACGATATCGTAGTCATGGCTGAGACCTTGGAAGACCTAGGCACAATGCTCGATTGCCTCAGTAGAGCCTCCCAACAAGTGGGCCTCAAAATGAACATGGACAAGACGAAAATTATGGCAAATGTCCATGTCGCACCCACTTCTTCTTTAAAGGTTGGAGACTCTACACTCGAAGTTGTCGACGAATATGTTTACCTGGGACAGACAGTCCAGATAGGCAGGTCCAACTTTGAGAAAGAGGTCAATCGTCGAATCCAGCTCGGCTGGGCAGCGTTCGGGAAGCTTCGTAATATCTTCTCGTCCAAAATACCGCAGTGTCTTAAGACTAATGTCTACGACCAGTGTGTGTTGCCAGCGATGACCTACGGAACTGAGACTTGGTCCCTTACTATGTGCCTCATAAGAAGGCTCAAGGTCACCCAAAGGGCGATGGAGCGTGCTATGCTCGGAGTTTCCCTGCGTGATCGAATCAGAAATGAGGAGATCCGCAGGAGAACTAAAGTAACCGACATAGCACACAGAATCGCCAAACTGGCAGTGGGCGGGGCACATAGCTCGTAGAACAGATGGCCGTTGGGGCAATTTTGGGGTATAAAGAAAAAGCAAACCATATATGTATGTATTTTTTTTTTATTAAAAATAAAAGCTCTGTCTGATGCTGAAAAGATCGAAACAAGCTTTATAGCAGGCACCGGTACCCATTAATTTTCATCGGGTTTTAGATTTGCAAATGTGTACCGCCTACTATAAAGCTTGTTTCGATCTTTTCAGCATCAGTCGGGTTTTTATTTCTAATTTTTTTTATACTTTTTAGTTACTTATGAAATATAATGAAATCATCTTTAAATTTTCTTCAGTTTGATACGCCACGCGATTTTGTTTGAAATATTTTTTTACCAAAATCCGCCATTTTTTTTGTTACCTATACCCAGTGTCACTCTCACAGTAAATACAAATGTAACGACACCTTTCAAGCTAAAATCCATCGAGCCATTCAGGCTGCAGAGCGCGCGAGCGTGCCAAACAATATGCATACCTACATACACACATACCTACTGTTATGTGGCGGTAAGTGCTATTCATTATTCTGTGGTGGCGGCAACAAAATTAGTCAATAAATATTAACTTTTAATTAATTTAAAAATATATTACAATAACTTAAGATAACTTTTTTTTTTTTTTTTTTTTTTTACGTGCGGGAAATCCCCACGGATACCCGCCCCTCCGGAGCCGGAGGGGTGGGTTATGTCGGACTCGAACCGACTAAACCGCACGCCGTCTGTGGGTCGTGGTGCTAGGCCGAAGGTGAGGTTGTCTTGCGACATATCCCTCGCACCCCGGCTGACCCAGGGCCATCCCTTTCGGTCTGGCCCTCCTCGGGAGGTGGGGACCACGCCGTCCCCGACTCAACCCCGGTGTGGGGAGGCGCGCATCGTCCTACGATGCGCGCCGCCGCCGTGGCCTGCTTCTGCTAGGGTGACGGGTGGCTCCACCCGTCACCCTCAGGCCCGCGCTCAAACTTAAGATAACTAATACTAGACTAAGAATCGATATAGATACAGCGAATCTAGGAATTAGAATTGTCGGCATTAGAATGTGTAGAATGAGTTAGGGTGGGGTGACCCGTTAGGGTGGGGATACGTTAGGGGGTTTTTGTGTGACGATAGGAACTAATAAGAAATGGTACAAAGCTTGATAAGGAAACCTATACTACGATAACAACCAATAAATCTAATAACTTACGAGACAAGCTCGATAAAGATGGCGAGTGCTCGACGCTTATGTTAAGTGTAAGTGTTAGGCTAAGAACAAAGTATGATAAATGAGTGCTTAAAGATACAGGATCTGTGTGAAATTCATAAGTAGAGTTCGTGTACTTAATATTGAGATTAAATATGGTTTTAAGATCGTGTATTTTAGAGATAGAATATAATAATTAGATATAGGTAGACTAGTTTAACACTGCTCTCGAAGAACATAACCCTCCTTCTGGCGCAGTCGGGTAAAAACCATCTTACAAATTTTTTCAACGTATATAATGAATGACTAATGCGTCTAATGACACAATTTCAATAAAAAATGTGACAATCTTTATTATATTCCCACTTAGCCCTGGGTGAGCCGGAATGCTAGGGAAATTCCTTATACGGTATACCAGGCAACTGTAGACCAGGGACAGCGCGCTGTTGGTAGTAGGTTCGAGTCCGACATAACCGCGCTGGGAGGCTTCGCACGAAAAATCCTTTATTCCATCTAGTCCTACAAGTAGTTCGATAGTCGAACTGTTTGGATTTTTTTATTCCAAATTGAAAAATTCAATCTCTAAGGGTGTACGGCTGTTTCTATAATATATTTATGTACCTAATCATTGTCACGAATGAAGAAGTACCTACCTAGGTTGTCAAATAGACTGCTTCTTGCCTGATGGTAAGCTGAGGTGCAATCCAAATGTACTTTACAATTGACAACTTATTATCATATATAGATTGAGTGGCCAGTGTGGCACTGAGTGCTGCGACGCAATAACCTCGAATGCGTCACGCTATCGACTATCTACTGTCCCGACCGCGCGGCGGGCGGTGAGATGTGATTTACAATAGTTGATAGTAATTAACAAGACCTCATTACAGTCACGTGACTATTATCTGTGTGCTCTAATTGTTAGAAATTGTGAGATATCACGCATACATAAGTAAATAAGCCTAACAATCAATGTGTTTGTTTTGCGATTGGACCGTCCGTCCGTCCGTTCATCCCACTACGCCTAGTTACGATATAAACTTAGGTGTTGCTGTCTGGCGGCCGCAGTGCCAAAAGAGGTCAAAGGTTGTAAAGTGTAGTGCGTAGATGGGTACTATTTTGTACAACAAAGAGAAAAAGTCGTACTTGCCGTTCTATTTCTCGACTTTTGTAATATATATCCCTACTAGGTATACTGTGATTGCACTTGCGAATATCAAGAGTGCAACAAGGCCGTCCCCATATCAATACCCGGTCCTACTTGCTACAAGGACTCAGACAGACGTGTGGAAGCTAAATCTGTCGTAGGCGTTACTCCCGGGTTAGGGGGACAGGACCGTAATCGTCTCGTAAAAGCCAAAATAAACAAAATTAATGAAAGACTGGGAAGGCGGCGAACACCTCTGGCTCCAAAGTACAATTAAGTACAATCATTGTTAGATGTTCGTAGGTAGATCTTGATCTATAAAATATTCAATCAATCAATTAGCCCACTGCAGTCCACTGCTGGTCATAGGTCTCTCCCAATGTACGCCATTTTGTACGATCCTCCGCCTTCCGCATCCAGTCCGTCCCAGACACCTTTTTCAGGTCATCGATCCATCTGGCTAGGGGGCGTCCTACCCTTCGTTTGCCTTCTCGCAGTTTCCACTCTAGAACTCGTCTGCTCAAACTGCCATCGGTCCGTCGACAGACGTGGCCAGCCCATTGCCACTTCAGTTTGCTTATTCTGCGAGCGGATCACCTCGTTTCGAATTCTGTCCTTCAGAGAAACTCCAAGCATAGCTCGCACCATAGCCCGCTGCGCGACTTTTAGTTTATGGACTAGCCCTATCGTCAGTGTCCACGTTTAAGCACCGTAAGTCATAACAGGTAGAAGACTTTTGTTTTCAGGCATTGCGGTAGGGGAGAAGAGAATACTCAACGTAGTTTCCGAAATGCTGCCCAGCCCAGTTGAATCCTTCTGGAAATTGTAAATGCAAAAATAACTGTCTGTTACACTTTAACGCCTAAGCCACTAAATTGCTTGGAATAAAATTTGGTAAGTAGGTAGGTACAGAGAGAGCTTGGGAAAGGACAGGGGTCCTATATTATATATTTTGGTCGCTTTACCGACATCCAAAGACGGCAACAGCTAGTAGGTAAGTATTGATATAAAAATCGCAGAAAATTGCGTTTCAAATTTCCTAGTAAGTACTTATCAAAACCATCTATAGTATTTTTTATGACAGGATAAGCACGTAGATAGGTACTTACTGCTTGGAATACTTATTTGATTTACCTACTGTAAATATTACATACAAGTTATTGTGTCATAAAAAATACTTATATATAAAAATTCCAAAGGCAGGTAGTAAAAACTATCTACGCCGCTTGCTGATGCTGTTTTTCTTCGCATCGAATATTGTTTAAACGGGCTGATGCAATATTGCGCGAAGTGTGATTCACCTTGCAATACCCGCACTACCTCCTACGCATTGAGCACTAATAGCTGTAGCTATAATTAGTAACTCATGAATCTGATGTTGATTCCAAAAAAAGGGGATAAAGAGAAGCCTGTCGGCTGTCCCGTCGAAAGTTGCGTCAGCTTGACATTAATTATGCTTTGCACACGCCAGCGAATGGTTACAGACGGATTTTAAACACTTCAAGAGCCATTAAGTAACTCTTTCTTGGTTTGTTTATTTATCTACTAACTATTGTTTCATTTCAAATTCATCGGTTAGACAATAAATGATCGATTGAAGCTTGTAATTATTATAGACATTGTCCGTTATTGTTACAAACACTGAAAGTAATTTGTTATACTTTCTGCTTTTTTTTACGTGCGGGAAATCCCTACGTGTTGAGGGTCTTTGTGCTGAGCCGAAGGTGAGGTTGTCAGGCGATATATCCCTCGCACCCCAGCTGACCGAGGGCCATCCCTCTCGGTCTGGCCCTCCTCAGGAGGGGGTACCACGCGGTCCTCGACTCGCCCCCGGTGTGGGGAGGCTCACATCGCACGAAGCGCGCCGCCACGCCGCCGTGGCCTGCTTCTGCTAGAGTGACGGGCGGCTCCACCCCTCACCCTCAGGCCCCCGCTCATGGGTGGCGGAGGTCGGTATTGGCGCCCTCCGACGCCCCAGCCACCTGCGAACGCGGGCAGCGATGTCCGCGAATCTGTCTCGCTCATCGCGCCGCGCCCGCTCTGCTGTTTCCTTCACGAGCATGACCTGCTCGCAGAAGGAGGCGCTGGCCGCCCACGCATCCCTGCAGTGGACCATCGCCGCGAGCAGGGTGGAGAGCGTTAGCACTCTCACCCCCAGGGCCTCCACCAGCTCCCCGCTCGGCATCTCCTATGCCGGACACTCAGTGAGCGTGTGCAGCCCCGAGTCCACGCTCGCGTCGTGCAGTGATGGCACTCAGGCGTTGGCTCTATGCCCATCAGATGCAGATACCGCCAGAAGCCACCGTTTTTTGAATAACCTAAACAAACGATCAGCTTCCGAGTCTGCTTGACTAACCTGCGTGATCAATCAATTACCCCCGCAGTCCCAATGTTCGCCATTTCGACCGTTCCACCACCTTACGCATCCAGTCTGTACCAGCCACCTTTGTCAGGTTCTCACTCCATCAGGCTAGGGGGTGTCGTACCTTCCGTTTGCCTTCTCGCGGACTATATAACCTGCGTGATTTGGGTCCCTACTCTTGAATTCGTAACCATACAGTATCACAGATAACATAATACTAAAAAGTATTAAGGTTGGCTTTAGTGTTTGTTTGCTACTCCAGTAGTATAGAAGGGGGTGGTTTCCGTAGGGATTTGACGCACGTTAAAAAAAAGTAGCATAGAACAGTTAAAAATCATAAATTTACAACCAGTATTAATTTTAAATGACTTTAGTCACAGATTAATAAATAGTTCTCTTTAGTGACCTGCTAGTCTCTACCTAGTAGGTATGAGAGGTAGGACACGACGCGGCGACGGTATATATACCCGTCCAACTCAGCAGTCCGACTGGGGAAGTACCTACCTTCGCCCTACAGAATATCCCGGCCATAATAATCTCGTGTTGTGTTCCCGGCGCTGAAGGTGAGTTTATGTGCTGTTAGTGGGAAGACCAAAGGCTACTCCCGCTTTGTCTTCTATACCGACGGCACAGACACTGTGTTTATAGGGTCGGCAGCACGACTGTGACCCCCCTGGTGTTGCACACGTGTATAGGCCACGGTAACCACTTTCCATCGTGGGCCGCGAGCATGTCTGGCACCTCAGTAGTGTAAAAAAAAAGTATAGTACAACCTATTCATAAAAATTTGAAATCTGTTTATAAATTCTTCCCCTGGTCACTAGGGCGGCTTCACCAATAAGCCACCAGACTGAAGTAAAGAACAGAATTTAAAGCCTAATTTGTTTACATTTACCCTGATCATAGCCTTGAACAGGCTATATGTAATTAAGTAATTTTATCCTGAAATTACATGCTGCCTTGTGCAAACTGGAATGTTTCAATACCTACGTAAGCTATTGTTAAGGCTGAACGTGTTCGAGGTCAGAGGTAAATTGACGTGAAATAAACAAAGGTATTCCTCGGGACGGGACATAGGTAATTCTTGGACGTAAAATATGCACAAAATGTACTCTATACGTGCAGTACACGTTTCTTGGGTGCCTTTTGAAGACAGCAAGGGGTGCTACGGCGGTGGTCGAGCTCCAATTCTCCAAGAATAGATGATTACAAAACAATTCGCGCACCAGGGCAGGACCTCGTTTGTCTCGCGACTTAGGTCCAAGATATGTGTCTTGCGTTATAAGGTCCTCGCTAGCGCTGTGCACGCGTTACCTTCGAGTTGTGACGAAACAATAGCCATTAAAATTAAAGCCCGCAGCTAACAGTAACTGCCACTTCCCGCTTTTATTTAATTATTAAATAATATTTATTACTAATAACCTCAGACGTAAAATGATTCACGTTTTATTACATTTCGTGTTTTCAATATAGGCAAGCATAATACACGTAATATGCGTCACACGTGTGCTCACGGAATACGGTACGATAGGCATGCGATATTTACGGCTGATGTCCATAAGAATCATGAGATGAGCGATTCCCGGTTCGGTTTAAAAGTATTAGAAAGGTCTAAGTACAGTTTGCTTTCAAAAGAATTTGGATAATCATACCTATATTATTCCCACAATATAACGAGTAATGACCTAATGAGTCGTTAGTTACGATGAACATTATATATTATACTCATCGAGGTACGCCAACGTGAGTAAACAAAAGGCTTTTATTCTTGATCGGTTGAAAATGTCGTTTATATTTTATCAAAGTTCCGAGCTTCACCGGGCTTCCACCTATTTATTAATCTGTGCAACCGCCTAGGTACCTACACCACACATTGACTTCTTCGCTGGTAAAAAATCTTATTATGTCAAAGTAGGTAGGTACTCTGCTGTGCTATTAACGGTAATTTAATGAATTACCTATATTGTGGTGTCTAAGGAATTGAATTTTAAAGACATTTTCAATACCTACTCTAACAGAATTTTTTTTAACGTGCGGCCGGCCCTTCCACCTCCCCCCCCCCCTCCCCTTCGGAGCCGAAGGGGGAGGTTATGTCGGACTCGAACCGACTAAACCGCACGCCGTCTGTGTGTCGATGTGCTAGGCCGAAGGTGAGGTTGTCTGTCTCGTGACCACGCGGTCGCCGACTCGCCCCCGGTGTAGGGAGGCGCGCCCAACTCGCTTCACTCGTCTCGCCTGTGTTTGATGATTTGCCTATGTACAACTGAGCATGCATGCTATATAATTCTAGCCTATAATATATGTATTTTACCATAAAGATTGAATCTTAATTTGATTCGCGTTAATATAACGCATAACTAACACCATTACAAAAGTAATTTCATGCTGACCGCCATCGCTCGTCTAACTAAAGGGAAGGAAACAAAAACACAACATTTAATTATAAAATATCGTTTGTATTTCGTTCAACATCACAAGCAGGACAGTTACAATAGTTATCACAAGTACCGCTTTATATGAACCGTATAAATTTTACACTTAACACTAAACTTACACTAGATGACACGAAATGAGCATGAGACACTAACACTAATGTGATGGTGAGGCACTTGCACTAAAATGTAATGTCATGGCCAGGCGTACTACATGATGCATTACATTGGCTAATTATTGTATTATATTGACATATTTATATACATCTGACAAAACTTAATTTAAATGCGTTACAAACGTTTCGCCTGGCAACATTGAAATTTTCATAAAGGATTATAATACGTGAGTTGTCGCGCTCATTTTTGTATAATATATTTTGTCAGACAATTTGGAATGATTAATATATTTACTTGGAATTCAGTTAAGATATCAATAGGTTTGTCTTTTGCGTGTACAGTAAATATCTTCTATTACACTAAGCCTCCAACAGTTCCCAGAGGTTAAGTACCGAGCTCAGGTTCACCTGAAGTGATGTGTCAGGGTGAAGGGCACGCCCGCGGCTCCTCCACCCTAGGGATCAATTCTCACAGAAAGAAACAGTTGGAATTTGTTACTAGAAATAGTTGCGAGAAAGTTCACGAGTGCTAATTCAGGCCAATCATCGTTTGAATTGCTCTCAAGCGCATGAACTACATTCGTACGAACTTCCGAGTTGTCATTAAGTTCGGTTAGAGGTATAATGTGGTTGGTGCTCTTTCACTGAGAATTAACCCTAAGTGCATCACATCACGAAAGGTCCCCTGCGCTGGTCCATGGGCCTGGTTGCGGGGCAAGGGAGAGGAGGGAGGTGGATGTGCTCATACGAGCGGGTAGAGGGTTGTGGGGGGGGGAGGGTTATTATTGGTAGGAGGCTGGGGGAAGAGTGGGGTTCTCACACAAGCGGATAGGAGGCAGCGGTGGCGATGCCGCAGGCGTTGTTCTTGTTGCGCGCCATCTTGATGTAGCCCAGGTCGCCCCAACTGCGCCCCCACGAGTTCTTCACGAGCCAGTAGTCGCCGTCCACCTCGTCCGTGCCGTAGCCGACCACCAACACCTGGGGAGACAAGGTTTGTTGCAACACTGTTCATAACTATTCTCCATTCGGTTGGGTACTTAACTAAAGTTATTAACAATATTGTAGCGACTTATATACTGTAGCGATAAAAATACATATTTAACAAATAAACTAGGCTAACCCGCGCGAGGTTAGCTGACTGACTAGTGGTTCATTTTTTTAGTTTTATTTATAAAATGAGTTTCGAAACAGAAAAATATTAATGAAGTGAGTTTGTAAATATAACATAATTATTATAAAGACACATCAAAATTGTTTATGTTTAGTAAATTAGGTACGTAACCGAATGGAGTATAAATGTCTGTTTAGGTTCGTAACTTCGTTAAATTGTATTACAAATTCTAATGTATTATATGTATTAATTGAATGGCGCCGTTTAGTTAGGCGGTTAATTGGACGGCTGATTAAGCTAATTGGCTGGGACACACACTGATATTGCCTCGTCGCCGAAAGGCCACATTGAAACCACTAACAAAGTAGTTTGCCACTTTGGCTACGTGTAACCAGGGAGGTCGACGTGGAACCAACATTTTACGCTCACCAAGAGACATGCTCAACCCAATAAAGTAATTACATTGTAATTTTAACGAATCGTCGAAAAATGTCGCGAGTACTACCTGCCTACCAGTGGAGCTAATCTGTCGGATTTAATGACAAACACTGAGGTCCCCCGTGACCACTATTGAAAACTGGGTAACCTAAAGGTCCGCGTCCTATTATAAAAGCAGCGTCGAAATGAAAATTCAATTAGTTCAGTTCATTAACTAATCAGTAATCTGATATCCTTCGCTAGGAAATCATACGAGTGTCAAAAGGTCGCAGCAGTGCCCGTGAACTGGAGACCGCGTCGCATCACGGCGCAGCGCGATATCCACAACGAAACATTACGTAAGCACTCTCGCGGAACCGGTTGCTCATCGCGCGCCACGCGCCGCAACTACAGAGCATTTTGTTCAATCACTAGCTGATGCGCGGCAGCGGAACAATCGAGAAATATGAAGAAAAAAAAACCGACTGCTAGAACATTAAGAAGGTAGGACATGACGGTATTGCCGTCCAATTAAGCAGTCCGACTGTGGGAGTACCTCCGTCTTACAGAATACCGCGGCCATGATAACCCCGTGTTGTGTTCTCGGCGGTGAGTAGGGTAGCCAGAGCTCACTGGAGATTTTTTGCGCTGTCAGTGGGAAGACCAAAAGCTTGTCTTGCTCTATCTTCATAACTAACTGTGTTTACAAGGTCGGCAGCAAGAATGTGAGCTGTTTGATTCCCCTGCTATTGCACACGTCCATTGGGCCCATTGGCCACGGTAACCACTTTCCGTGTGCTTGTCTGCTACCTCACTGGTATAAAAAAAGGCTCACTGGAGAGAATACGTGCTGCCACTGAGAAGACCAAACGCTTCCTGCTTGATCCCTGACGGCACAGACTGTGTGCTTACAAGGTCGGCTTACTTAACAACTTTCCGTCAGGGCATTGTGCTCGTCTGACACCTAAGTAGTAGTAGCCATTCTAATATTATAAATGCGAAAGTATCTCTGTCTGTCTGTCTGTGTAAATTCGGTATAGAGGTAGAATAGACCTTGAGAAAGGACATACGCTATGTTTGCTCGCAATAACCGACATCCACGCGGGCGGAGCCGCGGGCACAAGCTAGTAAAAAATAAGATAAAGCCACTCACTCCATGGTCCAACTCGGTGTCGGAGCAGCCATTGTCGTAGTACACGCCCTTGGAGTAGAACTGGAAGCTGGTCTGCGAGGCGTCGATGGCGACTGACACGGGGCCTACGGTGGCCACCGCCTGCATCAGCTGCTGCTCGTCCCCGCTGGCGATGTCCACCAGACCCACGTCGTCAGCGCCGCTGTTCTTAGCGTCGTACCTGGTGGGGGGGATAGTGCTATTGTATACCGGCAAACTTCGTGAACAAATGTCAAAGTGATATTTTCTAAAGTATACGCGGATATCAGTCAAAGTCAAAGTCAAAAATCATTTATTCTGCATAGACCATTAAAACGGTACTTACAAAACAGCAAGTTTAAAAAAAAATCTAGACTAGTTTAGCAAATGGACCACCGCACCGGTTCGAAACGCGGCCCCGACCTGAGAAGACTCCGGCAAGAAACTCAGCGGGCATTTTTTTTTGGTCTATTTACAAACATTTGCTTAGTCTACTTAGTCTAAATACAATAGTTTGCTTGAGTAGCATAGTTGAGCGAACAGCTCATTTCCAAGCTTGTTAATCATCTAAATATTCTTGGATTTTATAATAGCCTTTTTGGCACAGTTTAGTCTTAATTACATTTTTAAATTTATTTACAGGTAAATCTCTAATTTCATTAGGGAGCCATCTAATTTCATTCATCCATTGATTTATTTAACTCAGTGCATTCATCATTCTATTGTACAATACGCCGGCCAACGAATTGCCGCCTGTCTAGGGAGGCTGGCCAACCAATATAGAACTGGTCAACTGATCAAGCCCTTTGAGCTTGTCATTAGTTGAATAATAATATATCTATTGGAAGATTTCTGATGCTTGGAAGCGGTGGTAAACTTAGGTTAAGTAGAATTTATTATTGACGTCAATAAGAAACTACCATGTTTTTCTGTTGCTTGAGTGAAATATTAAATTCAAGTTCAATTTAAAAATTTTCTAAGTAAAAAAATCCTAGCTACTAAATATGTTTACTTTTAGAAATACGAGTATTGTTAGTTTACGTCATGTTGTATTTATGCTACCTATGTGTCTGCTGATTATGTACCTAGTACCTATGATCTCCTATTGTCGCCGACTGTACCCACAATCGGTACTTATGCGCTGTAATTGCGCCAATAATTCATTGCAAACGATAATAATCAACTATAATTAATATTGTAGCTGGAGCTAAATATAAATTAATTGACAATTATTTATCACTTATATCACTGCCTACTTAAATTTAACGACATATCAAATTATTGTTCACGTAATTGTTTATTTAACACATATTGAAAAATATAAACAATAATGAACAATAATAGACTGAAATATGTACATGTAGGTACTATACAAATCAGCTAGTTTGTCTGTAAAGCTTTAGGTACATGCTTATCATCCTATAAAACTGATGTAATCAGGCCTTTCTGTACCGCTAAGCCCTAGACACAGGGGTCAAATGTAATGTCCCGCCCATTCAAGGGCAATTCTAAAATAATAATTTGGTGTAGTGTATCAACATAGAGCGAGGGCCAATGCTCCAAGAAAGCGCAGAAAGGCGAGTGTGTGTGGTGAGTTCATCCTAGAGAAGCTGGGCAAGAATTTCTTCATGTGGTGCGAAACGCTTCCTTATCGAAAGAGGTCTTTTCATCAAGACTCTCGGGTGCCCTATCTATTGATCAACAACTCCTGGCCTGGTCCCCATCGCTGACTTCCTTTCACTACAACAGCTAGGTTATCCCATTACCTGCACTGGTCATCTTGACCCTCATAGGGGTAGGAGCTCTCGGTGTCGATGCCGCCGTTGTCCTTGATGTACTTGAAGGCGTTGTCCATGAGGCCACCGTTGCAACCGTTGTTGCCGTACGCGCCCGAGCAGTCGACTAGGTTCTGTTCTGACAGTGCCACCAGGAAGCCAGTCTTGCGGAAGTGTTGACCCTCCAGGGCGCCGGTCTGTGGGAAAATATTGAGATAAAACAGATTCGAATAGAAATAGCAATCTTCTGCCAGGACCGGCTGCCAAGTTCGAAGAGAACGCGGCCCATTTGGTGGGCCATACGTGGTCACAAAGGCCTACGAGCGCAGCACTTGCGCTATGCCACCCATACAAGGGAAGATTAAGTAAGTTAAGTATGTGAAAGGGTAGCATTTTATTATAAGTAAGCAGTCAATTATGAATAACTTCTAATAACGTGAGATGTAGGTATCTGGGTGTGTGTGTAAGCTTATTTACCATTCGCCATAAATATGGTAGCAATTGCATATTATAGCCAATCGGTTCGATACGGAGAAAATAATTTTAATAATTACTACCTAGGTACCTACCTACTTACTTCTACATAATGCAAATTAAGGTATTGGTGTTATACTACTAAACTGGATATCGAAAATTTGTTAGCTATTTATGTTTTTCGCTACAAGATGACTGCACCTAATCTAAATAAAATTTCGTTTGGCAAAGTTGAATCTGAATGAAATAAGAGTGATACAAGGAAATCGATTTCTCAGTCGGTCATACGGATCGGTAAACGTATCGCATGAGGCAGTATGCGTCAACAAACTTGATTCAAGTCACATGATCTCGGTAGAAAACAAACAAACATCACTGTCCAATGTTCACCGCGAGCAGCCAGCCGCGTCGGGCGATGACGCGGGTAATTTAACTTGCATGATAAACCTCGAACCAAACTTATTAACTGTCACTTCTCTGTATATACCGGCCGGATTTGTTGAATGATCTCTGCGCCGCTCTCTTGAGTAGTAGCGTGGTGAAATATAGCCTATGTGGTATTCTGATGTATAAGCTAGTAAATGACATCATCATCAGGCTATATTAGTCCACTGCTGGACATAGCCCTCCCCCAATGAGCGCCATAGCGCCCTGTCTTCAGCTTGCCGCATCCAGCATCTGCCTGCAGTCTTTCTTAGTTTTATATAATTATATATTCATTTGACATTCTTTGAAATTTTGCATGCCAATTTTGGTGAAATACGTTAAGGTAAGTACCTATTGTAATAACCGAATACCATTTTAACTATAATGTACCGTATTTCGTGCGAATAAATTATCATTCATTCATTCATTAAAGTTCATTAAAATTCATTCAGTAGTTCTTACGTGAAGAGCAACAAACATTCATCCATCTATCCATACTCACAAATTTTCGCATTTATACTCTTAGTAGGATTTGTCGTGCTCCGATATTCAATACACAATGCAAAAAATGTTGGCTAAAAGAATAAGCTGGGTCAGAGCTACTTTAAAGTAGCTGTGTCGTTGCAACCTATCATAGCTCCGTGCCGCATACTATCCGGCTCGAAGGACCTTATGTACGACCACTTGTCTGTTCGTACCCTTTGATGCACGAGGTTTAATGCTACGTTGACTTGCTTCAGTACGTTTATTGCACCATGATACCTAGGTTTATAATACAAGTGAGCAAATTGAGAACTAACTATAAACGTTACATAGCTTCAGTATTAGAAATGTGCTTACGCGGATAATAAAACTATTGTACGAGTAGTGGTTGGTACATAATCATTATACCTAATTATGATTCATGACACGCGTATGACTCACGAGTAATGAGCAATGCATAATAACTTCAGACATAGTTGAAAAATAATACCGGTAATCTTTGATATACATTTATCAATACCTGTAATTAATTATTGTAGTAGGTACCTTGTAGATACTAAGTTCAATTAGATACGAATTATACCTTACCTACGTTAGTAGTCCGTAAGGTCTTTCTTGGTTACACTTTTAAAAAATTAGCGGAGTTACGGGCCTCAGTTAGTTTATCATAAAGTTTCAGAATAGAAGTTTTTAGCTGAACGGAGTTTCCCTGGTGAAATGTAGTCCTCACTTTGTAGTTTGAAAGAAGGTGACGCTAAAACATTCGCAGGGTGAATACCTAATAGTTTCTCTGAAGGATAGAATTCGAAATGAGGTCATCCGACAAAGAACCAAAGTTACTGACATAGCTCGCAGAATAAGCAAGCTGAAGTGGCAATGGTCTGGCCACGTTTGTCGAAGAACCGATGGCTGTTAGCAGACGAGTCCTAGAGTGGAGACCGCGAGAAGGTAAACGAAGGGTAGGACGCCCCTAGCCAGATAGAGCGATGACCTGAAAAAGGTGGCTGGGACGGACATGATGCGGAAGGCGGAGAATCGTACTAAATAGTGCACATTGGGAAAGGGTTATGTCCAGCAGTGGGTCGATTGATTTGATACCTAATATAGGAACGGAATAATAATTGGTCGGTAGGACAATCGCCTGATATTGTACAAACAGTGAATTAGTTATGATATCGCCGCAATCAGTCAAGTTGTTATCATCCTTTGTTTGTCCTCTCGCTGTCTCTACAGGAAGGTAGGTACATAGTCATATATTATATATTATGCATATGTCACCGCCCACTAGTTGAATTAGCTGTTCAATTAACTGCCTAGGCTGCTAACTAAACGGCACCATTTAATGAACGTTCAGCCGTAACGTTCATTAAAACATTTAATAACCTGGCTGGCTAATGCTTAGGCCATTCGTAAAACGGGGCCACCCCGAAATAAGACAAAATTACTCACTCCTAACCACTACCCGACCAAATTTAACGGCGCCGTTCAATTAGCAGCCTGAATTGCGTTCACCCATTTGATAAAACGGCTAGACAAATAGCTTAGATCAATGACGTTTAATTACTTGCCTAGCCATTTAATCAAACAGCTGAAAAAGGACTTATTTCTGCTAACCTATCCAAGTCGGATTGCGTAACTTTCTCAATAAAGCTAACACAAATTTTCTGTGAATACACCTCGGTTATGAGACGGGACTGTCTACTATGGCAGGTAAACGGCCGGCTGTTACAGAAAATCAATACGATACGATGTCTAGTGTATTTATGAGTAGGTACCTGCAAGTACGTGCAGTGACGCAGAGCAGACTAGAAAAAGTTTAAGTTCGTGAATTGTTCCCTTTCTACTATTTAACGCAAAGTACTTAGTTTGGGATGATGATCACCAAGTGTGTGGCTAAATCCGTGTAGTGACGGAGAAAGAATACTAGTATCACCATATCTCATCCGAAGGGTGCCCGTAAGAGGCGACTAACGGATACATACGCAGGCGATATCACTTTCGGGATAACTCGAAATAATACGTAACAACCCGCCTGGCCCGCGTGGAAATAGTGGGTCAACGTCAGAGCCTCATAAAGTCATATCATGACATCGGGACTGGGAGAGGTCTATATACAGCAGTGGAATGCGATACGATAATTGACTGATTGTGATGCAAATACACGTTTCGAGTTTTAAGGGAATTGTTTTTGCAAAGAACGACTACTAGACCACAAATAAATATAGGTATAGTACCCCACAATGTACGATAATAAAGGTTCAAATCTATATACCAGAAGTACGTCAAAAAAGTAAAAAATCCCGTAAGTCGTTTATATTCTCGGCATGAAATCAGAAAACCGGTAAAAAAAAGTTCTTATGATCCCATAGGTCGAGGGTCGACAGTATGTGTGCGCTAAGCCAGTGGTAATAAACACAAAGCTAACAATAAATCAGTGAAAGATTAAATTCTGCTATTCATAAGGTCTGTCGTTATCGGATGTACCGTGTAAGCAACATAAAAACTGACAAGGCAAATCGGTCTGCTAGTGGGGTGGTGTGTGTTACCGACTGACGATGTCGATGTCTTTGTTGCTAAACAACAACAATATTTTGGTTTGGGATATTCTAACAGCTGTTTTCTCTCACATTACCTGCTCAGGCAGTATTAATATGTTTGCCTGTATGTGCGCTTTCATCTGTTTGGGTAAGGATATAGGTACCTAAGGGGCAGGTAGTGGTGCATTATTAATAGAAATATTTCGCGAGTTTCTATTAACGTGAAACGTGAGACCATTTTGAAAGAACGGCACCTAGGTAGGTATTTGGTTTGAAAATTATAGGTAGGTACTACATTATTATGTTGTTTAGACAATATAGGTATTTTCAGCCTCCGTGGCGTATCGGTGCCATAGCGGAGGTGCGAGTTCGATTCCCGCTCAGTTAGGGTTACCAGGTCTCCGGATATGTCCTGAGATCTCTGGATTTTTGGACTCATCTCAGGATTGCGCCCGGATTTTGCAAATCTCGTGAAATCCCAGGATTTTTAAGAATAATACAACTTATATTATTCTAAAAAATCCTGGTACCTTTAAAAATATCTTATTTTATCAATATTGCTATCTCCCTTGAACTTGATTGAAAAAAATTATTACATATTAAACATAAGACTTCGGTACTTCCTCTGCCCTCTTTCATATTTGGTTATTTTTTCTGTTAAAATATCTGTGAATGTATAGCAATCCCGTGGTCTAGGTACGACGTGCAACGCGCCAATAGTATTTCACAAAAATTATAATAGGTAATTACGACTTTTGAAAAAGAAGTAGCTTCTTTTGCTCAATTTCTGAACCTGTAATAAATCTCAGGATTTTTAAATGGAACTCAGGCTTAAATGCAAAGGCTTTGGGTTGTGGAGGTCAGATGGTAGTAGCTTCACGGAAAATGTCGAAGTTCAGCCAAATTCGCAGTTAGCCCGGTAAAAGCGGACCCCAGAATCCAAATTGAAAGCTTCAGATGCGACTGGGATTAACGGTAAGATTGATGTAGGAGACACAATGGAGGTATTTTATCGGACCAGATGAGAGCAGACAGCACGGAGCTATGCTATAGCTATTATCTATTCTGTGGCTACAGTCTTGTGACGTCACGTGAGAAGCATTAGGTAGGTACCTATTCAAATTCAAAGTCAATGTTATCATAATTTATTATTTTTTATTCCGTAACACATTTTGGTTATTCACTTTAATGACTTGTTATTTTCCTCTTGTTTCTAATGTTATTATTATTAACTAACAGTGTTGTATATTGCGGTCTACCTACCTACCTCTACCCTCCATAAAATAAACCATACAAAATATACAAAAGTGACTGATAAGTAGCGTACGTACCTAGGTAATTACAGGTCAACAATGTCAGGTGTTCCGTTTTAAAAATTCATAGAAACAAAAAGAGAAAAAAATCTCTCAATTCCGCAGAAAAAATGAACCAGCTCATATCCCTACACAGGTGGACTTTTCGTGCATAATTATTGTTTTGTACTCGAGGAGGTATAAAACACAAATAAATGCAACGCATTGTTGAGCTTTCGACTACTTTATACACTAAAATAATATCAATTGTCCACGGCTATTGTCTCCCCCAGGGCTCCCCTGGGAGAGACAATAGCCGTGGCGAGACATGATCCTCATCGCCAGTAATTAGTAGCAATACGTAGGAGTGTGTTGGGGATCAACGTAAGAACGTCGGTATGTGTTAAAATATCTCGTATTAGTCGTTACTTACATAGGCCTATGCATTATTTCATAGCTACTACATCGACGAGTGTCGGCTTTACAAGGCTTTAATACAAAAATAAACTATTCAGTAGTTTACCGATGCCTACTGGACAAGTGGACACAGTCAATTCAAACATTCCGGAAAATGCTCCCGCACTTTTAAAACGCAACATCCATTGATTTATATTTAAGTAACTCAGTAGCAACAACACGCTACACTCATATCATACTACTGCATACTATTTTCAGCCTTATCTAAATGGAATAAGTTTGATATTTAATTACCACTCAAAACTGCTGGAGCATTTGGTCGCCGGGTTGGAATGACGGTTGCTAATAGATTACGAGGAATACTCACAGCGCTGAAGGACCAGCACGAACCGCACTTGCCCTGGTCCTTGATCTCGGTGACGGCGCCCTTGGAGCGCCAGTCCACCTGCTTGGGCAGCTCCACGTTGGCTGGAGGGATGAACGTCGCGGATTTGGTAGTAGCCCCCTTGCGGAGCAGGCCCTTGCTGTGTCTGTGGACAGAGACACGCTGTAGGTATGCCTCAGGACATCATATATCTTGGACCAAAAATACCACTCCCACGGAAATAAAGGCGTAAGAACGAATACGTCATTTTTTTTTCTTGCAATTCTGAATAGTACACGTAAAGATACATTTGATCAATTTTTTTCGTAATATTCTTCTGACGTAAAATGTAGGATCTATACCAAAAAGAACATTCGTTTCATCAAAGTAGAAGTACACCTGCCCCTCTAGACTCCACTTGTCTCGAAGGGGCTGGTTAAACAGTTTTTTTGCTTTCCTGTTAAGTTAACGTTTCCAACTAACGCCTTTATTTTCCTGGGGGTGCGAAATTTTCTCGGGTGTCTATTGAGGCTAGCACGGGGTGCTAGGGTACTACACCTAGTAATATTTTGATTCTAGCCTTGCCATGTTGGGGAGACCTTGAATCGTTTCGATGACGTAGTGCTTTACCAGTTGGTCTAACCGACATGGCACCCCACCCAAAAAAAAAACAATACCGCTGTTTTGACACAAATAGGTAGGTAATGTATTAAGTTTAAATGTAACAGCTTCTGCATTATTTGGCAAAAAAAAACCGACATTGATCCGCCTGACCTCTAAGTCCGACTACGGACTCTTTATCAGGCACAAGTGTTCTGTGTTATATCAACGACCTATAAAGGAAATATAATATCATACGATAATAATACAACATACCTACATTACATAGTTCACAATAACATAACAAGTTATTGTTTTTATTACAATAAGCAAACGAGTGCGCACTTTAAATAACAATTGCTACTGTTTATCTAGGAATTCGTTACGAGACTGAAATAGTTTTTAATGTAAGTAATCAAGGTGATTATTTAATAATAAAGCTAGCTAAAACTTGTGGTTTTACCAGCGGTTTATCCCGTGGTTTTATCAGTAGTTTTTCATATAAATTATGCATAGGTACCAATATTTATCCAAACGGTGAACACCCGTACTTATGCAGGTAGGTATGTGGTATATTTACATGTTTGCTTTTAAATATTTTTTGGACTTGTCTAGTATTTTTTGCCCCACAGACAGTTGTCCAATATTGAAATGATTGGGTACGCCATTACTAAATAGTATAAAACAAAGTCGCTTTTTCTGTCCCTATATCCCTTTGTATGCTTAAATCTTTAAAACTACGCAACGGATTTTGATGCAGTTTTTTTAATAGATTGAGTGATTCAAGAGGAAGGTTTATAGGTATAATACATGTTTAATATAGTAGAGGGTGCAGCGGGAACGGGATCTGACGCCACGCGGGCGGAAAAATATTGGCGGTACGAAGTTCGCCGGGTCAGCTAGTGTTTGATAAAGGCATAAATGGGCTAATTTGGTTATACTGAAAGTCAAAGGGTGGAAAGAGGAGTGTGGGGTTACATCGACTCTTGAAGGAGATTGGTGGCACCTGCATGCTCAGAGGTTTATTTCACTGTGAAGTTCGGACCAGTGACCAGACATTTTAAGCAACAAAAACTGTCAAAAGGTCAAAAGAACCCAAACAACAAAGTACATATTTATATCTGTGATTAGTATTATACAGGGAATGTTTCCAGTGAATAGAGGCCACTTTTAAACAATAAATAGCCGTTATTCACCAGAATATTTATTTGTAAATAGGGTTACCAGGCGTCCGGATAAAACCGGACATAGTTAGGTTTTTTGATTGCGTGTCTGACCAAAATTAACGGTGTCCGGCCCGACCGGCTTTTGTTAGTAGTTTTTTTTATTCAAGTTAATGGCAAGCTTGTAAAAAAGGTAGATTATGTCGTATCCATTAATACACAGACACAATATATTCAATAATGTAAGTACTTAATGGCCAAAGGGTAAAGCGTACAGTTATTAGTCCAAACGAAGGATGAACTGAACCGTTTGTTCGCGAGGGCACCGATAGCACCGTATGAGGTGACATTTTAACCCTGCACGTGTTGTTCGGGATAGAAAGGGAGAGGGCGGAAACAATGGAAGCTCTTCAGAACAAATTGTCGTATACAAACGGGTGACGAAGGGTTAAATTGTTTGTCCACTTACTTGGCAGTCCTGTTGAACCCGTTCATGGTGTGCACAAACTCGTGGTGCAACATGTCGGAGTATTTGTTCGGCTTGAGCGAGTACGTCTCGAGCCCCTGTTGGAAGCGTTGGTTGTGCTTCGCGATGTGCAGCTTGTTCTCCGCGAAGATCTTCATACGGAACTTGTCCTCAACCTCGCTGTCATACTTCTTCCCGTGTTCCAGCTACCAGGGAATTATACAGTGCTTTAATAAAACGGCAGGCAGTTCCAGCTATACCCCCAACCAAGCTTAAGGATTCAGGCCAACGGGGTTTGAAGAAAGAGAGCGAGTCGTTAAGGGTTAAGGGTTTCTATAAACTGTCGGCTATGCTCTGAAAGGAAGCCGTGGTAGATCACAACGCCCGGCATTCTATACTATGCTATGGTTATTCTTTAAGAATTGAGGGATTTTTCCACCGGCTGCCCTCTTGAAAAGTTTCTAGGCAACCTTACACAAGTATTATGTCTCCGGCATTATCTGAAAACCCGAGACAGTGGGCGGTTCTAGTTGGTCCGAGGCCGATATCACCAGCACCAATGGCCTACGGGGTGGTATCCGAATTTGCACTCGTAAAGAAGGTTCGAGCAGTATACCATCAATAATATTTTTGATAGAAAAACGACTTCGAATTAATCGTATATAAAAAGGTGTTTCTTAATTCGTAATCTACATTTATTATCTTTTAAAGTTTCTTCTTTCTACAAAATACCTACTTACTGGCAAGCAGTTATAGTGATCATTTTTATTATACTATAAAGGTAGAAAGAAGCACTGTTTTGCTAATCATAATCTGCGTACGTTCAAGGCATATTACGGGTACAGTCAACAAAGGAGATACAATCCCATTTTTAATATAAAGTTGTATTTGTACACAAAGGAGCAACTGTATCCTCCTTTGTCGGCTCATACAGTTCAACACCATGTAGCTAGACAAATATTTCTGTAAATATTTTCTTTTATTGCAACACCTCTACTATTAAAGAGTAGGTGGTTTTCCTATTCAACGAGGACCTAACTCCTTCCCAAAGAATGTTAGTATGAGGGGTCATCACTTACCTTGAAGGCATGGAACTCTTCCTTAATGAGGTCGAAGAAGTTGACGGCGCTGGCGGCCGCCACCAGGCACAACAGTACGGCTATGCTCCTCATGGTACTGTCTGAGGAAGACAGGAACAATGGTCAATGAGTCTGTATACTCTGCATCAGGTCGATCTTGACAAACAAAGTGCTCAAAATGATCTTAATGCCATGGTTCTCCTACCTGTTGATGGATTGCTCTGATATTTGGCACACACCTTTAGTTCGAACAATAATACAATTTAAAATTAATAAAATAGTTTGATTTGCTCTAATTCCTTGATATTTTAGACTTTGTAGCCAAAGATAGTGTCGAATGGGAAGTTACACTTACATAAAGCTTAAATTTATTATGCGAAAAATACTTATGTTATCTGACAACTGTTATTTAAATATGATATCATTGTAGTAGGTATTACCAATCAGTTTTTCAGATAGTACCTAGCATGAGCACAAAGTGAAACATCTGCGTTACGTGTGTGCGGTAATCGTTTCTGAACAATTTTGTGACGCATTCAGAGTTGGATAATACACCTACATTTGGATGCACTCCCCACATACCTAATTATCCTGGTCCGCCTGGTCGTGGGTACAAGTCACGTTTTGTTAAAAATCTCACCAAAGTCTAATAGAAATAGTTGACAATAAGTAGATACCTTTTACTGTTCCTATATTTTTAATTGTTATGAGGCAATTAAAAAAGTCAATGCTAAACAGTAAACAGGCCTAACAAACAACATACGCTGGGCAATATTGGTGATATTGTAGTTAGAATCCTTGGACATTATGGCATTAATAAAAATATACAAAGTGAATCTAAATCATTATTTTTAAACTTACAAGGAAGATAAAGTGCTTAATTAAATTTGCTGGTAGGTACATAATAAACTATATAGATGCGCGCAGATAACACTCAATTTTGTATGAGGAAGCGGTGACAAGGAATATTTGCGACGTAGGAAGAAGGTAGGCGGATATGCTTCAAAGAAATTGTAAACAAATATTTCTAACAATGTTGGTACACCGTAGGTACCTACCTATGTCCTTTTCACAAAAATATAATACTACATATACCTACCCACTGAGATTATTAGCTAAGTTAAATAGAAATATCGAGATATTTCTTGTAAAGGGTGTTTACATTACATTCTGAGATTTCCTTTGTTTATTACCTATAAAGAAATCTAAAGCACGCATTGTATTTCTATTCTAGTCGCGCCTAGTCTAATGTTCTTTTTTAGTTTTGGGAAATTATATTCAGTACCTATACATGTATTGTAGCAGTATTAGTTCATACATATTTTTATTTTTCCTTCCTTAAAGTATCAATAAATCAGTTTTGTTTTGTATCGCAATTATGCAGACAAAACAAAAAGAATACAACGATACTGTTGTTGCCTTGTTGAGATCTGATAGCAACACAAAGGAAGCGAGTCAAGATTCTAATGATGCCTGGGTCACAATCACCGCCCACAAAAAATTAACACGTTCAAATATCACAACAAATCGAAAGGTTTCATGAAATATAAACAAAGAAAAAAATATCAAAGCTTACCTGAAGTGTGTTGTGCTCCTTAAAATTATAAGAAAATACTACTTTAAAAAATGTTACGTTATAAAATAATTGATTACACAGACAAGCGTCCAGGACCTCGTCTCAACTGTTTATGCGCGTTCATTCAAGGCGCTCGTAATAAACATTCGTTGACCATCATTCGACACACACACAACCATAGATTTAGTATTTTTCTTTTCCACAACAATGTTGAATTGTTGACCGTACTTTAGACAGAGAACAAGAGATACTTCTCTGTCTAACAGAGTTATTGATTAGGGATGTTATGTACAAGCTTTATTGACTAAAAAATCTAATTAAGGACGATGCAATGACTATTTAAAAATGTACTAACTAGTAAAATAATGGTCCTTGTGACTAAGTAACAATATTTAATATATTTCATTTAGATGACATACTTAACTAATTCAGAAATCTAATAAGGACAATAACCAATAGTTACGGTTTTAATCGTATGAAAAATTGCAGAATCGGTACGTGTCATTGTCAGTGGTCTGTGCATTGTCAAACAAGTGTCAAAATTATAAACGTCAATTGCACGCTTTCATGCTTTGGATTTTTGTGTGAATATCATTTATTAAAAACATGAAAGGTGATGAAAAAGATAATAAAAAGCAAGGGCGCAAAAAGAAGATACAGCTGTATAAACCCAGAAAGAAAAAAAGTGTCGTGGAGGACGCAGCTATACAGTATTTAGAAGCGCAGTATGATAAGGTTGGTGCAAGCACTATTTAGATTTAGTTTTATTATTAAGTCCGTAACTGGGATTTACACTTCCAGCACAACATTCATTTAAGATGCGTGTACATAAAAATCTAAATGTATACCTTACTTATGCTATAGTTACCCAAGCAGACTACTGTATGTACCATGACAATGTGGTTCGTAAAATCAGGTACAGATGGACTCTTTTTTAAATTCTTCACTTCATTATACCGCTCTATCTAGTTAGGTATACTGATATAGATATATTGTTTAATTTACAGATAAATCCAGAAGAAATTAAGTCATTCAAAGACTTGCCTTTATCACAGAAGACACTGAAAGCTTTAAAAGAAAATCACTATGTCACACCCACTGAAATTCAGAAGCAAGCAATTAGCTATGCTCTACAAGGCAAAGATATCTTAGGAGCTGCTAAAACTGGGTCCGGAAAGACATTAGCATTTTTAATTCCCATATTAGAAAATTTGTTTTGTAAGAAATGGACTAGGATGGATGGTGTAGGTGCTTTGGTCATATCCCCAACAAGAGAGCTGGCATACCAAATATATGAGACTCTAAGGAAAGTGGGCTACCTTCATGACTTCTCAGCTGGTCTCATTATTGGTGGACAGAACTTAAAGTTTGAGAAAAAGAGAATGGATCAGATAAACATATTGATATGCACACCGGGCCGACTCCTACAGCATATGGATGAGAACCCTTTATTTGATTGCAGTCACCTTCAGATTCTCATCCTAGATGAGGCTGATAGATGTTTGGACATGGGTTTTGAGACTACAATGAATGCTATAATTGAGAACTTGCCGCCAGACAGACAAACACTTTTGTTCTCAGCTACACAAACGAAATCAATAAAAGATCTGGCCAGGCTTAGTTTAAAATTCCCTACTTATGTAGCTCCTCATGAACAGGCAGCCACAGTCACACCTGAGTCCCTCCAGCAGAGTTATATAGTTTGTGAAGTCGATGAAAAGATTGGTATTCTTTGGTCTTTTATAAGAAACCACTTGAAACAAAAGGTAATAGTATTTATGGCAACATGTAAACAAGTCAAATACACATACGAGTTGTTCTGCAAACTAAGACCAGGTATTAGCCTGCTGGCTTTATATGGAACACTTCACCAGGAAAAGAGAGAAAAGATCTATAATGAATTTTGTAGGAAATCAAATGTGGTACTCTTTGCTACAGATTTAGCTTCCAGGGGGCTAGACTTTCCCCGAGTTAACTGGGTAATACAGATGGACTGCCCTGAGGATGTGGAGACTTACATCCATAGGGCTGGTCGAACAGCCAGGGGCTTCTTTGGCAAGGGTGAAGGATTGCTAATGCTGTTACCACACGAAGAAAAGTTTGTAGAAGACCTCCAAGCCAGTAAAATACCAATCAGTAAAATAGCTGTGGATCCATCAAAAGTGCAAGCACCACAGAGAAAAATCGAAAGTCTTCTATCTGACAGTACTGAACTAAAGCAGAGTGCCCAGAGAGCATTCATGAGCTATGTGAAGTCAATATTCCTGATGAAAAATAAGCAGATATTCAACGTCCAATTATTGGATACAGATGCCTATGCCAGGTCATTGGGACTAATAGTTCCTCCGTATATCAAATTTTTGAAAAATTATCAATATGCTCAAAAGAGGAAAGAAAGAGAGGAAAGTGATGCCATTGATAAACTGAAATCTATAACAGAATCAGGTAGTGACACTGATCAAAGTGTCAATGAAGTTGATGCTGATGATATATCAGAGATAAAACAGAAAGTCCAAACACCTAAGAAGAAAGTTATCACCAAGTTTGATTTTCATAATGATGCAGGCAGTGATGTAGAAGATTACTTACAAGTCAAAAAAGTTAATGTAGATCCTGGAGATGTGGCAATTGAAGCTGAACCAGTTATGTCCAAAATGAAAGCTAAACCTCTTACTAAGGCTGCTGTAGCCAAGAAACTACTCAAAAAGAAGATTAAAGTTAATACAACAGTCAAGTTCACAGAAGATGGAGATACCATTGATGATGAGAAAAGAGATGTGAAATCAGAACATGCAAAAGAGTTTCTCAGTGAAGATGTTGGAGGTATTGATATAGTTGAAGTTAAAGAGATTCTACAAAAGAAGGATAAATTTGATAAGATTAGTTATAGAGAAAAGGTAAAAGCTAAACATAAGGAACAAAAACGTAAGTTAAAGAACAAAAAGAAAGAAGATGAGGCAGAAAAGGATGACTTTGGTTCACAATCAGAATCTGATGGACCAGATCTGTCTTGGTTACCTGATCCCGATAAGCATTATGGTAAAAAAGAGGACAGTGATGGTAATGTTGGTAGTGGAGCTAAGTCTTCAGATGAAGAACAATCAGATGATGAAATAGATGAAAAGTTCCACAAGTAAGTGTCTTTAATTTGTAACTTTGGTATTTGTAAACAGAATGATAAAGACTCAATGTGCATTTACATAATTGCTTATCATATTATCATCAAAATCTTAATATATATAAATCTCGTGTCACAATGTTTGTCCTCAATGGACTCCTAAACCACTTAACCGATTATAATAAAATTCGCACACCATGTGCAGTTTGATCCAACTTGAGAGATAGGATAGTTTAAATCTCAAATTATAGTCCGATTCGCGATAACCGACAGCTAGTGTTATTTTAATAATTTCCACTAATCATAATTACTAATAATAGTTTCAGAACATAACATTTGCCTTTGTTCTCCTATTTATCTTAAACATCTAATTTGTTTCACAGGCCTAGCAAACGAAAATTAGTGGAAAGCAAGGGCGTCCCACAGGTCAGCGTCGCCCCCCGAAAGATACGCAAGGTCCAAGATATATCTGCATCTCTCTCAGTCAGTGAGGCTGAAGCATTAGCTATGCAGTTACTGCAAGCTAAAGCGTGAATACAGTCTGTTCATGTGACATACACATATATGTTAATAAAAATTATTTAAATTATTTTTATTTTTTATTATGATGTCTTGTGTTCACATTATGCGATGCGATAGAACATGTTACTACAAGAATACATTCTAGGCCCTATTTCATTCATTTTAAAATTAATCCTAAAAATTGAATGAAAAATATGAATCAATTAGTATGCTAACTTTGCTTCGGGGCGAAGCTTGGTGGCTCAGTGGTCAGAGCATTAACCCCTGTAAGGGAAAGATCGCGGGTTGGAGTCTGAGCATTTCACTTTTTCCTATCTTAATCGATAATCCTGAACAGTAACCATATAAGTGATAATTCTTTTCATTATGCACAGTATTATCTTAGTCTCAAGTAAACATAATTTTGTTATATGAGTTCTAGAATAAGGATAAATTAGATACATTTGCTCAGATCAATGCAAATACCCTGTTAAGTTGGTTCGGCCCAAAAAGCTTTCTTGGTGCAGACCAAGAAAGCTTTTTGGGCCGAACCATTTCCTCAGTGGCGAGTGTTGTGTGTACGTTGTAGACAGAGAATCAACGATGTAGATTTATACTCCTTTAGAGTCTTTTGGCTTACACGACTGTTATGAAATCGACTGTTTTCTGGTCTCTCAAACCCGAGAGTGAAGCCTGCGTCATGCAGACGCAGACCAATGCGGTGGGGGATATTTACCCGTGGGGCCCAATTCAAAGCCTTAGATGGCACTGGCTGCGAGGAAATAACCCTTTACCTCGAGGTTAACGCTGGCGTACTATCACCGTTGGCCGAGTATCTCGGATTTCGGTACGAAAAAAAATGAAGGGTAAGTAGGGCTGCGTTTAGTTTCATCTTTTGTTTGATTGTTCATCATGGCAACATTGGCAACACCGGCAAGCAACTGTCAAAAAGAAAACGGATCGTTGCATTCTCAGGAACGCTAAATTTTATAAAATAATAAAATTTTCTATGGATTTAGAATAATAAAACATCTTGTACTTTTTAATTTTAACAATGTTCTGGAGCGGCAACTATATCGCTGTCAGGGAGTTAAATTCTCTTCTGAAAGAGGAGGTGCGTATTTTGATGAAAAATTTATGGTTATGAGTCGTAGAATTAATGAATTTTGATATTATTTCGTGGAGCTGACGCCTTTTGTGATGAGAGAGCACGTTGTGGTGCAATGATGATGTCATGTGGCCGTGTTAAGCAGTGAAAGTGGCTCGCCGGTGTACGTATTGTGAATATCGAGAGTTGGTTTTTGTTTCAGAATGTAACATTGACACAAGTTCTGGAAGCAGACGATATCCTGCAGGAATGCAAGGCGGACAACAAGGCACTCATACAGTTGTGAGTACCATGTATTTACTGACTTCCTGTTAGTGAAAACACATTGTTGTTATCTCTCAGTGACCTATTAGATTCTTGTATAAACAACACAACACTTAGGCTGTAAGTGTAATTTATGAACGTCTTATTTGTTTTTCTAGTGTATCATATCATGAATGTGTAGTATTCTTGTTACTGGCGGTTTTTTTGGGTTGTCTCAATGAAAGTCTGAGATAAACATAATACTTGCTTAGTCATAGTGAAAATGGTGTTGTTTTTATAATTGTGTTGTTATCAATTTGCTCCAAGAGTACAATTAAGTGTAGTTAGGAATGAGCAAACAGTGATAACATAATTACTTGTAAAAGTACACTTAATGGATACTATAGGTTAAACTCTTATTACATTTCTAAAACTGAGCTAAGCAAGTTAGACATGGTATCACAGGATATGATATGGTATCACAGGCTAGTATCTGCAACTTCACATAATGGCACGGTTTTTGCATGAATACTTAAGATGAAACCTCTTTTTTTTTCTACCAAATAGGTACAAGACAAAGATAGAGTTATATTTTAGTTACAAAAAGGTATCTTAGTAGGATTATCTGCATTCTATAGTGCACAGACTTCACAGTCAACACAATGGGCAGGTCCATTAGGGAAAAGAAAGGTCGGGAGACCAATCAAACGCTGGGCAGATGATATTGTCGAAACTGTGGGTAACAACTGGTGGACACTAGGCAAAGACAGACAAAAATGGAAAAAGATGGGGGAGGCTATTACCCAATAAGGGATCTATTCTAACACTATAATATAAGAAAAATACTAACAAACATGTACATTAAGAAATAGAATAAAAAGCTTTATTATTATTATTATAGTGCACATTACAAGCTATGCTTAATTTAGGTCTGAAGTGCTGTGTATTTAGTCTTAAAATATTTACATTATCACTAGGATCATCTTATTCACTTGTGAAACTCTTAACCCTATAGGAATATCATATAAGAAGTAGCCTATATTACTCAGGGGTTAAAAAATGTAGTATTTTAATGTTAAAAGAATAATTGAAATAAGGATAGTAGTTTTTCGTTTATCAATTATAAAAAAACAATTTTTCCTTTCATAATAAGATATTAGTAAGTGGCAAGCATATATGATAAATTGATAACAAACAGAAATAGAAGAAGTGACAGTCTTATAGCAAGGGGGAAACTATACTTCATCCACTACATGAATGTATTTTAGACAAATGGAAATAGTGATTGCATAAAAATTACAATTGATAAAATCAATAGATTAAAAAAACATTAATTGATTAATGAAAATATATGTATCATGATTTTATGTGGAATTATTATTTATTATCTATCCATTCATAATATTAAAGCAGTAGATATTTTCGAGCACACGAAAATCCTTACAATATTGTTTATTATCTACTATTTTCAAAAATATACGAATATATTATTATCCTAAATATCTGAATATTTTTAAAATAAGTTGGAGGGTATTGTTTTGTAAATCATGAAAATTTCACAAGCACAATAAATGTATTAACATTTTTACAAAACTTAATCATCGTCTACAAACATATCCTCTTCATGTGATGACGAATCTTCGCCGACATGAATAATGAGTGATTGCTCTACCACATTATCAACAGCGTTAAAAAAAAAAAAAAAAAAAAAATATTATATCATATTTAAAAAATGTAATGTATGTGTTTCTTAATGCATAAAGGGATAATAATGATGATGATGATTTCATAAAAGGTGGGATTTCCGGTGGCCTGAGAAATTGAATTTTCGAATTAAATATCGTTAAAACTAAGTATTTGTGGTAAGAATATTTCACTTTATCAGTTCGTTATATTTCATTATAAGGTGGTAATTCTTCGAGGATAAAAAATTAGTAAACATCCCTAAATAATACCCAAGTACGAGTATGTCTAGTGCTATGTATGAAAAATAAATTTAAACTAAAAAGTTTACGATGGTTTAGTTTTGTCCAATTTCTTCAATATTGTATTTACGTATTTTTTTCTATTTTCCATTTTGCCAAAAGATTCTGACCCAGTTGATTCCTATTGTAACATTTTCAAGATATTACAATAAGAACACAGTCGATCGACCAGCTACATCTCTAAAATTGCTTCCTGGCTGACGTGACGACGTCAATGACATGACGTTTGGCGCCTAATTTTTGTTCGGAGTTTTCGGTATTGACGCTAGAACAAAGTTATATCGAGCATTGTGTGTGAGCTGTCTAAACTACATTTATATAGTGGACGGAGTATAATGTAATACCTGCATTCTAGTTGTGTTCTTTTGTTATATTTATTTTATTCTTTATTGTTCACATAATAGGCTAGTGTCCCGAGTCAATGGATCATCACCAATACTAATGTTGTAGGTCTTCCTCAAGAAATATGCACAGTAAACTAAGATGTTGCCTAACTAAATTGGAACTATGACTTTTAATCATTTTTAATTCCAAAATAGGTCAAAATATAAATAATAGAAATAACTTCTTAGATTCCTTATTAAATTTTGAAATCAATCTTATTATGCATTATTATATGTGTAAACGCAATGTGGACTTTCATGAATGCCTTACTCTTTTGCACTCCATACATTTGCACTACACATCAACACATTGTGGACTGTGCTCGAGAAAATGAAAGTTAAAATGTCAAATTTTTTTAAAATTATTTTTCATAGCAATATTTCACTTTAATAGTACACTACCTATTGAGAGTTTAGTGATACAGTATAGTGATGTATATTGAACAAAGGCGAGCTCTCTTCCAGCAAACCCAGGAGGGCAGAGAGGAATTGCAATACAAGGAGAGAGTCTTGTGTACAAATTCTATTTTTTGTAAAAAGAGAATTGATACCATTGTAAGTTAAGTGGTATGAGTCAACATCACAAGGACATTATGAGTGCACATGTTGTATTCGTACTTTATTGATATTTATATATGTCGCCGCCAACTAGCATAATCAGCCGTTCAATTGACTGCCTAAGCAGTTAAATAAACGCTGCCATTCAATTAACGGCTTGAATGGTGTTCACCCATCTAATTAAACGGCTAGGCAAATAGCTTGGATCGATGACGTTTAACTACTTGCCTAGCCATTTAATTAAACAGTTAGAAAAGTGACTTATTTCTGCATGGATATAAAAAAAATAACCACGAAGGCTTAATGCGGAGCGGAGCGGAGCGTAGCCTTCTAACCTAACCTAACCAAGTAGGATTGCGCAGCTATCACAATAAACCTATCACTAATTTTTTGTGAATACAACTCTGTCTACTCCCTCGGGGATTTACAGGTGTAAGTATATGTATGTATGTAATTTTCTATTTTATTTCGAGGTAGTGCCCTATCTTACGATCGGCCCAAGCAGTAGCCAGCCAGGTTGTTAAATGACGTAATAAACGAGACGGCTGAATATCATATTCAACTAACTGCTTGAACGGCTGATTAAACTAGTTGGCGGCGACATATATATACTATATTACTAAAATATGTAAATTTCATTACAATTTGTCTGAGACAGTAACATCAATACAGTGTAGGTACCTATCTCACAGCTGTCCTTACGACATGGCCTATAATCAAGATGTAACAAGCATGATAAAAAACCAGATGCTTATACATAACTCAGCTTAGTAACACAATCACAATACCTATGTAAATCAAACACAATTTGACATTGTTAATGATTCATCATCATCATTTCAGCCGAAAGACGTCCACTGCTGGACAAAGGCCTCCCCCAAGGATTTCCACAGTGACCGGTCCTGCGCCTTCCGCATCCATGCCCTTCCCGCGACCTTCACCAGGTCGTCGGTCCACCGTGTCGACCACAGGCCGCCTACACTGCGTCTTCCGGCGCGTGGTCGCCACTCGAGAACTCTCTTGCCCCAACGGCCATCTGTTCTACGAGCTATGTGCCCCGCCCACTGCCACTTAAGTTTGGCGATTCTGTGTGCTATGTCGGTTACTTTAGTTCTCCTGCGGATCTCCTCATTTCTGATTCGATCACGCAGGGAAACTCCGAGCATAGCACGCTCCATCGCCCTTTGGGTGACCTTGAGCCTTCTTATGAGGCCCATAGTAAGGGACCAAGTCTCACTTCCGTAGGTCATCGCTGGCAACACACACTGATCGTAGACTTTCGTCTTGAGACACTGCGGTATTTTGGACGAGAAGATATTACGAAGCTTCCCGAACGCTGCCCAGCCGAGTTGGATTCGACGATTGACCTCTTTCTCAAAGTTGGACCTGCCTAACTGGACTGTCTGTCCCAGGTAAACATATTCGTCGACAACTTCGAGTGTAGAGTCTCCAACCTTTAAAGAAGAAGTGGGTGCGACATGGACATTTGACATAATTTTCGTCTTGTCCATGTTCATTTTGAGGCCCACTTGTTGGGAGGCTCTACTGAGGTCTTCGAGCATTGTGCCTAGGTCTTCCAAGGTCTCAGCCATGACTACGATATCGTCAGCGAATCGAAGGTGAGTGATGTACTCGCCGTTGATATTGATGCCGAGTCTTCTCCAGTCCAGGAGCTTGAAAACATCTTCCAGGCCGGCGGTGAACAGTTTCGGAGATATAACGTCTCCCTGTCTCACCCCTCGCTGCAACTGGATAGGTTTTGAGCTTTGATCCTGGAGGCGGACTGACATGGTGGCGTTTTCGTACAAACACTTCAGCGCTTCGATATATCGATAGTCAATTTGGCACCGTTGGAGAGACTGTAGCACAGCCCAGGTCTCGATCGTATCGAAGGCTTTCTCATAGTCCACAAACGCCAAGCAGAGTGGCTGATTATACTCCTCAGTCTTCTGTATAATCTGTCGCAGCGTATGTATGTGGTCTATGGTGCTAAAGCCTTTTCGGAAACCGGCTTGTTCGGGAGGCTGAAAGTCGTCGAACCTGCGAGCGAGACGATTCGTAATGACTCTCGAAAACAACTTGTAGACATGGCTCAGAAGCGAGATGGGTCTATAATTCTTCAACAAGGTTTTATCACCTTTTTTGAAGAAGAGTACCACCACACTTCTGTGCCATGCCTTAGGCGTTCGTCCCTCGAGTATGACGGAATCAAATAGCTTCTGAAGAGCTTTAAGTATCGGTGTTCCACCAGCTTTTAGAAGCTCAGCCGTGATCCCATCATCACCCGGTGCCTTATTGTTCTTTAGCTGTTTGAGAGCCATTCTAATCTCGTACAGGCTGACGTCCGGGATATCCTCGGTATAGTGTCGGGTCAATCTGGCTCTTGGGTCTTTGGCCACTTAGCTTAGGCTTAGACACATTATTTTAAATATCTACGCATTTTGTGAAGCATAGGCTACTATGATGGAGTTGTTGTTACATGAACTAATTAGTTCACTTCTTAAAATAATAAGAAATTCCTTTTTGATTGCAGCCTCACAAAGCCAGAGATACTGGCAGACCTCATAACGTTAATAACGGAAGAACCGCCAAAGAATGTAGAGCTGGCCACACAGTACCGGTATGCGAACATAGCGTGCGAGGTGCTCACCAGCCACCTGTCCATGCTGAGTGACCGCCTATCGTTGGATGCGGCACAGATGAATCGTCTCTGCGACTTCCTCAACCAAGACCCGCCTCTCAATCCATTGTTGGCTTCGTACTTCAGTAAAACTGTGGAGATGTTGTTGGAAAAGAGTCCAAAACAGGTAAATAGTTGATTTCAATTATAGAAATGAATTAGAGAGCCAATCTATTTTATCCAAGGACTAGGTTCCTGTGAATCACAGTATCAAAATATGTATCAAAGGTGGGTTGCAAATGTGGGTCTTAATACACCTCTGTTTGCCCCTTTGGGGATTTACAGGCGTGAGTATGTATGTATGAATTCTGGTCTGTCTGTTTGTGATAAATCCTAAAACTACAGAACAGATTTTTAATGTAGTTATTTTCTTGCAAAAATGTCTTGTTGAGACTTGAAGGACCATATGTTTTAATCGCAATAGTCACAGCTGTCAGCTGGCATTACTTAGATATTATTTAGAGTACAGAGTACCTGTGGCGAGGGGTGAAAATTTTCTAAAGGCCAGTCGGTGGAAAAAAATGTCATCTCAGTCGAGATTGTCAGGCACTCCATCCATAGAAATTGGGTTATAGGGATTCCTCACCACTGCAAGGTACGATAGAGCAAACCCATTCTGGCTGAGATGTCTGTCACCAGTATATTCTCTTTCCCGGTCTAGTCTAAACACCCCCTCCCCCCAGGACTGGTGCCTCCACCACATCGTGTGCCTGCGCGTGCTGGACTTCTTCAAGTCTCGGCGCGACTTCTTGCCCAACCTGTTGCGCCACATGTCAACCTCAGCCATCGCCGACGTGTTCAAGTACCTCATGAGGATCGATGATCTCATCAAGACTGTTATGGAGGTATGCCACTCATATACCTAGTGAGGCTCTGAAAGTCAGTTAGCGAAATGTGGGTGCTAATACACCTCTGCTTATCCTTGCGGGGATAAACAGGAATTTATGTATGACCGACTATCCTTGGATCCTAAGTATGTACAGTGACCTACAAAATTCTTGACAATGTATCAATGTGCTCAGTATGGGCTTTTTAGTTCTCTTTAATGGTGAGCGCGGGGTCGACTCCCGGGCACATCAATCAACTAACTCGTAGAACATGAAAGTTAATTAAACCGATGACGGTCGTGCGCCCATGCGGGCTCACGTCATTGGCTGACCAGTGCTTTTTTGGTTGGTTTGTACACACACATTTGCGAGATTTCTGACATTTGTTCAAGAAATTTGCCGGGATCTAGAATAATTGTAAAGGTGTAAAGGGAACGCTCCCGAAGCCGAAGACCTGTGTTAGTTCTCCGGGTACACTACATACTGGCATATAGTAGAGCTCAAATAAAAGACAATTTCATTAAAAAAACAACACTACAATAAAAAAAAAACGAGAATCGAAAAAAAAAAAACCAATATATAATGTACCCGGAGTTCCCTTACACCCGGTATTATCAGTTAGACGCTAAAGCTATTACAAGCAATAAATGCTGGCAAACTTCAATACAACGAAGACTGTTCTATTCTAAAAAGTATTGCCATTTGTCTAAAGGGCAAAACTGCTGTTAGAACATGATTGAGTGATAAACATACGAACACCTTCACAAAACATAATATTAGTAGAATGTTCGTAGCATTCAGCATGACGCGGGTTGGCCTATTCAACACAATGTGTCTGGGTTTGACATGTATGGGTATGTCCGGCGTGTGACAGCGGTGGATAGATCGTGTGCTCGTAATTAGAAGGTAGACAACAATACAGTCACTGATATGTCACTTGTATAACACTAGCTGAGCCGCCTCGGCTTCGCCCGTGGTGTACTTAGAAACCCGGTATCATCTTTAAGCAATATGTGCTAGTATTTTTTGTAGTTTTGAAATAATGTAGGGAAATCGTTTTATTTTTAAATCTTTTTTTTTAAGCGTCGGTAGCTTAGTGGTTAAGAAGTCTTACGCGAGAGCCTTACGACCGAGAAGTCCTGGCCATTACACTACCGACGTGAACCCACTCCTAGCACAAGCAATTTAGTTTAGTTGGAGGGGTTAGAGGGAATATTAGTAATTTCGATAATTTCGGTTGCTAATATTCTTATAAAAAAAAGAAAAAGAAAAAAACTGAGGTGGCCGACAAGAACACGGGCTACCTGATGGAAAGTGGTTAACGTGGCCTATGGACGTATGCAACACCAGGGGCGAAGGGAGTTTCTGTGCCATCAGTGTAGAAGACAAAGCAGGACTAGCCTTTGGTCTTCCCACTGACAGCACAAAAACTCTCCAGTGAGCTCTGGCTACCCTACTCACCGCCGGGAACACAACACGAGGTTATTATGGCCGCGGTATTCTGTAGGGCGGAGGTACTTCCCCAGTCGGACTGCTCAGTTGGACGGAAATACCGTCGTGTCCTACCTCCGTGTTCTGTCAGTTTTGTTGACATTTATGATTATTGATACACTCCCATGAGTAGTAGCGTGATGGTACACAGACTATTTAATACAAAACGATTTTTTTCAATTTGAACCAGTAGTTTTTGAGGTTAGCGTGTTCTAACAAACAAACTCTTTAGTGTTATAATATTAGTATGGATAGGTAAATAAATAACATGGGGTGTCATTTTTTAAGAGAGCTCCGGTGGAGCAAATAATACAGTACCTACCTATTTACAAGTCATATAAAAAATAATATTGCAACCAGTTTGATCGTGTCATTAGGTGGACACTATTAACTCGAGAAGCTAATTACTTCCAATATATTACATGACGTAGTGTATATTTATCTTTATGTATTTTTAATGTGTTTTGTGAAATCCTAGGTACTAATATTATAAATTTGATAGTTTAACTGATTAACTTTAACATCAGACAGATATGTACAGCCCAGACTCAGCCTCAGACACGCATGGTTCGAGTCAACAATAGTGCCCGGAATACGGCAATAGGCTCACCCCCTATTACATGGGACCGAATACAGTTTGGTGAAATGTGGGTGTTAATTCACCTCTGCCTAACCCTCCAGGGATAAAGGCGTGATAATATTTATGTATTTATGTGAAGATATTTGAATATTTTGTGTACAGTCTTGTACTGTGCATGTTTGGCTGACGCAGCAACCTGCCTGTGTCATCATTACATTTTCATGTATAAAACAATAGGGCATTTTCCACTTTTTTTAAAACTATTTTATTTTGAAGACTGTGAAGGAATATTTAACAGAAAAATAAAATTTCTGTGATTAATGTCCATTTTCCGCGTTAAAAGTAAAAAAAATTTTGAATTTACCGCCAAAACGCGCCGTGCGCTGACGTTTAACGTGTGACGTCATCTTTGTGTAAACAAGTTGTAAATCCCCAAATACACCGATATCACAGTCCACAGATCACTCACGTCACAATTCTTTGTTTACTCAAAGATGACGTCATACGGTAAACGTCAGCGCACGGCGCGTTTTGGCGGTAAATTCAAAACCATTAAAAATAAATTAGATTTTTTTCACTTTTAACGCGGAAAATGGAAGTTAATTAGAGAAATTTTATTTTTCTGTTGAATATTTCTTCTCGGTCTTTAAAATGAAGCAGTTTTTAAAAAAACGGAAAATACCCTATTCAGTAGTGCAATCACTGCCACGCGGTAAACACATTCGAGAAAGGAAACGCCAACTCACCTTTACTTTTATAACCTTTACATTACTGCGGAATTAAAGTGATTAAAGTGAAATAAGGTGTCCTTCCTCTAAGCACTCCTCAACTACAAGCTTAACAAGCAGACAAGTGTAGACACTCTACATTTTATGGTCCTTCGAGCCGGATTTGAACCAGCGACCTATGGATTATTATTCAATCGCAGTCTAACGACTAAATGGAGTTGAAATTTGGCACAGGAATCCATACTAGATAATATAATAAATGGGAAAATGTATGTGTATGTATGTTTGTCCGTCTTTCATGGCTAAACCACTGAATCGATTTTGATGAACATGGTATAGAGGTAGATTAGACCTTGATAAAGGATATGGGCTATAGGATATAGGATATAGGCTATGTTTGGTCGCGAAAACCGACATCCACGCGAACGGAGCCGCTGGCAAAAGCTAGTAGATTATAATATTATGGTATAGCACTGGCGGTACTCTTTATCCCGGAAAAAGGCTTTCAGGGGTAAGGGAACGGCGTTAATGCCGTGGTCACACTCACCGAGTAGAGTGGCGAGACAGTGCACTCGGCCTATGCTCGGTGCGTTCGAATATAGCGCCGAGTATTTTGCTCGTACATCGCACTCGGCCGGACAGTACTGTCTCGCCCCTCCACTCGGTGCATGTGATCGATGTATAAATATCCAGGCGAGCGAAGTTGCGAACAACAGCTAGTGCATTGTGTGTGTGTGTTCCTCCAATATTTGTATGCATGAATATTTACATTTGCATTGGTCTGGGAGTTTCTATGTATAATATGTATGTATTAATGAAAAAAATTATCTAATTATGTTTATCCGCATTCTAGATTCAATAACACAAGCCAGTTAAGCTATGCTTACTAGAGATGCAACGGATAGTTGTTTGGCCGGATACCGGATACCGGATATTCGGCCTGATCACCGGCCGAATATCCGGTATCCGGCCGCCGAATCCGCAAGGAACGTTCTTTATTAGGCCAGTGTACGGAACTATTTCGTATGCAGTACACGTGCACCCGCCTATTTTGTTGAATAGATAAGTTTTTTTTTGTTTTTAATGTATATAGTAGTGTATACGTAATTGTGAACTCGTACTTCATTCTGTGTTTATTTATTTGTTGTTGTTTTCTTGTATACTAACCATTTTTCAAAGTTAAATACCAAACAGAATCACTATTCGGTATCCGGCCGGATAGTGCGCAACTATCCGGTATTCGGCTGGATAGTAAAATAATGGCCGGATAGGCCGGATACCGGATAGCAACCGGATATCCGTTGCATCTCTAATGCTTACCATGGGTTTAGATTGCGCTGTGTGAAATGTTGTAGAGAATATTTATATTTCTACATCTACACTACTATTATAAAGAGGAAAGATTTGTATTTTTGTGTGTGTTTGTAATGAATAAACTCAAAAACTTCTGTGCCGATTTCAAAAATTCTTTCACCATTGGAAAGTTACATTCACCCTGAGTAACATAGGCTATATTGGATTTCCACGGGAACGTTTTTACCACCGGTGCTATCACATCACATCTATACACATCGCTAGTATATTATAAATTAGATGTCCTTTAGGAGTAATTTGCAAATCGGCACCAGGCTTTGATGCTTGGCATTATACTGAACTAGCTTCTTGAGGAGTGCAGCATGAACGACGGACTATTATTGAAGTGAAAACGTTTTTACGTGCCTTGGGCATTTTGATATGATTTTGTGACAAAACCATTGATCTCGCCAAACCGTTATAGTTACTGACCCCTCAATATATGACTACCTACATATGTACATTATTGGGCCTGTTTACACGAGAGTTGAGAACTTTTTATACCACTAGGCAGACAAGCACACGGCCCACCTGATGGAAAGTGGTTACCGTGGCCTATGGACGTATTTAACACCAGGGGCGTTACACTCGCGCTGCCCTGACCCTGAAGAAACCTTCTAATGGCCTTCTTGAAGAACTCCATATTGTAGTCGCTCGGGAAAACCACAGTATAGAGTTCATTCCACAACCTGAGCGTGCGTGGGATGAAGTTCCTTTCAAACCGTACGGTGCGCACCGTTTCCGGTCGCAATGTGTGAGGATGTATTCCCTGCCTATGGCGAGCGGTGCGGTGATAGAATGTAGCTGAGGGCATCATGTCAAACAGTTCATCTGTGCATAGACGGTATAGGGGGTATAGCAAACACAGAGAGGCAAAGTCCCTCCTGAGGCTGAGAGGTTCCACATCGCCTGCTAGTATGGAATTGTCGAAGAGCCTCATAGCTCTTCTTTGCACCTGTTTTTGTTATTATTATCGAATTATTTTCTGGTATTCTTTCTAATACCATTTAATTGCGCATTAAATGCTTTACATTATATTGTAAATACCTTCTTACGATGTAATGTCAGCCATTCAATGATAATTACACAATTAAATAAAAACAATAAAATTCTGAAGAACATCATTCTATGGAACGTGTGATGACTATGCTAATCGGAATTTAAAAAGCTATAGGCATTCCATATTTTTCCAGAATGAGTATACACAATAATAGCAATAACTAGGGTTTGTTTTTTTGTTATGTAAGTAACAATACGGCATGAGTCACTCGTGTATGGTGTTACGTATCACAGTAACAATATCTGCGACACGAGGCAGTTACCGTACGCAGTGCATTCGCGTGCAACGCGATATGAGGTCATATCTGTACAACTCCACATGGCCAGTGGACATGTGACGACAGTTCTGCTGTTGGTGCTGTTTTCAATATGATTCACACATACAGTTTTCTATCTAAAGTAGGTGGAAATGTCAGCCAACACGTGCTATAAGGGACCAATTATGATAAAAACATCGATTCCTGTGCAGGATAGTCCGTGGCTATGAAATTTAATAATGTACCATCCTACTTACATTATAAACGCGAAAATTTGTGAGTATGGGTGGATAGATGGATGTTTGTTACTCTTTCACGTAAAAACTACTGAATGGATTTTGTTCCCGGCAGAGTAGAATTTGGGCCACCCCTTCTCTTTCCATGTGGTGTCGTACAAGGCGACTAAGGGATAGGGCTGATTAACTTTAACAAGACAGATATGTACAGCCCAGACTCAGCCTCAGATGCATTGCTCGAGTCAACAATAGTGCCTGGAATACGGCAAAAGGCTAAGGTGGGTGTTAGTTCACCTCTGCCTAACCCTCCAGGGATAAAGGCGTGATTATATGTATGCAATAATATAGCTTATACATTATCAGAATAACACATAGGCTATAAGTATATCATCACGCTACTACTCAACGAAGCGGAGCAGTGATCATTAATGAAAAAATAGTCGAGGACAAATTCGAGTAGAGAGGTGAATTAAATGCAAAGGCTTAACAATAAGCGATAACCTAAATCCACGCGGGCGGAGTCACGGGTAACAGCTAGTAATTTCAATATAAGGACTCGTGGTTAACTGGTTACCGAGTAGGTTAGCACTTTACAGGGTTAAGCAGTACTAGCCAGGGTTGGGACCCCAAAAGATTCAATAATTTGGCCTAACTAAAGAACTTTGATATCTCCAGTTATAGTTTTGGATTGATCGAATTCGTAACGTAAAGGTACCGGATCGGAGATCGGATCATTGCCATTGGCAAGCGTTATACACGTACAGGCACAGGTTCGCATTACAACCTAGCGTAATGTACCGCTCTCTCTATACCTTTTTGCTATTCTTCGTGCTTGGGGGCACAGATTGTGCTGTTAGTGGGAAGACCAGAGGCTTGTCCTGCTTTGTCTTTTACACTGACGGCACAGAAACTGTCTGTGTTTATAGGGTCGGCAGCACGAGTGAGACTCCCCTGGTGTTGCACACTTCCATAGGCCACGGTAACCAATTTCCTCAGTTGTATAAAAAAATTCGAAGTTCAACTTAGCTCGAAGCTACTTAGTTAGACTGGGGGTCAACTTCAATTAAGTTATACCTCGGGATACGTATCTTGGACCTGAGAGGCAATCGAGGCCCTGGAGCGCGCGGATTGTTGTGAAATAATCTATGCTTGGTGAAATTGAGCTCGTTCACCGAGGTAGCACCCTGTCTTATCCTCAAGAGACACCCAAAATAAGTGTACTGCTCGTATAAAGCACATTTTAAGTCTAAGGTCTTAGTCTAAAGTCTTGAATGTCACTCAGCTGAATCGCGAGATATCCAAGGAAAAATTGTATAGACAACCTGTCAAATTCGTCAATATGTATACAATATTTTCCCAGATAAATCGAGGTTCAGCTGAGTGGCATTCTAAAATACGGGCCTTAGATATGACCCGAGCAATCGAAGCCCCGTACATAGCGAAACTAGTTTTAAAATAACCGTCGTTGGTTGTCGGCAGTGGCTAGAAGAGCACCAGTTCCTGGAGTGCCTGATCCAGATCATCTGCGGCACGTACGTGCCCGAGGCGCTCCCGGCGGCCGAGCCCGAGAGGGCGCAGGGCGAGACCGGCGCGAAGCCCACCTCCGAACACGCGGGCGAGCAGGACGGCGCCGCGGTCAACGCTGATGGCGATAAAGGTACGTACTGGGAGGAACTGGCCGATTTTGCTCACTTGTACACCCCTCGATATAGATTGCAAAAATATCGAGGTTCAGCCAAATCCGCAGTTAAACTGGTAAAGCGGACCCCAGACTCCAAGTTGAAAGCTTCGGAAGCGACTGGGATTAACGCTAGGATGAAGTTAAAGATAGATTAAAAAAAAATATAGCAACCATAATTATCGAAATTACTAATATTCCCTCTAACCCCTCCAACTAAGCTAAATTGCTTGTGCTAGGAGTGGGTTCACGTCGGTAGTGTAATGGCCAGGATTCGAGCCCGAGAGCTCTCGATCGTAGGTCGACTTCTTAACCACTAAACTATCGACGCTTGATTGGAAAAAGTGAATGCTCAAACGGTACTTGAACCCGCGATCAGTATCTTATAGGGGAAATTTCCTGACCACTGAGCTACTGAGCCACGTCTTGAGCATATCAAATTTTATTATGCGGTCATCTTAGCTTCTTAAATCTAAATCATGCATCACGCCATCATCAAGCATGCTAATTACTTTAAAATTTCATCACATATACCCTTGCCTGTATATTCCGCATATAGGTAGATAGTATGTACAAGTCGTACGTAATAGATGAGACAATTGCCGACAAACCAGTACGTTCTTATGTGTAATTTATTTATTTTTGAGTCAAAAGTCGATATCCAGAACAGGACTTTAACCCGGGAACAGTTCCTTTCAGAGAGTACTCTGGCTAACGAAGTTAGGCACGTCACAGATATTTGGCATTCTCTTATCTCCGCTCTTGATGCTGGCAAACACGCTACCTACTAATGCTACCTACGCCCTGCCACACAAAAACAATGACACAAATTCCCGCTGTACACGTTCGCCAACGCGTTCGCCACTGTATTCACCAATGTGTAGATACATACGTTTTGGGGCGCAATCGAGCTTCATATGCAAAACATATTTACAATTTAGCTGTTGCCCGCGGCACCGCCCGCGTGGATGTCGGTCATCGCTTAGTGTTGAGCCGCCGCTATTGAGCATTAAATTCACCTCTCTACTCAACTTTGTCCTCGACTATTTTGACATTAATGATCACTGCTTCGCTTCCTTGAGTAGTAGCGTGATGATATATATGATATGTTATTCTGATGTAGGTATAATCTATATTATTGTATAGTTTCCTTAAAAGCGATTCAGTAATCCTACTTCTTAGACATACATAATAGACCACGCCCCTTCTCCTACAGTGCTGGACGCAACGCAATCGGATAGATACTACCTATAGCGCCACGCAACAGCCGGGGCGGCGCGCACCGCACGTTTTTCTTTTACCAATTTGTTTAAACTATATAGAGTAAAGGGCACACATATTCTACATTAAATTGCCGCTCCAATAAACCAATTTATAAAGATACAGATTAATACCATATGGGCTAAATAAGCTTCACAAAAATTAATTATTTTTAATCCACAATTTTAACAGTAAAAGCAGTTATTGTGAGGATAACACTGTAGGAGATATATCGTAGGTACTTTCTTACAGATTTTGATACCTTCTTTATTATTGTAGTACATTGTTTTGTTCCATCCTCAATAGTTTTCGCAGCGCACGCGAGGAAAGCAATTTTTTTTACAACTTGGGTTACATTATTCAAGTTTAAGTAAAGATGCATTATTAATTTTGGAAATTAGCATATGACACTCCACAATAACGTAGTTTTCTATTGATGAAATAATTTTGAAAATCGGTTCAGTAGATCCAGAGATTACCCCGTTACAACGTCACAAACTCACAAACGTTACCTCTTTATAATATTATTAATTATAGGGGTGTAGCCGCTGCAGGATACTTATATCTTGATTCAATATTCTGTAATGTATAATTTCTTATCCACCCAGAATTAGCTAATGTCGAGGGTGGTGACAAGCCAGGCGGTGAATCAACACACACAGAAGCCCCAGCCCCGCCGACCACACAGTCAGATGGCTCCAAAGAAGCCCCGGAGGCGGAGGTAGCGGGGCGCGTGAAGTCGGAGGTGGACGAGCGGGCGGCGGCAGAGAAAGCGGCGGCGGCGGCACTGGCGGCCGAGCGGACCTCCGCCGCCGCCTCCGCTAATGCCGCCGCGCTACTGTGTGACCTCATCATTAATGGCTGCCGGTATGTGTTGTGTGTGTGTGTGTTTAATTAAGCTGGGATATTGTATGTTTTTTTTTTAGCAAATGTCTGCAACGTGTTTCTTGATGATTTTAATGTGAGTATATATAATGCGTCATCGAATTGGTTGTAGAATTTTTGACGCATATATGCGTCATTGGCCAAGAGTTGTTAAATTGAGTTAAGTATATATATTCAAAAACATACATAAACTTGATGCCTTTTCTGTTGCAATCAATTACTGCAAACAAATACGGATTTAAAGTTTGTATAGAAGTCAGTCATTTTCAAAGGCTGAAGCATGAAATTTCATGTACGGTATGCTTCTTTCTGATTGAACATAAATTTACATGTAAAATGTATAATATATGGAATATTACTTCATTAAGTTCGTGACCGAGCTAGTGGTCGACTAACGGCACAGAATAACGACTCATACTTTATACAGTCTGTCGCCGAAGCCGTCTAGACAGAGCAATCGTGCGGGGTGAGCGGAATGGCGGGAGACGGGATACCGTACCGAGTAACCATACATCTTACTAGGTACTAAGGATTCAGGGCTGTCTAATTTGTAGTCACGTTTTTATTTAATTATATTTTTTATTGACTTGTTTTGTTTGTTAAAATTGCTTTTTTTCGATTTCGATTACGATTATCCATTTAGCGGTCAAAGATGGTGGAGTCGAACTCTTCAATAAAATCAATATGGGTATAATTTTCGGAGATTTTGGGGTTGCTCATTTCGAATATATCATCCATTTAGTCATCAAAGATGGCGGAGTCGAAATTTTCACTAAAATCTATATGGGTATCGTTTTTAGGGGTGTTTTTGGGTTGCTGATTACGAATATATCATCTATTTGCGATCAAAGATGGCGGACTCGAAATTTTCAATGAAATCGATATGGGTATTGATTTCAGGGTTTTTGGGGTTGCTGATTACGAATATATCATCCATTTAGTCATCAAAGATGACGGAGTCGAAATTTCACTAGAATCGATATGGGTATCGTTTTTGGGGTTTTCGGGGCTGATTATGAATAAATAACATATTTAACAATTAAAGATGGTGGATGTAATTTTTTTAAGATCAATATCTCTATCGTTTTCGAGGTTTTCCGGGTTGCTAATAAGAATATAATATCCATTTCACAAATTCAAATTCAGATTCAAATTCAAATTCAAATTCAAAATCAAATTTAAATTCAGATTTAAAATAATTTCGTTTGATAATAATGGGGATGCCCACTGCGCTTTTATCCCTACAGACGGCGCCTCGTAATGGCCAATGTTAGTTGTCTTCTACGTAGATTTCATTGTTTGTCTCTTCAAATCTGACAGCTATGTGTTTGTTATTGTCACAGAACAGATGGTTATTTTTGTTTGATCATATGCTGCTGCCCTCTACAATAAGTTTTGCGTCGGTATCCCCATTGGTTGAGTAAAACCGGAGATATGACCCAAAAGTCGTAATATCCGACATCCACGTGAGCGGAGCCGCGGGTATCAGCTAGTTATTTATATCGGAATGAGTTAATGTGCCTTGAGAGTACAACTAAATAGGGGTTGTACACACTAATGTGACAACCCTAACAAAACCGCTAATGTCGGCATTTCCGTAAACATCAAAGGCGACGATGTAAGATTTTGTAAGATTACTCGTTATGTTATGATAGAACTATATACAGAAGTTGCACTCTTTGATGTTGCAGAAAGCCGTCCTTTTAATAACTTACGAAATTTCGTAGGACCTTTGTTCATAACATACAATGTCAACTCGAGTGTCAGGGCTATCACTATCAGAAAATTAAATAAAAACAATCCAAATTTAGCGTAATTTTTATTTAACAATATACAGGGTTACTGGGAACTCGACGTATTCCTGTCAGGAGGTGTTAGAGAACCCAAAATGCTACAATTTTGACCCCCCATATGTTTTTCGAAAAAAAATTTTTTCAAAGATTTTTTCTATACGATACATCAGCTAGATCCAGTAGGTTTCTATGCAGTTTGTTTCTACATAATCCGTAGACGCGGTGCAATATGCATGCGCGATCATTTGGCGCTCAACGTTTCTGATTAACGCAAATTCAAGTCGTCTCAAGTCGCGTCACGCGCGTGCACGCAACACGTGCTAGTCCTGATTGGTCTCGCAGCCCGGGGCTGTAGCGGGCCTCAGGTACTTATCGCCGTAGCTGGGGCGAGTGCCGGATGCTTGCTAACGGCTCGCCGTGTGGTCCGCAGGCCGCGCACGGGCTGGGTGATCGTGTCGCGGCTGCAGTCGGTGCGCAGCGTGGTGGCGGCGCTGCAGGCGGAGCGCGGCGTGCGCACGCTGCTGCAGGCCATGTTCACCTCGCCGCCGCACGCGCGCCGCCACGCGCTCGTGCACGGCGCGCAGGTGCTGCTGGCGCTGCTGCACCACGACCCGCCGCAGTACGTACCGCCCCTATACACACTGCACACGCCATGTTCACCTCGCCGCCGCACGCGCGCCGCCACGCGCTCGTGCACGGCGCGCAGGTGCTGCTGGCGCTGCTGCACCACGACCCGCCGCAGTACGTACCGCCCCTATACACACTGCACACGCCATGTTCACCTCGCCGCCGCACGCGCGCCGCCACGCGCTCGTGCACGGCGCGCAGGTGCTGCTGGCGCTGCTGCACCACGACCCGCCGCAGTACGTACCGCCCCTATACACACTGCACACGCCATGTTCACCTCGCCGCCGCACGCGCGCCGCCACGCGCTCGTGCACGGCGCGCAGGTGCTGCTGGCGCTGCTGCACCACGACCCGCCGCAGTACGTACCGCCCCTATACACACTGCACACGCCATGTTCACCTCGCCGCCGCACGCGCGCCGCCACGCGCTCGTGCACGGCGCGCAGGTGCTGCTGGCGCTGCTGCACCACGACCCGCCGCAGTACGTACCGCCCCTATACACACTGCACACGCCATGTTCACCTCGCCGCCGCACGCGCGCCGCCACGCGCTCGTGCACGGCGCGCAGGTGCTGCTGGCGCTGCTGCACCACGACCCGCCGCAGTACGTACCGCCCCTATACACACTGCACACGCCATGTTCACCTCGCCGCCGCACGCGCGCCGCCACGCGCTCGTGCACGGCGCGCAGGTGCTGCTGGCGCTGCTGCACCACGACCCGCCGCAGTACGTACCGCCCCTATACACACTGCACACGCCATGTTCACCTCGCCGCCGCACGCGCGCCGCCACGCGCTCGTGCACGGCGCGCAGGTGCTGCTGGCGCTGCTGCACCACGACCCGCCGCAGTACGTACCGCCCCTATACACACTGCACACGCCATGTTCACCTCGCCGCCGCACGCGCGCCGCCACGCGCTCGTGCACGGCGCGCAGGTGCTGCTGGCGCTGCTGCACCACGACCCGCCGCAGTACGTACCGCCCCTATACACACTGCACACGCCATGTTCACCTCGCCGCCGCACGCGCGCCGCCACGCGCTCGTGCACGGCGCGCAGGTGCTGCTGGCGCTGCTGCACCACGACCCGCCGCAGTACGTACCGCCCCTATACACACTGCACACGCCATGTTCACCTCGCCGCCGCACGCGCGCCGCCACGCGCTCGTGCACGGCGCGCAGGTGCTGCTGGCGCTGCTGCACCACGACCCGCCGCAGTACGTACCGCCCCTATACACACTGCACACGCCATGTTCACCTCGCCGCCGCACGCGCGCCGCCACGCGCTCGTGCACGGCGCGCAGGTGCTGCTGGCGCTGCTGCACCACGACCCGCCGCAGTACGTACCGCCCCTATACACACTGCACACGCCATGTTCACCTCGCCGCCGCACGCGCGCCGCCACGCGCTCGTGCACGGCGCGCAGGTGCTGCTGGCGCTGCTGCACCACGACCCGCCGCAGTACGTACCGCCCCTATACACACTGCACACGCCATGTTCACCTCGCCGCCGCACGCGCGCCGCCACGCGCTCGTGCACGGCGCGCAGGTGCTGCTGGCGCTGCTGCACCACGACCCGCCGCAGTACGTACCGCCCCTATACACACTGCACACGCCATGTTCACCTCGCCGCCGCACGCGCGCCGCCACGCGCTCGTGCACGGCGCGCAGGTGCTGCTGGCGCTGCTGCACCACGACCCGCCGCAGTACGTACCGCCCCTATACACACTGCACACGCCATGTTCACCTCGCCGCCGCACGCGCGCCGCCACGCGCTCGTGCACGGCGCGCAGGTGCTGCTGGCGCTGCTGCACCACGACCCGCCGCAGTACGTACCGCCCCTATACACACTGCACACGCCATGTTCACCTCGCCGCCGCACGCGCGCCGCCACGCGCTCGTGCACGGCGCGCAGGTGCTGCTGGCGCTGCTGCACCACGACCCGCCGCAGTACGTACCGCCCCTATACACACTGCACACGCCATGTTCACCTCGCCGCCGCACGCGCGCCGCCACGCGCTCGTGCACGGCGCGCAGGTGCTGCTGGCGCTGCTGCACCACGACCCGCCGCAGTACGTACCGCCCCTATACACACTGCACACGCCATGTTCACCTCGCCGCCGCACGCGCGCCGCCACGCGCTCGTGCACGGCGCGCAGGTGCTGCTGGCGCTGCTGCACCACGACCCGCCGCAGTACGTACCGCCCCTATACACACTGCACACGCCATGTTCACCTCGCCGCCGCACGCGCGCCGCCACGCGCTCGTGCACGGCGCGCAGGTGCTGCTGGCGCTGCTGCACCACGACCCGCCGCAGTACGTACCGCCCCTATACACACTGCACACGCCATGTTCACCTCGCCGCCGCACGCGCGCCGCCACGCGCTCGTGCACGGCGCGCAGGTGCTGCTGGCGCTGCTGCACCACGACCCGCCGCAGTACGTACCGCCCCTATACACACTGCACACGCCATGTTCACCTCGCCGCCGCACGCGCGCCGCCACGCGCTCGTGCACGGCGCGCAGGTGCTGCTGGCGCTGCTGCACCACGACCCGCCGCAGTACGTACCGCCCCTATACACACTGCACACGCCATGTTCACCTCGCCGCCGCACGCGCGCCGCCACGCGCTCGTGCACGGCGCGCAGGTGCTGCTGGCGCTGCTGCACCACGACCCGCCGCAGTACGTACCGCCCCTATACACACTGCACACGCCATGTTCACCTCGCCGCCGCACGCGCGCCGCCACGCGCTCGTGCACGGCGCGCAGGTGCTGCTGGCGCTGCTGCACCACGACCCGCCGCAGTACGTACCGCCCCTATACACACTGCACACGCCATGTTCACCTCGCCGTCATGTAATGCACATCCCCAATTTTTACTAGTGTTAACGAATAATTTCAAATGGTGCAGGTTGGAAAAAGGCACGATCGAGGAGGAGGCGGCGCGAACGTACGCCGTGGGTACCAGCGCCGAGCGCAGCGGCGTGGAGCTGGGCGTGGCGCCGCACCTGCCGCTGCTGCACCAGGCGCTGCTGCACGAGCCCGCGCCCGGCGCCGTGGGGCTGGCGCGCGTGCAGGTGGCCGCGCTGCTGGCGCACCTGGCGCTGTCCGAGGTGGAGGAGGTGGCCGCCACCATGCTCACGCTGGGTGAGTGCTATAGCGTGGAGCCGGCCTGGCCCCTGGCCCGCACTGCCGCACTGGCGCTGTCCGAGGTGGAGGAGGTGGCCGCCACCATGCTCACGCTAGGTGAGTGCTATAGCGTGGAGCCGGCCTGGCCCCCGGCCCGCACTGCCGCACTGGCGCTGTCCGAGGTGGAGGAGGTGGCCGCCACCATGCTCACGCTGGGTGAGTGCTATAGCGTGGAGCCGGCCTGGCCCCTGGCCCGCACTGCCGCACTGGCGCTGTCCGAGGTGGAGGAGGTGGCCGCCACCATGCTCACGCTAGGTGAGTGCTATAGCGTGGAGCCGGCCTGGCCCCCGGCCCGCACTGCCGCACTGGCGCTGTCCGAGGTGGAGGAGGTGGCCGCCACCATGCTCACGCTGGGTGAGTGCTATAGCGTGGAGCCGGCCTGGCCCCTGGCCCGCACTGCCGCACTGGCGCTGTCCGAGGTGGAGGAGGTGGCCGCCACCATGCTCACGCTAGGTGAGTGCTATAGCGTGGAGCCGGCCTGGCCCCCGGCCCGCACTGCCGCACTGGCGCTGTCCGAGGTGGAGGAGGTGGCCGCCACCATGCTCACGCTAGGTGAGTGCTATAGCGTGGAGCCGGCCTGGCCCCCGGCCCGCACTGCCGCACTGGCGCTGTCCGAGGTGGAGGAGGTGGCCGCCACCATGCTCACGCTAGGTGAGTGCTATAGCGTGGAGCCGGCCTGGCCCCCGGCCCGCACTGCCGCACTGGCGCTGTCCGAGGTGGAGGAGGTGGCCGCCACCATGCTCACGCTAGGTGAGTGCTATAGCGTGGAGCCGGCCTGGCCCCCGGCCCGCACTGCCGCACTGCCGCTGTCCGAGGTGGAGGAGGTGGCCGCCACCATGCTCACGCTAGGTGAGTGCTGTAGCGTGGAGCCGGCCTGGCCCCTGGCCCGCACTACCGCACTGGCGCTGTCCGAGGTGGAGGAGGTGGCCGCCACCATGCTCACGCTAGGTGAGTGCTGTAGCGTGGAGCCGGCCTGGCCCCTGGCCCGCACTACCGCACTGGCGCTGTCCGAGGTGGAGGAGGTGGCCGCCACCATGCTCACGCTAGGTGAGTGCTGTAGCGTGGAGCCGGCCTGGCCCCTGGCCCGCACTGCCGCACTGGCGCTGTCCGAGGTGGAGGAGGTGGCCGCCACCATGCTCACGCTAGGTGAGTGCTGTAGCGTGGAGCCGGCCTGGCCCCTGGCCCGCACTACCGCACTGGCGCTGTCCGAGGTGGAGGAGGTGGCCGCCACCATGCTCACGCTAGGTGAGTGCTATAGCGCGGAGCCGGCCTGGCCCCCGGCCCGCACTGCCGCACTGGCGCTGTCCGAGGTGGAGGAGGTGGCCGCCACCATGCTCACGCTGGGTGAGTGCTATAGCGTGGAGCCGGCCTGGCCCCTGGCCCGCACTGCCGCACTGGCGCTGTCCGAGGTGGAGGAGGTGGCCGCCACCATGCTCACGCTAGGTGAGTGCTATAGCGTGGAGCCGGCCTGGCCCCCGGCCCGCACTGCCGCACTGGCGCTGTCCGAGGTGGAGGAGGTGGCCGCCACCATGCTCACGCTAGGTGAGTGCTATAGCGTGGAGCCGGCCTGGCCCCCGGCCCGCACTGCCGCACTGGCGCTGTCCGAGGTGGAGGAGGTGGCCGCCACCATGCTCACGCTAGGTGAGTGCTATAGCGTGGAGCCGGCCTGGCCCCCGGCCCGCACTGCCGCACTGGCGCTGTCCGAGGTGGAGGAGGTGGCCGCCACCATGCTCACGCTAGGTGAGTGCTATAGCGTGGAGCCGGCCTGGCCCCCGGCCCGCACTGCCGCACTGCCGCTGTCCGAGGTGGAGGAGGTGGCCGCCACCATGCTCACGCTAGGTGAGTGCTGTAGCGTGGAGCCGGCCTGGCCCCTGGCCCGCACTACCGCACTGGCGCTGTCCGAGGTGGAGGAGGTGGCCGCCACCATGCTCACGCTAGGTGAGTGCTGTAGCGTGGAGCCGGCCTGGCCCCTGGCCCGCACTACCGCACTGGCGCTGTCCGAGGTGGAGGAGGTGGCCGCCACCATGCTCACGCTAGGTGAGTGCTGTAGCGTGGAGCCGGCCTGGCCCCTGGCCCGCACTGCCGCACTGGCGCTGTCCGAGGTGGAGGAGGTGGCCGCCACCATGCTCACGCTAGGTGAGTGCTGTAGCGTGGAGCCGGCCTGGCCCCTGGCCCGCACTACCGCACTGGCGCTGTCCGAGGTGGAGGAGGTGGCCGCCACCATGCTCACGCTAGGTGAGTGCTATAGCGCGGAGCCGGCCTGGCCCCCGGCCCGCACTGCCGCACTGGCGCTGTCCGAGGTGGAGGAGGTGGCCGCCACCATGCTCACGCTAGGTGAGTGCTGTAGCGTGGAGCCGGCCTGGCCCCTGGCCCGCACTACCGCACTGGCGCTGTCCGAGGTGGAGGAGGTGGCCGCCACCATGCTCACGCTAGGTGAGTGCTATAGCGTGGAGCCGGCCTGGCCCCCGGCCCGCACTGCCGCACTGGCGCTGTCCGAGGTGGAGGAGGTGGCCGCCACCATGCTCACGCTAGGTGAGTGCTGTAGCGTGGAGCCGGCCTGGCCCCTGGCCCGCACTACCGCACTGGCGCTGTCCGAGGTGGAGGAGGTGGCCGCCACCATGCTCACGCTAGGTGAGTGCTATAGCGTGGAGCCGGCCTGGCCCCCGGCCCGCACTGCCGCACTGGCGCTGTCCGAGGTGGAGGAGGTGGCCGCCACCATGCTCACGCTAGGTGAGTGCTATAGCGTGGAGCCGGCCTGGCCCCCGGCCCGCACTGCCGCACTGGCGCTGTCCGAGGTGGAGGAGGTGGCCGCCACCATGCTCACGCTAGGTGAGTGCTGTAGCGTGGAGCCGGCCTGGCCCCCGGCCCCTGGCCCGCACTGCCGCACTGGCGCTGTCCGAGGTGGAGGAGGTGGCCGCCACCATGCTCACGCTAGGTGAGTGCTGTAGCGTGGAGCCGGCCTGGCCCCCGGCTTGGTGGGTCTGGCCCCTGGCTTCTAGCCCGCCTCTCACTGCTGCACCAGGCGTTGCTTCAGTTACATAACATGCCGTTAACGAGAGTTGAATGTCTCCAGGAACCCCGGGCGTGCTGGTGGACATGTTCTTCCAGTACCCCAACAACAACTTCCTGCACGCGCAGGTGTACACGCTGCTCAAGCACGCGCTCACCAACAGGGTGTACCGCACGCAGTACGCCAGGCATGTGAGTATCTGCATATTCGCATATACCAACCAGGGATGTGCATTGCATAATTATGCACAAGACTGATAGAAATTCTAAAAAATAAGTATACACGCATATATGACGGAGGTCAGAATAAGCAGGTATTTATGAACTTGCATCGAAATGTTAATATTAATGTGGATCTACCTGGGATTACTGACGGACGTCCCCGTTTCATAGTCTGTGCATGGAGTTCTTCTACGAAAAATAGTGCAAGCGACTTTCGACCTTAATGACATTTTTAACAACCTGTTTTTTCACTCGGCGCGGCGAGGACGTTGATCACGAATATAAGAAAAAGAATTCGCCAGTTGTGGTGTTAGCATACTCACAAGTCTTTATAACCGCATACTCTTCTCCGGTAAGATCTCAAAAGATTGGAGGCTCAAAGGCTCAATGCCTATTCCTAGACATTCAGAAGGCGTTCAACTGTGTTCCTCGCGCGGTGATCTGGTGGGCCCTGCGGTCCAAGGGAAACCCGGAAGCTTACATTGACACCATCGAGAAATGTACTACGATTCCGGTTCCGTGGTTCGGTTCGTTGTTGGAGGCACGAAAACCTTCCCCTTCACCGTCGTCGGGTTACACCAAGGATCCGTATTTAGTTCTTACCTGTTCAGCTTGGTATTGGACGGTTTCCAATTGAGGAAAAGCCGAATTGTAGAATATAATTTAAGCACTTTCTTGATAGAAAATATATGCAGTTTTTGTTGCTTTAAAATCACTTAAATAAAAATACTTAAATATCACTTTAAAAAAATGTAATTATGTTTCCAGTTGCTTGTGGAGTGTGACCTGCTCACGCGGCTCATGGACGTGTTTGAGGAGAACAAGAGCAATAAGTAAGTAGTAGTCTTTGTTTTACCTTAACTGTGAACGTCTGGGTTTATTTTGTTTAATATATACGAAGAGGGTAATATTGTGACCCGTCTTGAGGTCTTTAACGATGTCTTCGTTTTAATGTTTACCAAAAATGTGAATGTTAGTTCGTGTGTAATGTTGGTTCCTGTGAAATGTTGTTTCGTGTGAAATGTTGATTCGTCTGAAATGTTGGTTGGTGTGAAATGTTGATTCGTGTGAAATGTTGATTCGTGTGAAATGTTGGTTCCTGTGAAATGTTGATTCGTGTGAAATGTTGATTCGTCTGAAATGTTGGTTGGTGTGAAATGTTGGTTCCTGTGAAATGTTCGTTCGTGTGAAATCTTGGTTCGTGTGAGATGTTGGTTCGTGTGAAATGTTGGTTCTTGTGAAATGTTGGTTCATGTGAAATGTTCGTTCGTGTGAAATGTTGATTCGTGTGAAATGTTTTATTTTGATTTTATTATAATAATTTAAATGTATGATGCTAGTCAGTATGTTTGCGAGCGCTGTACCGTTTCCGTGGTATCCGTGGCGTGGCGGGGAACGCTGTGAATAGAAAGAAAAAGCATGAGAAGAGTGAGTGAGAAATCGCGGGAGCGTTACAGCGCCTGCGGTCACACTATATCCCCTCGCCCCCAGGGAGGCGGCGCTGGCGGGAGGCGCGGCGGGCGGGGGCAAGGCCCGCGCGGCCTACATGGGGCACGCCGTACTCGCGCTGGCGCTGTGCGCACGCGCACTGGACGGCGACGCGGCGCTCTCGCACTCGCTGTCACTGCCGGCGGCAGCGGCGGCGCGCTGGCCGGCCTTCCGCGAGCAGGCGCTGCGGCCGCTGCTGCAGCATCACGACATGCCGCTCGTACGTACCACCTGTCCCCTCGCCCCTAGGGACGCGGCGCTCTCGCACTCGCTGTCACTGCCGGCGGCAGCGGCGGCGCGCTGGCCGGCCTTCCGCGAGCAGGCGCTGCGGCCGCTGCTGCAGCATCACGACATGCCGCTCGTACGTACCACCTGTCCCCTCGCCCCTAGGGACGCGGCGCTCTCGCACTCGCTGTCACTGCCGGCGGCAGCGGCGGCGCGCTGGCCGGCCTTCCGCGAGCAGGCGCTGCGGCCGCTGCTGCAGCATCACGACATGCCGCTCGTACGTACCACCTGTCCCCTCGCCCCTAGGGACGCGGCGCTCTCGCACTCGCTGTCACTGCCGGCGGCAGCGGCGGCGCGCTGGCCGGCCTTCCGCGAGCAGGCGCTGCGGCCGCTGCTGCAGCATCACGACATGCCGCTCGTACGTACCACCTGTCCCCTCGCCCCTAGGGACGCGGCGCTCTCGCACTCGCTGTCACTGCCGGCGGCAGCGGCGGCGCGCTGGCCGGCCTTCCGCGAGCAGGCGCTGCGGCCGCTGCTGCAGCATCACGACATGCCGCTCGTACGTACCACCTGTCCCCTCGCCCCTAGGGACGCGGCGCTCTCGCACTCGCTGTCACTGCCGGCGGCGGCGGCGGCGCGCTGGCCGGCCTTCCGCGAGCAGGCGCTGCGGCCGCTGCTGCAGCATCACGACATGCCGCTCGTACGTACCACCTGTCCCCTCGCCCCTAGGGACGCGGCGCTCTCGCACTCGCTGGCGCTGCCGGCGGCGGCGGCGGCGCGCTGGCCGGCCTTCCGCGAGCAGGCGCTGCGGCCGCTGCTGCAGCATCACGACATGCCGCTCGTACGTACCACCTGTCCCCTCGCCCCTAGGGACGCGGCGCTCTCGCACTCGCTGTCACTGCCGGCGGCAGCGGCGGCGCGCTGGCCGGCCTTCCGCGAGCAGGCGCTGCGGCCGCTGCTGCAGCATCACGACATGCCGCTCGTACGTACCACCTGTCCCCTCGCCCCTAGGGACGCGGCGCTCTCGCACTCGCTGTCACTGCCGGCGGCAGCGGCGGCGCGCTGGCCGGCCTTCCGCGAGCAGGCGCTGCGGCCGCTGCTGCAGCATCACGACATGCCGCTCGTACGTACCACCTGTCCCCTCGCCCCTAGGGACGCGGCGCTCTCGCACTCGCTGTCACTGCCGGCGGCGGCGGCGGCGCGCTGGCCGGCCTTCCGCGAGCAGGCGCTGCGGCCGCTGCTGCAGCATCACGACATGCCGCTCGTACGTACCACCTGTCCCCTCGCCCCTAGGGACGCGGCGCTCTCGCACTCGCTGGCGCTGCCGGCGGCGGCGGCGGCGCGCTGGCCGGCCTTCCGCGAGCAGGCGCTGCGGCCGCTGCTGCAGCATCACGACATGCCGCTCGTACGTACCACCTGTCCCCTCGCCCCTAGGGACGCGGCGCTCTCGCACTCGCTGGCGCTGCCGGCGGCGGCGGCGGCGCGCTGGCCGGCCTTCCGCGAGCAGGCGCTGCGGCCGCTGCTGCAGCATCACGACATGCCGCTCGTACGTACCACCTGTCCCCTCGCCCCTAGGGACGCGGCGCTCTCGCACTCGCTGTCACTGCCGGCGGCAGCGGCGGCGCGCTGGCCGGCCTTCCGCGAGCAGGCGCTGCGGCCGCTGCTGCAGCATCACGACATGCCGCTCGTACGTACCACCTGTCCCCTCGCCCCTAGGGACGCGGCGCTCTCGCACTCGCTGTCACTGCCGGCGGCAGCGGCGGCGCGCTGGCCGGCCTTCCGCGAGCAGGCGCTGCGGCCGCTGCTGCAGCATCACGACATGCCGCTCGTACGTACCACCTGTCCCCTCGCCCCTAGGGACGCGGCGCTCTCGCACTCGCTGTCACTGCCGGCGGCAGCGGCGGCGCGCTGGCCGGCCTTCCGCGAGCAGGCGCTGCGGCCGCTGCTGCAGCATCACGACATGCCGCTCGTACGTACCACCTGTCCCCTCGCCCCTAGGGACGCGGCGCTCTCGCACTCGCTGTCACTGCCGGCGGCGGCGGCGGCGCGCTGGCCGGCCTTCCGCGAGCAGGCGCTGCGGCCGCTGCTGCAGCATCACGACATGCCGCTCGTACGTACCACCTGTCCCCTCGCCCCTAGGGACGCGGCGCTCTCGCACTCGCTGGCGCTGCCGGCGGCGGCGGCGGCGCGCTGGCCGGCCTTCCGCGAGCAGGCGCTGCGGCCGCTGCTGCAGCATCACGACATGCCGCTCGTACGTACCACCTGTCCCCTCGCCCCTAGGGACGCGGCGCTCTCGCACTCGCTGGCGCTGCCGGCGGCGGCGGCGGCGCGCTGGCCGGCCTTCCGCGAGCAGGCGCTGCGGCCGCTGCTGCAGCATCACGACATGCCGCTCGTACGTACCACCTGTCCCCTCGCCCCTAGGGACGCGGCGCTCTCGCACTCGCTGGCGCTGCCGGCGGCGGCGGCGGCGCGCTGGCCGGCCTTCCGCGAGCAGGCGCTGCGGCCGCTGCTGCAGCATCACGACATGCCGCTCGTACGTACCACCTCTCGCACTCGCTGCAACCTATTCAGGAGGCCTTGGTTCGATTCCCGCTCAGTGCAAATATTTGTATACACTGACCGGGAATGTGCACTGATTTGGATGTTGCCGTGCCTCGGCTTAAACCATCAATCCCAGTTGGGATACGAATATCAATAGCAGTCGTTACGGGCAGTTGAAGCCCTCAAAAGTCCGACTAATCTAACTACAGAACCACGATATCGCCAATTAATTGTGAAGGTGAAAAGATAATAGACTGGCCAGCTGACCCCCAACTGAATTGGAGTAGGGCTCAAAAAATGATGATTATTGTTAAAACATTATATGTTTCGTCCCACAGGGCGGCTACTACCCTTCGGAGAACTTCTACGAGGTGGAGATCATGCCGGACCCGCTGGCCACCAACTACGACGTGAGTACATCGTCTGATACATACTTATAACGACCTATAATTGAAATAATTTAATTCTGACAGTTGTATTCTAGGGTTGGAGGGTCTTAAATCGGTTGTGAGAATAATCATTTCTAGTTACAAAAGAATCATCGCATCATTACCAGAATATAACTTTTGTTACATTTTACGTTACTGACGACGCGTATCGGTCATTATTCACCAGCTGTTGCACCGGTGAAAACAACTGTATTGTATGAGAAATCGTTTGAATGGTAGAGGTATTGCTAGGGGTACCAGCGACTGCGACTTATCCTTGTATTACAACAATAAAGTTTACTTTTGTTCTAACAACTATCAATCAAATATTATAAAAAAATCAGTTCAGTAGTGTGGTAATACTGTTATGTCGTCGTCTTTGTTACTTAAATATATTTATCTACTCTGATACTATAATACAAAGATTATAAAATTGAAATTAGAACTCTTATGACAAACATTACGCACAGGCCAAAAAAAAAGTTTTATTACGATACAGGTCTTGTATGGACACCTATATCATAAAATAACTTTTTAATCATAACGATACACCTATACAACCTCCATCTCGACTGAACCTCTACTTTAAAAAAAGAATTTGCCATTTCGGAAGAAAAAAAAAGAAACACGCATGCGCAATCGAAGTTTGTGCCTTGGCGCGAATATTTTTTTTTTGTTCTATACATTTAAATTAAACAAAGTTTGGTTTGGTTTGGTTTGTAAAATAAATTAGTTTATGTATTATAGTATGAGAGTAGATAAAGTAGTGTATGACACTGTACATAACTTGGTCTTATAACACTCGTGTGATACTATAAAAAAACTCGCCTACGGCTCGTTTTTTTAAAACACACTCGTGTTATAAGAACCCTTATTATGCAACAGTATCATAAACTACTATAATAAAACGTAACGAAAGTTAACGAGTATAGATAATCTTCTTACGAGTAAAATGTAACAACCTAAGACAATATAGCCACAACACTAAAATTAAAAAAACAAAATCATAAACTTAGCGGTCTTACGAGGTCTCGGAGAAATAAAGAATCACGCCATAGTTTAAATTGTTTATTTATTATTATAAATTGCAAATACAGGTTGATACAGGATGTCATGTTCTTAAATTAGGGTAACACTTAAGTAATTTACATGTAACACATTAACAACAATAAATTAACACATTAATCAAATTATAACTTATATACATGCTAGTTTAAATAACAATCAAGTAATCATCCACAGAGTAGAAATATTTCTCTAGTAACATTTTTTAAGCAAATCTTTTGCAACGTCAATACAAGGCTCTTCAAGAATTGTCTTTGGTAGATGATTCAATATTCTAGGAGCCATACAGAAAATGCTCTTATTTAAGTATGCAGTGGAGTGGAGGGAATATAAATTTTTGAATTATGTCTCTTAGTTTTCAGCTTCTCGAAGAAATCAATATTCTTTTTTATAAAGATCTAACTGTGTCTAAGATATAGACACACAAGGCCGAGTCGAAATGTTTAGTTTAAAGGGACGACAGCTATCAATTGTTTTTATATTGCAGATGGCCTTTATGCATTTCTTTTGCGCTTTAAACTAAATAGTTTAAAGCGCAAAAGAAGCGTACAATAAAAATTTATTGTACGCTAAATTTAAATTTAAACTTAAATATGTCACACTATATTTTTAAACGTGCTATCATAAGTTATTACGAATTTACAAATTATTAAACTTAAATTATAATAGCTTTTTGTTTCGCTCCAATCGTGCCTCATTACGTTCTATGACTCAGGGCATCTGTCATAATGCACCTTATAAATTATTTCAACTATAACAACACTTCTTTCATTCGTTGTTACGCTGCGCCTATTACGCGAGCTACAACAAACTTGCAACAACATCTGTTTAATGCCTTGTTTCCTGTACTGAAACACCAATTACAGACAAAAATAATACAATGAAGTAAGTTGTATTATTTTTGTTTTTTATGATTTTGACGGGATTACATAGCAACGGCATTTCGCACGGATTGTGAAAGTGTTAGACGCCTCCATTTTTCGTCTGAAGAGGACATAAGTAACGCTAGTGTTACCAATTATAAGCGGACGTCATAAGCTATCTGTTAGACCGTGTATTTGTGTGCGATCCTAGCAGTATTAAAGAAAATTATTGTCATTAAGTTTGCTGATAGCAGTGGTTTACTTTGTTTAGCTATTAATATCAAGAGCATTGGAGTTATTGTAAAGACAGGCAGTTCAATTATAAAGTTATAATAAATAAATAAATTATATTGCCGTGCATGGCTTGGCTAGTTCTGTGAGTTCGATTCCTGCTCAATACAAATATTATTTGCTTTGGTCTCAGTGTTGCCATGCTTCGAAAAGCACGTTAAGCCGTCGGTCCCGGTTGTCTTTCGTTATATCGTATATAAATTAATTTAATTCTATGATTTGAGGCAAATGGGTGAAATGGGTCTCACAAATTTGCCGGCAGTAGTATTAGTACCTCGGCTTCGCTGATTTGTTTTGTTTTTATAGTATTCGCTTTGTTTATGTGGCGGTTAGTTCAACGACATGGGCGCGGGCGGCGCCATCGACGAGCTGCCCGACGAGCTGGGCGCCGACGGCGGGCCCGAGGTACGGCCGCACCCTCCTCACTACTCTGTTACCCGCAGCAGGCTGGCAATACGCGCCTGTCTATACCCGGGAGCAAGATGGGGACTCCGACACCCGTAGAGGACCAGCTAGGAGGCAACCCTCGACCCACAAACAGTGTGCGCTTTAGTCGGTTCGAGTCCGATACGTCCACCCCCTCAGTCTTCGGCGAGGTGAGGGAGGGCAGGGCGGGGATTATACGCATTTTAAAGAATCACCTTGACTGATGGTGTTTGATAGATTTTGTCACACATATTGAAGAAACTACTTGTACTGTTCCACTATATTTTATTAAGCAACTTTTACAAACACGGGCAATAATTTAGTTTGTTTTTTTTTTCTTTACCTGCAGGGCTAACATGCGCACCACGAGATAGCTATCTCGAGGCATTTTGCAGTTTTATATTGATATCGACTGTTAATAACATGACAAATTTCATGGCGCTCTGTCAGATGTCGACATAACTTAACTTCGAGAAATCATCTCTACTTAGTGTCTGCAAATTGTAACATACGTGGCCTTATTTATTCGAATTTTGACATTTAAAATATTTCGTCTCCCGTCTTTCATTTGGTCGACGAGAAGTTATCTCGGGTAAACTTTTCTTGTGCTCAGTTCATTTTGGATCAAAATTTAGTACCTTTGTGCTGAAAATGGCGGTGCCATATTATCGGAGCCAACATCACGGTATTGCCCCGATATCGGATCACAAAAAGACTAAAACAGCGACTGCAAGCAATTTTCGACCTTAATGACATTTCCTTTGTTACGTGTCTTTTCGCGTTAATTGATGACGCTGATCACCAACATAAGAAAAAAGAATCGATAGCAAGTCATGTCAATAAGGTCGAAAATCGTTTGCACTATTTTTTGTCTTTTTTCACCCCTAGCATCCCTAACTAGTCTGTGCTTTCGAGCAAATGGCCGAATCGGGCCGATTTTATCGGATAAATGTGAAAACAGCACAAGATGTCGGTTACCGGACGTCGGCTATCGACGTCCGACACCGATAGTTTGACGCGACAAAATATGTCGACGTTTCTTCGCTCGAGAAGACTCGAGATGATATCTCATATCGATTCGAGATAGTTGACGACGTGCGCATGTTAGCCCTGCTGGGCACATTAATATGTCTTCATCTCGCATCTCGCGTTATAAATGTATGTACGTTTGTGTGCAGATTTGCGGCGCGGCAGGCTCGGCGGGCGAGTCGCCCGACTTCATAGCGGACGGGCTGGGGATCGACGACAGCGACAAGGTGAGTGCCCGCCACACACAATACACTAGCTACTGCCCGCGGCTTGGGCCGCTTGACAACCCCTTTGTGTTCCGTAATAAAAAGCATTATGTGTTATACGGATTATTGAGATAACTGTACTCAATTTGTGATGTGGCGTGGAAATGCAGATAACGACCGAGATATAGTTTTTTATATATATAGGACACGTCGCCTGATGGTAAGCTAAAGGCAGTCTTAGGAAAGAGAGTCACCATTACATAGACGTCTCATGTCAACAATGGTGGCACTCAGCTTGACGGCTTCATCTGTCGAGGATTGTCGCCTGCGCACCGCGGGCCACCCCCGCCCCTCTAGTGCTGCGCTCACAGCCCCCGCCCGGTTGCACTTGCTGACCCTGAACACAATCCAACCGAGATTAGATTACTGCGGAAGGTTTTTCGCAATCGTGTGTGGGTTTTTGATGTTTCATAGCTACAGGCTTTGTAATTTTGATTTAGTGTCAACACTACGAATCTCCAAGCCTTGGTATTCGAACCGTAACTTTCAGTGTAATTATAAAATCACCGCACTTTTTTTCACGAGCGGTTTATAGATTATTTGATAGTCATAGCGACTAGCGTATATTACAGTGACGCCATCTATTTCCAGATGACGCATGCCAAGAACAACTTCTTAGAGCTGGCCAGTCAGAGATTCGACGCCGAGTAAGTATTACCTATTTAACGCTAAGCTACAATAAACTTTTTAAACAATATTGCCGTGCTGGATCCCGGTGGATTGAACAAGGTGACCCATCTCTTTCTATGGGTGTCGTATCAGACGACTAAGTTACAGGGGCTGCTCTTCATCCGACAGTTAACATAAAGCCCCTGAGTAAGTGCCCGCTTGATGGAATAGGCTCGCCCCCTATTACGTGGGATTGAGATTCATAGTTGGCGAAATATGGGTGTTAATACACCCTCTGCTTACTCCTTCAGGAACTTACAGGCGTGAGTATATGTATGTGTATTACTACTAACCCTGAAAGGGGGTTGATTTCTAAGGAAACATTACATACATATAACGCTATCTATATCCATGGTAAGCATAGCTTAACTAGCTTGTGCTATCGAATCTAGAACGCGGATAAAAATCCTTAAATATTTTTTTGTAAATATATACATTATATAGGAAACACCCGGACTTATGCAAATATACATATTCATACATAAAAATATTTGTACTAAGCGGGAATCGAACCCGCGCATTCTGCGTAGCAGTCGAAAGTTCTACCGCCACGCTACAGTGGCAGTCGGCCATTATAAGTACACTCTTACTTCTAAAAGTCCTTTGGATTTTTATACAACTTTCCAACCCTCGTTTTACCCCTTTAGGGGTGAAGTTTCGTAAAATCCGTTCTTAGCGGTTAGTCTACACTCTATAAGGGACCTTCCTGCCAAATTTCAAGTTTGTAGGTGTTATAGTTTCTGAGATTTTGTGATTAATCAGTGAGTGGTATTTCGCTTATATATATATATAGAAGATAGTAGATTTATCGACAACAATGTTTGTTCGTTGCAGCATGTGGGACGACTCGGGCGACGCGGAGGAGAACGACTTGGACGCGCCTTCCGACATCGCGCGGGACGTGCTCGACCAGCAGTCGCGTAAGGACATAATACCTTAGTTGAATTACATTTTAAAGCATTTAGGCTAAATATTCAAATCGATTAAGATAGGAAAATGTTTGAATCGATTCAGACGGAGTTCGAACCCGCGATCTTTCACTTACAGGGAGATTTGAATACTAAACTACCGTACCGTGCTTGAATTCATTTAATTTTTTTCTTCATAATATATCTGTTTTTGAGGCGGACTATCGTAACCAATGAATGATTTTATAATTAGTTTTAGACATTGATTTTTGATGATTCCGCCTAAACAATTTAATGAAATTTCTGATTCATAATTTACCTATCCAAATTGATATATGTGCTACAGTTGTTTACAATTGGCCTTATGATAGTAGTTGTATAGTTGGCGATAAGATCGCAATATCTAGAGTTACGACGTGTTTCATGTAACACTTTGGTTCGACTTAAATCCTACCGGTAGCTCATTGATACTTAACATGGTTTTAGCTACTTCTATCATTAGTTTTCCGTAAGGGCCTGTGGTCTTTGGAACAAACTTTTATAAGTAAGAAGTGATACCTGAAAATATGACTGCATTAGAGTATTAATGCCTGGTTAATATTATACCAGTAGAATTCCAGTCTAGTGAGCGAATCTGGTGCTAGAATACTACTGGAATAATGTAAAACACTATTGGAATGTGTCCAGTATGTAATACCAGTCCAGGGGATTGTTCAAACGCGTTTAAAATACACTACAACCCAGTTCAACATGGGACTGGATTAATTTCCTGGATTATATTTTATGAACCGGGTATTACAAGGGTAATGAAAGCCAACCTTACTCATTGACACTAGGTTATATTAGGTCTTTACATATGAAATTATCGTTTTATCGAACTGGCCAAACGATGGATTTTTGAGATCAAAAATCACAAAAATCTAGCGTTTTGTTAGAAATACTAAATTCAAATTCATTTCTATTTTAAGCTTTCCCATTTGTGTCTCGAAAGCGATGATTCTTTTGATTTGGCGCTATTAAATTTTGGTTTATTTTCTTAAAATGCCAATTTCATAATTATATAAGGTTCTAATTTTAAAAAGCACCTCTGCCTACCCCTTCGGAGATATAGGCGTGAGTTTATGTTATGTTCTAATATTCCATTAGTGCTTTACTAGTGATAGAGCCAGCGACGTCGTATGGTATATTTATCAGCGCTCTCACCCGCTACAGCGTGGGAGTCAGCGGAGCCGGGCGCGTGCGGCGGCGAGGGCTGGGCGCACTTCGGCAGCGCGCCGCCGCTCGCCCCGCACGACCCCTTCGCGCCCGCGCCGCCCGCCTCTCCGCCCCGCTCGCCGCGCTCGCCCCACTCGCCCCGCTCGCCCCGCTCGCCCCACTCGCCGCGCCGCTCGCCGCGCTCGCCGCGCTCGCCCGCCACGCCGCCCGCCGACGACCACTTCGCAGAGTTCTCGCCCTACTGGCCCTACGACACGCAGCCCATCGGTCAGTATATCGCTGTTTTGTATCTTGTTATGGAGAAGGCAGCCTGAGTCATACTAATTCTCTACTGTACTCCATTCGGTTACGTATTTAACTGAACGTGAAGAATCTTCAAATCGATTATGATAGGAAAAAGATGAATCGACTGGAGCGGGATACGGCTTGAGTCGATTTGATCAGCGGGACAGCGGGATTTGATCTCGTGACCGACCGGTCCCCCCTAAGGGACCCCTTACCTCTTGGTCCTATCCTAATCGATGTGAATAGTAAACATACTAAATGCTTAAAAATTTCATTGAAGTAAACATTCTTGATGTATCTTTTTATTTATATTTTATTGTTTAAAAACTCATTTTATAGACTAAAAACCGAAATCGAACTATTAGTTAAGACAGTTAGTTAGCCTAATTTATTTGTTTAATATGTTTCTTTAAAAAAAATGCTACAGAATTGTTTAACTTTAGTGAAGTACTTAACGGAATGGAGTATAAGTAATTGTGATTCTCAACTAATTCCTGACGTATATTGTTATGCAGATAATACATACACGTTCAGTCTAAAAACATACACATTTTTATTTTTTCTATGTACTTGACATGCTTTCTTGATTTCACCTGGCTCGATGGTAAGCTGAAAGCAAAGTCTCAGGAAACAGGGTCACCATTACAGACACATACCACGTTGCAATGGTGACATATAAAGTTATATTATGTAAATGTGCAACCATATCTTCTTTGTCGCCTGCACCTTTAGGGGCTATCCATTGATCACGTGAGACTTGAAAAGGAGGGGGGGGGGGGGGGAGGAAGAGTTTGACATAAATCACGAAATATCACATGGCGGCAGGATTATAATAAGGTATCACGTGTATTTATTTTTTCGTCAAACGCACGATTTCTAAACCGAAAAGTCTAGTCTGTCTAGATATTTTATCATTATGCTTAATTTCTAGTATGTGATAATTATTTCTAGTTTTATCTTAAGAATTGAGTATGCAATGTTAACAATGCTTTTTGGTAATACCTTTTTTTTACGTGCGGGAAATCCCCACGGATATCCCCCCTCCGGAGCCAGAGATTTTGTCGGACTCGAACTCGACTAAACCGCACGCCACCTGTGGGTCGTAGTCCTAGGCTGACCCAGGGCCATCCCTCCTCGGAGTCTGGCTCTCCTCGGGGTTTAGCCCCTTTGGTACTTTTTAATACCTGTATTGAAAAATAATTATTATTAAAATTAAAATTCTAAGATTCTTTGTAGATATTAAAATACAAGTGATGTTGGGGAGGGGCGGGGCGATTCTTAAAACGCACCACGTATCACCAAGATCATGTGATTAATGGTCGGCCCCTTAGTACATAACCTCACGTCTGATACCTACATTTCAGATTCAAACTCCACCACGAAGCTGGAATCCAACTTAGCCAGCATGCGTTTAGACGGCGAGCTATCCGACGAGCGCATGGACTCTGCCAGCAGTACTTCTCTCGCCAACAATCTGCTCACAGCCATGTCGGCCATGTCGCCGGACGCCATCGCCAATATCGTCAACGCGAACCTACCATCCCCGCCTTCCCCACCTGCCCCACCCGCCCCACAAGAAGGCCAGGCGGGGCAAGAACACAGGTGATCGGCGCCCTGCCTACCTCCGGACTTGTTGTATGTTTAGTTTCGTATCGTCGCCTCGCATTGTAATGAATGCTTGTCTTGTACAATCAAAACGAGCTTAATTACAAAGTCCCACAATGATCTCAATACTAAGGTATTAAGACCAAATTGAACAGTTTTATTGATTTAAATTGTATTATTAGCCGAACTAAAGGTGTGTACCAAATATAAAACAGTCAGTCAACAGGAAGAGAGGGAAACCAAGGAATTGAGATCATTTTGAGTACTTTGTTCGTCAAGATCCATCTAATGCAGAGTGTACCAAACTACTGTATCATGTATCGAGAGCGTGTTGCCGATTGTGATATCTTTACATTTTTGTATCATGTTTTTTAATGATACAGTTATTTGTGTATCACTGACTATTTAAAATCAATGTGTACAGTCAGGGTCAGAACGGTTTTGTCTGCAAAGGCGTCAATGCTGACTGTATACGCCCTTTTCAAGCAGGAAATAAATAAACCCACATTTCGCCAATTATGTTTTCAGTGGCGTATTACTATCAATCAAGCATTCTTTTCTAAGATCCGTACCTCAGTCACACTAGAAGGTCACTGTCTCAAGTGAAACACAAAAAGAAAGTGAATCATACAATTGAGTGTAAGATAAGATAAGATATGCATTCATTACATTAGTGTAAGGGTAGTAAATATCCAGTTTATATTTAGTCGCAATGTGCACCGTTGTGTGCAGTACGAATATTAGTTCAATGGGTCGAGCTGCTCTGGTCAATGTCACGGACTTCGGTTATTTCGAGAGATAGGACACTTGTCAAGCATTCATTTGAGAACTCGTAGAGTAGAATTTACTGTCAGTATTAGAGCTACCTTGAGTGGCAGGGTGCTTTGCTGGTCCAGTTCGATCTGATACTGACTGAACAGAGGACATGCGATGCCATTGATGATTTAAATAACTCCTATACCTATGTACGTTTAAAGTTCATTCCCAACTGAAAGAGCAGCGGCGTTTAGCGGCTTTTTGAGGTAAAATATTAATCACTAGCTGCTGCCCGCGGCTCCGCCCGCGTGGATGTCACTTATCGCGTAGTGTTTTTTCTTGCAATTAAAATAGCCTATATTAATCAGTGATAATGTAGCATTGGGCCAGCCTAGCACTACGACCCACAGATGGCGTGCGGTTTAGTCGGTTCGAGTCCGACATAACCTCAAAGTCGCTCAACGAGCTATGGAAAGGGCTATGCTTGGTATTTCCCTACGTGATCGCGTCAAAATGATGCTATCCGAAGGAGAACAAAAGTAACCGACAGCCCAGCGGATTAGCTCGTTGAAGTGGCAGTGGGCGGGACACATAGCGCGCAGAACTGATGGAGCAAAAGAGTTCTGGAATGGCGACCGCGTACTGGCAAACGTAGTGTAGAACGCCCAACGGCTAGGTGGAAGGACGACCTCATCAAGGTCGCCGGGAAGCGCTGGATGCGGGCTGCTTTAGATCGGTCGTTCTGGAAGTCTATGGGAGAGGCCTATGTTCAGCACTGGACTGTGTATGGCTGATATGATGATGATGATGAATGTAGCATTCAAATGGTGCAAGAATTTTTGAGCTAATCCGTTACAAACATACTTACATACAAATCTTTCCTTTTTATAATAGTATAGATAATCATAGTTTGAATGATGAGTTTGTGCGAATACAGGTGCAATAATGTTCTTATAGATTTGAAAGTTATGTGATCGAGCCATTTTGAATCTGAAGAAAAATGAGAAAGATAAGAAAAGAAATCAAATACGTGAGAAAAATGATAGTCACTTGAATGTGTAGGAAGGGCCGCGCCCGCTAGCGATCATTTTTAGTACAAAAGTTTGGCCGCTGCCGCCCGCAGTTCCTCCGATGGGGATGGACTCTTAAACCAGCTTAAAGAGTAACACCTCCTATACTTCTAAAAGCTGTTAACACTCCAAGCAGCACTTTGATACAGCTCCAATCATGTGATATGTTGAAAACGGTCCGTGACATTGATCAGGCGTATCGAGTAAGTTAAATAATTCCAAATACCAATAGCCTGACAACGTGGGGTCCAATCTGAAAATTCCTTCTGTCCTATCTCTTATGACGAGCCAGTTTCGATGCGAAATTACATTTTAGTTGTATAAGTATTGCGTTATTGTTCTAGCAAAGGCAACAGTGTATTATATAAAGTTTGTTTATACTTCAATCTGTGTAATCCGCTATGTATTGTGTAATATACGTTTTTTTATTATAATCGCTGGTATCACAACGATGTGTAAACTTGTATATATAATTATTATTAATTGGGGCAATTATCGAGCTTTACCCTTATATCGTAATAATTCTTGATGTTATAGGAAATTTTATTGTCGGGACGAATGCGTGTTAGCTAAATTGAGTTATATCTGTTGTGTGTTGTGCGAGGCGGGACATGGTCATAGCCGATACTGTACACATATGAGAGTCCTATTTCGGCCAATGGGTGTATTAAAATCTGTCGCGTATAAAAACGAGGCATTTTACTGCTTGCGAAAATTAAAGTGACAAGTTTACAGTGCAATGTTATTTAGGGTTGGTTTTTGTGAAGTTTAGTGTTTTTGCAAGGTTATTGTGAAGTTTAGTGGCCAAGGGTTGAAATTTTCAAAAGGGAAATTGGTAAAAATTACTATATCTCGATCTAGTTTGATATGCACTATGCGATCCACTGGGAAGCTGTTAAGAATCGGGTTTTGGGATCCACGCCGCTGGTGGGGATTTTTTATTTCTCCTTTACTAACTGAGCTATACGGAAACGCGTAGAAGCTATTACTGTCTTCATAAGTACTGGTTGTACATACTATACATACAACACACTGAGGCACGATTTATACAGAAGAGACGTGGCGGGGACGTATGGCGGTGATATGCACTACATAAGGTTTATATCATGTTACTTAAATTATCCACCACCGTCATACGTCCCCGCCACGTCATACGTCCCCGCCACGTCATACGTCCCCGCCACGTCATACGTCCCCGCCACGTCATACGTCCCCGCCACGTCTCTTCTGTATAAACCGCGCCTAACACTTCTGAACTAGTATACTGTGTGTGTATCCATTACAATATATAGTCATCGCCCGTTCTTGTAACACAAATCAGCAATGTGAGAGAAATTTTGAACCCTGTCTGTCTCTTGGTGTCGGGTTGTGGCCGTCTCTCGAGTTCCAGTCTGGCAACCACTGGTGTGAAGTGTTGATCTCAATGAATTTTAAACGATTTACATTTTTATATGAGTCCTTTGTTTCCTTATACTCGTCTCTCGTTAAATGTATGAGAGATAGTGAAGTGTACTGAGTATTATTTGAGTGAAGTGAGCAGACGTTTGTGCACGTGATTGTAGTAAGGACATGGCATAGTTCTGTGACCTAGTTCTCTATCACTAACAAAAGTCTCACGATAGTGTAGTTGAGAGTCATCCCACAGCAGGTCCTATTTCATATCTGCCGGCGTATTGGTACAATAGAATGATGAATGTATAGGATTGACACATATTTTGATCTTGATGACATACGTTAAGAACCGTCATGAATGTTATTAACCTCAAAATACGTGTCAATCCTAAGCATTCATCATTATATTGTACAATACGACAACGAATCCTCACTTGCCTAAGGGAGTTGGACGATAGGTTTTATGGAAACTTGTATGAAATAACTAGGTATGATGTTATATCTTGCTATTATCAGATAATATAAGTGTCTTCAACCACAATCTCGCCTTCCTGTGACCGCTGTTGAACCGAAATATCGCAAACGATTTAAATAATAAAATAACTGAAAATAAATCGAAGTCCGTTAAATATAGTTCTATTTAAACTGTAACTTTGTGAGCGACTAAAATTAATAAAAACTATAAAATAATGAGTATTTTACAGCTCTTCACGTATTTTTATTTAATAACCTCTATTAAATTCTTAAGTTTACCAACAGAATATTGAGTAATTTACTAACGAATCATGCGGCAAACATTCACGTCGTGTAACACAAGAGTGGCAATTTGATAATATATCATGCATGTTGTCATGTCTGTTATAATTAATTATGTATCATCGTTTTAGCGATGTTGATGATAAATCGTGAGGCGTATCACGTCGTCCTAATAGTTTAATGATTCTTACTGTGTATTGTGTTGGATCTTACAGGCGAGCATACTCGTCCGCTAAACCTGACTACAAAAATCAGTTAGAGTGCAGATTCATTAGGTATTCTGCAGATAAGGTTGAAGTGGGAGAATTTGTTGGAGTTTTTACATTGACTAGGCAATCTGCAGACTATCTAGGTAATTTTCAGATTAACAACCAAACATACGGTAAATTGCATAATATAGATTTGTTTTGTTGATTAAATCTTCAAAATAAATCATAAAATAAATTAAACATAAAGTGCGAAAATTCACTTTTTAAACTGAAATTTTACACTTTATCTAATCATGTCAGGTAATCTGCGGATTATTTAATTAATGTGCACATTAACGGATTCCGCCCTCTAACGGTAACAGATACACAAAGTGTCGATGAAATAGAGTATGGCTCCAATATCCATATCGGCTCATTATATCGACTCACATATCGAAGGTTTTTCGCCACACACACATCACAAACAAAACTGGCAAGAGGGGGTCTTAACGAATTCTAATTCAATAATTGAATAATATGCAAAACGGTGATGATTGAACTAGGTGAGAAGATTTAACATGGCTTCCTATATTGTGTACAAAAAATAAAAAAATAAATATTTTATTAAATCACGACTTATATTATTTAGCTGCAATTAGGAGAGATCATTCAACTACCTGTTGAGTTGCGATAGAATTTATTATTACTGAATATAGCATTATAGTCTGGTCAGCATTTATCTATCAGTATAGGTGAACTTCTTTGTGCATCCTGAGTACATTGTCAAGAAGTTTGCCGGTCATTGTATACTATGAACGTATTATTTTTCCTCAGGAAAGTTAGGTTAGGTTTATTTTAAGAAGTTAAGTGACGCTTTCCCAAACTACGAAATTGCAGGGTTTTACTGTACAGTGTCTTACAACGGTACAAGTCGCACGTTTGTGTGAGTTGTACTTGAACGAGTCTAGAAATACTAAGTGAGCGACTGGCGGTGGTTCTGTTTGAGGAATAACTGTGTCGTCTCGTGTTAGCTAATTTTAGTTATATTAAAATTGACTTCAAAAAGCAATGAAATATATGTTCAACGTTATAACCGGTTAGGCGTTATTCATTCTAGCATCGCCCCAGGATGTATGTACCTGTAAGGGAATTTTGAATATGAGTGTTCAGGTAGCGCAGGTGGTCAGAGAATTCTCCCTGAAATAGAGTGGTCGCGGGTTGAAATCCCTTCATCAATGATCTATGTCGCTCATTGAGTATATCTTGTTCTAATTCAATTTTTGTAACGTTTTTAAAATTTTAATATATAATGGATATCGTAAGTTATCTCCTTTTCCAATTCATCATTTTTTTATTTTATTAATCGACTATCGCAATTTATGCATTTTTGCAAAACAATTTATTTTGGTCGAGACGATTTTTTTAAATGGCACCTACACGTCTAAAGAGGCCTTATTGTATGTTTCATTTTCCGATTTCATATTGTAATTTTTAACAGTTTTGTATGAAAATAGTATATGGTCCACATATTTTATATTATGAATCATACATGATGTTAAATTGATGAAATATGATTATTTACAACTATGAAATCAGAATATCTGAAGATTTTATATCTTGAGGCATGAAAGTGCATATCGAGCACCCACCAGTGTCACTGGCAGATCTCTCGGTTTACGTTTAGCTCTAATTTGTGGACATATCCAGTTATATCAGTCATAGAATTAGTTGATTTGGTTCCTCTGTAGGACACTATAGCCGTTCTAGGGAGTTGGGATAAGTCGTGAGCCTCTCTGCAGGTCTAAAAAGGCCACATTGGGCAATTTTTGGCTAAAACCGAATAACTTTATGAATTTCCAGTAAATCTCAATAGATCAGAAAAAAAAATCGTAAAATGGTCACTCATATGAGCAGAATCACAACAATCCATTTACTAAGCAGATTCTAATTGCGTGTAAACATTGCCGCGTGGCAAAATATTATCCTGATAAGCTTCCAATGAAGTGGCCTTTTTGTTCTAACACACACTTTACATGTCTGCAGTTTATCTTGTTCAAAGAAATTGGTGCCAAATATAAAGGATTCTCATTTCGTTGTTTTTGCTATTCTGATTAAAACAAAAACGATCTGATGTAGTGAAAATCAAATGTGATGTATGCTTACCTATTTATTTGGGTTTCAAAAACTTAACAAATAGTATTTTTTCTTAGAAAAAGGTTTAGAAAATGTGATGACTTTTATAATTCAATATGTCGTCATGGCGATTCGGCCGGCAGTCGGTGTGTACGGTTAACATTTCAATATAATTCCAAACATATTGCGAGTCCATATCGTAACGTTTAGTTCGTGTGAGAACGTACAAATGATTTCGATGAACAAACTTAGCTATACGTTACTTTGTACGCACTAGTTGTATTGTCGCCGTCATAGACTACACGATTTTTTTGTACACTTAAGTTTGTCGTGTAAGTAGTGTATGTTCGATTGTGATGTGACGGGGTGCGCCCGGTCCGGTCCAGGCGCTGTCCGGTACTGCGGGACGTGTCTCCGCCGGCCGCGCCCCATACGGTGCTAACTATAAGATTTTGTACGTAGCCACATGTGTCAGTGCAGTAACTTGCGTTGTGTATCGACCGCAGCTGTTACTTGTACGTATAGCTCGTTCCATATATCTTGGACCTAAATCGCGATATATAAAAAGGCTTTGTAATAATGTATGCTTGGTGAATTTGAGCTCGTCCACGTCCGTTGCACCCCGTGCTATCCTCAAGATACATCCAAGAAACGTACCTACTACGGTTCGTTCGCATTAGTTCCTTTGCTCAGTTCCATGATGGTACTACTGCGAATTTTTTTTCGCATTAGTACCATTTACATGTCTTTTAAATGGTACTAATGCGAAATAAAAATTCGCAGTATTGCTAAGTATCATGATGGTACTAATGCGAAATAAAATTCGCAGTATTGCTCAGTTCCATGATGGTACTAATTCGAAATAAAAATTCGCAGTATTGCTTAGTTCCACGATGGTACTAATTCGAAATAAAAATTCGCAGTATTGCTCAGTTCCATGATGGTACTAATGCGAAATAAAAATTCGCAGTAGTAACATCATGGAACTGAGCAATGGAACTAATGCGAACGAACCCCTACTACGCGTATAGGGCACACTTTGAGCACATTTTAAGTCTTTGATATATGGAACGATAAATACTGCCTTTGAGAGTGTATACTGTCAGTCTACTTATGGATATATTCTGTGCAAATTGTAAACCGATTGTGTAATTTTACTGTCTGTAGATATAATAATGAAGGTCGGTACGAGGGTACGCTTCAAGGTTCGCGACCGTGAGAGGACGGATCGACAAACGATTTGGTGTTGAACACGATACGTGTCAACATTGTGTACTAAGGCCCGAATTCTAGTACGATGCTATGTACTTAATCTCGATGTATCTGAGGACAGCTGCCTCAGTATGACGGATATCGACAAAATCGAGACATCTTCGACCAATAAAATCGCTGAGAAAAAGTGTCACGTAACCGAAGTGTCATGATGTTTCATCAACAGCATTGGTCGAAGAGAAGCGAAGCGACATGTCTACGCCGCCGCCATGCTGAGGCTGATTTGACAGATTATGTATAAAATAATTCAAGATTCAAAACAGAAATGAGAGCCATTTTAAAATACGGACCTAAATTTAATTGGATTGAAAAGATGATAAAGATAAATAGATCTTTATCATCTTTTCTGGCGTGCATTATACAGTAGTATCGCGGTCGCGTACCTTCAAGCCTATATTTAGCAAAACGGCGCTCACACACTGGCACCAGTTCATATAAATATTGTGATTTTTAGCGAGTAGATTCAATATTCTTGTTGTCTTCAATTAAAATTTTACTATTAATGTCTATGTGTATCTCAGTGCAGTCTGGGGCAGCGAACAAACATGTTCCTACGTGGGTACAGCTCTGCTCGCGCTATGTGAGCGGTGAGGATGTGGCAGGAAGACGATTGAAACCGCCAACTTTATATTGGGGACTTGGTCCTAATGGAGGGCTAGCCTATTGCTGTGTATTGGGTACGATTGCATAAAATTACCTAAATTACCTTAAAATTCATTAAGACTACCTAATCTCGATATCGAATCAAATACCTCATGTACAGCAGTCGTACAATTACTGCTGGACCAAACGGACAGTCAAACCTATTGAACGTTACTGCAAAAGCTACCACCAACTTACCATCAAAATTAAAGAGATTTTGAACTAGGTATACTTCAAGAAAATTCGATGTGTTGTGATAGTATTTTATTAGAAATCTTTATAAATATATGGCAAGGGTCTCAAATCGTCTTCCTGTAGCGAACATTGTCATTATTAATTAACATTGGATAAAAGCTGTGAGACGTAACATTGTATTAGTGCAATTAGAAATTTTATATTTCAGTAACGTAAGCGCCGAGCCTCGCTCGCTCGCTCGTTACTTTTGTAAATATTACATTACTTATTGTAAACGAATCGATGTACAACACCGGTACCTATATTGTATGTATGTCTAGTAAGTGCGGTCGACCCGATTGTCTTCAGATACTAACTGTATGGCTATTTTTGAATATTTGAGACTCGTATTAATGAAGTCTACGAAAGGACTAATCCTGTGATTCACAGGAATTCCTTATGTAAAATTTGAGTTCTATTTCTGGCTGTATTTGCTCTGTGTTAAACAGCTGAATCCATTATTATGTTTTTTATGTGATAACAAATATACAAACTGAATGTTTAGAATCAGTAACAATATAGTTCTGAAATAACTATTTGAAACGACAAGATCTTCACAAATTCCTATGAGATCTTCAAAGTGTGTTCATCACAAACTATTTTGCTTTTTACACACGCTTGTTGTAATTTTGTGACATACGTAGAAACAAAAGAAAAACTGGTCACCTATTATAGTGAAGTTTTGTAGTTAAATATAATGTATTAGTGTATCGTAAGGGCCGAGTGTGATAATTACATGTGATCATTGAGACTTGCGCCAGTCACCTCGAGGCACCCAACGATATACAGGGTGGAAGATTTTGACCTTTCCTGGAGGGGGAGTACTCTAAATGCTGGAGATAGCAAATACCCCTCAAAGACAATTCACAACAATTCTTTATTTTAAAAAAGAGACAAAACTGCCATCAGTGAATTTCGATAACTCGTTTGCAGCACCCGGTAAACCAACTGACTAAAACCTGAAAAATATGAACTGTATTTTTAAGGCATCGCTCGATATCATAAGTATCAAATCACTCTTACAAATATGGTAAATTAAATGAACTCCATAAAATCTTAACTTTTAATTCCATGCCAACAGACAGCATTTTATTCAATAAAAAAATCTTCCACCCCGTGTACCTACAGTGCGTAGCGACTTGTGATAGCGTGCCCTCACCCACGGCTAATGCTACCGTCCTCGTTCTGCTTACTAGTAGCGAATAGACGCACCGTTTGATGCCGGCTGTGGTACACCTACCTGCCCCCTCGTCGACGCCACGGTCGTAATGGTCAGCTATCAACGTACCGTAAGATGTACAGCGACCATTAAAATACTAGTTGTGGGGCGTATAGTTCTCTGCACTAAGTATCGGCAAACTTCGTAAATAAATGTCAAATAGTTCGCAAACGCCGCACTATCTGCCCAACCAAAAATGAAATGACTGATCCAGCAATGACGCGAGCCCTTTGAGGCCGTGATTAGTTTAATCTGTGATTGGTGGACTGGCACGCCTCTGTCGCGCCCCATTAAATAGATCTAAAAACGAGCTTGGGGCAACCTGAGTAGTACATAGTCACGAAGTTTGCCGGTCACTATCAACATGCAGCCAGCTTCGCTTGTCCCACTACAAGAGCGGGCGCGCTGCCTCCGGCGACAACTGTGCCTTCCGGCGTGCCCCCCCCCCCCCCCTCCTACCGGCCCTGCCTGCCACCTCCCCGCGACGCCCCCGCGCCCCCGCCGCGCCCTGACGCCCGAGACATAATAAATGCTCGTAATGTATTCTATTGTATTTATATCATAGTTAAAGTTTTATTAAAAAAGTTGCTCAATATGTATGTTGTTTTAATGCGAAGTACCTTACACCTTGTTGCTACGGTTTGACTTTATGCAAACTCTAGACTCAGCGTAGCTACTACAAAGCGGCGTAAAAAAATTAGATTCCGGTATCAAAACTTTTTCATTTAAATTTTGCATATAGTCGAAGTTGCTACTTATGGGTCTGCCACAGAATGGATAATGAAAGGCTAATTACTCGGAAGATCCGTAGCTCCGTCGCGGCGCGATTTATTTACAATAATATGTATTGGCGTTCCGACGGAGGATCTGCGCCATAAGATCAGTCAAGTGTTGCGTTGGCCATAGCTATGCTATAAAGAACAGTAGTATCCATCCTGTAATACCCACATTTGATTTAGAGTCTCGCTCCGTCAAGGGAGCACTTAGTATGTTCGGCGCTCACTCTCCTGCTGCATATTACCGAAATTATCAGTCGCATCTTGGGTGAGACTTTACCCCGAATTTGGACGTACTGCAGAATAGTATTGGTGGGATAGGGGAAATTATCAAAAACGGGGTGAATAGAAAAATAAAATGATCGGTAGATTTTATAAATAATTTATTTTACAATATTTCTGTTCATTAACTAGTCCATATTCTGTCTTGAAAGGAAATGACTAAAACTTTAACAGACTATTTGATTTATATTCACCCTTTGATCTCTATAACACAGGGTTACTGGTAACTCGACATATTCCTGTCAGAAGTTAGAGGACCCCCAACACGGCCATTTGACACTTCTGAACTTCGGTAATAAAATAAATGGATGACCTTATGGACGATATGCCGATCCTGAACAATGAAAATGTCCTTGGTGCATTTCTACCCGCGCTTATTAAAAACTCGCCTTTCTTCATAAACAACATGTTATTTTCTGGATGTCATTACCTTTTTGGTAAGCTCTATAAACGCACAAGTTATTTCCGTAATTTGTACGCTCACTGCCATAATGTTTTTTAGGGATAAATAACAATTACTGGAAAGAAAGGTAAAAATAGAAAAAAATAACATTAAATAGTCCACAATTTTTTTTATTTAGAGTTTTTTTTTTGGATTTTATTACTATTTTAGGTTAGTAAATTTATCAGCTACAAAAATAAATTAGAATGATTACCACACGATTAAAACTTTTTTAAAGCTGTCCATCGATAATTTCGAAAACTATTGATTTTAGGCCAAACATGGGGGATCAAAATTGTAGCATTTTGGGTCCTCTAACACCTCCTGACAGGAATACATCGAGTTACCAGTAACCCTGTATAATAAATATTTCAATTAGTTTTTGGACAATAAAACAAGCGTACCTAATATACAGGGCGGAAGATTTTTACCTTACCTGGAGGGGAAGTACTCTGATTACGGGAGATATCAAATTTCACTCAAAGGAAACAAGATTTTAAACAAGGAACAAAACTGGGGTGCTGGTTGGGTAACCTCCACGTCGGCTTCTCCGTTTCTTCCCCCTTTGGACCGCGGTCCTGGGGAGCGGAAGCGGGGGGGCTGGTGCACCCTGGACAACGGCTAACAGACTCCTACCTTGGGAGTTCTGTTGGCCGTTGACAAATAACCCGACGGCTGACCTCACGAGGAGGTCGTGGGATGGCGGGCCTTCAAGGCCCGCGGGAAGGGGTCCGTAGGATACCCTTCCATTCCAACAGCCCTTTTAAGGGCTAGCTGACCCCATTGCACGAGGGGGTCGTGGTATGGCGGGCCTGCAAGGCCCGCGGGGAGGGATCCGTAGGGTTCCTCCCACCTCAACAGCCCTTTTCAGGGCTAGCCGTCGCTCCCGGTACCCCTCTGCTTTAGCAGAGGAGACATGGGAGAGGCGACGGGATCCGTAGGATCCGGGGACGGGTCGGCCCACTGCTCGCGCAGGGGCTGACGGGCATTCGTGCCACCGTCGGCGTTGGGAGAGTTGGCTACTCCCCCGCATCGCGTAACCTCCGAGATATCGACAACGACCTGAGTGCTAGCCACACTCGGGAACGCCGATATCCTGGAGGCCGTGGGGCTTGCCTTAATTGGCCGGCCCGCGACAAGGAAAAGTCTGAAAACCCGACAGCGAAGTCGCTTAAAACCTGTGGATACCTGGGGACCTCCACAGTATGTACCCCGCTTCCTGGAATGGCCGTCACCCAGGAAGTGTAATTAGAGCGGTTCTACTCGTGGGACATCATGGAAGAATCTTTAATAAACCAAAAAACCCCCCCCCAACCAAGCGAAACAGTCTGCGCGGAGGTCGCGCAGCACCAAGACGCGGAGGTCGCGTCCCAAGCGGTGTCAGACCACCTTGACACCGCCGCCCAGAGCAGGGCTAGCAGTCCGGGCGTAGCAACCCGGAGCTCAGCCGGAAAGAGGATCCAGGTTCCTCCCCTTCGGCCTTATGAGCCGGACCCGGAGGTCAGCATGACCGACGGGTCCACGTCCAGCAGCGGACAGGAGGGAGAATATCTTTCTCCCCCGCCCAAGTTTGCGGCGCTCGGTCGCCGAAAGACGCGGGGTGGCAAGAGGGCTGCCCCTCAAAAGCGTGCCCCAGCCCCAGTCCCGAAGGGTGTCATGGCGCCGCCGAGTTCCTCCTCCTCGGCGGCGCCCTTGCCTTGTGCCGGCGACACCACCTCTAACCAGGTGGTGGAGGCCCTTAAAGGCCTTGCTGAGGCCCGAACTGGGGCTATGACGCCGGAGGAGGACCGGCTCATGCGGTCGACGCTCCGCCTAGTGGAGCAATACAATCTGCTCAGGGCGGAGCTAGGCCGTGCGCAGCAGGAGCGGGCTGACCTCGGCAGGCGTCAGGAGGCCTTGCTCGGGGAAACCGAGCGGCAGGCGGCGGAATACCGCGGGGAGATGGCCAGGATGGCGGCTGAGTTGGCGGCGCTTCAAGACCGTGTGGCCCGCACAGAGAGGCGGAGGGTCGGAGCGCAGCCGGAACCGCCATCGCCACCATCTCGGTCCAGGTCGCCGGTGCGGCCGGGGACGCCGCCTTCTCCTCCGGTGCAGCCGGCGCCACCGACGTCACCGGCACCACCGCGTTTGCCGCCGCCGCCGCTCCCGCCGCGCTTAGCGGTCCCGCGGCCGCCGCTGCCGGCGCAGCCGAGGCCGACGTTGCGGCTCGCCCAGCCGCGGCCCTGGCAGGCGCAGGCGCCTGTGCCGGCGGGGTCCGCGAACGCGCTGGAGGCCTGCATGGCGGCAATGGCCGCCATGGAAGCGCGGCAGGCGGCGCACGAGGAGCGGACGCGGATTTGTCTGGAGGCCATCATGGACTCCATCCGCCGTCCGCCCCTGGCGCCGCCCACTACTGGAGGGTACGCTGGAGCTGTAAAGAGGGGCACCACGCGCAGTGCTACCACTGCGGCTGCCGTTGCTCCTGCTGCTGCTCCGGCACCTATCGCCGCGCCAGCCGGGGGTGCCCAGAGTGCGCGGGGCGCCCAGGTTAAGGGCAAGGGAAAGGGGAAGGGCAAGGGGAAGTCGTCCCCAGCCCCAGCCCCAGCCAAGGTTCTGGCCACGGCACCAACATCGGCGGGTCCGGCTGCCTCCACAAGCTCCGCACCGGCGGGGGGCTGGGAGGTAGTGGGCGGAGCCAAAAAAAGGCGGAACGCCCGCAAAAAGGCAGCCAAAAGGGCCAAGAAGGCCCAGGCTGCTGCGAGGGGAGCGCCAGGAGCGCTGCGCGTCCCCCGCACCACCGCTGTCGTCTTAACGATGACACCGGAGGCTGCGGAGAGGGGCGTGCAGTACACTGCACTGGTGAAGCAGGCGAGGGGCCTCATCGATATGAGGGCCCTCGACGTGGCGGGGACCCTCCGAGTGACACACACTCGGACGGGTGCCCGGCTCATCCACGTCCCTGGCGCTTCGAGCGGTCCCAAGGCTGATGCCATAGCGGCTAAGCTGAGGGAGACGCTGGATGCAGCCGACGTCCGGGTGTCCAGGCCCACCAAATGCGCAGAACTGCGCATTTCGGACCTGGACGACTCCATCACGGCCGAAGAGATTCGGGTCACCGTGGCGGAGGCCGGGGGCTGCCCCCTGGAGGCGGTTAAGGTCGGAGCTATACGCTACGGCCGTCGCGGACAGGGGGCAGCAGTTGTCGGCTGCCCCATCGCAGCAGCTGCAAAGGCTGCCGAAAGACGGGTCCTCGCGGTAGGCGGCGTTGTGGGAGTCCGGGTACGGCTCCTGCAGGCTCGGCCGGACAGGTGCTTCAGGTGCCTGTCGGCCGGCCACGTGGGTGTGCAGTGCAAGGCGGAGGTGACGGTCGGCGACCGTTGCTTCCGCTGCAGCCAACCCGGTCACAGAGCCGGTACTTGCGAAGCTCCGCCGCACTGTTTCAGGTGTGCGGCGGAGGGCAAGCCGGCCGACCATAGGGTTGGCAGCAAGGCCTGCACCCGCGGGGAGCCGCTGCCGCGAGGCGGGCGTTCCGCCAACGGTTCGGTGCGGGATGCGGAGATGGTTCCATAATGGATCCCCAGCTCCGCATCCTGCAGGCGAACGTGGGCCACGGTGTCGATGCTCAGGCCCTTCTGCTCCAGAGCATGGCACAGTGGTCCATACACGTCGCCGCTGTCGCCGATCCATACACTCACCGGCCCCTCGGGCCCGCCTGGGTGGTCGACCTGGATGGATCGGCGGCACTGGTGCATAACGCCGCTGCGGGTGCCCCTCCCCTTGTAGTGATTGCAAGGGAGCATGGCATCGTAGCGGCGCGTGTAGGGGAGATTGCGGTCGTGGCCGTTTATCTCACGCCGGGGTCACACCGACTCATCGGGCAGTATCGGCGGTCGCTGGAGCGGCTGACCGACGTCGTCAATGCCTGTACGCCTCGTCCGGTTCTTGTGCTCGGGGACTTCAACGCCTGGTCTCAGGCTTGGGGTTCCCGGCGCACGAACGCGCGGGGCAGGGCTCTGGAGAGCTGGGCCGATTCTCTCGGCTTAGTTCTCCAGAATCGCGGGGCCGAAGCCACGTATGTGGGCACCTTTGTGGCGGGGGAGCGCAGGTCGATCATAGACCTTTCGTTCGCGAGCGCTTCCCTGTCACTCCGCGTGCGGGACTGGCGTGTCGCCGTGGAGGTGGGGACACTATCGGATCACCGATACGTTCGGTTCGATGTCTCCCCTCCTGCGGGTGATGCGCCGGTCATATCGGCCCAACGCGAGCCGCGCTGGGTGTTGGGGCGACTGAATCGGGAGGACCTCCTGGAGGCCGCCATCGTACAGGCCTGGGCCATTGCGCCGGACAGGCCTGTCGACATAGACGATGAAGCGGCCTGGTTCCGGGAGGCCATGACACGGGTCTGCGATGCGGGTATGCCTAGGGCTCCAGCCTATAATCCGAGGCGTCGGGTCTACTGGTGGAATGCGGAGATCGCGAGGCTGCGTCAAGCCTGCGTGATCACGCACCGCCAGTGGGCTCGACTCCGTAGGAGGCGTAGCCGTACCGCAGATTCGGAGCCCCGACTGGCGGAGCTTCACGAGGGATACAGGGAGGCCCGGAATGCCCTCCGAGCGGAGATCAAGCGGTCTAAGGCCGCTTGTTACCGGGAGCTCCTGGAGACGCTGGAGCGGGACCCATGGGGGCGGCCTTACCTTATGGTAAGAGAAAAGCTGCGCCCCCGGGCCCCTTCGCTGACCCAGGTGCTCGAACCGGCTCTGCTCGGAGGAGTGGTGGAATCCCTGTTCCCGGCGCGAGCGGAACATGTTCCGCCGCAGATGGCTCCGCCGCCTCGGTCACCTACGGCACCCAGTACGGCGCCCAGTGCGGTGATTGACGACGACGTGCCCGAGGTCACTTGGGTAGAACTAGAGCTGGCGGTGCGAAGGCTGAGAGCCAAGAAAAACACCGCCCCGGGACCCGACGGCATTCCAGGCCGCGCGTGGGTCCTAGCTCTAGGGGAAGACGGTCTCGAACCCCGACTGAGAGGGTTCCTCAGCGCATGTTTGGAGCGGGGCCAGTTTCCGAAGATGTGGAGGACGGGGAAACTGGTCCTCATCCGCAAGAAGGGACGCCCGGCGGACGAGCCGTCCGGGTACCGGCCCATAGTGCTGCTCGACGAGGTGGGCAAGCTCTTCGAAAGAGTAATTGCCAAGCGCCTCGTCGAGCATCTCTCTAGAGTGGGGCCGGACCTGGCGAATACCCAGTTTGGGTTCCGCCGGTGGCGTTCCACTGTGGATGCCATCATGCGTGTAAGGACTCTGGCGGAGGATGCGGTTGCCCGGGGCGAGGTGATGTTGGCGGTGTCCTTGGACATCTCCAACGCCTTCAACACCTTGCCCTGGAGTTGCATCAGGGAGGCACTCGTGTACCACGGTGTGCCTCTCTACCTCCGCCGCATAGTCGGGGCTTACCTGACGGAGAGAGCCGTCGTCTACCCGAGTTCGACCGGAGTCGGTAGGCGTGAGATGTCGTGCGGTGTTCCACAGGGATCGGTCCTGGGACCGTTACTGTGGAACATCGGTTACGACTGGGTGCTTCGCGGTGACTTCGCGTACGGTGCCACCGTCACGTGTTATGCGGACGACACGCTGGTGACGGTGAGCGGGGCTACGCACCGCGAGGCAACCCTGAGGGCCACGACCGCGGTTGGCCAAGTCGTCGAGCGGATCCGGCGGCTGGGTCTCGAGGTGGCTCTGCACAAGTCCGAGGCCATGTTCTTTCATGGTCCTCGGCGCAGGCCAGGCCCGGGAGCCAGCCTTACAGTGGGAGGCACTCCCATCGACATCAAGCCCCAGCTGAAATACCTGGGGCTCGTGCTTGACGGTCGATGGGACTTCGGACAACATCTCCGAAGCCTGCGCCCCAAGTTGGTCACCACGGCGAATGCCCTGAGTCGGCTGCTGCCCAACTTGAAGGGCCCAGGGGCCTCCTGCAGGAGACTCTACGCGGGTGTCGTGCGGTCCATGGCCCTATATGGGTGCCCCGTGTGGGCGGACACCCTGGGGGCCAGATTCCTGCCTCTGCTCCGTACCGTACGAGCCACCCGTCACCCTAGCAGAAGCAGGCCACGGCGGCGGCGCGCATCGTAGGACGATGCGCGCCTCCCCACACCAGGGTTGAGTCGGGGACGGCGTGGTCCCCACCTCCCGAGGAGGGCCAGACCGAAAGGGATGGCCCTGGGTCAGCCGGGGTGCGAGGGATATGTCGCAAGACAACCTCACCTTCGGCCTAGCACCACGACCCACAGACGGCGTGCGGTTTAGTCGGTTCGAGTCCGACATAACCCACCCCTCCGGCTCCGGAGGGGCGGGTATCCGTGGGGATTTCCCGCACGTAAAAAAAAAAAAAAAAAAAGGAACAAAACTGCATTCAACCAATACTTGAAAACTCAGTTGCCACACACCCGGTAATGGAACCGACTAAAATCCAAAAAGTAACACCTGTATTTTTATGGCATCAATCGATAGTGTCAATCACAAGGATCAAATATGTCTAACAAACATGGTAAATTAAATGAAAGGAAGTCCATAAAATCTTAGCTTATAAATACAGTGCCAGCAGATACAGCATTTTTACTCGAGGAGTCAACAGAAACCTTATCAACAATAAAGTTATCTTTGACGCCAAATATTTATTAAAATGAGTAGATACTAAATGACTGAACTTTGTTTCCGGTTTAGAATGTAACTTTATTGGGTAACTGCACGAGGTATGTAGGTAGGGTAGGTAGTACTTTTAGGATACTAGATGGGAAACCTTCACACGATGTACCCTGTGCAACGGGGATGGCGAGAGAATTACCATATTAGTGACTTTTTTCATCTTCTTCATCTTAGCGTTTATCCCAGTCGCATCCAACGCTTTCGCCTGGTATCAGTAGTTCGGAATCGGACAGCTGAGACTTTTTCGTATCAGTAGTTCGGCGATTAAAAACTACCGTACTACTGAGCTCTTTTGTTCGGTATCACTGTAGGGTAACATAAAATTTGTTTTTTTTTTCGTTATATTAAGGGAAAATGTGTTTATGGTGAAAACCGTATTGAGGTATTATATGATGATAACATTATCAAACCTCTTTAAACACTGTCTGATGTGAAGTGGTTGTCTTTTATAAAACTATTACCTACCTACTTGACAATGACATTAACATTTTCTGTTGTTTACGTTTACGTTGATTATATTGGAAAATGTAAATCAATAACTTTAAAATAATTAAACGTGGACGTGGCAGAGAATATATACTTACACTAAAAATATTCGTTAACAATTCATTTTACTTAATAGGCAAGCATAGTTACCCTATGATACCGAACAAAAAAGCTCAGTAGTACGGTAGTTTTAATCGCCGAACTACTGATACGAAAAAGTCTCAGCTGTCCGATTCCGAACTAAATTACCGAACTACTGATACCAGGGGAACGCTTTCACCTCGGAAACTGGGGGTCACTTTTCTAACTGCGGATGCGGGTTTGATTTAGCTTCGATATTTTCCGTGAAGCGCCTGCCATCTGACCTCCATAAAGGTGATATCGAAGCATTGCAGTTAGACCAGTTGTTGGATTTTTTAGGACTCCAACTACCCGTAACGACTAATCATAGATGTTCGTATGGCAACCAGGACCGACGGCTTAACGTGCTCTCCGACGCACGGCCAGACCAATGCAAATACTCATATTCACGAGCATAAATACTCATATTCACGCGCACAAATATTTGCACTGAGCGGGGATCGAACTGAACGGTTTTAGTCGGTTTGAGTCCGATGTAAATACCCCTAGTGACCAGCGCGGCAGCGGCGGTTTCCGCACGATAAAAAAGTAATTTTAGTTAAATATCGAACTTTATTGTTAGTAAATGAGCCTTTGAGTTAAAGTTGTTTATTTGGTCAAATTTAATTTCTAAGTTTAGATTTCAAGGATTTTTTTTTTACTTAATTTAGGTACCATGTTTGTTAGAGAGATTTGATCATTATGATTGACCCTATCGAAGGATGACATAAAAATACAGGATGTTGTTTTAACAGATTTAAGTCGGTTCGATTACCGGGTGTAGCAAACGAATTTTCAATAAAAATTAATGCCATTTTATTTCTTTTTAAAAATAAAGGAATTAATGAAAAAAATGAAGTGATTGGTGATGTTTATTTATGACGAGTCTCCCCACACCGGGGTTGAGTCGGGGACCGCGTGATCCCTCCTCCCGAGGAGAGCCAGACCGAGAGGGATGGCCCTGGGTCAGCCGGGGTGCGAGGGATATGTCGCATGACAACCTCACCTTTGGCTTAGCACTACGACCCAGAGATGGCGTGCGGTTTAGTCGGTTGGAGTCCGACATAACCTCCCCCTCCGGCTCCGGAGGGGTGGGTATCCGTGGGGATTTCCCGCAAGTTAAAAAAGGGGGCTTAATTAGGCAAAATTAGAATCAATATGCTGTCCATATTGCCAAAATATCACTAAAAGAGTAAATAATGATAACACACCGAGCCGCCAACGCCGCCGTCAGGCAATGTCATGTGACGAGTCGGTGAACGTCTCATTCGGCGAAATGATACAAGGAGATAGGACCCTCTGCTACCTCTGCGACACGTCCTAGCTTGGTGCATAAACCCGTTTCAATGAAAAGTATTAGTAAACTTTTCGATCTAAAGTTTGTACCTGATGCCGCAATAATGAAGAATCTTAGATCAGCACTTAATAGGGATTTGAAATCATACATATTGAAATAATAAAATAAAATGAAATGTTCAAATGTTGGCAACCCGTCGCATATATTTTGATTTAGCTCATCTTTATAAAACAATTTACTTAAAACTGGACACGTTTTACTCGCTATCTCAAATTACTACTATTTGAATATTCAGATGGCAAACTGTAGAGGTGCAAGTTGGGTGCGTTCCACTTCCCTGTGAGGATCGGTTGGTGACCGAATAATAAAACAAACTCTGCTTTGATATAATTTTATTTTCATATTTTATAGTTTATTTATATATAATGACTATAATAATCATCTACCAAACTAAATAATCAATATAATTCAACAGCATCCTTTATATACAATATGTATAGGTATTATACTTCTTTAGAACTTGCGTTCCTGAACGATTAGAAAAGAGACATTCCTCTAACCATACAAAATAATATAGAAATGAACCTACACGTCATCGTTATACATAACAAGTAATAATTTGCCACAAGATTTTTGTTTTTTTTTTCTTTAATTATTTATTTACAAATTCTTATATTTATAATTTAGTCCCATAATTTCCAAATGAATAGCGTTTGTAATGGAACAGCTTCGTGCCGCGGCCGCCAGGGGCGCTGACAGCCGGGAGCAACGTAACGAAACGAAACGTAATGTATATCTAGACGCAATGTGGCATAGGTATTTCAAATATAATTAACAATTAATAAAATCGAGTAAACTTAACCATTCATTTACATAACATGATAGTTATAGAATAATGCACGTAGCGTGAAGTACGCAGTTAACACATAGTGACATCGACAACAAGACTAGACGCATGGCGTCGCCACACCGTCGCCACATGGCAGCGGCGTGGCGCCGGGACTACGGGGACTGCACAATATTTTTATCAACAGAAACAATTTTATCTCATTCTAAATTAATGTTCATAAAAGTAATGTCTAAGCGAATTATACATACATTGAAAGGTGATTAACGATACTTCTATACGTATAGAGTGATGAATACTATGCACAGAGTGCGATGCGATGCGGTGAACTAATACTTCGAGTCTTATAATACTTGCTTACCGACAACAAAATGAAAAATCTACGTTATATTAAATGGCGCTAAGTAGAAAACGTCGTAAGCGGGGTCCAAAACTATATGATCTACAATACGACAGATCCTGATATTGCGATATAGGTTCACGCTTTGATATATTCCACTGATATGCCATTCGGATATAGCACGTGAGTGCAAGCTGATCTCCACCAAAGTAACATAGACTCAAGGTTAAAATTAGCTTAAACAATCTGTACTGATCGAACGATAAAATCGGTAAACGACGCTATGAAAATATTTGTCTAATAAAAGTCGTCAGTGACTATTTCATAAAATATTCTGGTTAAAACATGATATCTCATTGAAACAGCACAAGTTAAATATTTGTTTTTAACACGTAACATTATAACTATTTGTCATAGACCTCTATAACAGAAATACTTTATAAACTCATTAGAACACATTTACGATCGCGTAACAATTATAATATTTTATATAACACAGCATGAGAGCGTACAAAGTTTGGCATCCGATATCGTACGTGTACGTACGCGGGTGAGTAGGTACTCGCTAACTAAGAATACAATCAACTGAACTAGCTCGTCTATATAGTAACTCTTTGAAGCTAAGAAAGATCGAATGACACTGGACGTGAAAATACAATAACTCCTTATAATAATTAACGTACCTAATTGTAACGCATCTGTAACGTTACGGTAATACTACTGTAACGTTGCTGTAACGTTACCGGTAGTAAATTAACGATAACGCGATAGTCGGGTCGCCTACCATTCGGAAAGTTACACACGTAACAAGGAGAAACGTAAGTGATTAAGGCGCGGTGACGACACAAAACTTTTATTGCCATGCGATACACCGATATTCTCTACACTACCTACTTACTTATACGCGGCGACAGAACTCGCTTCGACCCGCGATGCCACGGTCCCCCACTATCAATAATAATGTGCTTTTCACAGACCTATACAAACACCCATTATTTTATATATAGAATAGATAAAATGGTCATTATTCATTTAACAAATTTAATTTCTCGAGACGATATATTACAGAACGATACACAAGGGCGGGCCAGAGCGAGTCCCTCACCTCCTCTTATCTCTTAGAGCGATATACAAGGAGCTTTAATCATTAGTTTATATATAATAGTTATCGCTTTAATTACTTTGTTTAATTTATAGCAACACCGACACGACACCGATTGGTCTGGTTTATTTAGGCTTGCAACCCACACGTAGTATTGCTATCATTGTGTCATTTACAAGGAGAGTATTGTAACAGCCAAACGAGGCGCCCGGACGGAGTCGCGGGCAAACAAACGTCTACTAGAGCGACACCTCACGGGGAGCGCGGGAACAGACGCGGTGCGGGAACACGGCGGGAACTCGAAGAGAAACTAAACTACACGTCATGTGCCAAAGGAATCTCCAGTGAGAAGTAACAAAAATTATTGTCATCCAATGCTTAAACTTCCAATCTTTATAGTATATTATTTTTTCTTTATATTTATTTACTTAACACTTTATACAGATCAACATCGTCGACTATCCTTACTTATTTAAAATTACTTACTTATTTAAAATTTAAAAAATTTAACATTGAAATAATCTCATGTGTTACGCAAATACTAAAATAACCATTTATATGTACCATTTACCGCACAGCATAGACTGAACCGAGGCAGGTTTAGTACAGTAGACTCGAGAGCGCCGGGCCGCCGCACGGTGGGCCGAAATCGCCAATTTGGGACTTAGGGATTTATTTCTATATATTTAAATTCTGTATATTTATACAATACTTTTATGTTTCGGAACATTTCTCAGCAACCAATAGTTTCAGAGATATCGTCGAATGAAAAATAAAAAATTATGCATACAGTTTATAATTACTTCATTGTAATTATTTTATGCAAGTGCATTCCACACTATCAAATCCTCTTTTTCTTATCAGTAGATGAGTACCATTAGTGACGTGCGCCAATCAGAGGGCATTAAACTAGCTGGTAAAACATTCGGGGTAGGTAGGTGTAGGTATATTTGAAATCTGTATACCGACATACATATGGTTATAAAACTTTTATATTTTTAGAAATTTTCTCGGTATACCTACCTAATGGGTCCAGTTTGTTGTTACCACTCATTACATATACATACGGACCACCTATTTTTAGTGAAAAAATTAATTTCGTGCATTTTATTTATTTGCTAACTGTAATTTCATTTAGTTTAGTTAATTAGTTATTTATATTTGTGAAAATGTTTAGTGATTTAATTACGAATCTTGATATGTTTGTGAAATTGAAAGTTAGTGGTGGAATGAAAGACCATAAACTTTTGTACAATGATCTTAAGTCAAAATTATGTGATTTAGACCTTGTTAATGACAAAAAACTAAAAGAGTTCTGCGTAAAGTATTGTTATAATACTTGTAAAAAATGGGCAATTGCTAATCGTAGCGAACATGTATTCAGAAGTAAATACAGTGAATGGTTGGCATCAGAGATAATATGGCCGCAGTTTATGAAAGATTATGTGAAACAAGATAATGATTCAGTTCCTAGCATATCAACTACATCACAAGAAACGGTATCTGTTGGCACCTCGACTCAATCGAGTCCGAGAAAACCTTTCACAGAATTAGGTTCCAAACAAAAAAAGAGACGTATAGAACATATTGTGCAAACTATAGCATCAGAGGAGTTGTCACATGCCCTTGTTAAGGATTTAAAAGAAGGGGGAAAGGAAGATATTGCCGAGATATTACAGCACCTGCTCAAGCATCCACAGGATGTGCAAAAAGTGAAAGATTGTCTTTTTGGAAATAAAAAGAAATCAGAATTCTCACCAGATGTAGCATTAGGTTTGTTTTTGTCTCTAAAATTATCAAAGTGGCAATATAATACGCTACGAAAAAGTAGCGCAGAAGTAACTAGTACCAACATATATCCCACTTACTACACGCTACAAAATGAGAAAATGAAATGTTATCCACCTAAAAGTGCTATTGCAGTAACAGATAAAACAGCAACTATAGAATTACAGGCACTATTGGATATTACTGCGAAGAGAATTATTATGTCAAACGAAATTGATGAGACTCGTAAAGATTATAAAGATTTGACACTGATTAGCAAATGGGGTTTTGACGGAGCTGCGAGTCAAGCCAATTATAAGCAGAAAGTTGTAAAAGAAAACGAGGAAGACGAGGACTTAGACGATTCTACCGTTTTTATGGGTAGTCTGATTCCTATCAAATTAGTGTCTGGCGACAGAGTTATATGGGAAAATGATTCTGCAAATTCCGCATTATGGTGTCGTCCACTGTTTTTTAAATTTATCAAGGAGAATAAATTTAGTATCTTACGAGAAAAGAATGCGATTGAGACAGAGATTGATAATTTAGTAAATACAGTGATTGGTGACATAAAAATTTCGCACAACCTAATATTAACCATGATAGATGGTAAAGTAACAGCAATTCTTAGCGACACATCAACTCAAAAATGTGACATATGTAAGGCTACTCCGAAGGAAATGAACGATTTGGCCTTGGTTTTGACAAAAAAAGTTGATGTTGATTCATATAAATATGGTTTATCATCGTTACACATTTGGATTAGATTTATGGAATGCATTCTTCATATAGCATATAGGTTAGATTTAAAGATATGGGTAGTGAAAAGGGATAGTAAAGCTATTATGGAGTGCAAGAAGAGAAATATTCAAGAAAAATTTAAATCAGAAACGGGTTTGCTAATTGATGTTGTGAAACAGGGTCACGGTACGACAAATGATGGAAATACTGCTAGAAGATTCTTCGAAAATCCTGATATTGCGGCTTCAATCACAGGAGTAAATGAAGATTTGATAAAAAGATTTAAAACTATATTAGAAGCAATTTCGTCGGGTCACCATATTAATACAGTAAAGTTTAAAGATTATGCCGAAACAACCATGAAATTATATGTCGAGTTGTATAATTGGTTTTATATGCCTGCGAGTGTACATAAAGTTTTAACTCACGGAGCAGATATTATTGAAAGTTTGGGTATAGTGCCCATTGGAAAATTATCTGAAGAAGCGGCTGAAGCCCGCAACAAAGATTTCCGGCGATATCGTGAACTTAACTCGAGGAAATTTTCTAGGAAAGCTACTAATGAAGACATATTGAACAATTTGTTAATCAGCTCTGATCCACATATTTCAAAGATACGACACAAACTGGTCCGAAAACATAAACCCATTTCTGAAGAAGCAAAAGCTTTGTTGATCGTTAGAGAGACATTTGTCAACGATGATGATCGAGAAAATTTAAATGTTTCAACCGAAGACTAATTCATTTTCTAATATTTTTTATAAATTGATAATATTAATGTAGTATGTTGCATAAATAATGTTTTTATATTATATTTAAAATTTAACAATATTGAAACCTACATTACTACGGTAAGTTTTTTAGTATTTGTTATATTAGTTTTTTAATATTGTTTATTATATTGTTAATGCGTCAAAAACGTTTTGAAAAAAAAAATGAGATTCCTGTTATTTTATAGAGATATATGTGATTTCCATAAAAAAAACTTCAAATCAAAATTTCTCCAAAATCGCACAAAATCGCAGCTACTGACTAGGTGTATAAGAAAGCCAATAAATTGTAGTATTTTAATTTGTAAGTCGCATTTGGAGCATATTGGAGTCTTTTGAGATTTACCCGTTTTTATGACTTTTCCCATACAAAAAAATCTTTAAAAAATTGCAGTACTCAAAATAATGCATAAAATGCAAAGTCGTGGAACAATAATTTATTATATTAGATAGCAGAACACACTCGCATCATTAATCAGTAAAAATAAGAGTATCATTTTTTTTATGTCCCTAAGTCCACTACGCATTGATTTCGTTCCAACGTGCGCCGCAGCGAGGGCCCGGGCTCCCGCAACAGAAGACAGAGGACCGTCATCGTCCGACGCGACTACTAAGTAACATCGTATAAAAAGAGTTAGGTAAAGTATGATATCATGTCGTATTTACATTATCACATCGCGTGAACGAGTGCGGAGCGAGCGGCGTATGTACAGAGGAGAGCGGGGCCACGGGTGCCGGTGACCGCCGCCGCAAGAGGCACACAAATAATTGAACGATTCAGAGCGTAATCGAGAAGCGGGACACTACTGATCGAAAACGACCGTCTCCGGGGAGCGGCGATTTGTGCGTTCGTTCGGACCGAGCCGCGGCCGGGACGCGCCGGCGGGCTCACAGCTGGTACCACTTCTTGTCCTTGTACTTGAGCATGAGCTGGTGCGCGGACGACGAGAACTCGGCCGCCTGCGAGTGCATGCGCTCGGTGCGGTCCTCCAGCTGCGACAGCTTGTCGCCGCGCTCCACCACCAGCTGGTGCGCGCGCGCCACGTCGCCCGCCGCCGTGCCCGCGCGCGCGCCCAGCGCCTCCAGCGGCGCCGCGCCGCCGCCCGGGATGTGCTTGGCCACCGCGCGGCTCGGCTTGCCGCTGCTCTCGCCGACTGCAACCCGAGAATCAGATTAGCGCCCTTTACACGCATAGTCTTTTGCGAAGAAAAGCCGCATTCACGAGTAAAAAAGCGTGCGTGTAAAGACGTCACGCGTTCCTAGGAGTGCGGGATTACGCGGCAGACTGCACGTGCAGCACAAATTTCGATGTGCGAGAAATTTGGGAAAATGTTTGATGATTACATATTTTCCAGTCTTTCATAAATATTCCCAAAATCACCAGTGAACGATCGTTTCGTCTGAAAAGCGATGATATAGGTATTTTACGGAACTTATGTCTCCAGAAATACTTACATAGTTCCTCCCTATCGAGCGGCCTGGAGCCTCCCCCAAAAAGTCCTTTAAAGAAGCTCTCCTTCGGCGGTTCCGGCATGTCCCGCGGCAGGAACAGTTCGCCTATCATCTCGTTCAGTTGCTGACTGAAATACCGACACGCGTGCCTTAGTACACGTAAACCAAATGTAAGAAGAAGATACACAAATAGATACAGGTTTAGTAAACTAAATAGGAAGGAAGTTGGAAGGGGACTTGAAACGGCAAGGAATTTCGTTTCGTTCTCGATAATTTTCTCACATAAAGTTCCAAAATATCATAAAGTTACTGGACCTTTATGCAATGTATATATTATTTAAAAAAATAGCGTTATAAAGTTTCGGTATAACAGAACCGTTATACCTGTTTACCGTAATATTTTTATACCGATAATATTTCGTTCTGCCAAACTATTAGTTAACGGTATTCTGTCGAAGTTGGGAATTCCCGATATATTATTATATACAGCCTACAATCACAGTCCCGGTACTTCGAGACAACATAATCTAAATAATAACAAATAACACTTGAAAGGGTAAAAGTTAATAATTACAAGAATCCGATAGAATCCTTTAAAAAGTGGTTTTATTTTAATTACTTAAATTGAAATTAAATTTTAATGCCATTGGCTTAACAATGTTGCCTTTCAAAAAACAATGTTAAAAAAAAGGAGCATTGCGATTTGGTTCACAGTAGGCAGGCGGCCAATCGCATTGCTCCGTTCTCTTGATACGTTTACGTTACGAATTCGAATATTATTCGTGCTCGGGGCATTTGTCATAACGTTAAACTGGAACGCAAAAATACTGTACCGGTATCTGGGAAGCGTCATGAAATACCGTTAAGATCTTAATGTGTAACGTTATTTTTCGACACCCTTACTCATAAAGTGGTGTTTATCACATGGCTTTTACACTCATAAACTATGCTATTAAACACTTGTGCTTTCTTTTTCTTGATCGCACTAGTGTTTTATTTTATATTCCATCAAATTAAGTTGGTACCTCGCTGAAAGATATTATTATATGCATTCTATTTGCTCTTAACTTAACTGGGTTATAGTTTTATTTTTAAATCTCGAAAAAAGTTTTGACTTAGATACGTTTCGTTTCAACATAAGACTAAAAATAACACTATTTTTGTTAAAAAAAAGTAGTGTACCACCTTGAATATGATAAATTTTCAACAACTTATTTACTTTAATTAATAATTCTACGTGAAACAAATTTAAAAATACATAAAAATCAGATTTTTTGCATTTTACGTATTGGCTGTTTAGCGTAATTGTTCGTGCCTACACTCCAATCTGCGCGCGCATAGATACAAAACACGCCGCATGCAGAAAAAAAAAATCAGCGCGGAATTTTTAACAAACCATCCGTCTGTGCTGTGAGCATTGTTTATTTAAGTACGAATCATTGATCAACAAGTTTAGAATGTCAATCTCTAGTATAGAAGAAGATAGATGCGTTCATTTGACGCCGCCGGAAATATTAAGCGTGGCACGAAATGCCAGTGATAGCCTTTTGCCTCCAAAATCCAGAGATAAGTAGGTACATGGCAGTTTATGAGATCTTCATTAAATATAAAATTTGTTTTTTTTTTACTCGTGTGTCAAAAAACTTCGTATGCCACACGTGAGGTATGGTCATTCATTACACTCTCGGTTTCCTTGCAACCCTTGAGTGCAATGACCAACTTACCACACTTGTATCATAAATAACTATTATAACATTTCAAAGGTCGAAGGACGAATGGCAATAGATGTGGATGTGGATCCATTTCGTCCATTTCGTGGCAAATGGTCAGTTTAATAGAATAAATTTCTGTTCATACGTCATCCATATTGTGATGGTTTTATTAAAAACGAGTGACAGGTTCACTGTACATACCTATGGTAAAAATGTAAAAAGAAAAAGCTAAAAATGCATGCAGACTGCAGAATTGATGCATATAGGTACCTATTCATATCTTACAAAACAACTGTTTTCAAAGGATAATATCTCTCGTGTTTCAGATTGTATTAAGTACAACAAAGTCATCGCACATAACATGCTATGTGAGGATCATGTAGGAATGTAAGTAGTGTTCACATTAATATCGTCAAGTATACTGACCAGAACTCTGCGTCGATGGTGAACTTCTGTATCTCAGTGGCCGAGGCGAGGTACAGTCCGTGGCCCCTGTTGCTGAAGCAGAACGTCTTGGCTATCCTGCAATACCATCACACACACGGCGCTATACACACAGCCCGACAACCGCACACGAGTGTACATGTTGCGTTGTATGTCATAGGCCAAGAGAAAGGTAGAATAGAGACTGGGCAAGAATTCAAGATCGAAGATCAGAAAACGGGGGATAGATTTGTTCTATTCAATTGAATCATCTCACCTGTCATCCTCGAGTCCTGCGGTGGAGTCTATTGGACAAACTTTAGTCTAACAATTCATATCTATATGTAAGCGAACTAACAAGTACTTACTACTCGCGACTAAATAGGAAACATTCAAATGAAATAAAGTACATTCAGAGGCAGCATGCGTCAAGCGAGAAGAAACGAAGAAATACTGAACAGCGCAGAGTAACAGCCCAGCAGGAAGTAGGACAGTTCGCAGAGTTGAAACGATGTGGGTGTGACTGTACGTGTGTGTGTGTCGCGTGAGGGGCACGCGGGTGACGTCACGGACTACAAGCGTGGGCAGGCAAGTCCGTGGGCAAATCATTTTACATCAGCTCCGTTTTATTTGGAATTTCGTGTCACCTAGCAGCGAGAGTCCAAGAATCAAAATGTGCACTGCAACTTATATCCAAAGTGGAACGTGAAGCTTGCAGAGTAATTTAAAAATAAATTGAGAATAAAATAAATTGTATCGACCAACAGTGTCAATCAGGATCTTGTTTTATGAATTCAAAACTTAGGGAGCGCTTAATGATTTGCCCGTGGCCGAGAGGAACGTCAATGAAACATACCAGAGGTGTGGGTCAAGGGCGCGGGCGGGCAGGGGGTGATAGGACGAAGCGACTGGGCAACGTTACATGAACAGTTCTATAGGTACGCAACAGAGGCTGGAGTGAGGCTCCACATGACAAGTGACGGTACGTGGCTAACGCAAGTCATCTGGACGGCGACTTACTGGTCCGTGTCCTCGTTAACAATGAGCTGCTGGCCCCATATGGAGAGCATTGGGTCTACGATACCCCTCTGTTTGGACTGTGTCTGGAAGCTACCAGGAATACAGACACCAGTCAGCGCGTGACTCGGTTCGGCGCGTCCCGAGCCTTTGCTAGGCCCTTCCGCTCTGTTCTACGCACTGGGCTCCTAGCAGCTCTGACATATTACGTTAGCAAAGTAATGGAAAAAAAGTGAGAGTATTGAGCCCACGTGTACGCTACTGACAGAGCAGGAGCGCCTCTTCAGGGACAAAGACAAGGTACGCGCCGATCGTTATTCCATCATCGTTCTAAAGGCGAAAAGTTAGACAGGTGTGAGAGAGTGATGCAGGACACACTATCGTAACATGTGGGGCTGCACTAGCGCGGGCGCGGGGCGTGGCGCATTCCGTGTGGTCCGGTCGTGTGGGCGTGTGTTCACATAACATCGTATGGGTATTGTTGCACCAAAAGAAATATACATCATTCAGTCAGTAAACAAAAGTGTTGTCTCGCAAGGGTCTTCGGGTCGTACGGAGCTAGCGTGTGTCATGTTCGGGGTGGTGTCCGATCGTATACTTTTAACTGAAAAATAGAAAGAGTGCCAAATATCGGAAGCACAGGTGGTGCTCGACAGATTTGCAAAATTTTGTCTACCTCGTGATAATAAGAGCGCGACTGTATCTAGTAGCGGTGTGCCGTACACGTCTCAATACTTAGAAGATGACACCGGCCCGCCTGGCGCAACACCGGGCGGCTTGCACCAGGCGGGTCTACGTTACTAACATCGATCGGTACTGTACAGGAAGTCTGTCGCGAGGCTCCCAAATGATAAAATAGCGAATGATCAACAACTAAAACCTCAAATGATCGTAATGAATGCGAATCGTATAAATGACAAATCTTCGCCGAAAATAGCATTCTCAACATGATAATAAACTGCGAAGCTAATGACAAAAAGTACTATGTACGTAAAACAAGCCGTTTATCATTTAGTGCCTTCGGTCGGTGCAGAGAAATCGTCTAAGAGTGATGTGTGTCGCCGGTAGGCCGGCGCGGGACTCTGCGCCCCACGCGGGCCCGGCCCTCGGGGCGGCGAGGGACGCGAGGGGAGGGAGGGGCGCCTCACCTGAGCTCCGACAGCTGCAGGAAGTCCACGTCCACCAGCGGCCGCAGCGACGGCAGGCTGTACGCCACCAGGTGACCCGTCGACAAGTAGTTCACTAAACATACGCTATCTGGAAATGCACAACAAAAGTTTGAAGATTGGAGCAGACTTGAAACAGCTTGATATAGACTACGGCTATGTAACGAAGAAGAGCATGATTACCTTTCAAGCTTACAGTTTCAGCTTTAACAACAAAGTCTGTGTCCACGATCTGCTGCCTGTAGACGCAGTTCTGGCTGGGCAGGGCGACCACGCGCGCCTGCTTCTCCGAGGTTACCACCACGAACTGGCGGTCGCCGGCCGCGTCGGCGCCGGGCGTCGGCGACATGCGGCTCCCTGAGCTCGACGAGCCTTGCTTAGTGGGAGTCCGCTCACGGCGCTCTCTTACCTTAAACATCCGAAGTAGACATTAAGTGGCATTCTCAGTAAATTATGCTTAAGATGATGCTTAAGTAATAAGGGTTAAAGTGCCAAAATACTTTTCGTTTTTAAAACATACTTACATCTTTACTATCATCTTTCCAACTCTCATACGAGTAAGGAATTAAAGCACCATTGCAGTCGAGAAACGACATCGTTAGGATTGAACCCTTTAACCTAAATATAGGACCACCTGGAACAAGGCAACGTACAGTTGAAACATATCAGAGTATAGCGCAAAGTTCACTCCACGACAGTGGTGGCAGCCTGTGAAGAATGTCACCGCCATCAAAATGTTTGTACTTGCCGCTTGTGGAGATGACCACGGGCTGCGTGTGCCTGAGATCTGTCTCCGGAAGGTTGATCATCATGGTGAGCACCGAACCCAGCGTCGTGCCAATCCATAGCGTCGGCAGCAACGTCGTCGGATCTGAACAAGGACATGATTAGTTTTGGTAGAAGCTAACATTCATGTAAAGGAATAAAATCAAGTAATGGCTCCAATGCAAAGTATGAAGTACTTACTTACGTAGTAAAGTATGAAGTAAGTAAGTAACTCACCAGACTTCTTAGTGTAGCTATCTGCGAAGGCGAGGCACTGGATGCCCTCCTGCGAGATGTTCTCGAGGCTGGACATGGAGCTGGAGCGCGAGCGCGAGAACGAGCTGTCCAGCTTGTCTACCCGGCCGGTTGGCAACATACACACACGAAGATTACTCCCTCCGCGCGCCCAGAGCGCGGGCGCGGGCGGCGCGTGCGCAGGGACCCGGCGCCCGGGGGACCCGCGGGACCCGAGGGACCCGAGGGCCCTGGGGTCTTGCGCACGCGCCGCCCGCCGCCGGTGGCGCGGCGCTACCCGGTCACTACTCTACGATTCTTGATACTAATAATAATCTAGGTAATTACAGCGGCAACAGATATGTGTGGCCATGTTTTAGGTATTTTTTGAGTGTGGATAATAGTTATTTTCATAAGCGATGTAGATTAATTTGGGTTAATTAATTATGTTTTCACAGTTAATACAGTAATTCAAACTAATGATGTGTAGAGCACACCTTCACTCTCTGGATTTTTTTTAATATCACAAAAGCAAAGCTCTTTGTGCGCTGTCACAGAGGCAGCAGGAAGCCAGGCCGTTGTCAGGCAAATACATTTTATTTCTGTCAGACTGCGGTGGCGGTACATGGACACAATAGATTTTATGAGACTAGTAGCCCAAATGCGGCTATAGCATAGCAAGATCTAAAGGGATCATCTTTCATTTGAGGAATTCGATGTTATATTTATTTATTTTAAACGATTTATTAGCCAGTCGTGTTCCAGTGTGCCCCACATATCGAATTCACGACCACACACATTTGCTACCCTCGAGGGGCCAGATTGTCAAGGAAGAGGCGAAGCTACCCGCGCCACCAGCGCTTGATCAGGTCTACAGTTTACAGATGCAGACTAAAGCTAGCTTAGCGCACGGGCTCAGTGTTAGTGCAGTTGTGAAATTAGCTGAAACAGTAGGTGCCACGAGGTGCTCCGGATGTCAGGAGTACAAGATGAAAGGAGTCATGCGAAGAGTAGAAGCTAACGCATGCCCGTCCGATCTCAGCTTATTTGCACAACTTGTTGTATGTCATGTCCGTACGGTTAGTTGCAGGATGACTTGTTAGATCCGACACACAAAGCGCCGTGACGTGACGTAAGGCCAAACACCCACCAGGTTATCTTTGATTAGTCGTCTTAGCTTAACGAGCACATCGATAAACAGCTCTAAATGAAACAGCGGATGAGAAGCAACTAGTAGTGTTGGAACATAAAGTACGGAGCAACGGAACCATGAGATGGATGAGTGAGGATGATCACCAGGTCGGCAGGTCGGCAGGCGGGAGTGGGCGGGAGCTCGCGAGCCGCTAGCCAGCGCGAGTGCGGTGACGCCGTATGCATGCAGCTACGCTTTGTTATTGAGGAGAATACCGTAAGCATACATAGACACAAGGACAGCCGTATATAGAGGCAGCCAAAAACGAGCCATATAAACTTTTTGCTTTGTGGTCGAGCTAGAAAAGAAATAACATTCATGTACTCGACAGCGTTAGGTAGGAATCCCAAGTACCGGCCTGGGCCGAGCCGGGGTGGACCGCGCGACTGAACGGACATCCATGGCGCACGCGAAGGCAAATAAACAGATAACGTGAACGCTTGTGAGTAATATAAAATATCGTACAACAAAACAGACCAAGAATAATGACAAACGGATCGTGTCGATACAAAAGTGACGATATGGCAAGCGTCGCTTACGTATAGATATAAATACTATAGGTATAGTAGGCACACGTAACACAGAGTCGAGGACCGGTCGCACAACCGTAGCAGCAGTAGTGATAGGTACAGGTAAATAGTTTTGAGTAGTAAGTCACCTTTTAGTAGTTCGTACTGTGTCATGCGAGTCGAAGTACTCGGATATAATAGTGTGCGCAGACAAGAGTGTGCGAGTGAGACAACAAGACAGTCACAGCCACGTTCTCTAACGGAACAGCTACGAGTGCTGCTCAAGCGGAAATCATACGCATACGAAATAAGATAAGAGAAAAAATAAATAACGATGCAAATGTTGTTTGGATACCATTGGGTTGCATAATGTGTAAGTAGTCCATAGATGCCTGCGGAACCGTGGGTTCTGCACCGACAAATAAAACCACATGTGTTACATTACAAGCACGCACTGGCCCGCCGCGCGCCCCGCCTCCCCGCCCCGCCCTCGTCCGGCGAGTGCTCGGGGTAGTGCGGGCCGGGGAGCGCGGGCTGCGCGGCGGGGCGATACCGAGTCACATTCGTGAGGGCGTACAGCGAGAGGACCCTCAAGCCGACAGAACACACATCGTACACGATATAGAACATCACGATTTCATTCTAGGTCGCAGCTTGCCAATGACAGGGTAACTACTCGGTAACGACTAGAAGAAACATAAGTACAACTCAAAAGGTGAGAGGAAAATATTCCAATGATTACCTATTAAATGATTCCGATCTGAAATTGGAAATATTTCAAATGAATAATACGGAAGTAACTCAACGCATGCTCACATCAACAACTAAAGGGGGCGAACGAACTAATGATGGCGGCCGCGTGCGGCGGCGCCGGGAGGCAGTGCTCAGCCAGTCGTGTCCTCTCAGCCATCATACACATTGCGGCACATTCCATGTTGGCAACGCCATTCACTCAGCTTGGTGATTCAACAGCAAGTTCTTAACTATATCGATGTGTATTCGAACATACCTCCTACGCTTTGTTACGGTAATGAAAATAAAAATTACGGCGCTTTCTCACGCTAAGCGTAGGGTACCTTCAAATTCACAAATTCACATGTTTGAGTATTCAGTAATGGAAAGAAGTAGATCAGTGAGTGTGGAAGAACCAAATCGTAACGACAAATTAATAAAATTCAACAGAGGAAAATAAAACTGAGAATGGCAACAGATTCGAGCGCGCTTGGCGACGGCGTGAGTACATACGTACATACATACAATACATTCAAGCGGCACTCGCGAAGCGTACGAGCGTCCGGCGGCCTGCCGTGCCGCCAAGCGCCGCCCGGCCACGGAACGGAAACAGAACGGAACGAACCAAACATAACGAGGAAGAAACTGCGACTGCCTCAGAACGGAAGGAGACGAGGCCGTGAGTTACAAGGTGACTGTACTACCAAAACTGCAATACTGGCGCGTCGTCAGTAGCGAGTGCTGCGGAGCGGGGGGCGCGGCGAACACGTCGGACGCCGTGGACAGGCACTTGTGCAGTTTGCGGGTACCTTGCGAGCGCGAGCGCCGCACCGCGCGCGCCGCCGCGCCGCCGGCCGCGCCGCCCGCCGCGCCGCCCGGCGCCGGCGCGCCCGGCCCCGGCCCCTCCATCTACAACACAACATAGCGCCCAGGCCCGCCACCCGCCGGCCGCCGACCCGCCAGCCCTGACACCGCGCCATGTTAGTCACGAGTGATCTCTGTGCGGCCCGTTAGTCACGCGAGCCACGTACCTGCGGGCGCGGCGGGCCGCTGCGGCGCCGCGGCGTCGCGCGCCGGCTCGCGCCTACCGCACATTCGCGCTACTAACTCCCCTGGGAACAGTTTGGGCATGTACCGTCGGAGTCTAGCGCTACACTGAGTCCGGTGATACTACAAGCAGTGCAGGCTATGTCCGACCTCGGCCCTGAGCCGAGCGGCATCTCGACGACACAACACAGAGATCACCTACGGTACGTGGAGATGCATTTCTAAGTAATCAGTTCAATTACCGAGGAAGTCGGCGAACAGATATTTAAGGCAGTTATTGTCTTCGTCGGAGGAGTCCTTTTCCTTGGAATAAAAGAAATGTATACATCAGTCACCGGTGCGATACGTGTGGGTACATAGTGGGTGGGATCGTACGACACACCGTGCACTGCTGCGGGCGGGGGTGCCCGCGTATATACGTACACCGTACTTATATTACATATACAGTCTTATAATATACATAGTTCATAAATAAAATCAAATAAAAAGCCAAATATCACAAGAAGCACAAGCAAGTTAGGTCGCAGCTCGCATCTCCGCGCCGATCTTCCTCGAGCGGCGGCCGCGTAGTCTCACAGATACAGTTTTAGTACACAACTTTAAAATCTAACTACCATCACCTCTAGCTAGTCAAAATCTAGGTCCCGAATCGAAAAGGGGCTACGGTACCAGTGATGAGTAAAAAATCGCAAACCATTACCATTCCAGACGGGCGCACTACTCTATCGACAGCGAGTACCGGACTAGGCTACGCCCGCGAGACCCGCCGCGAGCGCGCGTGAGGCGCGAGGCCAATACTTACTGAAGCGGCGCATGAGCGAGCCGGCCAGCGAGCCCGGCGCCGCGCCGCGCCGCCGCGCGTCCCGCGCCCGCGCCGGCGCCGCCAGCAGGCGCTCGTCGCGCCGGGCCCGCGGCGGCGCGCGCGGCGCCTCCAGCGCCAGCGAGTCGGGCCGCGCCCCCCCCTGCGCCTGCCAGCGCTCCTGCAGCTCGCGGTGCATGCGGTCGTACACGTCGTCGGCGCGCCGCTCCTGCAGCTCGCGGTGCATGCGCTCGAACACGTCGGCGGCCCCCTCGTCCCCGGCGCGCGCCGAGTCGCTGTCCGGCGACTCCGCGCCCTCCGCGCCCTCCGGCCCCTCCGGGCCCTCCGCCCCCTCCGCGCCCTCCCGCTCGGGCGCCTCGCAGTAGAACTGCGAGTTCCCCCTCTCTGGTGCGACCTCGTCGAGGTTGTTCTCGGTGGGGGCCGCAAATGCCGCCTTGAATTTGAGGTCCACCTTGGACAGCTGGCGCTTCAGGTTGAAGTTCTTCCAGGAGGTGGAGGATTTGCGGCGCGCGTCCGGCCGCGCGTCGGGCTCGTCGGGCGCGGCGGGCTCGGTGGGGCTGGCCGGCGACGGGCCCGCGGCCTCCTCCAGCTTACCGCGAGGGGAAAAAACACAATGATGAGGTAACGCGCCCGCCGGGGCGGCTCGGGAGCGGGCCGTGCGGGGCGTGAGTGCGGCGCGGGCTACGGGCGGTGGGGCGGCCTAGGGCGCCGGCGAGGCGGTCGAGCGTCTACTAGTGGGTGTCGGTCGCGGTAAATCTGCTAGTTCGACTCGGAACAAACTATGTATGTGGGCGATAGGAGGAAGAGAAAGACAGGCCGAGTGTAAAGAATGTCTAACGATGCCATGCCAAGATGTCGCTACGGGACAAGCGAGGATCGGCGCTACAGCTAAATCATTAAAATAATTACAAAATAATGGAAAATAAAATAAGTATTGGGGGTTCGGCGGGGCGCTGCCGCCGCCAGCAACTCATACTGAACGAAACTAAACTGCAAATCATACATAATGTGAAGTAAACCGTAGTTCGCCTGCGGCGTCTCCTCCGGTAGGCAACATCCAAACATTGTGTCTGTACTTGTATCGTGTGTGCCGAGTGCCGGCGGCGCGATGTAAGATCGCGCGCCTACCGCGTGGCCAGCTCGCCTAGCTCTGTGCTATTGCTCACGCGGTGCTTCCCCTAAAACGCTTTTAACTTGAAATTATGTACGATTCTTGTTAGACTACCTCAAAATATTTGGCTTTTTTAATCCAAAAATCCTCTTTTCCAGTATCTTTGGATATAATTGAAAAGACTTTACTGTCATAATAAAAATTTAATTTCTCTTTAACGTTCTTAACTTTTTCAGTATTGAAGTTGTTTGTGTGTATGTGTATGTTTGTGTGTGGTTTCGTGTGTGTGTGTGTGTGTGTGTGTGTGTGTGTGTGTGTGTGTGTGTGTGTGTAGCAGTGTACAGCGGTGTGTAGCAGAAGACAGCGGGGTACCTGGTCGAGCGAGGGCGAGCGCTGGCGGTCGCTCTGGCGGCTCTTGGCGTGCGGCCAGGCGTCGGGCGGGTGGTACAGCGCGCTGGCCGCGAGCGCCGTCACCAGCACGCGGCGCGAGATATCTACCACTACCACGCCCCGCTCGCCTCCCCACGCCATGCTACGGTATATCCATAACAATCCAACACAAATTAAAGTCACTAATATTTTCATAGTGGTCTCAGCATGGTCACGGTAGCAAAATTTTTATTTGTGGAATAGATACACGGATACTCATCACTCCCCCTTTGATTTCAAATTCAATTATAGTAACGTAAACGGGTGTATCCCATCTGCCCCGGTGACTTGGCCCGGTGCCGGGCCACATGGGAAAAAAAAGTTTTAACTGGCCCGTTGATATGTTTAGCGGGACAGATGACGCAAATCAAGTGCAATCGTCCCCGGTAAGGAGAAAATAGAGGATACGCCACGTAATTTGTGAAATAGTAACAACTTGCATCCACGAAAGGGATTGAACTTACGCCACGGGAATAATATTTGTGTTTTCTTCACCAATAGCACAATGTATACTGTAGAGCACTGTATACTGTACTTTTATAATAATTATATTTCATGTTGAGATTTATGACACAAGTTGATATTGCGTCATACACAATAAAAACTGATTTTTGTATACTAAGCAGTTTGATTTATAAGTTCAATCCCTTTCATAGATGCAAGTTGTTAGTATTTCACAAATTACGTGGCGTATCCACTATTTTCCCCTTACCGGGGACGATAGCACTTGATTTGTGTCATCTAGCCCGCTAAACATATCAACGGGCCAGTTAAAACTTTTTTTTCCCATGTGGCCCGGCACCGGGCCAAGTCACCGGGGCAGATGGGATACACCCACGTAAACAACGTCTAGTTACTCCAGTCGTATAGTATCAGGCGCACCCCGATCGTCGAGAAACCCATATACAGACTTCACTGAAGCGTTCGATATAATTGATCATCACGTTAATCTTTAATAAAAAAATATCGTTATAATCCTTCTTAATAATTATGTAACTTCTATGCTACCAAATAGTTTTTGTCAGACGTTTTGATCATAAAGTACAAACGATACAATGAAAACCCCAGTCAAACATAGATTTAAGTGGTTATATTTTTGCACTTGTATTTGGAGTACTGCAAGGATCACTTTTGGGTGCATTATTTTTGACATTTGCAAATTATACTTGATTTTTATGATAAATAATGTATTCCTGTAATAAAATGAATTGACCCACTAGTTTATATTATCAACGAATTTGTTGCAGATAATCCGTTTGTAAGTTTATCTGAATGTAATATGATGATTTCCTGTAACTTTGAGAGAGAGGCAACTGAACTATACAAAAAGCTATCTAAAACTTTATATGCTTAAAACTTTAAACTTAGGATAGGTAAGTGTCTAATATTATAATGGGATACTAGTTACAAAATGTACTAACAGGCCGTACGAGGAGTTGATAGTGAGCGTGGTGATGGGGTGCGGCGCCCCCTGCTGCAGCGCCACGAGCGCGGGCTGGAAGCCCGCTGCCCGCCGCGCGCCGCCCGTGCCGTCCGCGCCCCGCACCCGCAGCGAGCCCCCGCCCCCGCTCCCACTACCCGACCATACGCCAGACTAGAACAAATATTGATAATGCAATAGATGTTAATCAGGTCGTATTGCTTCAACGTATTTGCATTTCATGTTCGCTCTTACTCTTCTGCTTTCTCCCTCGTTGGCATCCCCGGCGCGGCTGAACGACATGGAGCGTCCAGTCTCCGCCTCAGGAGACCCTTCCTCCTCTAACGAGTCCGTTATCATCGGGATTTCTATAACCTATAATATACGCTGGTTAAGGTCTTACAGTATATATGAAGTTACAAAATATAAAATCATTAGTTGTCGATTTCGCTTCGGCCGCGTACGTTTATTAGAAATAAATCCAAATAATTTCCTTAAAATTATTAATTTTTTATTATATTTCGACACTACGTTATTACGTATTTGTCTATAGTTATGCGAACGAGGTTGGACAACACTGGTTCATGTGCCAAAAAAAGACAGTGCTTAAATGGCCCCTTTCTTTGGCAAGCTTCACCGAGGAAAGTCACTTTTGACGAAGGTAGCCATTTGCTGTCGACTCTGGGTAAGTTTTGAGATCAATATTTCCTTCTTTTTTCAACAAGTGAAGCCTTCCCAGCGATGCAGCTTATTGTCTGCTTCATGCATGACTTACCTATTACATTATTTTGTATTCCTTTATTATGTGCTATTTCAGCCTATAGTATAGTTATGTAGTATACATTATTATATAGTGAATATTAGTGCTATGAGGCCGATGACCTCTAAGGTCAGAGGTCTCGTCACCACCGAGCACTGTGCTGCAATATTCTTTCTTTTTTTACAGCAACGCTGTCTTACAGCTGGGGAGATTCTTTGCACTTGCTATGTTTTAGCGGGTCATATGGACAAATCTACCTTATGACATATTGGGGTTATAGTTTATACTGTGTTGTGATTTATTATAGTCTTCGCCCCGGGCTTCTTTCAAACCAACTTCAACCCCTTTTCAATACATTGGCGCCCAACGTGGGGACAATTGTATAAACTTGGCCCCACGTGGGGCGCCAACTTTTTTCTAAGCCCCATGTTGGGCGCCAATGTAATGTAATTTTTCAAGCCTTACTAGGACGTTAGGCCCGAAATTTAGATCTTGCGGCGTTTGGCTGCTTTGACACAGTTATTACAGAGTCTTCGCACCGGGCTTCTTTCCAACCAACTTCAACCCTTTTTTCGATACATTGGCGCTCAACGTGGGGACTATTGTATAAACTTGGCCCTACGTGAGGCGCCAACTTTTTACTTAGCCCCATGTTGGGCGCCAATGTATTGTAATTTTTCAGGCGTTACTAGAAAGTTAGCCCGAAAATTTAAATCTTACGGTCTCTAGCTGCTTTGACACAGTAAGATGTCAATAAATATCAAATTGATAATCTCCTCCTTTTTGAAATTGGTTAATGAGTTTCAGTTAGGCCGTTTATTGTGAACTATGGGGCGTATGTATTGGAAATATATATTGCGATTAAACATCGCAGGACCAAACGCGTTTGTTGATGCTTGATATTATTGATGTGCGATTTTGGATACTTGAGGAGTCCCATGACTAGCCTTTTTTTGAATTGTCACAATAAGCAATGTTTGGATAGACAGCAATGTAACACGATGTAGTTCAGGCAGCATTCGGGTCGTGTGGTCGAGTTCACTGACCTGCGTCTCGCCGTGCGTCTCGCTCTTGCGGAACTTGAAGAGCACGACATGTCCGTGCGGCAGCGCCACGGCTAGCCGCCGCGACTCCGCGCACAGCGCCACCTGCTGGATGGCGAGTGGACTGTCCTCGTCGTACAGCGGCCCCGCGCCACTCGCGCGCCGCTCGAACACTGCGCCAAACCTCCATTGACTCATGTTTATCGAAGTTAAAGCATTTGGGGGCTACCATGAAACATCCGAAACTTAGTCTTCGCGTAACACGGACGAAAGATGTTTTTGAGGAAAGAGGGTTACATTATAAACACGTACCACGTTAACAATGGTGGCACTGAGCTTGACGGCCTCATCACATGTTTATTCACACCCCGCTTAAAGGGACTGTAGGAAGAAGGAAACATTTGGGTGCTTTGGGGTCCTACCAAGATCTTCGGGACCCAAGCAAACCTCACCTGCAAGCCAGTGCACCTGCTGAAAAACGGACGAGGCTCTGGCGCTGGCTTTCCTTTCGAAAAAAAAAATACGCCGAACATTAAATGAAAGAAAAGGTAAGGGATTGCGCAAGGTATAGGGCGCCGCCGCAAAATGGCGCACAGGAGTGTCGTCCGCCTACCTTAGAGGTAAAACGCTATAGCGCCCAACTTATGGTCGTAAGGGTGCTTATCGATGGGATTATTACCCACCTGATAAGTTCCTACGCTCCACAGGCCGGGCTCAGCGAAGCCGATAAGATCTCGTTCTGGAACCAGCTCGCGGAAGTGCTTAGTGGCATTCCGCTGTCGCAGGGATCTGGGTGGTGACCTGGTGGTCATGTGGGTGATGGGTGTCGGGAGATTTGCGTGTCCACAGTGCTTTTGCGTACGGCAGCCGTAACCCAGAGGGTAGCGTATTCTCAGAACGTGTGCGCGGCTGCCGACCTTACCATCGTGAACACGTAGCTACCGAACCGCTCGGTTTTTGTATTTAACGTATAGGTATTTTTAAAATCATTTCAGTTTTCCTGAGATTACGGTCTGTCTTCGATTTTGATTTCAGGATAAATGTGTTCCATGGAACAGATTGCCTGAATCTTCGATACGTAACTACGGATGTTTCATGGCAGGCCTACCGTCTTACACTAGTGATATCTACTTACCTTTAGAACATTTTAATTTGTACAAAATTTGTAAGGTCCCCGCACTTGCGTCCCAAAATTTTATACTACCGTCTGCGTGTCTGAAAAAAGATAAAATAGGAGGCGAATTTAAAATCTTTACTATCTTCTCTGTATGTGATTGGGTTGGGTAGGAGTGTATGTCGGTCGTACCCGGTTAGAATAATTTCGTTGTAGGAACAGGAGGCGGGTTCCCACTCGCCACCATTGATTGGCCAGAGCTTCTCGCTGAAGCCTGTCGTTTTTTTATTGCCTTGCCGACCCACCGAATAAAACGCTGGAATCTGAAATGATACATTGGTTGTATGAGCAAAAAGTAATATGAATTGAATTTGATGTTACGCATTTGAAGACATATAACATCACGTACGAGGTCTGAAGGACAGTCCGCGAAGTAAGAACAGCATGTGACAGGTGACTCGTGTATGTCCATGGGGTAGGGGTTCTCGAAGCAGGGGTAGCCTGGTGACTGCAGGTCAATCACTACCAGGTCATTTTGAAGCAGCACCACGATCGCGTAAGGTTCCTGGTAATCTGTAACCCAATAACGGACTAGTTATTCAATGGTACTAAGGATGATTGTTAAATTCGTATATTCTTCAGACGCCTTAGAAGACACTGCTATTAAATTCCACTATCTAGTTTACAAACGATCAAGCTCCAAAAGAGAATTTCGCTACTGGGAAATTGCTATGAGGGTATTGAGGTCCTCACCGGCGGTGTGCGGCGTCTCGCAGAGTGTGACGAAGTCCACGACGCTGTGTTCCATCTCCAGCACCGTGGTGCTCTTGCCGTTGAGCACAGTGATGCTGTGCGTGCGCCCTGCCTTGTCCGTCGGCAGCCCACCGCTGAACATCACCAGGCTCTCGCTGTGGAGGTACAGAATACGTACTTGAACATTTGTGTATCTCGAGACACGTATCTTGTACGTAGGTCACGAGACAAACGTGGCCCTGGCGCGCGTGGATTGTTATCTCCTCGGATATATGTTATCCTCAAAAGACATCCAACGAACGTGTACTGCGCGTATGAGCACATTCGAGCAAACGAACATGTTCACGCTGATAAAATCAGCCTAAATCATTGTCGACCGTCGAAGTATCTTGAAATATATCGGATGATTGTATAATCGTTACGGAGCGAGAGATTTTGGGCACAGATAGCAAAATTGGCTGGAAGTTTTAATTTGGCGAATGAAATAATATGGGAATAATGTACTGGTGAAACGAAAAATGAATGGCAGTCGTAAAAAATAAAATTTGTTTTCACCGAATTAATGCTTCCGGAAAATCAACCAGATTAATCAAACCATTAAAAAGTCACCCGATATATTCCAAGATACTTCATCAGTAGACAATGATTTATGATTATAGTGTTGCATGATTTTTCAAGAAATTTCGAGAGTCTTCATTAAAATAATGCCAATTCAAAGAGTACCCTTTTTTTAAGCACTTGTTAAGGTTTAGTTAGTTCTGTAATTTTGAATGGCTGTTTTTCACTTTAGACACGATATTTAGAACACATTATCTGGCAACACTTATCAATGGATATGCTTAGCGATCTGTCAATACTGGACAGTAGGTATCCCTAGTTGAGTCTCTACACGGCAAGTCAAGCACAATTTTCGATACCACACCTATCTATTTATTTCTGTATCTACGGGGAGCACAGTACGAAACTGATCGTTTGTTTAATTAGTTCTAGGGGTTTAGGATGGAAAGGAGCTTTAATAGTATCACCTACTTGTTGAAAAGCTTAGCTAAGACCTCGCACTTGGAATTCTGAAGTCGAAGCCTCACCTAAACCTATCCTATCAACAACACAAACATGTACTTGAGACGGAGGGATTATCTACTAGTAATGTGTGACTGATGTTACAAGTAGTTTAGATTACGAATGGCAAGCAACTCCAAGAATTCCGAGAAATTCTATCAATTAGCTCTATTGTAATTAAGTAGGCATCACGTTAACATATTACCTATATAAAAGCATTTTGGTGCTTATTTATCTCACAATTTTAAATTCAAACTCACTATACTTACAATAATCTTGTTATAATTATCATTACCGAATTATTTCACTTTTCCCCACCAAGCCGCCCCAAATGGAGCAATGTGGAATGCCTCGAAGTTTAAGGCCTACGTGCTTATTCGTTTAATGATTTTGCATCGATTACTTTATAAACGTTTCCCCCCATTAAGCTTTCGCCAATACAGTGCGATGAAGGTGCCACTTGTAGCATAAAGGATTACAGGGTGTCACTTGCGATTAGTAAGCGAGCGACGTTGAATGTTCCGATTCATTAGCGATGTGATCGAGCCGCGCTCGACGACGACGGCGACGTCGCGACGCCCCTCCCGTACAAACAACTCACTTTCATTCAATAGGTAAGAAAGTGTAATGATACACCCGCGCGAAGGTTACTTGTAAAAAAATATTGCCAGGACGCTTCACTGTTTGGGTGAGAAAGTTTTGATGTACACATTTTCTTAAACCTCCGCATTGTGGAAAATGTTGGGTCAAAAATAAAAATATGTTCATTTTTACTGACCCATCATCGATAGTAGATGATATGATTAGGACCATCGTCGTCTGTCCTTGTTTGAAAACCCTACATAAAAACATCTTAACTTGTACTTATTTAGTATGATTAGTGTATGAGATAAGTAGCATGAGAGCTCTCCAGTATAGCATGAATCCACATTTATGATTGGCACACAAAGTATAGCAGTAAGTGACAAGGGTCTAGGGCAGGGAATGTTTGCTGACCACTCGACTTCATCCTCTGAGTCCATGATACCCTGACCGATGGCTGTCATGATGTCGTATCTGACGATGTAAACATTAAATATTAGAAAAGGTATCACGTTGGAGAGATGTATAGCATGAGCACTGTGATAAACCAACAAGACATGAAGATACTCAAGAATTTTGAGCTGATAGTGTAGTAAAAAACAACTTACGAAGACTCAAAGCTGTCCCAAAGATATGAAATTAAGTTGAGATAGCACTTTGATTTATGTTCGTAAGTATGAGATATGTACTTTTGTTTCTTTTAATTTATCAAAAAATATGGTTGTTGATTTTAATAATCTCTTTGATACCTCTATCCTCTATTATCAGTTTGAGTTCTGAAACATGCTAAAAACATTCAAGCGTGTCATCTCATTTGCAAACACAAGTTTTTAGTCTGCATCCTTTTTGCAAAAAACCTTAAACATATGTCACAACCAGTCGTAACTTATAGGAGATAGTCAGACGGAAGACCACTTTTTACTTTTGACTGCGGCAACTGCGGTCGTTTACGTAATATTGTTGGCAAAAAACTCGGTACAACTACCGATCAGTCTTGGCTCGGCAAAGCAAGCGAGTTTTCCACAAGCCAAGGAAAAGTTTCAAAAAGGAAAAAGAACTCCGAAGTTAAACTGTAAAAGAGTTATCCTTACGAAGTTTCGGGACAAATACAATGTTTCTTTTCTTTTGAAACTTTTGTTAAAAGCGCTATTAACTGTAGAGTTGTTTAAGTCTTGTCTGATGTGAAAGCATTTAGTTTTTCAACCAATTTAAATACTTTTTATAACAAGTTCAGAAATGGTTCTTTTACACTTTGTTTGATGGGTTTAGATACCTAAGTATTTGAGATATTTATCCCTGATTCAATTCAACTAAAAAGTAACGGCATAGGCCTGATGTGACGGTTAGATACAAATATATTGTCAGCCTTCACGTTTGATAACTTTATAGGGTGATATAATCATGGCCCCATGTTATGTAGAACCTACCATTTTTTTTGACAAATTGCGTTGATTCGCAACTGGTGAGAATTGTGAGCTAGACTGAGGTTTTTGTATGCATATAAATAATACCTATATCTATCAGCTAGGAATGGAAAGTTCGATATTTCGATAATCTTGCTTTACTTGCTTTAAAATTACCGATGTAATCTGTTTCCAGATACAACCCTACTGTAGACATGTGCGTGCGTTTATTGGAGGGTGTGAGGAGTGCCTCAATTAACAGCATGTATTACAAAAGTTGCTATTGAGGAACGCGATATTCAGCGTCTGCGGCATTCTGTACTCTAATTAATAACCAACTTGCCGAACAAAGCTTTGTACGAGTAATATGATGCTGGGTTCGGTAGAACGGGTAGCAATTATTACGCAGCGTTCATTAATACTATATAATAGTTTCTGTCACGCGAGATATTGAAACGATATTGTGTCGAACAAGTAATCGGTACTCACCCTGTTCTTGAGGTTTTCCATTCCAGTCTAAGTATCGGTTTGCAAGGCTCCAGTTTGCCATCTTTGTTAGCTTTTGCTGAAAGCAGAAATTATATTATTATATTACTCTTCAATGAATGAAATTAATGATTTTGCTAATGAACGGTATTAGAATGTTAATATAACGGTATGACAAATGGCTGTTATACGTGCCGAACAACGGACGATGTGTTGATTACAGCTCTGTTAAGGTTAGAGGTCTGGCATGAAAGGGACTCTTGTGGTAGTGAAAATGAGCTTAAAATAAAATAAAAAGCGTAGGCTTTCGCTGGTCTGTACGTCTTTATCTTACAAATAACGACCGTAAACGGAGCGCACTGTGTAGTATGACAGGAACAAAATCGCACGCACGCTCAAGCTGTGAAACGAACTCCCTGCTATGGTTTTTGGAAGCGACTACAATATGGGGTTCTTTAAGTAGGGCATTAGTGTAGCGAGCAGGCGAATATCCGTGTCCATCACGCATACTGTAAGTGGTTCCAGACCCCTACCTGAACCGCTTCATTAGTAGGTTTCTAAAGGGTCGGCAGCTCGAGTGTGACACTACAGTTATTGTTCATGTCCATAGGCCACGGTAACCACTTTTAACCAGGGTGGCATTGCGCATGTCTGCCACCTCAACATCATCATTTTCTACTTGGAGGCGTATTTTCCTGATTTCCCTCTGAGCTCAGGGTCTGCCTTCCAGCTCTTCCTCCTCCACTTCGCCACTGTTCCTGTCTATATGGCATAAAACAAAATCTAGGGTAGTTGCAGTACTAACCGTGAGGGTATGATAATGAGACGGGTCTCGCAGCCCTAGTGGTCCAGGTGGCGAGAGCACCGTCCACGTGTGCCGTCATGAACTTCCCGTCGTGCTGCCAGGCGGCCGCGCGCACACCCTCGCCAGGAGCCCCCACGCCTAAGGAACCACGCCACTCCGCCATGCGCGCGCGCAGGTCCCACACCACCACTAGACCCGTCTCAAATGCTATTAGCAACTGGAATAGAACATTGCGTCGATGTTAGATGGAGGTGAATGAGGATTTAACAAGATTTTCGGGGGCCTGCAAGGGGGTTAACCTATTGGTTGATCTTTGAGGTTATAGTGCAAGCTTTCTTCTCAGGGTTGGTGAGGACTACAGCCGTTTTCCACATAAGCTGTAAGTATGGGCAAAAGGAGACGAAGAGTGGATCCTGGGTTCTCGGATGCAACCAGGAACAAGGGTAAGTATATGATAATGAGGCTGAGGTTTAGGCTTTCCTTTCAAGGTTCAAGGGGGGATCAGATAAAAGCCAAATTAACCAAATTATGGAAAGAAGAAGTAAATAAAAGAGCGTACGCGGCATTCCGAAGCGCAAGCTTTAGATGCAACCAGCCCCTCTATAAATTCATTTGACAATAATAAAGGATTTGACATTTATGACAGTCGTTAACACATGTCATTAACGTCAAATCCCATGCATTCGTCATTCTATTCCATCAAACGCTGGCCAACGGATTGCCACTTCTATAGAGGCGCCGGATCAGCATCGGATGAAAGAAAAAAGTTAAGTATACCTTGCTGGCGTCCAGGGGATTGTCACTGATATCCACCACCGCGCCGGGATGGTTCGGTCGCGTTCTGTAACAATACAAATAATCCATTTAGTCCGTGTTATACTAATGGTATCGGTGAATGTGTGATTCAGAATATCGAATAGAGATTTTGATCGGAAAGAGTCAACATCTAAGACGGGACTTGGAACAAATAGCTTACAGGGGGACTCTGGCCAACTGACTTACATGATTACGTTTTGGATAACGATGAAATAGTTCGTAAAAGCGATATTTACTTTTCAATATGTAAGTGATAAGAGCAATTCCTATCACTAAAATAATTTTATGTCTGCGTACATTTGCGTAAATCACTACCATCAATATCAGATCACGTATTATTACTACAGAAAAATGTAAGCAGTAGTCACTAGGCACAGCGGCGGCGGCCCGGCGCCACTTGTTGCGACTCCTTGGCGACACCCCTCCTGCCTACCCTTCCTCCCTCTCTTGAGAGATTGAACAACATCGAGTGAGGTCGGCTTTCGACTTTCACTCTAATTTGTGAGAGGGATTCGTTCGCGCGGAATAGAACATCGGCAGAATGGAGCACTGCTTTTATGGAATTGAAAAATGGATGATTACTATAATAGAGGCTGCTTTAAAAGTTTGCTTAAGTATGTTTAAGGTTTAATTAATTACGACTATAAAGTAAGGTTGCACCATCTTAATGTAACATTAAAAGTGTAGTTAAAGCGGTTAAAGCACCGGTCAGGTATAAAATAGGTAGCACCATTTGACAACAGTTAAAATGACGTCAAAACTTGAACTGTTATTGGCTTTGCCGGTTATTGTTAATTGTTAACGTTAAATTCTGTCGAACAATACACTTTCGTAATCGATTGTCATCCCATGACAGCAAATGCCAGCTTACGTCTAGTATTACCGCATTTAAAAAAATCATGAGGACTTTGAGGTACAAAATGTCTCATTTGACTTGCAACTCTGATAACTTTAACCGAGCTACTAAACACACTGGTGCAACACATTTAGCAGAAACCGTTAGAGTCAGTGTTACTGTTAATGTTAAATTTGGCGTAAACCTCTTACTTTAGCAGGTAGTATGGTGCAACCAAGCCTAAGTATTTATATTATACTCAACATTAAAATTTATATATTGGCTCTGTATACGTCGAATGTAGAAAGACATACTCTCTTATCCGCTTATTGTTTTTGATTGGTATGTTCTAGCGACGCCCGTTTGACCTCGCAACCCCGAACTGAAAGTTTACGGCGGAGCTTCGTGCGTTATATAGCAGGTGCAGGTGGGGATCTTGGTAGGGCCCTCTAAATCTGAAAGGTATGATTTATAGAACCGAATGATCCGGACGACAGGGTTGATGATGATTCTAAACTAAATCTTCTGAAATATTAATATCGCGTTATCGATATAATATTATGTATTCGTTCAATTAATACGAGATACTTAAGCGTACCAATTGTTATGGCCTCCCGCTCTATTCGCCACTAATTGCGCTGCTCTTGGCTCTCAGCTCTCAGTTCTCAGGTGTCCCGAGACACGACACTGACATGTACACCTATTTTTGTAAAGATTATATTCAAATTCAAATAGATTTGCATAGAATAAAATAAAGTCACTTCTATCTGTCTGTCTCAATATACGCTTAGACTTTCTAAACTACGCTTCAGATTTTGAAACGGGTTTCTTTTATCCTTTTAATCTGTTACATTACTTTCAACAAAATATACACCGATACCTGTCCACGTTTACGTAAATAAACAAAAAAACGTCCTTAATGTTCATTTTCCAATAACCGATAAACATTTTCCGTTCTTGTTGAAGTGGGACGCGTCCCGTCCACAACTGTTGCGCTGATAACTCGCGATAAGCGTCCCACAATGCGCGTCCGCCGGGCGCGTCCGGCCGACCCCCACCTCCTCGCCGGCTCCCTGCCAACGTGCTTATTGTCCCCACTGAGATTGCCGCCCGCTTACAGAATCAGGTCAGCGCGCGAAAACAAATGAATGTCCTTATTACATGATTTGCCTAGAATCACAGTATTACTTTCTATAAGCTAGGTACTAGAGCCCTTAGTGAAAAACAAAAATAAAACTGGTGATAAATACTTTCATTATTTCTCAAATCTCAAAAAATACATTCTTATTTTTTCAAACTAACTGTTTTGAAGATTAATTTCAGCGATATTTTCAGCGCTATTGGAGACGAATTGATTATTCGGTGGAACAATAAATCGATGCATGTGCATAACCATAGCACACGCGGTTTTGTTGGACTAACCCACGAATTGTTGGTAAGTTGGTTGTTGGTGGTTTTTGTTGGTAAGGTTACCTACCTACTTCCTATTTCCTAACTTGTTAATATCATCTGATGATCCATGAGGGATAGGTTGAACTCCTCAATTATCTTAACACAAAAGATGGTTATACTTTTTGTATAAGTTCAATTTTATTTTCTTACGACATATATTTGTCTGATACATTTATGAGTCAAAATAATTCGAAACAGAGTGACAGTTCATCTATTATGTTAGATTCACCAACCGTTCTTCCTTTTTCCATCAACTCAGCACCTTCACCGTTTGATTTGGTTAGAAATATGATCGCGAATTATATCGACCGAAAAAGAACTAGGTAAATATACAAAGTTACAATATCACTGTGAGATAACAAATTCCTATTCCTATAATTATACAGCAGTTACGCAATTTTATTACATCGCTGTACGCACGCCATTTCCCATCTCCATAATTTATACCATTTTAAGAGGCAGGAACAAACGATCCTATTCATCTACGTTTCTAGCACTTTTTCCAGAAATTCCTTTATTAAATTTTACAGTACCTTTGTCCTGCTGCGTCTGGCGCGGACGGAAGTCGTTAAACTGCGATAGTAATTTCAAATATACGATGATATTCAACAATGGATTCGCGACAACCCTAGGCGGTTTGATTGTTACTATAACGCCATTGGCGGAAGCTTGTCGCCACGCACCAATGAGTAAGCGTTATTTGAATTGAGAAGTTGACGTGAGATAGCAGGGCTGACGCGCGGAGCCCGCGGGCTGGTTATAACGATCTGTATTGTTTGTGCGTTTACAATAATGATTGTGGCAACGAGCCTGTGGCAGGATGCCCGTTAATTTCCTTTAGTATTCGTTTCAAAGTAGTATTTTTTTTATTTATAGCCGCACTACTGCATCAGGCCAGAACGGCCAAATGGATATAGATAGAATTATAGACTGGAATAAGAAATAACACATAGGCTACTTTTTATCCTCAAAATAGGTCCCTGGAATAGAAACTGAAATCCATAACGTACGCCGGAGGACGCCGGAGGGCCGTGGGCAATAATTAAAACCATATTAAATTAAATTAATTTTGACAATAATAGAAGTTTAATAATAAAAACCGGCGATACCTTTGAAACAATAAGTTTGAATGGCTCATAACGTTTGGCTGAAACTTTTCCAATAAGACCTGCTACTCCAGCCAAGTGACACTTCTTGTTTTCTAAGGCTCGTCAGCGATTCTATCTACTTTCCCGAACACATTTCGTTTACCTTTTATAAAACCATTTTAATATTACATAGAGCAAGTCCGCGAACACACCTCGATGATAAATTGGAGTTGCGGTAAGTGCTCACCATCACCTGAACAAACTTCAGCGATCCTAACAAAACACCTCCGTTTTAAAATACTTACATTTACGTGGTAGATTAAATTGTAATCGATTATTGCATTTTTGCATAACTAACAATTATATTATTTTATTATTAACTAGCTTTCGCCCAGAGCTCCGCCCGCGTGGATGTCGGTTATCGCGACCAAACAAAGCCTATGTCCTTTCTCGAGGTCTAATCTACCCTTATGCCAAATTTCATCAAACTAGGTTCAATGGTTTAGGCGTGAAAGCGTAACATACAGACAGACAGAGTTACTTTCGCATTTATAATATTAGTATGGATTAACAATTATATAAATTTCAATTTTCTATTTTTCTTTTTTATACTGTAACATAAAATATGGGTTGTTAAAAATGCCTGAAATAAATGAATTTTATTTTATTTTATTTATTTTTATTATATTAGAAAGAGGCAAGAAGAAGGAGTTCGAGCTCGTGTACATTATGTTGGTTATTATACATAGCTTACACTGATAGATGACGTTAGGGGACAGACAAGAAAACGGCTTATCTGATGAGAAAGGATTAACGCGGCCTATGGACGCCTGCTATACCAAGGACGTAAAACTTACACTGACTACTTTAAAAATCTTCAAAGTCCATTCTTGAAGACTCCATATTTTAGTCGCTTGGAAAAACTACAGCAGGCAGATCATTCCACAGCTTAAGCGCACACGGGATAAGATTCCCTTACTTCACTGTGCTCATTGTCTCCGGTTGTAACTTGTGAGAACAAATTCTGTGTTGTTAGCGAGCGTTACATTGACATAATGTTGCCGTGGGCATCGAACAATCTCGAAGAATTTTCCGACGCAAAATCTTTCCTAAGGTTGAGAGATTGATATCATATATTCAGCCATTTGATTGCCGATACTTCGAATCTGTACGACATCTGACCTCAGTTTTGTTGCGGTATATCTGTAAAAAGGTAAGCGAAGGTATTTGTATCACGTTTTCGTTTAGTTTTGTTGGCGTCCGTCGGACAGCGGTGAATACTAATGGTGCTCTTCCTATTATCGTTTTTGGATTACTAGTACTGTGCTTGAATACAGAATACAGGTCTTCATTTGATGATCTATCAATGATGATTCTATCTGGCGAATAGCTGGAATCGCTTAACAATTGATGTTGAATGAGTAGTTCAAGTGTGAAGAACTTGATATCGTGATGCAGGGTCAGTTGTTGACGTTGATGCGTGATGCGTGTCTGTTTTGGTATTGTCTACAAATTAATAGATTATAGGTGATGTAATTTCAAAGACATTTTTGTTGGATTATTTTCTTAATTCCCTCCAACTTGTGAAGATGTTTGAGTGCTGTTTACATAATGACGCTCGTAAAATTTCTCTATCAAATTTTAGCTGAAGGGTTCTTAAGCTACTTTTTATCCTTGGAATATGTTCCCATCAGCAGTGGGCAGTAATTAATGTGTAGACATTAATCGCCTTAATTTTCGTCAATATCAAATTATAAGTTAATAGACAGGTAGAAAAATAGATATAAATCAGGTTTAACAAGCGTCACCGGTTATAAGACAGAGATAAAGTGCGTGCGAACAAAAAACTGCCAAGATAAATTATTTCCTTCGGGACCGCGAAATGATAAACGCCGGTGGCCTTCCGACTTACTTTGTGCCTCGACGGGCACGCACAAGCGGTATAAGATATCTTACGATAGCTTTATAAACAGCCATTGTAAAAGGGAATTTAAAAAATACGGAGAGGTCAATTTGAGGTTATGTAAAAATAAATATTATCAATTACAATTACTATTATACTGGATGTAATGTAAACTTTTGAGAATACCGCGAGGTGAAACCAGGCAATTTCAAAAATAAAAATACGTTATAAATTTTCAAGAAACACATTCTCAATTTCGTTGCTTTCGAAGTCTCGCGGCCACAGACAGTACCCTAACATCCATTCTTCACTCTGCAACCCGGTCTTAAATGGAACCGAAGACATATAAATAAAAGTAGAACTACACAATATCCACGGGGGCAGTGTTTTTACACGATTGCCCAAAAAAAGGAGTGTATTGTGTTTAGGGTTCACGTATGTATGTATGTGACTTTCTTTGTGCCACCATATCTCATAAATACCTGTACCGATTTACATGTGTGGGGTATCACTAGAATCCTTGCGTTAGCCCGAGTGACACTGGCTATATGAAAATATGAAAAACAAAAAAAAATTGAATTAAGGCGCCAAAACAGATGTATAAATTTCTTTTTTATTCCTAATCCTATTAGTGGGGTATAACTTGAGCTCCGGATGTCTAGAACTCCATACACCAAAGCAGTGCAACGTCAAAATCATTTTCATTTCAGTATTAAATATGAAAGAATATTTATAATATTTGGTCGCCTGTCGTTGTTAAAAGCAAGTTTAATTCCCAATCACGTTTCATAAAAGCTTTTTATTGGCACGTGTCTGAGTATAAATAGTAACGTTAACTGTATGTGTGAGTGGGTGTAGCTGAGTGTAGATTGGCCGAGTGTAGCCAAGTGTGGCCGAGTGTGGGTAGGTGTAGAGCAGCTCGACCAAATACATACAATAAAATCATTTGGATGGACGAAGTCGAGCGCGAACGGAGCACTTACGTGTACGTAATTTTTTAAATCGTTATGTACTGAAAAAAGATATAGCTCACTTGATTTTTAATTTCAAATAGGACTGATGCACTGCAGAGTGAAAGCGACCATTACAGTTCCGAACAGTGCTCAATACTATGATGGTGATAACTTCTACCCCACCGCACTACCAGGTCCAACTGTTACTATCAATCATCAATCAATCAATCAGGCTATCGCTGCAGGACATACGCCTCTCCCAATATGCACTATTTCTGCCGATCCTCCACCTTCCGCTACCGTGGGGAATTGTTTGTCATGAAATATCACTATTAAATGTTGCGTACATTGTCTATCCTGGTGCTGTTTCATTTGTCATTAATGTTTAAACATGTATTAGTTTTATACTCGTTGTAAGTACTAATCCCATAAAAATAACAATACTTGTCAAATATTTATACTTTTCCACACTTTATTTTGTTTTTATTTTTAACCTGACCGGTTTCACCTCACGACATTATCAAAGGTTTAAAAACCCTTGTTTTGTGTCAATGTCATGTGTAGTAGATTCCACCAAGTGCCATCAATCTCCAGTATAAACAAAAAAATAAAAAATAAATAAATACTTGTCAAAAATACGATGTGTCACCTCAGTTGTTATACGGTAAAAAGTTGTGATATATATGTAATGCAAAGTTGGTTAATAATTTATTCAGTCCCTACTTAAGAGACCTACTGTCTTAAGTTGTAACGTAACTATTATGTACCCTAACATCTTACAGTGACCATATCAATATAAAACGTTTTAGACTCAGCCTCAGACGCATGGATTGAGTCAACAATTGAATTCCAAATTGTAACTCTTTTTTATTGATTCTGAGGCGGTACGAAGTTTGCCGGGTTAGCTAGTACATAATATAAATTATAAAATGAGATTGTTTAGTGTGACTGCCAAGTCAATTAAGTGTCTTTAGTTAAAAGATTAGATGTCATGCTCCCTCTACTAAATATTTCCAAATATTTCTACAAACTTGTTAAATTCAAACGCCAGCCAGTACAGAGCTAAAAGACCTCATAAGACTTTCACAGTGGGGCCATTAAAAAGCGAAATACAGTGATAAACAGCAGTACATTAGAGGGAGAGAGCTGCTGGGTCCTCCCGGTTATTAAAGGTCATAAATTGTGCCTCGGCGAAACGCCCGGTTATTGTCAGGGAGGCGCCCAGTAGCGTAGTCGGGCTGGCAGATGAGTGGAGCATTTTATTAACATGATTCTATAGCTTTCGGGTCGTTTCTTCAGATTTGATATGAGGAACACAACAATATTTTCTACACCAACTGTATGGAAGTTAAAAGGTGTTCAGTTACTTACAGTCAATTCTAATTAGATTTTTTTCGTACAACTTAGGTGGCAGACAAGCACACCCACCGGCCCCCCTGATGGAAAGTGGTTACCGTGGCCTATGGACGCGTGCAACACCAGGGGAGTCACACTCGTAATGTCGACTTTGTAAACACAGAGAGTTTTTATGTCGTCAGCGTAGAAGACAGGTATAGCCTTTGGGCTTTCCACTGACAGCACAAAAACTCTACAGTGAGCTCTGGCTACCCTCCTCACTGCCGGGAACACGACATGAGTTTTATAATGGCCACAGTACTCTGTATTTGTTTGTAAATAGACCAAGAAAAGCTCGCTAAGTTTCATGCCGGTGACTTCTCTGGTCTGGTTGGATTGCGAACCAGTGGTCAGTCTAATAAGTTAGTATAATTCTTATGTATCTTTACAGTTTGTAAATGTAGTTCTAAATAGTCTATACATAATATATAATATAGTTTGTGACTTCATTTTGTCGATTGACAGTCAATAATCTCAAGAAATTATAATGGTGCTCGGCATCTGCCTAAGGCTAGGGCCAGAGGCAGAAATAAGGGCTAGGCTCTAGCCCTTATTTATGTACGAAAACCCCTTCCAGAACACTGGCTCTCATTAAGGGATAAATAATGTGTTTGGTTTAATAATCCTCATGATTCATTTACAATTTAACTATTGCGCCAAACGTGCTCTGTAGCTATTAAAGTTCAAAAAGTAATTAACACAGCACAGAACCTGTAGCCATGCAGGTGGCTGTCAAACATTGTCCACTTTGTTCCACAACGATTAACATTGAGGTGTGCTTGTGACAGCCCTGTAATTTGCAACTCACCCCGCACTGGCCCCGCACCTTGCACGCGCCAGACAAAGGACTCAATACACAACAGTTCGCTTTTGACGAAAGTTTAATTAATACACGAACAAATAATATAAATTGGAAAATTCTCAGTACTTTACATTCTAGAGTGGACCCGGCTCGCAATATTCAAAATAAGTTTATTCAATTGTAAAAAAAATGTTGGTTTAAATGATGTTCATGCATATTTAAGGGCGTCAGCAGAGCCGTATTATACATCCATATATCGGCAGCTGTATTTTATGATACCACGTAGATTTTCTGGATGTTTCTATAATAATATGTAGGTAATTATTTATTTAAAAAAAAATTGTCTACGAGCAACAAGCTAGCAAAACTATTCTTAATTAGGATCTGGTGAGCGCTGTGGAATGAAGCGCTGGTGAATTCTATTAGAATAAAATACCACTTAGGTAGTAGACAGGCACACGGCCCACCTGATGGAAAGAGGTCACCGAGGCCTATGGACTTATGCAACACCAGGAGAGTCACACTCGTATTGCCGACCCTAACCTACCTTCAACAGGCATTATATTGAAAGAAAAAGGTAAAAAGTTCTCTTCGAAGTGCACTCTTACAAAAATTTATTTCTCCACTAACACAAACTTAGTCGTAACTCCAGTGACCTATCGCTCGCCACTGGCAGCCATTCCGAAGAGCCAATAATGCCCATACGGGCTTTATGTGGGCGTTATTATCGCCCAGGCGGACATTAAGCACATTCGGGCTAACTTAAGGGCCTAGTAAACGCGTAGTCACGTAGTCCCGACGAGGTACCACCAGAACATAACGTGGAATGTGTAATGACGAATTTGTGACATAGCTACATTATATGCGGGCTTCTTGGTATATACTTTTAAGAATTCCGTATCCGAAGGGTAAAAACGGAACCATATTACTAAGAGTCCACTGTCTGTCTTTCGTCTGTCTGTCACTAGCCTGCATCACATGCATGAACCCTGATAGCTAGGCAGATGAAATTTTCACAGATGATGTAGACATTTCTGTTGCAACAACAAATATTACAGAATTCATACTCAATATTATAAATGCGAAAGTAATTCTGTCTGTCTGTCTGTATGTTACGCTTTCACGCCTAAACCACTGAACCGAGTTATATGAAATTTGGTACACAAGTAAATTAGACCTGTTTGCATGTTTATTAGCAATAACTGCCATCCACGCGGGCGAAGCCGCGGGCAAAAGCTAGCAAAGTATATACCTATTATGGAGGTCCCTCTTACCTGTAGGGTATTATAAATAAGTCTGTGTTTGTGGTCTTTTTTTTATCTATGTTGTATATGAGTCCGCGCTAGGCCGGTTTTTTATATGTACTACAAACAGGTATATTATTTATCACACTTTGTCGAACGATAAAGATTCGGAATGCTTTACCTACGGTTATATATGGATCTTTCTTCCCGTATTGGGGTCTTTAAATGGTGTGTGAAAAAGCAACTATGGAAGTCGTCACTAAGGCCCACCATTTTGGAATTGATACTATTTGGTTTTTATTGTTTGGACTCTAACTAAGGATACCATCAGATCAATTGGAGTCCAGTCATGAACCAAACAAAAAGAACACATACTTTCTTTCGCATAAAAATTATAAAGATTCGATTATACTATAAGAAAGAGAAAATTCCCTAGTCTAAGCATGAAAATTATAGAGCGGGTATTTTTGATGGCCCACAGATAAGAATATTGATAAAATATACTGATTTCTTACGTTTAATGACCAGTTTGGAACTTCTCGCGTGGAATTCTTTTGTTGAAGTTACTCAAGACTTTCTAGCAAATCACAAGTCAAGTAACTACTCTGAAATTGTTAACAAGATGGCGAACTTCAAAAACTTATGATGTAACATGTCCATCAAAGTGCATTATCTCCGCAGTCACTTGGACCAGTTTCCAGAGAATCTTGGTTCTTATAGCGAGGAACAAGGGGAGCTGTTTCACCAGGACTTATGGACTTATGGAAGAGAGGTATCAGCCAGCCACTGCTGGGGGATGCAACGTAATTGTCCTGCTACACCTAATTCACGAAAATCATGCAAAAGAAAGTTTTATGTACATTTTTTTAAAATAAATGTTGTTACCGGTGTTAAAAAAAATGTTTCTGTTTAATAAAATAATGTAGAAAACCACACCTAGAAAATCAATATTTTTGCTAATAATCTAATTAGTATAGCGTCCTAAAAAAATAAAAAAAAGCATTACAGCTTCTTGACATCAAAACCACATTATCGATTCTGTGCTTGTGACGTGAAAATGTTCAGTCTTTCAGAATTGAGAAATTTTAAATATTGACCTTCACTTTGAACTTCACCTGAGCTTTACCTTCAACCGAGACAAAACCAACTTGATAGATCAAATACGAGAAGAAAATTGCAGTTACCATAGGCAATAACGCGGCAACAAGGCGTATAGCGACCAGCAGAGCGACTCACGCCAGAAAAAGAGGGTATTTCTACAAAGGAAAGGATTCCTCAGATTCAATATTACATACAACCCCAGCGACATCAAAGAGCCAACGTTACAAATAAAGTTATATTACTGCTAGCATCCTTGAGTTTACTCGTGATGGCAGTCTGACACAATATCGGATCAAAGGCAGCTTCCCGACACTAAACTTTTATGAGTTTCGACGGAGCTTCTGCGATATACCTCGGGACATTATATCAAGGACCTAACATGTGCTCTATAGACGCAGTACATGTTTCTTGAGTGCCTTTTGAGGATAGTAAGAGTTGCCATGGTAGTGGACGAGCTCAAATTCACCAAGCCAGAGCTCATTGGAGTCAGTGCTGTCAGTAGGAAGAGCAATGGCTATTCCTGCTTTGTCTTCTGCACTAACGGCACAGAAACTCTCTGTTTACAGGATCCGCAGCACGAGTGTGACTCCCCTGGTGTTGCACACGTCTTTAGGTCACGGTAACAACTTTACATCAGGTGGACCGAATATTAGAAAACAATTCGAACGCGCTAGGGAGCCTCATGTCTCACGACGTGTAAGATATGAGTCCTGAGGTAGGTATATCAATTGTAACGTGACGTCACCACTTACTACTGACGTATATAGATGAGTTCCATCTACAAGATTTATCGTGTCATTATATTCATCTTCACGTTATTCATCGTTGCATCCGAGGTGAAAGCCTGAAGCCTAGGTGATGAAGATAATGAGGCAATCTTTTTCCTCCTAGCGTTAATCCCAGTCGCATCTGAAGAGTTCAACTTGGAGTCTGGGCTCCGCTTTACCAATCTAACTGCGGATTTGGCTGAACTTCGATATTTTCCGTAAAGCGACTGCCACCTGACCTTTACAACCCAGAGGCGATATCGACGCATTGCAGTTAGACCAGTTGTTGATTTTTTGAGGACTCCAACAATTTGTAACGACTGCCATAGATGTTCGTATCGCAACCGGGACCGACGGCTTAACGTGCTCTTCGAGGCACGATCAGATCAATGCAAATACCCATATACATGCATAAAAATATTCTGCATTGAGCGGGTGTCGAACCTGCTCATCTTGCGTTGCGGCCACCTATACAATGGTTTGTGCTCAGATGAATTGTTTGACATGATGCTCACAGCTACATTCTCTCATCGCACCGCTCGCCATAAGCAGGGAGAATTCATCCTCACACATTGCAACCAGAAATGTTGCGAACCTTGCGGTATGAAAGGAACTTCATCCCACACACGCTCAAGCTGTGCAATGAACTCCCTGCTGTGGTTTTCCCAAGCGACTACAATATATAAGAAGGGCATTAGAAGGTTTCTTCAGGGTCGGCAACGCGAGTATGACGCCGCCGGTGTTGCACACGTCCATTGGCCACGGTAACCACTTTCCATCAGATGGGCCGTGTGCTTGTATGCCACCTAAGTGGTATGAAAAAAAGAAGAGTCGTGAAAATCTTAGCTCCCATCTTTTCCAACATTATCCACTCTCTTCTTACATCTTCTGTTCATACTGACACATGAGTGATAGTTCTGGTGTTTTAATAAACACCAAGGTAATAGGTCCCATTACAATGCGCCCTAAAAAGAGACAAAATAAAATTATTTTGCATTATTTAACGGGGAGAGACTTCACGGGAGACTCGTGTAGCGTAGACGAGAGCTCGAACCTAATACAGTTTGCATAATTACCTGCAGGATCGCTTCAATGGGCCGTTAGCGTGTCGAGTACGTGAACACTTGCTGCCGTTTATGTGCACTATTGTCTATACCATTCACGGTTCGTACAAGTAGTAAACTTGTATGAACGATACTAAATAGTAGAATTTAATGTGCATTGATTTTTTGTTTAAAATTATTGTACTCGGTATAAAAATGTGCATTATTAGGTACTCAATGTTCGCTATTTGAAACTGTTTTTAGTTAAAAACTTAAATTATTGTAATAGCTTTTTTGATATTTTGGTCGGCAAATTATCCGCACCCCGCCTGATGGTAATCTGAGGTGTAGCTTACAAAAATAGTGGCCACCGTTAAATGATATCCCTAGAATGATAGTCCCTACCTCGACGACCTCAATAAAATTTAAGAGATAAATAAATGTATTTAAAGATAATTTGGACATTATTATGGATAATATATCCTTTAGATTTATATCGCAAAATGAGCGTCAAAGACGAAACTAGAACCAGCGACTGGTTCCTTATAGAGGGTATGCTATCTCCGGGTTGGAGAGTCAAACCTATAAGAAACGTGTTAACGTTTTTTGGTTAATTACAAATAAATATTCTAGATTATTTTTTATACATACACAGATAGGTACTATACATAGACATACCCAGACCAAATCAAATCTGCCATGCCTACAAACATTTGCACTAAGCGGAAAACCAACCCGAACCTCGAATTTAGAACCGAACTCAGTGGGTAACATGTCATTACTCATGTAACTACAACTTCTTCAAAATGGCCTCTGCAGCAAATCACCACAATTTTTTCAAGTGAAATGTATTATAAAATTATTAATGGCGAGACGCCAATGTCAAGTGTACCAGAGCCACGTTAGCCACGCCTGTAAATTTGTTTCGAGACCCACCACGAGATCCAGGTATTACTCATGTAAACTATGTAGATCTAATAACATCGAACCACATGACACATGTACGAACTAGTTGGCGACGCTAGCATGGCTCGGCAGTCATTTGTCAGTGCTTTAGCCTAACAAATGATTACATCGGACACCGACTCGCTAACTAACTCGTGTGATGAAGGTGATCTCACTAGAGCATCTATGTACATTAGTCTATGTAATTAACGATTTAGGAGATATTGGGAGATAAATAACAAACGTCTGCTTTGCGATAGATCTTAATGTAAGCAATATAGGCTCCGCCGGCGTGGAACGCGCAACTTATGGCCATGGGAACTTATTCCTAGTTTAAAAAGGAGCGTATTTATTATATCTGTAACGTATGTTTATGAGGGTAGGTTGACTTATGTATATTTATATTACTACGAGTATGAGGTAGTTTGTAAAACAGGCTGTCTGGAATAAACCATTGATAGCGGCTCCTCGTGTTTTACTGAAATATTCCTTAGTGGCGAACGAAATAGTGAAAAAACCTACGCAGTGACTTTATTAAGTGTACAAAACAAAGAAAAACTATTAGTTTCTATTTTTTATAAACCACTCGGCATAAAACCTTTAGTTATCGACTCGCGAGTTTGTGAGTGTATTGTGACGCGTCACCCACCATTTGTCAAGATGTCTGTCGGAAAGATTTCTGAATTTCAAGTGCATACCGATAACTGGCAACTGTATATTGAACGTTTAGAACAATATTTTATTGTTAACAAAGTAGCAGTTGAGTTAAAAGTACCTACACTTATTACGACTATGGGTGCGGAAAGTTATGAGTTATTGGTTAACCTCTGCACACCGGACAAACCAACCTCAAAAACATTTGATGAAATCACACTCATTATGAAATCTTACTTACAACCAAAGCCCAGTGAATTAGCGGAAAGGTTTAAGTTTAGGAATAGGAAACAAAACAGTGGTGAAAGTATCGCGGATTATGTCGCAGTGCTCAAGAAGATGTCAATAACCTGCGAATTCGATAAGTTTCTGTTGGAGAGTCTACGAGACCAGCTGGTGTGCGGGATTTCCAGTGATGTGATAAGGCAACGCCTATTTGCGGAGAGTAAACTAAACTTCGAGAGAGCATTTCAACTAGCAGTAAACATGGAGGCAGCAGAGAGAGACTCAGCAATGGTGGATGTCAAACAACTGACCAGACAATCTAGTGGCAACAGTGGCGTCAGGGTACCAGCAGAGTGTCAAGCCATGGCGGGAGCATGGCGCGGTGCTGCGGGACCACGAGGGCCCGGGGGAGGCGCTAGAGGGGGAGCAGGGGGCAGCGGCAGTGCGACCGGGCCGGTGACGTCACGCCGGGCCGGCGGCGGCGGCGGTGGTGCCAGCAGCGGGACGCGAGGTCGCGCCGCGGCGGCGGTGGCTGACGGGCGCGGTTGCCGGGCGTGTGGTGGCGCGCACCCGGCTGCTTCATGCAAGTTCACCCGGTATGTGTGTCGGGTCTGCAACCGACCGGGGCACCTTCGCCGGATGTGCCCTAATCTGGTAGGACAGTACAGCGTGGAAGTCGACCCTACTGGCGACTTTGAGGCTATAGGAAATGAAGACGGTAATAATAAGGTAAACATTATTTGTGCAGAAATTAATCAGCTTAGCTTAGAGCATTGTAAGCCAATATTAATAGATTTAGAGGTCAATGGCAAGTTGTTTTCAATGGAATGTGACACTGGAAGTGCTGTTTCCTGTATAAGTAAAGACTTTTATGATAAATACCTAAACGACCTAGTTATAAACAAATGTGAGTTAACGCTTAGATATATGCCCTGTCATCTTTTGTACTATTGGACACCGACGAAAACGAAGTTGACAGTATAATCGCCAACTTAAAAGACGACTGTGCTATTGGCGTAGACCTCATATCAAATAAAATCCTTAAAAAATTCAGGCATATACTGGTAGAACCTTTAACTAACATATTCCGAAAATGTTTAGCGATAGGCGTTTTCCCTAGGTGCCTTAAAAAAGCTGTAGTTGTTCCTGTATATAAATCCGGAAGGAAAGACCAAGTATCAAATTATAGGCCTATATCCATACTCCCAGCAATCTCAAAAATACTTGAGAAAATCATAAATAATAGGTTGATTAAATATTTAGAGGATAATTCGCTCTTATCAAATACACAGTTTGGATTTAGAGCTAAGAGGTCTACGGCCGATGCAGTGCATCATCTGACGGATTATATAGCGCAAGAGCTTGATAAGGGTAATCATACAGTGGGAATATTTCTGGACCTCGCTAAAGCGTATGATACGGTCTCTGTTCCCAAACTGTTGAGTAAGCTTGATAATATGGGAATAAGAGGCCTACAGCTGGAACTTCTCAAGAGCTACTTGAAAGAACGTACCCAATGCGTAAAGATAGGGAGTGTTCTCAGTGAGGAAATGGAGAACACCTCTTTTGGTATTCCCCAAGGAAGCGTATTAGGAAGTACACTTTTCTTAATTTATATAAACGAACTTTGTAATATAAAACTAGAACACGGTACGATTATATCATACGCCGATGACACTGCCCTCCTTTTTTCTGCTGATGCAGAAACAGAAGTGTACGGGCGTGCGCAGCGGGGATTTAACATTGTAAGCAAATGGCTTCAATATAATTTATTAACACTGAATGCAGACAAAACTAAATACGTTACTTTCTCGATGCGCAAAAGACCATCTACAACACAGCCCAAGCACTTACTGTATGCGCATCACTGTATAGAACCAAATAATAATAAGGATAAGTGTACTTGCCCGGCTATAACTGTAACCCATAAGATAAAATACCTAGGTATTTTAATAGATGAAACCCTTTCGTTTAAAGAGCATTGCGAAACACTAGTTAATCGATTACGCAAGTTGATGTTTGTATTTAAGAGAATAAGATATATCAGTGAACCACAATTGATTAAACAAGTTTACTATGCCCTTTGTCAGTCAATATTAACATATTGCATAACAACTTGGGGGGGAGGGGGTAGGACATTGCTACTGCCCGTCGAGCGAGCTCAGAGAGCGATCCTCAAGATAGCAACGTTCCGCTCCTTCTTATCTCCCACCGATCTCCTATACAAATCCTGCAAAGTACTAACAGTCCGCCAGTTATTTATATTAAACACAGTACTAAAACAACACGCAGCACTTCCATACAGCACCGAAAGTACTAACAAAAGACGGAAAGATATTGTATGTACTGAAAGAATTGCGATAAAACACGAGTACACAGGCAAATTTTACTTGTTTTTAGGACCGCTTCTGTACAAAAGGATAAATGCTTTATCTAGCATTTATTCTCTAAATTATGTTTGTTGTAAGCAAGTGGTGAAGAATTACCTCCAAAGCTTGTCCTACGATGACACAGAGGAGTTGTTGTCTGTGTTAAAATAGGTATAATTAATGATAAGTTGCATATTTAAGATATTACTTTAGTTAACAGTAGTAACAACTTTGGCTTTATATTATTCAAAGTAATTATAATTGTTATTGTATTTGTAATTGTATTATAGGATTATTATTTATCTGCACATGACGCCTGAAGCACAGGACTACCTAGTTCAGGCATAACTTAGATTATCCCTAACATAGATAAAAGCTATGTAAGACACCTAACTGAGCATAAATATATTTTACATATCTAAGATTACCCTACATGCACGATGTACTAACGCACACTAGATTAAGAAAACATGTAAATTACTGTACAACGATTATTAAATAAATAAAAAAAAATAAATAAATTATACGGGCGAATTAGTAAGTCCGATGGGCTTGATTAGGCCAGTTGTTAGGTATTAAAATAAATCAGACAAGTTGGATTTATATATAGTTAAAAATGGTAAGAGTGTACTTTTGGGTAGACAGTGGATTTACAGTTTAAATATTCAGATACCTAGTTCCAAACCCAACTGTAATGAAAGTGTAAACAATGTCGTCAATTGTAGTAATAATAATATGAATAAGTTATTCAATTTAAACGATTTCAGTTCCAGATACTGTAAGGTGTTTGCGGATGGCCTGGGGCGGTTCACCGGTGGCACAGTGCGCATCTACCTGCGCCCGGACGCGCGGCCGGTGTACATGCGCGCGCGGCCGCTCGCCTACGCGCTGCGGCCGCGGGTGGAGCGCGCGCTGGACGAGCTGGTGCGGGACGGCATCCTCACTCCTGTCGAGCGTTCGGACTGGGCCACTCCCATCGTGCCGGTAGTCAAGAAGGACGGTAACATCCGCATTTGCGCTGATTATAAAATAACACTAAATAAAATGATAGAAATCGACCGTTATCCGCTTCCAAAGGTAGACGATTTATTAGTCCGTTTAGACGGGGGACAACATTTCAGTAAAATTGATCTATCACAGGCTTACGCTCAGCTAGAACTAGACGATTCGAAAATGTATACGGTTATTAACACGCACAAGGGGTTGTTTCGCTATAATAGACTGGTTTATGGTCTCTCGTCAAGTCCTGGTATCTTTCAGCGCTGTTTAGAGCAATTATTCGCGGATCTGCCTTGCGTGGGCGTATTTTTAGATGACGTAATAATAACAGGAAAATCTAGAGAAGAACATTTACAAAATTTAACTAAAGTTTTTGATCGTTTAGAAAAATATGGGCTAAAGATTAAAAAAGAAAAGTGTGAATTCTTTTCCGATTCGATTACTTATTTAGGTTACATCATAAGTAAAGATGGAATACATACCTGTCCCGATAAGATTAGGGCCATAGTAAACACGTCAGCACCGACTAACGTATCCCAACTGAGATCATTCATAGGTATGATAATGTACTACGGTAAGTTTGTTAAAAATATAAGTACTATACTGGCACCTCTTTATAATTTATTAAGAGCAGGCGTGATGTATAAATGGGATGAAGCGTGTCAAAGGGCTTTTATGTGTGTGAAAGACAGGTTAGCTTCGAGTGAGGTTCTAGTACACTACTCGGTGGACCTACCGCTAGTTGTTACGGCCGATGCCAGCAGTGTGGGCGTGGGCGCGGTGCTGTCGCACATCACGCCGGAAGGAGAGAGGCCCGTCGCGTACGCGGCGCGGGCGCTCACGGATACCGAGCGGGACTATGGCCAGATTGACAGAGAGGCTACAGGTATTATTTTTGCAGTTAATAAATTCCACCAATATTTATATGGTAGGAAATTTACGCTCCGCACAGATCATAAGCCATTGACATATATTTTTGGAGATAAAGTAGGTATTCCAGTCATGGCTGCGGCGCGTTTACAACGCTGGGCAGTGATTTTATCGGGCTATACGTACGACATAGAATACGTCCCATCAGGTAAAAATTGCGCTGATGCTCTATCTCGTTTACCTATTTTAGATGCTAATACAAATACAGCTATAGGAAATAGAGATGTTAGTTATGTTAATTTTGTTGAAGAGTTTATGCCGGTCACCCATGTCGATGTTAAGAGAGAGACTAGTAAAGACTCGGTATTAGGTAGAGTTTTACTGTATGTTTCTTCAAATTGGCCTCAAACGTGTCCAACGGAAGAAATTAAGCCTTTTTTTGACCGTAGGAATGAAATGTATTCGGAAAAGGGTTGTCTTATGTGGGGTTATAGAATGATCGTGCCACCTAGTTTACGCATGTTAGTTTTAAAACAAATACACACGGGACACTTAGGCATTGTCAAAAGTAAAAGTGTAGCACGTAGTTATGTCTGGTGGCCAGGCATAGACGCGGATGTAGAGTCGATGTGCCGCTCGTGCGACACGTGTGCGCTCGAGGCGGACGCGCCGCCACGCTCGCCACCGCAACCCTGGGCATATTCAGCACAACCCTGGGGCCGTTTACATATAGACTTTCTGGGACCTTTAATGGGGAAAACATACTTTGTTATCATCGATTCAGGATCCAAATGGATAGAGGTCTTTGATATGGCACAAACAAACGCTTTTAACGTTATTAAGAAATTGAGAGAGACATTTGCTAGGTTTGGTCTACCATCAGAAATTTGTTCAGACCAAGGACCACCGTTTACAAGCGTTGAGTTTAAAGAATTTTTAACACGTAATGGCATACGTCAGTCTTTTTCTCCCGTTTATCACCCCTCTTCAAACGGCGCTGCCGAGAATGCAGTCAAGCTTTGCAAACGAGCTATTAGAAAAGCTCTTAGGGACAAAGTTGACATAGAGGCGGCTATACAAACCTATTTATTTGTATATAGAAACGCAGTGCATGGATCCACAGGAGAGACACCGGCAATGATTTTACAAAATAGATCTTTGCGCTCTCGTATGGACTTGTTGCGTAGCGATAGGGCTATTGAAGACAACGTCAGTAAAGCGCAGCGCAGACAAGTGAACAATGCAGTAGGTGGAGAAGTTGTTAGGAACTTCAATAAGGGGGAGGATATATGGGCTAGGGGTTACGGAACACAAGACAAATGGCTGAGAGGGACTGTGGTAGATAGAGAAGGATCTCGGGCATACATTTTGGATAGAGGAGACGGTCGATTAATTAAAAGACATATAGATCAAATGAGGCGACAATCTAGGTTATCGGATGTTACCCTCCCAATTGATGAAGGTAACGAGGTAGAGTCGGGTGTCAGTAGGGAGGATGCCGGAACGCAGCAGACGTCCCATAGCGGTACTCCGATACGTAGTCTCGACAAACAGCTACCTATCACTAACGAGGTAGTAGAACCCCCAACACTACCACCATCACCAGTGCCTGTGCCTGTGCCGCCGGTGGATAGCCCCCGGCCTGTTAGAACTCGTAAGAAAGTTATGAGATTCGGTATTGATGAAATAGACTAAGTTTGTGCTATGAATAAAGTAAATATAATAATAATAAATATATTACCTTGTAAGTTATTAGAGTTAATATTATACTTTATACCTTAGTACCTTTAGTTTATAATTTATAATTTAGTAGGTGTAAGTTATCTATGGGTACAGTCAGCGACACTTTAACCTATCATAGATTGCAATAGAGTCCATTATTGAATAAAATGTAGGTGTCGCCTACCGTACCTATATGTTATTATTCTAAAATTATTCTGTTTGTTTTTGCGTAAGAGTTTTCTAGATTAGGGTGGAGGTGTAACGTATGTTTATGAGGGTAGGTTGACTTATGTATATTTATATTACTACGAGTATGAGGTAGTTTGTAAAACAGGCTGTCTGGAATAAACCATTGATAGCGGCTCCTCGTGTTTTACTGAAATATTCCTTAATATCTATATGCTATCTGTCCCTGTACTAAATTTTATCCATATTTGTTGGACCGTAATTAAATAACAAACATTCAAACATTCTCACATCTTCAGAAATTTTCACATCTATTTTAATATTTCAAAGAGATTTGTTTAAATGTGAATAACTCTGAAACTAAAGAACTGATTTTAATAATTATATCACCATTAGAAAACTAATTATTGTATCCAGAAATAACATACATACATACATACATACATACATATAATCACGCCTTTATCCCTAGAGGGTTAGGCAAAGGTGAACTGACACCTACATTTCACTAAATCAGTGTATGGGTGTGTAGGGTAGCCAGAGCTAACTGGAGAGATTTTCTACTGTCAGTGGGAAGACCAAAGGCTATTCCAGCTTTGTCTTCTAACACAATCAACTACAAAAACACTCTCTGTGTTTGCAGGGTCGGCAGCAGGAGTGTGGCACCCCTGGTGTTACACACGTCCATCGGCCACGGTAACCACTTTCCATCAGGTGGACCGTGTGCTTGACAGCCACTTCAGTGGAAAAAATAAAAAAAATCGGTCTCACGTAATAGGGTGTGAGCCTATTGCCGTATTCCGGGCACTATTGTTGACTCGAGCCATGTATCTGAGGCTGAGTCTGGGTCTATCCCTTAGTCGGTACGACGCCGCATGGGTAAAGACGGAGTGGCCCAAATTCTACTTTGCCGGGAACCACGCTTATATACCACATATTAACCACTTTTTTGCGATATTCCCACTAAATCGAAACTTACCCGGTGGAAACCGTAGTTCGATGTGTAATAATTATAATATTCAATTCAACCGAACCACGCGAGAGATTTATACTTTCATTGGTCGAAAAGCACAAGAGACAGTCTGCAGTGCTGTGCTGCTGTGCTCGTTCGCAAAAACCGCTCGGCTCGCATCCCCTCCGTTTATCGTGTTCAACAAAAGAGTCACTCGGTTGGAATGTTCTGCTACAGTCGACATGGAAAAACAATTTTGTAAGAGAGAGACATAAGGCTACAAGGGCACGAGCTAGGCCACAATCGGCAGGCTACACTCCGCTGAGCTTTAAAGGACTGATTGTACGTTTAGGTTGCCTATTGTGGCTAAAATAACCGACGCGGTATTACTTGGTAAATGAGCCAAATTATGTAATAAAATCACTTTTTTCTCAATGAAAATTTGGGTGTTTTTATTTTTAATTTCAATAGGTTCGCGGATCATTCTTGGTATGTATACATACATACTCTAGATAAAAAGTTCTGTTTTATTCATTCAGAGATGTATATGCGAATTCTAATAAGAAAGAAATATTTAACGAAAATAAAAAGACGGGTTGCACTCTGGGAGTGCCGACAGAAGTAAAAATTTTTTCTTTCTTTCTTTCTTCGTTATTTACATAGAAAAAGATAAAAAACATACCATACCATACCATACCTATAATACAGCGCCAATCATAGACCATATCACAAATTTTCTGCTAATTTTCTATCAGAAGAAATTAATAAATTACAAAAAGATAAAATAATCACAAAAAGTAATAAATTACAAAAAGAAAAAATAGTCACAAAAAGCGTCAGAAGGCCAGGTTTGAACCCGGTACTATCTTAAGCCATAAGAACTTACAGACGAAGCGTTTACCGCTATGCTGCGAAGCTATTTAACGTATCTTGCAAAATGGACAGTCTATGGCTAATATTGTATGACGTCAGTCGTCGGTTACGGTCCAAAGGTCAAGCGATCCTGACGCGCGAGTTTAACAATTTTTACCCATCCAACGCCGCTAAAGAAGTTTTCACTTCAAAAGCAATCATATCAGATTTCATAATTTTTATAGTGAATTTGAACCAACTAAATTCCACGCAAAAGTCAGTCCACGGCAAAGGGTATGACTGAGAAACAAATAAAACCCTTCTCGTGAAAGATCAACGCTGATGATTTTGCAATTTTTATTACACTACATTCAAAGACTTTCTAAAATTTTGCTGATGTATATTTAATTCCGCTACATAGCGATAAACTATAATTCCACTACCTTTCTTCGTCAATAGGTAATGTTATTATAACCCTGTACTTCAGTTACGAATCGCACATCGCACATTTCTTATCTCAAATCTCACATACATTTTAATGTAACCTCATTGATGTGTTTACTCGTATACACACTTAATATTTAGTGATTCGAGCTCGGTGACCAAATCGCGCTATTAAGGGTTGATAGCATATTATTATAGGGGGCATTGCTATCAATGGCGGGGGTGGTTGTTAGGTTGGTTGTTAGGGTCGTATTGGTTTCGGTATCGGTATTGAATGTGTGAGGTCGCTAGCCAATTAATTTTAGCACGTTATGTACACACCGATAATAATTTATGTGCTATGAAATTAATTAGTGCGTGGGTGTAGGTGGTGCTGATGGCAAAGGGCATACATTATGCCAATTATTTTAAAAGTATTATTATCAAGACCCAAATGTTGTCCATAATTTAATGGAATTTTATAGCAATTTTAATAAATTCATAGACAGAGAATTCATCCTCACACATTGCGACCGGAAATGGTGCGAACCGTGCTGTATGAACTTCTTCCCACGCACGCTCAAGCTGTGGCTTTCCCAAGCGACTACAATATGGGGTTCTTCAAGAACATTAGAAGGCTTTCAAGGTCGGCAGTGCGAGTGTGGCGCCTTTGGTGTTGCACACGTCCATGGGCTACGGTAACCACTTTCCATCAGGTGGGCCGTGTGCTTCTCTACCACCTAAGTGGTATAAAAAAATTGCTTTAAAATTAACTAATCTGGGCTTTTGCGGGAGCGACAGACATCTGAGCTGCCATTCCGAGAGGAACATCTGCATGAGAGCTTCGTCCGGTAATTAAAAGGAGGGTCCAGCTTTCAGGTGTGATTCGTTTGGGCCCCAAATATGTTGGTGGGCCACTAAAATATCCCAACTGTGCGTTACACTTTTATGATATTGTACGATTTCTGATGAAAAATGTTATTCTTTGCTGTCTTTCTCCTTTGCAAAAATGATTGCCAATTTAAATTAAACGAAAAGTTATCTATTATTTATATTTTCTTCAGTCCATTTAAGTCCACTAACAAAATAAGTTATACAACAAATAATGAACAAATTTGTTCAATCGCTTGCTGAACTAACGCCACATCTGCATTTGAGTCGCAAGGGTACAACCGTCGGCGCTCAACTTAATGAAATTGATTCACGACGATTGAAACACGGCATTGTCTGTATTCAAACCGGCGTTGAAAGCAGTTGCTTTGTTGCAATGTTTACTAAACAGAATGAGGTTTTATATTCAAAGGCTGCTTTTCGTAAGGTACTACAGTTTAAAATGAAACATTTTTGATATCAATGCAGTATTTGCACTTTACGGATTTCATTAATAAAAGTAATTGCGACTATAAAAAAGTAAAAACAGCAGAATATTACTCGTCTGTCGATGATATAATTAACTTATAGTATAAGTATAAAGGCGCCCACTCATTATCAGTTTACCGGACGATGGCCGGACGATATAAATCTGTCAGTTAATCGCAATCACACACTCACAGTTTCGTTAACGATTTTGAACTGACGACTAATACGATTCTATAGTGTGTGGCCGCCGAATGATTCTGGACAGTCCTAGGCCGTTAGAGCGAACGAGCACTCACCGGCAGGCGATCGTACGGTAGGAAACTGTCGACTCACAACTGCTAGTGTGTGTTTATTAAACTGACAACAGGGAATTGCCGGCAGGCCAAAATAGCTTTAGAGTTTGGGGGCTATCGGCTTAGGACTGCAGACCGCCAGACAGATAAGAAACTGCAGGCGGACTGTTAGTGAATGGGTGCTCTCAGTATAAGTATAAGTACCTATAAGTACTTGTAACAGTGAAATATCAGAAGCTCTAAACAATACATGGCAAATGAGTTGTTTCTATATGGTTATGAAAAAATAACCACGAAGGCTAATGCGACGGTTTCTAACCTATCCAAGTAAGATTGCGCTGCTTTTCTCAATAAACCTATCATTAACTTGCTGTTTTATTTCTGAGTGGTACCCTATCGTACGAATGGCCGAAGCATTATTAGTCAGATAGCTTATTAAACGTTATAACAAACGTTACGGCTGAATATCATTCAGGCCGTTAATTAAAACGTTTATTTAACAGGCTAGGCGATTAATTAAACCACTGATTAAGCTAGTTAGCTGCGACATAATATCAGGTATTATATCATACTAGCTGACCCGGCGAACTTCGTACCGCCAATATTTTTCCGCCCGCGTGGCGTCTGATCCCGTTCCCGCTGCACCCTCTACTATATTAAACATGTATTATACATATAAACCTTCCTCTTGAATCACTCTATCTATTAGGAAAACCGCATCAAAATCCGTTGCGTAGTTTTAAAGATTTAAGCATACAAAGGGACATAGGGACAGAGAAAGTGACTTTGTTTTATACTATGTAGTGATGTCACAAAACTTATTGACACTTTCTGTGTTTTGCATAAGTATTTCTTTACTTTATAAATTCACATTCACATAGTACATTTCCTGAAATATGCTACAAAAGGTAATAAATATAAGCCCTCCAATTCGTCTCCGTAACTAACCAGCGTATCTGGCCACAGTAGTCATACATCGCGGAAACGAGACGGTTTTTCCGAAATGTTTCCGCAACTGCGGAATATTTCAGTCGACGTATCTTGATCGCAATATGCGGATTGTAAGCATTGTGAGGCGGAGGTGACGCGAGGTGTAATATATTTTTTTTATGTTGATACGCTCGTAATGTATAACTTCAATATAAAAGAAAACGTTTTGAATTTGCTACAAAATACTTCGAAGGCGTGATGGTATACAGACGTTTATTTAATATCATTCCTGATTTTAGGCATGTGATGTTTGATTAAATATTGTCTACTCTCTGTATAACTATTTACTCTTTGTGTATTGCAATAAGTACTATATATTAGCATGTGTAACCCATGTAGAGCTCATTATTACTTCAGTACGTGATCAAGTATAACATCTTTCTTTTACCTCAAAACACCCATCCTTATAGGCATTTATTTTGCCAAGCAATTATATTTGCGAGAATTAAAGACATTATAACCTATATTTATACCTTATTAATATTTATATACCTTATTAATATCTATATACGTTATTAACCTGGGAGTCATCAGGTCTCGTATGAATAGGTTCTTCCGGGCATACTTGCCATCAGGTGAGATTGAGGACCAACGCTAGTCTATAGTGTATACACACACCGACAGAATTAGCGGAATACAAAAAAAGGAGAGTATAAAATAGTTAACTTTATGTTTAAACAAATAATAAGGATGAGGGAGAGGGTACTATCCTGGTGTTGCTGGACTTCTCACGGGCTTTTGATGCTATCAACACTACACTGCTGCTATCTAAACTTTCATACTATGGATTTACAAGGGAAGCGGTGGAGTGGTTCCATAGCTATCTCACTAATAGGACTCAGTGTGTGGAGATCCATAGGGAAGATGGAACCAAGGATTGTTCCACCCCTCGCCGGGTATCCAGGGGCGTGCCCCAGGGCTCCATACTGGGCCCACTATTGTTTATCTTATACAGTGCAGATGTCGGGAACGCCTTCACCAACTGCAAGTATCACATGTATGCTGATGACATCCAACTCTATAAATCTTTTAAGCCCTCGGAAACAAAGGCTGCTGTCCGACTCATCAATGAGGATTTGGATAGTGTGGTGACATGGGCAGAAAATAACTCTCTGGTGCTAAGCCCATTCAAGTCGAAATTCATGGTCCTGGGCTCAAAACAGCAAATTAAATCCATAATGGCAGCAGACCCTGCGATATTAATAAAGGGAGAGGCAATTGAGAAGGTTGAATCTGTCACCAATCTGGGGTTAACATTGGACCCAGAGCTACGCTTCGAGGCCTACATAAACAAAATTACAAGTAATTGTTTTTACAGATTAAAAGTCCTTTATAATATTAGACAATACCTGAGTGTCCCTCTACGAAAACTTCTGGCTGACAGTTTGGTGCTGTCAAAATTTAACTACTGTGACATAGTATATGGCCCATGTCTATTAAAACGTACAGAATCAGTAATCCAGAGAGTCCAAAACGCATGTACCCGATTCTGTATAAACATACCAAGAAGAAGTCATGTCACCCCTTATATAAATCAACTTAGATCGTTGAAGATGGCAGCCAGGAGGAAATTACATCTGGCCAGTTTGTTGTTTGGTGTAATAAACACAAAAAAACCCACCTATCTCTTTGAGAAGTTAAGCTGGAGGCAGGAGAAACAAAGGTTCAGCAAGAGGTCGGGGGTGCCCCCTCTCTCCCTACCCAGGTACAGGACAGCGGCTTTTAGAGGATCTTTCAGGCATGCAGCGACGCACTGCTGGAACGTCTTGTCGCCCCCAGTGCGCAGCTTGAAAAACAAAGTGACGTTTATTCGCCATCTGAGGAGCATGTATATGGCGGAACAATTAGTGTAGTTGCTGGGGCCTGACTAGATTCGACCTCTCGCATCATAGACACCTGCTATACACAGGAAATGTTGACTCAACTCAAAAGTTTCGAATATGAGGAGAGGAGTGGTATCGGTTTGTCGAAAAATAACATTGCCAGATACGGGTTGCAAGGTTGATATGGTTTATTATACTATTTCCCTTTATTTTATTCATTTATTGTATTATCATATTAAAAGTACCTATATGTTTGGGCGTTTTTGTACTACTTTTATTGTATATTATATCTATCTATCTATATTAAATCTATTATAATAGATTTATTATATATATGTAATTTAAATTTTATCACATTTTAATGCACGCTCCAGGCGCCGTCATACCTCAGTCGGTGCCTCTGAAAATCAGCGCTGACATGCTATTTCATGCATGACAGCATCAAGCTGAGAGGTAGCCCTATTCTGCGCGGATTTGGCGTACATCGGCACATAATTTATAAGGGAATATCTGCACGTTTGTATAATTTAGAAAAATATTATTGTTGTTGTTATCTGTTATTTTATTTTTTCTGTTTTAGTTTTTTTCTGTTTTTAGTTTTTGTTTGTGCTTCCTCTGTTTAAGTTAAGTTTCTTAGTCACAGTTATTGTGTACCTATGTACCTTGTACCGTGTAACCATCCGTGTACAGAATAAAAATTTATCTTTCTTTCTTTTCTTTCTTTCTTTCATGAAACAACAGTTAAATATATATGTTTTGACATTAATTTGCAACACCATACTTGAAGTTTTACAAAATAAAACTTAACTAAACAAACTGCATGTATGCCTGTACTGAGCGAGCGCTGTGAGCCCGAGCATTATCCTGCATTATAATGAAGTCGTTACTAATAAATGGGGCAAATGGCACAACTTGTTCCTCTAAAACCTCCCTGATATACCGATCAGCAGTCAGATTTCCGCTGTCGACTAACACTAACTCCGTGCGAGCTCCTAAACATATCCCTCCCCAGACCATAATTGAGCCGGCGCCATACGCTACTGTATTTTTAAAATTAGACTGTAAATAACGCTCTCTATTGCGTCTCCATATTCGCTGCCTTCCATCAATCTGATTTAACAGAATTCTGCATTCATCACTAAAGAGAACCTGTCCCCGCTCGTCAAAATCCCAATGACGATGTTTTTTTGTGTTCCGCTAATTCTGCCGGTGTGTGTATATAAAAAACCAAACAGAGTGATATCCCTGGATGCTATAGCCGTGGTCATACGCTGACTGTGGTCACGGTCAGCATCAGCATCAAAACTGTCATTCGAATATCTCCTAGTTTCATATTAACACGACAAGGTTAATGTGACTTCTTAGATTTATAACATAGTTACAATATAGTCACAGATGTAGCGAAAATAGGAACTTTAAAATTTGAGCAAGTATCAACACCCTATTCAAAGATCAGAATCTATACAAGGCTGAGCACTTCACACCGTGTCGTAATCCCCACCAATCTTCAATAATCTCGTCATAAAAGCACATTTTAGAACGATATCACCCCCCAGAGGGTGCCACCCTTTTTCATCCCCCACTCTCGCTATGCCAGGTCGTAAAGCGTCTATTGTCGTGGCACTAACTATAAAAGAGAGCTAGGCAATGAGGTGCACAACCATTGAATAAATCAGTCGAGATCTCTGCCAGCCGTTTCAAGTCCTAGAATTTAACTTGGCACTCAATTGTGAGGGTGTGCTTTTAGGAAAATATTATGTTATGATATAGGTGGAAGTTTACGCGACTGTTTTACATTGAAATAAAACTATTTTGAACCTATTTTATAGCGGTTTATATGGTGTTGTTAATATTTACGCTCATACCGATATGTCAGTTGCTTTTCAGTATCGATATTAACATTAAATATACCACAATTGAATCCATTCAAAGAGTTTTGTTTTGTAATTTTGTTATAGAACACACAAATTATCTTTACTCCGGTCAAGATAAAAATCCTAGGGCACAGTAATTCGCACCCGGCTGAAAATTGGTAGGATTGTTTAAAACACGATTTTTATTTATTCAGGGTCAAAGGTTTTCGTGATTTTTAGCAAAACGGTCAGGTTTATAATAAAAAATTACGAGACATAATTAAAGATCATGCAATTGTCTATTAAAATCGGTTAAGTGTTAGTCGAGCCCGCGCGTTATGGGTTCCGTACATAACTTAATTGCGGTGCGGATTTGCGCTACGTGAACGGTAATATTATTTGATTGCGTTAAAATGTTAACTTTGATTTTAGGGTACTTCCTGTTGAGCTAGAACCATGAAATTTGGAAAGAAGCGAGACCTTATAGCACATATAAAGGTAAAAGATCGAAATCCGTAAATATGTAGCTCATTACCATAATCCACTACATATTAACGGTTTTCAGAACTCTTTCTCTTAACTGTGCTATAAGATCTTGAAGAACCCTACGAAATTTCAGCCGGGTGCGAATTATTGTAGCCTCACTCATATAATTCGGTCTAGATTGACCGGGCCACTTGTACAAAAGTCGGAAACTAAAAAACAAAAATAAAAACTGATCAACCAATGACACAAGTCCTTTGATCTCGTGATTTGTTTAAGATAGCTAATCTATAATTAGTCAATTACCGCACTTCGGCCGTTGCATCCCGCACAACTATCAAAAAGCCCTTAAAAATGCTTTCTGCGCACCTAGATAACCTCATCAAGATTGTGCCAATCCAGCGTTCAAACTAAACAAACATTCGCACGGAGCACTTGTACATAAACAATTCAAACGTTATACTATGACAGGTGTTCACGGGTTTTCTCCTGGCGCATTCTGTTGACGTGCCTGCACTACAGAGCTCTTTATTCAGAGCTTGTTTCGCAAATTCCCGATGGCTGTATCTACTAAACGAAGCTGTCTGTCTGTATACCCAGGGGCACGTTTCTTGGACCTGAGTAGCGAAACAAACGAGGCCCTGGTACGCGCAGATTGTTGTGCAATGATCTATGCTTGGTGAATTTGAGCTCGTCCACTCTGTATCACCCCGTGCTATTCTTAAAACACACCAAAGAAATCTGTACTACGCTTTCAGGACATATTTTGGGCACATTTTAGTTCCACGAAATATGTCTCGAGTAATACCACACGACACAGATCTCGCTCGACACAAAGCGCCGCATTGGGACCCGCCCACGACATACACCGTTTATATGCAAATGCTATTTCAACACTTTGTTTAAACAACACACAATATCTATTTACTTGTATTGCTTTTTATTATTCATAGAAATATGGATATGTTTATCTTTAAATTATGTTAAAATATAACCAGCTTTTTGAGTTAGCAGAAAAACTGCTCGACTCTGGAGAGTTGTGACGACTCAAGGTATTTTTATTATATATATAGTTTATGGAGAGAACAGAGGTGTATTTACTCTAATTCGATATGTTTTTCAGTTCCACGCGAGCCTATTACCGTAAACCGGGTATTATATCTTGAGCCCGTGCCGATAAACAGCAGAGGAACGTGGTGAGATATTCCTTCATCTTCCGGCACGAGCGGGGGATCCTCTGACCAGGGCAAAGTGATTATGTTTGAGGGGTCTATCACTAGCTTACCATGAATAAGTATATTAGTAAGTTGTATTTATGAAAAATTATCGATTAAGTGTACCACATAAAGACGTTCACCCCGCAAATGACATTATCATCTGTCACCTATATGATACATTCAAGCCAATTAAAGATTTCCAGGCAAGGTCTTCATCATCATCGTCGGAATCGATTGCATCAGAGGCCTTCATCTCTGTGGCCGGAATCTGCTAGGCATCTTTTGCTATTCTACTTCGCACTCGGTGTCATTGGCAGTGACACCATTGACGGGCATGATATACACCTTACGACATGAACTTTTATGCCTCACGACAAGTCTCTAACCTCAAAATTTTAACACCAACTTATTCTACAGTATACCATGTTATAAAAGTAAGCCCACATGATGTTGAATGCCAATTAAGGCGTCTATGGTGTGCCAAACCTTGAACGAATAGCTAAGAAAGTGCCAAGTGCCACATTCTCACCGCAGAGTACTTGTTAGTGCCACGTAGCTGAGCGGAATGGTTATCACCCATTAGGGGGAGCGGGATCTTCCCCGAGCGCGGCGTGTGGGAGCGATCTCATTTGTTTAATGTGTATATATAAACCAGATATTTTGGGAGATGAAAAGGCTTTGAAAGTGTAATTAGTACGAGTAATTACTCTATGTAGCAGTGGTACTAGGACGTCTTATCATACTCAGTAATATAGGAAGTAGAGCAGTTTTTATAGAGCTTATGTGAGATTTTCTTCATTCAGCATTTATCTTTTAATGCCTGAACAGCAGACCTATTGGTTAAGTTTAGATGCAATCGGGACTAGCTTTGTAATGCTGAGGAATGAATGGTGTAAACTAAGAATTCTAACAAATCCCAAGCGTTACTTACGGGTATATTTTTGCCAGCCCCCGTGGCGTTTTTTTTTACGTGCGGGAAACCCCCCCGATTCCCCCCCCCCCCTCCGAAGGCGGAGGGGGAGGCTATGTCGGACTACCGGACGCCGTCTGTGGGTCGTTATGCTAGGCCGAACTTGAGGTTGTCTCACGACATATCCCTCGCATCCCGGCTGACCCAGGAGCCTCCGTGGCCGTGGTAGTGAACGCGGCCGCTACGCAGGAGGCGCAGGTTCTATCCCCGCTCAGTGCAAATATTTGTATGCATGAATATGGGTATTTGCATTGGTCTGGCCGTGCCTCGGAGAGCACGTTAAGGCGTCGGTCCCATTTGTCATACAAATATCTATGGCAGTCGTTACGGGTAGTTGGGGCCCTCAAAAATCCAACAACTGGTCTAGCTGCAATGCTTCGATATCGCCTTTGGGTTGTAGAGGTCAGATGGCAGTCGCTTCACGGAAAATATCGAAGTTTAGCCAAATCCGCAGTTGGACTGGAAAAAGCGGACCCCAGACTCCAAGTTGGAAAAGCTTCGGATGCGACTGGGATTAACGCTAGGATGAAGCAGATATTTTTGCCAGTATGTTATTGCTATTTGAATAGCCGAATCTTTCGAGGTAATTTCTATCGCTCCTATGTTTACAAGTATATAGAAACCAAATCAATAAAAGAAGATAAATCCACGATAATCACCCATCCATACACTAGGACAAACACTCATTATTTCCTTTCCGCGGTCTCAGAGGGGTATACCTTAATTAATTAGGGCGGGAGGCGAAGCTTCAGGCCGATCACTTAGCGGGTTATCTCGCTGCCCTCATAGTCCTTTATTGCTGTATAGGATTACTAAGCGGTGGGGTATCTGTGAAGCCTGTTTGGTTAAGCGACACTGGGCAAATAGGCTTGTGGTAACACTAGATTTAATTTGACGAATCAGTTTCCCAGCAAAAGATTAAGTTAACTATTTTATTGGGGTCCATGATCTTTCAGGCCCTTAGTCAACCTTAATTGCTATAGAATAAAATTTTGAAGCATTTACTATGCTAACTTTTCAAATCGATTAAGATAGGAAAAAGTGAATGACGACGGTGGGAGCCATCTACCGACATTCATACCCTAAGATGGTAGTATAGGAAAATTTGGATAGCTTCAGGTGTGGCTCGGTGGCTCAGTGGTCAGAGCATTCCCCCTGTAAGGGAAAGATCGTGGGTTCGAGTCCCACCTGAGCATTCACTTTTTCCTATCCTAATCGACTTAATTGCTATACCTGGCGATTGAAGAACTAGGTGCAGGTTTTCCTTTAAAGTTGACTGAACAGACGGTAGTCGTTCTCATAAATAATAAGATAGAGAAGTAGTTAAGCTTTGGTAGCTTAGTGGTTACGGAGTCGGTAATGCGATCGAGATATCCCGAGTTCGAATCCTGGTTATTACACTACTGCTGTGAATCCATGCTTAACACGAAAAATGTAGCGTAATAAACAGCAACTTCATTAGGGCTCCTTAAAAAAATTGTGGGAGTAAGAGAGCGGTTCTTAAGTTTCCCAATCCACGCTTTGGATGCAAATGGGATTCGCGTTTGGATAAAGAAGATTGTTATACTGAACAACAGGAATGCAACTGCATTTGTGACCGGTACTAACAAGAAAATGATGATTAATAACTCGGTATTCAACCAGATAAAAAAAATCTCTGCAAAAGAAATTCCACATAAATTACTTATCATTACACTGATATATGTACTATCTTGCTATCTCTTTCCACACCCCACAACAACAGTACACAAGACAGAGTAAGGTATATATCTAGTACTTACACTTCGATGGCCTTGTTCCAGTTGATGACGTAGCCAGAGAGAGTGAAGGTCTCGATGTTGACCACGTGCACGTTCCCGCGCTCCGTGCCCACGTGGATCCATTTGGACGTCAGCGGGAGGTGCAGGCACGTGATCCTGGGGAGTAAGGAGGGAAATTAGAACAGATATCACTGTAAAAACTCGAAATTAACTCCTCTTGCTGCTCTGCTGGGAGAAATTTCTTTGTAGTAATAAGCAGTACCAATGTACGAATTTCTCAACGTCCAATGTATGTTAGATAGGTTATGCGTGTGCATAAATCCTTAATAAAACCCTGTACCAGCCCGTCCGGCCAACATTGGGAAAGGCCTATGTCCAGCACTGGACTGTGAGAGACTAATTGATTGATTGAGATCAGATGTAAAGAGAATACGTGTAATAGATGGTGGCTATTAATTTTAGATAGTAATGTTTCCGATAGCCCACTTAATTCTGTATCCGAGAATAGCACCTGTCAAAAATAGGCAAGCTGCTTATCGCACTACGTGAATTACACCATTTATTTAAGTTTCTCTTATTATCCGGCTTTTATTATCCTCATTATGTAGGTTTGTATGTTACAGAATATTTGAGCTCGATTCACTTCATAATGTCAGATTATGATTTGAAATTTTGAACACTTATCACAAAAACCAATTGCAATAAATTAATGATTTATAAAACTAAAAAATATCTTAATATAAATAATTTTAAAGAAAAAGAATTCTTCATCGAGCACCCTATGCTATTTTAAACATTTTTTTTGTAATTCTCTGATCTCCTCATTAATAATTATACTATTTTGAAACCTCGGCGGTAGCTTGGTGGTTAAGCAGTCGGCCTTACGATCGAGATATCCCGGATTAGAATCCTGGCGATTACGCTACCGACGTGAACTCACTCCAGGGGTTAGAGGGGATATTAGTAATTTCGGTTGCTTACATTTAAGAAAAAAAAACGTTTTTTTCATGTTTTAGTAATATGCAAGCCGCGTGGTTCCCCGGCAGGGTAGAATTTGGGCCACCCCGTCTCTTCTCATGTGGTGTCGTACAAGGCGACTAAGGGATAGGGCTGATTAACTTTAACATCAGACAGATATGTCCAGCCCAGACTCAGCGTCAGATGCATGGCTCGAGTCAACAATAGTGCCCGGAATACGGCAATAGGCTCACCCCATATTACATGGGACCGAATACAGATTGGTGAAATGTGGGTGTTAATTCACCTCTGCCTAACCCACCGGGGATAAACGCGTGATTATATGTTTGTATGTATGTAGTAATATGCAAAACCTCGGTGGCATATAAGGTGTACCAACTTTTAGATAAGGTTACAACTGGTTTCAAAGTCTCTTCGTTTAAGAAAATCTAGCTATCCATCTATGTACTCATACACGCTCAAACAAATTCAAATATGCAAAACTGTGATATCTATCTTCTCAAGAACGCGAACAATTCCGCCATTACACACGAGACGTGCGCACAATCTCACTATCGCCAACTGAGAGGCTATTTTCTACGTGGTCGAGCGCGAAAGCCTCTTGCGATACCTCTCACGGAGCCTCCACACAATGAGAGGTCGTTTAGTGTAGTGCCATCGATTCCATATAATAGTATATTTGTATGAAGATGTGATATTTAGTTTTTGATTTTGTAGTTGTAGGTGGCAGTTCAATGGTTAAGTAGGCGGTTTTTCAATTGAGAGGTACCGGGTTCGAATACATTACCGACTTGAACCCACTCTTAAAATGAGTAATTTGTGATAAAAATATGAAATTTACCTTAGCTGGGTTAGGGGGAATACAAGTAATTTCTATAACTAATATTAAGTTTTAAAGCAATATCTAGTTTTTTGCCTGGGCTCCCAAAAAATTAGTGGGACTCCATGCATTCAAAGTGTCATTATACATCTGCCTAACTTCTTTGCGTTATTCGGATGTTTGTTTGCAACCTTAGCAAGTGAATGTAGTGATTTTGGGGCGTACTGAATATCTACTTCAGTACACCCCAAAATCACCACATTCACAAAGTCCGTAGCATGTTTCACTTGCATCTCTACGAGCCGTAGTTATCTACGCGGCTACGACATTATCGTAGCAGCTACACTGAAGGCTTTTACTATAATTTTTATATGCAGCAGAACATCGAGAGCCCTATGGTAAGCGGTTACCGTCGCCTATTAAAGAATTTCCGTCACATGCTTACCGTGATCACTATTATTAATTTCATTAACACCTTATTAAATAACATCAAAATTACACTGGTACGTAGGAGTGAAATGACATCAAAACATTCAACTTTCATCTGTGAACTCTTGCATTAGGTACATATAATATGCAAGTCATATCGGTAAAATGTCTATCACGAACTCCTTGAATGTTTTGATGTCATTAGTATAATATAACAATATAGGAAAAGTTATCAAAACGCTTTCTAAGACCAGATTATCAACCGAACACATTGAATACCATCCCCTCTAGACAAGTGGCAAATCGCTAGCTGGCGTTTGGTGGAATAGAATGACGAATATATGGGATTTGACGTATATGACAGTCGTTAACGCATGTCACATACGTCAAATCTCATACATTCGTCATTCTATTCCATCAAACGCCGGTTAGCGAATTGCCACTTGTCTAGAGGGGCAGGCCCCTTTACGACTTAACATTTGTGTTGACAACATTGCATAATACATATAAAGAAAGCTTCCTAGAAAGCCTTTAGAGTTTGTTGAACTATCTTTATGTGTCTTGACGTGTGGGTTCACGCCATAACCAACATTTTACCGGTTAATTGTAATCTCCATATCTTGTATCTTGTAAATAAAATTCTCAGAAGAAGTACAACTCATAAAAGCCAATGAATTGCGTAAAACTCTCCATAGTTATCCAATCTCGGTTGGATTGCGTCCAGGGGTCAGCAAGTGCATAGCCGGGCAGGTGGGATTGTAGACGGCTGTGATCACAAGACAGTTCAACTTAACGCTATTTCTTTACAATCAGTAGGTCAGCATGCAGGTATATGGGGGGGGGGGGGCGGACACGACATCAAACTAACACCCACTCACCCCTTTATTTCGTTTGTTGCTATAGATTCTTGCTTGGTGCCATTAATTCTTGCTTGCAGAATTCGAATTCGAAATTGGAAGCTAATTTAAATTGCCTGTCAGAAATCGAGTTCGATATTCAAATGACAAATGAAAAGTAATATTGTTCGAAATATATTTAAATAATAATTGGCAATTTGGAATTTAAATTCAGAATGTATCATTTATTCCATTATTCCAATTTCGTATTTTGAACAGAAAATATTTTAGCAAAAGCAAGAAACCGTGGTTACTTTTATAGTTTCGTTTAGAAATGCAAATGCAATCAAATTTTAAAATAAGTGTCAATGCGCTAAACGTAATTACATATGCATTGAAATTTCAATATTAGCTACAGTTCATTTAATAGTTTTATATCAATCAATCAATCAATTAGCCCACTGCAGTCCACTGCTGGACATAGGCCTCTAGATCCTCCGCCTACCGCATCCAGTCCATCCCAGCCCCCCTTTTCAGGTCATCGGTCCATCTGGCTAGGGTGCGTCCAACCTTTCGTTTGCCTTAGGTTTTTATGCTTACGTGTAAATATATTGCAATGAGGTAACAGTAGGCGTTAGTTCAATAAGAATATTAAGCATATTAGTTATGTGGTTGGCTATTTAATATGTTATGTTTGAATAGTGACCTCGAAAGTTAGAGTTGTGTGTATTAGCATTTTAGCGTTCGTGTTGATTTGTGTTTTTTTGTTAGTTGCAAGTTTACAAAATTAAATAAGCTTTTATCCACATTCCAAAGGGTTCAGAATATTGTGAACTAGATATTCCGGGTACCGTGGTAAAAGAGGTTCATTTTAAATTAAGTAGTTTTGTTTGGGAGAAAATTACGCGTTATTAATAATTAGTAGTAGTTACTATTTCTTTACTTTTTTTAAAATGTATATTAGCAACCGAAATTATCGAAATTACTAATATTCCCTCTAACTCCTCCAACTAAGCTTTATTACTTATGCTTGGAGTGGGTTCACGTCGGTAGTGTAATGGCCAGGATTCGAGCACGGGATCTCGCGATCGTAACGCCGACCCTTTAACCACTAAGCTACCGACGCATTTATTTCTATGAACAGTAGTCCTCGCGAGCATCATGAACCACATTTTTGGTAACCTCAAAAACAAACTAAACGATAGGTACGTATCTTCTTATTTAGACAGTCCTGGATGTATCAACAAACAAAAATGACGATTGGTTCTTAAAAACGACGCTACAGTAAACTTCCCCCCTTTTCCTCATCATTTTTATACCGAAGTTACTCCTACCGATGCATGTTTTTTTATCCACAACAAATTGTGCAGAATCATAGTCCTTCTTGTTTCAGCTAAAAATCATCAAGATCCGTTCATAATTCACGTGACAGCTTACTATCCCCATTTTTCTCTGACTTTCCTTTCTATCTAAAAAGCTCTCGACAGAAGTTGAGTTTTAAATCAAAGAATGTGTGTGCCAAGTTTGAGGGGAATTGGTTGAGAAATGAGCCCTCTAGACTGAAACTGACAATTGGTTGAGAAATGAGCCCTCTAGACTGAAACTGACAATTGGTTAAGAAATGAGCCCTCTAGACTGAAACTGACAATTGGTTAAGAAATGAGCCCTCTAGACTGAAACTGACAATTGGTTGAGAAATGAGCCCTCTATACTGAAACTGACAATTGGTTAAGAAATGAACCCTCTAAACTGAAACTGACAATTGGTTGAGAAATGAGCCCTCTAGACTGAAACTGACAATTGGTTAAGAAATGAACCCTCTAAACTGAAACTGACAATTGGTTAAGAAATGAGCCCTCTAGACTGAAACTGACAATTGGTTGAGAAATGAGCCCTCTAGACTGAAACTGACAATTGGTTAAGAAATGAACCCTCTAAACTGAAACTGACAATTGGTTGAGAAATGAGCCCTCTAGACTGAAACTGACAATTGGTTAAGAAATGAGCCCTCTAGACTGAAACTGACAATTGGTTAAGAAATGAGCCCTCTAGACTGAAACTGACAATTGGTTAAGAAATGAGCCCTCTAGACTGAAACTGACAATTGGTTGAGAAATGAGCCCTCTAGACTGAAACTGACAATTGGTTAAGAAATGAACCCTCTAAACTGAAACTGACAATTGGTTGAGAAATGAGCCCTCTAGACTGAAACTGACAATTGGTTAAGAAATGAGTCCTCTAGACTGAAACTGACAATTGGTTGAGAAATGAGCCCTCTAGACTGAAACTGACAATTGGTTGAGAAATGAGCCCTCTAGACTGAAACTGACAATTGGTTAAGAAATGAGCCCTCTAGACTGAAACTGACAATTGGTTGAGAAATGAGCCCTCTAGACTGAAACTGACAATTGGTTAAGAAATGAACCCTCTAAACTGAAACTGACAATTGGTTGAGAAATGAGCCCTCTAGACTGAAACTGACAATTGGTTAAGAAATGAGCCCTCTAGACTGAAACTGACAATTGGTTAAGAAATGAGCCCTCTAGACTGAAACTGACAATTGGTTAAGAAATGAGCCCTCTAGACTGAAACTGACAATTGGTTGAGAAATGAGCCCTCTAGACTGAAACTGACAATTGGTTAAGAAATGAACCCTCTAAACTGAAACTGACAATTGGTTGAGAAATGAGCCCTCTAGACTGAAACTGACAATTGGTTAAGAAATGAGCCCTCTAGACTGAAACTGACAATTGGTTGAGAAATGAGCCCTCTAGACTGAAACTGACAATTGGTTGAGAAATGAGCCCTCTAGACTGAAACTGACAATTGGTTGAGAAATGAGCCCACTAGACTGAAACTGACAATTGGTTAAGAAATGAGCCCTCTAGACTGAAACTGACAATTGGTTGAGAAATGAGCCCTCTAGACTGAAACTGACAATTGGTTAAGAAATGAACCCTCTAGACTGAAACTGACAATTGGTTAAGAAATGAACCCTCTAAACTGAAACTGACAATTGGTTAAGAAATGAGCCCTCTAAACTGAAACTGACAATTGGTTAAGAAATGAGCCCTCTAGACTGAAACTGACAATTGGTTAAGAAATGAACCCTCTAAACTGAAACTGACAATTGGTTAAGAAATGAGCCCTCTAGACTGAAACTGACAATTGGTTGAGAAATGAGCCCTCTAGACTGAAACTGACAATTGGTTAAGAAATGAACCCTCTAAACTGAAACTGACAATTGGTTAAGAAATGAGCCCTCTAAACTGAAACTGACAATTGGTTAAGAAATGAACCCTCTAGACTGAAACTGACAATTGGTTAAGAAATGAACCCTCTAAACTGAAACTGACAATTGGTTAAGAAATGAGCCCTCTAGACTGAAACTGACAATTGGTTAAGAAATGAACCCTCTAAACTGAAACTGACAATTGGTTAAGAAATGAGCCCTCTAGACTGAAACTGACAATTGGTTCAGAAATGAACCCTCTAAACTGAAACTGACAATTGGTTAAGAAATGAACCCTCTAAACTGAAACTGACAATTGGTTGAGAAATGAGCCCTCTAGACTGAAACTGACAATTGGTTAAGAAATGAGCCCTCTAGACTGAAACTGACAATTGGTTAAGAAATGAGCCCTCTAGACTGAAACTGACAATTGGTTAAGAAATGAGCCCTCTAGACTGAAACTGACAATTGGTTGAGAAATGAGCCCTCTAGACTGAAACTGACAATTGGTTAAGAAATGAACCCTCTAAACTGAAACTGACAATTGGTTGAGAAATGAGCCCTCTAGACTGAAACTGACAATTGGTTAAGAAATGAGCCCTCTAGACTGAAACTGACAATTGGTTGAGAAATGAGCCCTCTAGACTGAAACTGACAATTGGTTGAGAAATGAGCCCTCTAGACTGAAACTGACAATTGGTTGAGAAATGAGCCCACTAGACTGAAACTGACAATTGGTTAAGAAATGAGCCCTCTAGACTGAAACTGACAATTGGTTGAGAAATGAGCCCTCTAGACTGAAACTGACAATTGGTTAAGAAATGAACCCTCTAGACTGAAACTGACAATTGGTTAAGAAATGAACCCTCTAAACTGAAACTGACAATTGGTTAAGAAATGAGCCCTCTAAACTGAAACTGACAATTGGTTAAGAAATGAGCCCTCTAGACTGAAACTGACAATTGGTTAAGAAATGAACCCTCTAAACTGAAACTGACAATTGGTTAAGAAATGAGCCCTCTAGACTGAAACTGACAATTGGTTGAGAAATGAGCCCTCTAGACTGAAACTGACAATTGGTTAAGAAATGAACCCTCTAGACTGAAACTGACAATTGGTTAAGAAATGAACCCTCTAAACTGAAACTGACAATTGGTTAAGAAATGAGCCCTCTAAACTGAAACTGACAATTGGTTAAGAAATGAACCCTCTAGACTGAAACTGACAATTGGTTAAGAAATGAACCCTCTAAACTGAAACTGACAATTGGTTAAGAAATGAGCCCTCTAGACTGAAACTGACAATTGGTTAAGAAATGAACCCTCTAAACTGAAACTGACAATTGGTTAAGAAATGAGCCCTCTAGACTGAAACTGACAATTGGTTCAGAAATGAACCCTCTAAACTGAAACTGACAATTGGTTCAGAAATGAGCCCTCTAGACTGAAAATGACAAACCAACATAGATACGGACAAAAGCAAAATCCGCAAGCTTGTCCAAACGGAGACTCTCGTTCGCTTCATTCACTCGGTCAACTATTTTATTCCATATTTGTTGCACTTAAAGTTAAGCTCTGAGACGAATATAGACGATAATTCCAACTTCTTATCCAGAATTTGATCTGAAAAAACTAACAATAGTTTAAATCATGTTCTCTTTTTCTGAAATAAAGTTCCGTTAGTGCCAAGATTGCATCTTAAAGTCTAACACGAACCAAAAGTTTGAATTGTAATCGTATTCACTGGAAGTTGTCGACGAAACCGACAATCTGCATGGCTGAAGTTGTCCAACTTGGTTCGTCCAGTTCGGAGAAACAGACCACTTCAAGGATTCAATTTGGATGGATGGCGCTGTAAAGTTGTGTGCGATCTTCGCCGGATTGCAGATTGAAGTTTGCCGCATTGCTTAAGATGCAAGAGTAAGTCTTTATATATTGTCAGTAAGACTCATTAAATTTTGAAAGTTGTTTCAGAGGATCATTGAAGGCTTGTAGCTAACGCGATATTTAAATAATTCCCCATCGTTTTATTTATCTTTAAAAGTTTATTGATTACTAAATTATCATGTAGACTTAAATAGAGATACGAGTTTTGGCCCTGATGGATATTTTTTAATAAAGAGCCAATCATTGCTTCCCGTGATTGGCTAAAAAATTGGCATGCTTATCATTCATGAAATACGAAGTAAATGACGGGTCCTTGTCTATAATTACCCCAAAGGGAGAAAAACATAAGCAACCTTTGATAATGCCGTCAGGTTAAAAAATTATTAAACTGTGAAGTGCAATTATTATTCAATAAGCATATAAATGTAAGTATTAGCTGTCGCCCGCAGCATCATCCGCGTGACACCTATCCGATACCAAAAATCTATTAAAAAGTAGCCATGTGCTGACTGAGTAATATGATTTATTTTTGTGCCTAATTTTAACCAGATTATTCAGTAATTTCTACGTGAAAGAGTAATAAAAGTCCAAACATACATCAATTTTTTCTCAAAAACTTTAACACTTATTAATATTGCAGAATGTAGATAGAATAGAATTGGATAGAAGTGAGTCATCCACTTTATGAAGGTACGAAGGGCTCGGCGCCACAGATAACATAAAATATAGGTAGCTTGTCGATGACAGCTTTATGGGCGCCTGCGAGAGACGGTGAGGGTCGCAGGATGAGGTGGAGACGGATGTGCTTACATACATTGTCTATGAATATCTAGTAGTTGAATCCTAAGTAATCTAGACTAATATTATAAATGCGAAAGGAATTTTTAATTATAAGTTATCTTTTTACATCTAACTCATAACTCATTTATTCATAAGGATAATCATTACACGATATATATTATATTACAGCAAGTTTACCATTTAACTTCCTCTTCCGAAAAACATCTGCAATCTATCACACATAAAATAAAAATTGTACAAATATCAACATTGTAGCATAACAGGTTTTCGTGCAGTCAAAATAATATGTCAATAGTTCAAATTCTAACAATGTCAAGTTCTAATAGGAGTCAAATTGCACAAGGTCAAAGTTAAATATTTTACATAATTCCAATCATGATAACCATTAATTAACATACAATAAGATTTTAAAGTTAAAATTTATCATCAATTTATCAACAATTATAATAAACCACAGAACCAAATAAAATAGGGCATGGATAAATAGATATAGCTTAAAACATAAAGAACTATACAAGATTTTTTGAAGTGAAAACTTCTTTAGCGGCGTTGGATGGGTGTAAAATGTTAAGGAAGCGTCAGGATTCGTTGACCTTTGAACCGTAACCGACGACTGACGTCATACAAGATTGGTACAGACTATCTATTTTGCAATTTACAACAGATAGCGTCGTAGCTTAAACGGTAAGCACTTCGACTGTAAGTCCTTATAGTTTCAGATAGTATCGGGTTCAAACCACCTGGCCTTCAGGGATTTTTTGTGATTGTTTTTTCTTATTATAATTTATTACTTTTGGTGACTATTTTTTCTTTTTGTAATTTATTACTTTTTATGATTATTTTTTCTTTCTGTAATTTATTATTTTTGTGATTATTTTTTCTTTTCATAATTTATTAATTTCTTCTGACAGAAAATTAGCAGAAAATAAGTGATAGGTTCTATGATTAGCGCTATATTATAGGTATGGTATGGTATGTTCTTTTTTATCTTTTTCTATGTATATAACGAAGAAAGAAAAAAGGAAAATGTTTTCACTTCTGCCGGCACTCCCAGAGTGCAACCCGTCTTTTTTTTTTTTAAATAGCAGCTGGCTAAAATGAATATAACTTTACTTTTAAATCTTGGGAATGGGTTACAACATCAAAACTTGTTCACTTACACATTCATAACATTAGTATTTTTTCAATAATATTAGTAGGATTACTAAGAGTGAGTTTCACCAATTAGTGTACTTTTGTAATTAAGCAATCATTTTAATTGACTGTACTACCACGTTTTACTTTTAAATTCATTGTACTAAACGTGATAATCCAGTTTAGTTTGATCATAATTACTTTTATTGAGAAAATCCACCGTTTCTTACTTAAACAGTTCAAGCTTAGCATCAATTGCAACGATTACAAGACCACGATCAAGTGCCTCGTGGAGCCGATTAACATAATAAATAGCTGTCAGTAAGTAATACGATTGTTCACAGACAATCGGTAAATTTCCAGTGAACGACATCTGGAACAATCCAGTTGCAGACAATTAGCATTCATTAACTGTTCTTCATTAATCAGGAGCGATTGTAACCCTTCACTGCGGACGATTACCTCGTCACTCAGTAATTAATAGCTGAGGTGTGAACTTTATATTGGCTTAGGCGACGTAACACTTAGGTGTAAGGAGTGAGTCAGCGGTTGCAGGGTTGAGATTGTGTACCAAGAAATATACGTACGTTGTAGATGGAAGTTTCTGTCATTGGTACCTTATAATCAGGCATATGATATTTCATTTACTCAAAAGAAATTCGAAATTACTTCTAAATATTATATGTCGAAGAGATGCTAGATCTGAGTGTTACAAATGCCAAGTAATAATTGTTTGAATTTTAGTGATTTTGTATGTAGAAACATTGGTTATTACTTGAGTGTGTTTAGTTGTCAGTTGACAATTTTATTTGATGTAAATGAGACTTGGTTGGCGATCCGACTGGAAATCTCACTTTGTAAAGGGACGCGGGGCGAAATAGTCAGGTCGAGACAGCTAATCTCACTGCATTCTATCGGTTTGTGATTTATTCTATGTCTAGTTTAAATCCTAAAATATTGTCAGCATCCTTTATTAAATCGTGTAACAAAGTTAGTGTGATAACGAAGCATTGACTTTCGAAATACCTCACATCTGATTACCATCCTGATTTAAACGTAATAGAACCTTTTGTGATGTAGATTTGACCCTTCTGAGCTGTCGCTTCGACATATTACATCCTTCATTCTAGTTTCCCAAAAATTCAGAATTTTATTTCTAGTAAGTCAGGTGTTAAAAATGTGTAAATGAAAAACATAAAAGGAAAATATTAAACGATCTCCTTTTGAAATCATTCCGGAAGGTAATTTTAGAAAATCCCCTTAAAAAAACATCTAGTGTTTACTGAAGAAAATATAGCTCAAACCGGCCTTCGATATACATTTTATTAGACAAGCCGTATTCTTCTGAAATTTTCAAGGAAAAATTAACCAACGTATTTTTTATAACAAGTAAAACAGGATAGCAAAGTACAGGAAGTCTGAAGAACATCTTACTGCATCTTATAAAGCCTGAGGGAAATAGCAAAGACATCTCTTCCTTTCCTAACTTTTTTCCAATTTCCTTCCTACGTTGACTCTCTACAAATAATAACGTGCAAATTCCATAACAACCATATACCATCAAATGGTTTATGCTGTTGATTGATAGCGCTTGCTGGAATCTGCTGCACATATTGAACAAAACTCTTTGTACTGTTCCATTATATTTTATTTAAACTAAAGAAAATATAGCTCTTTTTTTTTTTTTTTTTTTTTTTTTTACGTGCGGGAAATCCCCACGGATACCCGCCCCTCCGGAGCCGGAGGGGTGGGTTATGTCGGACTCGAACCGACTAAACCGCACGCCGTCTGTGGGTCGTGGTGCTAGGCTGAAGGTGAGGTTGTCTTGCGACATATCCCTCGCACCCCGGCTGACCCAGGGCCATCCCTTTCGGTCTGGCCCTCCTCGGGAGGTGGGGACCACGCCGTCCCCGACTCAACCCCGGTGTGGGGAGGCGCGCATCGTCCTACGATGCGCGCCGCCGCCGTGGCCTGCTTCTGCTAGGGTGACGGGTGGCTCCACCCGTCACCCTCAGGCCCGCGCTCATGGGGGGCGGAGGTCTGTAAGCGCCCTCCGACGCCCGAGCCGCCTTCGGGCGCGAGCAGCGATGTCAGCGAGTCTTTCTCGCTCACCGCGCCGCGCCCGCTCTGCTGTCTCCTTCGCGAGCATGACCTGCTCGCAGAAAGAGGCGCTGGCCGCCCACGCATCCGCGCAGCGGACCATCGCCGCGAGCAGGGTGGAGAGCGTGAGCACTCTCACCCCCAGGGCCTGCACAAGCTCCCGCCTCGGCGTCTCAAACGCCGGACACTCGGTGAGCGTGTGCAGCCCCGAGTCCACGCTCGCGTCGCAGTGATGGCACTCGGGCGTTGGCTCAATACCCATCAGATGCAGATACCGCCCGAAGTAACCGTGCCCGGTTATCATCTGCGTCTGACGGTACGAGAGGCTCCCGTGTGGCCTCTCTAGCCACTCCCCCATGATGGGCCTTACCGCCGCAATGACGGCGTGCCCTGCGCGTGGTTGCCCAAGTCGTCGCTCCCACTCGGCCACCATGACCTGGTGGAGCCGGGATTTCTCGGCCCGAATGTCCTCGGGCTCGGGATCGAATCCCCGCTCCCGCGCCTCCTTTCGGAACTGGTATAGTGCCGAAAGGGCCCTCGCTTCCAGGATCCACGGTGGCGATCCGGCCAGGAGACTCGCCGCTTCGAAGGATATCGTGCGGTATCCCCTGATGGCCCTGGAGGCCATTGTCCTCTGCGCCGTACGGAGCAGAGGCAGGAATCTGGCCCCCAGGGTGTCCGCCCACACGGGGCACCCATATAGGGCCATGGACCGCACGACACCCGCGTAGAGTCTCCTGCAGGAGGCCCCTGGGCCCTTCAAGTTGGGCAACAGCCGACTCAGGGCATTCGCCGTGGTGACCAACTTGGGGCGCAGGCTTCGGAGATGTTGTCCGAAGTCCCATCGACCGTCAAGCACGAGCCCCAGGTATTTCAGCTGGGGCTTGATGTCGATGGGAGTGCCTCCCACTGTAAGGCTGGCTCCCGGGCCTGGCCTGCGCCGAGGACCATGAAAGAACATGGCCTCGGACTTGTGCAGAGCCACCTCGAGACCCAGCCGCCGGATCCGTTCGACGACTTGACCAACCGCGGTCGTGGCCCTCAGGGTCGCCTCGCGGTGCGTAGCCCCGCTCACCGTCACCAGCGTGTCGTCCGCATAACACGTGACGGTGGCACCGTACGCGAAGTCACCGCGAAGCACCCAGTCGTAACCGATGTTCCACAGTAACGGCCCCAGGACCGATCCCTGTGGGACACCGCACGACATCTCACGCCTACCGACTCCGGTCGAACTCGGGTAGACGACGGCTCTCTCCGTTAGGTAAGCCCCGACTATGCGGCGGAGGTAGAGAGGCACACCGTGGTACACGAGTGCCTCCCTGATGCAACTCCAGGGCAAGGTGTTGAAGGCGTTGGAGATGTCCAAGGACACCGCCAACATCACCTCGCCCCGGGCGACCGCATCCTCCGCCAGAGTCCTCACACGCATGATGGCATCCACAGTGGAACGCCACCGGCGGAACCCAAACTGGGTATTCGCCAGGTCCGGCCCCACTCTAGAGAGATGCTCGACGAGGCGCTTGGCAATTACTCTTTCAAAGAGTTTGCCCACCTCGTCGAGCAGCACTATGGGCCGGTACCCGGACGGCTCGTCCGCCGGGCGTCCCTTCTTGCGGATGAGGACCAGCTTCCCCGTCTTCCACATCTTCGGAAACTGGCCCCGCTCCAAGCATGCGCTGAGGAACCCTCTCAGTCGGGGTTCGAGACCGTCTTCCCCTAGAGCTAGGACCCACGCGCGGCCTGGAATGCCGTCGGGTCCCGGGGCGGTGTTCTTCTTGGCCCTCAGCCTTCGCACCGCCAGCTCTAGTTCTACCCAAGTGACCTCGGGCACGTCGTCGTCAATCACCGCACTGGGCGCCGTAGGCGACCGAGGCGGCGGAGCCATCTGCGGCGGAACATGTTCCGCTCGCGCCGGGAACAGGGAGTCGACCACTCCTCCGAGCAGAGCCGGTTCGAGCACCTGGGTCAGCGGAGGGGCCCGGGGGCGCAGCTTTTCTCTTACCATAAGGTAAGGCCGCCCCCATGGGTCCCGCTCCAGCGTCTCCAGGAGCTCCCGGTAGCAAGCGGCCTTAGACCGCTTGATCTCCGCTCGGAGGGCATTCCGGGCCTCCCTGTATCCCTCGTGAAGCTCCGCCATTCGGGGCTCCGAATCTGCGGTACGGCTACGCCTCCTACGGAGTCGAGCCCACCGGCGGTGCGTGATCACGCAGGCTTGACGCAGCCTCGCGATCTCCGCATTCCACCAGTAGACCCGACGCCTCGGATTATAGGCTGGAGCCCTAGGCATACCCGCATCGCAGACCCGGGTCATGGCCTCCCGGAACCAGGCCGCTTCATCGTCTATGTCGACAGGCCTGTCCGGCACAATGGCCCAGGCCTGTACGATGGCGGCCTCCAGGAGGTCCTCCCGATTCAGTCGCCCCAACACCCAGCGCGGCTCGCGTTGGGCCGATATGACCGGCGCATCACCCGCAGGAGGGGAGACATCGAACCGAACGTATCGGTGATCCGATAGTGTCTCCACCTCCACGGCGACACGCCAGTCCCGCACGCGGAGTGACAGGGAAGCGCTCGCGAACGAAAGGTCTATGATCGACCTGCGCTCCCCCGCCACAAAGGTGCCCACGTACGTGGCTTCGGCCCCGCGATTCTGGAGAACTAAGCCGAGAGAATCGGCCCAGCTCTCCAGAGCCCTGCCCCGCGCGTTCGTGCGCCGGGAGCCCCAAGCCTGAGACCAGGCGTTGAAGTCCCCGAGCACAAGAACCTGACGAGGCGTACAGGCATTGACGACGTCGGTCAGCCGCTCCAGCGACCGCCGATACTGCCCAATGAGTCGGTGTGACCCCGGCGTGAGATAAACGGCCACGACCGCAATCTCCCCTACACGCGCCGCTACGATGCCATGCTCCCTTGCGATCACTACAAGGGGAGGGGCACCCGCAGCGGCGTTATGCACCAGTGCCGCCGATCCATCCAGGTCGACCACCCAGGCGGGCCCGAGGGGCCGGTGAGTGTATGGATCGGCGACAGCGGCGACGTGTATGGACCACTGTGCCATGCTCTGGAGCAGAAGGGCCTGAGCATCGACACCGTGGCCCACGTTCGCCTGCAGGATGCGGAGCTGGGGATCCATTATGGAACCATCTCCGCATCCCGCACCGAACCGTTGGCGGAACGCCCGCCTCGCGGCAGCGGCTCCCCGCGGGTGCAGGCCTTGCTGCCAACCCTATGGTCGGCCGGCTTGCCCTCCGCCGCACACCTGAAACAGTGCGGCGGAGCTTCGCAAGTACCGGCTCTGTGACCGGGTTGGCTGCAGCGGAAGCAACGGTCGCCGACCGTCACCTCCGCCTTGCACTACACACCCACGTGGCCGGCCGACAGGCACCTGAAGCACCTGTCCGGCCGAGCCTGCAGGAGCCGTACCCGGACTCCTACAACGCCGCCTACCGCGAGTATCCGCCGGTCGGCAGCCTTTTGGGCTGCTGCGATGGGGCAGCCGACAACTGTTGCCCCCTGTCCGCGACGGCCGTAGCGGATCGCTCCGACCTTAACCGCCTCCAGGGGGCAACCCCCGGCCTCCGCCACGGTGACCCGAATCTCTTCGGCCGTGATGGAGTCGTCCAGGTCCGAAATGCGCAATTCTGCGCACTTGGTGGGCCTGGACACCCGGACGTCGGCCGCATCCAGCGTGTCCCTCAGCCTAGCCGCAATGGCATCGGCCTTGGGACCACTGGAGGCGCCAGGGACGTGGATGAGACGGGCACCCGTCCGAGTGTGTGTCACTCGGAGAGTCCCCGCCACATCGAGGGCCCTCATATCAATGAGGCCCCTCGCCTGTTTCACCAGGTCCACGTACTGCACGCCCCTCGCCGTCGCCTCCGGTGTCATCGTTAAGACGACAGCGGTGGTACGGGGGACGCGCAGCTTACCTGACGCACCCTTCGCAGCAGCTTGGGCCTTCTTGGCCCTTTTAGCTGCCTTTTTACGGGCGTTCCGGCTTTTTTTCGCCTCGCCGACCACCTCCCAGCCCCCTGCCGGTGCGGAGCTCGTGGAGGCAGTCGGGACCGAAGCCGGGGCCGGGGCTGGGACTTGGGACGTCTTCCCCTTGCCCTTCCCCTTCCCCTTGCCCTTGGCTTGGGCGCTCCCGGCTGAGGCGGCGGTAGCGGCCGGAGCAGCAGACGCAGTGGGCACACTGCGGGCCGACTCCTGCGAGGTCCCCGCCGTCACCGTACGGCTGGGGCCCCGCTTTACTGCTCCGGCGTAGCCCCCACTCGGCGGCGCCAGGGGCGGACGACGGATGGAGTCCATAATGGCCTCCAGACAACTCCGCGTCCACTCCTCGTGCGCCGCCTGCCGCTTTGCCATGGCGGCCATCGTCGCCATGCAGGCCTCCACCGGATTGGTGGGCCTCGGCTGCGCCGGCGGCGGTGGGGCCGGTAGGCGCGGCGGGGCCGGCAGACGCGGCGGCAACGGCGGCGGGGCCGGTAAACGCGCCGGTACAGGCGGTGGCGGTGGCGCCAGCGACACCGGCCGCGCCCGAGGCGGCAGTCTCGGCCGCACCGGCGACCTCGACCGCACCGAAGGCGACGGTGGCGACGGCGGCGACCGCGGCGCCAGAGATGGCGGCGACCGCGGCGCCAGAGATGGCGGCGGCGTCACGCGCTCGTCCGGCATGGCCTCCTGCAGCGCCGATATTTCGGCCGCCATCTTGGCCATCTCGCTGCGGTACTCCGCTGCCTGCCGCGCAGTCTCCTCGAGCATCGCAACCTGCTGCCTACCGAGCTCAGCGCGCTCGAGCTGCGCGCTGGCCAGCTCCGCCCTGAGCAGGTTGTAATGCTCGACGAGGCGTACCGTCACCCGCATGAGCCGGTCCTCCTCCGGCTTCATAGCCCCGGTCTGGGCCTTGGCCAGGCCTTTAAGGGCCTCCATCACCTCTGTCGAGGTGCTGTCGCCGGTACAGGCCAAGGGCGCCGCCGAGGTGGAGGAACTCGGCGGCGCCACTACATCCTCCGGGGCAGAGGCCCGCGATGGACGGGCCTGGGAGGCAACCTTTTTACCACCCCGCGCCTTTTGGCGGCTAACCGCCACCAGCTTGGGCGGGGGTGGGCGCAGCATTTCGTCACCACTGTGACTGCTGCTGGAGGACGAGTCGGTGAGCGTGCGCTCGGCATCGGACTCTGTCCTCGGTCGGGTAGGGACTTTGTTTTTGACTTTGGCGCTCCTCTTACGCCATTTCGATTTTCGGGTCCTTAGACCCACCGGGCTTCTGTCCCGGCTGTCGGCGGTGTCGAAGTTCTCCGACACTGCCTGGGACGCGACCTCCGCGTCGTGGTGCTGCGCGACCTCCGCGCAGACTGTTTCACTGGGTTGGGTTTTGGGTTTTGTTTTTAATAGAGCTTCCATGATGTCCCACGAGTAGAACCGTACTAAGGACACTTCCTGGGTGACGGCCATTCCAGGAAGCGGGGTATATACTGTGGAGGTCCCCAGGTATCCACAGGTTTTAAGCGACTTCGCTGTCGGGTTTTCAGACTTTTCCTTGTCGCGGGCCGGCCAATTAAGGCAAGCCCCACGGCCTCCAGGATATCGGCGTTCCCGAGTGTGGCTAGCACTCAGGTCGTTGTCGATATCTCGGAGGTTACGCGATGCGGGGGAGTAGCCAACTCTCCCAACGCCGACGGAGGCACGAATGCCCGTCAGCCCCTGCGCGAGCAGTGGGCCGACCCGTCCCCGGATCCTACGGATCCCGTCGCCTCTCCCATGTCTCCTCTGCTAAAGCAGAGGGGTACTGGGAGCGACGGCTAGCCCTGAAAAGGGCTGTTGAGGTGGGAGGAACCCTACGGATCCCTCCCCGCGGGCCTTGCAGGCCCGCCATACCACGACCCCCTCGTGCAATGGGGTCAGCTAGCCCTTAAAAGGGCTGTTGGAATGGAAGGGTGTCCTACGGACCCCTTCCCGCGGGCCTTGAAGGCCCGCCATCCCACGACCTCCTCGTGAGGTCAGCCGTCGGGTTATTCGTCAACGGCCAACAGAACTCCCATGGTAGGAGTCTGTTAGCCGTTGTCCAGGGTGCACCAGCCCCCCCGCTTCCGCTCCCCAGGACCGCGGTCCAAAGGGGGAAGAAACGGAGAAGCCGACGTGGAGGTTACCCAACCAGCACCCCAAAAAAATATAGCTCTAAGCGTCATTTGACATACCGATCCATAACCCTCAAGACAATCACGACGGTATTTCCGTTCAATTAAGCACTCCGACTGGGCAAGTACCTCCGCCCTACAGAATACCGCGGCCATAATAACTTCGTGTTGTGTTCCAGGCGGTGAGTAGAGTAGCCAGAGCTCACTGAAAGTGTTTTGTGCTGTTAGTGGGAAGACCAAAGGCTTGTCTTGCTTCATCTTCTACACTGACGGCACAGAAACTCTCTGTTCTACCAGGGTCAGCAGCGCGAGTGTGACGCTCCCGGTGTTGCACACGTTCATAGGCCACGGTAACCACTTTCCATCACGTGGGCCGTGTGCTTGTCTGCCACCTAAGTGGCATCAAAAAAGATAAACCTTTGAGAATATTAAATATAACGGAAAAGTTCAAAGTGTTTTGTTCAATACATTTACTATCAGATCAAACATGGTCTGTTTGCTCCATAACCGAATATTAATGTAATCAAGTCTCAATACACGATAATATCAGCTAACGACATATCCTAATCTAATTTCCAATCACAAGATCCTACAGATATAATTAGATCCTACAGATCAATTCCAATCATGGCATGCATAACAATGTTCTAGCAGACTAGTTACATAGGCTTTGTACGTCTATAGCCGTTCACAAACATTTGCGAGGGTCTATAGGCGTTCACAAATGTCTTGAGACGGCTATAAACGTAACAAACAAACAGTCAGGCTACCATTCCACTGGAGATGAGCTACGCTATGTTGTATATCTGTAAATTGACTGCCTAGGCTGTTAACTAAACGGCGCCATTCAATGAACAGCCTGAATAATATTCAGCTGTAATGTTTATTACGACATTTAATAACCTGGTTGGCTAATGCTTAGGCCATTCGTAAGATGGAGCACCACCCCGAAATAAGGCAGAAAATTTCATACGTACATACATAAAAACACTTACATCTGTAAATCCCCGATGGAGTAGGCAGAAATGTATTCACAGAAAATTAGTGATAGGTTCATTGACAAAGTTACACAATCTGACTTGGATAGGTTAGGTTAGCCTTCGTGATTTTTTTTTTTATAACCATGCAGAAATAAGTCATTGTTATAGTTCTTTGATTAAATGGCTAGGCCAGTAATTAAACGTAATCGATCCAAGCTATTTGCCTAGCCGTTTAATGAAATGGCCTGAACACCATTCAGGCCGTTAATTAAACGGTGCCGTTGCATTGGCACTTTTGATTTGTTCAGATTGAACGGCTGATTAAGCTGCGACATATCTATCAATCATATACATTGGTCCAGATAGCATAACACTAGTGGAAAAGGGTTCAGCTAAGCTCTGCTTTTTATATCGAAACACGCGTGCTATGGATATGCGCCTTGCATGGGGAATAGATTCGAATTTTATTTTGAATATTTGTAGGAAGTTACATAGTACATTTTACTTGCTTAGCTACATAGCATACCACCGTGGAAACGGTCACATAGTTTCATAGCTTAGCTTTTATTTATTTATATAGCTGCATAGCACATCTCCGCTGGAAAGGCAGCCTAAAGCCCCTTCTCTGACAACACGAGCAACACAATGTTACACCCAAACCAATTAATTGGTATTTGCTGGTAGATTAGGGTTGCCGCGTCGGGTGTTTGGAGACAATAATATTGGACAAATAAGTCCGATATTAGTAACTAATTGGATTTTAGGAGGATCTGGATTAATTAGGATGAATGTTTATATGGCATATGTTTACTAATAAATATATGTGAGTTAGGTAGTTTTTTTTAATTGAAAACGTCGACTTGATGTTTAATATCTATACTTGTGTACTTAATTTCCGGTAGTGGTTTGACTAGTCTAATTCGCCATTTTTGGCTGCATATAATAATAGTTCGTTACATATGAAATTGCCGTTTTATTGAAAAAAATGGAGGAAACCCAATTTGCAGTACTAACATTTTGGCATTTTTTTAGGAATGACAAATTCAAATTTTATGTGTTTTTTTTGTGTTTGAATAAGACAACATTAAGCTAACAGCAACTTTTATTACATTTTTGAAAAGTGACAGCTGTAAAAAAGTAATACGAAATTTATTATCAAAATTGATAACATTTAGGAAATACTGTTTTTGAAGATCGAATTTAATTTATCAAGCGGCCAATGAAAACAAAATTTAATACAGAGTTGCAAGATCTTGAAATCAACTTTCAAACAAAGTATAAATAATGGAAATAGCCATTAAATTACAGGAATAACGAACTCATGAATCTGTAAGAAAATTTCGGCAATTTCATATGTGAACCTATTATGTATAAGCCGGTCGCTTTTTTTCTAATGTGGATAATGGAGCCGACGGAGGTTATGTCGGACTCGAACCGATTATAATGCACGTCGCCTGTGGGTCGTAGGTTGCTGGAGGGAAGATTGGCTGGAAGATGTCTCTCGCACCCCATCCGACTGTCTTATGAGACTCCTATGTATGTCACAAAAATTAACGCAGTAGCAGTTAGTGACATCCTCTATTGTTATATTCCACCAAAATAACTTCCGTTTTAATACAAAAATCATTATTTCTTCTCGTCAGCCAAACTTATTTTCAGTGATGAAACATTTGTTAAATAAGAAATTGATAAGATCCAGTTATTCAAAGCCTCCCGACACTCTTTAATGAGGCTTCTGTTTCAAAGGAGGAGACATCCCGCGTTACCATGGCGACGGGTGTCGTTTAATTAATACCAGCCACCTGAACGTGGTGCCCTCTGGTGCGAGGTAGCGGAACAACATGAAACAGTGTCGTTTGAATTTGAGAGATTTGTAACAGTGATTATGTTGAGATGTAGTCAAGTATTGTCATTTAGTTAATTAAATATTTGTAATTGTTAAATAGTCAAGGAGTCAACTTGACTATTACATGTAAGTATTTTATTTTAATTTTATTTATTTGGAACAAAAAACAGTTACATGTTCACACCTGTAATTCCCTGAAGGGGAAAACCCAATCAACCTACCGACCAACTTAAATTTTCAGCTCATAGCGAGGCCAGTGCCGTCAAGTTGGATGTTTAGTCTCGGATGGATAACAGCCCTAGGAAGAAGTGGAGGAACACTGTATTTTCTGTGTTGTGTTCTCGTCAATTCAAATCTGACAGTGGGTATGTTAGATTCACATCGAATAAGTAATAATAAATAAGGAGGTAGGCCACGACGGTATTTCCGTATAATTGAGCAGTCCGACTAGGGGAGTACCTCCGCCTACTGAATACCCCGGCCATAATAACCTCGTGTTGTGTTCCCGGCGGTGAGTAGGGTAGCCAGAGCTCACTGGAGAGTATTTGTGCTAGCAGTGGGAAGACCATAGGCTATTACTGCTTTGTCTTCTACACTGACGGCACAGAAAATCCATGTGTTTACAGAATCGGCAGCGCGAGTGTGGCGCCCCTGGTGTTGCACATGTCCATAGGCCACCGTAACCACTGTCATCAGGTGGGCCGCCACCTCAGTTCTATAAAAAAACCATACGATAAACCAAACCTGAGGGTTATAAAATAGGTTTTACACCAATGTAAAATTTATCACTGTTGCACCAAGGAACTTCCTCGCGGCGCAACTGGAAGCAGCTTGACTCGGTAACGCAGAGTCTAGGACGATCAATTCTCTCACCTCAATGGCACGAAAATTTTCTAACATTGGTCACCCTCTTCTAACTGTTACGTGTTGAGGCCTCGATATGCCTACATAAAGTGTCTGAGGACAGAACAGAGTTTACAAGACGAAAATTATAAAAAGATAATATTATTTATTACGTACTCTGTTTACTGGTGGTAGAATTTTGATGGCAAAAATGTCGGCCGGGTGGGTACCACCATGCGCAATTGCGTAAAACCCTCCATAGTAAGCCAATCTCGGTTGGATTGCGTTCAGGGGTCAGCAAGTGCATAGACGGCAGGGGGGATTGTGGTCGCAACACTAGTGGGTGACACCCACCGGGGGTGTCACGCGGTGCGCAGACGACAATCCTCTGCTGAAGAGGCCATCAACATGGTACGTGTATGTAATGGTGACCCTCTTTCTTAAGACTTTGCTTTCTCCTATATATAAATATAAAAAAGACGATTAGCACAAACGGTGTTAGTCTATATACTAATCACATATTTCTATTCCAACATCCATTGCTTCTATATAATAAATCCAACTATTGATTATAGCCCGAAGCGACACAAGTAAATACCGGAAGTCGGCAAATACAGTTCCGGAGTGAATCGAAAGGCAAAAAGTAACCGGAAATGAACGCTACAGCCTTCGAACACGGTTGCTGTTGATCAATAATGATTATGACACGTTTTGCTGGGGTCGGGAGCTGCTGACGAGGGCTTTATATACTATAACATCGGTTTAGGTATTTATACCTCGAAAGAAATAAATAGAAAACTTATAGGATAATCGATTAAATACGATAAGTTCGTTCGTCTTTCCCTCTTTAAGCCTGTGTGTGAAGGCCCTGTTCTCAGGAGAGCGTGAGTAGTAGTTAGTTATACATCTGGTTTTATTCTAACTTATCACCAAATATAACCAAATTAAACAGGTTTTATTTCATACCTGCCGGGAATCCCCACGGATATGATATGATATCCTGTCGTCAATATTATTTTAAATCAAGATCCAGGACTGAGTACCGTTCTAGGATACGGGCCTAAATCTTTTATAATTTAAATGGTTATAACCTAAACGCTATATGCCAAGTCAACTGGGGCCACGAATACATCCAATAAAGCGAGTAGGAAAGGCCGAGCGGTGGGAGGGATGGCGAGCTCATTCACGTAATTAACCCTCTGTGTGCAGCCAGACATGCAAATGTTTGAATGTTGAACACTCACTAGCGAGATACGACGGTACATCCTGCTGATTGTATGGACTAATTCCAAGTTCCAACACAGGCTTAAGTTAAAGAAGTATTTAGGTTGACTGTAACAGTTTTTAAATTTCGAGGGCAGTCAAGAATGAATGTTTGTCGTTCTAAAAAATATTTGTAATCACTTTTGGAAGGAAACAAGAACAGGAGGATCAATAATAAGTCTTCCAGAGAGAAAATCTAGGCAAATACAAGGCCCATGTGATGGAACGTGGCTACCGTGACCTATGGCCGTGTGCGCACTTGTACTACCGAACCTGTAGAAAGCTTTTAATGCCCTTCTTGAAGAACCCCATATTGTAATCACTTGGAAACAACACTACATGGAGTTCATACCAACGCTAGAGTGTACCATTCTGATTTAAGGCTTGGTAGTAAAAAGGGCCGAAGTGATCAATAGGCAGAAACATTAAAACACAAATTACAAGGTTGCCACACCATTGCGCAGATGGCACCGGTCGTAAAACGTCGGGGGTTGAGTAACTGGAGCGGAATGGAATATACGACCCGACGCGGCGACGGCACCCGCGCCGCCTCCCGGCAAGAGGGGCACAAGTGTAATTGAGTGTGCAGTCAAGAAGTGTAGCTTAACGAATTGCAATTTATGAATTCACGATATTAAATGAATTTTATTATATATAAGGTTGTTATGGCTGTGGTTTTCTGAAGGGCGGAGGTACTTCCCCAGTCGGAATGCTCAATTGGACGGCAATACCGTCGTGTCCTACCTCCTAAGATGATGAAGATGTATTGTTAATTGATACTTATTCACTTTAAACGTTTGAACGAATCCGTCTCCAATTTGTAATTACATTTTACCTCTCCCTTAAAAAAGCGTTCTGAAGAACCCTCCAACCTTTTGATGAGCGAAACGCCTTTATGGTAGTCGTTCAAATGGTATAAATCTGCTTATCTAAACAGCAGAAAGTTTGTACTAAACTGTTTGAGGACGGTTGAAAAGGGGTAATTGAAAAAAGAGTTCCGCTGGCAGTTTGTTCGTGTTCAGCGACTAAGGGCCAAAACGCATTTATCGATGGCCTTTCCTATTTTGCTGCATGTCTGTCGCCGCCACCTAGCTTAATCAGCCGTTCAATTAACGGCCTAGGCTGGTAACTAAACTGCGCCATTCAATTAATTTTAATTCAAATAATATTTAACAACATGACTGGCTAGTGCTTAGGCCATCCGTAAGACGGGGTACCACCCCGAAATAAGATAGAAAATTACACATATACATACATATACTCACGCTTCTAAATCCCCGACGGGGTAAATAGAGGTGTATCACAGAAATCAGTGATAGGTTTATTGAGATAGCTGCGCAATCCGACTTGGATGGGTTAGGTTAGGAGTGGAGCGTAGCTCTCTCATTAAGCCTTTGTGACTATTTTTTTATAACCATGCAGAAATAAATAATTTTCTTAGTTGTTTCAATAAATAGCTAGGCAAGTAATTACACGTGATCGATTCAAGCCATTTTCCTAGTCGTTTAATCAACTATCTGAACATCATTCAGGCCGCTAATTGAACGGCGCCGTTCAGTAAAGAGCCTAGGCAGTTCATTGAACGAGTGATTAAGCTAGTTACCTGCGACATGCCTATCGCTTTTTTAAGATTTGAAATATCCGTTATCAGAGTGAGACACCGACACAGCAGACACCGTTCGCCGCGTCGGCACGAAGTAATGTGTACGCTCTTGTGTATCTCGCTCTGAACACAGTTGTTTTAAAGTTAATGCTGCCTCTAAACGAGCGGGGGTTTGTGCCATTCTTGATGTGTGGTGTACGCGTTCGTGAATGTGTTCGCTAACGTGTAGAGCGGCTATTTGGAAAGCGATAGATTTACAGCTAAATGCGAAAGGCTATCGATAAAATGTGTTCTGTCCCTAAGCGACGACCTGTCCGGCAACTAGTTGTCCAACTGTCTAACTTAATCAATGAACTTGATCACTTTTAAAATGTTTTTCATGTTTACTGCTTTATAAAAACAGGGACAAAATAAAGAGGGAATTATTTTAATGAACGTTAATGTAACACTTTTTTATTTGATTACCAAAATGGATGGGCGTAATGACTTCTAATTTGATCAAACATCTTAGTTAGTAAAACGAAAATCTAAATATACAGGCATTTACGTTTTAGCTTCTATATGATGTTATATGAAAGACCTCGGGACCCTCCAATCGCAAGTCCGAATCCTTACCATTAAGTTACCGACGCTTTTTGTGATTAATAAAACATGCCATATTTTTTATTGCCTGGCTCTTTTGTCACTAGATTGGCTTGGAAACCTGGCACTAATTGTAAATTTACAGCCTTTTACACCCCCACGCCCTAGTGAGTTTTCAAATACCAAAGCTTTTTCAATAAATTCTGAGATATAACCTAAATACGGTGCAAACAAATTCAGATAAACCAACTTTTTTCTATAAGGCGTGGCATTTCTCACTGTAGTGAGAAATAAATAAACATACCTTCTACGAATACCATTTTTCTATATCCCCGGTTTGTTAAGCGAAGTGTAAAAAGGCATTTCAAAAGGACTCCATTTAGCAATGTTTGCAAGCGGAAGGAAATGAACTTGGCGCGCCAAAATACAAAATAAAAATATTTATTGGAAAAAGTCAATATCGTTATTGAATTTAATACCAACGTCACTTTTTCATGTCAGTTATATAACTGAGTGAAAGCTATTTTTACCCGACTGCCTAGAAGGGTTATGTTCTCGCGCGTATCTTGTATGTATGTATGTTTCTAATATTCTATGTATGTTTCTAATATTTATTATTATACCTTCTGAACCCCTGTACGGATTTCAACGATTTATATCTCAAATGGAAGGTATTTATTGCCCAATATTTCAAGTGAGGTATCAAAAAGAAGGAAATTAGAAGGTTTCAAAAATATGACATAACTGAAAAGCATAAAATGAAATATATTACTAAAAATGAAAAATCCGACTGATGATGCAATAGTACACCCCTAGACTATACAGAACCGAATACAGGCTGTGTCTGTATATGTTTGTATATGTTTATATATATAGTTCAGAATATCTAACTGATAAAGAAATTAGTCGTCGATATCTAAAACAAAACTACAACCAGAAAACCAACTAAGTAATCCACGTACCTTTCTCTCTGAAACTTGAGAGAGTGCAGCCTCTGGGGAGACTTCTGACGGAAGGTCCACAGGTGGATCTGGTCGTCTGCCGTGGCGGTGACGAGAGCACCTTCGTTGATGAGGAAGCGCGCGTGCAGGACCGCCTCGCTGCACTCGTGACGCACATGCGCGTCCACGCCCGGCCGGCCCAATCTGATGGCTGCTTAGGAAATCATTGTGGAAAATTCGAGAAGGTTGTTTGGAATTCGAGGTTCTATCGACATGAGAGAATTCCTCTAGTGATGATTCTGACTGTCCCACTGAATTTCGAATTTCAAAATCGCGACGGTATTAGTAAGGTGCGAAAATGCAACTCGAGTAAGTGCAAAAGTGCGCCACATCAATGTACACATTGTATTTGTCACCACGAGGCACGTTACCGCAAAAGTGCGTCACGTCGATACACACATTGTCGAATGTTTGTTACCGCGATGTACGTTACCGCTGAAGTGCACTACATTGATACGCACATTGTCGAATGTTTGTCAAAGCGATGCACGTTACAGCGAAAGTGCGCCACATCGATACCCAGATTGTCGAATGTTTGTCACCGCGATGTACGTTACTGCGAAAGTGATCATTAGATTTGTGTTCCATTATAATTTTGAGAACCAGCAAACTTTGCAATGAACACAGACATCTACTATAATGAAATTGAACATTCTACGACAATCTTCAAGTTAAACAAAGATTTATCTTTTCCAAGTAAATATTTAACAAACAATATCAGTCTCTTTGTAACTAACACATAAATATTAATGACTTAAGTTTAAGCTTAATAATGTAGTCTGTATTCAACAAGTTAACAACAAAGTTGGACTACTTGGAACTGTTCTTGGCATATTCTAAAGTTGCGCTGTCGAAACCTGTTAGCACTATGAAAGCGTGGTAGAATTGAGTTAGTTCGGCACCGTGTCGCCCTCTGTCAGGTCTGAGACGGTATTAGGTGCAAGCTCTTTAAGCTTACAGAGTTTTCCTATAGCCTTTATGTGTATAATGATGTTTGATAATGAAAAGCGCCAGCAATTATAAAGTTAGTTCGATCAGCTTCATAGTTCGGAAGTCCTCTTATAATATATTATAGTTTCTTCTGCAGCTGAAAAGCAAGTAAGACATCGCGTGCAGTGTAAATAATGATATAACATAAAATAAATGACTATAGAATCTATTAAAACTCTTTTAATTCAATATTTTCTTTCCTGTTTTATTCAAGGGCCACCAGCCCGTGAAAACATACAATCGTGGATATACAAAGCAGTGTATAATATAACGAATATCTCTTATTTATATTACGTCTGGGCTTTACATTTAATTAAGTTTCTTTCAATTTGCCTGATGTATAAGTGCGATTACGGTACAAAAAGACCACTGATTCAAGTACTGAATAAATGAATGAATGCTTAAATTATAGCCATTTTCCGAAATAAACTATATTTTTCTGCAAGTTGAAGTTAAATAGCAAATCGTAACAGAATCGTATAGCATTAAAAGGTAACAAGATATACTTTCACAATCATAAAATTAGTATAAATATACAATTTGATAAAGAGATTTTATTCAAAAAATTCGCTTACACGATACACAAACACAATCCTAACGAACTCACAGGAACCTTCGAAATTGGGCACATTTTTATAATAAACCCACTTCAGATAATAAAGGGACATTGGCAAATCTGCGTAGGTACCTCGTTAGGCTTATTTCAATACGCATGGCTCTATGGGGGAGGGGAGGGAGGGGGGGAATTGGGGTGGGTGGGTGTAAAATTAAGCCCGTTACTAAGCGAGACACAATTAATTTTATGGAGACGAGTGATTCAGTGGAGCCATAAATTGGCGAGGTTACTTTGTCTTTCATGGAATATGTGTTGTTTGGTTTGTCTTGTGGTATAAATTGTAATAATATTATGTCTATCTTAAAACGTTGGTCCTAGGCAGTAGGTAAATATGTTATTTATTTATTTTAGTTTGCTCATTGTTCAGTCGTTAGAGTGTGTTTGAGTAATAAACATGCAAATTTCTTAACAAACTTTCACATTTATAATACTTATAGTATAATGTGTGAGTTGGGGCTAAACTAGTATACGCTAAATATACTTCTCGATAATATATTCTGCTTGTCGTCAGTCAGTGCGGTCCCTAAGGCCCCACACATCCCTAACCTATGTCCTGGACAAGCAAGCTCTCTGTACAACCGTAACGCTGGTTAACAAACAAGAACGAGACAAACTCTGTTTAATTCATCTGAGTCAACACGCGATAGTTTGTTCGCTACACCCGGCGTTTATACACTTGAATGAAGTGTTGGAGGAATTTGTTTTATACTGTTATTTAGTTTTGAACAAACATGTAAACTGTCTATTTTTGAGCAGTTACCGTAAGTTTTGAACGCTTGGAACCTGAGGCAAAAGTAATGAGGAGTAAAGTGAGCAGTGCAGTGTTTATTTCTAAATAGGACACGTCAATATGACTCAGGAACCAGGGTCACCATTACAGACACCAAAAATGTAATAATGATGACCGTCAACTTCACGGCCTCATCAGGGCCTATATTCTGCTAGAGCGAAACCACTGTGTCAACATGAACACAGCAAAAAAGTTCATTTAATTTTAGACTACCAATAACATAGTTTAAAATTAAATGGCTTTTTGTAGAGTGAATGAAAAAGTGTAATGAAACTAGTTTCATTTATGTAATTTTCGTCTTTAAACCTATAGTTATAAAGTCTATAATTAGATTGTCGCCTCAAAAACGGATATGAAGGAGAAATTTGGATTGATTAGGGCGAGGTCTGGTAGCTTAGTGGTCAAAGCATTGCCCCTGTAAGGCAAAGATCGCGGGTTCAAACCCCGTCTAGACCGACTCAAACTTTTCTTATTTTAATCTATAATTTAATGCAAAGTTTTTGCAGTATATGGTGGTATGAGAGTGGTTTTGCGTAGCAGAACCGAAGGTCACGGCCCTCTCAAAGCACCCGGGACTGTAGGAAATTGGTATATGGCTACTTAACTGCGATGATTCCGGAGAGAGCATTATTAGCACGATCTCAGTGGATCCGTGGTTTGTTCGTCTTTACGTGGGTTTGTGATGTCTTGGATTCGTTTCCAGAGTGAAGTATTGTTGTGATGTATGTTACAGAGGTTTTTATAAGAAAATTCTCTACGACTTCTGATAATTGCCGGTAGATTGTGCTACGGACGATTTCAGGCAGGTAAGCACTTATCATTGTAAACCCTTTCGACTTAAATAAATTGTACAAAGAATAACTACTGAGTGCTATTATTTTGCTACTTAAGTTATTTCATTCCACAAAGAAACAGATTCCACTCTAAACGTTATTGAAACATTTCACATAATTTCTTATTCAAACACTGATTGGTACTAAAGCGTTTTATCAAAACTTTGCACTGACATTTACAAAGGAGCAAACGTCAATAGAACCTCTCTAGAAGCTACCTACCCACCTGTATTTCCCCCTCCTTCCGTCGCTCGGTTTCGCTCCTAATTCAAGACATTACAATGAAATTACTTAAAGTACTCCACTTGGCGAGAAGCGGCGTGTATTGTGACGTCACAACTTGGCAGACAACCATCAGATGCTTGCTCGTGAAGCGCGAAATGTTGCCAACTTGTATTGTTTAAAGTTCGTTTATTATAATCGACGTTTTGATACGTTTCTCATGTAGTGGCAGTTGGGAGTTATTTATTTGAAACTAGCTAATTAAATTTTCTCCGTTTTTTCTCCTGCTAATATTACAACTGTGGAAGTTTGTGCAGATATTTGTATGTTTGGATATGTGCATGTTTGTTATGCCGGCACGCTCTTACTGCTGGGCCCTAATTCTGCTATTATTTTTCTCATCGCAAAATTACTGCGGTACCATAGACACTGTAACCAATATCATTTAACTTTAGACTTTACTGTCATCATACTGTTAAAATCTAAAATTAAATGTCATTTTAAGCAATGTCATCGGTATGACAGTGGTGTTGTTATGTCGTAAAATAAGTAAAACCGGGGGCCTGAACAGCTTCGGCTCAAAAATTGATTCAGAAATAGTCTGGAATAACGCTTAGACTTTTTTATCCCGGGACTTAGTTTCCAAGAGTCACGGGAAAGGAGTCAAAATACTACACGGATAAAATTGCCTTTCCAAGCATCGCGGATCAACGATGAGTTGGGTATGTCAGATACGAAATGAATAAACCACACAATGTTTCGCCACATCTGCCTGAAAGACTGGCGAATCTAGTGCATCGAAATAAGTATATCCCGGAGACCCTGACCGGCTTTTACCACTAATATAGGCAACCACGTGTTCTTAGGTATCAGAATCCTCCTTGCGCAGATAGCCCCTGTTATACCTGGACGGGACACATATCTTGGCTCTAATTCGCGAGACAAACGAGGCGCTGGCGCGCGCGGATTGTTCCGTACTAATCAATGTTTGGTGAATTTGAGCTTGTCGACAACCGGTAGCACCCCGTGCTATCCTTAAAAGATACCCAAGAAGTCATTTTAGCGTTAAAAACTTAAACTTGGCAGAATAATATATATCGTACAACACTCAGCATCACTGTGATATTATCTGGCATTATTAAGCGGTACCACCTCTGTTTAAGCGTATTTTAATTTGCACTAACGGCCTCGCCGCCATTATCTCTAGGAATTATTTAAGGTTCCAAAATATACCAGATAAGTAGCCTTCTCTGAAATATTGTTCATTTCGCTTATGTAGGCTTACTTTGCCGACTGGTTATAATAGTATAAACTGGCCGTGAATTAAATACTGTCAGTCAAATCCAGTTGGGCCGATATAGCACTTTGATCTTTTGAATGATACGAAAGTTTGAAATGTGTTTGAGGGACGCCATGTATTTATATACTTTGTATATTTTTGATAACACCAATAATATCATCAACATTTTCACAATTTTTTTTAGAATTGGATACGGAACCTAAATCTAAGTGTTTACTATACAAACAAATCACATAGGTACTTATTGGAAGAATTGGTTTTCGGTGGAAAAGAATACAATAGGAGTACCCCAACTCTTCCAGTGCGCGTTGTAGAAGGCAACTATATAGGGGAGGGCTGTTCTCTATCCGTCAGTAAAAATATTGTCGAATTTTAACTATACGTAGTAAATTGACAGCAGCTAATGTCACTTTGTAAAATAATGATACCATCTTGAATGTTAACATTCAGTTCTCGTTCACTCATGGCGCGGCAGCGTCACCCTCAATTGCCATGATTTTCTTGACGGCATCAAAGGAGAATCAAAGAAGGATTTTACTAGGATTGTCATAATCATTCGCTTTATCACAGCACTAGAGTAAGCATCACGAATTAGGTCCCATGGGCCCGGCGTGGCTGTCACGACATGTAATGTTGTCAGTATCGTACTTAGTTTTATTTTATCAGATCTTTTATTGTTCGTGTTTGAATAAAATAGTATTTAAACCGCAGAACTTAGATGTTACATTCCCGCGTTTTCAACATTAGAATGTGATCATATGAAACACTTAGAAGATGAATTACTATTTTAAAAAAATTGACTAATAGATGAACCAATGCATTTGTTTATCATGTCAGCAGAGTGTTAGTGATACGGAATCTGAAAATAGCGACAGCGACTCCTCTGTGCTGATGAACCACTAGTACAACATAAAATAAATGTGCTGGCAACTCTAAACCATACCTGTCACGGCCCTAACTAATCAAAATACAGTTTGGCGGCGATGTCATTTTTAGTTCCTGTCGCGGGACTTATTGTGTGGCGCGGACTCTATTTTTATTTCATCAAAAACTGACAACACAGTAAACGTCAGTTTACTTCGTCTACTTAAAAATTCGCCCGCTCGAAAAAGTGCCCGCTTAACGGCAATAAGCTCTTGGGACCTAAAATCATAGTTGGTGAACTGTGGGTGTTGGTACATCTCTGCTCGGCTTCGGGGATTTATAGTAGGATTATGTGGCGATTGTTCGTATCGTTTGAAGTAAATTTTAATAAGTAATAGTAGCGTCGACCTACTTACAATGAACTAATCAATGTAAGTTGTGTACGATTATCTCGCATAACAAATACGTTATGCGAATTAGTATGGGAATATGTATGAGGATACGACGGTATTTCCGTCCAAAAGAGCAGTCCGACTTAGAATTCCGCCGTACAGAATACTGCGGCCATAATAACCTCGTGTTCTGTTCCCGGTGGTGAGTACGGTAGCCATAGCTCACTGGAGAGATTTTGTGTTGTCAGTGGGAAGACTAAAGGCTATTCCTGCTTTGTCTTCTACACTGACGGCACAGAAACGGTTTGCGTATACAGGGTCGGCAGCACGAGTTTGACTCGCCTGGTGTTGCACACTTCCATAGGCCACGGTAACCACTTTCCATCAGGTGGGCCGTGTGCTTGGCTGCCACCTAGTGGTATAAGAAAAATTCGCATTCCCAGGGAAATAAAGGTACAACCATATAATTATTTTTCTTCAGTTTTGAATAGTATTAAATACATTTGCTTATACTGTTGATAAATGACACTTGGTGGAACTTGCTACACATCTTCAATGAAAATATTTGTACTATACTATTCCACATTATTTATTAAATTCCTGACCGGTTTCGCCTTACGGCATTATCAAAGGTTGATAGTACAAGTATTTTCATTGAAGATATTAAATACTTTTTCTTTTCGTATTATTCTGACATAAAGTGAAGGATCTAGACCAAAAAGAACATTCGTTTCGTTACAAAATAAGTACATCTAGTTAACCAGTTTATTGCTTTTCTGTGAAGTTTACGTTCTCAACTTACGCCCTTATTTACCTGGGGGTGCAAATTATGACCTCAGTCGGTCAAGACCTTAAGACCTTCACAAATTATAACTAAAAACCGCAGCGGCGATTATCGCTAAGCTAAAACGCGCGTGTCAGGGGCGGATTTACGCGGGGGCGGGCGCACGGGGCTCCAACACGCAATCTCTAGATTTAAGCTAATCATTATAAACGTGAATAGTATTAGGTATTAATGAGTAAGGAACTGCACATTGGTTTGTGTAGGAGCTAATATACCATTCACTATATAAGCTTTTTTACACCACTTACTTGGCAGCACAAGGCTCACCTGATACTTGGGGTACTTGAGAAAACCACAGTAGGAAAATCACTCCACAGTGAACATAATGAAGTTTTCTTCATGCCTCACAGTGAGCACCGTTGAACTTCTGAGAAGCTCGATTGCATTTATTAAAAATAAGTGAGTTAAATTTTTACTTACATACTTGGGTGCGTACCAAAAGAGAAAACCGGCCAAGTGCGAGTCAGACTTGCGCACAAAGGGTTCCGTACCAGAAAAAAGGCTAAAAGTAAATATATAAACTTAATAATTTGTAATTATTTCTAGCGTCTGCGTGTAGCCATTATTAATATCGAGCAAAAAACGGTAAAAAAATACTTTTTTTATGGAAGCCACCTTTAAGAATTTGTTTTTAGTATTTGTTGTTGTAGCCACAGTAAAAATAAATAATCTGTGCAAATTTCAACTATCTAGCTATTACGGTTCTTGAGATCTAGCTCGGCGACTGAAAATGGGCATGAAAAAGGGCTAAAATATTTTTGTATGGGAGCCCCCCTTAATTATCATTATTATTTGTTTTTAGTATTTGTTATTATAGCGGCAACAGAAATACACAATCTGTGAAAATTTCAACTGTTACGGTTCTTGAGATACAGCCTGGTGACAGACGGAAGGAGGGACGGACAGCGAAGTCTTAGTAATAGGGTTCCGTTTTTTCCCTTTGGGTACGGAACCCTAAAAACTAGGAAGATGGACTCCGAAGTGACGATGAAAACGTATCGTACGAGACGCAGGCCTTATATGACAACAAGTGAGACATCGGCGTTACATTACGGCCTACAGAATACCGCGGCCATAATAACCTCGTGTTGTGTTCCCGACCGACGGTGAGTATGGTAGCCAGAGCTCACTGGAGAATTTTTGTGCTGTCAGCGGAAAGACCAAAGGATATTCCTGCTTTGTCTTCTACGCTGACGGCACAGAAACTCTCTGTGTTAACAGGGTCGGCAGCGCGAGTGTGACTCCTGGTGTTGCACACGTCCATAGACCACGGTAACCACTTTCCATCAGGTGGGCCGTGTGTTTGTCTGTTAACTCAGTGATATAAAAAAAAATGAGACGTCGGCCCTATATTCTCGCATTAAATTATCACAATAACATTTAATTCTATCGTCTATCAGTAGATAGCGCTTTGCCCCTTACAATATCATAAGTTACTCGTAGTTATATTTACAAAGGATTCTACAGATTCTATGTACTTTTATGCAAATAACTTCTTGACCTTTTTTCATTAAATCGAATTGGTGAAGGGATCAGTTGGCCCAAGGTTCTTAGGCACGTCCTGTTTTACAAGTCTTTTACGATATGTAAACTGTCAATTGTGAACCCTCAAAGCGTTTTCACATTGTCCGATATCTGATATCGGAGGAAGTAATATGTATGACATATGCATCTGTCTTTCACATTGGCCGGCCCGATATCGGTTACAAAGGATCGGATTACAAAGAGACTAAAACAGCGACTGCAAGCGATTTTCGACCTGAATGACATTTTCTTAGTTACGGGTCTTTTCGCGCGAATAGATGACGCTGATCACGAATATAATAAGAAAAAAATCAATAAGGTCGAAAATTGCTTGCACATTTTTTCCTTTTTTTCATCCCTACTATCCTAACTAGTCTGTGCTTGCGACCAAATGGCCGTACCGGGCCGATTTTATCGGATATAATTATGTGAAAACACGTGTCGGCTATCGGAGGTTGGCTATCGGCGTCCGACACTGATATCGGATATCAGATGAATGTGAAAACGCTCTTATATGGGTATATTGCATACCCATGAATGTGTGAAATACTTACATATATATACATATAATCACGCTTTATCCCCGGAGGGTTAGGCAGAGGTGAATTAACATCCACCTTTCACCAATCATTGTATTTAGTCCCCCGTTATAACGGGTGAGTCAATTACCGTTTTGAGGCTGAGTCTGGGCTGCATATATCTGTCTGATCAGCCCTATCCCTTAGTCACCTTGTACGACACCGCGTGGGGAGAGATGGGGTGGCCCACATTTTACTCCGTCTGCTTCTACGCTGGTTATATACTTTACAATATTTCTTCAGAGGTGTAAGTCATGGCACTACTACTATTGAATAACAGTCCATGGTTCTAGTAGGTCAAATATTATAAGGGGTGAGCGGGCGAAACGTACGAAATTCAGGGGACAAATGCCTACTTATTAAGCAAGCATGTGGGACAAGCCCTTAAGGTTTCAAATAACTTAGTTTCTCATACTTTAAGATCCTAACTCCTAATTAATTGAGGCTTTGGGTAAGCGAAATATGACAAGTCCTACAGGACGCAGACAGACCTGTCGTACCTTCGTCACATTCATTTGTTCGTTTGTGTCAATTTATAAAATTGGCATCGAGGTTTTCAAAGACCACGAAAATCTAGGTAGAATATTTCGAGATGAGTAATGAAAAAAATTGAGTGGAGAAAATTTATTGATATAAAAAACTATATTTATGTTGTGTACATGGTGTACTTAAAAAGATATATTAATTAAGTACGAACACGCCAAGAAAAGTATAACGACAATTTCCTTTTCAACTACGATTAAGCCGATTTGATTCCTAGCCAAACGGAGCGATGACCGGAAAAAGGTGGCTGGGACGGACTGGATGCGGAAGGCGGAGGATCGTATGAAATAGCGCACATTGGGAGAGGCTATGTCCAGTAGTGGACTGCAGTGAGCTAATTGATTGATGGAATAAAATATTACTTATAAATAAATAAATATTCCACAACATTACACACAACGCTATCTAGACCCATGGTAAGCATAGTTTAACTAGCTTGTGTTATGGAATCTAGAATGCGGATAAACATACTTAGATACATTTTTTTTGTAAATGCATACATATTAAACATAGAAACAACCAGACCAATGCAAATACCCATATTCATGCATACAAATATTTGCACTGAGCGGGGATAGAACCCGTACCGGCCGCGTTCACTATCGCCACGCCACGGAGGCTGTCCTTTTATTTACTTTAAGTATTTAAATATTTATTTTATTAGGGCTCCAATGTCCTCCTAAGAATATCTTCTAACCAGTACATACCGGGTCAGGTAACTGAGCAGAAGTTGACTCAACTGTTAGAAACAGACAGTGTCATGGATCTTTTCTCCTTTGTTAAAACAGTGAAATAAAAAAACAAGAAAGAAGATTTACTAAATACTTTTTAAAATAATGAATTCTTTTTAAAAGTTGAACATAGTCTCACACTTGACCAAAACAATTTTTTATTAAGATTCATGAGCTGTGAAACAGTCAAAAACTTTTTGATTTATTGCCAAAAAATGAATATTATACTTTCAAAGAGTTTTTTCTAAAGACAAGGGCTTTTTCCATCAATAAGAAAGCAATTTTCGGTGAATCGACGTAGGGTAACGTGCGTAGCTGTCAAACAATTTATGGCTTAACTTAAGTAAATGCAATTTTGTTACACTTTGTTAAGTTGTCCTATATAGTTAAATCGTCGATATCAACAATGAGTTTTGAATGTGACGGCTCTGCTATAGGGTTACACTCTGCAAATTGAGCTACAAGAACCTGTTCTGGATCTTGGGGTAACGTGTAGTTTAGCTAAATTAATCCAATTAAGGTTAATAATGGTAAATTATTATTGAAACAGCGTGGCACGTCTGGTAATTTTCATCGCACATTGAATAGGTATCTCGGGCGCCAAGCCACTGATAATATCAGCACTCGACCGCCCTGGTATCTTTTGTGTCTAAATATTTTCCCCAGGTATTTGGCGATAAGTTTTGTAAGTTTTCATTAGTGTTTGCTTCGGTTTACAATCATAATGTTTAGCTGCACAGTGCAGAAAAATCTACTTTGCTCATAGATTTACGATACACAGATTTGATCAGCGGTTAGCGTTTGGAAGTACTTCACTTACCGCATAGTTCAGTTAGACTTTAATTTAATTGCTATCGTTCGAGTTAACTTAATTTTAAGTACGATCATTTTATTTAATAACATATGGCCCCAGTATTAGCAAGGAGAGATCGCGTCCTAAGCCTCTAATCCAGTTTCAACTAGTTAGTAGAAATTTTCAATATCACAGAGTTGCGAGTTTGCCCTCGTAAAGTTGTACACTTGTTGAAAACTTTATTAATTACAGTTCTAGCTTGTAGTTTTTTATTTTACCGCATGTTTTTGATTTAAAAAATGTAAATTGCTGTTATAACTTTTGTAATGACGTTTAATTATTCTGTATGTTCACAAAATTACAGATATTTTTTAAATAAAACTATTTTTGAAGACCGACCGCGGGCATTGTTCTGCTTGGCTTCCCACGGCTTCGCTCTCAGCTAATCCATACTAATATTATAAATGCGAAAGTGTGTGTCTATGTGTGTCTGTTTGTCCGTCTTTCATCCTAAACCACTAAACTGATTTTGATGAAATTTGGTATAGGGGTAGATTAGACCTTGAGAAAGGACATAGGCTATGTTTTTTATTTACGATAACCGACATCCACGCGGGCGGAGCCGCGGGAAAAAGCTAGTGCTATATCATTCTCTTTTATTTCTATATCTCAGAGCAAAAGCACTGCACACTGGTACAAATTGGCGAGAAATTGGAGCGCCTCCCTTTCTCGCCAATTTGTACGTACGTGCGTTCTGGTCTCTTGCCAAAGCTATCCAAGGAAACTTCTGCACGCCGTCTTTTTCACCTTTGCACATGAGTGACGATACATTGGCCCACGACGCAAACGATAAAGCCGATGTCCTGGGTAAAACCTTTGCGTCCAACTCGTCTCTAAATGACGGGGGATGCGTACCGCCGACTATACCGCGGTACGAGAGCTGTAATCCAGATATCCGGCTCAACCAAAGCTCAGTGCGTAAAGCACTTCGTGCTCTCGAAACTCATAAGTCGACTGGGCCCGATGCAATCCCTTCGATTGTGCTGTGCGGAGCGCGTGCCGTGGGAGCACACGGTATAAATTCTATTGCGATTTATTCGATACCTATTATTGAATTACATACACTGAGGCCGACGTTTCTGTTGCTTTTCAACAGCCAGGTATGGAAATACGGAATATTTTAATATTTTTATTTTTAATAATTAAAAAAAAAAGAATACAAAACTTCAGTGTAATCTTGAGTAGTTTTTGCTTAAGGGCCATTACAACATGGAATTTGAACCTCGATACGATTATCGTCAGCGAAAGACGGTAACTTTTATATCTTTTCGGGGGCATTATTTCGAATTTTATCTCCAGACTCCAAACCAAGAATATAGATCTAAAAAATCCCATTACCACACGTTATTACGGTGTTAATGTCGCTAACCCAGGTCCCGATGGGTTTTAACGAAATTTCGCGGCAGATCGCACTTTATACGTCGTAAAATAAATGCACGATATGGCGGAGAAAACAATATTTTTACAACGTATTCTCTACGTGGGTTCAGTGGTTTTAAAGCCTCTTACATCATGCTTGATATTGGCACGTTGTGTACCTTGTATGGAGAGGACCATCTATAGTTATACAAATAACATTGAATGCCTGTTTTTGACGCGAAAAAAAACATTATTTTTAAAATATCGCGGTGTGAACTCATAATTACTATTTTTGCCGACGTTTCGGATGCGTTAAAGCGCCCGTGGTCACGGCTAGACTCGTTTCCGAGCGTCGTGAGGTATGCGGAGAACAATTTGTGTGCGCCTACTCTCCATTACTTTTATAATGAATGGTAAGGCTGGCGACACACCACACTCACTATGTCAGTTTTTAACGGAACTATGATTTTTGGTTTCAATAACTTAATCACTTGATTCCATGTTCCGGACAGTTTGAATCAATCAGAATTTAATTTTAATAGCTTCACGCACAACCCGTGTTAGTAGTGGCGATCAGTGGAGAGTACTTTGGGTTGATGAAGCTCAATCCAGAGATTGGTACCCGACTCAAGATGTCCTGCTACTGTCGATTTGTTAAACTGACGGTTTTTCACAGCTGCGATATGTGCTCTGACTCTCTCTACAATGGTTCGCTTGGTTTGGCCTATTTGGCATACATATAAGTTTCATAATTTATCGCGAAAAGTCCGAACAGTCATTTAATTACAAAAAAAAAATATGTTAAAGAACTAAGCCTGATTAAATCACGCTCTTGAAAGTATTAAACTAAGTATTAAACGTTATCGTATGCCACTTTTCTCTAGATAAATGTATTGTTTTGTTTGACCTCTTTTAGCTTTGCTAACACAATGTACGATTTTGATAAGAATACAGTTTTTTTAATATCCATCTATCTCTACATTTGTCGGTTCGTAGCGGGTGTTTGTTTTTGAAGTGGCTGAGCAGATTTAAGCGGATTTTTATTGCAGATAGTTAATGTTATAAGGCATAACTTAGGCTACTAAAATTTTAGGAAAAGTATTAAAACCCGTATCCATGTCTAGGCGGACGAAATTGTTGGCACGCATGGATGTGAAGATGAGAGGAATTGAAAGAACGATATCGGTAAGTGTTCGAAAGAAAACAAGCCTGTAAATTTAGTAGCCTTTGAACCATTTTACAGTATTGTGGAATACGATAGAAGTGGGGATACCTACTTAGTTTTGTTAATATATTCCTTATTGTTACATAACAGATAGGTATGTTATATACTTAGCACGGCTCCTCTTCAGTTAATTAAATGAGGCATCCAAGTTAAATATTGGGGAACCGCATCACGAGTCAAAAGCTAAACGAAATTAATGCTAAGAGAACACTCGCAAAATAATGGCCGAGGCGTTTTCATGATATTAGAACAAAAATTACGATATTTTTAAATTGCTCCCGTGAATTTATGAGTGAGGGTATGATAAGAGCTGTTTTATTTTCTTGAGGGCCGGTTTTATTAGACGCAGGGATAATTCATTGTTGTTTTATGGTAATAAAGCTAATTTATTAAAAGAATTTCGTAAGGAGAGACAGTAACTGTGTAGTGACTAACTGCGGTGTCAGTTTGTCCGCAGATGGAGAGGTTTCAAGTTACTGACTTAGAAAGCTTGATGAAGTGGCTATTAATAATGGTGATTATTTTTGTGTTATCCAACTTATAGTAAGCAGCTACGGTGTCCTTTCAACATAAGCATAAGAAACTATGAGAAAACTGGATAATGGTACATACCATCACAGGAGAAAAACAGGAAAAAAACACCGCAAAACAAACAATAAATATATTACGACCATGTGTTATAAGATATGAGATAAAGAGTACTAGTTGAGCATTTAACCGAATCAGTTCAATTCAGTTCAATTCTATTTTGGCAGACAAGCACGCGGCCCTACGGAAAGTGCCTACCGCGGCCTATGGACGTGTGCAACACCAGGGGCGTCACACTCGCGCTGCCGACCCTGTTAGAATAGAGAGTTTCTGTGCCGTCAGTGTAGGAGACAAAGCAGAAATAGCCTTTGGTCTTCTCACTGACAGCACAAATCCTCTCCAGTTTCCAACTATATGTAAGTATTACCTATTATTTACATGAGACGAAAATAAATGTGACAAAATTTAGGAGCTAAAACTGTACTGCCTATTCCATCTACGACATACAAGCGTCCGGTATGAGTAAGTAAAAGTCATAGTTCTCCGAAGAGCAACAGTATTACCATTGCCCGTGGCTAATAAAGCTGAATGAAATGAAACGAAACTATCGATAAGCACTCACCGCGCAAGAGTTATAGAACCACTTGTGGATGATCTCAACAAGTGTAGCCGACGTGTTGATTCACTCCACTCAAGTAATTCACTACTCACTAAATTTATTTTTAATTCAGCGCATAAATCTGAAGAGAATATTAAGCGCTTTAGATTTACGTATAGCAAAAAACATGATTATTTCGATTTTCGGCGACAGGCTTTCACTTTTGACTTCAGATCTATAAAATTGAGGGTTCAGAGTACCTAACTGTCAATTTATATTCAAAAGCCTGTTGCCGATTTTATAAATACTAAGCCGTAAAATAAAACATTATATCGTCTTCGCAAAACTGTGCGGTCCATGGCCCTATATGGGTGCCCCGTATGGAGCAGAGGCAGGAATCTGGCCCTCAGGGTGTCCCCTGAGGGCCAGATTCCTGCCTCTGCTCCACGCGGCGCAGAGGACGACGGCCTCCAGGACCATCAGGGGGTACCGCACGATATCCTTTGAAGCGGCGAGTCTCCTGGCCGGATCGCCACCGTGGATCCTGGAAGCGAGGACCCTTTCGGCACTCTATCGGTTCCGAAAGGAGGCGCGGGGGCGGGGACTCGATCCCGAGCCCGAAGAAATTCGGGCCGAGAAGTCCCGGCTCCACAGGGCCATGGTGACCGAGTGGGAGCTACGACTTGAGCAACCACGCGCAGGGCACGCCGTGATTGCGGCGGTAAGATCTATCATGGGGGAGTGGCTAGAGAGGCCACACGGTGGCCTCTCGTACCGTCAGACGCAGGTCATTACCGGACACGGTAACTTCGGGCGGTACCTGCATCTGATGGGCATAGAGCCAACGCCCGAGTGCTATTACTGCGACACGAGCGTGGACTCGGGGCTGCACATGCTCACCGAGTGTCCGGCGTTTGAAGCGCCGAGGCGGGAGCTTGTGACGGCACTGGGGGTGAGAGTGCTCACGCTCTCCACCCTGCTCGCGGCGATGGTCCGCTGCGCGGATGCGTGAGCGGCCAGCGCCTCCTTCTGCGAGCAGGTCATGCTCGTGAAGGAGACAGCAGAGCGGGCGCGGCGCACCGAGCGAGAAAGACTCGCGGACATCGCAGGCCGCGTTCGAAGGCGGCTCGGGCGTCGGAGGGCGCAAACCGACCTCCGCCCCCCATGAGCGCGGGCCTGAGGGTGACGGGTGGAGCCGCTCGTCACCCTAGCAGAAGCAGGCCACGGCGGCGGCGCGCATCGTAGGACGATGCGCGCCCCCCCCATACCGGGGGCGAGTCGGGGACCTCGTGGACCGATTGACCCCCCTCCCGAGGAGGGCCAGACCGAAAGGAATGGCCCTGGGTCAGCCGGGGTGCGAGGGATATGTCAAAAGACAACCTCACCTCCGGCCTAGCACATCGACCCACAGACGGCGTGCGGTTTAGTCGGTTCGAGTCCGACATAACCTACCCCTTCGGCTCCGGAGGGGTGGGGATTTCCCGCACGTATAAAAAAAAATCGTCTTCGCAAAACTATCATATCTCTGTTTAAATTCAATGTTTAATTGATAAAAAATATTTTTTTATATTGGGCTAACCTTATTCTATATTCGGCATAATAATGTTTTAATGTTAACAAAACAATAACAATATAAAAAAATATTGATTACGCGCAATCAGTCACCAAACCGATTAAGAAACTCCACTTTAAGTATATCCATCTAGCAAACGACTGACTACTTATTAATCTAAATATCACCAACAGGTGTAAGAATACCTACCTTACGTGTATAATAAAAATCATAGCGAACTTCCTTCATTTAAAATTTAGGTTTTGGGTAGTAGCGTCATACACGACGCCCTAATGTGCGTCAGTCCCAGTTGTCATACGAAATCTATGGCAGCAATTGCGGATCGCTAATGTATTGTGAAGGTCAGATGGTAGTCGCTTCGGGGAAAATATTCGATATTTTCCCCGAAACGTTACAACCGTGTCTCGGTTAGAGCGTTTTAACATTGTCTGATATTCGATATCCGAAATCCGATATCGGAGGAAGTCAAATGTATGACATATGCCTGACATAGCCTGTATGACATAGCCTGGAAGTAATATATTCCACAAGATTAATGCAAGGATGATGATGGTTTTTTTTCATTTAATGAGACTTAGGCATCGTTTTTGTACGTACTGTGTAGGTACAGTGGTAGGTAGGTACAATATGCACTTCCTACTTAAGTATTTGGTACGAAATCTGGTGATTCTGTCGTAATGGAGTAGTTACAAAAATACCTAATGAACAACGCAACACTAGATACTATACACACGTACGTACAACGATTGTAGTCCACTCTTAGCAGTCTTAACCCCCGGATGCTCGCAGTTAACACTATCCGAGTATCCGCCTATCCGGTTTAACCGCCTACGTGCTAGATAATAAACCCGGGTAATGTAGGCCCGGGATATCCGGCTTTCACAACACTGTAGTAACCATACTCTGAATAACGATAACACTTTTTTGTAAAAGGGAATCTTATTTTAACAGCGGTAATGAAAATGGAGAAAATTGTGTACAATATGTGCCTATACACATAAAAATAAATATTACGAGTGTGAAATTATCTAACAAGTTTGTTTATTTGGCGAAGTAGAAAAAATTGAAAAGGGTGAATCGGTAAACGTATTTACTGTTCACACTTTGCGGAATGTAAGAGTACTATTTTTATTAGTCATATAAACGTTGTTTTGAAAGTCGTTCTCGGAAAAAACCGACATACCAACCAACCAATCAAGATAATAAGCAGACTTCGGACTTCGGGCAGGATGAGTAATAATTAATTATCTTAAATAAAACTAGCAATTTCACATGTCAATTTGATCTCAGTCTAAAAATAGAAATTGCGAGATTGATTAGATCTCTGTCATTACTTACTTTTATGTAACGGTCTCAGTTTCATCATATCAAAACTTAAGTTGTATTTACTTTGGCAGTTGACTCAAATACACTGTAAATACCGAAATCGAAGTTAAATTAACTCGCAACTTCTTTGAAGGTTCAAGATGTAAGAAGAGTAAATATTAATATTTAGGTAGTTAGTTCACAAGAGAATTAAAACATACCTACTAGCTACTACTAGGCTGTATAGGACACATCAAGATGTTCGGGGTCCAAGTCAAGCTCACCTACCAGCTCTATGAAATTTCTACTATTTGCACGCAAGTTTTGTTATTATTCAACACAAGGTAACACTATTGTTTGTGAATAATAAATTAATTAAAAATGATTCGTATCGCAGTACAGTAAACAGACCCTAAATTAGTAATCTTACTTGAAACCCCTTAATTGAAAACACTAACCGTAAACCCTTTCAGTCAAATTTAATATCATTGTGCAAATTACTAAAATTAGAATGTGTTAACACTAATCTATCCACACATACACACACATTCACATAGCCAGACTCTCATACTCACACATCTACATATGAAAACGTTACCATACACATAATTAACATAAATATAGAATGAATACACATACAGATTAACTCACTCACACACACAAACTCTTGTAAACATTTAATTAAAACGAAAGAGCTAAAAAGCTTCGCAGAAACACAAGCCCGGTTCTCACAAATGGCCCTCTAATAGAGAGGGGGAAAGATGTGGGGGTAGGGCAGGGCGGGTTAAATTGCGGTCAGCAGAGGATTAGCACCAAGTATCCGAGTATCCGCGGACGATTTAAGTGCGCGGATACGGCGAGCTTGAGAGGGTTAACAGTTTGAAAGTTTCTGGCTTGGTGCGGTCTTCACTTTACTTGGACTTATACATGACATATCTATTTATTACCTCTAATCAGAAATGTCATTAGTAGCTAAATTATTACATAAATTTACCTAGATCACTTGGTAGCTTATCTTCTAGATTTCTATATGTGTTTGATATGAGTATCTATCATCTACCTAAAGTCTGAACTTTGGGAGATTTCCAAAGTATTAAGTCTGTATGAAGGAGACAAGTTTAATAAAACAGATTTATGAGGCAAGGGATCAAGATCTTTTTAATGAAAAGTCAGGCAAAGTGCAAGCAGTGGCCATACCTCTATGAAAATAATAAAGTGATGATGAAACATGACATGCCTGGAGCGTACCAATTGGAAAGATTTTATCACTGCCTACCCGAAAAATAATATCCAAATTACATATACTGTTGATTAATGGCGCTTGTTGGAATTCGTTGTTACACATATTGAGAATACCTTGTACTTTTTCCACAGTATTTATAATTGAATCTGCCCGGTTTCGCGTTACGGCATTATCAAAGGTTTACATTGATGTTTATGTACATTTCTAGTCTTAAAACCTACCCACACAAGAAGAATGTTAAACATAGTAATTAAGACTAGAAATGTTCATAATCATCAATGTAAACCTTTGAAAATGCCGTAAGGCGAAACCGGGCAGGTTCAATAATAAACTCTAGTCTATTTTTATTTTCATCCATGATATGCTGTACCTTCATCCACTTGCATAGAACGTTTCAAGTTACACTATAAAATAATATTGTATACCATATACCTAGCAAAAACATAGTAACAGTATTGATAGGTAAATTGATATATACCACGTTTTATATTCTGTGATAAAAAGTAGCTAAATAAAAAACTCTAACCGTTAAAAAACACCTCGATAAACCATTTTTTAAGGCTATTCGTCAAACGATGTTCACATATATATATATATCCCTTCACACCCACGTAGAAATTTGCAACACCTGTCCAACACGTATCATTTTTCACCAGGGTTGCTTAAAAGGATCAAATAAAATAGGGTTAACCCCGAAGTACCTAAATAAATATATATCTTTATCATATAGCTGGCAACCCTTCGCAAATACACGATATCCATCTAGCTTATTCAAATTAGATATATATCCGCTAAGCTGATGAACAGTATACCAATATTTTGAATATTATTTTAGATAAAAGGGTTTTGGATTAAAGTGACAAAAGCGTTCACCATGCCTGTCATTGGAGTTTATGTCGGGCAGCCTGAGCTGTGGTCAGTGGCCAACCACTGAAAGAGTTGGTACCCCTACCACGAACAACTATCGGAATCTATCGTACACGTATTGAGAGAACGGATACTGCGGTTGACATCTTCAGTGGCGCAGGTCCGGGCGTCGACGAGTACGCAGACCTCTCCTCGCCGGCGACTTTTTTTATAGTACTGAGGTGGCAGACGAGCACACGACCCACCTGATGGAAAGTGGTTACCGTGGCCTATGGACGTGTGCAACACCAGAGGCGTTACACTCGCGCTGTCGTTTATCGAACAGTGAGTGCACTTAGCCAAGATAACTCACTCCAGACAGTAAGCCTTAGAAAAACTCAATTTGTATTGCCGACCATAATACAATAAGCTAAAATATTATTCGTCCATTAGATGGTCGAAGTCGGGAAGCCGGGTTGAAGCCAGAAATCTAATCGTAGGAATTAAGCCCGAACCGATGCCCCAATCCTTAGATTTTCCCGTTCAATTACTATTAACATAATGCGGAGATTCAGCTGGCGGGCTCGTACCAATTTTTACTGCCATCCGAATTTGGCTACAGGTAGGGATAAGTTTTCTCATCACGAGGGGACGAGAAACTGATGAATTTTTATTGAAGAGAGTCATTTGGAATGGTTTTATTTTACAACTTTGTTCTTAGATATAAAACTATATGTTGTGTATGTACATGTTTATGAAGACGAATAAACTGCTATACATACATTTTTCTCGAGTGTACGTAATTCACATCAGTTGTAAAAAAAATTGTAGGCACTTTTATGATTGTTTTAATTGCTTGCACATCTCTTAATGTGTCTAATTTGAAAACTGTACTTACTATTTGAAAGCAAAAAGCACAGGGCCTAGCAGACAGTAAGCAGTGACTGGGTCCTATGACCACTAGTAGGTACTACACTATGCGCTACTAGTAGGTACTGTCGGGGGATTTATTCCCTTCTGCTCAACCGGCTCAGGAGTGGTGTGTCACTACTTATAGTGCCGTAAGAATTCTAACATGTTGAATATAATCACATCAACAATAGGTATACAATGACTAACTCTATGTGTAACAAATTGTTTGAGCGGAGAAGTCAAAAATCAATGTTTAAAAATGATTGAAAAATCATTCATTGGTCCCGATAGTTCGTGAGAATATCAGTAGACATAGGGCTCGTAGATCCAACCAAACGGGACTCTTTGCCTTACAAGTCTATAAAAATAATACTTCGTTTTACAACCCCATAGTTCGGATGGCTCGTCAGTGCAACGAAATCGCCAGGGATAATCCAGCCTTCGATATTTTTATTCCTAAGCTAACTTTATTTATTAGAACGGTAAAACAACTTCTTTTCCACCCGTAATTATGAACTCCATCGTGTTTAATGTGTCAAAAATGAAAAATGTAAAATTGTAAACTAGCTTTGTATTGTCAGTAACTCCTTCATCTTGATTCCTTTGTACATGCGTTCTTGTGGAATACAACCTGGACTGTTATCCTATTGCTTCGTAGTATTATTATTTTTCTTATTGGTTGTAATCTGTTACGTGTGATAAATAAATAAATAAATAAATAAAAGACACTCCACTGTCACCTCAGAGACAGATAGTCTCCGGAGCAGAATGTCTTGAAAGCAAGGAGAAATTTGCATTGATTCAGGGCAGGTCTGGTAGCTTAGTGGTCAAAGCATTGCCCTTGTAAGGCAAAGATCACGGGTTCAAACCCCGGCTAGACCGATTCAATATTTTTTCTATATTTTAATCGATTTGAATATTGAGCATGCAAAATGCTTTAAAAGTTCATTCAAAATGACTAACTTTCTAATAAAAAGGAGTACGTATGTTTCAATAGTTTTCTATAACACTATGTCTTCTATAACGTGAACAGATTAATTAAATTAGTACCCTAACATCCGTGACTCGTAGCCCTCCACAAATGATTCCAACCGACAATCTAACAAACCCGCTGTTGATCTCGTTCAACAATTGTGTTACTACAAACTGAGTTTAACTGTCCACAGGAACATCAGGCGGGGCAGCGAGAGTGGTTCGCTCGAAGCCACGTAACTATCAAAGGCAGCAAACCGGATATATCCGGCTCGCGGCGGACCGAACCGCCGAATACTGCCACTCCGCTTTGACAATCATTTTAGGAGGTACTCGTATAAGCTGTTTGTTGGAACCACTTTTCGAGGGTTTTGTGTTTGAATTGTAGGTATGTCTTTTTGAAAACTGTCTATTGAGTTGCAATATTTGTGTGTGTTAGTTTTTTTATACGACTGAAGTGGCAAGCACACGGATGGAAAGTGGTAACCGTGGCCTAATGGACGTGTGCATCATCACGGGAGTCACACTCGTCCTGCTGACCCTGTAAACACAGAGAGTATATCTGTGCCATCGGCTTAGAAGACAAAGCAGGAAAGCCTTTGGTCTTCCCACTGATAGCACAAAAACGCTCCAGTGAGCTCTGGCTACCTACTCACCGCCGGGAACACAACACGAGGTTATTATGGCCGCGGTATTATGTAGGGTGGTGGTACTTCCCCAGTCGTACTGCTCAATTAGACGGATATACCGTAGTGTCCTACCTCCTACAGTTTTTATCGTTAACATGAAAAAAGGTTTTCTCTTAGAGATTGGGAGATCATACGGTAGGCGCCCCTGTATACATTAAATCAAGTAGAAGTAAACGAAATAAACGCATTTTTATTTTCTTTCTTTCTAAGTGAGCGGACTCCGGGCTCCGAAGTAAAAGCCTCGGATCCAACCAGGATTATCGATGATGATGTTGATATCAAAATATCTACATGGATAAAGGAGAAAGAAACATTGAAGAATGATACAAAGAAAAGGAGCCTTTCTTTCCATTGATCCATACGAAAATGGCGTTTTTCCAGCACGCATTCACCGAATCTTAAGAGACTTAAGATTATCCCGTTCCCATCTATTATATACTCAAAAGATCATCAAACAAGCTTCAATAAAGGATTCCATCAATTCAACTCTTAAACCGCTACCTGGGTATCCATTGAACCCCTGGAGCATCTTTAAAAATATTTTCACAGAGATTTTCCCAAAAGCGGTCATCTTTTGCCAACCGTACCTTATAAATAACGCATACGTGTGTTTATAACACGGCGATAACTCGCCTGTTTAACTATTTATGAGGCTGACCGTACTGAAGACGGATCGTAAAGCTGTTATGCACGCTGACCTTACAACGGGAACTCGATCGCTGCTATCGACAGGCGTGGTATGTGAAGTACGCCTCGAAGGTGCGTGGCATTGAATTTCATAGAGTATTTTATGAGATTATCTTAGAAGATGAGTTATGACGTCATAGCTGGAGATAGTTTTATATTATACTAGCTTTTGAATGCGGCTCCGTCTGCGTGGATGTCGGCTTTCGCGACCAAATCGCGCCTGTCCTTTCTCAAGGTCTAATTAACTCCTATACCTAATTTCATTAAAATCGGTTCAGTGGTTTAGGCGTGAAAGACAGACTGACAGACAAACACATACACTTTCTTATTTATAATATTAGTATGGACTAACTGATGCCCGTGACTTCGCCTGTATAGAGGTAGGTTATCGTGATACCTATTACGATCAAATATACGTAAGATATAAAGTCTGATCAAGATCTTCTAAAAGAACATAATAACATTATAATAAATTAATAACATTATTAAGAGGTAGGCCACGACGGTATTTCCGTCGAATTGAGCAGTCCGACGGGGCAAGTACCTCCGCCCTACAGAATACCGCGGCCATAATAACCTCGTGTTGTGTTCCCGGCGGTGTAGGGTAGCCAGAGCTCACTGGAGAGTATTTGTGCTGTCAGTGGGAAGACTAAAGATTATTCCTGCCTTGTGTTCTACACTGACTGTACAGAAACCTTCTATGTTAACAGGGTCGGCAGCACGAGTGTGAATCAGTGTTGCATACATCCATAGGCCATGGTAGCCATTTTCCATCAGGTGAGCCGTGTGCTTGTCTTCAACCTCAGTGGTATTAAAAAAGGTTTTTGAGTGAAGTTCTGATCTCCTTCCCCAACCCATGGGGACTCACTCCAGGTATAAAGATAGCCTATGTGTTATTCCAGATATCTATTTCAGTAGGAACTTTTAATCATATTCGTTCAGCCGTTAGAGCGTATTCGAATAAGAAACATTTAAATATCATATGTTTTTGAAGTGAAAACTTCTTTAGTTGCGTTGGATGGGTAAAAATTGAACTCGCGCGTCAGGATCACTTGACCTTTGAACCGTAACCGACGACTGTCGTCATACAACATTAGCTATAGACTGTTTATTTTGCAAGATATGATATGAAGCTTCTTAGCTTTACGGTGAGCACTTCGACTGAAAGTACTTATGGTTTCAGATAGTACCGGGTTCGAGCCTGGGCTTCTAGCACTTTGTGTGATTATTGTTCTTTTTGTAATTTATTACTTTTTGTGATTATTTTTTCGGTTTGTAATTTATTTCTGTTTGTAATTTATTAATTTCTTCTGACAGAAAATTAGCAGACAATTAGTGTTAGGTTCTATTATTGGCGCTATATTATAGGTATGGTATGGTATTGCATGGTATGGTATGTTCATTTTATCTTTTTCTCTGTATATAACGAAGAAACGAAGAAAAGAAAAGTTTTCACTTCTGCCGGCACTCCCGGAGTGCATCCCGTCTTTTTTTTTCATCAAAATAAAAATTCTAGTGTCGCACAGAATGACGTCACTCGAGTGAAAGTCACTGAGCACCCCCGTCCGGTAACCTCACTAACGAGAGACATAGTTAAGATAACCATGCAATAACCCCCAGTGTGACCCCAGTGCGACCCCCGAGCACGTCACGCGGAGTTCTCACCTATTTATCAATGTTTTGAATACTTACATTGTAAACGATAAGTTCCGATAGGAAATTGTAGGACAGGAGATCGAACATATTTTTATTACTATTTTATATATATATATAATTCATTATAGTGTCGGAATTTCGACTAAATTAAATTCAAATTTCAAAGAAAATATAAAACATCTGCCTGTTTAAATTTTTTTACTGAAGTTTGTTAAAAGTTACTGTGATTACGTACCTAAATGTAAAACAAGACAATAATTCAAACCTGTACTTAATAACTTTACTATTGTTATTTTTAACTATCGCGGTGTTATATTATGTTTTATGACCATCTGATTCTCACATACATTATGCAAATAAATAACTTGAATTTCTTAGCTTAGTGGTTAAGGAGTCGGCCTTACGATCGAGAGGTCCCGGGTTCGAATCCTTGCCATTACACTACCGACGTGAACCCACTCCTAGCATAAGCAATTTAGCTTAGTTGGAGGGGTTAGAGGGAATATTAGTAATTTCGATAATTTCGGTTGCTAATATTCTTTATAAAAAAAATAAAAACAAAAAAAAATTGTGTGAACTCATAATTATATAACTAGGTACTCAGGACTTTTCGCGATAAATTATGGAACTTATTATTTTTGCCGACGTTTCGGATGCGTTGCAGCGCCCGTGCTCACGGTGGTTTACTATATTTCGAGGTACAATATTATAATACCAATATTATGATAAATTTCCACATTATAAGGAACCAGATTACTTTTGCATAGGCTGTTCGTTGACAGTCGAATAGAGAACAGTCTTATTCCTAACTCGCCTTTTAAGACACGCGAAGCAAGAGATGAGATGGCCCTTTTCCTTCACCAGGAACTACAGGGTGGCCCCTGCCCGAATCTGTGTTTCGCAATAGCTACAACTTGGATGTTTTCAAGACTAGAGTGGATAGGATACTTAACGCGTGTTTCCGATGAGTTAGCGGTCAAACACGAGTCAATCAACAAAAAAAATTGGACTCATAAATAGCTTATAGGTTTGTTGAAGTCAGCTCCTCGTCTATATTACGAATGAAGATGCAAAGGTGTAACTTGTACTTGGGATAGATAAGAAATTATATTGTTGATAAAAGAAATGGTTGCTATTCGGTTACCTTAGCAAGCTAATAAACATTCTTTTTCTAAGAGTTCGTATATACTAGTAACCGAAATTACTAGCATTCCTAATCTGGAGGGTTCCACCCAATTCCATAATACCACGTTTTCAAAACATATGAAAGTAATGAGTAAGGAAAAACATTCTTCATCTAGTCACGGCTTTTTACGTGTCCCGGAGCCGGAGGCGAAGGTCATGTCGGACTCCAACCGACTAAACCGCACGCCTTCTGTGGGTCATTGTGCTTGGTCGAAGGGGAGGTTGTCGACGACATCACCTCTCGCACCTCGGCTGACCCTGGGCCATCCCTCTCGGTCTGGCAATCCTCGGGAGTCACGGCTAAGCTAACTAAAACTGAGAAGTGCATTCACATCAAATCAAGCATGTTGCTTTCATTAAAGTATACCTGTTTATATCGATAATATTTGATTGTTTAAACATAAAACTAAATATTTAAGAAACGGTTTCATCATAAATGCTCACCTGTATAGGTACATACTTCATCGACTACTCCTCGCAATAAAACGAGAGTGCTCGTAAAAATCATCGCCACACCCTCCCCTCTCTTCGTCTAATATAGATATTATGAGGTGTCAAAAGGATACATTCTTAGGTTGCCGCCCTTGTCGCCAATAGCGAGCAGTTTCTGTATGGGGTCCCATGCTAATGCCGTCGGCGAGAATGGGAAGCCGTGCCGGAATGTCTGCGGACAAAAAAAAACATGAAACTTTAAAAAGGTTTTAAACGTTACAGAATAATACAATTCTATCAGGATGTTAGCGTACTGAAAGTGGCACTAGGGACAAATATCGCAGGTAGTGTTGGTACGGCACTTTTTAAAAGGTACAATTTTAATATTTCAAAACATAAGCTTCATGAAATCGCTCCCAAACGGCACGACGACAACAAGATTACATGAGTTTGGGCAGTATTTTTCAGCATATTCCTGTGTTATCTTTTTTTAAGTCTTAAAGGAGAACTAGTATATATTCTGTTTTAAAATATCAGTTGGTACCAATAAACGCTTGCAACCTCATGAGAATCCCTCTATAAATGCAAAGAAAGAGTTTTGCTAAGACTTTTGAAGTTGTACTCCTTCAGTTAAGGGAAGACTTTAGTCGCCTTTAGACGACGTAGTGTAAATTAGGTAGGAGTGGTGTCCACTAAAAGAAAGCGACAAATAAAAACAAGTGCGTAAAAAAATTATTCAAAAAACCCGACTGATGCTGAAAAGATCGAAACAAACTTTATAGCAGGCGGTACCCATCGATTTTCATCCGGTTTGAGATTTGCAAATGGGTACCGCCTGCTATAAAGCTTGTTTCCATACTTTCAGCATCAGTCGGGGTTTTTATTGTTAATATTTATTTTATGCTTTTTAGTTATGACATTTATATAGTTTAGTAATCGTCTTGTAATTTCCTTCATTTTTTGATCTTTTACCACCTACATTTTGGCGCCAAAAAGCCAATATATAGCTTTTATACATATCTTATGTACCCAAGAACACTTGGGCAATAAATACCTTCCATTTGAGATATGAATCATCAAAACCCGTATGGTAGTTCAGAAGATATGAGGTGATAAAGAATATCACAAACATACATACATACAAGATACGCGCGAAAAACATAACTCTTCTTGGCAGTCGGGTAAACAGTACCCGAATTAAAAATTACGCACACAAACATTACTTTGCCTGAAATATTAAAGAAGTATGTAATATTATACACTCAGCATCAGATTGATCTTGACGAACAAAGTAATCAAAAAGATGTTAATGCCTTGGTTTCCTGTTGAATGATTGTTTCCACCAATAAAACAGTTTGATTTGGTCTTAATACCGTTGTATCAAGAACATTTTCAATCTTTGCAGTGAAGATCATTCTAACACTGACTGTACCACATGTAAGACCTCTAAATAATATATTCTCAACAAGAACGTGTCAGAAAATTCAACAATACTATTCGAAGAGCTCTCTCAGCAAAGTATCATAAATTTCCAAACGAAATAAAAAAAAAAGAAATTTCGGCTAAAGAAAATTGGGAACACCTTAGAGTAAAAGTTCGGCGTTCGAATTTCCAATTGTCGAAGCGGTCCCCAGCGGCGGCCATTATATTGTTGCCAGGAATAATAAATAAAAGTAACACTCCGAAACATTTCGTCTTGTTAACTTATTTTTGCTGTAAACATTTCTCGCCTCCGAGGATTAACAGATTTGTTAAAATGTTAACGAAGGGCAACCTTTTGGCGTCGGATTAGCTGGCTCTCGGGGCCAGTGCGATATTGGCTAGGTAACGTTGATGGGCGATTCTAAATTCTACGCTCAAATAAACATTTAATAAGAAAATTTAAAGGTCAAACAACCTGTAACGTCAGCGCTGAAAACACTCTTTGCACTGCTTACTACATACATTTATAAGTTTACGCCTGTAAAACTCCGAAGCTAGTTTGAGGTAGGTTAAGGTGTATTAATACCGACGGTTCGTCAACAATGATTTTTGGTCCCACGTTATCGGGGGCGAGCTGGGCTGGTGGATAGAGGAATTGTTTACTGTGGAAATTTATCGAGTCTGCTGAGATAAATGTTTAAAAAAAAACAACATGTTTTAAAATTTCATTAAACTAATATGTCCTGTCTGAATTCTTTCAGAGTAGTGGATATAGAATTGCTTTGGCATCTGCTGCTCCAAAATGATTCCATCTTCTAAATCACCCCTTAAAGATGCTTACAAAAGAATCATTTCCTTGGCTCGACTCATTATACTCGAGATCTTCCATACTAATTCTATATTCCATACCAATAATATGAAGCTGAAGAGATTGTTTAAAGTTAAATCCCATACATTTGTCATTATATTCCATAAAACGCCGGCCATCGAATTGCTACTTTTCTAGAGGGGCAGATCAGTAATCATAAATGTCCATAGATCCGACAGATTCCCATAAATTATTTGAGAATTAATAGATTGCGAGCATATGATACCACGGGTGAATCCAGGCCCGTCGTCTAGTAAATAATAAAGGTCACAAGGTGCATCGATAGGTCAGTAACACAAGAGTGTTGTTGCCTTGTTTTTGTAATTAATTTGTTTGTTGAAAGTAATTAAAACAGTAGTTAAGTTTATCTTACTTACAATGTTAATGTCCACTTGTTTGCAGTTATCTCCATGTGACCTACCTTTCCAAATTATGCGTTTTGTGATAGTAGTGACATTGCATGTTATGAATAATTACCCCTTTATAATAACAAGAGAGTGATCTAGAACTTTCATAAGTAAATAGTTTTCAATACTTCTTCTATTAAAAGGGTTTCACATAGGTCGATGAAACCGTGCGGCGGTGTGTCTCTTCACATGTCACCTACCTCTCTAGACAAGTGGCAATTCGTTTGATGGAATAGAATGACGAATGTATGGGATTTGACGTTTATGACATGCGTTAACGACTGTCAGATACGTCAAATCCTATACTTTCGTCATCAAACGCCGGCCAATGAATTGCCACTTATCTCAAGGGGCTCATAAGGCACATCGCTAGCGCATTAGTGCTTAACCTCTATGCACTTAAGCGCGGATTTCAAACCACACTCAGTTGTGAAACAACTCTCATAATGACTTTAGAACTGTCATCTAGAATACTATCTGTCCTCAGATTTAGTTAAAACTGAGATTCAGGGTTCAGTATCGTTCTGTAATGCGGCTCTTAGACGCTTTTCTTGTTACCAAGTGGTAAGATATGCACATCGCGAGCCTGATGGCACGCTGTTATCTTGCTGATCCATCTCGACCAGGAAAGATTTTACTTGTGTGCGTTTGGTGTTGCAGGCTTTCATAGGTGACGTTAAGAGCTTACCATGAGATGTTTGTTAGCACGGAGTTGCAGTAGTCAGTACTATGATACGGACGGCAAGACAGCCTCTGTTGCGTAGCGTTAGTGAACGCGGCCGCTACGCAGGAGGTGCGGGTTTGATCCCCGCTCATTGCAAATACTATGGATATTTGCATTGCTCTGGCCGTGCCTCGGAGAGCACGTTATTCAGTCGGTCCCGGTTGCCATAGAAACATTATGGCAGAAGTTATGGGTAGTTGTAGCTCTAAAAAGTTTAACAACTGGTCTAACTGTAATGATTCAATATCGCCTTTGGGTTGTAGAAGTCAGTGGCAGTTGCTTCACAAAAAAATATATCAAAATTCAGCCAAATCCGCAGTTGGACTGGTAAAAGCGGACCCCAGACTCCAAATTGAAAGCTTCGGAAGCGACTGGGATTAACGCTAGGATAAAGAACGAGTACTATTCTGTGCCTACTCGTATGTTTGATATGACTTTGACATTATTATTTGAATTATTATTTTGATATCATTAACTGAATTATTATATTGTTAACTGAATTATATTATTATTTCTGATATGACATGCTCATGAATAATATTTGAAATGGTAATTGTATCTTCTTTAAAGATTAATGTGTTGTGAAAATTATTATATAGTTTTTGAATAGTTAATAATGATTTTATTGAAGTTTTAATAGTTTTTGAAGCATGACTGTGTATGAAATTGTAATTATTATAATTATGTTGCTACTCTGTCGCATTGGGTCTGCCCCGTAATGACATTGTATGTATGTAATGAAAAAATAAATAAATAAATAAATTAATGTTGATGCCTTGTTTGTTTAAAAAACAAAGTTCAAATACACAGACGAACTTGCACCAATAGCTTATATCACTCGGAGATAAGCAGGAACCGACTGTTTGTAAACACCTTTTTAATTATATAAGTACCTATCAATGTTTCAGTATAGGCCATTTTTATAAACATACTTGTTTTACCCGGAGCTCCGCCCGCGTGGATGTCGGTTATCGCGACCAAACTGAGTAAATCCCCACATAAAATAACACCCCCTCTATTAAGAGGTAGGGGGCAGGTTTCAAATAAAAAATGATGTAGGTACGATTTTATTTTAGACAAAAATATTTTACATACCTACCAAATTTTAGCTTTTAATCTTGAAAATTGCGGAATGCTCCATTTATAAATTCCACCCCCCATTTTAACGGAGTGGGGGGTTAGAAAGAGACAAAACATAGCCTATGTCACTCTCCATCCCTTCAACTATCTCCACTTAAAAAATCACGTCAATTCGTCGCTCCGTACCGAAAGACGGATAAATAAACAGACACACTATCCCATTTATCATATTAGTATGGACATGTACGCCTGTACATCCCCGACGGGGTAGGTACGGGTGTATAAACACCCATGTTTTGCCAACAATGTTTTTGGTTCCCCAATTGATAGAGAACAAGCCTATTGCCGTAAATCAGGCACTTTTTCATGAGTACTGGCGGATGGAGAGCAACCCTAACCCTTAGTCGCCATGTAGGACACCAACTCCAAGAAGAATCAAAGAAAATAATTTCATTTATTCAGTTGAGGTACATAAATAGCACGGGAGCCTGCCGTTTTGAACAAAATATTTTGGCAAAGTTTCACTACCCAAAACAATTTTACCATGCAATGTTTGAAAAATTTTAGTAAGCACTATTTCATTTCGTGAAAATTTTATTTGGCAGAATAATACGAAGGATAGTAATTATTATGGCATTTCATCTTTAATCAAATGATTTATTAGCCCTGTCTGATTAAACTAAATTATTAGAGCGAGCTTTCAATAATTCGCACCCAGCTAAAATTTGGTAGGATTTTTCAAAACGACGATAATGTAAATAAAATATGAACACTCCCCAACGATTCGATACCAGCGCCTCTAGACAAGTGGCAATTCGCTAGCAGGCGTTTGATAGAATAGAATGACGAATGTATAGGATTTGACGTATTTGACATACGTTAACGACTGTCATTTACGTCAAATCTCATACATTCGTCATTCTATTCCACCAAACGCCAGCTAGCGAATTGCCACTTGTCTAGAGCGGCTGTTCTATTTTTATTCGGTGTCAAGTCACAAAAATGAATATCTAACGATTTTCAGCAAAATGGTAGGTTTTATCATAAAAATGTCTGAGACAAAGATAAAGACCGTATCTATATAACTAGATCAAGTGTGAGTCGGGGTCGCGCTCTAAGCGTTTTGAAACTAATTGAGGCGCAGACTTACGCTATGTGAACGGCGATATACTTTGATCACGTTGAATTATAACTTTGACTTGTACTTCCCGTTGAGCAAGAATCATGACATTTGGGAAGAAGCAAGGTCTTATAGCAAAGTTAAAGGGAAGTGTTCGAAAACCGTAATCTTGTAATTTTAAATATCTATCAGAACTGCAACTTTCTTAATAAATTCAAAACACCTATCAGAATAGACTTTCGGGATTGTGATGATATGCAGCCGCCTGAGCCTAATTGAGTTACAAGCACCCAATCATCCAAACACTTTTAAATTTATGGTATTAGCAGGAAATAAGATAAATACCTCTAAGGAGTGTGTAAAACTTTACCTGATCACACACTACACCTGATTCATTACACCAATTCAGACACTAAAAAGTACTTGCAGGCAGATAAAAAATGCACTAAGTACTTTAACGCCCCTAAAGATTACATCGGATGTTTGAAAGTTGAGGTTATCATACTTATTAAAAAAACAACGCTGATAATACAGGGTGATAGCGACGAGACGAGTCTTCGCAGGGGTATAAAAAGTGGGGAGAGTTGAGACACAGGCACAATCGTGTGGAGTTTCCAACATGAGGGTCCTGGTGTTAGTGGCTGCTCTCACACTGGCTTCGGCCAACGTGGTCAAAGATGACGTCTATACTGCCACCGTCATTGGCAAGGAGTCTATGGGTGAGTGCCGTTTTTAAGCTTCCTTCGCCTTACGATCGAGAGTTCTGCGGTTCGAATCCTGGCCGCCACAGAAACGACGTTAAATCAATCCTAACAGGAGGAATTTAGCTTAGGTAGAAGGGTTAGAGGAAGTATTAGTAGTTTTGGTTACTGATATTTAAAAAAAATATTTTCCACAATACCTATATTGTGTTTTCCTATATTTGAAATGATAAATACATTGTAAACATTCCTTATGGATGTCGTGGCTTATTGTTTAATCTTGTCTATCCATTTGGTGTTACATTGTTACATGTGTAATCGACAAACCGCTTGATAGATATCAATACCTTTTGCGGATGAATAAATTATCTTGGTCTACAGTAACGCAACGTGGAAAACAAAAATGCACACAATCAAAGAGCGTGAATAGCTCCTAGCCAGGAGAAATTTTCAACTTCAGATTGTTTTCTATCTCATTTAATTTTCAAGATGAATACTCTGATAGTTGGTAAGAGTATTAAAAATGTATTTGCAAATAGCTCACAGGATAAAAGGGTACCCAATGCAAAGTTCCTGACACGAAGCGTCGTTGGGCTGGTAGATTTCATTCAATTTCATCCACGTATCTCCAAGTATATATTATGTTAAACAGTTAACATGGACATCAAGATGAAGGAGCTCTGCATCATGAAATTGCTGAACCACATCTTGCAGCCAACCATGTACGACGACATTCGGGAGATCGCCAGGGACTGGATAATCGAAGATAACTTTGACAAGTGGCTGGTGGGTTATTAAAACCATTAACATTTTTCTTGCCTCGCCTGTTTAATTAAAAAAATAAATTCTAATTTTTATGTTTCCAGAAAGTAGAAGTTGTCAAGGATTTCATCGATACCTTTAAAGTGGGCGTGCTGCCCCGTGGTGAAGTTTTCGTCCATAGCAACGGAAAACACATGCAACAGGCTATCAAGGTCTTCAGGATCCTGTACTTCGCTAAGGACTTCGATGTCTTCCTCAGGACCGCCTGCTGGCTCAGGGAGCGCATCAACAGTGGCATGTTCGTGTACGCCTTCACCGCTGCTGTGTTCCACAGAACCGACTGCAGAGGAATTGTCCTGCCTGCACCCTATGAGATCTACCCATACTTCTTTGTCGACAGCAACATAATCGATAAGACCTTCATGATGAAAATGTCGAGGGCAGCAACCGATCCGATTATCATGGATTACTACGGCATCAAGGTCACTGATAAGAACTTAGTGGTGATTGACTGGCGCAAGGGAGTCCGCCACACGATGACCAAAAATGACCGCATTAGCTTCTTCACTGAGGATATCGATCTCAATACTTACATGTACTACATGCATATGAATTACCCATACTGGATGACTGATGATGTCTACAGCGTTAACAAGGAACGCCGTGGTGAGATCGTTTCTTATGCTAGCATGCAGCTGTTGGCTAGATATAAACTGGAGCGTCTTACCCGCGGAATGTGCGATATCAAGAGGATCAATTGGCACGAGCCACTGAAGACTGGCTACTGGCCCAAGATCCGCCTCCACACCGGAGACGAGATGCCCATGCGCAGTAACAATATCTATGTGCTTAACGACAGGAATATTCATATTAAACAAATGTTGGATGACGTAGAGAAAATGCTACGTGAGGGAATCCTGCGCGGCAAGATTGAACGCGTAAGTATTCTGTTTAAAATGTTCCAAAATTTGCATGATTCTGTTCATTCATTTATTTTTCAATGTTTCGTTACAGCGTGATGGAACTGTGATCAGTCTCAAGAAACCTGAAGATGTTGAGAAGTTAGCTAGACTGCTGCTTGGTGGTCTGAACTTGGTTGATGATGATGCTAAGCTAATCCATATGATGAACCTGATGAGGAAATTACTTACCTACAGCATTTACAATGTTGATAAGTAAGTTTGCAAATAATTTCAACTTTTTAACTCCTATGGTACACTGAACTTGTCCTAAATATTTGTTTTGCATTTAACAGGTATACTTACGTGCCTACTGCTTTGGATATGTACACCACTTGCCTACGCGACCCTGTCTTCTGGAAGCTGATGAAACGTGTGACCGACGTCATTGTAAACTTCAAGACACTCCTTCCCGTGTACAGACGTGACGAACTTGACTTCCCCGGTGTCAAGATTGACAAGATCACTACTGACAAACTCGTCACCTTTATGGATGACTATGACATGGATATTACCAATGCAGTATACCTCGATGAAATGGAATGGAAGAAGAAGCGTTCTGACATGACCTTCGTGGTGCGCACTCGTCGCCTCAACCACCAGGACTTCAAGGTAGCCATCGACGTCACTTCCGACAAGACAGTGGACAGCGTTGTCCGCGTCTTCATTGGTCCCAAATACGACTGCATGGGCCGCCTTTTGACTTTCAATGACAAGCGATTGGACATGGTAGAGATTGATACCTTCCTGTACAAACTGGAGACTGGCAAGAACACGATCGTGCGTCACTCTGTTGAGATGCATGGCGTCATTGAACAAAGGCCTTGGACTCGCCGCATCCTCGACCGCAACGTGGATATGACTGGAACTACGTTCAAGAACGTCGACGTCGAGAGCTGGTGGTACAAGACTCGCATCGGATTCCCGCACAGGCTTCTCCTGCCTCTTGGTCGCCTTGGTGGCTTCCCCCTCCAGATGTTCGTCATCATTACCCCAGTGAAGACCGGTTTACTTCTACCTAATCTCGACATGAACATCATGAGGGAGCGTAAGACGTGCCGTTTCAGCGTGTGCTTCGATACCTTGCCGCTTGGTTTCCCCTTCGACAGGAGAATCGACGAGACCCGCTTCTTCACTCGCAACATGAAATTCCTTGATGTCATGGTTTACAGAAAAGATTTGGATATGGCCAATGTCAGCAAGGACGTTGACTTGTCAGAGATGGTGATGAAGAGAGACGATCTAACATTTTTGAACAGTGATAAACTCGTCCGGTGGTCGTATAGAGATGTCATGATGTCGACAACAGACAACATGATGCGAATGTGAAGTGAAATGTTAATAAATAAACAAAAATTAAATGTAATGTATTGAGAATAAATTAAGAGCACTTATAAAATGTAGCACTTTGGTTTTTCTTTAATGTTTATTTCTTTATGTGCTTAAAGTATAGAATTATATATGATTATTATTATTAAACATATTAGTTAATTTTACAGCAGTAACCCGTTTAATGAGTTTTACATAAATTAGCTAATAGCCGCAGTTCCGCTTGCGTGGATGTCAGTTATTGCGACTATTGAACATACCTCTGGTTTATACTCAACCGATTGAGATAAAACAAACGTAAGATTTTACGTTTGACCAAGATATTCAAGCAAAAAAGTGTTCAGAATCGTTCATCATAACACAATTCTATAGTTATTATTATTTTAAAAATGTCCAGTATACAGACTTCTTTATAATTATATAATAGCGAAGATAGATGACCAAAATTACTGTTTAAACAATAAGTTTATGTAAAAATATAAATTTCAAATTAAGATCCTTTAGCGCGACGATCGTAGGAACGCAAGACTTTATACAAAGTAACGTCTTTTAATAAAAGTTTCCTTTAACTGGCACATAACGTAAATATTCAGAAAGTCGGTAATAGCCCTAAAAACAAATCAGCAAGAGGCGGCCCAAGTCTGGGAAAGTGCGCCCTAAATAAACAAACAAAGTTAGGACAAACATTTAAAGTCCTCGTGATCCGACCCTTTGAGGCGCCTTTTTCTTATTCCCCGCTTATGTGGGTGGTGGCGAGAGGTAAATAAAACTACTTGCGCCTCGCATGATGAATGCCGTGTTTAATTCAGGTAAAGCCTTGTTAATGCCCTGCTGAAAACATTTAATTTGGAGACAGAACTTTACATACGAGTCTGAATTAACATGTGGGTAATATTGTGTGTACGCGTTAGCAATTCTGTACAAGGAATTAGTAAGGTTACTTAAATTGAGAATGAAAGATATGCAGAGAATGGCAGGCTAAATTATAATAGATATTTCAGGTAGGAATCAGACAGACCGGGCTCCTAAGTTACCTCTTTTTTTTCTTCTTTCTTGGTATCTTCAATACGAATTCATCTAACCTTAAGAGGAAGGTTTTTAGTCTCAGGAAAGAAGGTCACCATTACAGGCACCAAAAATGTTACAATTTAGGCCCTCGACCTTGTCAGATTCTTTTTCACGCCCCGTAAAGGACCCGAGACTGTACAAGGCTGGATGTTGATGTTGATTTGACAAACACAATAAAGAATAAAATTGATACAAATTGTTGAACAGCATGACAAATAGATTTTTTCACTCAATTCTCTGAATTCATAGCACTATAGCAAATACAAAGTCCTTTTTATATTGAATACTCTATTATTGAAGTCGACAGTTGTGAGAATCAATTTAAATTCAGTCGAAGCAAAGCTTTTAAAGCGATTAAACATTTCAATGAGAGAAGCTGACAGATCCATTGGTTTACCATGTCACTTGAAATAATTTTAACAAAGAACGAAATTATTACTGTTTGTTAGACTAAGCCGATTCGATAACCACGTCAAAGAACTCTATAAAGACTTTAAGTAACATGTTTGAATGAAAATTATTTTTTCTTCTTTTTTATGTTCGGTCATTGTTTTCAGAACTTTAAAGTTTCTACTCTTTTTCCTTGAGATAGGTACTCATGGGTTGAGGGAAAGGGATCAGAATTCTACAGAAACCGCGGGCAAGTGCTAGTCTAATGTATGAACATTAATGTTTGTTTGATCGTCCCGTATCTTATGATGCTAGATACCGAAAGGCTTATTTACTTCCACTGATTCCTCAGATCTGCACACTCTATTGGCGATATTGAAGTGTTGCAGTTGGACCAGCCCTCTAAGACAAGTGACTATCTGTTGGACATTGTTTAGTGGAGTATAGTGTTCAATGTATTATTGGTTTGACACGTATGCTGACTGAATGAAATTTTGAAGCATTTACTATGCTAACTTTTCAAATCGATTAAGATAGGAAAAAGTGAATGGCGACGGTGGGAGCCATCTACCGACATTCATACCCTAAGACGGTAGTATAGGAGAATTTGGATAGCTTCAGGTGTGGCTCGGTGGCTCAGTGGTCAGAGCATTACCCCTGTAAGGGAAAGATCGTGGGTTCGAGTCCCACCTGAGCAATTCACTTTTTCCTATCTTAAACCGACACCGACATCAACGCGGGGCGGAGCCGCGGGCAACAACTAGTATATAATGTAATTGTTTAGAGGGGCTGATTGTCGTTCAGTCATATCGGAGGGCTCCAGTTAGCCCAAACTGACATAGATGTTTGTATGCCAACCGAGATCACAGCTTAACGTGCTCTGATAGGTTAGGAAATACCCAGACCAACGCACATATTAATACATATAATTATTTACAGTGAACAGGAATCGAATCCGCGCCCCCTTCGTAGTAGTCAAATGCACTACCGCCACACGACTGAGGTCCAATATATAGAAACATAGCACTGCAGGATAATGCACACCTTCCATTGTTGTCGAACCAACACCGGTATTTCGCAATTACAACGTGCAACAATCTGACCGATTCGTTAAACATGTTTTGAATATTCGAATACTTTGCTTCCGAAGCGAATACTTTGCTTCGGAGTATCGCTTCTTTTTGTCGAACAACATAATTGGAATACCGGTCGATGTTTCATTTTATCAGAGAAGCATTTTCTCTTCAATCGTTGATATTTGATATACATAGTTGAGTAGCTTTGCGAGCGGAGATTCAAGAGTTTTTGTTAGAAGCTACCCTATTACAGAACAGCGATGCTATGGAGCGTTATATTATATAAAAGGAATTTTGTAATTTTTTGTACCGTTTGAGTATTTTATGGTCTATTGGAGTTTATCTTTGTAGTTTATATTGGAAATGTTATTATATGAAGTAAATAAATTTATATGAAAACGACTATGAATATATCCTATAAATATAGAAGTACTAGCTGTCGCCCGCGGCTCCGCCCGCGTGGATGTCGGTTATCGCGAATCGGGGTATGAAAAATAGATGTTGGCCGATTCTCAGACCTACCCGATATGCCCACAAAATTTCATGAGAATCGGTCGAGCCGTTTGGAGTTTGGGAACGAAAACTGTGACACGAGAATTTTATATATTAGATTTACTAGAAGGTTGCCAAACACTATTATGTCTATGAATATCCGTAATACTAAAAGCTTTATGTATGTTATATGTGTAGCCCAGGTAGAAATTTGAAAATTCTCGCTTAGTGCAAATATTTTTATGCATGTTTATTGGTCTGGGAGTTTTTAAGTGACATATATACGCGTATATATTCAAGAAAGAAAAATCTAAGCATGTTTATACGTATTCTTTAACCTGTATTACAAGATAGTTAAGCTATATTTAGGTATTGGTCTAGCCAGATAGAGGGAAGGTGTGAAGTGTGTAGCTTGAATACTTTGAATATTTCAAAGCAGCATAGAAGAATGTTGAAATAAAATAGACAAATCTCGCACTTTTGAATATATTAAGAATCACATTTCAAAAATGGAATGGAATGCAAATAGTCAGAAGCTGAAAGGTTTGTTCCTCTTGCGCCCGTGAGCCGCACCCAACAGTAACCAGATCATGAAATATGGAACAGCGGCTTTCTCACCGCTCCTTTCTTTCTCAAGAAAATTCCACAATGCATTCGATTCTATTGAATTTAGAGCGCGAGTGGAATGCCAATCATTGCCGTGTTGTGCCTAACACTGGCTGCGCTTTTCAACGCTGAAATGGCGGGCAGAAATTTTAGGATTTTATTATGGACGTGATATTTCGGCTAGCAAGAATTTACATTCATAATTCACAAGACTTTTTTTAATAATTACGTTAATATGCTTCATATCACTTAGTGGTAAGTTAAAGGTAAAGTTCCAGGAATGAGGGTCAGCCATCTAAATATAAAAACTACAAAAACCACTATATAGCAACTATTAATATCGTATTGGCGTATATTTGGTATTACAAGATTGTAGGGATTTGAAGCATTTTTTTATACAACTGAGGTGGCAGCCAAGCACACGGCCCACGTAGCTAACGTGTACCGACTCTGTAAACACAGAAAGTTTCTGTGCCGTCAGAGTAGAAGACAAAGCAGGAATAGCCTTTGGTCTTCCCACTGACAGCACAAACCCTCTCCAGTGAGCTCCGACTACCCTACTCGCTGCCGGGAATACAACACGAGGTCATTATGGCCACGGTATTATGCAGGGCAGATGTACTTCCCCAGTCAGACTACTCAATTGGACGCAAATACCGTCGTGTCCTACCTCCTACAATTAACTTGTGGATTCCAAAAGTTATCTAAATATTCCGAATGAATCTAATAAATGCAAATAAACACCGGTCGGTGCTATTTTGCTACATCTGCCCACTAACCTCCCGCCAAAAATGAAATAAGCGATCGGTGTCGACTGTAAGAAAATAAATTATAACAAATAGCGAAGGAGTGCAAATTTGTTTGTCCGTTCAACAATGAATTTCACTTCCTTAATTATTTTTTACAATAGATTTCTGCCATGTAATGCCCTATTCAATATATTATATTTGTATCTATCTATTTCGAAGTAACAAAAACATCAATACACGTATTATTCGTACCTTGAACTCGTGGTTTATGTAGTGCATAAAGACAAACACTAACCAGTATTTATTTGCAGGCACATGGGGTTTACTTTGGGTCTGGGGCCTCTTAGTAGCCCATTGTAAGCTTGCACTTACAATCCGCGTGGATTTACGGGCGAGGAGATAGGACAACCTAATACACGAATCACCATATTTCAATTACATCAATCACTGACTACACATTTTACCGACGCACTCGCGATCTATAACCAAGTATATTCAACCGAACTAGGAGCGTTCTGCTAGACACGTAATGCTCGGTCGAAGTTCACAGCGATACTGATCACGATTCTCTGCCCGCCCCACCAAAGTCAATGATCTGTCAAACTCAAATTGACCGTCCGAATTAACGAATGACGTCACACTCGACCATCGATCACTAGAGTCTTGCATTACGCCAGAGTGAATTTAATTCACTCTAATCGCGCAATCATTATTACCGCGCCGTCATATTCATAAGTCGCAATCGGAATACAGTCATTACTGATTTTGACGTGACAACGTCTTATAAATTGGTTTGCCGGGTGACACTTCAAGAAACTGCGTTACACTCCGCTCACGTTATGCGCTCACAATGAGAGCGAGTGAGAGGCACGCGTCCCTTCCACTCGGGCATGGTTACCACTCAAAGTCGTTGTCACGTAAAACTTTCGCCCGTATACCGACTTTATTTTTTTGGAAATTATGAGCACTAATGTTTTTTTTCTTATAAGAAGCAGTTATCCGCGATTCTGCTTTTATGGCTTTCTGGTCCCGTTTCCTGGAACCCATGGAAATATATTCCAGGGATAACAATGTTATTTATATGTAATGTACTAAATTTCAGTAAGATTTGCTTGAATAATAAACATCCAAATATTTTCACAAACTTTTACATTTATAATATTAGCAGCATAAGTGGATTAAAAAAGGATCTAAGGTGGATCGAAAAAAAAAAGAAAATATAACCAAAGAGAAGAGATTTTGTTTTTATTTTTTTTATAGATCTACATACAACACCTTTCTTTATCAAATACGCTACCATTTTCAGTTTATGTATTATAAAAAATCATAGCATATTTTCAACAACCGCAATTCATTGCAAATACTCGAGCAAAAATAATATATTCTTATTAAAGTGTAAGAAAAACTACGGCAGCACAAGCTCCAGCCTAGATTATTCCCGAGTGCAATCTCTGAGGATTATCTTTTCTTTTAACTATAATCTTAATAAAAAACAGAGAGTCAAACTTTAAAAATACTTCTATAAAGCGCAGCGCAGCTACTTTTAATGAAAATATTCAAGATGGCGTTAGTTTGTATTGTTGGTTGCAGATTTTAATGAGAATTATAATGAAATCGACATTATTCTTCTTGAATTATGTTGTACAAGCTGTTGTCCATGGTTCCGCCCGTGTGGGTATCGGTTATTGCGAGTTTATGACATATCTCCAGTTCTACTCAACCGATTGCAATAAAACTTACATGAGATTTTAAGAGCGATCAAGACCATAACAATAAAACCGCATCAAACTTGACGATTTTCCTCTGCTGTCGTTAAGTAGTTTTCAAATAAATAGACAAGAATACAAAAAAGACCTTTTTGTGTTCTTATATCGTTAAAATAACATAATCCAAGTGTTTTTAAATATCTCCAATGTACAACAGACACGAATACAACACAATAATACATAGTGTTTTTTTATCTGGTGAGGATATATGCATTTCTTGTCGCCAGACTTTTAGTTTTTTCAAGTTACAAGGCTCATCAGTAAGTTTAAAATCGATACCAAATTCGTTTCGTAATATCGTTTATATAACCCTAATACCATTAATTACCATATTTAGACATGTAATTATCCAGAAATACGTGCCTCCTGTGGGGCGCGGGTAGCTAATGAGTTATTAAACAAATTTAAAATGTATGGCTATCAGTAAGTTCGTAGTCAGAGGCTGGCGATAAACATTGCGTGTTTATGGCTTTGGGCTGCGACACAAACCTAAATGGGATATCTTTTAGAGCTGTAGCGCAGACAGATGCTCTTTAAAATAATGTGACTTACTTTGTTTGTCCAGTGTGCAATTCATTCTTCTAATCCTAATAAGTTAAAACTTATTTCAAATATATTTATAATATTATTATTTTTATTTTGATACAGATTAAGTGCAAACAAGGATTAGCATTTTATATGTAAAAATAAGCGAAGCATGCTTACTTTGTTTATATTATATAGAATCTGTGGTTGGATACAAACTCCTAATTTGGGGAAATGATATGGATATAGACAGAGCAGGCCTGTAAGGCCTTACCTATCCTTTTGCGAACATTTTCAATAAGAAACAAGTGTTATATTTGAACCCAACCGAAAAATTGCTAGGACTAAGATAACGGAGTCATAAAAAGATGCAACTAAGTCTGTCATTAATTTTCATTTTCAATCTGTCAAAAAAGAAATCAATTCTTCAATAAAAAGTTATCAGACGCTGTCAAATCCACTCCTGACATTGAATGACGCTTCAGTACTACACAGTATCTTCGTGAGGGGTTTCATCAGAGGCTCAACTATCGCCCCAGCCTATCAGAGGAAAATTTGTCGTCATATTTATCTCGGAGTGATCTCTCTGACAGCGAGCGGAAATTGATCACTTGAGATGACGTAGCGATTTGGAACAGTTTTTAAAAGGTTGTGCTAAGCTTAGTGGAAGTTGATTCCATGGAAGAAGTAGTTGTTATTTCATGTTTTTTTAAATATAATACTATTCTGAAACAAAGGTTTGGTCACACTCAGCTTCCACTGGACTAGCTTACTACGTCAACGACCTACGTGCTAATTGTTTGTTTGCTTTGCTTGTTTTACTATCAAGGATGCCGAAGACCTATGAAGTGCAGGAGACAGAGCAGAATGGCGGACCCTGGGGCTTAAAGTACAAGCTTTATAGGAGCAATGCAAGGCTTAAGCGTTTAAATGAACTCTTTCCTGTGGATTTTTCAAGCGACTACAATATGGGGTTCTTCAAGAAGGGCATTAAAAGATTTCTACATGGTCAGCAGCCCGAATGCGACACCCCTGGTGTTGCACACGTCCATATGCCACGGTAACAACTTTGTATCAGGTGGGCATTGTATTTTTCTGCCACTAAATGGGAATAAAAACGAAGGTGATTTATGATCCCAGAAACGCAAATAAGTATCGAAGCTGTTAAACAACAAGCTATCTCAATAACGGCGAAACATCCTCCCGAGCCAGAGCGGGACGGCGATATAATTAATAGCTTTCCATTACTCTCTTACCGAAGTCGTTAGAAGCTCACTTTAAAGGGGTTGTAACTGACACGATATTCACAAATTACTTGCCAATTTGAATATTGGGAGTAAACTTATTTACTTCAACAAAATTTTGAAATTCCGTCTTCTGTGATTACTGTTATGCTTTCGGGAATTCAGGCAATCGTGGGTTTTTTATTTCACTTAGGAGGCAGGCAAGCATACGGCTCATCTGATAGGAAGCTAGCTAGCATCATTAATCACCATATTTAGACACGTAATTATCCAGAACACATGCCTCCTGTAGGACGTGGGTAGCTAATGAGTTATGAAACAAATTTAAAATGTATGGCTATTTGTAAGTTCGTAGCAGAGGCTGGCGATAAACATTGCGTGCTTATGGCTTTGGGCTGCGACACAAACCTATATCTTTTAGAACTGTAGCCCAGGTAGATGCTATCTTTAAAATAATGTGACTTTGTTTGTCCAGTGTGCAATTCATTTTTCTAACAATATTAAGTTAAAAAAAAAATTCAGTTATATAAATCATACTGTTATTTTTTTTCTATTTAGGACACGTCAATTTGACATTACCTCGCCTGATGGTGAGCTGAAGGCAAAGTCTAAGGAAAGAGAGTCACCATTATATACACGTGCCATGTTAACAATGGTGGCACTCAACTTCACTGTTATTTTGCACTGTTTAAGTGCAAACAAGATTTAACAGTCTATATGTATAAATAAGTGAAGCGGTTACCGTGGCCTATGGACATATTAAATATGAAGAATTGTTTTTCCTATGGTTTTCTCATGCGATTACGATATGGGGTCCTTCTAGAAAGGCATTAGAAGATTCTTACAAAGTCAGCAGCACGAGTATACGATGGTATTGTACACGTCCATAGATCATGGATAGTTACATCCCATCAGGTGGGCCATGTGCTTGCCTGTCACCCAAGCTGTATGAAAAAATACGTGACTGACGCAGGCTTTGCTCTCGAGATTGGAAGGTTAGTCGCTGGTCGCTCTTGTGAAAGTCAACAAAATAATAATAATAATTAAGCGGACCAGACTTTGAACCTGTCAACTAACAGTCCATAAATAACTAATAATTCCCGGTGGAGTAAAAAAGGGCCACCCCATCCCTACCTGCCTGTGTCGTAAACGTCTAAGGGTTAAGGCTGTTCTTTATCTGTCATTTACCGAAAATTTCCCCCTTTGACGGCAATAGGCACGCTACCTATATCTCAGAAAATCATAGTTGACAGAATGTGGGTGTTAATACACCACTGCCTACCCCTTCAAGGTTTTACAGGCGTGAGTATATGTGATTAGAATAACTCTCAGTATTCCATCACCTCTATCTAGCCAAGACACATATTCACTGCCACCCGGTTGAAACTCCCCTTAAGTGATTAAAGACACTCGTGTTGAACACAGTGTACGCTTCGTTTTACAGCGCAACGTTACGTAACACTGTGTACCGTTAATGGAAAACAGCAATACGGATTGAAAAAGCATTTGTTCGAATCAGTTGCTGAGTGCAGTAACATTTGTCAGAATTATCACCTCTTTTGTATTGTTCGTACTAAAGTATAGATTCTTGTACAGAATGTTTAGCTAGAATATTGGTCTGAAAGTGCATTTATTAGTAAGTTTTTTACTAAGTCTGAAGTATGAGCATAATGTGAAATATAAACATTAGATTTGAAAAATCTCCGATACAAAAAATACCTCTAACAAAAAGTAAAAAGCAAGAAGTGTTGGTTAACGCTTTAACTTTAATTTAGTACTTTGAGTTTTAAATTGCATATGTATAGTTTGTGTGGTAAAATATACTCTTTTCTTTTAATTCAAGGGTCGTCGTGTCGGGGGATCTCCAACTGGTAAAAAACTTCGTTATATTATCGGAATGATCCGCGGTCCCCCGATAGCGACACCACAATATTAAAGTCGAAAAGCGATCGACACAATAGATGAAGAATCTATGTGTATTCAAGAAAGTTAGAAGTATTTTATCCAGTTTTCCTGAAAACGTTAGAACATTATTATACACATAACTCAAAATTGTACACGTCCTTATTATGTGTTATGTAATCCGTGTGGTGACGGAGAAAGAATACAAGTATCACCACCCCACCTAATCCGATGGGTGTCGTAAGAGGTAACTAACGGGAAAATACGCAGACGATATCACTGCGACGTAAGAAAAACTCACAACAAACTCTAACCTAACCCGTCTGCCCAGCTTGGAAACAGTAGAGCAAAGCCCAACATTGGGAGAGGCCTATGTCCAGCACTGGACTGCGATAAGGTAATTGACGATTGACTAGTTATGTCACTATTGTCACAAAACAATATCATAATGTTTTTTTTTTTGCTTGTTTGTGTTTTACCTCCCCCACAAGTTACTGCATATTCCAAAACTCAAAAGCCAACCTCATTGTTCTCTAAAACACGAAAGTTCTCCCACAACGAGTTCCAAAAGACTGTTGGTACAGTCAGTTTCAGAAATATCTTATCTACAAAATCTCGAAATAATCTTAAAACCAAAGTACTAAGAGCAAATCAAACTTTTTTATTGATTTCAATTGTATTATTGTTCGAACTAAAGGTGTGTACCAAATATCAGGACAATCACTCAACAGGAAGGGATAAAACTAAGGCATTAAGATCCTTTTTAGTACTTTGTTATTAAGATCGATCCCATGCTGACTGTACCCGTCCCGCCGGGTCGGGAGTGGCGCGGCGGCGAGAGACGGGTGTACGGGGAAACAATGCCTCTTTGACAACCTTGACAAAGGAGCCGCAGCGACTCAACTGTTGCTCACTGTCAGCTTACACGAACCATCCACAGGCATTATAGAAATGTTTTTAAAGTTTGTACATGTTCTTTTTGTTTTTAGTTGGGATACTTTTGACACTGTAAAGCGCATGATGTGACGATGTCATTTATTATGGAGATATTCCAGTGTACGTTTTGACTGGTGGGCCATAACAGGAAATTTATGGTGTTTCTTCTATTTCCTTGGGATTTCATCATCAATACTTCGGTAGAAAACTCTTCCAAAAAAATGTTAAAATTTGTTTACAAATGACAGCAGACAAATTTAATGAAGTACATCGTCGAAGAATGCAGTCCTCTTTTTGAAGTCGGTTAACAATATATGTTCCAATGGTTTATGAGAGCTTCTGTAGTTCTACTATACATCCTATATTCATCATGATATTGTATTGATTCTGACAAATTTACGTACAAAATTTCTAATCAATACGACAGTAAGAAGTTGGTTAAATTCGATTCCAATCTGAATTCTAATTCGAACCGGACTGATTCTGTCACACAATTTGAGCGTGAAGGCCAAAATATGACAAGCCGCTAATTATTTTTGTTTGGTGTATTTCTACACATGACATTTCTACCAGATGATAAGTGATCACAGCAGCACCAGGGAAATCACTCATGCGTCACGAGTCACCTTGTAAAAACTTTTTATACCCTTTTGAAGAACACCGTTGTGCGATCTCCCGGGAAATCTCCAGGCTAGTGACGTCATTTCGCAATTCAAGCGTCCGGACTCTGAGTTCTGCGCGTGGGAGCTCCTTTGACGCCGTGTAGTGTCGCGACACTTCTGAGTCGCGGTTTGGAACTTAGAGTTTTAGATAACTTTACTTATGAAAGATAAATTATGCGATGATTACTATCTTCTACACGGACGCACAGAAACTGTGACGCCTCTGGTGTTGCACACGTCCATAGGCCATGGTAACAACTTTCCATCAGGTGGGCGGTGTGCTAATCTGCCACCTAATCGTATGAAAAAAGTAGGTACTTATATAATGAGGTTATATTTTAAAGAGTAAATATTTTACGTATACCTACTCAGTTTCAGAATTACCTACCTACAGAATTCATCTGTAACCCCATGCAAATACTAATTGACGGACCAGACTCTGTCAGTCTGACGCGGGCAGTCCTCTCGGGGTTCAGGGTCCAGACTTCAGTCGCTCCCATCAAAATCGTATAAACCAAATCAAAAGTTGGAAAAGGAGTAAGCAGAACCTGGAATCTGAAGCGAAAGTTTTGAATGCAACCGGAATTGACGCTAAGATGGAGAGACCATAGATAAAGTTATTAACAGAAAACTTAGGTGGCAGAGACCTACACATGGCTCACCTGATAGATAGTAAGTACCGTGGCCTATAGACATGTGCAACACCAGGGAAGTCACATTCCTGCTGCTAACCCTGAAAGAACCTTCTAATACACTTTTTTTTACCACTGAGGTAGCAGACAAGCACACGGTTCATCTGTGTTGAACCATGGACGTGTGCAGAGAGTTTTTGTGCTGTCAGTGTAGAAGACGAAGCAGGCATAGCCTTTGAAAAATCTTCATATTGTAGTCTCTTAGAAAAACCACAGCTCGAATATAAACCTATCTCGCAAAGAGACGTCTGTCCCTTGGTAATTATGGTCTCCTTTAATAACCACATGTTGCCTCGCTAAATACCTTTAATACTAGAACGTGTACACTAAATACACATAAGCCTTTGTGACATCACTTCCTAAAGTTAAACCCGCCTCACCTCGGGCTACCCTTTAGTGATCAGGACACGTACAAAACAACGTTTGCTGAAACTTATTAACTACCCCGAAAGCCGGTGCTGACAGTCAAAAATGTTGGCTACTTTGTATTTTCAAAAGGGAAATTACTTCAGAACAGAATCCTTTGAAATGGAAGAAATATCTGCCATATTTCGTTAGAGTAATATTGTTGACGTTTGAAAAACAATCGTCATTAGCTGTTGAACTATTGCTGTCGCAACTATGTATTGAATTGTTCATTATGAAAAATGGAGCAGTGCAAATAAAAAATGATTTTGATTTCCTATTGACACTCAATAAAGTGACACTAGAATCAAATGACATTAAAAGCACTCTGGCGAAAATTCTTCCAAAAATTGCGAAGTGCTCATATTTTTTTTATAACACTTATGTGACAGACAAGCACACGGATCGCCTGATAGGGAGTGATTACGGACTACGAATGTAGCCGTGACTACACGTCGTCTGATGGTAAGCTGAATGCTAAGTCTCAGGAAAGAGGGACACCATTACATACACGTATCATGTTAGCAATTGTGCCACTCAGCTTGATGGCCTCATCAGATGCTTTTTCACACACCGCTTTAAGGACCCGGGCGGGACTGTAGAAAGACGGGAACACTTGAGCTGGCAAGGAGTTCCAGGTCTTAGTGGTGCGGTAAAGGGAATATTCACCGAACCGCTTCGTTCTTGAAGGAATATTCTGCAGCGCATGCGGGTGATATCTAAGCCCTACACGTGTTGTGTTGTGTGGATAGTAAAGGAGAGGTGGGACTAATTAGAATAACTGATTAGAACAACGGCCTATTTTTATCTTATTCTAGTATATCAGGAACTTAACATTTATTCTTAGTTCTCAAGAAAGATCTGACGTAGAATGTCTAATACGCAACAAGTTCCATTGGTGCAGAAAACAATGTGCCCTTGGAACAATGCCCCAATCCAGCGTTTCCCAATAGCCGGATCGCGACCCGGTACCGGACCAAAATACCAGGTCGCACCATTCCCACCCTTTTTTTTAACAATACCTACTATTGATCGACGCATCTTATACTTATTTAAATGAAGATGGGCTTTCAACACTAGTTTACCTTAAAAACGAATGTAGAGACCCACTTGAAGTGGAACCCGACTTTGGGATAAAACTTTCCTCATTTTCCATAAACATAGATTCTTTAGCAAAAAATATAAGCAAGAGCTCCATACTTCGCACTAAAATTTAGTGACTAAATAGGTGACACCAAAATATTGTATGTACCTAGTATTAATAATACATCTCTACTATTAATAAATGTGTATTATTAATGGAATCAGCTTGGCTTAAAAAAATTTGTAGGTCACGACAGGGCAGTGTAAAATTTACCGGGCCATGGCAAAACAATGTTTGGAAAACACTGCCCCATTCATACAATGTCTCAGTGGGTTGAAATTCTTCCTAATAGATATAGTCACTTGAATCAGATGATATACTGGATATACTCAGCATGCCTTTACTTATTAAAGAATGCAAGTTACTGTTACATTATTGGTTCAACCTGACCAAACAGTTCTCTTTCATCCACACCACAAACAGTTATATCGGTCAGACTCCACTCATTCCAATAATTAGCACCTATCTAAAGTTAATCCAATGTCCTATATTCGTTGAGCAGTGAAGCGTTCACCAACACGCTTCCATTTGCTCTGTTTGACACACTCCATTCATTTTTCAATCGTATTTTATCAGTTTTCAATTCTCTCACTTCATTTGCGACGACAATACAACGTGGGCCTTTGTTTGTAGCCTGTTCTATTCAGTGAGTAACAGTAGAGGTTCTATACAACCGACTAGATATAGCTCTGTTGATTAATAGTGAAAAGTCTGATACAATTTGTTCATGTAAATCTGGGGAGAATTAATTCTAAGTGATTTGGGTACTGTGTAACGGGTCGTGATGTTTCAATATAAATCTACTGAGAGGCGATGGGTTGGGAATTTATTACTGTACTTTGTAAATGGTTACTGTAATCCAATATTTTGATTTGGCAAACTCAGTTATTATATACGCTTATTAAAGTTTAATTGCAATGGGATCAATGGTGCATTACAATGGACACTACGCATGTTATACCTGTCTACCTTGTCTGCAGTTTTCCCGTTCCCAATCCCCACCGGAACTTGTTTTTGGGAAAAAGAAATTATTATATGTGTTAATCTTAGAAATGTAGTAGGATAGGCTTATCTTTTTTTTTCAAATTTGTTTTATGTTCGCGTGATTGAGCAATAAACATCCAGACCTCTAAACATCTTCATATCTCATTTGCAATCTAAGATCTAAAACCACTTTCGGCCAATAAAATAACAAGGTTAATTGTATTACTTACCTACTTCATATTTATACGCAAATACGGAATAATATTCAACAAAGCTAGAAGTGCTACTTCACAACGAATTAAACTTTAACGAGACAAGCGAGAACTTCTTACCTTTGTAATGATAATAATTATAATTTTAAAGTATTTAATCTTTCCGAAACTCAAAATATAAATTACAAACAGCCATTATTCTCATTACGAACTTCGCAATAATCTTCGCCCGCAACTGAGGAACAAAACAAAACAAAACACCTGCAAACAATTAAGTGCGATATTTCAAAGCTGCGACAGTTGACAAAGAAGTTTTAATACCATCAAACGATCCTCTGAAAACTGATCGGTGACTTGGTTCCCTTCAAAAGTAATTCCATCTTGAAGGCTTATAATGCAAATGAACCATATCTACAAGCTTTAAGGTTTGAATTTAATGGACGCTAAATTAAGGTAATTAAACAAAACCACGATGAAACAGTTAAAGTGGCCGAGGACTAAGTATCAACGGGAAGGCAACTTTAAGAGGACTTTATAAATAATAAAATTATTGTTGCTTCGGTTTTTGATGTAGTATTACTGTTCTGTTTGCTTTAGGTTTGAGAGATATTGGTTAGCCTCTGAAACCGGGAATGACTGTTACCAGTTGGAATGATTTAGTGTTGTCAAGTAGACAAGATTCCGTTAGCAATGGTAATATAATAATATTTCTTGGATGAATAGTGATACCTTAATTTTTGAAGTGAAAACTTCTTTAGCGGCGTTGGATGGGTAAAATGTAAAACTCGCGTCAGGATCACTTGACCTGTGAACCGTAACCGACGACTGACGTCATACAATATTAGCTACAGATTGTTTATTTTGTTAGGTTAGTTAAGAAGCTTCATAGCTTAGCGGTAAGCGTTTCGACTGTGAGTCCTTATGGTTTCAGATAGTACCGGGTTCGAACCAGGGCTTCTGACACTTTATGTGATTATTTTTACTTTTTGTAATTTATTGCTTTTTGTGACAATAATTTTTCTTTTTGTAATACATTAATTTCTTCTGACAGAAAATTAGTGATAGGTTCTATGATTGGCGCTACATTATAGGTATGTTATGGTATGTACTTTTTATGTTTTTCTCTGTATATAACGAAGAAAGAAAGAAAGAATAAGTTTTCACTTCTGTCGACACTCCCGGAGTGCAACCCGTCTTTTTGTTTATAGCTTCTGTTTATTAATAAGGCAAAGCAAGAGAACTTTTTAAATGAGAACTGTAACATCATTTTTACAAGCTTTTATTTAACTTGCAATGTATGTTTGTTCGGGTGAAATCTTACAACTCAATTTTAAGGCACTTGCCCTCAACCGATTGAGCTGAAATTTGGTATGCACGTTCAGTTCGGACGACAATGCAAGAAAAAAAAAAGATTGTTTTTAAAAAGGTTTTTCGAATATATCTTATATAATATTTAATTTTTAACCTTTTGACAACTTGCGTGGCGTAGCGGTAGTGAACGCGGCCGCTACGCAGGAGGCGTGGGTTAGATTCGCGCTCAATGCAAATGTAGTTGGAGCTGGAACTGGACCTCTCAAAAATAAAACAACTGTTCTAATTGCATTTCTAATTGATTTGAATTGCAATGCTTCGATATCGCCTTTGGGTTGCTGAGTCAAAAGTGTCAGCCAAATCCGCAGTTTGACTGGTAAATGCGACTCGGATTTACGCTAGGATGAAGAAGAATATTTGACATTTTTCATTAACTTGGTCTCGTGAACTGAAATTGTAATTGAGAGTATAAAAACGTTTGTTGTAGTAACTTAGTCGTCGTTAGTTGAGTCGTCATTATTACACTGGCTCTCATACCTGCCGTTATAATTACCACTGTTAAAACCGCAGTAACTAACTCAATTACGCATAATTGTTGTCCTTTTCAAGTCCTTAGTTTATATAGGTGTTTTAATTTTCATAAATGTTGATAGTGAAACTGCTAACTCATCAAATTAGGGTTGAATGGCGTCATGGCCGTTTAACATCCTGCTGACAATCAACAAAGGTTGAAAGATTAGTGGCAATTAAGCAAAAGGTATTCGGACATCTTCTTTTTTACTAACAAAACTATTCCACGAGATTTTTGTTAGGTAAACATTTTCAACATCATCGTTGTGTTCATCTTGATCGGATCCATAGCTTTCATCTCGGAGTCCGGGGTCCGCTTTTTCGAATCTAACTGCGTAACGGCTGAACTTCGTTTTTTTATACAACTGAGGTGGCAGACAAGTACACGGTCCACCTGATGGTAAGTAGTTACCGTGGCCTATGGACGTGTACAGCACCAGGGGAGTCACACTTGCGCTGCCGACCCTGTAAACACAGAGACTATCTGTGCCGTCAGTGTAGAAGACAAAGCAGGTATATCATAAAAGAGCTCACTGGAGAGGTTTTGTGGTTTTGTGGCTTATCACAAAGCACCGCCGGGAACACAACACGAGGTTATTATGGCTGCGGTATTCTATAGGGCGAAGGTACTTCCCCAGTCGGACTGCTGAATTGGACGGGAATACCGTCGAACCGTGTACGTATCCTACCTCTTACAATTTTCCGTGAAGCGACTGCCATGTGACCACACATTGATATAAATTGTCATCCACAAGCCATTGACGATATTGAAGTATTGAAGGTAGACGAGTTTTTTAACTTTTCAGGGCTCCAACTGCCCATAACGACGGCCATAGTCCTCCGAGGCACAGAAATACCCAGATAAATGCAAATAGACATATTTATGCATACAAATATGTATTTGCCCTGAGCGGGAATACAACCCAAGTCTTCTGCGTAACAGTCGAGTTTACTACTGTCACACTACTACATGATAATTATTAGGTTTTGAAACTTATGGAGATATAGCTCAGACTTTGAAGCAAAAAATAGAAAGCGATAGAATAGCTACAACACAAACAATAGCTAAAGACCAATCAGTCAAAGCATAAAACAAAGCAGTCAGAGTCTACAACGTAACACAAGACCAAGCCGCAAAAAGTAGGATTCGAGTCTGTGACAAAGAGCAAGTTAAACAAGAACTGAGATGCGAACAGATCACGACGAAGAGTAATGAAGGTCTACATCCGATTTTACTCAACATCTATATTCTACACATCTATCTGTCTTGACCTCTTTTTAAGCAACAATAGACTCGTTATTTGATGCTTATAATGTAACATCTTTGTAAAAGCTGCTGACAGTTTTAGTAATTACATTGTTAGAAATTATTATGATATAGTATGATTACTAGATCACGGTTACGTGGGATCGATACTCAGATATGGTATTATTTTCACTAACTGTACTGAAAAATAGCAAGTGTTCAAGTCTCAGAAAAGATGTTTAAGGGCAATGTGCACCCTCCAACAAACAGACGGCTGTAAGCCACGCTTTAAGAGCCTGAACATATTAACAATGCCATGTTTGTATATTCATGAGATACCAATATTTGTTAGAGTCAATTTAGATATTTTGTTTGCACGCTGTAAAAGTAAGCGCAACAATTATAAAATTGTTTGTCCTCAAAATAAAAGTGCGTTAATGGAAAATAGCGTTATCAGTGTTGAAGATACTTTATATCTTATCACTACATCATATGAATTTGACTTTAAATTTAATATGTATATCTTAAATGTGTTTTCATCCTTCATGTGGCTATTTAAGAATTTGATATGGTTGATACTTTCCAAATCAAACCACAAATCTGAATCTGCTTCGGAAATTTTATTGTTACTTTTGAAGTGAAAACTTCTTTAGCGGCGTTGGATGGGTGAAAAGTGTTAAACTTGCGTCAGGATCGCTTGACCTTTGCACCGTAACCGACGACTGACGTCATACAACATTACCTATAGACTGTCTGTTTTGCGAAATACGATAAATAGCATCGTAGTCGACTTTAAGTCCTTATGGCTTCAGATAGTACCGGGTTCAAACCTGGCCTTCTGACACTTTTTGTGATTATTTTTTCTTTTTGTAATTTATTAATGCCGGCACTCCCAGAGTGCAATCCGTCTTTTTTTTATTTAGAAAGTATCTAATCTTACTAATACAGACTACTACAGAAAAAACACTACCGTTGTGTAATTTTACTCTTGGCATGACCTATTAGCCTTCGTTTATTAATTTGTTTGATTTCCATAAAACTTTCATTATTTACATAAATTCCAACCAATACATTCACAGAAATACTACCACAAACGAATCTACAGTGCCCCCCGAATGCCGGTAAAATTACTACGAAATCGTACATAAAAACAAATCACTAACACACTCTCTCCAGCCAAAATTCTTCAAAGAATATTTTCAGCACAAATATTTGAAACATCAAAAAACCCGTACAGTGAGAGCAAAGTGCTTCAAAATCCCTCGCGGGAAGCTTTGTGATCCCTCCGCAGAAAGGAACCGTATAAAGACGATTTAAAGGTACAGACAATGTAGGCGCGAACAATTTTTCACTCGGTTAGCGAAGCGACATAAAAGGAACGCTGACTGACATTTATCAAGACGAAACCTCCTTTTGTTTCGACGACTGGCTGTTGAATGAGGGACCAACGGTCATCCTTCAGGGGGATTTCCTGTCCTTGGATTACTGGAAATAAAATCTACTGGTGTTGTGGCTTTTAGTTACATTGAATCTTTCGAAATTGTGGACTCTTGAACATAGACAAAAAATTATTGTGGGACAGATAAGTAATTAGCTGACTAGATTATTGTTTAGTATCTAAACCGTGGAAGTATCTTTATACTAAATGTGAAAATCTGTCCATTGAACAGTTAACTGGACTTTGTAGGTGTCCTCGATAGTATTTTCACACACACTTAATCACGTCTTTATCCCTGGAGGGTTAGGCAGAGGTGAATTGACACCCGCATTTCACTAATCAGTGTATTCAGTTCCACATAATTCCACTATTGCTGACTCGAGCCATGCATCTGAGGCTGAGTTTAGGCTGTATATTTTTATAACACTTAGGTGGCACGGCCCACCTGATGGAAAGTGGATACTGTGGCCTATGGACGTATGCAACACCAGGGGCATTACACTCGCGCTGCCGACCCTGAAGAAACCTTCTAATGTCCTTCTTGAAGAATCCCATATTGTAGCTGAACCCCATTTCATAACTGTCCGATGTAAAACAGCCCTATCCCTTACTCCCCTTGTACGACACCGCATAGGAAGAGATGGGCTGGCCCACATTCTACTCTGCCCGGAACCACGCAGTATTTGTATTTCGTATTTTAATTTTAATTCACAATTATATATACATGTTCTTAAAGATTTCTTCGCCAAACTGCTGTGACAGTTTGTAGACGTTCGCTTATACATTTTTATATACATACTAATATCTTCTTTAAGTGTACTCATCCACCCAATTTATATGTATCTTGATACATTCAAGATTTATTTATTATCTGCTTGCATTAAAACGATTATCTTGAATAAATTGTACTATACACGTATGCTAACTTAATTTTATTATTTGGATTTTAAAGAATTTTAAAGTCAGTCTTTAGTTTTCGTTGCCAAACTCCTCCGAAACGGCTCGACCGATTCTCATGAAATTTTGTGGGCATATCGGGTAGGTCTGAGAATCGGCCAACATCTATTTTTCATACCCCGATTCGCGATAACCGACATCCACGCGGGCGGAGCCGCGGGCGACAGCTAGTATAATATAATTTTTAATCATTGCCTAATTGGTGTTTTTGTGATTTTTGTGCGTAAATCATAATAGCAGAAATCTACTGAATATAAATTATTATTATTTAATTTGTTTATTATTTTCTTAAAATAGAGATTTACTGAAAAATGTACAATTATTTGTATAATGTAGGTACAATTATTTTATTCACCTAACCTAAAGATCACAGCTAAAAAGACATCTACAACACTAAAATTATAATTAATATTTACATTTTATACAGTTATTGAATAAATTAGGTCACTATGCATAATACAAAATACAATTTAGTCAATAAATTAATAATTAATCAAATAACCCGCCCCTGACCGTTCCCGGCGCAAAAGTACCCATCACACTCGCCGCGTGGCCACGCTGGATTGCAATGGCTAGCCTTTGCATCGGGAACGCTCCGGAGCGGGAGTCACCAGTTGTCTCTATGCAGGGCCGTCTTAACCGGGGGTTCAAGGGTGCGGCCGCACCCGGGCGCGTAGCCCGAGGGGGCGCAGGCCGAGCTCTAAACATTTCGATATTTACTAATTTAACCTTTAACTCATAAGTACAATATTAACGCCATGCCCCCGTTACGTACACTTACGTCAATTAAACCCCTACATGCATAAAAATATAGGCATCAACCAATATTAAAATTTGCCATTGTACCTATTATTGTCACCTTTGCCTTTCGGTACGTGTCATACCACCATTGTCACCAACGTGTCATACCTCCATTCCAAAGAGGCCCTTTGACCTAGCCGCCTGGCGCCCGCACTTTAAGCGAAATGGCCTCTATAATTAGGCTGTTAGGGTGTACATTGTAATGTAAGTTCGCGATGCGGCTCTGAGTGTCGGTTATTCTTGTTGTTGTAGTTGAATCTTATTGCATGAAAATTAAAGTTTGATTTTGTTTAATGCTGTGAAACGTTAGAGAAATATTAAATCCATTTCTTTTCCTTAATTTTTGAATTTTATTTTTTCATTATAGGTATATTTATTGTAGATTACAGATCTTAGAGAAAAATAAATGAAACATCAAAAATTTATTGCGTTTTTTGAAGTGAAAACTTCTTTAGCGGCGTTGGATGGGTGTAAAATGTTAAGGAAGCGTCAGGATTAGTTGACCTTTGAACCGTAACCGGCGACTGACGTCATACAAGATTAGGTACAGACTATCTATTTTGCAAGTTACGATAGATAGCGTCGTAGCTTAAACGGTAAGCACTTCGACTGTGAGTTCTTATAGTTTCAGATAGTATCGGGTTCAAACCACCTGGCCTTCAGGGATTTTTTGTGATTGTTTTTTCTTATTATAATTTATTACTTTTGGTGATTATTTTTTCTTTTTGTAATTTATTACTTTTTATGATTATTTTTTCTTTCTGTAATTTATCACTTTTTGTGATAATTTTTTCTTTTCATAATTTATTAATTTCTTCTGACAGAAAATTAGCAGAAAATAAGTGATAGGTTCTATGAATAGCGCTATATTAGGTATAGGTATATGATGGTATGTTAATTTTTATCTTTTTCTATGTATATAACGTAGAAAGAAAAAAAGAATATGTTTTCACTTCTGCCGGCACTCCCAGAGTGCAACCCGTCTTTTTTTTTGTTGACCGGGGGGGGGGGGGCAGTCTGAGCTTCGCACCCTGGCGCTATATAGCCTTAAGACGGCCCTGTCTCTATGGAATGGAATATGGAAATCTACTCAGTCTATAAAGTAACAATTGCCTCTTGATTAATAGTCAGTTTTATTTTACTAATCTTCAGAAGTTAATGTAGGATGTTAAAGATAATAAGTTTAATATAGATTGCCGCTATTACAAGTGAATAACAATTTTACAAATACATAAACATATTTATACGATTCTATGTCTGCGTGTGTGGTAACGTTAAGACTATTATTATGTTCGCTTTTTATCAGCACAATTCCTTCTGTAACTGTACAAATGTGTACTACCCATTTTTTATTATATTTATTGTCGCCTTTGTCCATAGAAAGGTTGCCTGTAAGAAATTGCTTTTGGCAATAAGGTTGCCCTTTGTGTATATTCATGTTATATTATGTTAGCAATCGAATTTGTGTACAATAAAGTGTATTTGTATTATATTATTTGTTGGGATTCATGCATTACAAGTTCGTTTGCACTTACTTGTCAGTAATTCATAAATAACCACATCCAATTGACAATAATTTTTCTTTACTAGAAATATTTCCTATATTTAGATATCCATTTGTTCTTTTGAATAGAGTGGAAATTGTAAGATCCCCTAGGAATGATTAGACCTAGTCTTTATCTCTCAGATGAAACCAAATCGATGTACATTTTTGATGTATGCCAAATCCGCAGTTAAACTGGTAAAAGCGGACCCCAGACTTCAATTTGAAAGCTTCAGATGAAGAAGAAGACATATATGATGTCAGTTGTTCACCTAGGAATTGATTCAACCAGGTGAACAAATGCGATTTATATCATTCCACATTTGACCCATCATTACGCAATCGTTTAACTTTCATCATCTACTTGCTCTTGACCCAATTATTTTGGGACAATGTAATAAGTAATTGTATTTGTCTATATCAGACGATATCTCATCAGTCACTTCTATCTTTCCCATATTCTCACACAATCCATCCATCTTTTCTTGGGCCATAACGCTCTTAATTTTATACCTAAATTAAAGTGCTTTAATTAGCTAACGTGTGTAAATCTAGATGTTTCCAGACTCAAATACTGCTAACAAATGTTAAGCAGGATAAATACCTTCATTGTAAAGTTTAGCCGTATGTGGAATTATAAATTGTACTTTTGGAGCGTTCAATTCAGAGATGTTAAAATTCTAATTATGATAATTCAACATACTTTTTAAATTAAAATTCATCAAGTAAGTAATGAAGCAAGTTGTTCCACTTGACTTACCGAGATACTAGTAGCGTAGAGATGTTTAGAATTTAATATGTTCCCGGAACACTAGATGGGAAATGAATTACGTCTATTATATAATAATTATTATGTACTACTAGCTGTCGCCCGCGGCTCCGCCCGCGTGGATGTCGGTTATCGCGAATCGGGGTATGAAAAATAGATGCTGGCCGATTCTCAGACCTACCCGATATGCCCACAAAATTTCATGAGGATCGGTCGAGCCGTTTCGGAGGAGTATGGCAACGAAAACTGTGACACGAGAATTTTATATTATGTACTATATTACAGTTTAATGAACATTATGTAAAATAATAGAACGGCGATGGTAGTTTAACAGCAGCAAATGTATAGGACTCATTACAACAAAACTTAATGAGCCGCAGTATCTTCTTCTTCATCTAGGATGAAGTTAATCCCAGTCGCATCCGAAGCTTCTCAACTTGGAGTCTGGGGTCCGCTTTTTACCAGTCTAACTGTGGGTTTGGCTAAACGTCGATATTTTTCCTTGAAGCGACTGCCATCTGACCTCCACAACCCAAAGAGCCTCAGTATGTTAAGAGGAAAAGATAAGTGTCTCTCGAATATTTTCGATCAATGAAATAGCATAAAACTATATCACATGACGTGACCCAAATTACATTTTGAGGTTTTTTTTAATGCCACTTAGATGGCAGACTTCCCACCTGATGAAAAGTGGTTACCGTGGCCTATCGACGTATGCAACACCAGGGGCGTTACACTCGTGCTGCCGACCCTGAAGAAACCTTCTAATGTCCTTCTTGAAGAACCCCATATTGTAGTCGCTTGGGAAAACCACTGCAGTATATATTGCAAGTTTCTGAACCTAATAGAGTACTTTGTAAGTGTAACAGGCGCAAGAGTATCTGTCATCAATCATCATCGTGGCTTTGTGTTCCGATTGCATTCGAAACCTTTACTTCGGAGCTCAGAGTTCGCTTTTCGACATCTTTTATATAGGACACTTCAATATGACTTCACCTTGTCTGATGAAAAGCTGTTTTTTTAAGAATATTTTTGATTGGTAACAAGACCTTTAAGCCTTCTTCCTTTGTTTGTATCTTCATTGATTGATGATGATGATAATGAGTTGATGATGACGGCGATGACGATGACAATGAATGATGATTGCTGCCTCAGTAAAGTTGTGGGGCACTTTACTAAAAGCTCCCTGGGGAGATTTAGAACGAATGCGACAAGTCACAATTCACTGTAATATGCCACTTTCTTAAAGTTGTGTGAGTTGTTAGGTCTAAAAATCCACCATTTTTATATATAAAAACTCACAAATTTTTGGAAAATAAAATAATACCGCGATATGCCCTTTCCCGCGCCAAAACTCTAATGATAAGCTGGAGGCAAAGTCGCAAAAAACCACCATTACAAACAAAAACAATGTCACAATGTCGGTCCTCAGCTGTTGCAAATGTTTCATCAGATGCTTTTATGTGACATGCTTGGCCTATGTTATTCATTACAACATCAAACCAGTACTTCTAGGGTCTCCCCCTCTTCAAGAGTATTAGCGTCCATGCAAGATTTCTGGTTGATTTGTTTTTCAACAACAAGAATCGTTCACAGGGTCTGTCTGTATACATGAGTGGCGCTCAATGCGTGTCTAACGAGCCGGCCCAACAGGCGTTGCTTTTGTAAAAAATGAAACATGAAACATCACTATTTTCCTGTAATTCAGCCGTGTGGGATTCAATTGGCGGGAAATTGTAACGGAAAAATCACGATGGTTAATGTTTTATGAGCTAGTATAAGAATATTTATGAGTTCTACTGTTTTTTCCCTCCGTGACACCACTAAATGATACTGGGAATGACAGTCTCTGTGAAGGCGGTCGCTACGCAGGAGGCGCGGGATGGATCCCCGCTCAGTGCAAATATTTGTATGTATGAATATGGGTTTTGTAGTGGTCTGGGTGTTTCTATGTATAATATGTATGTATTTACAAAAAAAGTATCTAAGTATGTTTATCCGCATTCTAGATTCCATAACACAAGCTAGTTAAGCTATGCTTACCATGGGTCTAGATAGCATTATTATCAGTGGTCTCATAGGGAAATATATTTTCCCATGACACTCCTAGGAGTATCACAGGCAATTATTACCTCATGTAGCATAGAAAAATTGGTATAACGTCAATATTAGTATTTGTATAGTTATAAGAAGTTGATTATAAGAAAGGGTTGTAGATGTATTTAAATAAATAAATAGCCGAGAATGAGCATTTCTCTACAATATTCAGGAAAATAAGCGGCGCTGCCAAGTGACCTTGATATCCTCTCGGTGCTGACGAGATTAATATCACTACATAGTATAAAACAAAGTCGCTTTCTTTTTCCCTATATCCCTTTGTATGCTTAAATCTTTAAAACTACGCAACGGATTTTGATGTGGTTTATTTTAAAAGGTAGAGTGATTCAAGAGGAAGGTTTATATGTATAATACATGTTTAATATAGTAGATGGTGCAGCGGGAACGGGATCTGACGCCACGCGGGCGGAAAAATATTGGCGGTACGAAGTTAGCCGGGTCAGCTAGTTAATGATAAAAAAAAAACTCGACCAACATCTAAAGAGGCTTGCATTAGAAAGTTGGGTCAAGGGCCTGATGCAGAAGGCGGTGCTCTTCGACACGGCATGCATTGTGAGGAGGTTCCTCTCCCTGGAGCCCTTACCACCGGTAGCTTGTTCCCTGTACACGAAGCCGGTGGAGCACTATTTTTTAAATAAAATGAATGAATAATAAACATATTTATTGACATATAGAATTACACAGGTTATACACAAGAAATGCTACGGGTAATAGACAGGGATGTTCAATAGCAACTTTTATGAAAATATATTGTTATTTGATCGTGAATAACTGCTGTTATCCAAACTAAGCTGTTGCCTGTATCTTGGGGACAAATGGGACTGTGGATACAACCTTTGCATATGTTTTCAACGGCACCAACTATCGTCTGCCCTCCCTGATCCGAGACAAAAGCCTGCACAAGAGCACCGTTCACCAGGTGGTGTATCAGCTAAGTGTTAAGTTGGTTTGGGGTTGGAAAATATAAATAGCACCCTATACACCCATAATATTAACATACTACAAACAATTACGCAAATTTTGGTACTATAAACGCAGTTTAGTCCACGTAGGATGATTTTCATTAAAATTTAGACTATTATTCATCCTCAAAAAATCCTGTATGAAATAAAATTTAATTTCCCAGATCCCTTGTAAACATGAATACATTAAACTGTTTAAATACAGAATCTATGTAACATTACACATGTTTCAGGGAGATGAATAAATTTAGACTTCGTTCATAAAGGTCAGCCATCTTGGGCTCATTTCCTTCAAGTGTAATATTCATAACGTTCCGTTCCACGCTCTAATTCGTTACACGATTCAGGGTTGTTACAGGACAGGACATTAGCTCATGTAGGTTTTATATAAGCTTGGAATAAAACTAAATTAATTTTAAATCCTTGTAGGCTTTCTTAAGATATTCGGAAAATACGTAAAGGTTTCTTTTGTGTTGTAATTGGGTGCTTTCTTGTTGTTAAAATAAATGATTTAGCTGAACTTATTAAATTAAGAATAGTAAACGAGTGAAAATAGTTGCGTCGGTTCTTATTTTATCGTTCTTATTTATTTTTAAACATCCACCCATTCTTGAATAGTAAATTATTTGACAATTAAATATTATGACGTCACAAATAATTTTTTTCATACAATTTGCCTTATAACTTACCGTTTTGACGTTTAGTAAAAAGTAACTAATTTGACTAGTCAGTCAAATACCCAATTGGCGGATGCTGCAAATCGAATTGAATTTACTTTAAATCTTAAATGACTGCATTGACATGATACACTTAAGTAGATATAATCCTATAGTTTAAAACTTAAATTTTTCTATAAGTAAGTCAGATTTAAACTTACATTTTGGGTGTTTCCTTTTTCAACCCAGGAATATTTTTCCGGTTTCAACTTCAACCCAGATTTTATGCCGTTTTCTACCCGCGATAATAAAATTTAATTCTACTTTTCGAATTCTTCGTTGTAAGATTTTTCCTTAATTAATAGACCAGCCTTTAAAAATAATAAAAAGTGAAAAAGAAATAATAGTAGGATAAAACCCATTAGAAAAGGAGGGGAATATTATAAAAATGAAACGAAAAATAAATTACGGGCGATCTGAGTTCGGGAAGGGGATGGGGGTGAGTTTTAAGGGTAAAAAACGGTTTTTCTCGATTTCCGGCAAAACTAAAAGTCCTATGGAAAAAAGTCAAATGGCAAAGTTGTAGGTAATAAAAAGATCTAAAACTTTTGTATTAACACTTTTTTCACATAACCTCAAAATTTATGTAAAAAATTCAAAACACCAAGATTTTGGTTTTTTATTTTTATCTTTTTCAAATTAATTTCTTTTTTCATGAAATTTGGTGAAAACTTACCTTTTTATGTCCCAAATACGCTGTAATTTATTTGATTAGAAATATTTATTTACGCGCCTCATTTTGAATTAATATCGAAAAAGCACCCTAATTTTCAATCGAAAATTCACCCGTCAAAATATCAGCTTTCATCAAAAAGTTGGTATTTTTTCTGTTCGTTGAAATCTCTACTTTCCGATGGTGAAAGAAAAAAAAATGTTACAATAGTAAATCTTATCAGAAAATGCCAAAAATCGAAAAAGACTCGAATTCGAAATTTCTTTTTTAATTATTATACACAATTTTCAGCTATTTATTAAAATTTACACTTTAATTACTCGAAAAACGTAAGATTACATGTTACAAGTTTACTTAAAAAAAAAAGAAAACTGTTCGAATCTGTACTTTGCCATTTTACTTTTTTCCATAGGACTTTTAGTTTTGCCGGAAATCGAGAAAAACCGTTTTTTACACTTAAAACTCACCCCCATCCCCTTCCCGACCTCAGATCGCCCGTAATTTATTTTTCCTTTCATTTTTATAATATTCCCCTCCTTTTCTAATGGGTTTCATCCTACTATTATTTTTTTTGTTATAAAAATTATCGACATTGGTCTATAATCCTTATATATATATCTATATCCTCATTTTACCTGAGAAGTATACCAAGTTCATTTTCGTTCCTTATATAGTAAAATTTCCCTGCGATTTTATATTAATTAAGATTGGCGTTTCATTAGCTTCACTAATAGACCAGTTGACCTAAATTGCTAAATTTGTATACAAAGTTAACTTATTTATAGTTTTAGGGTTTTGCTTGTGACGTTGACAAGTGCGAGTGTAGTTGTATGTAACAGGTGCCACTGGCACTCATACATTTTGTATGAGTCCGACCTTATGCCATCTTCGCCTCGCATTTGGGACTTTGAGTTCGTGAAATATGTTTGTTGTTTTATTGAGGCTGTTGTTGTTTTGTAACTCTTTATATAATTTGTATCTATTTGTAGATATATTTTTATATTATTTTCAGTGCGATGTGATCATTCAATGAACTTGTGAATACTATAAGACTTTACAAAGTAACAAATTGTTATCTATTTAAGATCACAACTTACACACACCTTTAATGTAACCATGTTCTATGGAAATAAAATTTGATTTGATTTGATCAATTTTTGTAACTGTTATACAGGTGACATTACAAAAAGATCTGCTATGTTTACATAGGTCAATATAGATAGATATGAGGATCAAAATTAATTAAATCATTTATGTAGTAGACCTCTGTGGCGTACTGATACAGCGTTCAACTGCTATTTCAGAGGTCACGGGTTCGATTGCAGCGCTGTGCAAATATTTGTATGCATGAATATGTCGATTATCATTATTCTGGTGAACAAATGTTACTATGCAGATACATTTATTGGACGGCCTCGATGCCGTAGCGGTAGAACGTTAGATTGTTACGCAGAGAGCGCGGGTTCGATCCCCGCTCAGTGCAAATATTTGTATGCATGAATATGTAGTATATTTGCATCTGGGTGTTTCTATGTATACTATGAATGTATTTATAAAAAAAGGAAAGTATTGCTACGCCCGGCGCTTGGCCACTTCAATATATGGCCAAATTTCCATAGGAGTGAGCGAGACGGCAGTATAGAAAGAGACAGCATGCCTTGACGTCACTATTCTAGAAGGAATCGAATGAATAGAACGAGACCTTCCAGAAAGTTCCTGTCTTTTTCAGAACGTACCTGTCTTTTCTCGATCTTTCGCTACTCGGCCGCGCCCGATATAAAAGGCGAGCTAACAGCCTCCGCTCAAGTTAGTCTACGACTAGTATTCGAAGCGAACATTGCGATAAAGTGTGCGAAGCGATACAGTGCGATTATACAAGTGACTGTGTATTGTGTAAGGAAGACTCTTCGAATTTCTACGCGGTTTGTTGTAATGTAAGTGTAGCTGAATAAAATCTGTCTTCAACGGTTATTCTCGCATTTTATATTTAAACCGACCCCCACGCTCGTAACAGTATCTTAGCATGTTTATCCGCATTCTAGATTCCATAACACAAGTTAGTTAAGCTATGCTTATCATGGATCTAGATAACGTGGTGTAGAATGTTATAGAATATTTATTATTATTTATTTATAACCACATTCAGAATTCCATAACACAAGCTAGTTAAGCTATGCTTGCCTTGTCTCGAGCTATCGTTGTCTAGAATGTCGTTAAATAAAAAAGTAGTAAAAATGAATTCAACCTCGCTACAATTACTATGTTTTTTTAAGGTTACTAGTAACTGAAATTACCTGTATTGCCGCTATCTCTCCAATAATTATGTAGATAGCGTCTGTTTTCCAATCTAATTGCAAACCATCAAGATAATGTTCAACGTGTATCGTTGGCAGAATGCCAAGAACGTGTGCTTAGTTTGTACTGGTAGACGAGCACACGGCCCACCTGATGGAAAGTGGTTACCGTGGCCTATGGACGTGTGCAACACCAAGAGAGTCACACACGTCCAGCCAACCTTGAAACAGGGAGTTTGTTTGTGTCTGTGCTGTCAGTGTGGAAAACAAAGCAGGAATAGCCTTTGGTCTTCCCACTGACAGCACAAAAACCCTCTAGTGCGCTCTGGCTACCCTACTCACCGCCGGGAACACAACACGTGATTATTGGCCCAGGTACTTCTCCAGTCGGACTGCTCAATTGAACGGAAATACCGTCGTGTCCTTCAACTCTGATGAGGATAATCCAGCCTCTCATTTAGATGGAATTAGGGTGACAATATGCATTTCTTTCCGTTTGTGATAGTACCGGAGATTCAACCTTATCCCTTCCTTTCCTACTCCCCATTTTACTTTCGTTCATAGGTTAAGAGCGAGTTTAACAATTTTACCCATCAAACGCCGCTAAAGAAGTTTTCACTTCAAAAAAGAAGATACGGTTGGCTTTCCAATCAACAGAACTGTGATTCGGTTGCATTTTTATTATACATTTTACATGAAGCGACTACCACCTGACCTCCACAACCATTTCGTAATATCGAAATTCTACAGATAAACTAGTCGGACTTTTGAGGGCTCCAACTACATGTAACGACTGCCATAGATGTTCGTATGGCAACCTGGACCGGTTTAAAGTGCTCTCTGAGGCACTTATTTGGTAGCTAAGCATTTAATAGTGTCACTATACATAATTAAATAAGATTTCATGATGACATCAACATGAAGTCCAAAATACCTCTTTGAAACCAAAAAATATAAAACAAAGGCACAATTACTTTCCAATCACAGCGAATATTAAGAGCGCCAAAACCCGCAACATGGCGACACGGGACTCTCGCGTCTTACCAAAAATAATCAACAATTCAAAAACTGCGCAGAGACTTGCAACCATTCTGTTTATACACCATACCATACATATTTATAAACCCTCTATTATTCACCATCAAAAGAGATGCTCTAACGATAATTTTTGCTGTTGTATCATTCCATTTCTTCAAGAGAGGATTCGCGTAATTTGTGCCTTTTTTTCTTTCCACTAAAGTTTAACAAATAGGTACAACGATATCATCCATATTAATGTGTACAACGAGCCGTAACACTAAGAAACTGGAGCCGAAACAACTGCAAAGTGCTTGAACAACGACGTAAGGCAACAAAGCGTACAAGTTAAAACGCACGTTATCTCAAAGACTAATGATATAACATAAATTTGGTGTAGTACAGTACAGTCCTTGTAAATACCTCATTTGTATATAAGACATGTTTTAAGCATATTGTCTGTGTGTTTCGGAGGTGGCGTGTAAAATTAGGCGTATGAAGGTTATTAGGATGAAAATTTAATTGAAACAGGACTGCTCTCGTGTACTCACGGCTTTATTTAAATGAAGGCACTCCTACGATGTAGGCACTCGGTGAATTACCTGAAACAATTAAATTAACGTTGGTATTAACTTGCTAAGAACGAGAGATGAAGAATTAGAAATAATTTTACTCATTAAAACTCGTCCGTATTTTGAAATAAAATTTATTTATTGTGCTATACACGGTGTGACCGTGGTCCGAACAGCTTGTGGTGTGAATCGACGAAGATTCGTCAAGAGTCATGTTTGTCACAAAAGGTACTTTAATTTTGTATTACTTAAGGTCACTTCCCTACTCCATCATAAAAAAGCTTCATGGTACCATATTAATGTATTGCCATCCAACTGGCGAGTGTTTACAAAATGTCATCAAAATCGGTTGACGATATCTGATTGACTGATTTAAAATCGAGTTACAAGATTTTACCCAAACAAATATAGTTATATACAATACATACATAATTTGAAATTCATTGTAAGTTAATAAAAAGCCTGTAAAAATTTCCTGACGATTTGAAAACCTTCTTCCTTTTTGGAGGCGGGTAAAAAGGTTTTTGTCGGCAATACGTCAATCGTCAGGTGACGGTGACGGTGTTCAGACGGTGCTTAGAAAAATGGCGGTATCTACACAAGTGTTAAAATGTTCTAACTGTAACATCGTAATTAACGAAGTTCTTGCTTTTGTGTGTAACAAAATAGATGTGATGGATGAAGAAAGCTTAAGCAGAATATGTGTGAGCGCTTTTACGGAAGAGGATATAACGCAGGCAAAAAGTCTATTGTTTGATTCCGTACCTACAAAGAAAAGAAATATTAAGAGGAAAAGAGACAAAAAGGCAATACGAGACATAGACGACATAGTTTGTCTGATAAAAGAAACAGATCCTGAATTAATTCCGACTTTCGTTGCAAAGGACCTTCAAAACCTTCCTCCGGTACTGTTTGACCATGTTGATGTCACAAGACTGCTCAAGGACTTGTTAAGAATGCAGAACGAAATAAATCAAATAAAGGAGCTATATGCAACTGTACAACAATTAGATTGCATAAAAAGTGAATTTGATTTTCTTAAAGTGCGCGCTATTGAGAGTGAACAGTACATAAACATGGTTAACAATAAAAGAGGTGCGTGTGTGTTTTCGGAGGATAACAAATCTAGCAGCTGTGATTCTATATTGTCGGTTCCAAATAGTCCGTTAATGAATTCTACACTAGTGGAGGGTAGACAGAATAAACCAGCTAGTGCTATAAACTCAAGTAGCGGCTGCGCGCTTGTAAACACAGCGAGCGCACAAGATAGCGTGATGATTCCCCACATACCAGTTTATAAAACTATGCATAATATAGCATCGGAACAAAAAGCGGGAAGTGGACACACGGGCGCCTCGAATGTAGCACATGTTGGAAAGCATACGACTTTTGTTAATGCTTTGGGAGCTGAAAAAAAGACACCGGTTGATAAAAATGAGGGGTGGATTCTGGTAGAAAAAAAGAGGAGATTTCGTGGAATTAAAGGTAAGGCTGTCGTGCAGCCAGATGGGAAGTTTAAAGCTGCTGATATTAAGATACCTATATATATTTCTAACGTTGATAAAACAGTGTCTAAGGAAGACATCATTACTTACATAAGAGAGAAAACGGATCTTCATTTAAGAGTGGAAAAAATGAGTATGAAACTGACTAAAGATTATGACAGTTTTAAGATCTTCATTCCCAAACAAAAGGAAAATATTTTTATGAATGAAGAGTTTTGGCCAGAAGGTGTAACATATCGCCGGTTCATACATTTTAGAAAAAATACTAAAGACACCGTTGAGACACAGAGTACTAACCACATAGCAAGTAATAATGGATAAGTCTGTTAAATTAATCAGTTTTAACTGCAGTGGTCTTACATCGTCAGTTGGTTGTATTAGGCGGCTGTGTGTATCAGCTGACATAATCGCTTTACAAGAGACATGGCTACTGCCGCACGACTTGGATATACTAGGTAACATTCATGATGATTTTGCGTATACGGGAACCTCGGCCATCGATACATCGACTGGTATACTTCGCGGTAGACCTTACGGAGGTGTGGCCCTGCTCTGGAGGAAAAAACTGTTACCGTCGGTAAGTGTTATACAGTGTAATAGTGTACGACTTACAGCAATAAAGGTGCGACTTTCAGAACGCGAAATTCTTATATTTTCGGTTTACATGCCGACTGACTCTAATGAAAACCTAACCGAATTCACAGACTGTTTAAGCGAAATCTGTGCTATTATAGATAATAATAGTGATATTCAGTGTGTATATATGTTAGGAGATTATAATGCTCATAAAAATGAACTGTTTTACTCTGAATTAATGAAATTTTGCGAAGAACAGCGTTGGTGGTGCGCGGATATAGAACTTTTACCGCGCGATTCCTATACATATGTAAGTGCGGCGTGGGGGTCTAAACGTTGGTTGGACCACTGCGTAGTCACAGAGGCTGCGCGGCGCACGATCACTAGCGCGAATATATTATACGACAGCTATTGGTCTGACCATTTACCATTGTTAATTGAGTGCAATCTCAAATTAATTGAACCAAATGTTGTGAATTATGGGGGGGATCGGAACAATGTTGTATGGGGAGACCGAGATTGTGATCAGATAAAATTATATGAGGAATTGTGTCACTCTCGCTTCCGACTAATTGATTTTCCATCTGAGTTTTGTAATTGTTCAGATACAATGTGTGGAGATCCTCAACATAGACTTATATTGGATGAGATGTACAAAAATATAATTTGTATACTTACGGAGTCCGCTGAGCGTAGCGCTATAGTTGTTAAGAACCGAAAATATAAATCTCTGACAGGATGGAATAAACATGTACGGAGCGCTCACTGTGAGGCTCGGCTTGCGTTTCAAATGTGGAACTTGTATGGTAGGCCGTCCATGGGGTATGTCTATGATAATATGCGTGAAACGCGTAATACCTTTAAAACTAAATTAAAATGGTGTCGCAAAAATCAAGAACAAATTAAACTTGATATTATTGCGAAAAATCATGAAATAAAAGATTTTGGAAGATTTTGGAAAAATACAAATAAATTGAATCCCAAGCAGAGTCTCCCAGTGAGTATGGCGGGACTGTGTGACCCCACAGAAATAGCTAATCTGTTTATGAATCATTTCAAAGTTAATTCTCCTCTGAAGCCAGCCGTGGCAGCCGTATCGTCGGGGTTTGACATGAGGGACATTCCTGGGAATAGTAGTATAACTTTTTCTGCTAGAGAGATTACCGAATTGATTAAAGACATGGTTCGAGGACGGTCTCCAGGACATGATCACCTTAGTGTTGAGCACCTGCGATATGCCGGGGTACACTTGCCAAGAGTTCTATCTATGTTTTTCACGTTGTGCATGAGTCATTCGTACCTGCCGAGTAATCTTATGAAAACGACCGTAGTGCCAATTAAAAAGAACAAAACGGGTGACCCGGCGGACCCGACGAACTATCGTCCGGTTTCCTTAGCTACCATCATAGCTAAAGTGCTGGACTGCCTGATTGATACACACATGGCGAGTAGGATTCCACTTCACGATGCTCAATTTGGCTTCAGGCCTGGTCTTTCAACTGAGACCGCCATTATGTGTCTCAAGCGGACTGTCAAGTACTACGCGGCTAGGAAGACCCCAGTTAACGCGTGTTTCCTTGACCTCTCCAAGGCTTTTGACCTGGTGTCATATGACACACTTTGGGAAAAGCTTCGTCAGGAAAGCACCGTTGATGGTTCAGTAATTTCATTGCTCAAGTATTGGTATAAGAATCAAACTAATAGCGTAAAATGGGCGGGAGCATTATCAGATGTATACCAGTTGCAATGCGGGGTGAGACAGGGGGGGATAACGTCACCGCGACTGTTCAACTTGTATATTAATCGGCTGATCGTTGAACTCAGCAACACTAAAATCGGTTGTCATATTGACGGAGTGGCTATAAATAACATAAGCTATGCCGACGATATGGTGTTGCTGAGTCCATCGATCGGTGGTCTCAGGCGGCTTCTAAGGTTGTGTGAAGATTATGCGGTGGCTCACGGGCTCAGATATAATGCCAAAAAGAGTGAGCTTCTTGTTTTCAAGGCCGACAACAAACATTACTCTCACGTGCCTCAAGTCACTATTGGTGATACTCCCTTAACCAGAGTAACTCAATTTAAATATCTGGGTCATTGGGTCACTGATGATCTAAATGACAATTTAGACATTGAAAGAGAACGCAGGGCGCTGGCTGTCCGATGCAATATGTTGATCCGTAGATTTGCACGGTGTACCAATGACGTCAAAGTTACCTTATTTAGGGCTTATTGTCAGACTTTTTATACGTGTAGTCTGTGGGTCACATATTCGCAGAGGGCATACAACGCCCTGCGTGTACAGTACAACAATGCATTCAGGATGCTGGTTGGGTTGCCACGCTTTTGTAGCGCTTCGGGGATGTTCACGGAGGCGAGGGTCGATGGCTTCCATGCCATCATCCGGAAACGAAGTGCTTCCCTCTTGCGGAGAGTACGGGGCAGCTCACACGGCATCTTGAGCGTATTGTCTGAGGTTCTAGACAAGTGACACGATCGTCAGTAGAAACGCATAGAATAGAATGACAAATGTATGGAATTTACAACTTGCAATACGATTCAACGGATAGAACTTAAAATTGGAAGCCAAACCGAATTTACAAGCAGTCCAATCGATTGCAACGACCGAGAAGTACATTATTATCTACAACAAGCTAGCCATGATGAAACCATTCGAAACACGAATAGATTATGAAATGTATGGAACTGACATACGCTTACGACGAATTTGGTAGCCAACGGCGAGGAGCAATTTAATACCTAGCCAAGATGTTACTTTCATGAACGAATACGACTGACAATCGTCAAAAATGGACGCTCCACCAGCGTTAATAAAAAGCCGGAGATAACGCTACAAAATGGCGGATTTTTGATCAGCTGATATGAATGACGGTGTATTTTTATTTATTTTTTTATAAAATGCATAAAATTAGGCTATTGCAGGTTGCGCATAATTATATTTGTTGAATCAAATCACAAATCATGAACATAATAATATTTTACTCCTATAAATTGATTTATTTTATCCTATTCTATTCCATTGACTGAGCGAATCCCTTGGCTAGCTTAGGTTCTTGGCATATGATTGATTAGAATAGGTTGAAAATGGCTTTTTTCACCAGTATCATAGACAATATTAGAGGACTTGCCGGTCATTTGGAGAGACAGGGCGTTTGACAAGCCGTAATACGATGGCTACCAAAAATTCGTCACGATTGCCCTAGCAGTTGATTGGATTGCTTATTTTTTACAAAATGGCGAGTGTTTGATAAACATATGCTTGCTTATTTTAATAAAATGTATGCACTTTGTTTGAAAAGGGCTGCGCATAATGACGAAGTGTGGCAAATGTGTCACAAAAAAATATTTCTCGTTAGTTATTAGACTGCATTTCTTTAGATTACACATAAGAGTATGAAAGTGGGATATTAGTGACATTACAGTGAATTATGATTTTTGTGTTGGTTCCATATCTCCTTAGAAGGCTGTAAACCTTCACAAATCCTCTAAAACAACAAAGGCTTTTTCATCATCATTAACGACAACCATTACAACTCGAATAATGTGTGTAGTATAGTTCCTGGCAGTGCGAGTGTGACGCCTCTGGTGTTGAACACGTTCACCGTTCATAGGCCACGGTAACCACTTTCCATCAGGTGGGCCGTGTGCTTGTCTTTCACCTAAGTGGCATCAAAAATATACTACTGTTTTCTGTTTATAATATTATATAAAGGACATTATGCATTTTGTTAGAGATTATGGCTAAGCATGAACATAACAACTACTATTTGACCAAGTATGATATGAAACTAGTACCTGACACTAACAATAAACATATTTTTCTAATAAAGTTGTATCCAGGTTCACACAACACTTTTTATTAAAACAAGTACATTTAGCGGATTAATGTAAATGAAACATTCATTTTAATTATAATTTTTTAATAATCTGCCTCATATATTAACAGAATGTGTAGGTACTAAAACCGTTGCTGGATTAATATTGGCTTCATATCTTGCCCAGTTTAAGAACCAAATAATTGTCATTACTTCGCACTGCAACTCTCCGTCCTTCGCTTACAATACAGCTGCAGCAGTATGGATTTATAGCTTCTCCGCTATAGTCATTAGTCTCATTTGAAATATATAGATGACAGATATATAAATTGCACATTATTTTGAGGTTGTTCGATCAGCTCTTTGCCAGCATGAACGACATATTTGGTGTGTTCTTGATAACTGCAAGTAAAAACATACTTAATTAATATTACTTTATATTCATATTGCCTGAATTGGCGCTACTACCAACCATACATTTATACCCTGACCAACAAATAACTTTCCTTTTAAAAGTTGTAGTTACATGATTTTATATGACAATCTCATTTTTTTATGAAGAAGTCTCAATGGTTATGCATTTCAATATTACTGAATTTGTCGAAATTTTATGCGAATGTTACAAATTGAAATAAAACTATTTCTAATGGTTTTTTCCTACGCCATAAATACATTATACATACACACGGAAGGCTATAAATGTGAAATATCATGCCAATTTTTTAATGCCTATACCACATTTTGTTGTTGTTCATTGTGGGTAAAATAATCCTTGATTATAAAAACCAGACTATACTTATAGTAACTGTAATTATAACTATACTTTTAGTTGCACTACATATTAACAAGTATTATTAAAGTACCACTTTTCAAAATTATTATTATATGACAGTACCATAACTCAAACATGTAATCCAGTCCATTCTGCGTTTAGTAACAATATTTAGGCCAGGGTCAACATTACGATCGGGTTCAGTCTCCAAACGTGCGCCAGAGTCGTTCATAAAGGATTCATTTTACATTTTCTACGTATAATATTATTAAATTCAGTATTCACCATTTATGGTGTCAAAACCAATGGAATGACAGTTGGGTGTGTTGCTATAACATTTATATTTCCAAAAATTATTAGGAGATTTGGTATCGATAAATGAGTATCGTCTTAAATATATACATATTAATATTTTTTTGTTTAATGTAGTGCAGAGTTAATAAAATAATATTTCATATGATTTAAAATACGACTGTGATATGTTAAGTATTAATTATATTATTATTCAAACAGGAACAGTTTCACAGAAAAACCAATATGCCTTAAATCGATTATGTTAATACACGATTATTTTTGTTTAATATATCCTGGCATCATTATAAGTAAAAGTAAATGAATATCCAGTTGCCAATAAAATCTTTAAAAAAATGTAAATGAATACCTAAGTGGCTCAAAGGTAACCAAGCCCAAAATTTACAAAAAAATAAATTAAATTAATGGATGAGAGTTTGGCGGGAACGCAAGACAAGACGCATTGCGGTATTATTTTATTTTCCGAGATTGGTGTAAATTCAGTTTTTATGTACGAAAATGGTGGCTTTCTTAGACATAACGTCTTGGACAACTCACAGAAGTGTAGGAAAGTGGAACATTAAAATGAATTATGACATTTCGTATTTGTTTCAAATCTCCCTAGGGAGCTTTTAGTAAAGTCCCCATAACTTTACTGAGGCAGCAATCATACTTCATCTTCATAGTCATCATCATCGTCACCATCAGCATCATCGTCTAGACAACATCATCAACTCATGATCATCATCATAAACAAACGAAGATAATTATGTATAAATGAAGACATGTCTTTAAGGTCTTGTAACCATCCAAAAATATTCATAAAAAAGAAGACGAGGAAAACAGCAGTGAAAATGCTGGTGGTTTCCTTTAAATACATTATAAGACAACGCTATTGAGCATTAAACTCGCCCATTGTACTCGACTCTCTACTCAACTCTCCACTTTCCTCTCTACTCGACTCTGTACTTGAAACTCTACTCGCTTCTCTACACAATTCTGTCCACGATTATTAACTCGCTTCTGTTCTCAACTTTCTACTCACCTCTGTATCACACACACGACTAGATATTTTTACCCGCCTCTTTACTATATTTCTATAAAACTCTCCTCTATACTCGTCTCTCTACTCGCCTCTCCATTGGCATCTCTACTTAACTCTCTACTCAACTCTCTATTGGACTCTATTGTTTCTCTACTCGCCTCTCTAGTCGCACCTTTACTTGCACCGTACTCGACTCTGCTCGATTTTCTATTCAACCTCTACAAGCATATACACTTGCCTCTCTATAACGATTATTCCCAAGCTCTAATCTATCTTTCTACCAAACTTCATCAGGATATCCTCAAAAATGAATAATTTTACACAGAGGTTTATTCCCTATTCCCTCCCTTCCACCCCTTTCTTCACGATAAAAAGCAGTCTGTGTCCGGTCCGTTCCCAAACTTTTATTTATCTTTGTACCAAATTTCATCAGGATATCTTCAAAAATGATAGACTGCATAGCTAACTTTCACCTCTATTTGCCCAACTCTCCTCAAACCTCTTTTTTCACGATAAAAGGTAGCCTATGTCCGTTTCTAGGCTTAAATCTACACCTGTACCAGGCGTGGTTCACTCCGCGCAGTACATCCGATATATACCTACAGCGAAGTAACCGGCCGACCTGATTAAAATTAGTCGAGTGTCACGCGCGCGCTCGTGTGAACGCTTGAGGTATTTTCTATGCTCGCGCTCAGCTAGAATTTTATAAACACATTAATTTTTCTCTCTTGATCGTGCCTACTTAAAGTAGGTACCGATCTGAGAATGGACAAGAAAAGAAAATATGACAGACGATATTGTGTGCGTTCGGCTGTTTGAATTCGAATAAAAATATCCCGGATTTATCTTTTTTCTCGCTTTCCAAAGATGCTGAAAGGCAAGTTTGCCAAATTAATAAATCCTACCCATAACCCAACCTAACACTACTGCTCAGAATGCGTATCTAGACAAAAACTACTTATTTACCACGAAGTAGGTAGGTACCTAGCCAGCAAGATTTTTGAATTGGGAGGGTTATTGGATCGGACCCATCGGGGTCAACGTACTCCGCCGTCACCCGCCTCGAAGTATTTTTCTAGTTTCGAGTGTCCTTGACGGGCATCACGCGCTGACTATAGGTAGGTAGGTACCACTGACGATACCTACCCTACGTAATTTCTGCAGTTCCAAGTTCCTTCTTTTTAAACGACTTCAAAAAAGGAGGAGGGTCTCAATTCGATTTTTTAAATTTATTATGTTTGTCCCTTCATAACGCCGTCATTTATTAGTTCTTACCTACATAATATAATATATGAACCTTCGTACTCGAAAGCTACCTTATAGCTTATAGGTAATATTTAGTATTCTTTGTTTATAGTCCGAGAGCTGAAGTAATAAATTTAATAGGTAGGTATACAAATGAATAGCATAATATTTAATATTATTTACCTGAACATGATAATTAGATACTTTAGCACACTTTGGCTAGGCTGACGGGTATAAAGACCGAGAGCTAAGGTTAAGTTTGACAATAATACAGGGTGGCCAGCTCTCCTGGCCAAAAAATTTGGCGCCCCATATTGAGGAGTATTTGAGCCACCCCCCATGTATGTCCAGTGATTTTAACTAGCTTAGGAGATACGATTTTTGAAGTTCTTCTACTTTTGGCGCACCTAACCTTTCTCGGCGTGGCAATTGTCAAACACTTAGAAAAAAATTCATTGTATAGAGACTGGACTATGGCGACTGCAACGGGGTCTGTTTCTGTGACGGCGACGAGCGACTACTACAGTGACTATGCTCCTCAGTGCCCCGTTTGCTTCACTCTAATCAATGACCTTAAGCACATGTGTGCTTGCTCCGTACTGACTACCATTTGTCTATTTTATTTTAGGCGCCGAGAGTGGCTGATTTTAATAGGACGAGAGGACTTATTAAGCAAAGAAAATTTGAGAGCTAAAAGCTACGAAGTCTGCTCCCACCATTTTGAAGATTCTGCAATCAGGACAATCAAACAACTGAAACCAAATACAGTTCCAACAAAGCTTATAGTATCCGAGAACCGAGTTCTTAACGATAACATAAATTCAATTATACTGCTTTCAAAGCGCAGCGAGTCACATTCGATTTAGCTGGCGCAAATCAAAATAATTTACCAACATGATTTTTGGGTGTCAGCTCTCGAACTAGTTTAAGCCGTTTCGTGTTTGCGTCGTACGGCATGTAATTAAACACGTAAATGGTATGTTTAATTTAGCAAATACACTAAGGTGTAGTAGCAAAGAATACTAAATGTAGTAGTATGCTTATCGTCTTATGTTAAAATATGCGGACATTGTAATAAAATACTTTTTTCATCTAATACTAGGTAGGTATGTTTAAAGTTGTCATTTTCACATAAGTAGAAAAATAGTGACAGGTATATAACTGGAATGGTAATCAAATATTCAGTTCTTCACAAGAAGACAACCCTAACAGCGTAAGAAGAGATAAGAGGTACGCGATAGAAAGAGACGCAAGTAGTAGGTGAATAAAATTATAGGTAGGTACCTAATGTTGTGCGACCTGAATTCCACCGTATGGCGTCGGAGCAAGACTGGAATTAATAAAATCTTCTTACGCAGTGATCCTTCTGTACGTTAGTACTATTAATTATTCTGTGCCTGTACCAAATTTCATGAAAAATCGGTTCAGCGGTTTAGGAGTGAAAGCTTAACATACAGATAGACAGACAGAGTTACTTTCGCATGTATAAATATTCCCGTCCAATTGAGCAGTTCGACTGGGGCAGTCCATCCGCGCTACAGAATACCGCGGCCATAACAACATCGTGTTGTGGTCCCGGCAATGAGTAGGGTAGCCAGAACTTACTGGAGATTTTTTGTACGGTCAGTGGGAATACCAAAGGCTTATTAAGACCTTATTATTCCTGTTTTGTCTTTATACTGACGACACAGATACTCTTTATGTTTGTGTCGGCAGCACGAGTGAGTTGCATACGTCCATGAGCCACGGTTACCACTTTCCAACAGGTGGACCGTGTGCTTGTCTGCCGCCGCAGTTGTTTAAAAAGAAAAAAGTAAGTATGGATATGAATAATATTATATTCAATGCAATTCATTAAGAAAAATAGGGTTAATATTGCATACTTACATAAAAGCCGCGATAGCCTAGTGGTATGGGTAATGGACTGCTGAGACGAGGTCTCGGGTTCGATCGCAGGTTTTCCATGGCACACACCAATGACTTTTCGATGCTTTTCGAAGTTATGTGTGTATTTATCGCAGGTTTATAAGTGCCCAGTTAATGGCAATAGGCTCGCCACCTATTACATTGGGACCTAAAAACATAAACCGGCGAAATGTGGGTGCTAGCACCTCTGCCTAACCCTTCGGGGATAAAGGCGTGAGTTTATGTTATGTTATGTTATGTTACTTACATAAAAAATCTAATAACCACTCAAAATAAAAGTAATTTATTAATATATTTTCAACTAGCTGTTGCCCGCGGCTCCGCCCGCGTGGATGTCGGTTATCGCGACCAAACATAGCCTATGTCCTTTCTCAAGGTCTAATCTACCACTATACCAAATTTCATCAAAATCGGTTCAGTGGTTTAGGCGTGAAAACGTAACATACAGACAGACAGACAGACAGAGTTACTTTCGCATTTATAATATTAGTATGGATGAAATACCCATATGTTTTGAATTTTCGTTTAAGTACTATTTAAATTCATATGTTTTATTTGAGACAAAAATGTGTCAAAAAATAAATTCTATTAAGATATTTAACTTAAAGGTCTTAGATACCACGTCATAAAAAAAACAGGAACGGTGTGTCAACTGTCATATTACTGAATTTGACATTGGCGAATTGTAGCGATCACAGACTTTTATAGAGTAGCAGACTAAACATAATTATACGCACACATTAATCATGTAAAAAAATATTGTTGTCACTTTCACTCTGATCTAATGTTGCATATCTTCATCCCTTTTTTTCCTACATGGCAACAGTCACTCACACATAGACAAATCGGAGGTCGTGCCGCGGCGGCGTCATGTAGGTAGCTTCGTAAGCTAAATATGGCGTGCTGATGTTTTGCTGTAGTGTTTTGTTATTTTATTTTGTTATAAAAAGCTGCTTAACGAACAGAAATACAATGGTGAAGTGTTGTGCCCCGAAGTCTGATAACGCATCATACAACAAAACTCCAGACATTACCTTCCACCGGTAAGTAAATATCATTTTATTACTGTTTGCCTATTTTTTGTGTTGAACGAGTTATCCATGCTTTCATTACCTATGAAATTACAAGATACACTAGTTTCTTTAGGAAAAAAAATCGGTTTAAACTAGATTACTAAGTGAAATTCATAAGATTTTATTGAAAAACTATCAAAGACGTAGTTTGACATTTCAAGTACTAGGGCAGTTATGAGGGTCGAACTCAGAGCAAAGAAATTGTAGAATTTTTAGATTTAGTGATATTTTGGTACTATGGTTATGTATACTTGTATAGCGTTGTCAGTAAAGCAGAAAATAAACTTATGTTAACTCACTATACCTCTTTTTACAGGTTCCCCAATAATGAAAATTTGAGAAACCATTGGATTAAAAATCTTAATAAAAAGGACTGGCAGCCTAATGCAAGCAATGTGCTCTGTTCAGCACATTTTGAGTCTAATTTATTATGCAGAAGAGGCCACCACACAATTTTGGCTCCTGGTGCAATTCCAACATTATTTAAAGAAGGAACTATACAAGATGTGAGTTTATTTAACAATGTCTTCATGTTTGATTATTGTACACTTAACTGTTATAAACAAAAAGCTGTTTAAGATGTTTGACAGGAAGATCATTTGAATAATCTATAAATTATATTGATTTAATTTTTATGTTTATTTACAGGATAAAGAAAATGTGCCAGCATCTCCGAATAGTTTTGCCAGAAAAAGGACAGCCACCCAGGCTTTCCACTCTCATATGGAAAATCAGTTACCCGTAGTATCGGAGACAGAAGGAACAGATCAGGCGAGCTGTTCTAACAAGTCCATTGCAATACCAACAGCGGATGCTACTACCACCTCCGAGGTGCTTATTGCCTCTTCACATGTAAGTTTATAATTATAAAAAATATCATATAGGCACAGTAGTTGTAGCTAATACTGATATTATGTTTAACTTGATTAATATGTAAAGATTTTATACACTGTGTACATACACAGTGTATAAAATCTTACTGCCTACATACTCGAGCACTATGAGAAGTCCCGCACACTTGCCTTGTTGATAATAATCTTAATTTTTTTCTTTCTTGATTTTCAATAAACACTCATTTAGAAATATTTTATATGAAATTTTAATCATCCCTTTTCATTTTCAGCATTCAAAGAATTTCGCTGAGAGTGCTACAGTCACTAAGTTGCAGGACAAAATTAAGACGAAAAATAAAAAAATAAAACGTCTACAAGAACAAAACAGAAGAATAAAAAAAACACACATTCAATGTAAATCATACCTACTTTAAGTATATTTAAAAATTGTACCTACTCACACATAACATTAATGAAATTTTTTTGAAGCATGAATACATATTACTTTCAGACTGCAAGGAAAATGACGGCACTCATGACACAGGGTCACCTAGTACGAGTGCCACAGCACTCCTTGGATAATAACACTGTACTATATAATTTTACCCTTAAACCAGTTTTCTAAGGAGAATATTGTACCATATTATAGTAATAAATAAATTATGAATTATCTAATAATCTCTTTAGACCCTCGCCTCGCGGCTCAAGTCTCAATATCACCTAAGCAGTAATCACCAACTTTACACACTTGTACCAAAATCTACTATTTACTATGTGAACAATATGGTAAATTTACTTAGTTTTAAACAGAGAGAAAACGAAAGTTATATTTGAGTAAAAGTTTTGTTTATTATACATGTACAAGATGAAATGTTCCATTCAAATACGAAGTTGCATGAAATGAACAAGCAATAGGTAGGTATATTAATATATTTATTAACATGATCTAATTGTATCACTTTTTTTATACGAATAATGCAACACATCCGATAAAATTAAAAAGAAATGTCATTATCCCACTCGTGAATTAATAGCAATGAAAAAACCACAGTTTGATAATAGGTATTATTATGTGCCTAATTTCGGTGAAATTAGGTCACGTTATGAGCAAATGAAAGTCGTTTTCATAGCTGTTTGATTAAATGGCTATAATATATTTAACTGCTTAAAAGGCGACTAACAATTCTTGTTCTAATTAATAAACAGTTTTGAGTGTTAGGACATTTGCATAGGTATTGCATTTAGCAGTAAAATCCTCCAGCAATGAAAAAGCAGTCTTCAATTTGTTCAGTGCTGAACATTCTTGTTGGAGTAAGTACCTTGCTATAAGATTAGGTGCCAGTTGGTGTTCTATTTATATGTCTTCTGCAAATCTTAAAATTTGGTGGTATATAATAATTGTAGATGCAGCACAAATCTACTCGCAACACAGTTGGAACAGAGAGCTGATTAGGTACTTGCCAGCCAGGTACAAAATATTGATTTTGTGTTATTAGTGTCCTTGAATAGTTAGGTAGCAAGATATTGTCAAAGGTGGAACTATCTGGTGGTCTGATTCTGATCTCTGATTTTATAAGTGCATCTACTGATATGGATCCATGTTCAGTAGAATGTTGATGTTGCTCTGTCAGTCCTTCACCCGCAATTGTGACAGAGATGAGCCGTTTGTGGTAGCTATAATAATAAGTAAAGGTGAAGTTGTGGTTCAATATGCTTTAGTCATATTAGAATATTATTATAACATCAATATGAAGTGTGTGGGTGTATGGGAGTCCATCAAGACCTTTGGGGTCAAGTAAACATCGCCTCTAAACCAGTACAGCTAAGCTACTGATTGATAGTCGAGACACTAGTGTAAACTTTTGTCTTGCGGTTGGGATGTCAGACAGCATTCGCTGCCATAAAAATCATATAAGATAAACCGAAAAGAGGTGAAAGACGACCAATAGAAAATTAAATCGTAATATTGTGTTACCTCAAGTGGAACTGGCGGGCTACAGCATCTATCATCTGGTTTACGTGTGGAGACTTAGACTGGAGAGAGTGTGCTTCAATCCTCAAAACTGATCTGCCACCGCTGATGCATACATGCCCATGACCAATTAAAGGTATATCCTGACTGGTTGGATAACGTATATGGACATAATATCATACTGTCGCTTGATACCTGTACCTAAAATAAAAAGTAAATACGTCATTACCTCAGACTACAGAACAAGTCATTACTTACCAACTGATATTACTAACTACATTTCTTTTAGACTGAGACTATACCTTAAATATAATGTCACATAAACGCCTACATGTTGCCGCTGTCGATGTATGAGACGGTAAAGGTTATACCAATGCACCTTAAATTTTTATTTATTTTATTTTATTTTATTTTATTTATTTATTTAACCAACTTATACTTAAAGCTAGGTAAGTACACTGTAGTTCCAAAAAATTGTGAACAATTGTGAAGGAAATTAGACGATACACAAATGTCACAGACAGTAAGTCTGACAGATTAATATATGATTATTTTCTAAAACATGACGATGTTGCAATTTACGAAATAAAATATTTGTAAATCGATATCATACATAAATTTCTCAATTAATCGACTCATTAAAAATGCTTTAAAATAGATTCATTACTGTAAAAATACGTTTTCATTTTCTACTTTATTTATTAATTTTTAAAATTGATAATGCAAAATCCACATCATTATGTAAAAATAATCGAAAGTTTATACCCGATCTTTTTTTTTATAATGTTTTATTGCCTTTCGGGATATTCCACTATAATAAAATGAAATATCATGCATTTTTTTCAGTCAATCAAATAATTAAAATTGATACTTAATTTTAAAAACATTGTTATTTTCCTTTTTTTATCGATTTTACTTCGATACAGCAAAATCATCAATAAAGAAATCGTTTTGTGACGTATTCTTTATTTGGTTTTCAACGTATTGCGTCGACCTAAAATAAATATGGACGAGTAGATAATGACACCAATAAATTGTAAATATTTAACTTTATAATGTTCATAAACCATGACACAAACTTCATTAGTCTGAAAACACAGAGTGACACCCGATTATTCACTAGTTTTGAATCGTGTATTTAAATTGTAATTCAAAGAATATCTCGAGATATGAAAATATTTAGAAAACTAATTTCATGATCGAAATTCAATTCGATATTATCTCGATTTTTGCCCTAGACCATGGACAATTTCGAATCTAGACTTGTCCTTCACACGAAAGGGTCTTTCTAATCCATTGCAATCCTTACCAAATCGTAAGCAATCACTGCTCTCGCGAAAGCATTATTCGAATTGGAATAGCTCACCACTTGTCTAAAGGGTCTGATAGGTGGGACTGTCCGATGCTGGGGCGCTGGGTACGATTGCATGTAATGTAGGTAGACAGTGTCCTAGTTTTGTGGCGGTAACTATAAAATTATACCTAATTAGCAAATTTGTTACTAACACTAGTTTAAGATTATTGTGACTAACACATTATGGATCCTGGTCCGAAATAAATGATATTATTATTATTATTATTAATACACACCCCTTACAGATTAGAGAGCGCAAACTAACTGAGTTTGCGCTCGCGGATGTGTGTGTGTGTGTGTGTGTGTGTGTGTGTGTGTGTGTGTGTGTGTGTGTGTGTGTGTGTGTGTGTGTCTGTGTGTCTGTGTGTCTGTGTGTGTGTGTGTCTGTGTGTCTGTGTGTCTGTGTGTCTGTGTGTCTGTGTGTCTGTGTGTCTGTGTGTCTGTGTGTCTGTGTGTCTGTGTGTCTGTGTGTCTGTGTGTCTGTGTGTCTGTGTGTCTGTGTGTCTGTGTGTCTGTGTGTCTGTGTGTCTGTGTGTCTGTGTGTCTGTGTGTCTGTGTGTCTGTGTGTCTGTGTGTCTGTGTGTCTGTGTGTCTGTGTGTCTGTGTGTCTGTGTGTCTGTGTGTCTGTGTGTCTGTGTGTCTGTGTGTCTGTGTGTCTGTGTGTCTGTGTGTCTGTGTGTCTGTGTGTCTGTGTGTCTGTGTGTCTGTGTGTCTGTGTGTCTGTGTGTCTGTGTGTCTGTGTGTCTGTGTGTCTGTGTGTCTGTGTGTCTGTGTGTCTGTGTGTCTGTGTGTCTGTGTGTCTGTGTGTCTGTGTGTCTGTGTGTCTGTGTGTCTGTGTGTCTGTGTGTCTGTGTGTCTGTGTGCGTGTGCGTGTGCGTGTGCGTGTGCGTGTGCGTGTGCGTGTGCGTGTGCGTGTGTGTGTGTACATTGCCGCTCGCTTCCCCTTAACCCCCCATACATAGAACACCCGCGCAAGTAACGAGTCAACCGACTGTAAGTAATAATAAAACTGTGACGCGGTTATAGCTACCGGAAGCATCTCGTTCACAATTTTTATTTATTTATTATCATTTACAAAAAAACAATTTAAATAAATAGAAAGCAAACCATAAGTCTATTGAGCTTGTCTGGACTGTTGTACCTAATTGTGTTCCTGTAATTGTAGGTATACTAGGCTTTAATGACCAGCGCCAACGCGGTTAAATGTGTGCAGGGTTTAGTCGTTATAAACACGTTTATTTTTTTAAATACGCACCCGATGACAAGGGTGCGATGATTACACCAGGCGGACGGCACTGAAAGTTATTAATGGCGTGTGAGACTGGCGAGTTAGAACCCCATTTGTTTTGTTCTCATAAATACTTTTTGATTGTAATTACAACGTTATAAAAATGTAATATGTAATTTAATATGAATTTTTACAAGTGTTATATACCTGTTTAGGTGAAGGTTACGTTAGGTTATCTGACAAGTTCAGTTTGACACTAAGGCCTGTATTCTAGAATGCTAATAAGTTTTCGAGGACAGAGAACGGAAAGAACAATGCGTAGCTAAAATACGTCGGGGTAGAAAATAGAAATAATTTTTGCAGGTGGTAGAAAAGGAATAATAATAATTCTTTAACTCATGGCTAAGAATAAATAATAGTACTACGTACTCGTGAGTCGAGTTTCGTGGGTTGAAAACGGAAACCGTCAGATTATAATATATAGACAAATAAACTAATTTAAGAGATTGTCGTACCATTTGTACTCAGATGAATTGAGATTCAAAACTGAGTATTATTTTAGAATACGGGCCTAAGTCTATGTGACGATTCCACGGTTTCTCGTAAACGGGTACAGTCTTCGCAGAAAATGATCGGTGATAAACAGACAATAAATGAGCGTTCTGTGTATGATGTTAGGTTGCCACGAGTGTGACCCAAATACAAGAAACCCGAGGCAGTTTCCCAAGCGACTCCTACAATTTGGGGTTCTTCAAGAACGAACTTTTCTTCAGTTTCGGCTGCACGAGTATAACGCCCATGGTGTTGCATACGTCCATAGGCCACGGTAACCACTTTCCATCAGGTAGGCCGCGTGCTTGTCTGCCACCTAAGTGGTATATAAAAAAGGTATTTATGGAAGGTATATTTATAATTTGTATTGCTTTAACTTTTTCTTAATGGCTATTTTTTTAGAACCTTGCCGTACTGCAGGAATAGTTGTGCACGAGGCCCTAGGTTTGATTCATGGTCATGATTCAAAGAAAGCTTTAAAATATTTAGAATACAAAAAAAAAATCGAAAGTCTTTAAAAAAATTAAAAGGAAATTACTCTGAATACCCTTAATTAAAATGCCAATGTTTATTAAACTTATTACATCATAAATTCATAACCATCATTATAAATATTTAACGTCTTCACAAAAATTCACGTTCGAAAACAACATACTAATCTACAAAATTATCATAGATCTACAATCTGTTTGATTTCTCCCCTCTGACGGGGCCACTAATCAAATTCCAAATATCTGGAGTGAGCAACAGTCAACAGGTTCCCATTTTATAGTTTGGGAGTTTATTAGTGTCGAGACGATTCACCAGCTTATGTCGGATGAGTCGGGACATTTCGACAGCACGGAACACTTTTAGCACATATGAGCTGTGTCATGCTTGTCGATACTGTGAGGGGAGGTTTGAAATTCGCTGCAAAGATTATTGATTGATAAATGTGTTCAGTAATACAGTCTTTATGTATTCAGAATGAACATGAGTACAAGTTTATGCAATTAATACAAGCTCGGGGGACCTGCCCACATACGTGACTGTCTTGGCGCAGCGTCTTTGATCACATTGATAAAAAAAAAAAATATATATACCTACATAAAATAAAATGTGATATGACATTAGAATTTCATTGTAACATTATTATTATTACTATTGACTTTATTTTTACATTTTCTGACATAATATTTAAAATTATGTAATAAATATTTTAATTATTTATTATCTTACTTGACATTTTAATTTAGACTCATATTATGTATTATTTGAATTGTTGTTTTCTTAATGGATGTAAACATAATAAATTAACATTTGTACGCCGTCACAAAAACGGATCAACATGTTGAACATAATCACTGACTAACATCTGGCATGCATATGTATGTATAACACATGTTTAAACAAATAAATATTTTGATTTGATTTGATTTGTTAGAGCAGAAATAAAGGTGAAATAATAAAAACCCGACTGATGCTGAAAATATCGAAACCAGCTTTATAGCAGGCGGTACCCATTAATTTTCATCGGTTTTGAGATTTGCAAATGGGTACCGCCTACTATAAAGCTTGTTTCGATCTTTTCAGCATCAGTCGGGTTTATTATTTTTAATAATATATTTTATTTTACACTTTTTAATTATGACATATATATAAAATATATTTTTGTAATAGTCTTCTAATTTCCTTCATTTTGATACCCCACGTGATACCACACGATAAATTTTAGTGAAATATTTTTTTTACCACATTCATTATGGCGCCAAAAAAAAACACCACATAGCTTTGTTCATATTATATGTACCCAAGAATACTTGTGCCATAAATACTTTTAATTTGGAACATGAATAATTGAAATCCGTACGGTGAATCAAAAAATACGAGGTAATAAAGAATATTACAAACATACATACAAGATACGCGCGAAAAATTTTTAAAACTCTTCTTGGCAGTAAAAACCTTAACAATTGTTTGAAAATTATTCAACATCGAGATTTTTGACGAAATTCTCCATAGAGTTAGGACAAGGACGCCATAAATTTTTTACAAGGGCGGAACACCTTACACCTTTTTCAATATTATCGACGCAATAATGATTGTCGTCCGCTAATGTATCCCTACATTATTGATGACTACGGCTTGTGGTAGTCATATATCACTAGTATTGGCACATAAAATAACTAAAAGATCAACAGACACGATAGCAGTGTATTAAAAGTGACACTTCAGTTTTCGACAGGGTAAAGGTGTCGATACTCTAATGTCATGCGTGCCCAATATCATCAATCATGTCAACCTATCGTCCATATAAAATATTTTTTTCAATACACCTGCTCATAAAATGGAACTAATCTTACCGCAATTAGGCACATAATGATACCTGTAATCAAACTGTGGTTTTTTTATTGTTATATTTCACAATTGGAGTATTGTTTTTTTTTAAATTTATTGGTTAAGTTGCTTTATTCTTCATAAAAAAACGATACAAGAACGATCGTGTGCGATATATGATGTGATCGATGTGAAGCCCTTAACGTTATGAAATGTTTACTACCTGAAAACTGCAAGAGTTAATTTCTATTTTAGTATTATTTTATTCACAATTTTATTGAAAAACGTCATATGATACACGCGTGTATTGTTGATTACCGTCTTCGACTCTCTTAAGACTTAAACTCAATGGCGCCTCAGCGTTAATGACCAACTTTACACACTTGTGTACTATTATATTTGGACTCCTTAAGGACGTTTACATTTCAAAGTATGTTTGGACTTTTCTGGTATACTGATTATAAAATCCACCAGATAGGCCATGTGCTTGTCTGCCACCTAAGAGGTATATACGGTGCAGAATACGTCATTGATTATTTTCTTTGCGCATTACAAAGTCTTGAAATTCTTAACCTGCACATGCGGTTTCTTCTTCCTACAGTCCGGACATAATATAAAATTACTATGCATAGGTAAAATTTCTAGAAGTGTTATCAACAACGTAAGTAACCCTATTTTCAGTATTAATAGTTCATAGGAGAATCATTAACTATAGAATTTCAATTTAATTATAGTTAAAATAGAGATAGCAAATTTTACTAACAGCAAAATTCTTTAGAGCGAACTTAATTTAAATATCAAATATTAATAACTGGTAAGTCTCGGCAAATGTAAACCTCTCAGGCTGTCTGTGTTACGACAAAATTATTAGCAAAGAGAACCGCAAAGAGCTCACTAATGTAAACTTTGCAGAGCCTTTGATACAGCTTAAGTGGGGCTTGGGCATCGATGACTTCAAAATACTCTTAGAATGAAATTTAATTTCGTGGTCGCAGAATTTCAAGTTGTTGGGAAACTTAAAGGCAGTTTACGTTCAAGCAGAAGTATTGGAATATCAAAAACATACGTACATATATAAATTATTTAGAGTAGACCAATCAAAAAATGAAATTGTTGTATAAAACTTAAAAAGCTGTTGCATAATAATAAGGTTTTTGTGACGTTATTGCAATTTATAATCTCTTCCAGGTAAAAATAGAAAAATACTTATCAAAAATAAGGTGGGCAGATGTGTGAGGATTTTTTAAATAACACATTTGTACTTATCAAACTACCAGTAAACTATTAGTGAACGGTACTTACTTAATACTAATTAATTTTCTTACCAAGTTTTTAAAATTATACCAAGAATACCCATCAATAAATTAGACAAAGATTTTTTTTATTATATTAAACCAGCAAGTTATATTATAAAGCTTTAACATTGCCTCAATTTATCAGTTAATGAGTTTTTCCAACTCCGTAACAGGATATTTTACTTTCACCATCGTAACTTACACAAAGCCAATCACTCCATTATCCAATTTCATACACAATACGGCTTCAAACTCTTTGTACGTCGACGATGTTATATTTTACTATTAATATTTTCGTTTTACCTTCAGAAGGGTGCCACGGCCCGTCATGCCCAATAAGATTACATTTAAGCGACATACAGAAAATCGTTTGTAATAACTTGTCATTCGCAACGTCGTCGGGAAATAAATTCATTACTAACAAATCTGTAAAACATGATTTCACAATATTAATAAGATTTTGTGCAGTTATATATCCCTCTTATATTTCCTACCGCGTGGTGGCAATTGGGAATTTCATTTTCAATTTTCATATTTTCCCTCACTTGAAATGTTAACGTAGTAGAGTATATAGTGTCAAATTGGACGAGTTTGTATACTTGGAAAGTTTTTAAATATCAATTTATGAGTATTAGATAGTACGCAATTTAACTAAATTGTTTTGGTGCTAAGTTTTACTAATGTTTGAAAAATTAACCTTCTTTAGCTTTCGTGTATATTTTGTTTTATAACCATGCAGAATAAATCCATTTTCATAATATCTATATCATAATTAAACGTCATCGATCCAAGCTACTTGCCTAACCGTTTAATCAAATGGCTGAACACCATTCAGGCCGCTAATTGAACGGCGCCGTTCAGTAAAGAGCCTAGGCAGTTAATTGAACGAGTGATTAAGTTAGTTGGCTGCGACAATTCTACTGCCGTGGTACTTGTCTGCCCATTAAATTTTCATGTTCTTTTCGTGTTTTCCGAGAATAGCAACAATCCTTTTTAAAACAACAAACAAGTTTCCAAGGCGTTTGATTGTCGAGTTTGTGTTGTATCGGATTTTTGATAATCGGAATTTGTATTTATGATATTTCGGATTATTATTCATTCGGAATTGTAATGGTTTCGTATCTTAAAATTCGAAATTCTGACACATTACTAGTTTTGAATATAAGGAATTTTGAAATTCGGGTTTTCAATAAATAGCATTTATTATTTTTATTATTATTATTTCTTTATTCAGGCACAGGTCCTATTACAATTATATTACAAATAAAATTAAAATAAAATAATATATATAAAATTTACAATTAAAAAGCAAATTTTACAAGGCACGTTTACATTCACTTACGATTCGCTTCCCGGTGCACTGTCATCCAATATCTAGCAATTGGGCACGTATAGTCGTCACATATAGCTTGCAATATAGAGTTTCCAGAGCAACGCAGCCTCTCCCAGAAGGATGCTATTCGTGCCCTAACGACAGCGAAGAAATCGGGCACCCGCGCCTCGGCAAACATACCCGACGCACTACAGTAACGCGGATGCTTCATGAGGATGCGGAACGCGTCATTATACTGCACCCTCATGGTGCTTAAAGTAGCCCTGCGAAACTTCACCCATAACTGGCAGGTGTAGAAATTTTGACAATAAGCCATGAACAAGGTTGTTTTAACATATGTACTGCACTTACCGAATCTTCGAGCAAGCATGTTACACCGAACCGCGAGCGCCCGTCTCTCCCTCTCAATATCTTTATCATCTTTAAGATCACAGGAAAGAACATGTCCTAAGTACTTGAACTGCTTTACCAATCCAACAGGAGCTCCTGCCAAAGTCACATTAAATACGTTCTCCGGACCCCTTCCAGCCGCAAATACCATCATCTCCGATTTCGCCACATTATATTTCAGTCCATGAGCGCTTGCATAACGTTCACAAATGGAAACCAGCTTCCGGAGACCACCAATCGATGGACTGAGAAGCACCATATCGTCTGCATAACTGATATTGTTAACACAAGTACTCCCCAGATGACAGCCGATCCTGGTGCCTCTCAGTTCACCGATCAAACCATTTACATACACATTGAAGAGATCCGGAGAAGTAAGTCCGCCCTGGCGAACACCGCAATCCAGTCTATAGTCTTCAGAAGTCGCGTGACCCCATCTAACATTGTTGATTTGATTTCCGTACCAGTACTCCAACAGCCGGACCAGCTCCTCTGGCACTTTTGAATCGCGCAGTTTCCTCCATAGTATATTATAATTCACTAGATCAAACGCGCGACTCAAGTCCAAGAAGCATGCGTAGACTGACGTGTCACGTCTTGTATAGTGACTCACAGTATGCTTAAGGCTGACAATCGCCGAGTCTGTTGAAAGACCGGGACGAAAACCAAACTGTGCATCATCTATCTGTATAGATTGCTGCAGCATCGGTTGGATCAATCGTTCTAATATTTTACCTACTACAGTGCCGAGTGAGATAGGACGATAGTTGCTGGCTGAACTTAAGTCACCCGTTTTGTTTTTGACTATGGGCACAACAACAGATTTCATTAAAGCTTCAGGCAGGTATGCAAATTTTAGACATAAGTTAAACATCGAACATAGTTTGAAACGTAGCATCTCACCTGCACATACGATATGCTCTATGCTCAAACCGTCATGTCCAGGTGACCTGCCACGCCCCATTTGCTTAATGGCTTTATGAATATCTTCTGGAGTGAACTGAACGATAGAATGAGTAGCATCCTCAATAGGTTTCTGTTTACACATAATATTTTTGAATTCGTTTACAATCGGCACTGGTTCCAATTTAAATTTACTCACAAACATATCTGCTATCTCCTTTTGATTTTGCAAACCATCCACCGATATAGGCAGACCTTGTTTGTAACTAAGGCTCTTAGTCGAATTCCAAAATTTTGTAAAATTCTTTTCTTTTTTAAGCGTTGTTAACATGTCTAACTTAATCATTTCTTCCTTATTCTGACACCATCGTAACTTATTTTTAAAATTTTTCCGACTATTACACATGTCTTCATATACCTTACCAGTGGACGGCTTGCCCGCATCTATCCAAAAATTAAAGTACCGACGCGCCTCTTGATGGCTCTCGCGCACATGCATGTTCCACCCTGTGACTCTTTTCACTTTTTTACAAGCACCGGGACGCGAACCTGAAGTTTCTATAGCACCTGATTTTAAAACATTAATAATATCACAGTATAAATTGTCAATAAAACTAAAATGTTCAGTCATTCTTTCACATGGTTCATTCATCTCGCAATTTGTACAATTTAAATCATCATTCATCATATTAAATTTAGATTTACAGTAATTAAAATAACGTTCAACTTGACCAGCATCCCTGTTACCCCACACTACTCTGCCATTTGGCTGTTTCTTATCGATTACAGTTGAGTCAGAGATAGCTACACCATTCACATTGCACACTATCTGCATCGGAAAATGGTCCGAAGAATATGTACCATAAAGTACTTTAATGGATAATATTGTACTCCACGCAGCATCCGTAACTAAACAATGGTCTAGCCATCGTCGAGATCCGTGCACCTCGCTTATAAAAGTATAATTGTCCGAATCAACCCCGAGCGTTTTGAGGTCCGCGCATACCAAGCGATGTTCCTCACAGAAATGCACCAGCTCGCGCCCAAAGCTCGCCGTAGGATGCGCATTGAAGTCGCCTAAGATGTAAGCTGCCGACACATCATCCTCTTCAATAATCGAGGCAATACTGGCAAGACAGTCTGTAAATTCAGACATATTTCATTTATGATACTGACTTTCGGAATTCGAATCATTCGGAATTTTGAAAGTCGGAATTTTGAAATTCGTGATTGTGACTTTCGGAATAAAGCTTTTCGTATTTATGAAGTGTACCTTCATGAATGGATCAATATTATTACACCTTACACAAGAAATCTTGAAAAGAAAAGGTCAAAAAAAGAAAATAAACTGTATTAACAATACCATACACGCTGAAAACTATTCAACCGTTTAAATAAAAACGTTTGAAAATGAGGCTTGAAGTTGTCATGGAACATTCATTTACAAAAAGGTAAGGGTCTACTATCTAAACATTTTCAGCTTTAGGGAAAATAAAATCGGTTCTTTTGTTAGCTTTTAGTTTTCTACTTTTATTACCATTAGAACAGCTTCGCAGACCAACAAATCTACAGCATCATCTACCTGTTTCTCTCCCAATTATTTTGGGATCGGCACAACTTGTCATACTCGTCCAAACATTTCTGTCAGATGCCATTTCCTCAGTCACTTCTTTCTTTACCATATCCTCTCACACGCAATCCATCTATCTTGGGACTACTTCTATTCCTAAAGCTGCCTATATTTAAATTTTGCACCTTTTTACAAGATTACTTTCATCTCTTAATCAGCCGTTCAATTAACCACCTAGGCTCTTTACTAAACGGCGTCGTTCAATTAGCGGCCTGAATGGTGTTCAGTCATTTAATCAAACGGCTAGACAAATGACTTATTTCTGCATGGTTATAAAAAAGCAGCTTCCTCAATAAACCTATCACTAATTTTCTGCGTTAATACACCACTTGGGGTCTTACATTCATATGTATGTATGTAAGTGGTCGAGGGGGTGGGCAGAGGTATCAAATCAAATCTTTATTGGTTCAAAAGTTTACATTCACTTTACAGGTATAATTGCTTGATGGAACATTTTCAATTTGATACGAAAGGTATTGAATCCTATCGACCAAACTAGGCATTGCCTGTATTTTGGTTGATAGTGTCAGCCGTGAGGTGAGAGATACAGTAATATTATTTTATGCTAAAGTGAACATAAATCACTGCTGCTTGGTTTAGGTAATCAATGAGTTTAATATAATAAAAATCAATCAAACAAAGATAAAAACAAGCTAAATATGGTGTCTGTGAGTGCGTGTGTGCTTGTGCGTGAGTGTATAAGGGTGTGCGCGTGTATATGTTGTGTTTTACTATGTGTATGTTAATTTGTTATAAGTCTGTAGTAAGCGCGCGCGTGTGTGTGTGTGTGTGTGTGTGTGTGTGTGTGTGTGTGTGTGTGTGTGTGTGTGTGTGCGCGCGCGCGCGTTTTGTTATGTGTGGTTGTTTATGGAAAGAGTTATTATGCTTGATATTTCATTACATTTTCAGTTTCATCATAGTTTAGCCGATGCAGCCAGCCCGAAACCTTATCTTTGAGTTCATATCGGCTGAGACCTATAACAGATACTTTTTTGTTTAGGTTGTAAAGTTTGCAACTAGTACTTTCTGATTGTTCTCTGGCGAAAGAAGTTCTACGGCGGATCACAGGACACACTGGCTTCAATCTACGTCTGTTTGGGTTGGGAGGGGATATATTTCGGTGTTTTCTCAGAGTAGAGTTGAGTACAAAAAGCTGTCGAACTGTTAGAGCTTTACAATTGGAGTGTAGTAAATGGGTAGGGAACCTGTAAGGTCTTCTTGTCATGACAAGACAGCTCTTTGAGCCCTCTCCAGGCCGATTAAATGGTTTTTAGCAGCTCCTCCCCAAACTGTGATGCAGTGAAGAACTATGGGTTCACATAGGGCTGTGTAGACCAATTTCAGCGTGTTCGGCGAAGCAGAATCACTTAGGGGTTTAAAAATAGGGATTAATCGTTTCAAACGTGTGGTGAGTATATTTATATGGATGTTCCACTTCGGACCAGAGTCGATGTGCACTCCAAGAAATCTAACACTTTCAGCTCTTTTGATTTCTTGGCATGCACACTCCCCGTTAGAGTGGCAAATGTGTGCCTTAATATTGAAGATTGGGGGTGGACCGTTTATTTTTCTGATAGAGAGTAGTACATAGACAGTTTTACTCGAGTTTAGCGTTAGAAGGTTGTTTGTGAGCCAATTTATAATCACGGCTAGAGAGCTTTCAGCTCTCTCTTGAACTGCACGCCAGTCGGAACCCCAAACAAGAATTGCTGTGTCATCTGCATATTATAAGTAAAAATGCTTGAGTTAGGGATGGACTTAGTGCATATCATTAATATAGGTATAGGTATATTTATCTATGTCATGTATGTGTGTATTTTTCTGTTCTATTCAGGATCTACCCTATAGCCAGTTCATTAATGTTGTAATAAACGTTACGGCTGAACATCATTCAGGCCGTTAATTAAATGGCACGGTTTATTAAGGATCTGTACTAAACGGCGCCATTCAATTAGACAGTTAATTAAACGGCTGATTATACTAGCTGACTGCTGACTCCATACCATGACTCTCACTCGCATCTCAATTTTTAAATCACTGGTGCCTCTTCCAAACTTCCTCTAACATACCCATCTTGTTCTGTCCAATATAGAATTCAACTCAGCTACCTCATTTTACAATAATATCATGTATAAAAACTACATTTATAACAAACTTAACTCATTCTCCAACCGAATCACATTACAAAGTCCGACTTCATAAAACTGTCGTCACGAAGGCTAATCGAGTGAGCTAGTCCATAAATCGAGCGACGTACCAACCTACATTTCCAACACTATTTAGTAGTAAACCCAGTTTTAAAGTAGGAAACGTCTCTTTTATGATATCTACTTATTTTAACATCCATCTGCACTATTCTTTTGAAAGCGTGGTCGAGTTCTGTCACTGTACGGATGCATGGATAGCGTCAAGCGTATGGTATGACAGGTGCTTTGTTGTATAGTGTTGTGTATTCTGAGGTACGGGAAGTAGGGAAACAGTCGACGTGTTCCGACGGTCGGTTGTTATGAGGTACGGGAACATTTGACGTGTTCCGACGGTCGGTCTCAGAATCTGTGTCTCGACTAACGCCTGACGGTTAATGTGAACACGTTGTTCGATTGTATTCCGTCTCTTTGTTAATGCTGGTCTATTCATTTATGAGTTGAAGCATTTGTGATGGCATTTCGTTTCAGATATGTAGATTGTGCAATGAATTGAAGGCTTTTTTAGTAATATCTCTGTGATGAAATTACTGTAGTCTATTAGTATACTGTTTGGTTTTTGTAGTTGCACTCCTATGATGATGTTATAGGGATAAATGGGTGTGTTTTTTCTACTGTCAAAATATAGCCTCGAGCGACGTCGACGACACTTCTAACCAATTTGTGAGGCGAGGCGAGGCACGCAGTGTTATATTCTGCCAAGTATCAATATACATATATATAGACAATATTCTGCGGACAATAGTCTTTATATTTGACGGCGGATCTACCATATTTAGCGGTAAATTTACCATTTTGAGTACCTACCAACGTTGATGATAAAATAAAACTTTGCTGACAAAAAATTTGCGTGAAATTTTATAAGAAAGTTGACTTAATACTTCTCTGTTTACCTATTTTTCCCCTTTCTACCTATAGGGAGCAAGTACACTCTTGGCAAAAATTTACAAATTTCTGTAGAGTGAAGGTATGCCTACAGTTGAATGGTTATAAATTACTCGCTACCTCTCTTGAAAGGGGAATTTGAAAAATGTTTAAGGACATGCACTTAATCCTAAAGGGAAAATCATTTTTCCTTTTGATACTAGTATAATTTTTTTATGCCATTTTATTTTTTAAGGTTGATAATGGTGCTTATTGATGTATAACATCTAATGGCACACTTCGCTGGCAGTAAAATGTTGAGATGGCACGTCGAGACGTGACATTCGGTTTGTTTCTGCTCTTATTGACTCCTTCCGACTTAGCTTTCAGTTTTTATACTATAATGGAGTTTAGCTATATCCCTGATTAGAGTGAATATCCTTCAATACTGCTATCAGCGACCCTAATAACATCAGACTGTTAAAACGTTTTCACATTCATCCGATATCCAATATCGGTGTCAGACGCCGATAGCCGACATCCGATAGCCGACACCTTGTGCTGTTTTCACATTTATCCGATAAAATCGGCCCGATACGGCCATTTGCTCGATAGGTTAGACTAGTTAGTTAGGGATGCTAGGAGTGAAAGACATGTAACTTAGAAAATGTCATTAAGGTCGAAAATTGCTTGCAGTCGCTGTTTTAGTTTCTTTGTGTTCCGATATCGGGCCAAAACAGTGGTGTTGGCTCCGATAACCGATATCGGGCCGGACAATGTGAACGAGAGATACATATCTCATACATTTGACTTCCTCCGATATCGGATGTCGGATATCAGATATCGGATATCGGATGAGTGTCCAAACGCTCTTATAAGAAATTATTACGCCTACATTTGCTTTCATTTGTCGTCTCGTAATCTAAAGAGGTTGCATGTAAATTGAACAGTACCATTTATTACATTATAAGTAAATTGATTGATAGGTATATTATTATTTACTATGTATTATTTGGAGTTTTCGATATTTCAGCAATGTTTCAAGCACCATGATCACAGAGAAACTCGAAAATTCTAAACGATATATGGCAAATATACCAAAAATCCCGATAGCTCTAACACTAAAGATGGTCGGACGAATGATGGTCAATTTTACCAATATAAAAAAATCTCATTAATAATTGATTATAGATCCATACTAATATTATAAATGCGAAAGTAACTCTGCCTGTCTGTCTGTATATATATATCGCTTTCACGCCTAAACCACTGAACCTATTTCGATATAATTTGGTACAGGAAGAGACCAGACTTCGAGAAAGGACATAGGCGATGTTTGGTTGCGATAACCAACATCCAAGAGGGCGGAGCCGCGAGCAACAGCTAGTGGTTTATGTTTACTGAAACCTTATTGAAACTTGTAATATGAGTAACAACAAATATTTAAATGAAATTATGTAACATTATTTAAAAAGTATTCGTCATCAATTTATTATAAGTTTTTACCCGACTGCTAAGAAGGGTTATGTTTTTCACGCGTATCTTGTATGTATGTTTGTAATATTCTTTATTACCTCATATCTTTTGAACCACCGTACGGATTTCAATGATTCATGTCTCAAATGAAAGGTATTTATTGCCCAAGTGTTCTTGGGTACATAAAATATGAATAAAAGCTATATGTTGGTTTTACGGCGCCAAAATGTATGTGGTAAAAAAATTTCATTACAATTCATCGAGTGGGGTATCAAAATGAAGGAAATTGGAAGAAGATTACAACAATATTTATATGTCAAAACTAAAAAGTATAAAATAAAATAAATTATTAAAAATAAAAACCCGACTGATGCTGAAAAGATCGAAACAAGCTTTATAGCAGGCGGTACCCATTTGCAAATCACAAACCGGATGAAAATTAATGGGTACCTGCTATAAAGTTGGTTTCGATCTGTTCAGCATTAGTCGGGTTTTATTTTTAATAATTTAATTTAGATATTTAAGTTAATCTGTTTTGTGTGCTGCAGTAAGCCGAAATAAACACATTTTCCTTTCTAACGTGAGAAACCATGATAAACTATCATGGTTTCTCACGTTAGAAAGAAAAATGATGAAATTATGTTTAGATTAGTGTTTCCTTATAAGATAACCATTCGAATATCTTGAGAAAGATAAAATGAAGTTCACAGTGAACAATATGAACGTCTAAGTTTCGACAGAAATGCGAAAGTTGAAACCGTCTTCAGGACATTCAAACTTCTTCTATTTCGGAGTGCAATTCAACTCCTACATCGGAGCTGAAGAACTTTGTAGTGGTTCAAAGTTTAAGTGCACAGGCTACTGTGGTATAGACACTATATAACCTCCCTCCACTTCCTTCAGATTTAGTAAAGAATATCGATGACATTTACCCGTGTATCTAATGCTTTCTTACGCTCTGAAATACACAGCAGATAACGTGCACATTATTTTATGCTAGCTGACCCGGCGAACATCGTGCCGCCAATATTTTTCCGCCCGCGTGGAGTCAGAATCCGTTCCCGCTGCACCCTCTACTATATTAAACATGTATTATACATATAAACTTTTCTTTTTCTTCCTTTTTTTCTTCGTTGTATACAGAGGAAAAGCTAAAAAAGACATACCATACCATACCTATAATATAGCGCCAATCATAGATTCTATCACAAATTTTCTGTCAGAAGAAATTAATGAATTACAAAAATAAAAAATAATCACAAAAAGTAATAAATTACAAAAATAATAAAAGTAACTAAAAGTGTCGGAAGCCCAGGTTCGAACCCGGTACTATATGAAACCATAAGAACTTACAGTCGTAGCGCTTACCGCTAAGCTACGAATGTTTTTAGCGTACCTAACAAAATAAACGATCTGTAGCTAATGTTGTATGACGTCAGTCGTCTGTTACGGTTCAAAGGTCAAGTGATCCTGACGCGAGTTTAACCCTTTTTACCCATCTAATGCCGCTAAAGAACTTAAAAAAAAACGCAGCATAATCCATAATCATAAGGGATATAGGGACAGAGAAAGCGACTTTGTTTTATACTATGTAGTGATAATACGATCCGCCCCGGCTTCGTACTGGAGGTGAAAACGTTCCCGTGGAAATCCAATATAGCCTATGTTACTCAGGGTGAATGTAGCTTTCCAATCGTGAAAGAATTTTTGAAATCGGCAAAGTTGTTTTTTAAATTAATTAATCACAAACATACTAATTTTTCCTCTTTATATTAGTAGTGTAGATGTAAATAACCTGTCAATTGATTATACCCTAAATAAGAAGCTAGACTGAAGTCCAGAAGATAAGAACTAATATTCCAAATGCTGAAAAACCCAAAATGGTGGCCTTGAAAAATGATGTTACATGCTCTGCTTGAAGAATCCAGGATTGTAAGAGGAGACGCGCGCGTAGGCAAATCACATTCTTTGCGAAAAAGAAATGAAGTTTCAAGCCGCTTGGTTCGAGACGGTATTGTTTCTACCATAGGTACAGATCGTGTTGTTCTACGTCAGAAGAGGGGATAGATGTGTTAAAAGAACTCTTCAAGAACACTCGCCGCTGAAATTACAAGTCGACGCGATGAACACTATCTGCTGTGTCTCACTCTGATTGCGAATGTTTTAAAGTGTAAAAAAGCGATAGCAATAAAGCTGAATGCAAAAGGCTGTCGATAAAAAGGTGTCTTGACCCATAAGCGAAATTAGCTCCTAATCGAACTTAGATTGTGTTTAGTTGTCCAATATTGTTCCGAGCAAGCTATTTCAGAGTACTCAACACTATTTGGAAACTGTCTAAAGGACAGTGGTTATTAGGTATCAAATGTTATAAGAAACAGTCATTTCCGCACGAGAATTTCAACTGTAAGCGTGTAAAGTATAAGGTTGAGATTCGTTAGCCACGAAATTGATTATTGTACCCTCACGAGTTTATGCTGATTTGTTTGGGTAAGGACTTGTTGATTTCAATATCTTTGGGTGATTGGTTATGCCTACACACGCATGAAAGGCATTTTATGTTCAAGTCCGGTAAGCGAATCTGTCACAATCGTTAAATTCTGAGTATGATACAATGATGTATGAATATGTAATAATAATTTACGGACGGCGCAAACAGCAGACTATCCAAGTGAACTTTAGTGGATACGATAGAGCATTTTACCGTTTGAAGGGTTGCATAGTGGCATCGATTCCCTCCGACCAATTGGATCCTTTGCTTATCATCCCATTGGATCATAGTATAATTTTTTGTCCTTTTTATTCCTGGGTTCATGGGACTTAAATATACTGACGAGTATTTTAGCAAATTCGCTTCTATCGATATTTTGGAGAGTCCTAGGAATGAAAGAACTAGGATTTTAGGCCAGAGGATCCACGTGGCCAAAGTGCTGTAGTACCAAAGTGTTGTGGTCTTAAGAGACTCGCGTGTGCTTGTGGGGGAGTAGGCCAAGTCAAACGGCTTCGTATATAATCTGAAGAAGAGTGATGTCATTTTACAAGCCTTTATAAGATATTCAAAGAATAAAGGCTCGTCCACACAGGCGCGTTATTATCGGTCGATAATACCGGATGAGCTATCGCAGGATGGAGGAACGCGTCCTATTACTATTGCGCTATTTTTATCATAGTCAAATGTCTTCGCAGCCATCCTTATTAAACTCAATATAGAGTTCTGCTTCTGTGCCAGGCAGTAAGAACACGGCCCACCTGACGGAAAGTGGCCTATAGACTTGTTGACTTGTAGACCAAGGGCTGCATACTCGTAGTGCCGAACCAGCATGGTATCTTCTAATTACCCTTCTTGAAGTATCGGTATCAAAAAGATTGCGAGAAACACAGGTTATCTACTACACATATCCGGCTTTATCTATACTAATATTAAAAAAAAGTAACGTTTGTGAGTTGGTGACGTTGTAAGGGGTAATCCCTGGATCTACTGAACCGATTTTCAAAATTATGTCACCAGTAGAAAGCTACGTTATTGTGGAGTGTCACAGGCTATGATAATTTCAAACACACATATCACCAACGCCGAACAGAGTCCGCGGGCACTGCTCGTTGCATATAATCACGCTTCCCGAATTATCGAATAACGCGTCTGTATGAAAGGGGCCTTAAATAAATCACACGGATCGTGACACATCTCGTAGGCGACATTTAGTCGGGACACGATGACGTCACGGTGATGACGTCACTACGAGTCGTTTAGTGGTACATTTTGTAGAACGCCGCATACCGGCTTCGCGTTCTGTTATAGCCGTTTATGACTACGCGAGATATGTAAATGATATTGTGAGTTATTCGTTTTCAGTGATATTGAGATTAATATGAAGACCATTACTTACAAGGAATTGTTACGAATGGTTCGTATTTGTTATATAATCTGAGAAAACGGTGCTATTTTTTATTTGAATAATGCAATGCTTGAAGGCGAAGTACCACTACTGTTACAAAACGGAAAAATTCAGCATCTAGGGCTTAAGGATTTGCAAAATAGATGAGTTCCTGTCAAGAATTACCTATAATATTATCTGTGCTCCTTCTGACCGGTTTTAAAAGAACATAGTTTTGTATCTTGTTTCGGGCTTCACAACAACTTCATGCTGAACGCAGAACGAGGTTTGGGTGCTTCGTACTTTGCTTTCGGAGTTAGCAGGTCAAAAGATAGTTGCTCTCATGAAAACCCATAAACCAAAGTGTATTCAGGAAATTGATAGCAGGACGCGTACTTAGTGTTTGAATATAAATTGCATTTGATCGGTTTTTGAGGTTTATTCTCCAATTTATTAAATATCAACGCAAATAGAAATATTCCAAAAGAGGTCTTCCGTTTCTTACCCACAAAACTCTACCCACAAGCTAAAAGAATAATAATAATTCCGTTCATTACCCACTGCAAAAGTTCATTCCGAATTTTACCCTGACATGTTGTAGCTATGCATTTGTTTATTATGTATTTCAAGTGTTCATAAAAGTACTTTACGAGCGTCTTAATCTGTAATACACTCAATTTACTTTAGGATTACAAGTTTAGACAAATATTTACGAAACAAAGTACAGAATAAACTAAGTCTGAAGTTTGACTTGATTCGTTTCTGAGTTGCGAGCAGTTTACAAAGAGTATTACGTGAAAGAAGTTCACTAAGTGCCGATGAAAAGGGTTTGATAGTATATTGACGAGAATATCTGAGATGATTTCAGGTTTTTTCGTTTAAAAACGACTAAGGATTAGAGAAGAACGCGCGGAGCTGCAGTTTAATACAGTATATGGTGGTGACGATAGTGCGTCGTACGTAGAATAAGTTTGTAAGCACAGAAGCAAACTGGTTGGTTAGAATCTACCTATCACAGAAAAATAAGACGTAAAGTGACGAAATATCTATACAAATGTACAAAGGCAAATGACAGGCGACAGACGGCCGATCGTAAATCAGAGCTCTCTCATTGCTAGGCGCCATGACAGACGGGATCTTGGCACGTAAGCCCTCGCCAGCTGTAGGCCAGACCGCCCTTCCCAACTCCTAGGTGAATCAACTTGTCATAAATGTACCCTACACAGATAAGCATATTATTTACTCTTTTTTGAAGTTACCTATACTTCTTTTGGAGCGTTAGAGAAAATGATGAGAGTAAATTTAAACAGACACCTTGAAGTTGGCTATAGTCAACATTTTAGTTTTTCCAAAGAAGTATAACTTCTTATGCATGTACATAAGTATACACACACACACACACACACACACACACACACACACACACACACACACACACACACACACTTTTTTTATAATGGGAGCTGTAGTTCCTGGCATGAAATGTCTGACTGAAATTGGAAATATTGCTCTCTCACTTATTATTGAAGAGCAAACTTTCGTAAGAACCCGTATGTTCAATGGGTACGAGTTTAAATAACATAGGTATTGCCGCATATTATCGTCTCTACCATTCTTGCCGACTTGAACCCAAAATGTGTTGTATACGCACATACTCGCGTTTTGGATGTGTATTATTGTGTATTGAGGATAACACGAGGTGCTTTACGGTTTAGGTCCAAGATAGGTGACCCCGCGTATACTCTCGCAAGAGCATTAATCCAAATATTGAAGAAAATGGACCCTATGCTCCATTTTTGGATGTGAATCCGGACTATATGAAAGTGAAGCGAATATTACCTATCTAATCTGTGACGAAAGTTTAAAACTAAGTTAGCAGCTGAGTTAACTTAGTAAGCAGAGCATTTACCTTTCCAATCTGAATCTATTTGAATAGTGAGCATACTAATAGCTGAAAAATGTCATTAAATCAATTTGAGAAATCCTATAATTCGTACCACATTTCAGCCAGGAAAGAATGTCTCATTGAGAAGTGAATATATAATACTGCAAAGCTTAGAAACATTATATGTGCAAAAACGAAGGTCTTCATACTTCATGTAGTGTCAATCTCCTGGGAAATTACAACAGTGACTCAAACTATTGAGAGTCCGTGAACTTACTGCCAGTTATTGCCTTTCTTATTTCACTTCTACAACCACTCAACACCGAAATTGACTTCAGACTTAACGGTTAAGGCAATAAAACTGTATTTATTTGTAGTTCCTTATGATTGGAACGTTTACTTAAGTTGGATGAGCAAGTAGTGAGTCCTACTAAAGTTTGTGAGAATGGATGGTAGTATTTGTTTTTGGATGTTATTTTCATGCAAAATCTGCGTAAAAATCTGGATGAAATTTGGCTCAGTGACAGATTATATTGTAAATAGCGTCTAGAATTTAATGGAGCTATCACGGTTCATAAGATACGGTGATGGATGAATGGTGAGTGGTGACAGACAGACCGAAAGATGGATAATAGCACCTTAGTAATAGGGATGCCTATTTACCCTTTAGGTAAGAAACTCTAAAAAGCTATTGCAAGAGGTTCGGTATGCGTATAACACCAATTCCTGGCTGTTTGCTCGTGCTCAATATGAAACTGATAATCATCAGTCGCAGAGAGGTCGCCGACAAGGAGAGGTCTGCGCACTTGTCGCCGCCCGGGCCGGCGCCACTGAAGATGTCGACCGCAGTGATCAACGAAACGTCTGGAACGCAACTTTCATATGGACCACGGCCAAACACCCTTAAAGCAGTATATTCTACATAAAATCTATATCTTTACCACATCTCACCCAAACCTGTATCGAATTAACAAGTTCCTGTCGTTATTAGGGAACAAATGAAATTTAATGAAATGATCAAACATCAATCTTATCTAGGTATATCACAGAGAGTTTTTTTATTCATAATATAGGTAAGATAAAGTAACCGTATCTAATATCAGACCCAAAGCTTCTAAGTAGATGAGCTGGCGTGATAAATGGTCGTGAATCTGACGGCTAGTACCTCCAGAGTAATATTACTGCGAAGTTAACTTAGATTAATTTATTTCACCGCGGTCTCTGACTCATAATATTGTAAACCGTCATTCTAGGAAGCAATTTTATTAGAAAATTATATTTTTTTCTTAGTAAAGTTTATATGTTAACATCAAATTTCAAATATGGAAGATATCGCGAAGAATATGTCGCGAAACATACCTATAGTGAGTAGAATACGACACCATGTGACTAAACAAAGATAGATATAGGTTAAAGGCTGGTAACTATAGCACAGGATTTCCTCTTTTAGTTACCAGCTGTTCACTATCTGATAATTGTGTATCAAACCGCTAACCAAAATGTAATATTTGTAAAAAAAAAAGAAAAGAAAAGGATTTTTTATATATACCACTGGCAGACAAGCACGTGGCCCGCCTGAAACGCCGGTATCACCAGGAAAGTCATACTTGTGCTGCCGACCCTGTAAACACAGAGAGTTTCTGTGCGTAGAAGACAAAGCGGGAATCACCTTTGGTCTTCTCACTGACAGCACAAAAACTGTCTAGTGAGCTCTGGCTACCCTACACACCGCCGGGAACACAACACGAGGTTATTATGGCCGCGGTATTCAGAAGGGCGGAGGTACTTCTACAGTCGGACTGCTTTAATTGGACGGAAATACCGTTTCATACCTCCTAAAAACCTTTGCCAATCTATTCGTGTTAGTTTAGGTACTTGTGATGGTGCAATCGATGACGCTCTATACTATATAGGGTACAGTCAGCATTAAAACAATATAGCGAACCATTCAAGATTTATGTCACTGGTTCTCTAAACATAACATGGTTTTAAATTGAATATTGCGTTTGCATCAAGAAGAATACAATCACGCAATGACTTTTGTAAACTGTGCCCCGAGTAAGAAAAACATACGAATCCGTAACGCAAAGGTATCAAAAGAACGGAGCATTGTGATTGGTTCAGAGGCAGCCAATTGCAATGCTCCGTTCTCTCTCCGATACATTTACGTTACGAATATTATTCGAGTTCGGGGCACTGTAGTGTAAGACATGTTATTGGTTGTATAAAAAATTTTGACTAGCTAAGCACTCAATACGATCTTAATGCCTTGGTTTCTCTCCTTCCTGTTGACTGATTGAACTGATATTTAGTTCATAGGTTTAGTTCGCACAATAATACAATATAAATCAATAAAACAGTTTGATCTATCTGATGACTACCTACTTCTATTATTTTCGCGACAACACATCCATTTTTACCAAAATTATGGCTTGAAAATAACATAACATAGTCATGTAGGTACAAACTGTAGCGCATTTCAGTACACAGCATCATGAATGTAAGTGGGTAAGTCGGTCAAGGCCGAACTCAAACAAGGGCAGCCGTAAGTACCCAAAACTGAAAGCTTCTATGCAGCGGTTAATGGCGGTCGAGGAGGTTTGGGGTATAAAGAAAGGCATAAACTGAGAGCTATCATCACTGACTAACGTGGATGGGGTACTTTAGTTTATGTATTTAATACTAGCTGATGCTTGTCGCTCCGCTTGTATTGATGTCGGTTATTTTTGTCGAAGGGACACGTCAATAATGACTTGAAGGCCTGATGGCAAGTTGAAGGTAAGGTGACCACATTAGAGATACTTACCAACAATGTTAAAATAGTGGTCCCCAGCATAACGGCCTCATTAGATGGCTCACTTCCCGCTTATTGGACGAAGGTCTTGTAGGAAGAAGGAACATGTGAGCTGGTTAAGAATTTAAAAACTTTATGGAGCGCCAAATAAAAAGGGCATCGATCAGCTTGGTTGTTGTTGGAATTATTTGCACCGTATACACCAAAACCAAAGGCAAAATATATCTCCGTTTCTTCTCAATTGCAATCAAACATATCTAAACTGTGACTATTACTATTAAGCCTTTATGGCTGACGTACATTTTTAGGGTTCCGTACCCAAAGCGTCGGTAGCTTAGTGGTTAAGGAGTCGGCCTTACGATCGAGAGGTCGCGGGTTCGAATCCTGGCCATTACACTACCGACGTGAACCCACTCCTAGCACAAGCAATTTAGCTTAGTTGAAGGGGTTAGAGGGAATATTAGTAATTCCGATAATTTCGGTTGCTAATATTCTTTTTTTTTTAAAAAGGGTAAAAACGGAACCCTATTACTAAGACTCGCACTTGGCCGGTTTTCAACCAAGTTTAACTACATAATAAGTCGTTAATATGAAATTGCTGTTTTATTGAAGAAATTGGAGGAAACCCAATTTGCAGTACTAACATTTTTGCATTTTTTAGATTATTATATCATTGAATACATTGGGTGTGGTGGTTTTACGCCACCAGCGTGTCTTGTGATAGGCCTCTTCCAGCTGCTTACATTTTATGCTATTGTGTGCTCTTCTGGTCCCAATTGGGCCTCCTGTTCTCTTTAAATCATCCGCCATCTTTTGATCTGTCTTCTCCTTTTTCTTTTCAACTCTTGTTTTAAATATCTCCAATATTTAAACATAATTTGTTTGCCTACAATATATAGGTACCAGTTGTAGGGACGTGGCTATCAATATTGCTAGTTCGGTTTTTATTATTTGCTTAACGTGGTTTTAATGTTCTGTGGTTACAATAACTGTACAAATAAAAGCATAGTTTTAATATTTTCCATTAATAATTCTGAACTACAGTATCCGATATAAAAGGTATTGAATGCATTGCCAATAGTACACAACGTGCGGTTGTTATTCGATTTTGTCGATTCCATTCGATTAACGAGAGGCATGCTGCGGTGTACGAGTTAAATAATTCAATTATGAATTTACAGAGTACGCAATATTGGTTAATGTTTTATTGGATATCGTCATTTTATTAAAATTTTACAATAAACCATGTGTTGTGGTAAATCAGTTTAAAAAATTGTATTCATATTTTTCTTTTTGCCGATCGCATTATGTCGGACTCGAACGAACTAAAACTGTACGCTGCTAGGCCATCTCAGGATTGCCTGAGAATATACTTTATTTTTTATACAACTGAGGTGGCAGACAAGCACACGGCCCACCTGATGGAAAGTGGTTAGCGTGGCCTATGGACGTGTGCAACATCAGGGAGGTCACTCTCGTGCTGCCGACCCTATAAACATAGAGAGTTTCTGTGCCGGAAGTGGAGAAGACAAAGCAGGAATAGCCTTTGGTCTTCCTACTGACAGCACAAAACTTTCCAATGAGCTCTAGCTACCCTACTCATCGCCGGGACAACAACACGAGGTTATTATGGCTGCGGTATTCTGTAGGGCGAAGGTGCTTCCCCAGTCAGACTGCTCAATTGGACGCAAATACTAACGTGTCCTGCCTACCTTGTCCCCATCCGATATGTTTCGTTTATTGTTAAATACTTAAAAAAGCTTCTAAGCTAAGCGCCAAATATGCACTACATAAGTTCATCTATACTATAAACCTTCTATAAACTATAGTCAACACACAGACGAGATATTCTCCACAAGATATAACAAATAGAGATTAATTGCCAACTATTCAGCGGCTAACACTCCACCAAGTTGCGGGGGTAATAGTGCGCACTCTGCATGAAGAGCAATCAGGCGAGCAGCGAAACTATGCGCTAGTCAAGGTGAACGGAACAAGTTTGATGTAGTGAGCCTTTGTTTATGCGAATTACGGGAACACTCAAAGGGGAATAATGGAGTTCCCGAACGATAGAGGTTTTGTTATAGATTATATTTTACGAAACATTGAACGGAGGTTTAAAATGTGTCTTATGTTTTGAGTATGTGTAGTTGAAATTTTCAGATGTGAATTGATTTAGATTATAACTACCATGGAAATATGTTTTGAATTAGCATGTAATGAACTATGTAGGATAAGAAAGTGGTTCTAATACAGCTTGCGATGTTAAATGGTAGTCTAACTTTTAAACTCTCTCGTCGGGTAGACACCGGACAGTTTGCTTACAGAATAGGGACACTGTAAGTGTGGTATGTGACGGTACAAGGCGAATAGAAAATATTGAAAATGTGCGAGTAAATGAAGAACCTACTACCTCACGGATTCAAAGACGGTGGGCGTGCACCGTTGAACCAGACAGCCTGTGACCACGGCCGGTAACCTGGTCGAAACGTCAGGCAATCAAAGGTATTTACATCCCGTTCTCTTAATTATATATTAAGTGGTAGTGGTTTTAGTTCGTCTGTAATATTCCGTATCCGTATGAAAGAATGTCGTAGAGAATATTCATATGAACGAATACAAGAATATTGCGAGTTAAATCAATGAAAAGGACTTTAAGAAGCATCTGATGAGGCTGTGTAGCTGAAGGCCACCATCGTTGACAGTATCTGTAATGGTAACCCTCTTCTCTGATATTTCTTCTCTCAATACATTTATTGCAATATATAATGTAGTAGAGTTCTTCAGGTCGCCAAATTAGGCGTCAATATGGTTCCTTGGCCTTTGAAGGCAAAGGCAAAGGAAACATATTGACGCCAAAATTGTCTAGTTTAAAAAGGGAGCGAAATTTTCAATTCTTCCGAATATTTATTTCCTGTTAGCGATTTTTAGGGTTCCGTACCCAAAGGGTAAAAACGGGACCTTATTACTAAGACTTCGCTGTCCGTCCGTCCATCCGTCCGTCACCAGGCTGTACCTCAAGAACCGTAATAGCTAGACAGTTGAAATTTTTACAGATTGTGTATTTATGTTGCCGCTAAAACAACAAATACTAAAAACAAAATAATAATAATAATTAAGGCGGGCTCCCATACAAAAAAAACGTGATATTTTAGCCCTTTTTCATAGCTTTTAGTCTTTTAACTTTTTTTCTGGTACGGAAACCTTCGTGCGCGAGTCCGACTCGCACTTGGCCGGTTTATTTTATCACACAATCTGATCACAATGTCCCTTTTTCCTTAGAAAAGGGACACCCAAAGGATAAATTAGGTGATAAAAAGGGTTACTTTGATAATTCGATCTATAAGACCATCAACAATTTCTTAAATTTGCAAAGACATTTTCGGGAATGAAATACGGAATATACCTTGATTAGAAAGAATCCCACTTGAATACTTATGAAAGGAATTTTTATGACCTTGGAAGGTTTAAAACTGTTTATTAAATTTTATTTCGTTACTTTGTAAAATCAATTAAACCATCGGTCCCGGTTGCCATACGAAAGAAAGAAAGAAAGAAACGTTCATTTACCAGAATATGGTCACTACAGGTATTAAATTTTCTTGATCTGCATATTCTGCCAAGTGTGGCGTGCAAATATTTGATTGATAATAACATTGTACAATATGGTAATTTAAGATAATAAGATTTAACATAATAATAATTATAACATTAATAAGTGTAAATTATCAAAAGTAGCCAATATAGCAATGAGTCAATTTAAGGTCTGGAGTTATTTTCAATTTCAATAGTAAAATACAATCTATTAAGTACCTATGTCAAGGGTTGTAGTGTCAATTTGTTACTTATTATTTGTTATTTGTATACATTTTTCTATAGCTGATTATTTAATTAATTTGTCTTGAAGGAATTCCTTAACGTTATAATAAACTTTTTCTTGTAGAAGTTTGCACAATTCTCTGCGGAATCGCTTACATGGTAACTTTTTTAAATTATCTGGCAGGTGGTTATATAGTTGTATGGCCATACAGTATGAATTACGTTTATATAATTCTAGGTTAATTTGTGGTATTTCCAGACGATCTTTATGTCTGGTTCGGCTACCTTCTTTGTCTCCTAATTTTTTAAAAAGCAAGGAATTATTCTTCACAAAGACACATATTTCTAATATATACATACATGGCAATGGCAGAATTTGGTGTTTTTTAAATTGAGGTTTACAGCTGTCAAGGTGATCGCATTTGAACATTGCTCTAATGCATTTCTTTTGGGCAACAAATAATTTATCAAAGTCCACTGAGTTACCCCAGACTACGATGCCGTATCGTAATAAGGAGGATACATAGGCATGGTAAGTCATGATTGCAGCTTTTACATCTACTGTTTCTTTAACTCTTTTTAGAACAAAAATGAATCGATCAATCTTATTGATAGTTTTTTGTATATGTGGTTTCCAGGTACAATATTTGTCCACCGAGATACCTAAAAATACACACTCTTCAACATTATTTAAGGGCTGGTTATTGTATGCTATTTCTAGTTTAGGTATGTTAGCTTTGCATGTTTGAAATTGTAAAATATTTGTCTTATTAATGTTGATTCTAAGATTGTTTTCTTCTAGCCAATTTATTGATTTATTAATTGCTATTTTGACTTCAGATTCTAAAGTTTTAAAGTCATTACTTTTAACTATAAGAGTTGTATCATCCGCAAAAAGGATACATTTTTGATCGATTGCGTCAGGGAGATCATTAATGTACAGAAGGAACAAAAAAGGTGAGAGAAGGCCGCCCTGCGGTACCCCAAAATTGTTTTGTGAATAGGCGGATCTATAGCACTTTTGCTCATTCTGGTCAAATTTTGTAATTTCCACGCATTGGACTCTATTTTCTAGGTAGCTTTTAATCCAGTTATACGCATTACCCCGCAGTCCGTAGTTATATAGTTTTGACATTAGCGTATCATGATGAACAAAATCAAAAGCCTTTGTCATATCGAGGAATACACATGCTAACATGGCTTTGTCGTTTATGGCTTCTGTGATTTGTTTGAATAGAGAGAAACATGCTAATGAAGTGGAGCTTTGTTTTTTAAACCCATATTGTTCAGTCTTTAAAATGTTACACTTGGATATGAAATTTTCTATTTTATTGTACATAACTTTTTCAAATATCTTGGCTAATATCGGAATTAAGGTTATCGGTCTGTAGTTATTCATATTCGTCTTATCCCCTTTTTTATGTAGAGGTTTAACTATGGATTTTTTCAGGCGGGATGGGAATATTCCCTCTACTAATGACATGTTTATTATGTATGTGAGTGGGCCAAGAATCGAACATCTATGACAGTCGTTATGGAGTCAATATTTGCGTTTATTCGTGTCACTGGAGTGAACATTTGCCTTAACTGGAGCCAACTAAGACTACTTAAAGGACCCGGCACTACAGGAAGTAGGAAACATGTGAGCTGGCACGGCGTTCCAGGTATGCGGGTGACATCTAAGCCCTGCACGTGTTGTCCCGTGTAGGAAATGAGAGGTCGAGACTAATTGGAACAACTCATCAGAACATTCACTATGATGGAGATGGTAAAGTCTTCTTTTTCTTATACAAATCCACGCTGCCCTCACGTAATAAAAATACCGACTAAACAATTCTTTATTCGTATAGAAACTGCCTGATTACAAGCTTTTATTTAACTTGCAATGTATGTTTGTTCGGGTGGAATCTTACAACTCAATTTTAAGGCACTTGCCCTCAACCGATTGAGCTGAAATTTGGTATGCACGTTCAGTTCGGATGACAATGCAAGAAAAAAAAAACAAAAAAGATTGTTTTTAAAAAGGTTTTTTCCTATTTTAATCGTTTTTTTTTTCACCTAACCTACCTAAAAAGTACCTGACGTCGCCGCGCCAGGATGCTCTGCTCAAGAATAAGGACTCCGGTCGGGTCCGAAACTAGTCGGGCTTATCCAGACGATTTACGTGAGTATAGCCGTAATAAATTTTTCTAATTAAATAATTCTTTTTAACGTGCTACGAGAGTTGATAAATTAGATAGTTACTAAGCAGGTATATTAAATCGGCTAATATCGGTCATGTATATAGTTCATTGCCTGCCAATCAAGCGCTTAATGTAGTGCGTGACGTCGCAATATCGTATTCAGAGCCTGCTTCCAGATGGGTGAGCTGATGCAATTGCGTCCAAAGCATGTCAAGCGTAAACCGTATAATACGCCTACGATTGACTCAACCAGGGCACAACTACTCTCTTAATTAATGTTCTAGCTCGAAGTATGATCTTCCAAGACTACAATAAGGCGTCAAGAAGGTCCCTACATGGTCGGCAGTATAGTAGCAGAGTATGATGCCCCTGTTGTTGCACACGTCCATAGGCCTCGGTAACCCCATTAAGTGGGCCGTGTGTTTATCTAATACCTGAGTGGTATAAAAATGAAGAAAATGCGTGCACTATTATAATAAATTAGTAGCAGGTGTACCAGCTTAAAGATATGATTACGAAGGTGACACTCGAGACGCGCGCAGCAGATCGCGTAATTCATTGCGGCTTCTCAATGTCCCTTTTATCTGTATCGAAGTTTCACAAGTAATGTATGCGCTGTATCTGCTGCATGCGTCTGCAGTTGTCGTATGCGGTCAGCATCGGAAGTGAGACTGGCTTAGCCTTGTAGGTCTTACAGCGTTTTCACATTGTCCGATATCTGAAATCGGAGGAAGTCAAATGTATGACATATGTATCTCCTTTTCACATTGCCCGGCCCGATATCGGTTATCGGAGCCAACATCACTGTTTTGGCACGATATCGTATAGCAAAGAGACTTAAACAGCGACTGCAAGCAATTTTCAACATTAATGACATTTTCTTAGTTACGTGTCTTTTCGTGTTAAGTGATGACGTTGATCTTGAATTTAAGGAAAGAAACTCATCACCATATCATGTCAATAAGGACGAAATTTGTTTCCCCTTTTTTATTCATCTCTAGCACCTCTACCTTGTCTATGCTTTCGAGCCTATTGGCGTCCAACTCCGATATCGGATATAGGTAGTCGAGTAGGGTCCCATACACCCAATCTGGATGTATCTGTTGATCACTAAATATCTTCAAAAGTCCTGGTATCTAAGTACTTATGCGCTGTAGATTCACCCCAGTGATCCCTATTTCGAGTGTAAGGTGGTATTTTGCGTGCGGTCAGTGGCCATTAGGTTAGCAGAACGCTCTATTGCGTTTCACAAACCTTGAACTTTTCAGTCCCCTGCTATAAATATAGATAATGAGTAATAATAATATATGCCACATTATAAATACGAGGATAATATTGAGAGAATCGAAGGAGAGCATGAAGTCTCAGCAAGACCTTAGCGGTGAAAGTAACCTCATCTACAACCCGGAACAGGGACTGACTGACGGACAAGACTCTAGTGCAGGTCTCATCTTTTGGTTTATCACTTACCTTGAGTTATCAACTCTAATGACAGCAGCAATAATATATTACCATCGATTGGCCAAATCATGTTTATTTGCTGACGTGCCAACCTCATTGATGTATATCAAGACTTACCTGAAACAAAGATAAAACAAATCTAAGTAAATTTGGAGTGAATAACATATCAAAGACTTTCAATAAATAAGTAACGAAGACGAAGTGTTTCAGAGAAAAGAGTGAATTTACTGCACTCTATTTGATTACTTACCTTAAACTAACTTAAAAGTAAAAATCTCGGAGCGACTTTAAAAAAAAGAAACACGACATATTAAACAAACTATTTATTATAGTGGTTCGATTGCAGCGGTTTTTAGTCTTCAGAAAGAGTTTCTAAACACAACAATATTAATAAACAGTGTTTTTAATTTATCAAGGTTTTTACGTTTAGTGAAGTACCTAACGCAATGGAGTAATAAGAAATTAATATAAGTACACTAGCTGACCCGGCGAACTTCGTACCGCCAATATTTTTCCGCCCGCGTGGCGTCAGATCCCGTTCCCGCTGCACCCTCTACTATATTAAACTAGTATTATACATATAAACCTTCCTTCCTTAAAGTAAACCGCATCAAAATCCGTTGCGTAGTTTTAAAGAATTAAGCATACAAAGGGATATAGGGACAGAGAAAGCGACTTTGTTTTATACTATGTAGTGATGATGTGTACATGGATCCCGACATATATATGTCGCCGCCAACTAGCTTAATCAACCGTTCAATTAACTGCCTAGGCTGTTAACTAAACAGCGCCATTCAATTAACGGCCTGAATAATATTCAGCCGTAAAGTTTATTGTAACATTTAAAAAACTGACTGGCTACGACAGAAAATTACATACAGACATATACTTACAAATGTTAATCCCCAAAGGGGATATTCAGAGATGTATTCACAGAAAATTAGTGATAGATTTATTGAGAAAGCAGCGCAATCTGACTTGGATAGGTTAGGTTATAAGGCTAATGCGGGAGCGGACGAGAGGAGTTGAGCTCCGTCATCGATCCTAGCCATTTGCCTAGCCGTTTAATCAGAATCACTGAATAATTCAGTACTTTCTTCACAGTTCTTCATGTAGCTTGGCTAGGGTGACAAACGGAGCCGCCTGTCACCCTCACAGGCCAAGATGGTAACGCGATGCGCGCTTGCCCTTATCCAGGCAAGATAGGGATACCGTAGTCCCACACTCGAGGGTCAGCCGGCGTGCGAAGGATATGCCAGTGGCAATCTCACTTCCGGCAACAAAAGACGGCGTTCGGTTTTAGTCGGTTCGAGTCCGACATAATCACCTTCGCTGGCTCCAGCAGGAGGGAATCCGTGGGGATTTGTGCATCCATTCATTTTCATCTGGTAAAAGTATAGAGGTCTGGTAGAGGTGTAAAGCGACGGGAGCAAATGGCACGCCGCCGCCTCTTTCTGCGAGCAGGTAATGCGCGCGAAAGAGGCGGCGGAGAGGGAGCGGGAGAGAACCCTACCCCCGAGTTCCGCAGTCTGCGGCGTCCACGCCGCAGACTCGTCTACGCCCGGGACTACCGACCTCCATGATCGGGGCCTGAGGACGGCAGATGGCCGACTCGCCGTCCTTACAGAAGCAGGCCGTGGCGGAGGCGTGTCGTGTGTGTCCTACACATGCTTGCCAACTCACCGACGCGGGATATAACCCGACCCCACCAGGCGAGGCCGCGGTGGCGGCCAATGTCCGCCGGCAACCCTGGGGTTATCCTTTCGAGGGCTTACCCGGGGTGCCCGGCAATGGACACTGGGGAAGGACACCGTGTGGTTTTAGTCGGTCCGATTCCGACACGCCCACCCCATCGTCGGCACCGACGGGGTGAAGCCCGTGGGGGTTTCCACACGTTAAAAAAAAAAAAAAAAAAGAGGTGTAAAGCTTGTTTCGATCTTTTCAGCATCAGCCAAGTTTTATTTTTTTTAATTTCTTTTTATTTATAGGTACTTTTTAGTAAATGTAATCGTCTTCTTATTACCCCCATTTTGATACTCGATAAGTTTGAGTGAATTTTATTTTACCACATATAGCTTTTGTTTATATTTTATGTACAATATATACCTTTCATTTGAGATAATGAATTATTGAAATCCGTACGGTGGTACAGAAGATATGAGGTAATTAAGAATGTTACAGAAATATTTTCCGTGTAAACTACTACGTGTAAACTACCCTACGTGTTAGGAGGACATAATTGTCACTACATTGTCTATGAATATAGTCACTACCAGTTTGAACGACCATTGTTCAAACAATGTAAACAAAACTCCAACTGATAATGTATTCACAATAACTTATATAGTTGACCCCAACACGAATATTCAAGTTATCAGATTACTGACATGATAGGTTTTGCGTCTATATTGACAGCCAACCAATGATTGGTACAACAGTAACTACGTTTGAAAGAAAGTAATGAAATGTACAATATACTGATTCCGGGCTATTTGGCCGTGGTCCATATGAAAGTTGCGTTCCAGACGTTTCGTCGATCACTACGGTCGACATCTTCAGTAGCGCAGGTGTGTGATGAGTGCGTAGAACTTGCCTCGTCGGCGACTTCGCTGCGACTGATATTGAATCTGGAGTCGCTCACGTATAAAATAATGAAACGTATGGTGCTAATAATCTGTGAAAGTTGGTGCAGATGTTTGTTCGTCAATCATGCTGAACGGATCTGGCTAAAATTTTGGTCAGGGATATATTATTGTCTGGAGTAACAGGCTATATCTGTCTAAACGTAGAATAGGTTCGTTTGAGAATTACATAGGAGCGGAGCTGCTGGTACCTAGTAAAGTATAAATACCGGGTGTAAGGTGAACGCTCCCGAAGTCGAAGGACCGTTGTAGTACTCCCGGTATACTACATATTGGCATATTTTTTTTCGTTACGGTGAAAAAAGAATCTTTTTTTTCAGCATTATTTATTCTCCATCATATTAGGAAAGTTCCATGAAACGACAATTTCATAAAAAAAACATAGCTACAAAAAAGCAGGTGTTTGGAGCCATTTGTTTTTTATGTAGTGATATTTTATAAAATTGTCGTTTCATTGAGCTTTCCTAATACGATGGCAAATAAATAATGCTAAAAAAACGAAAAGAAAAATATTTAAAAACCACATTGAAAAGGTATTAAAAATGAATATTTAGTATTACCGGAGTACTACCAGGGGCTTTCAGCTTCGGGAGCGTTCCCTTACACCCGGTATACTAAGTAATCCGTAGAGCCAATGCTTATAATGTATATTAACATGTACTATACATGTATATCAACGTGCTCAGCTCGTAACATTCTGAAACATTCTTCGCTGCCTTCACCCATCAATTATTTAGATATTCATAAGGTAGTTGATTATATTGATTTCTAACAACTTTTAGTCTTTCTTAGGTTAATTGGTTGATTTGTATATTGCTAGCCAACTTTGTGCGAAACAAATCTATTGAAATATTTTTTTCGTACTTACCGAATGACAATCATTTTTCAATTTAGTTATTGTTTTGTACATTTGTCGATTTAGTTCATTTAAACATAACTTTTTACGCTTTAAACAAGAATCCATACTAATATTATAAATGTGAAAGTGTATGTGTGTCTGTTTGACCCTATTTCACGCCTAAACCACAAAACCGATTTTGATGAAATTTGGTATAGGGGTAGATTAGACCTTGAGAAGGGATATAGGTTATGTTTGATCGCGATTACCGATATACACGCGGGCGGAGCTGTAGACAAAAGCTAGTTACAAAATTAATAAAAAAATTGAAAGCGTTAGTCCCGAATACATTCAAAACTTGCACTGACCGCCTGACACGCTCTCCTACTCTTCCTCTTCATTCAGCTCATCTAGGCTTTTGCGAGAGTGACTACCAACTAACAACATAATTCCAAAAATTCGAGAGCCAGATCCTTTTTGCTAAACAGCAGGTGTACATACCTATTAGGAGATGAGGATATCTTAGGCCCCGAAGCTCAATGCATATAAAATTACAAAACGAAAGCATAAACTATTCCCTAATAATTTTAAATTAATTAACCCCTGAACCTGCGGCCACACTAGCGGCAGCGTCGCCGTGTCGCGCGGGCAGATTGCCGCATATTAAATTCACGCGACAATGAGGCGCGTAATTGCCACGCGTTGCCGTGACGACCGGTACGCTCTAGTGGGCTGACACATCATATTCTGTCCTCCGTGGCGATACGGAGGTATGATACGTCGAGGGACGTGTACGAAGTTATTGTTGAAATTTCGTGACAATTATACGGTACAACTGTCATGTTTAATTAATAAAGTATTCATTTACACTTAGTAGTAACGAGTTGGCTATTAATTGCTTTGGTTTTTTTTTGTTTTGATATAATTGTACTGCCTCATAATTTGTTAATTGCAATTATTTGTAAATATTGTTTATGGTGTACAATAAAGAGTATTGTATTGTATATGTATAGTAAAATATGTTGAAAAATAATTTATAACAAGCATCGCGGTAACACTTACGTAAGTCCTAATCCCGTGTAAATATCGGAATGAAAATAGCCTGTTGCTCAGGGATAATATAATGGTGAAAGAATTTAGAAATAAGTCCCGCGGCTTTCGAATTTATTCCTTGCAATCATATAAATCTTTACACACAGCCATAGGTCAAGGTAAGTGCTTCTCATCAGATAAGCAGCGTATTCGTATACCAACACCAAGTGCCATATAAAAAAAAACGAAGTATTAAAAATTAAAGACATGAAATCAAAAGCTTGGCGTTTTTTAATGTTTGTTAAACACACAAATATAAAATGTACACGATTTTAACTCTCTCTCATTTATTAAGTAAACGAGGCTCTTTTATTCTGACTGCGGAGGTGTCAGAAGCACATTTTTGAGTACAAATGGTGAGGCGTAAAAGCTTTACTTGAGACATCTTCCAAATTGTCAATTTTGTTAAAATTATACTTTATAATAGTGTAATTTTTTCTGTTGAAGAAATATTTCATATTCAAACATGACGTTAACCAAAAGCTTTTTTTATAGAAAGTTTTAGAGTTGTGGTGGTTGATTCCTTGGAATGTGTTTAACATATACCTATGGCGACCATAACATTTCAATAACTTAATGCCTTTAAATCTAAATCTGCGGACCGATTTGAATAACTAAAATTAAAACGCTTAACGTTAAATAACCTATGTTTAAAGTACCTAAAATCTAAACACCTATTGGTTTCGAATACCTAAACCACTAATACCTACGTACTAAATATCTAAATTTGAAACATTATGTTTAAAATGTCTAATGTTAAAACAACAAAGGTTGATATACCAACATTTAATATCAATTAAGGTCAAAATACCTAAAAATAAAAGGTTTATTGAGAAAGCTGTACAATCCGACTTGGATAGGTTAGAAGGCATATGCGACAGCGGAGCGTAGCGTCCCGCATAAGGCCTTCGTGGTGTTTTTTTTTATGACCATGCAAAATAAATCCATTTAGCTATTATTTCATTAAATGGCTAGGCAATTAATTAAACGTTTATGCCTTTATAAAGCTATTGTCAATTAGAAGTTATTTATTAGGGTTTATTAGTTTTATTCTAAAGGACATTATGTGTTTATGTCATTATGCGTTTCTAACATTATACTGTATAAAATTATGCTTCATAATTATTATGCCAATGTAATTTATGTCTATATATTTTATGCTTTTCATTAGTTAACCATCAATTTGTCATTTGAAGTTTTGGGTATTTTAAAAGTAAGTCAAACAACGATTAGGTATTTAGATTTTAGGTTTTCTAAAGGTAGGTTGTTTAACTTTAGGCTTTTTAAATTTAGGTATTCAAAAACGTGGCCATTTTAAACTTTCGGTATTTTAAATATAGGTCAAACAACCATTAGGTATTTCGATTTTAGGTATTTTAAACATTGGTTATTTATAACGTTAAGGATTTTAATTTGAGTTATTCAAATAAGTACGTAAAAATACAGAGTTGTAAAATCTTGAAATCAACTTTCAAACAAAGTATAAATAATGGAAATAGCTATTAAATTGCAGGACGAATTAGCGAACTCATGAATTTGTAGCAAAAGTTGGGCAATTTCATATGTAACGACCTATTATATAAAAATCAATTGCTGTTCGTTAGTCTCGCTTAAACTCGAGAACGGCTGAATGGATTTATCTTATCTTGTTCTTGAAATGTGTGTGGAGGTCTCGGGAAGGTTTAAACGGTGAGATGAGAAATTGCAACTTTTTTATTGATTAGAAGGTGGTACTAAGTTTGCCGGGTCAGCTAGTTATTTATATAATAATAACTATTATTTTCAAATGCATTCCGTAATATCTACACACTTTTTGCCTTCCTTATACACACATTAAACCCCTGTCCCATGTAAACAAAAACACATCTCTCCATAATTAAAGATCTCGACAAAGTGCGGGCGCACATAATCTCTCAAATGGAATTTACAAAGCGTGTGTTATGAACGTAGATAGATATCGTGCCTTTTGTGCGCGGTCGGACAAAGGGACTCGCGGGCGACAGTGTGGCGGCGGCTTTATGTCCTAATTAACATCACCATTGTACATGATGATGGAATTCAACAGGCTATCATCGTATATTATGATGTCTTTGTGTCTTTTGAGTCAGAAGAAGGAGTGCGTGGGATGTGATTTTGTGAGCCAGAGGAGACATGTATGTGTACGTATGTAAAAAGTGTAAGGATATGCGGGTGATGTTTGTCCCATACAAATATACGTATTCCTCTGTTTTCCCTTGGAGAAATCTATTAGTTTCACACATTATTTATCTTAAGTTTTTTATGTTAGATTAGTTTGTTTTAATTAATGATTATAAATAACAACTAGTAAGCAACAGAGAGAAAGGATGGACACTGCCACCAGCTTGGAAACCGGCCTTGAAATGCACGTACCACGAATGGGAATCGAACCTGGAATGCGACACAGTGAGCGCGTTACGCCGCACTGCTGAACCACCGAGCGATGTCGATGACGACACGGACACAACAGCGAGGACTGCCGAACTGTACCCCCTCCCCCCCCCCCCTCCGCTATCCGAGCGCGCGCGACGGCAGCGCCAACGTTGGGAACGCATTAAAGCACCTGACGTCGCCGCGCCAGGATGCTCTGCTCATGAATAAGGACGCCGGTCGGGTCCGAAACTAGTCGGGCGTATCCTGACGATTGACGTGAGTATAGCCGTAATAAATTTATCGAATTGAAAAATGGCTTACGATAGTTTCTATATGAAAGCTAGTAAGGAGCTTTCTCATAAAAAACCCCATACACAAAACCTCCAAAAAATAAGAAATATAATATGTTGGTTAATCTTTTATTTTCAATATGGGTACATAGTCTTATTTTGAATCAAGCGTCGTCGTATCGGGGTGAATCTTACTGGAGAAGCACTCCGATCTGGTAACGGGACGATCCGCGGTCCGCCGAAATGACAACGACGAAAATACCTTGAAAAAAAGTTAAAAGAGGGAGGAGCCCATGAACTAAGTTAATAGTGGACAAAGTCATCCACTTGAAAGTGTGACAATGGGCAACTGAACCCGTGGGCTTAGTGACCTAGGAGTTTAGTTAGAGTTTAGTTACCCTGGCGTCATAATACAACTGACGCGTGTAAAACTTTGCACACATCCAATACTAGCTTTTGCAAACGGTTCCGCACGCGTGGATATCGTTTATCACGACCAAACCTAGCCTATGTCTTTTCTCAAGGTCTAATCTACCCCAATAGCAAATTTCATCAAATTCGGTTCAGTGGTTTGACCGCGGTAGCCTAGTGGTATGGGTAATGGACTGCTGAGACGAGGTCTCGGGTTCGATCCCAGGTTTTCCATAGCACACACCTATGACTTTTCGATGCTTTTCGAAGTTATATTAACTTAACTTATTAACTTATTATTATTTATAAGTGCCCAGTTAATGGCAATAGGCTCGCCACCTATTACATTGGGACCTAAACATAAACCGGCGAATTGTGGGTGCTAGCACCTCTGCCTACCCCTTCGGGGATAAAAGGCGTGAGTTTATGTTATGGTTTGGCCGTAAATGGTGTACAAACAGACACGCACACACACACACTTTCCCATTAATAATATTAGTACGGATATGGATATTCGAGCACAAACTAAGTGAATTAAATGTAGCGGAAATCGACTTCGCACCCTCTTAGAGTTGGGCCCCAAGATGGCAACAGCTAAGAATTAATTGCACTTCGCATCGCGTGGGGCGAAACACGAGTCAGTTTCACTTATTGTCCGCACAATACTGTAAATTAATTACTGTGGTACAGTCAGTAACAGATCGATCTTGGAAACGTACTCAAAATGATCTTAATTTTTAGCTGATTGTTCTAATATTTGGTAAACATCCTTTTTTTACGTGTGGGAATACCCCACGGATACCCTCCTCTTACTCAGGAGCCGGAGGGGGTGGTTACATCGGATTCGAACCGACTAAACCGCACGCCGTCTGTGGGTCGCAGTGCAAGGCCAAAGGTTAGGTAGCTAGTGCATATTACTCGCACCCCGGCTGACTCAGGGCTATCTCTCTTGCTGGGGGACAGGCGGCTTCACCTGTCACCCCCAGGCCCGCGCTCATGGCGGACGGAGGTCATTCATCGACCCCCGACGCTCGAGTTGCCTTAGTCGGCGGGCAGTTTAGTCCGGAGAATAATACAATTTTAAATCAATAAAACATTTGAATTGTTTTCTTATTACCTTCGTTCATTGTGCGCAAAATCTCCACGGATACAAAACCGGTGGGTGAGGTTATTTTGAACTTGAACCGACTTTGTAATCAAGATCGTTCAGATGCTAACTGTACCACTACTACAGTACTACTACTACTAGTAAGAAAGGTCTTTTGCTTCGAGATTATTATGTAGGTGGATACCGATCATACTTACACAATTAGATGTCGTACAATACATACCATTGACGTAAACTCTGGTACAGTTATCTTCTCGGTAGAACCAACTTACCGAACCAGCGAAAGAATCATTTTCAAATGATTCATTTACTTTATTTAATATTCTATTAATAATTTCTTGACATGACTGTAAAATTTTGGCGTTCATATGTGCTCTTTATGAGCCTAAACTGAATAAACGAAATTGATTCTTTGATTCTTAAATTTTTTGATTCTTGAAAGGCTCTACTAATTAAATGTTACGGGGAAAGACAGCAGTCAAAAAAGCCATAATAGCATATAATGTAAAGGATCATGAGAGCTCAAAAGTCTAGCACCTTTTATCTTTGAATGCAACCGGGCAAAAATCTATGTGTGGTGATTGCTCCTTTTAATTGTAAAACACTGAGCATATACACTGAAAACATTGAAAGGGGGTAGGACACGACGGTATTTTCGTCCAAATGAGCAGTCCGACTGCGGAAGTACCACCGCCCTACAAAATACCGCAGCGATAATACCCTCGCGTGTGTTCCCGGCAGTGAGTAGGGTTGCCAGAGCTCACTGGAGAGTTTTTGTGCTGTCAGTGGGAAGACCAAAGGCTATTCCTGCTTTGTCTTCTACACTGACGGCACAGAAACTCTCTGTGTTTACAGGGTCGGCAGCACGAGTGTGACTCCCTTGGTGTTGCATACGTTCATAGGCTAAGGTAACCACTTTCCATCAGGTGTGGCCCACCTCAGGTATATAAAAAAAAAACTAACTTTTAAGTGCATTGACATGACAAGTTAGGTAAATTAGACAATATTTTTCACATAATTTTTAGGCATATCTAATTGAATTGGCTGAATATACTTCATCCAATTGTTTTCTGTCTCACCCCATTGCATCTGCAGATTGTATCAAGCAAGTCACGCTAGTACAGCACTATAAGCTTCTAAAGCTTCTATAAGCTTCTATATGCTTCAGTAACCACATCAAATCAGCAGATTCAAGCCAAAATCGTATAAAAAACTTCACTAACATACACTTCATTAGTACAAAAACTACTACAAAAATTCCTCTCTTATTGCAACATTTCCCAGCTCTGTGTTTAGTTCATTTTCAGTTATTTCTGTGTTAATCCGTTAAGACTCCTGAGGCAAGGCATTATCTGTACGTTGCATAATGAATGTGTTCCGGGATAAAACCTTGGGCCTTGTTCCCTATACTCTGATTCTAAAGGAATCTAATACATTACCAGGAACACTCGGTATGTATAGTGCTCTTTTAAGTGCTATTTTTTTAAATCTGGGAATATGTTGTTTAGCAGAAACATGATTGTATAACTGGTTTCTTGAATGCATAGAAAACAAAAAATCGTACTTATATTTTAAACGCGAGAATTTGTAAGTATGGGTGTATTGATGGAGGTTTGTTCTCTTTTACGTAAAAACTACGGAATGGATTTTGATGCAACTTTAAAAAAATATAGCTTATACATCAGAATAACACATAGGCTACAATTTATAGCGATAACCGATATTATAGGGATAACCGATATTATAGCGATAACCGATATTATAGCGATAACCGATATTATAGCGATAAGCGACATCCACATGGGCGGAGCCGTGGGCACAAGCAAGTAATTCATAGATAGAAAATAAATATTACATAGCGCTACAAAATCAAAGTTTGTTTTAATGACGCCTAACGTCCGGTTCACATTATACCAATAGCATTCTCTCCAGCGAGAGAATCCAGTGTTGGAATGTTATTGGAATAATGTAAACGCTGTGAATTTGATTCCAGTCCAGCGGATTTTTCAAGACCGTTTAAAACACTGGAATCTTGTGATGAACACTATAATCCAGTCCAGCGCTGGACTGGATTGGATTATAGTGTTGTGTGTAGTGGATTGATTACTGGACAAGAATAATAATTTGAAACCGGTATTAGGATAATAGCGTGGTTGTTATATAGCCTATAGTCTTCCCCAAGAACACAACATTTTTTTCAAATTATCCATGTAGTTTCAAAGATAAGCTTTCAGACAAAAAGAACTCTTGAATTTCATTATTTCACAATAGTGTTCTTATTTTGTTATAATTTTCATCATCATATTCAAACCAAACGAACAAACGGCAATCAAACCTTTAACGCAGCAGCGTTCGAGTACCAGGGCGTCAGAAAACTCTGTCAGGTAGAAATATAATGTTAATTCGTAATACAATACCACTATTACTTCGTATTGTGTTTCCGGCGGTGAGTAGGGTAGCCAGAGCTCACTGGAGAGGTTTTGTGCTGTCAGTGGGAAGAACAAAGGCTATTCCTGCTTTGTCTTCTACACTGACGACACAGGAACTCTCTATGTTTACAGGGTCGGCAGCATGAGTCTGACCTCCCTCATGTTGCAAACGTCCATAGGTCACAGTAACCATTTTCCATCAAGTGGACCGTGTGCTTGTCTGCCACCTCAGGGGTATAAAAAAACACACCTCTTCTAATCGATTACTGAAACAATGAATTTGTTGACTACCAGCGATACACTCGAACCCTGTTGTTCAACACTGTGCAACATTTCCACCATATTTTATTCCGTTACAAGGCCGATTGAAATTCGAAGCACAAAGTGAATATGACAATACACGTGTCATTTATTTGTGACGGCACATCGTGCCTGTGACGTAAATGCAAAAAAATGCTTTGTATTTATTATCTGGCTGTCAGAGTTTTCCAGCTACCAATATTTTTGTCTTTATTTTATATTTTAGTATACTAGTAGAAGAGTGTAGCCAAGTAATAAAAGTCAACTGAGAGATATTCAGCGTCAAGTGGAGTGTGGATACCCTCCCTGCACTACTGACTATGAACCCTGGTTACAAAATAGTTGAAGGTTACTGACTCTTTGCTGTCTGTGCCATAATGACCATATTCTCGCGCCTATGTTACTGGCAAACTGTGATTATATACTCTGGACTAGCAACGGTCGGTGCCTTCAAGAATCAACCAGAGAAATTCATGGAGGAGGTCTCTCTGCATGTGTCTTATGAATTCAGCTGCCATTTTCAATTGATCAGCCTGATTAAATAAACATATTTAGTTGCTAATTCTGAACAAAAATACTTCAATCGCTTGGTAGCGGATCGCAGACCTACGATTACAAAAAAAAGTTTAATCAAATCAGTTTAAGTGGCCAGTAATAGTCTCTTTTACATTTCACATCTCTAAGACGGGCATTAGAAGGTTGTTTCAGGGTCGGCAGCACGAGTGTAACGCCCCTGGTGTTGCATACCTCCATAGTCCACGGTAACAATTTTTCATCAGGTGGAAAGTCTGCCACTTAAGTTGTATTTAAAAAAAAAACGGGTTGCATTCCGGGCGTGCCGGCAGAAGTTAAAGCAATTTTTTTTTCTTCGTTATATACATAGAAAAAGATTAAAAGAACATACCATACCATACCATACCTATAATAAAGCGCTAATCATAGAACGTATCACTAATTTTCTGCTAATTTTCTGTCAGAAGAAATTAATAAATTTCAAAAAAAAAACACAAAAAGTAATAAACTACAAAATGAAAAAAAAAACACAAAAAGTGTCAGAAGGCCAGGTTTGAACCTGGTACTATCTGAAACCATAAGGACTTACAGTCGAAGCGCTTACCGCTAAGCTACGAAGCTATTTATCGTATCTTGCAAAATAGACAGTCTGTAGCTAATGTTGTATGACGTCAATCGTCGGTTACGGTTCAAAGGTCAAGAGATTCTGACGCGATTTTAACACTTTTTACCCATCCGACGCCGCTAAAGAAGTTTTCACTTCAAAAAACATATGTAGTACTTACTACGCGATTAAACGTAACAAGGCCACTGATGTACCCTCGTAATACCCGTTTTATCGCCACATGCCATACAAAAGCTTTCAGTACAAATAACAACAAATCTGTGCGCCACAAAAACGCTTCACAAAGAAATATAAAACCCTCCTGGTGGCCTAATTGTCGACACGTGCCCTCTATACCCTAATTACCCAGCCCTTGGCAAACCTGGCATATATTGGATATAATTGGAATCTCCAATATACCTTTATTATTATCATAAAAGGGCCTTCTTGCCGTTTCATTTTGCGAGAGTAATAAGCCGGATTCTGAGCTGCTTATGAAATGGTACAAAAGTACCTTGAAAAAATATATATTTCATCATTTTGTCTCAATTATTATAAAACGGTGAATCAAACGAACTTGAAAAAAATGCTCGTATTTCGATAATAAACTTGGGCTATACAAGGTATGACCAAATTTTGGTGGATGATGGTTTTCTTAAGCACCTAAAATATAGGGGTTTTCAAGAAGGTCACGGTCGGCACCATGAGTGTATCGACCATAGTGTTGCACACATTCTTAGGCCAAGTTCACTCTTCGGTAAACGATCATTGGGTTAAGTTACCTAGTCGAAGGTAATCGAAGGGATGGATGACCGTTTAATGGTGCTACTTCTAAACGCTTCTGTGCTTACGGCACGTTAAAAGTCGGTCCCGCCAGAGTTGTTAGGTCACGACAGGCCTACATATTCGTATATGGGCGACCTGAGCAACTCTGTTATAGTTTGGCCACTAACCATACGAAAAGAAGAAGAATAGGCCACGGTGATGGGCCACCAACAATCACACAGCCCACCTGATGGAAAGCGGTTACTGTGGCCTATGGCTTTTTCTTATGTTGTCCGTACATATCCTGTATTTCTTTGGTGTACTTTATCTGATCTTATCTTATATGGACGTGTGCAACACTAGGGGAGTCATACACTCGTGCTACCGACCCCGTTCGAGAAAGTAGAAGACAAAGCAGGAATAGCCGTTGGTCTTCCTACTGACAGCACAAGAACTCTCCAGTGAGCTCTGGCCACCCTACTCACCGCCGGGAACACTGTCTGCAACCTAAGTGGGAATAAAAAAAGCAAAAAAAAAAAACTGAAAATCTCCACGGATACAAAACCGGTGGGTGAGGTTATTTCGAACTTGAACCGACTTTGTAATCAAGATCGTTCAGATGCTAACTGTACCACTACTACATTACTACTACTACTAGTAAGAAAGGTCTTTTGCTTCGAGATTATTATGTAGGTAGATACCGGTCATACTTACACAATTAGATGTCGTACAATACATACCATTGACGTAAACTCTGGTACAGTTATCTTCTCGGTAGAACCAACTTACCGAACCAGTGAAAGAATCATTTTCAAATGATTCATTTACTTTATTTAATATTCCATTAATAATTTCTTGACAAGACTGTAAAATTTTGACGTTCATATGTGCTCATTATGAGCCTAAACTGAATAAACGAAATTGATTCTTTGATTCTTAATTTTTTTGATTCTTGAAAGGCTCTACTAATTAAGTGTTACGGGGAAAGACAGCAGTCAAAAAAGCCATAATACCATATAATGTAAAGGATCATGAGAGCTCCAAAGTCTAGCACCTTTTATCTTTGAATGCAACCGGGCAAAAATCTAGACGTGTGGTGATTGCTCCTTTTAATTGTAAAACACTGAGCATTTACACTGAAAACATTGAAAGGAGGTAGGGCACGACGGTATTTTCGTCCAAATGAGCAGTCCGACTGCGGAAGTACCACCGCCCTACAAAATACCGCAGCGATAATACCCTCGCGTGTGTTCCCGGCAGTGAGTAGGGTTGCCAGAGCTCACTGGAGAGTTTTTGTGCTGTCAGTGGGAAGACCAAAGGCTATTCCTGCTTTGTCTTCTACACTGACGGCACAGAAACTCTCTGTGTTTACAGGGTCGGCAGCACGAGTGTGACTCCCTTGGTGTTGCATACGTTCATAGGCTAAGGTAACCACTTTCCATCAGGTGTGGCCCACCTCAGGTATATAAAAAAAAAACTAACTTTTAAGTGCATTGACATGACAAGTTAGGTAAATTAGACAATATTTTTCACATAATTTTTAGGCATATCTAATTGAATTGGCTGAATATACTTCATCCAATTGTTTTCTGTCTCACCCCATTGCATCTGCAGATTGTATCAAGCAAGTCACGCTAGTACAGCACTATAAGCTTCTAAAGCTTCTATAAGCTTCTATATGCTTCAGTAACCACATCAAATCAGCAGATTCAAGCCAAAATCGTATAAAAAACTTCACTAACATACACTTCATTAGTACAAAAACTACTACAAAAATTCCTCTCTTATTGCAACATTTCCCAGCTCTGTGTTTAGTTCATTTTCAGTTATTTCTGTGTTAATCCGTTAAGACTCCTGAGGCAAGGCATTATCTGTACGTTGCATAATGAATGTGTTCCGGGATAAAACCTTGGGCCTTGTTCCCTATACTCTGATTCTAAAGGAATCTAATACATTACCAGGAACACTCGGTATGTATAGTGCTCTTTTAAGTGCTATTTTTTTTAAATCTGGGAATATGTTGTTTAGCAGAAACATGATTGTATAACTGGTTTCTTGAATGCATAGAAAACAAAAAATCGTACTTATATTTTAAACGCGAGAATTTGTAAGTATGGGTGTATTGATGGAGGTTTGTTCTCTTTTACGTAAAAACTACGGAATGGATTTTGATGCAACTTTAAAAAAATATAGCTTATACATCAGAATAACACATAGGCTACAATTTATAGCGATAACCGATATTATAGCGATAACCGATATTATAGCGATAACCGATATTATAGCGATAACCGATATTATAGCGATAAGCGACATCCACATGGGCGGAGCCGTGGGCACAAGCAAGTAATTCATAGATAGAAAATAAATATTACATAGCGCTACAAAATCAAAGTTTGTTTTAATGACGCCTAACGTCCGGTTCACATTATTCCAATAGCATTCTCTCCAGCGAGAGAATCCAGTGTTGGAATGTTATTGGAATAATGTAAACGCTGTGAATTTGATTCCAGTCCAGCGGATTTTTCAAGACCGTTTAAAACACTGGAATCTTGTGATGAACACTATAATCCAGTCCAGCGCTGGACTGGATTGGATTATAGTGTTGTGTGTAGTGGATTGATTACTGGACAAGAATAATAATTTGAAACCGGTATTAGGATAATAGCGTGGTTGTTATATAGCCTATAGTCTTCCCCAAGAACACAACATTTTTTTCAAATTATCCATGTAGTTTCAAAGATAAGCTTTCAGACAAAAAGAACTCTTGAATTTCATTATTTCACAATAGTGTTCTTATTTTGTTATAATTTTCATCATCATATTCAAACCAAACGAACAAACGGCAATCAAACCTTTAACGCAGCAGCGTTCGAGTACCAGGGCGTCAGAAAACTCTGTCAGGTAGAAATATAATGTTAATTCGTAATACAATACCACTATTACTTCGTATTGTGTTTCCGGCGGTGAGTAGGGTAGCCAGAGCTCACTGGAGAGGTTTTGTGCTGTCAGTGGGAAGAACAAAGGCTATTCCTGCTTTGTCTTCTACACTGACGACACAGGAACTCTCTATGTTTACAGGGTCGGCAGCATGAGTCTGACCTCCCTCATGTTGCAAACGTCCATAGGTCACAGTAACCATTTTCCATCAAGTGGACCGTGTGCTTGTCTGCCACCTCAGGGGTATAAAAAAACACACCTCTTCTAATCGATTACTGAAACAATGAATTTGTTGACTACCAGCGATACACTCGAACCCTGTTGTTCAACACTGTGCAACATTTCCACCATATTTTATTCCGTTACAAGGCCGATTGAAATTCGAAGCACAAAGTGAATATGACAATACACGTGTCATTTATTTGTGACGGCACATCGTGCCTGTGACGTAAATGCAAAAAAATGCTTTGTATTTATTATCTGGCTGTCAGAGTTTTCCAGCTACCAATATTTTTGTCTTTATTTTATATTTTAGTATACTAGTAGAAGAGTGTAGCCAAGTAATAAAAGTCAACTGAGAGATATTCAGCGTCAAGTGGAGTGTGGATACCCTCCCTGCACTACTGACTATGAACCCTGGTTACAAAATAGTTGAAGGTTACTGACTCTTTGCTGTCTGTGCCATAATGACCATATTCTCGCGCCTATGTTACTGGCAAACTGTGATTATATACTCTGGACTAGCAACGGTCGGTGCCTTCAAGAATCAACCAGAGAAATTCATGGAGGAGGTCTCTCTGCATGTGTCTTATGAATTCAGCTGCCATTTTCAATTGATCAGCCTGATTAAATAAACATATTTAGTTGCTAATTCTGAACAAAAATACTTCAATCGCTTGGTAGCGGATCGCAGACCTACGATTACAAAAAAAAGTTTAATCAAATCAGTTTAAGTGGCCAGTAATAGTCTCTTTTACATTTCACATCTCTAAGACGGGCATTAGAAGGTTGTTTCAGGGTCGGCAGCACGAGTGTAACGCCCCTGGTGTTGCATACCTCCATAGTCCACGGTAACAATTTTTCATCAGGTGGAAAGTCTGCCACTTAAGTTGTATTTAAAAAAAAAACGGGTTGCATTCCGGGCGTGCCGGCAGAAGTTAAAGCAATTTTTTTTTCTTCGTTATATACATAGAAAAAGATTAAAAGAACATACCATACCATACCATACCTATAATAAAGCGCTAATCATAGAACGTATCACTAATTTTCTGCTAATTTTCTGTCAGAAGAAATTAATAAATTTCAAAAAAAAAACACAAAAAGTAATAAACTACAAAATGAAAAAAAAAACACAAAAAGTGTCAGAAGGCCAGGTTTGAACCTGGTACTATCTGAAACCATAAGGACTTACAGTCGAAGCGCTTACCGCTAAGCTACGAAGCTATTTATCGTATCTTGCAAAATAGACAGTCTGTAGCTAATGTTGTATGACGTCAATCGTCGGTTACGGTTCAAAGGTCAAGAGATTCTGACGCGATTTTAACACTTTTTACCCATCCGACGCCGCTAAAGAAGTTTTCACTTCAAAAAACATATGTAGTACTTACTACGCGATTAAACGTAACAAGGCCACTGATGTACCCTCGTAATACCCGTTTTATCGCCACATGCCATACAAAAGCTTTCAGTACAAATAACAACAAATCTGTGCGCCACAAAAACGCTTCACAAAGAAATATAAAACCCTCCTGGTGGCCTAATTGTCGACACGTGCCCTCTATACCCTAATTACCCAGCCCTTGGCAAACCTGGCATATATTGGATATAATTGGAATCTCCAATATACCTTTATTATTATCATAAAAGGGCCTTCTTGCCGTTTCATTTTGCGAGAGTAATAAGCCGGATTCTGAGCTGCTTATGAAATGGTACAAAAGTACCTTGAAAAAATATATATTTCATCATTTTGTCTCAATTATTATAAAACGGTGAATCAAACGAACTTGAAAAAAATGCTCGTATTTCGATAATAAACTTGGGCTATACAAGGTATGACCAAATTTTGGTGGATGATGGTTTTCTTAAGCACCTAAAATATAGGGGTTTTCAAGAAGGTCACGGTCGGCACCATGAGTGTATCGACCATAGTGTTGCACACATTCTTAGGCCAAGTTCACTCTTCGGTAAACGATCATTGGGTTAAGTTACCTAGTCGAAGGTAATCGAAGGGATGGATGACCGTTTAATGGTGCTACTTCTAAACGCTTCTGTGCTTACGGCACGTTAAAAGTCGGTCCCGCCAGAGTTGTTAGGTCACGACAGGCCTACATATTCGTATATGGGCGACCTGAGCAACTCTGTTATAGTTTGGCCACTAACCATACGAAAAGAAGAAGAATAGGCCACGGTGATGGGCCACCAACAATCACACAGCCCACCTGATGGAAAGCGGTTACTGTGGCCTATGGCTTTTTCTTATGTTGTCCGTACATATCCTGTATTTCTTTGGTGTACTTTATCTGATCTTATCTTATATGGACGTGTGCAACACTAGGGGAGTCATACACTCGTGCTACCGACCCCGTTCGAGAAAGTAGAAGACAAAGCAGGAATAGCCGTTGGTCTTCCTACTGACAGCACAAGAACTCTCCAGTGAGCTCTGGCCACCCTACTCACCGCCGGGAACACTGTCTGCAACCTAAGTGGGAATAAAAAAAGCAAAAAAAAAAAACTGAAAATCTCCACGGATACAAAACCGGTGGGTGAGGTTATTTCGAACTTGAACCGACTTTGTAATCAAGATCGTTCAGATGCTAACTGTACCACTACTACATTACTACTACTACTAGTAAGAAAGGTCTTTTGCTTCGAGATTATTATGTAGGTAGATACCGGTCATACTTACACAATTAGATGTCGTACAATACATACCATTGACGTAAACTCTGGTACAGTTATCTTCTCGGTAGAACCAACTTACCGAACCAGTGAAAGAATCATTTTCAAATGATTCATTTACTTTATTTAATATTCCATTAATAATTTCTTGACAAGACTGTAAAATTTTGACGTTCATATGTGCTCATTATGAGCCTAAACTGAATAAACGAAATTGATTCTTTGATTCTTAATTTTTTTGATTCTTGAAAGGCTCTACTAATTAAGTGTTACGGGGAAAGACAGCAGTCAAAAAAGCCATAATACCATATAATGTAAAGGATCATGAGAGCTCCAAAGTCTAGCACCTTTTATCTTTGAATGCAACCGGGCAAAAATCTAGACGTGTGGTGATTGCTCCTTTTAATTGTAAAACACTGAGCATTTACACTGAAAACATTGAAAGGAGGTAGGGCACGACGGTATTTTCGTCCAAATGAGCAGTCCGACTGCGGAAGTACCACCGCCCTACAAAATACCGCAGCGATAATACCCTCGCGTGTGTTCCCGGCAGTGAGTAGGGTTGCCAGAGCTCACTGGAGAGTTTTTGTGCTGTCAGTGGGAAGACCAAAGGCTATTCCTGCTTTGTCTTCTACACTGACGGCACAGAAACTCTCTGTGTTTACAGGGTCGGCAGCACGAGTGTGACTCCCTTGGTGTTGCATACGTTCATAGGCTAAGGTAACCACTTTCCATCAGGTGTGGCCCACCTCAGGTATATAAAAAAAAAACTAACTTTTAAGTGCATTGACATGACAAGTTAGGTAAATTAGACAATATTTTTCACATAATTTTTAGGCATATCTAATTGAATTGGCTGAATATACTTCATCCAATTGTTTTCTGTCTCACCCCATTGCATCTGCAGATTGTATCAAGCAAGTCACGCTAGTACAGCACTATAAGCTTCTAAAGCTTCTATAAGCTTCTATATGCTTCAGTAACCACATCAAATCAGCAGATTCAAGCCAAAATCGTATAAAAAACTTCACTAACATACACTTCATTAGTACAAAAACTACTACAAAAATTCCTCTCTTATTGCAACATTTCCCAGCTCTGTGTTTAGTTCATTTTCAGTTATTTCTGTGTTAATCCGTTAAGACTCCTGAGGCAAGGCATTATCTGTACGTTGCATAATGAATGTGTTCCGGGATAAAACCTTGGGCCTTGTTCCCTATACTCTGATTCTAAAGGAATCTAATACATTACCAGGAACACTCGGTATGTATAGTGCTCTTTTAAGTGCTATTTTTTTTAAATCTGGGAATATGTTGTTTAGCAGAAACATGATTGTATAACTGGTTTCTTGAATGCATAGAAAACAAAAAATCGTACTTATATTTTAAACGCGAGAATTTGTAAGTATGGGTGTATTGATGGAGGTTTGTTCTCTTTTACGTAAAAACTACGGAATGGATTTTGATGCAACTTTAAAAAAATATAGCTTATACATCAGAATAACACATAGGCTACAATTTATAGCGATAACCGATATATAGCGATAACCGATATTATAGCGATAACCGATATTATAGCGATAACCGATATTATAGCGATAAGCGACATCCACATGGGCGGAGCCGTGGGCACAAGCAAGTAATTCATAGATAGAAAATAAATATTACATAGCGCTACAAAATCAAAGTTTGTTTTAATGACGCCTAACGTCCGGTTCACATTATACCAATAGCATTCTCTCCAGCGAGAGAATCCAGTGTTGGAATGTTATTGGAATAATGTAAACGCTGTGAATTTGATTCCAGTCCAGCGGATTTTTCAAGACCGTTTAAAACACTGGAATCTTGTGATGAACACTATAATCCAGTCCAGCGCTGGACTGGATTGGATTATAGTGTTGTGTGTAGTGGATTGATTACTGGACAAGAATAATAATTTGAAACCGGTATTAGGATAATAGCGTGGTTGTTATATAGCCTATAGTCTTCCCCAAGAACACAACATTTTTTTCAAATTATCCATGTAGTTTCAAAGATAAGCTTTCAGACAAAAAGAACTCTTGAATTTCATTATTTCACAATAGTGTTCTTATTTTGTTATAATTTTCATCATCATATTCAAACCAAACGAACAAACGGCAATCAAACCTTTAACGCAGCAGCGTTCGAGTACCAGGGCGTCAGAAAACTCTGTCAGGTAGAAATATAATGTTAATTCGTAATACAATACCACTATTACTTCGTATTGTGTTTCCGGCGGTGAGTAGGGTAGCCAGAGCTCACTGGAGAGGTTTTGTGCTGTCAGTGGGAAGAACAAAGGCTATTCCTGCTTTGTCTTCTACACTGACGACACAGGAACTCTCTATGTTTACAGGGTCGGCAGCATGAGTCTGACCTCCCTCATGTTGCAAACGTCCATAGGTCACAGTAACCATTTTCCATCAAGTGGACCGTGTGCTTGTCTGCCACCTCAGGGGTATAAAAAAACACACCTCTTCTAATCGATTACTGAAACAATGAATTTGTTGACTACCAGCGATACACTCGAACCCTGTTGTTCAACACTGTGCAACATTTCCACCATATTTTATTCCGTTACAAGGCCGATTGAAATTCGAAGCACAAAGTGAATATGACAATACACGTGTCATTTATTTGTGACGGCACATCGTGCCTGTGACGTAAATGCAAAAAAATGCTTTGTATTTATTATCTGGCTGTCAGAGTTTTCCAGCTACCAATATTTTTGTCTTTATTTTATATTTTAGTATACTAGTAGAAGAGTGTAGCCAAGTAATAAAAGTCAACTGAGAGATATTCAGCGTCAAGTGGAGTGTGGATACCCTCCCTGCACTACTGACTATGAACCCTGGTTACAAAATAGTTGAAGGTTACTGACTCTTTGCTGTCTGTGCCATAATGACCATATTCTCGCGCCTATGTTACTGGCAAACTGTGATTATATACTCTGGACTAGCAACGGTCGGTGCCTTCAAGAATCAACCAGAGAAATTCATGGAGGAGGTCTCTCTGCATGTGTCTTATGAATTCAGCTGCCATTTTCAATTGATCAGCCTGATTAAATAAACATATTTAGTTGCTAATTCTGAACAAAAATACTTCAATCGCTTGGTAGCGGATCGCAGACCTACGATTACAAAAAAAAGTTTAATCAAATCAGTTTAAGTGGCCAGTAATAGTCTCTTTTACATTTCACATCTCTAAGACGGGCATTAGAAGGTTGTTTCAGGGTCGGCAGCACGAGTGTAACGCCCCTGGTGTTGCATACCTCCATAGTCCACGGTAACAATTTTTCATCAGGTGGAAAGTCTGCCACTTAAGTTGTATTTAAAAAAAAACGGGTTGCATTCCGGGCGTGCCGGCAGAAGTTAAAGCAATTTTTTTTTCTTCGTTATATACATAGAAAAAGATTAAAAGAACATACCATACCATACCATACCTATAATAAAGCGCTAAAAATAGAACGTATCACTAATTTTCTGCTAATTTTCTGTCAGAAGAAATTAATAAATTTCAAAAAAAAAACACAAAAAGTAATAAACTACAAAATGAAAAAAAAAAACACAAAAAGTGTCAGAAGGCCAGGTTTGAACCTGGTACTATCTGAAACCATAAGGACTTACAGTCGAAGCGCTTACCGCTAAGCTACGAAGCTATTTATCGTATCTTGCAAAATAGACAGTCTGTAGCTAATGTTGTATGACGTCAATCGTCGGTTACGGTTCAAAGGTCAAGAGATTCTGACGCGATTTTAACACTTTTTACCCATCCGACGCCGCTAAAGAAGTTTTCACTTCAAAAAACATATGTAGTACTTACTACGCGATTAAACGTAACAAGGCCACTGATGTACCCTCGTAATACCCGTTTTATCGCCACATGCCATACAAAAGCTTTCAGTACAAATAACAACAAATCTGTGCGCCACAAAAACGCTTCACAAAGAAATATAAAACCCTCCTGGTGGCCTAATTGTCGACACGTGCCCTCTATACCCTAATTACCCAGCCCTTGGCAAACCTGGCATATATTGGATATAATTGGAATCTCCAATATACCTTTATTATTATCATAAAAGGGCCTTCTTGCCGTTTCATTTTGCGAGAGTAATAAGCCGGATTCTGAGCTGCTTATGAAATGGTACAAAAGTACCTTGAAAAAATATATATTTCATCATTTTGTCTCAATTATTATAAAACGGTGAATCAAACGAACTTGAAAAAAATGCTCGTATTTCGATAATAAACTTGGGCTATACAAGGTATGACCAAATTTTGGTGGATGATGGTTTTCTTAAGCACCTAAAATATAGGGGTTTTCAAGAAGGTCACGGTCGGCACCATGAGTGTATCGACCATAGTGTTGCACACATTCTTAGGCCAAGTTCACTCTTCGGTAAACGATCATTGGGTTAAGTTACCTAGTCGAAGGTAATCGAAGGGATGGATGACCGTTTAATGGTGCTACTTCTAAACGCTTCTGTGCTTACGGCACGTTAAAAGTCGGTCCCGCCAGAGTTGTTAGGTCACGACAGGCCTACATATATGGGCGACCTGAGCAACTCTGTTATAGTTTGGCCACTAACCATACGAAAAGAAGAAGAATAGGCCACGGTGATGGGCCACCAACAATCACACAGCCCACCTGATGGAAAGCGGTTACTGTGGCCTATGGCTTTTTCATATGTTGTCCGTACATATCCTGTATTTCTTTGGTGTACTTTATCTGATCTTATCTTATATGGACGTGTGCAACACTAGGGGAGTCATACACTCGTGCTACCGACCCCGTTCGAGAGCGTAGAAGACAAAGCAGGAATAGCCGTTGGTCTTCCCACTGACAGCACAAGAACTCTCCAGTGAGCTCTGGCCACCCTACTCACCGCCGGGAACACTGTCTGCAACCTGAGTGGTAATAAAAAAAAACTGGTTTATTTTTCACGTGTAAACTTCACACACGAATACCGTAAATGCTTTAACAATTAACTCAGAATTATTCACAAAGTGAGAATGCAGTGTATAACAGAACATGGACGTGCAGACAGACGGCGGTCCACAAAGGCTCTAATTACAAGAGGGGTGCAAACACAGTTTGTTTGAACATACGAGTTTGTATACGGAGGTCGCATAACCGCAGGGATTTGGCGAAATGCGATATTGAATATCACGAATATTGTGACTATTGGCGAATAGTTTCATTAGTTGGGAGATTTGTGTTTTAGTAGTCCGATCTATAGATATGTACTAATAATAAAGTTTCTTAATTCAATGGTGATGGTATCATTCTATAAAACACTATCTAGATCCAAAGTAAGCATAGTTTAATTAACTTGTGTTACGGGTTCATGCAAATATTTGTACGTATGAAAAAAGTAGGTTTTTATATTTTGCATTGATCTGGCTATTAAGTTAAGTATATTTATTGACATTATAGAATCCTAATTATTGTGCGTACTAGCGGCAAGAACAGGAGGGAAACCCCTTTTACTTGAGTCTGTGTTTATTATAAACTAAAACCTGAGAATATTCAAGCTTTGAGTTAATAAGAATCTTCTAGGCAAGTGTGTTTCTTTGTACACAGATACTAGTCAAATAATAAAACAGTCCGACTGGGGAAGTACCCTACAGAATACCGCGGCCATAATAACCTCGTGTTGTGTTTTCGGCGGTGAGTAGGTAGCCAGAGCTCACTGGAGAGGTTTTGTGCTGTCAGTGAGAAGACCAAAGGCTTGTCCTGTCTTCTACACTGACGGCATACAAACTGCTAACCCTGTACAGCAGCATGAGTGTAACTCCTCTGGTGTTGCACACATCTATAGGCCACGGTAAACACTTTCCATTAGGTGGGCCGTGTGCACTCATCATCATCCTCGTTTACTTAAGGACTGCCTAGTCCGTATTCTGTTAAGGAACAATACATGCATATATTTCGCAGGTATATCTATAGTCTATCCGCTAGGCACTATAATATAATTTGTGAATATTGCAGTATCGCAAAATTATAGGCACACATGCGTGATGAACCCGTATGTGTACGCGGCGGCCATGTTGGTCGGATGCCGCGTGTCTCTGTATGTGTTGCTTGTTTGTAATAATGTTCAAATTTAGGCGAAATGTAATTACCGGGGATGAATATTCGTTTACATTTCGCATTAATATTGCTAAACAATAAATAATTGAGTTAAATATTAGCAAGGATGTGATATTGGATTGTATGAGAGCAAGATTCAGTATAATTATGTTATATGTCGATATTAACATCTAAGTGGTTATTAATATTGATAATACATTTTCAAAGTAATATCAATATTGAAGCCGTGTTGTGTCCTCTCTTCTTGTGGGTGTCGTATAAGGCGACTAATGGATAGGGGCTGTTCTCAGTCCGACAGGAAACATACAGCCTATGACTGGGTGCCCTTTTGACGGCAATAGGCGCACCCCTAACTACGTGGGACCGAAAATCTAAGTCGGCGAAATGTGGGTGTTAATACACCTCTGCCTCCTCCTTCATCTTCTTCATCCTAGCGTTAATCCCAGCCCCATCCAAAGCTTTTCAACTTGGGAGTCTGGGGTCCGTTTTTTACCAGTCTAACTTTTTGGCTAAACTTCGATATTTTCCGTGAAGCGACTGCCATCTGACCTTTACAACCCAAAGGCGATATCGAAGCATTGCAGCTAGACCAGTTGTTGGATTTTTAAGGGCTCCAACTACCCGTAGCGCCTTAGATGTTTATATGACAACCGGGACCCACCTCTGCCTACCCTTTTGGGGATTTGCAGGCGTGAGTAAACATTTTTAAAGGCGGTATGGAAAGAAAAGAAAGAAAGAAAAGAAACCTCCATCAATGGGGTTGTGAGGCCAGACAGTAGGCGATCGAGGGATCCCGGCTTCTGTCTTTTTTTTATATCACTGAGGTCGCAGACAGGCACATCACCTACCTGGTGGAAAGTGGTTACCGTGGCTTATGGAAGCAGGACAAGCCTTTTGTCTTCCTACTGACAGCAAAAAGCCTCTCCAGAGAGCTCTGGCTACCCTACTCACTGCCGGGAACACAACACGAGGTTATTATGGCCGCGGCATTCTGTAGGGCGGAGGTAATTCTCCAGTCGGACTGCTCAATTGGATGGAAAACCCGTCGTGTCCTACATCTTGCTACATATGCTTCTTGGATTGACGCTCAGAAGCAATATAGAAACGCCAGAAAATTGTGTAGATGCTATGATGTACCCTGGGGTTATCCTTTCGACCCTGGGGTTATCCTTTCGAGGGCTTACCGGGGGAAGGGCACTCTGTGGTTTTCGTCCGCACCGATGGGGGGAAGCTCGTGAGGGTTTCCACACGCCAAAAAAAGAGATGCCTGGATGTTTGTAAGTCAATCAGGCTCTAATTGCTGGACAGTTCTGGCTGAAATTTGGTACAGGGATAGAATATACTCTAGAATACCAAATAACTTAAGATTTTTTTTCTGGAAAGGTTCTCATGGTTGCGAACGAAGCTGTGGGCAAAAGCTAGTAAATATTCATATAACGCAAAATACATTCTGTTAAAAATAATTTTATTTCTAGTAATAACAACGTTATTAAGTACAAGTCTATTTCTAAATCCCCAGAGCTACAGACTGTCGGTCTGTCAATAGCTTCGATGAGATCAAACCCTCGTCAAATTGCTTTTAGTTAACCACACATGTACCCCTAACACAAGCAAGAAAAAATACTTTTTAACCGGCTTACTGAAGGGAAGGACAAGTATTTTTATATCGTATGTATTTATACTTGGATTGACAGGAGATTTGTAAGCCGATTTGCGTAATATATGATAAATCTTCTGGAATATTTTCTACATGAAACTCATAAAATTTGAACAAGTTATTTCTTTGGAGAAGCGCTCCAATCAAAAATTCAGGTTTTTTTTTTCCTCCTTAGCTGGGTTTTTGTGTATATTGTGACAATCAGGTTAAAAATATGTATAAAAATTGAGCCGGCGCGCGCCGTGGGAGCCTGGCAGATGTGAAAACATGTGAACGTATTTATATTTATTTTTATTGAATCTTGTAATAAAATATTTACTAGTTTTATAAATTATAACTGAGGATAACTATTATTTATAAATATTTATTTTAATAGGCACTTATAAGGTTTGATCGTCAACTAAAATTATTGTTCACAAAATATGTTAATTCGCAGTGAAATTCTCTTTTTTAGGTAGGCAGAAATAAGATCCAGGCTCTGTCCTCGAACACTTTAAAAGCGTTCTTTAATCATCATCGTACAGGACAGGCCCATCGATTTCAAATACTTTTAACCTATCGTTTTAGTAAAAAAACACCACCGATTCAGCTCAATTCTTAGCCTATGTTTGGTTTATATTCTACGAAGTCCCCGTAATGATCTACATTCGTCATTTCGCCTCATTACTTTATTATTACACCAACTACTTTTCACGTAGTTGTAATAACAAAGTTCCTTTTCCATTACAACTAAAGCATTCTCCGAACAACTGCAACTTGGCTATAGTATTGTATTTCAATATGCAAATACTCTGGTGGTCCAGCAGAGGAGAGGGTAATTCAAATAAGAGAGACTCGAACTTGGGACCACGGGGTAATCAGACTTGTCGCGTTTGTATAACATTTTAGTTTACTTGTAATGCACTCCTGGAAAATCCTACTTTAAATACTATAAATGAGAAAGATTGTAATCGATACTAATAATATAAATGTGAAAGTGGGTGTGTTTATCCTTCTTTCACACCTAAACCACTGAACTAAATTGTAATGAAATTTGGTATAGGGGTAGATTAGACCTTGAGGAAGGACATAGACTATGTTTGGTCGCGATAACCGGAATTCACGCGGGCAGAGCCGCGGACAAAACCTAGTTTCCGATATATGTATAATTTCCTTTTTCTTACAGTCCCGGATACGGTACGTGAATAAGTACCCGATGAGGCCCTCAAACTGAGGGCCACCATCGTAATATTGTAGGTACCTGTTATGGTGACCCTCTTTACTGAAATTTTGCCTGCAGTTTCCCATCTCGCAGGTGAAGTCATATTTTCATCTTCTATATAGAAAGAATGGATGTTTCTTACTTAATCACGTTCAAATATCTCAATGGATCTTGCTGTAATTTACTTCAGGAATAAATTTTAGTCTAAAAAGAAAAAAACACATACCTACTTAATCTCCTTTTTTCCCTGGACTTGGTTATCTTATGGTTACTAACTTTGTAATCGAATTCGACATCATTCTGTTAATCTCTAATTTCATGAATCTGATATTATGCGTTATTGCCAGAATGCCTTTTTGAATTAAATTTGTAAGCCTTACCGAACCTAAATAATCAACCGATTTAAATAGAAAAATTTAATCGGTCTAGGCGGGGTTTGAACCCGCGATCTTTGCATTACAGGGGCAATGCTTCGACCACTAAGCTACCAGACCTCGCCCTAATCAATCCAAATTTCTCCATTTTATATCCGTCTCTGAGGCGACGGTGGAGCATCTACCGATATTCTTACGAACTATCGGCACTAATGAATGAAGCTTACTGGTCAAAGCATTGCCCCTGTAAGGCAAAGATCGCAGGTTCAAACCCCGCCTATAGACCAAATAATTTTTTTCTATTTCTATTTAAATTAACAGAATGCCTCCAAACCTACTCAACTCGAACTAACTCAAGCTAAAATAAAACGATATTAACCTTTTTGCGCAATCCTTTGAAATAAATTAAACATGCACATTTAAAATATGAGCACTGGGAATATTCCTCGAAGCGTATTCTAATTCTACCGTTCCGAACCACACTACGTCTATGAAAACCTAATGTAACTACTACACTTATATTAACATGAGAAACTTTGATACTTGTCATCGTATTTCATTTCATAAAGCAAAAGTTACATATTTCGAGATTTGAAATCCGTTCTTAAGATTTTATTTGGGTAGTAAAGGAATTTGTTTCGTTAAGTTTAGGTTCAATCTATAAAAGTTGGTGCATTTTATTATAATGTAAATGTGTTGTAAATTCTTGAATAAGGACTATGAATATCATCCATAAAATCTCTTTATCTTATGCCATCCTAACTATAACCAGTGACACTGCCCGCATGGATGTCGGTTATTGTGACCAAACTTATCCTATGTCCTTTCTCAAGGTCTAAGCTATCCCTGAGGCAAAATTTCATCAAAATCGGTTCAGTGATTTAGTTGTGAAAGCGTGACAGAGTTGCTGTCGTATTAGCATATTAGTATGGATTTTATACCCGGTAACCCTGGGTATATAGGATCCCATCAAGACCTACGAGGTCAAGCCAAGATTAACGGACGACTATCTGACGGAAGCTTTATTCTAGGAGTTGGCAGGTCAGGCAGCTCCATATGAAGCTATATAAAGACAGGTATTTTGCAACAATTATTAAAAAAAACTAAATTGCATATTTCCTATGTTGAGTAGGTTTAAAATAACTATATTTTCTTTATTTTTTCAAGTCAATGTAAACTTTCCATTAGTATTCAAAGTCAAGTTACTGAAATTATATACAAAAATGTTTTCAAAGAGTTCAGCGAGGCTATTTCGTAGAAAGCCTATTGCCGGCAGCTGATATAACGTCACAATGTAAACAGTAAATTGATTCCAGGAATCTTTGCGGTAACCAACTTGGCAACACTCAAAGTGCATACAAGGCTCCCGGTTTTAATTTTCATTATCAAATTAAACAGTTGATAAATAGCGTAATAAGTGGCATGAATCGATGCAAGGAACAGTAAATATCGTGAAATATTATTAGTGACAAGTTTAGAGTATGTGTTGTAAAGATATTGATTGAGTAATAGATGTACAGTGCCGAAGAACAAAGTGGATAAATAACATAAACAATACCCTCAACGCTCATATTACATGCATACAAAACAGTGCAGTGCTACACAATGACGGCGAGGGCCTCTAGTTAGAATCATTAACGAATTATTAATAAGTTTTAAAATTAATCACTAATTGAAGAGGTTATTAAAAGTTAATTTTAGAAAATATCTACCATCACAACATCACAATTGTCATAATTGACTCAAGTGTCAAACATCATATGCGACAGCTACCGCCATTATTACTAGTAGCGGGGAGTATCTTAACTAAAAGTGATACCATACAAAAAAATAAAAATTAACTTTGGTAGAATTTTTCTTCACATTGGAGATATTCACATATTCAACTCACCCAGGGATTATACATAATGCAACGAACACCTCCCTCTACTTCGACTATAGGACATACCCAATCAGAATCAGATCTAAACTCCCTGCAACTCAGTGACGTTGTATTTACGAGTAATCGCAACAAAAGAGCTCGAACCGATTTAAATACACCTGAAGAGGAAAACTATGACCTTAAGCAGGAGATAATTGCGTTGCTTAACACCTGGAAATCAGAATTTGATACCAAATTCAACGAGATGTGGGGTAGACAAAACTCTCTGGTCTCCAAATTATCCTCTGACATATCAGAACTTACTATGCAAACTTGCAAAATCCAAAAATCTAACGATGAAATAACGAAGGCAATGTCCTTTATAAACCAGCAATATGATGAAGTTAAATCCGGGATCGAAAGCCTGAAAAAGGAAAGACTGGATCAACGAAAATGTCTAGAAAAATTAGAACAAAACGTTCTTGATATACAACAAAAATCCCGGTCGTCCTCTATTGAAGTACGGAATGTTCCTCTTTTAAATGACAAAGAAAACACAGGAGATCTCACTAACACTATCTCTAAGATTGGTCAGATTATAGGAACACCCATCTCGCCCTCTGATCTTCGAGATATCTACCGCCTACCAGGTAAACCAGGCTCAATACGCCCAATCGTTGCGGAATTCCATAGTGTTCAAATGAGGATAAACACAATATCTGCCGTCCGTAGTTTTAACAACAACAAGAAAACTACAGAAGAAAAACTTAATACCGAACAGATCAGTATCCCAGGCAAACGACAAGCTGTATTTGTGGCCGAGCACCTTCCAGCAAGTTCCAAAAAATTGTTTCATGCATCCCGTGAATTTGCGAAAGAAAACGGATTCAGATACTGCTGGTCATCAAATGGTAATATCTACCTCCGAAAAGTACAAGGGGAAAAACAAATACTTATCTCCTCCGGGCAGTGTCTTTTAGACCTAAAGAAAAGGATATGACTACCGTATGAATACAGCAAATCATCATACCTTTATATCAACCCTCTAGTAATATTCCTTTATCATTTCTTTAATTTTTTTATAATTTGCTTCTTTAATATTGATAGAATTACTGTTAATATTATAAGTATTATAACAAAGGTAAAATATAATGTTGTACTTACCATACACTATCACCTCAGCATACTCATAACAGACACACTCCCTCAATTACAAATGCACCCACTTTATTCATACACATATACGTTCTCATTTCATGGCATATACTTACACCTAAACTGTACTTATCACTTCGACACTCAATTCAAATATCTCGGTAATCAATGGCTACCATATATAATGTAAACGCCGAATTAGATTCCCTTGAATCTACAAATTCCTTTCTGTGTTGGCCTGACGACTGTCACAAATACATTAACCGATCAAAATGTTCATTTACCCTGTTTCATATGAATATCCGTAGTATAAACAGAAATTTTAATCAAATGTGTACCTTACTGTCGGAATGTAATCTTGAGTTTGACGTAATTGTTTTGACCGAATGCTGGCTAGAGGGATCAAGCAACCTACCGTTGTTGGAAGGATATAGTGTCCACTCCTCGGCGTCTCTGCTAAATCGGAATGATGGCATAGTCATTTACTCAAATAATAATCGTTCATATAGAATCCGCGAACCAGTTTTTGATGGTGCGAGTTGTCTGCTTTGTGAAATAGATAATAATATAACCATAGTGGCCATATACCGATCCCCTTCCCTTGGTACCAGAAGTAACTTTAACTCCTTCATAAATGGTCTAAATAAGATATTCCTTAAGGTATCCACTAACGAACTTGTGTTAATTGGTGATACTAATATTGACATACACCCTGAAAACCCAGACCGGCACAATTACGGCGAGGAATATCTCACCTTCAATGCTGCACATGGGTTATTCCCTACACACAAATTCGTTACAAGAATTCTTACTGGTACTTGTTTGGACCATCTGTTGACGAAGCGCGATCCACCATCAACCACATTGGTCCTGGATTCTCATATTACAGACCATAGGCCTATAGTCTTCAATGTACAAATCAATAATGCCACCCGAAAAATAGCTAAAACGATATCTCACACAGATTACTCCAAGACCAAAATCGACTTAGAAAAGATTGACTTCACTCCGATCTTACTTATGGAAGATGCAAATTTGGCTGCTAATTCTTTTGTTGAAATGATATCCGGTACTATTATAAAAAATACAATAACGAGGTCAGTAACTAGAAAAAATAGAATTTTGAAACCTTGGATGACAACAGGTCTACTTCGTTGCATTAAACATCGTGATAGATTGCATAAGAAAGCTAGAAATTCACCGGATAGTATGACTAACAAACTAATTTATATACGCTATCGCAATTTCTGTAATCGGCTTCTCCGTAAATTAAAAATTGCATATGAAAAGGATCTTATAGATACAGCTGGTAACGATTCTGGTGCTCTGTGGAGGGCTATAAAAACTATAACAAACACACAAAAACTTAAAACCAGACCCACGGAGCTCCTTAACTTATCCTCCTGCCCTCAAACTTCGGCAAACGATGTCTGCGATTTCTTTACAAGTATAGGAAAAAACTTAGCTAATGAATTACTTACCTTGACCTCCTCTTCCAACGGAAATTCTTTTCCATCGACTGCTGTTTTCGATTCTCTTAAGACTCCGATAAACTCGCTGGGCCTAGTTGATGTTAGCGAATCTGATGTCGAAAAAATTATAATGCAGCTTCGAAGTAAAAGTGCTACAGGTTGGGATGGTATCTCGTCACAATTTTTGAGACAGTGTCGACATATATTGATCCCACCTATCACTCATATTTGCAATCTCGCATTGGGCACCGGAGAGTTTCCGGAAGCGTTTAAAAAAGCGATAGTTTATCCAATATACAAGGGTGGCGACAGAGATTGTGTCAATAACTATCGCCCCATTGCTGTGTTGCCCACATTATCAAAAGTGTTAGAAAAAGTACTAAATCAAACACTACAGAATTTTTTGAACAAATTTGAAATCCTGGCCGAAAATCAATTTGGTTTTCGAAAGGGCTATTCTACGGAGGATGCGGTGATTAATCTAACTAATAATATTGTGAGTAAATTAGATAAGGGAGAGCGATGTTTATGTGTATTTTTAGACCTTTCTAAAGCTTTTGACACGGTCTCTGTCCCCATTCTTCTCGATAAACTATATAAATTAGGTATTAGAGGGATTTCACACGAAGTATTTGAAAATTATCTTAGAAATCGAAAACAACGTGTCTCAATCGCAGATTATCTCAGTCATGAAAATGTAGTTTCGTGTGGTGTCCCACAGGGTAGCATACTCGGACCGACACTCTTCCAGCTCTATATTAATGATCTTTGCCAGATTTCGCCACCGTATACGGACATTTACACCTACGCGGATGATACTGCGATCTTGGTTTCGGGTCCAGACTGGAATACGGTAAGGGACAGAACTGAACACGCCATGCGCAGAATCATGAACTGGTTGACAGTTAATTTACTTACGCTAAATGTCACTAAAACACAGTATGTTGCATTTTCAATTCGGCAAAGTACAGCTCCACCACCTAATTTCACAATAAAGGCTCATAACTGCTCCTCACTAGAAACATGTTCATGCCAGAATATCACACGTACAGAGTGTGTCAAGTACCTGGGCGTGCAGTTGGACAGCAGACTGAGGTGGGACAGGCAGATAGAAACAGTCACCTGCAGAGTCAGGAGATTAATATATATCTTTAAATCATTGAGGGACTCAGTTTCGTTTGAGAAATTAAAACTCATCTACCTAGCCCTATGTCAGTCTGTTATCCAATACTGCATACCAGTATGGGGAGGGGCAGGTAAAACTTTGCTAAGCCGTCTGGAGAGAGCTCAAAGAGCTGTGTTAAAAGTGATGACCAATAAACCCTATATGTACCCTACCGAAAAGCTATACTCAGAGTGTAAAGTTCTATCCGTTCGACAGCTCTTTGTGGTCAGATCGATTATGAGGAAACATCGGGATATCCCACAGCCCAACCCGGCCAAACGCAATCGATGGCATGTATGCCATGGAGTTCTCTGTAGAACTTCCTTTGCGAGGACTCAATTTAAATGCTTAAGTACTAAACTTTATAACTTAATAAACAAATACACACATATTGCAGGACTTCCCAAACATAAGGCTAAAGCTCAGGCTGTTGTGTGGTTACAGCAACTAGACTATGAAAGGACAGAAGATTTGCTTAAATTTCACGAATAGTTGCAGACGAGTGCACTCGCACACACGCATACACACACACACACACACACACACACACACACACACACACACACACACACACGCACACACACACACACACACACACACACACGCACACACACACACACGCTTGCCTTTGTTAATTTAATTTTTCATGAAAATTATAAAGATATAGTTATATTTCTAACTAGTAATTTATAAGTAAACATAATGCTTATACCTTACCGAAATTGTAATACGATTCATCAACAATAACTCATAAATTATGTCTCGTAAGTATACTGACCCCCAAAATACAGGCATCAGCTTAGTTTGGGTGGCAGTTTATGGTACATATTTAATAAAGTTGTAACTTAGGAATTGTTAAATTTAAGACCAACATTGTTACTTATATTTGCGACAATAAACTTATCTTGTAATCTTGTAATTTCTCCGACGCCTGTTTGGGGCTATTGACTGTTTATTGATAATTTGATTTGTTTTGACAATGTCTAGTTTTGATTTGTTAACCGACTTTTAAAAAGAAGGATGTTGCTTTTTTATTTAATGTGGTCTGTCAGTCACTTCATCATCAGCAAAATAAATTCCGATGTTGATTTAACTATACTCAAAGGGGTGAAGACTCTCAATAATTTGGTTTTTAAGTTTGCTTTAGTATATTAGTTAAACACAGATATATATTTAAAATGTTCCAATTGATCATTCAATTATATTAAATACTTATTAATTCATAAGGAATTAAGAGAACTCCTTAAATATTTTAGACATGTAATGATGGTGGGTGATTTAATGAACAAATGTATTAATGATTTGATATTATGCCCGCCCGTATACATAGCAAACAATTAATGTACCTATTTACTGTATCAAATCAATTACGGACAACTAATTGACTATGCGATAGATACCTGCAGTACGAGTCGATGGAACCCGGACTCATAGTTCGAGAAGATGGACAGGTAACAACATTTAAATTTTTCTCACAACCTAAGTCACATCATGAACACAACCACACAATGGCTATATAGAAATATTTGATGAGTCTCAACCACAAATGAAATAAACTGCATCCTATCCATTACTTATTGAACAAACCACAATAGGATCAGCTTCCACTGTTAATTCGCTGCAAACCCCTCATCGGAACACCAGCCACCGATTTTCGTTCGTAATTAGTGGGTGTTCGGACATCGCTGACTACTGACCAATGATTCATGATAAATTATTACGAGAGTTTCATACTCCGCAATTATAATTGGAGTTACAATTTTGCATATCTGATACTGTAATGTGGTTTGATACTCGTTAACGATGTGTTTCGAACACGCTACGTGACCGAATTTATTTCTGTTCAGTGGTTATATCATAGTTACTTTTAATAATAAGTGTGAAAGTTTGTGAAGATGTTTCAAAACGGTTGATCATATCTGGCTAAAATTTGTTACAGAAATAACAAAAATCACTATTTTTATCGGGACTTACGGGAATAGTACTGAAATTCCACATTTTCAGTAAATTTTATATAATTTAATAATTCTGCTACAACATGTTTTAGCGATACCAACAAAATAATAGTGACAAAATCAACTTTATGTCCCCACAAGTTTTCAATAACAATTACGGACTCCGGGACGGCCTCTAGGTATATTTCGGTAAAAATATTAGTGGGTACAGAACGAAAACACTCTCAATGAACGAATAACAAATACCTACATACGCAGTATGTAATGACAAAGGCTTGTCTTCAAAGCCGATATACCTTTGAAGCTTACCAATGGGCCACTAATTAAAGGTCTCTATACGACTTCACTACATTAGTAAGTCTCCGTGAACCATTCCTGTGAGCCTCTCAGGCCTTTGTGTGAGAACCATACAATGCTATCGATTTCATCACACAAATGTTTCAGTACAATGTAAGGGGGTGTGCGTTGTTTTATAGATAATTGTTTCATATAATTTCGTATTACAGAAAATGTTTCGCATAATTTCGTTTCATAGAATAATCAATGTACAGAATACTTACTTTAAAGAATTTTAAATCATTGAATTTTGTTTCATATAAAGTTAAACATTAGAATAATCATTTCATAGAATATCAAATGAAATATTCTTCATCATTTTATTGTTTATTTAATAGAAAACTTATTACAAAGAATAACATATTATCAAAGTGACAGTTTCTAAACGTTTCAATTCATACAATGCATAACCTCATTTAAATGGGACAATTTTTTTATAAACTAAACAATTGATGCGTCTACATGGTCGACGGAGCCCCGCTACGCGGCTACGCGGGGCTCCTACTTCTGGGTGGTTTATAAAAAAATAACCACGAAGGCCTTAGCCTTCTAACCTAACCTATCCGAGTCGGGGTAATCTGAGTCGGTGTGTTAACTATAATGACGTTTTATTAATAATTTAATAACTGTAAATGTTACAGTTAAAAATAAATGTGATTTGGAACACTATAAAGGTGGTTTAATATTCTTTAAAAATAATTCTACAGTTTGATAAGTTTGTTAAACAAAAAAATGTGATTAAAAATTCGTTCAATTGTGTTTCTGTGAAATATGTTTCATTGTAGTAAATTGTTTTTGAAACAATAATATTCGAAATAAAAATATAAGAACCAAATAATATATGAAACATTTTCTGTGAAACGAAATTCTATGAAATTTCTTTCTACGAAATAAGGGGCTCCCAATGTAAGGTATTGCTTAATGAGCTATATTTGCTCTTTGAGAATGATAAGGTATAATAGGTACTTAATTTTAATATTTACGATAGTAGGAATAGCTGAAATAATTAGCTACCTACCCGTATGACCTACAAGTTTCGACCTCATCTATATGAACAGTTAGCTTTTTTACGTGCGGGTAATCCCCACGGATAATCCCCCCCCCCCCCAACGGAGTTGGAGGGGAAGGTTATGTCGGACTCGAACCGACTAAACCGGACGCCAATTGTGGGTCCTAGTGGTAGGCCGAAGGTGGGGTTGTCTTTTTTTATTTTTTTTATTTTTTAAATCATTTATTCTGTATAGACCATTAAAACGGTACTTACAAAACGTCAAGTTTAAAAAAAAAATCTAGACTAGTTTAGCAAATGGACCACCGGTTCGAAACGCGGCCCCGACCTGAGAAGACTCCGGCAAGAAACTCAGCGGGCATTTTTTTTTTTTGGTCTATTTACAAACATTTGCTTAGTCTACTTAGTCTAAATACAATAGTTTGCTAGAGTAGCATAGTTGAGCGAACAGCTCATTTCCAAGCTTGTTTATCATCTAAATATTCTTGGATTTTATAATAGCCTTTTTGGCATAGTTTACTCTTAATTACATTTTTAAATTTATTTACAGGTAAATCTCTAATTTCATTAGGGAGCTTGTTGAAAAAGCGTATACAGTTGCCCCGGAAAGAATTACTAATTTTATGGAGTCTACTATCACAAGCTACAAGATTGTTTTTATGTCTTGTGTTAATATTATGCCTGTCACAAACTCTTGAAAATTTAGAGATATTTTTCCTTACATACATCAGGTTCTCGAAGATGTATTGTGACACTACGGTTAGAATGTCTATTTCTTTAAACTTTTCTCGAAGGGAAACTCTTGGGCCCAAATTATAAATAGCTCTCACAGCCCGCTTTTGTAAAATGAATATTGTGTTTAAATCCGCGGAATTACCCCAAAGGAGAATTCCGTAGCTTACAATACTATGAAAATAACTGAAATAAACTATTCTAGCCGTATCCACGTCTGTTAATGTCCTAATCTTTTTTACAGCGTAAGAAGCCGAACTTAATCTACTGGATATTTTTTCAATATGCGATCGCCACTGCAATTTGGCGTCAATACTTAAACCTAAGAACACTGTTGATTCCACAAGGTTCAACACTTGTCCATTGAGTTGTACATTGGTTTCAACCTGTGTAACATTAGGTAATGTGAATTTTATACATTTAGTTTTGTTCCCATTAAGGCAAAGATTATTAGAATTAAACCAATGGACCACTCTTGTGATAACACCATTCACTTCGTCATAATTATTTTGTTGCCTTTTAATTTTAAATATTAACGAAGTATCGTCAGCAAATAAAATAATACTAGTTTTATCCCTTACGTAGTAGGGGAGGTCATTAATATATATTAAGAATAAAAATGGTCCAAGTATCGAACCCTGTGGAACACCCATCGAAATCAGAGATCCCACTGAACGTGTACCATTAACATCGACCCTCTGAATTCTATTGTTCAAATATGAAGTCAGAAGCTCGAGAGCCTTGTTCCTTATTCCATAATGTTCTAATTTCCTGATTAATGTGTCATGGTGGACGCAATCGAAAGCCTTGGATAGATCACAGAATACACCCAATGCATCATGCTTATCCTCCCAGGCCTCGTAAATACAATTTAACAATTCTATACCAGCATCAGCAGTCGAACGTCCCTTAGTAAACCCAAACTGTTTATCATGAAATAATTTGTTTTCACCAAAATGGGTCATCAACTGTCCTAGGATTAATTTCTCAAATACTTTACTCAAGGTCGGCAACACAGAAACGGGTCGGAAATTAGAAGGGTCTGTAGCACTGCCAGCCTTGAACAAAGGTATGACTTTGCTATGTTTCATTAAATCAGGAAATATACCGCTGTTGACACAGTCATTAAACACAGTTGCTAGATGGGGAGCAATGACATCAATGATACATGAAATAGTTTTGACTGATAATCCCCATAGATCCGCGGTCTTTTTGATATTAATAGAGTGAAACGCTTTGGTGATGTCCTTGCTATTAACAACTGAGAATACGAATGCGTCTTCACACTCGTTTATCGATTCCTTAAGCAATGACACAGCGGAAGTGGAAGACGACTGAAGAGTTTTAGTCGTTATTAACGGTATATTTGAAAAGAAATGTTCAAACTCTGTCGCAACTTCCAGATCCTCCAATGACATGGCGACCTTCTATTTTTAAATGAAAATCTCTTACATTTGATGGAGATTTCCCACATTCGGAATTTATAATATTCCAAGTAGTCTTAATTTTATTTACAGAATTAGAAATTTTATTTTTAATGAAGTTTGACTTCGCGAAGGAACAGGCTCGCTTAAATATTTTTGAGTAATTTTTAACATAATCCTGGAAAACAGGGTTGAAATTGTATGATTTTTCAGAATATAGATCATACAATCTCCTCCTGCTCTTATAAATCCCCGATGTTGCCCAATCACTGAAAACTGGACGGCCACCAATCGATAATGTTTTTGAGGTAAAAATTCTCCCAAACTCATTATTGATCAGGTTGATTAGGTCTGCGTAAGACTCTTCTACATTATTGTACGAGGGCAAGTTAGGTAGTTTGTTTACAATAGTTTCCTTGAAAGCGTCTAAACGGTATTGGTTAATTGGTACAATTTTAATTTCGTTTTTACTAATTTTACAATTATTTCTTTCACAAGTTATTAATTGGCCACGGTGATCCGAGTGTAACAGCATCCACAATATATTTGTTGATTGGTTTAATATCCGTGAAAATATTATCAATACATGTGGCACTAGTTGCAGTTTTTCGAGTAGGTTCCGAAAACATATTAATAAGATTAAAGGACTCGAATAGATTCTTCGACATATCCCTCGCACCCCGGCTGATCCCCCATCCCTCTCGGTCTGGCCCTCCTCGGATATGTACAGTTAGCGTAAGATCCTAAAGAACAAAGTACTCAAAATTATCTTAATAAAATTATTCTAATTACCTTACTTTTCCCCATTCATGTTGACTGATTGTTATGACATCTGGTACACAACTTTAGTTCGGACAATACTACAATTTTAATCAATAAAACAGTTTAATTTCGCTCATAATACCTCGATATTAAGATGAATTTGAGATATTGAATAAAACACTTCACTTCTATTTTTTCACAGTTTATTATTATTGTGAAGCTGACCGGTTTCACCTCACGGTATGCTCAAAAGTTTACATAACAGCTTTTGTCATGTAAACCTTTGTTACATTTGTTGTAATATAATGTGTTTGTTGTAACATTTGTTATGTAAACCTTTGAGAATGCCGTAAGGTAAAACCGGTCAATTTCAAAATAAAAATAAACTGTCGTAAAGTACCTACAAGTGAAGTTTAATATTCAATATGTGTAGTAGATTTCACCAAGCACCATAAATCTCCAGTATTAAACGGTATGATTTTGAGACTTTGTCGTCGAAGATCGTTCTGAAGGTGACTGTACCTTTCGACCTCTTGCATGGTTTGGACCTTCAAACTTTTAATTTAACTTTATTTTACTAACCGTTCGACCTTCTATGAGACATTGTGTAAGCAATACTTTCGTTCAAAATGATATATCAATTATTACATTCATATACTTACATCAGTATGTGCACATTCTTCGCCTACAGACCTTTAGACCTACCCGAATTTCAGTAGCTGAATTTAACATTGCCCTAGGACCGTCAATACCTACCTTTTAAAATTTTCGTCACTGCATTTTCTTTCATACCACATAACCTTCGTAAATCTACATTTCTCTTCCAATAACCTAATCAATATCATACCACAATATTTATTTCATTATATTTGCGCGAATATCGACAATTTCATTCCCTGAAATATAGCGTTTGCATATTAAATAAAACGGTAATTTGAATTTCCCTTTGAACGTTCGCGTTCAGTAATCCTCTTAGTGAACGTTATTTCAATAATATATTCGTTAAAACTGTTGGGTTTCGAATGTACAATTTGTATTTCCCTTTTGTTATATTCAACGAAAATAGAATGATATAATAGATAAGAAATATATCTTTATCGGCGATATATATCTAAACCCTAAACACGTTACAAAATGTAATCTTTATGAGTGATTTTTTTTTTCATATTGAATAATTATAACACTGGTACTTTTCCACACTTTATTTTATTTTTATTTTTAACCTGACCGGTTTCACCTCACGGCATTATCAAAGGTTTACTGAATACATATGTTTACTGAATAATTATTTATATATATTATATATTATTTTATATATTATATATTATTTTATATATTATTTATATATTATACTGAATTATTATTAAAAATAAAAATAAAATAAAGTGTGGAAAAGTACAAGTGCTATCATTATTCAATATGAGTAGCAGATTCCACCAAGTGCCATCAACTCCAGTATAAACAGTTTTTTTCTTTCACTTAATGCACTACGTACAATGGCGGACTTAATGCAGTAGGCATTCTTTACCAGTCAACCTAGGGTGGTGCATAGCGAGGTAGGCACAAAAAACTGTTCAATCTTCCACTATTTTAATTTAAGGAAGAGCCAGAAGTCGGACCCTGATCTCCAAGAGCACCTTTAGCTTGGGTCTTAATGAAGATGATTATAATGCAAACAATGCGTTTTTTAGTATCTTTTGTGGATAGCACGGGATGTTACAATAACGAAGGAGCTCAAATTCATCAATCATACATTATAACAAACAAAACCGCACGCGTCAAGGCCTCGTTCCTCTCGCGACGTACGGTCAAAATATATGTCAGGAACTATGCCTAATAGACAATTATAGTGACCAAGATAAGAGAAATAGACGCTTAGCTGGTTCATGAAAAGAAAATGGACGGTCAGAAGGTTGACGAAACAGATGTATAAGATAAGATAACTGCTGAGCGACCATGAATAAAAATACTAAAGGAAGAAAAAGAAATGAATGATGTATGCTAGGTTCGTAATAAGTAGAAAAATGTATCTCTGCCTAACCAAATGAAATAGCAGCGTGCGTGCATTTAAGATTGTTGTAAGTTATAAGCAATACAATTTAATTTTGAATAATAATAATAATGTAATATGTAAAATTTTACAAAACCAACTACATTAAACCTAAATAATGTGTTATACATAACAATATTGAGTTTAGTTCAACTTTGTTTGTAACTTTGTATCCTTGTATATGTGCCACAAAATACTTAATGTGAAGAATACCTTCAGAATCGCTGAAAAATAAATAGGTATATAAAATAACAATAATATAGTAACAATATAAAAGTACAAGTGTTATAATTATTCAAAGTAACAATGGTCTCAATATAATTTTCGTAAGTACACTGATACAAATACACTAACAATCAATCAATTAGCCCACTGCAGTCCACTGCTGAACATAGGCCTCTCCCAATGTGCGCCATTTCGTACGATCCTCCGCTTTCCGCATCCAGTCCGTATACATTATATAATATAACAAAAGTTTACATAATATAAAGTAGGTAAAGCCCATCATCAACCAAAACGGCATATAGGTGCTTAACAATAATATGTATTTGATTTTAAATTACAGTTACTTATCGATCCATAAGTATTAACTGATCTTACAGAAAAGAATAAATGTATTCTCCAGGACATTTCGTCAGAAAAGTGCCATAAATCAACAAAATTCTCCAAATCTTGAGTCTTTAATCCTCTCTTCTCCTCCACCATGATGAGTGAAGGGAGCAGCAAGAGCCGCGTGTGTCTTATGATAGATAAACAGCCACACTACCTATAAGAGCACACGCAAGGCTCTTGCTTACCCCCTGTTACTTCTTTCTTCTTCAAAATCCGGGAAAATAAAAAATGGAGTTATGAAAATGTAAAAATACGGTCAGCTAGAATTACAATTACTTTAAATATTTAATAGGTAACAATTTTTGTTATATATTATCGAAAATGCTCATATAACACTTTCATAACAAATATTTCCCAATGACAATGACATCAGTTCAACATTTGATTATGAGGTGCTTGGTAATTTATTGAAACTATCAGAACAGATTAGTCAATAAATATGAAAAAAGAACTATTGAAAAAAAATATTTGTAAATAATTTAAAAAAAAGTTTAAGACATAATATAACAACTTAGATTAATACATCGCGTTTTGATTTGATCTTCAATTCGTCAACAAGCAATCTAAAATCCAATTAAAATTCTTTTCACGAAACAATAAAATTTTGAAAAAAGACAATACCAAACTTTTATGCATTCTAAACCATGATATCTAATGATATTACCAAAGGCAACTCAATGAAAATCATCCACAAAAAGCTAATGAAATAAATGTAATTCTAGCTTAACGCAAACATAACCAAAATGCTTAACAAAATAGCAACAATCTTCGAAGTAGAAACAGCTATATCAACAATATATGTTTTAGTGCGACTCAAGGACATTGCACAAACACGCATTGAAACGCACTAAGACAGGTATTGGCAATAACTGGCGAAGATATTCCATCGACGGTGGTTCTACAGACTGTACAGGGCCCTACTGATGCGTTTGGAGCCCAAGAAAACCTCACCTTTGATTTGTAGTAGTCCATCCATTCACGACAACCTTTGTGCCAGCTTTTCGACTGCTACGAATGAATATTTGCATTGCTCTGGGATTTCCATGTCTCGGAGAGCACGTTTAACCGTCTGTCTTGGTTGTCATATGAACATCTATAGTAGTCGTTGTTGGAGACCTAAAAATTTCGACAACTGATCTAACTGCAAAACTTTGATATCGTCAATCAGTCGTGAAGGTCAAACGGTAGTCGCTTCATGAAAAATATTAAAGTTCAGCCACATCACAGCTGAGTGCCACCATTGTTAACATGGTACGTGTTTGTAATGGTGACCCTCTTTCCTGAGACTTTGCCAGTTTACCATCAGGCGAGGTGAAGTCAAATTAACGTGTCCTATATAAAAAGTATACTGGAAAGTTGATCCCAACTGAACTGTGAAAAGGATTAGAGAATGATGAATCAATTCATGTTCGATTAATTGGCATTCTACATGGTGTGGTTCACCCATTTGTGGCATTGCCAGTAGCGACTATATTCATAAATCTTCATCGTAAAGTTAAAAGATTATTATATTAAGTAAGTTGTACCTCCAAAGGCACTAAATCTTTCCCGTTTCCGCTGACAGCAAGACTCTTCGCGCCATTGCGTCGGAACATTTTCCGACTTTATGAATAAAATGTTCCGACGTTATGAATGAATGTTCCTACTTAGTAAATGAATGACAGTACTAGTAATTAGTGCACTAGAAGAACACTCGGCTTGTAAACTTGAATAACGCTCTAAAAATATTTACTATTAGCGATTCTTTTAAGAATTTTGTAAATGCTTTTAGTAAGTTTGTGCTAGTTCAAAACTATTCTGTTATTGTGCCAAGTTTTTTTACATATATGTAGTTCATCCCACTTTCTCAATGGAGTTTTTGAGCCCGGTTTCTGCTTTTCATCCAATTACCAAACTTGGTTGTATTCAAAGCTTGCACTTTAGAAGCCAGTAGTTCGCTCTGATAGTTTCCATAATTTATTTCCTTTTGGCTTTTCCGGGAGTGACTGCCACTGACCCTCTAACCTCTCTGCCCATGAATGTATGAAAAGTTTTTGTTTTTATACTACTTAGGTGGCAGATAAGCACATGGCCCTCCTGATGGAAAGTGATTACCGTGGCCTATGGACGTGTGCAACACCAGGGGCGTATGTTCTAACAGGGTCCGCAGCGCGAGTCCTTGTTAGAACAGAGAGTTTCTGTACCGTCAGTGTAGAAAACAAAGCAGGACAAGACTTTGGTCTTCCCACTGAAAGCACAAAACTCTCCAGTGAGCTCTGGCTACCCCACTCACTGCCTCACACTTATTTTAACGATTATGAGAGTCAATCCTAAACATTGGTAAACTTATTCTATTTTATTTTAGAAACGGATTGTAACTTGTCTAGAGAGGTGATGTAGTTGCAAAAAGAGTCAATATCTATCTCTTAATAAATTCAGTTATATAAAATACCTAATTAATACATTTCACTTTCCGAAGAAACTCACTCTTAATTGATATTCCCTCTAAAAACACAGTATCGTTTCTTATTAACATTTTAATTTCACAGACAGCTGTTACGATCACGGATTGATAAAACAACAACTTAATTGCACAAAAAGTGACGTCTTAAGAACGACGTTCGAGGGTATACAGGGAGCTTGAATTATTCATTTTGTTGAAATATTCATGTCTTTGTGAGCTCGAGCATGACGGTATGACACTCGTGTCATGCTCGTTTAATTAAGGACTATAACGAGACAGATAGCTCTCGAAGTTTATGATGTACAAGTTACGAGAAATAAAGTGGGTTGACTTTTTATGGCGTTTTTTAAACAAACATATCAGGCAACTGATGATGCTAGGTTACTCTGTAATGCTTGTGTTATAATGTAATTCGCGTGTTAATATTTGTAAAGAGCAATGGAGGTTTTTAAGGTATGAGTAATGACAGCCTCCGTGGCGTGGCGGTAGTGAACACGGCCGCTGTGTATGAATATGTATATCCGCATTCTAGATTCCATAACACAAGCTGGTCAAGCTATGCTTACCATGGATCTAGAAAGCGTTGTGTGAAATGTTGTTGAATATTTATTTATTTATTTTATCAAGTCTTAAGAAGTACGAAATCGTCATCATTAACATCTCAGTGTTGTCCCAGGATGCATCCGGTGCTATCACTTCGGAGCAGTGGCGTAAGGTTCCTATAACCCCATTCCTATCGACTTCCCTTTGCAGAGATGATAGATTTGCAGAGATTTGATAAACTACATCGAGGTAAGAACTTTTGCTATCGGCTTCTTGTTCACCCTTCGCATTTCGCATCATGTGTGTATACCTATATAAACTACAAATATACACTTTAAATACACAGTCTTATATCAGTCTTTGGAATGTTTTATTCAATCTGATACCCATTCTTATATGGCGACCGTGACAGGACCATTCTTCAGGCTCTTATCATGGGCACGTTTAGACTTTGCTTAGGACGAATACTGTTTCATTGTGTCGATTACATTCAATCATGTGTCTTAACGAGATTAGTGGCGGTCAAAATTCGGCAAATATAGAGGACTTCAAGCTTCATGTATCGACTATTGTGGCTATGATCATATGCACTATTTTGCTCGTTGGACTTATATATTTCGTATATAAGTTTTACAAGAAATGTCACCAATCGTGGATAAGGGAGCAGCTGTCAAGACACACATTTAGGTGTTCCTTGGATCGAATCAGACGGTGCACACACATGATTACATAGTTATTTCTTACTACGTCACATCGCCTCTGTTTCGGAGCCAAAGGTCGCTTACTTTCTTACTTTTCTTGTATTAACTTAGGCGGGTTTTATGGGATACTACTATATGATTTCTCAACCATGAGAAGAAGAGCAGAGCCTCGTTCGTCTATCAGCTTTCAGCAGGTGCAGGTTTTGCAGTTGAGGATGACTTTAGACCAAAGGTTTTGGAATACACCTGCCAAAAGTGGAATGAATCATAATATGAACTTTATTGTCCATACTTATACGAGAGCGCGTACGATTTTTTGTGAACATGCTTCAGGCACGCATCTCACATTATACTCTAACACGAAGCTGCAGATCTGGTATAGGTAGATATCTGATATAGGTTGATTTAGCGCAAATACTCACCAGCCAGATCTGCACCTTCGTGTTAGAGTATAATAGGAGATTTGTGTGACCAGTTTTCAACTTGCCTCAAGCATCAAATCAAACATCCCAAAAAATTGTACCAGCTCTTGGACTATTACAATTATTCTAGACTACGGGCCTTAATAAACAAAACAATGTCCAGAATGAAACGGTCTCAATCAGTTTTAATATAAAAACCGACGAAGACCGCATACAATTGAATATAACTGGAATATACTGGATAAAACCGGCTCGCATCAGACAGATCTAGATTCATCTGAGTCCATCTGTAGTCTTAAACAAAGGGAATAAAATAAAGCTCTCTTATTTCTTCAGTTTGTCGTCTATATTAAAGTTTTTTGTCCCCGGTGGAGACTCCTTTGATAGACTAATAAACCAACAGTAAATTATTTATTGCATTCAGTAGAATATTGCGTTTAAGCACTATATTTTTAAATGTTGGGGCCCATTGAAACCGTTGGGACTCCCTTTACTATCTGCGTGCACAGGTAACAGTTGACAGTTGGTCCCATTGAAGCTATTTAAGCCAAATCGAAAAGAGAAGAATCAAATTGGCAGATCTATTCATGTAACAAATTTCATTCTGCCCCTCTAGACAAGTGGCAATTCGCTAGCCGGCGTTTGGTGGAATAGAATGACCAATATATGGGATTTGACGTATATGACAGTCGTTAACGCTTGTCAAATACGTCAAATCTCATACATTCGTCATTCTATTCCATCAAACGCCGGTTAGCGAATTGCCACTTGTCTAGAGGGGCAGATCCGTTCAGTCCTTTAAACATGATTTAGTAACAAACATCCATAAATTTCACATACTTTCACCTTTATATAATACATTAAGCAAAACACAGTCCATGACTAAGTGCCCAGTTGACGGCAATATTAAACCGCCTATTAAGTGAGACCGAAAATCATTGTTGGCGAAATGCGTGTGTATATACACCTTTGCCTACCCCTTCGTGTATTCACAGGCGTCAATATATATGTATGTATAAGACAAAGTAACTGAGTTACCCCAACATGTTGATAAAGCATTCAATTCATAACAGTTCAATAGAAATATCTCAATACAAATAATAAACAAGGAAAACCTTTCAGATCACATCGCCGCTGGCGGCCGGTGTCGGGCCGTAACAATAGTGTTGCGCGAAAAGTTTTAATTACCTGGTAGGAAGTAAGACGGTGGCCTCGGAGTGACCTGGTCAAAGTCAGCACGGATGAGGCGAGGAAATAGCACCAAGTTTGAGCAGACTTTGTATTGTGAATGTGAGATTATGTTATATAATTTTTTTTTAGTATAGGACATTTTAAATTTGACTTCACCTGGCCTGATGGTGAGCTGAAGGCGAAGTCTCAGGTAACACGGTCACCATTAAGACAAGTACTATGTTAACAATGGTGGCACTCAGCTTGATGACCTCATCAGATGCTTTTTCACACCCTGAAGGACCCGGGACTGTAGGAAGAAGGAAACACGTGAGCTGGCAAGGAGTTCCAGTTCTTAATGATGCAGTAAAGGAAAGAGTCACAAGACCACTTGATTCTTGAAGGAATATTCTGCACGCGATTTATTTAGTATTATTTGATTATTTATCAGAATCAGCAATACTACAGAAACGTCGGGCTCAGTACCCCGCGGTTTCAATAGCTTTTCAAATTAAAGATAATAAAAAAAATACAATTTAGATAATTTAGACTTCTGGTATATTTTCTGTTCTGTGTTGGACAACTTCATTACTAGATAAGTGTCTACATTATCATCCTTTGTTCGAAGTTACTTTTCTGTAGACATTCGTGTCGACAGAAAGCCCTATTGTTATTTATTATGTGATTTAAAACTCGAGGTGACAAGTGGCAGTCGACAGGGAGGCTGCGTCTAGTGGTGAGATAAATTCATCTCACGGCCAAGTTTTGTGGAGGAGGCAAGTCTTTAGATTAACATATTCATGAGATGGTGAGGCACAAACGAGTTTGCTAAATAATTTTATTGCTATGAATATTATATTTTTGTTATAGAATTTGGAGAGTAATTGATGATGGGTGGCTTTTTGTAGTGAAGAATATTTAATATGTTAGGATTTTTTATATTTAAGGACGAGCTTGGTCGCTCGAGTTTGGCACGTAGACTTATAATCTGATAAAACTAATTTTTTGTCTGCAATAATAGTTACGCCTTATAACGTCAAGTACCTTTAGCAAAATATCGTCAGAAACGGCTCAGCCACTTCAAAGATTATCCGGAATAAAAAACAACAGAATATATAATGTTTTTTATTTTAACAGTGTAACACTCACAGGGGGTTATTTACCATACAAAGTACACTGTGATCATGGCACTTGTAACAGCGCCGAAATATCGATTACTCAATAAAAATAAACAATTTGGTAAATTTCCCGGTAAGATTTGTTACACTATTATTGTGAATGACCAATGCCAATCTCAAAGTTATATTTTGTTACGTTACATAACTAAACTCATTTTGTATTTATTAAAAAGCTGTTATTATCAGAAACCGATACCTCATTTTTATTTAATTGATTAGTTTAGAGAATCTGAATTTTTTGTTATACTAAATAAAATAAAAATAACTACTATGTTACGATTTTATTCTACATGCTACGAACGAAACACTACGTATTGCGAACGATGCGCTACGTGCTACGAACGATGCGCAACTTGCTACGAACGATACGCTACGTGCTATTAACTATGCGCTGCGTGCTACGAACGATGAGCTACGCGCTACGAACGGTGCGCTAAAAGCTACAGTCCTCGCTACATGGGCTACAGTCATACCGCTAAATGCTACGCTCAAAGCCCTACAGGCTACGAAAATCGTGCGACAAACCATATTCCATATAATGTATGCTCTCGCACAGCACGATTTGCATGGTTTGTATTATCTGTTCTAGAACGCGGATGAATTATATATTCAGTTTGTAAAGAATAGAGGAACAAAACATGTAATTTATTTTAAATTTACATTTAATTATTACTCTCTTGAAGTTGAGACTGTACCCATTTGCCGGTTCAACGGGCTGCGACATTGTAGTGATGATAGACAATTACAAGAGCCTTGTAGTTTTATATAGAACTAGCTAATACCCGCGGCTCCACCTGTGTCAAAGTTATGTTAATCTATTTTGCCCAGATCTATACTCAACTAATTACATTCAAATATTCAGTAGGTACATCTTAAATGGGATCAAACTTTTTCTTTAAAAAAAAAAACCGCATGAAATTTTTGAATTTTTGCAACACAACGGAACAAATTTGGATGTGGTTTTTCTATCGGAAAGTTATTTATTACAATTTTAAAAGTTATTTATGTTTGATTATAATTGTTTGATTAGAACAAGCGGTAAAAATGAACCATCTAGTCTCCTGAAATTCGTCCCCTAGAATAAAAGTTGCAGATTTTTCCCCTAGATTAGCCCCCTGGAAGGAGACCGGTTAATATTAATTTATACTTAAGCTACCTTCATGATATTTAGGGTGGGCAGCGCGATTGTGATGCCCCTGGTGTTGCATATGTGCATGGGCCACGGTAACAACTTCCCATCAGGTGAGCCATGTGCTTGTCTGCCACCTAAGTGGTATAAAAAAAACTATTTGTGCTCTGGACTGTACATATAAACAAAAACGACAACCAGGCGGAGCCGCGAGCATGAACTACTAATTCAATAAAATTAGCTTAACAGCAAGGACCGTTAAACACGATTAAAATAAGTAGACTAATGTTCTTACAGTAATTAAATTCTTTTTTTTTCCTACCTGTCATGCCAAAACAAGTTCACCTAGAAACAGGTCGTCACACTCAACAGGCATGACGTGACATGACGCGGCTCCCCAGTGTCATGCTTGGCACGTTCGAATCACACACGCCCACTCACTCATATATTGATGCTTTACATAAGACGAATAGTACTGATTTGATTCCCGAATCGATATTTTTTGGGTTTTTGTATAGAAGATATTTGTTTGATCTTAAAGGGCTAGGGTTCCAGCCCAACATTTTCATTCCGCCATTTTTAGTTTAGTTGAAGTGTCATTTATGTCACATCATTCATTCCATTTAATTCCTGCGTGGGAGCAGAAAGCTTATCTAAGGGTGTTGGGTCAATATTTCGGGGATTTAGCTTATAAAACAGTGAAATATATACGTTTTCCGCGGGGCGGAGTGTAAACGGAGCGATTTCCGATACAGTTGCGTCTTGGGACGCTAAATAGTAGAACAATGAACACGTGTGTGGTACATCGTGGAGATTGATGGTGAACGTTGTCGAGGCAGTTCAACGGCGTGATCGGCTGTGAGGGAACCAGCCAGGGCAAGTAATACACTAAACACATACACACCTCACAATACAGACACGCCTTGGAGGGGTTCTGCAGGTGCTTGTGACATTGCAACCGGTGAGTGAACATTGTTAATTGTTCAAATTAGCGTTACTTGATTGTAGTCAGGCGCTGCGTTACTTGCAGCCAAGTTTGGAGTGGCAGACGGGTGTCTGGCTCCAACAATATCGCATAAGTTATAAATGGGTTAATACCATATGTCTGTCTTTTGAGAAACGGATTCTAAGGCCCGTATACTAGACTGGAACTCCGTCCTGTATCTTGATATATAACTAGATCTGAGTCCAGTCCAGAGCAAGACTAACATTCGAATTTGTAACGAAAACGTATTGAGAAAACGGAGCAATGCGATTGGCCGCCCGCACACTGTGAACCAATCACAATTCTCCATTCTTTTGATACGTTTACGTTACGAGTTCAAATGTTTTTCGTGCTCGGGGCTCTGAGGACAGATTGTATTCCAGATGACAGTTCTAATGTCATTGTGTATCAATTCAAACCGAGCATTGTTCTGGAATACGGGCCTAACAGCGTTTTCCCACTATCCGATACCAGATATTTGTTATCGGGGGAAGTCTAATGTATGACATATGTATCTGTCTTTCACATTGTCCGGACGACATCGGTTACCGGAGCCGTGACCACTGTGCTGGCCCGATATCGGATCACAAAGAGACTAAAACAGCAACTGCGAGCTATTTTTGATCTTAATGACAGTTAGTTACGTGTATTTTCGCGTTAATTGACGTTAGAAATTCGATAGGATATAATAAGGTCGAAAAGTACTTGCAATTTTTTACTTTTTTCATCCCTAGCATCCCTAACTAGTCTGTGCTTTCGAGCAAATGGCCGTATCGGGCCAATTTTATCGGATACATGCGGAAACAGCACATGGTGTCGGCTTTAGGCGTCCGACACCGATATTGGATATTGTATAAATGTGAGAACGAAAAATGATATGTTTTTTGAAATACTTGTCAATGCCCGTGTTTTCACGCACGTCGTGGATGTCAGATATTGCAACTTATGGTCATATCTCCGATTCTACTTAACCGATTATGAACAGACCCTTTTGAGTCAAGATTTTAAATCTGACTAAGACCTTTCAAACAAAAAAGAGTTTTAGAATTCTTAAAACCTTGGGAACCAATGTCCGATTCTGTTGCCGTTCAACAGGCACTTTTTTACCACCACGTGGTAGACAAGCACACGACCCACCTGATGGAAAGTGGTTATCGTGGCCTATGGACGTGTGCAACACTAAGTGAGTAACACTCGTGCTCCCGACCCTGTAAACACAAAGTTTCTGTGCCGTCAGCGTAGAAGACAAAGCAGGAATAGCCTTTGGTCTTCCCACTGACAGAAAAAAACTCTCCAGTGAGCTCTGGCTACCTACTCACCGCCGGGAACATTTTTTTATATCCCTTAAACTGTAGGTATGTTTAGTGTCATACAGAAAACAGCTAGGTATATCCTTTATTCGCTCTATAAAACATCCTTGGAAAGTTAGATATCTTATTTCACCAGGCACTAATATTTACTTCAGTATAATTTCACTGTTGTTCTAAAATATGACAGCGATAACAAATTTTATACAGTTAAATATAAACTCTAATTATTCCGCATAATTTAAGTTACACGATGTTGCCAGTGGCGAAAACTCGCGGGTCTGGCTCGCTGCCAGCCCTGTTTAATATCTAGTATTTAGTATAACAGCTTAAATGTTTATGTACCAGTATAAAAATAGTCGGACATGTAACGACCTATATGCAGTTACTGTGGAAATAAAACTTAAGTTGATAGTAAAATTAAGTTTTTTATGATATTATTGCTGGTCTATATAAAGCCTCACTGGAAAACATTGATCGCGCAACAAGAGTTGCTCGACAATGTTGCGTTACACGCGGGATGTTGTAAGCTGACATCATTCGTGGGCAGACAACATTATTTAAGTGTGAACCATTAAATTAATCTTCGAGAAAAAAATAATCTCGGCTACAATTACATTTACTTAAATTAAATAACCCAAGTACAGTACATAAGTGCGAGTGGAATATGTACCACCACTTATAGCACACACACAAAGTATTAGATAATAAATAATTTTGTAATTTAAAACTGCAATAAGTTCATGGTAAAGCACTCGCCGGGATATTTACCATGTTCCGATATTACGGTGCTGTTGCAAACGCAATGATCACAGATGTACTGGTGACCGCCGGGTTATTTATTGGATTCTAGATAAAAGTAAAACATTTGGTAAATATTCCAGCGAGTATTTTCTTATTAATGTAAATGACTATGCCAATCTGAAATGAAACAAGTTCCACCAAAATAATATTAAGATAATTACCAAAAAGTGATTGTGTGTGAAGTGTATTACTAACAAATTTCGTACGTACGAGTGCAAAATCTACCAAGGTATCATAAAATGGAACATAGGTTTTATTCGACATTTTGAACTATATGTGTGTACTTTCTGTTTTTAATTTTAGCTATATACTATTTCTCTTAACCTCCTCAAGCGCACAATAATCTTGAAAAGGCTTCGAAACCTTCCACTTCGCGTTTTTATATATACGACACGTCAATTCAACACCTCGATGGTAAGCTGAAGGCAACGTCTCAAGATAGAGGTTGTATTTAACAACTTTTAACTTTAACCAGCACGAACGAAAGCTGTACCGTCAAAGTGGTTTTTGCTTTGTACAGTCAGGTAACACAGTAACTCAGGTGGGGGCAGGAGTTTGCCCCGCCGAATCCCCCACCGAACCCCCTCTAATCGGAAGCGGCAGCCGATCACAAAAAATCACTACATACCATTTCTGTTTGTTTGTATTGGTGATTTGAGATTTTGCGTTTGTTTTTATTGACTGATGCATGGGATAACGTACAGACTGTGTCGGATGTGGGAATGTTTATGTTATGTGTTGAATGAGTATATCGAACGAGGTTTTATACACTGCAGGCGGAAATACGTGTTTTTGTACCTATATTTGCTTGTTTTTTTTTGGGCTTGTAACAGTTGTATCTTTATTGTTATAGAACTGTAAGCGTACGATAAAACATATAGTATATAGATTGATAGATAACTCTTATTATACACCAACATTAGATTACAAGAGACAATAGTATGGATTATAGTGTACAACATTTACAAATAATCGTAAGATTTTAATGTCTGATCTGTACAAGACCTTTCAAACCAGGGATACCGCATCAAAATTCGTTAGGCAGTTTTGGCGTCCCTTGCGCGGACAGACAGTTCACGTCTATATCCCCGAAGGGGTAGGCAGAGGTGCTAGCACCCACATTTCGCCAGTTTATGTTTAGGTCCCAATGTAATAGGTGGCGAGTCTATTGCCATTAACCGGGCACTTATAAACCTGCGATAAATACACACATAACTTTGAAAAGCATCGAAAAGTCATTGGTGTGTGCCATGGTAAAACCTGGGATCGAACCCGAAACCTCGTCTCAGCAGTCCATTACTCATACCACTAGGCTACCGCGGTACACAGATAGACAAGAATTCCAAGAAATTTTTTTTTGTGTTCAGAAGCCTTCATGTAGCATTATCCAAATTCCTTTTTATATCTCCAATGTACAGACACGACTATTCTACAATTATATATTTGTACAGTAATCGATGTAATGCATAAACTTTATATATAAACATTATGTTATCAGAATCCGATCCGGACCAAATAACGTCATATAGGATTTACTAAATGTCTTTGGATGTCTGTGGAAAGTTCTCGAACGTGTTTACAAACTTGAAGGCGATGTCAAATCAGAGGCTTTATGGTACCTACAGTCTTTGAAACGGTAGGAGATAATAAACTGTGTGATGAGCAGGGCTTTATGGGATTTAATGTAGGTGTATCTCTGAACATGATGCCAGGGCTAGGATTCTGCAAATTTTGTCACAGCAAAATCAATGCCGTACCATTAAAACACAAAACTAGTGAAGGAGATAGGACACGACGGTATTTCCGTCCAATTGAGCAGCCCAACGGGGGAAGTACCTCCGCCCGCGGCTATAATAACCTCGCGTTGTGTTCCCGGTGGTGAGTGTGAAGACCAAAGGCTATTCCTGCTTTGTCTCTTCTACACTGACGTTACAGAAACTCTGTGTTTACAGAGTCGGCAGCACGAGTGTGACTCCCCTGGTGTGGCACACGTCCATAGGCCACGATAACCACTTTCCATCAGGTGGACCGTGTTCTTGTCTACCATTTCAGTGGTATAAAAAAATGCCATTTTATTAAACGGCATTCGTTATCATTACGCCACCCGTGCTGTAAATTTTAAGTTAAACTTTTATCAAAAAGCAATTTTCCTATCTGACTCGGTGATTTGTCCCTTTCTCGTGATATACGGGGATTACCCTTGTTGGTTCTCGCCAGGTGCTGTGAGAAATCGTCGCTTTATCTTTATATACGACTGCATGACGCGGGAAGAGTAATGAGCTTAGTGTTCTGTATGTTTATCCCTTTGTTGAAATCTGTAGGTACCACGGGTGCATGATTATAATCTTACATAAAAAAGTCGTTTCAGTCGTCTTACTATATTTTATTTTTTAACCAACTTTTTTTTAATCATACGCATAAACGCATTGTTGCTATATAAACAGAGTGTAGACCCTACTATTGAGGCTCTAGCCGCCATGACGTTATCTGCAATTAAGGCTTGGGAGATTAGGCAAAAATATCAATTAAAATGATGATGATGAGTCGTCTTAATATTTATTTCACAACTTTTTCCTAACTTTTATCCCGACATCGTTTCGAGTATGAAGAGTAGCGACCACTTGTTGCGCGTCATGTTGCGAAACATTGTTGTATACCAAAGACGCATAACATCGTGGAGAAAGATGCTATTAAAATAATTCTCAAATCCCTCAATATACCGCTTTTTCCCCGCCCCTTTCAAAGCATCATAGAAAACTTTTATCAGAAAAAGGTTTAGTAACCAATGTCTACCTACCTTTTATGAAAAAAACTTCATAATGCTAGTATACGATAATGATTATTAGGTAGGTACCGTCCTTAAGCAAATCATTGACCAGAGAGTTAAACAAACTATTTTTTAATAAAGGTTCTAGAAATCACGATTACCAAACATCATTCATCAAAAAAGGATGTAACGAGAATAAACATAATGAAATTTTTGTGAGTCAAATAATATTATTTTTTGGTAAAATTATAGTAGCTTGTTAGAGTTTCGCGCTTTTTAAATACTTGGGTTTTTTATACCAATTAGGTGGCAGACAAGCACACGGTCCACCTGATGAAAAGTGGTTACCGTGGCCTAGGACGTGTGCAACACCAGGGGCATCAAACTCGTGCGGCCGACCCTGTTAGAACAGAGAGTTTCTGTACCGTCAGTGTAGAAAATAAAGCAGAAATAGCCTTTGGTCTTCCCACTGACAGCGCAAAACCTCTCCAGTGAGCTCTGGCTACCCTACTCACCGCCGGGAACACAACATAAGGTTATTATGGCCGCGGTATTCTGTAAGGCGGAGGTACTTTTCGAGTCGGAATGCTCGATTGGACGGAAATATATTAACAATTTTTTAAAAATTCTTGTCTATTTGTTCGCAATCGACGCAAAAAGTACTGTACAGTTTTTGATTTGTTTGTTTGAAAGGTCTTGTTTGATCGTAATCGATTGAGTAGAATCAGAGATATGACCAAAAGTCGCACAAACTGACAACGGACAGTGCCGCGGGCATCAGCTTGAGTGCTGTAAAATAGGTCAGGTCACGACTCGTCTTACAGCAATAACATATAAATAAACGACAGAGCTACAGCTGAATATTAATTTAAAAGCCCATTACGAGGCGGCTAACGGGCGAACCGGCGGTATAAATCAAGTCTTGTTGTTACGACCGAAATTATGATCGTGGATGAAACACATTACGAGGTATTGTTATAACCTTTATCTGATCTCCATCATCCAAAGCTTGCAGCTCAAGATCTACATATTGCTTTGGATCGGTAAGTTGGCCTTTCCTAGAGCGAATGTCGTCTAGTCATCGAACCCAGAGAATCGACAAAAAGTTATGGAATGAAGTCTCTGCTATGGTTTTCTAAGTGACTATAATATAAAGAGTTCTTTAAGAAGTGCATGAGGAGATTCCTACTGGGACAGCAGCGCGAGTGTGACGCCCCTGTCGTTGTACACACATTTATTTTTTCAAAATAACGTTTTAATCCTAAAACAAAACTTTGAGCGCAACATAAAATATTAATTTACTAAATACCGCTGGCCGGAGATCCATCTGTACAACTCATATGTTTGCGGTATGAAGTTAATTAAGGTTTCTCGCAACTTACCGCGGACGTACCACAAGCTCTGTTTATTTTAGTCTGCTCGTACTTTTCGCTTACATTTTTAAAGAGATAGCGGAAATGATAAGGTTTGTGTAAAGTTGATGGGCTGTTTATTATTTTTGAACGAGGTGTAGCCAGAACTGTGGGTTTAACTTTGAGTTTGTTTTAGTAGTCTGTGTTTTAAAATTGATATGTTAGATGAAATGCTAGCGTAATTTGGGAGTTTGAATTGTTTATTTTTAACTTTTACATTTGTTTAAATAGAATTGGATAAGCACTCGGCATACCCGATGGAAAGTGGTTACCGTAGCGTAGCGTATTACTGAAATATTTTTATTTTTAAAGCAACCTTAGAACTATGGGTCTTCTAACTCTTTCTATTTCTTTAGTTTTGGATTATATGGCTTTCATAAGGAAGGAATTACTATCAGTAACTGTACCTTCACAGAGTAAGTTACCAAAATCTATACAAATGTTAAAAATGCCAACTTAACTGCGTAGGTTATCTACATCAGTGAACTAATTGTAATGAACTGATAGTAATTTCTATAAAAATATTCATACAACTTTAAAAAAAGTTTTTAACATTAAGCCTGTCTGAATTATTAATTACTTATATCCATAAATAATAATAAATTAAATTTGCTCATAAAAAATGCAAACTCCAATCTTCTATCAGCATTTTAATCTGTTTTGAAACAAAAAACTTTTCACAAACTTTGAACCACTTTATTTTTATAAGAAAAGAATATTTTAATCCACCATCTTTTCTTCACAGCTGCGAGGTCGAGTTTTAAACACCCCCCTCCCCCCTCCCTCGAACTCTCAAAGTACTGGAGGCCTACCCTCCTACAATATCCTTCATTTTTCTCTTTACCCTCTCCTATCACCTTTGCTAACAGAGTGAAGACTCACTGGAGAGCAGTTACCTTGGTCTATGGACGTGTGTAACACCAGGAGCGTCAGACTTGCGCTACCGACCCCGTAGAAATCTTCTAATGGTCTTCTTGAAGAACCCTATATTGTATTTCTGGCTGAGACAGAGACAACATCCTGTCATTTGCTTCTTACATACTTCACGACCTAGTGTCATTAAACTTTCATGCAAGCCCGCATATCATTAATATCTTTGTGACCCAAGTCTTTTCACTTTCCATCATCCATACATCAGGTGGACCGTGTGCTTGTCTGCCACGTTAGTGGCTGGTACAACGGGAAAGGTACAGACTTCCTCTTGGGGTCAGGGACAATGTAACATTATTTTTGACCTAAACTACGCCGAAAGAAATCCAAACTAACTTCATAGTTAAACGTTAAACTACGTCTTTCGTTTGAGTATTGTGCGAAGTTTGGATGTACATTTTTTATATAGGATACGTCAATTTTACTTCACCTCGCTTGATAGTAAGCTGAAGGTAAAGTCTCAGGAAAGAGGGATTGCATACACGTACCATTTTAACAATTCTGGCACTCAGCTTGACGGCCTTATCAGATGCATTTTCACGCCTCGCTTAAAGGACCCGAGACTGTAGGCAGAAGGAAACACAAAGAGTTCCAGGTCTTAATGGTGCGACAAACAAAAGAGTCACGTTCCATTGTAGCGCTTCTAAAATATTCCAAATAACCCAGAGCCTAAAATTTATCAACCATAAATACCAATTTTCCACTCCAAGAAATATACAGTAATGAAATTCGCTACACTGAAATAAATCACACAACTTTGGAAGTTAATTATAAACAATTACAAAACCGCTACCCTATCTCCATTTTAATCACTCCCAGAATTCGTGGTAATTCACTAACATTGGGTATATTAGAGTAGTTTCGGTAGGGTGTTTGGTTGAGAACCTACCCGTCGTTAAGTTGTGTTAGGAAGTATAAAGTAACTGGCTGAGCCCTGCTAGACAAGTTGCAATTTGTTATTGAGGAATAGAATGAAGAATATAATGAGATTGACAAGTATTTTGACGCTTATGACAGGCGTCAATGTATGTCAATCTCCTATTATGATCAATATTTTCTATTCTATTCTATTGTCACTCGTCTAGAGGGGCAGTTCTGTTTGGAAGTAGAACGTAACTGGCTCAGTTATATTTGTAACTAGAACGTAATAGTCTCAGAGTTTACGTTTGTACTTTCTGAGCGGTGTGAGCTAGAATGTAGTTCTGTGTTAATACATTGTGTTCGTGTTGTTTTGCCAGGGAGTTGTGTTGTTTTGCCAGGGAGTTGTGTTGTTTTGTTGCGTACTTATCTGCAATTAAAGTTACATGCATCTAGAAATTAATTTACTTGATGCATTCAAGCATGGTTAAGTGTGAAACGACATCCTATAATGTTTTTTTTAATGGGTTGTTTCACTTCTTAGTAAACACTACTTCCGTTATAGGATTTTTACGAATTTATTATCGAGTGAAGCCAGTATCCGAGCCCATAGTTAGCCGCTTTATATGTATATTTATATTTATTATCTAAGTCTGAACCCAAAAGTTAGCAGCGATCTCTAATTAACTATCAATTAATTATACACATCCACAAGTTTAACTTTTGAACAAGCTGACAAGCCTAGAGCTTGTCCTATACTAAGTTAGTTGACCTTATTTGCATATAAATTCAAAAGTCACTATCCTTGTATAGACTTTGAAATATTTACATAGGTTATTTTTTTAGTCAAAACTCTAAAACTTGTCAAAACTACTGAACGTTAGAAATCAGCTGGTAAATAGGCGAGAAATCCTTTCCCGAAGTTTTATGTTAGCGTAAGAGCGTTTTCACATTCACACGATATCCGATATCGGTGTCGGACGCCGATAGCCGACATTCGATTGCCCGACACCTTGTGCTGTCTTTACATTTATCCGATAAAATCGGCCCGATACGGCCATTTGCTCGAAGGCACAGACTAGTTAGGGATGCAAGGGATGAAAAATATAGTGCAATCAATTTTCGACTTTATCAACATGACATGGTATCGAGTTTTTTTTTCTTATATTTTGATCAACATCATCATTGACGGGAAAAGACACGTAACTAAGAAAATGTCATTAATGTTGAAAATTGCTTGAAGTAGCTATTTTAGTCTCTTTGTGATCTGATATCGGGCCAAAACAGTGGTGTTGGCTTCGATAACCGATATCGGGGCGGGCAATGTTAAAGAGAGATACATATTTCATACATTTAACTTCACCCGATATCGGATGTCGGATATCGGACAATGTGTAAACGTTCGATAAATTTATTACGGCTGTACTCACGTCACTTGTCAGGATGCGCCCGACTAGTTTCGGACCCGACCGGAGTCCTTAATCATGAGCAGAGCACCCAGGCGCGGCGACGTCAGCTGCTGCTCTGCTCATGATTAAGGACTCCGGTCGGGTCCGAAACTAGTCGGGCGCATCCTGACAAGTGACGTGAGTACAGCCGTAATAAATTTATCGAATGAAAAATGGCTCACGATAGTTTCTATACAAAAATGTGTAAACGCTCTTAGTTTTGTGAAAAGACCGTGGAACCACTTCTGGTAAATACTGACTCCGTACCCGTCACCTATAAGATCCTATTTTAAAGATAACAAGTAGATTTAGTAGTATTCCAGACTAATCTCTGTCCTAAATCACAGTAGATTTGACCAACAAACATCCATCTCTCTATCCGTTCATAACACTAGAAGTTTCAACAAAAACGTTCCACTATACCGCTGAGCATTTTACAGTTAAACGAACGAAATACGCTTGGTATCCTGCCAACACGAGCATTAGAACACTAAACCACCTGCTTTCATATGGTAATTAGTTGCCGAACTCTGGTGAACGAAGCCTGGCGCTTGCCAAAACAGATATACCTATAGTAGCCATATGATACTCTGTTTAACAAGCACTCAGGAGCCTTTTGAGAGTGCATTGACATTAATTTACTGATGTTATCCGCCTCTAAATAGGAGTTGAAGTGAGAGAGTGAGTAGTTTATTACTACTGAATAGCCCCGGCTTCGGAGGGGCGAGTTTATATTGCACATTTTTATAGGTACACGATATTTTATGACTTGCGAACGTCGAGTTTCTTAATATATTTAAAAATATCTTCTTTTACATATTTTGCTAATCCTGAAGCATCAATAGCTTACATTTTGGAGCCCAAGCTTCATTTTCGTACACTTTCTTTCCATAGGTTGCTATAATTGACGTTTACAGGAGCTTAACTCAAACTGCGAGATGAAATTTCCTTCAGATGTTTATCCATCAATTAACAGGATTACCAGCTTATAGATGGGGTAGTTAGAGCCCAAAAGGTTATCATTTTCCGCATAAAAAAGTATTCGCTTGCGAGCTATGTCGAACATATTAACAATATGCCAGCGATTGCTGTAATCATTATTATGATTTCACCGCATAATAATGATTACAACAAAGCTTCATAGTTTTTCCTACATCGATTGTGGGCGCAGTACAACCTGTAAGTTTTACAACCCCTATTTTACTTGTCGAGGCAACGAACTCTTCAAATTATACTGAGTAATAAACGTTATGGCGGTTTTGTCTTCAGTCATTTTCTAAGTTTAATAAACTGAAAACGAAGGATTTTTGCATTTCAATTATGATTGTAAATTGGCGATTCTTCATCTGATAATAAGCGTGCATTCCGAGCCCGACAGATTTAAAGTCCCCTGATAGGCTGGGAGCAATTAGCAATAAGTGTTTAAAGAGAACTGAAATCCGGACGAAGAAAGACAAAATAGGAAAAAACAAATAAGGCAAAAGGAAAAAAGAGTACGGGCGTACTGTACATGGCCTACCAATATGCTTGAGGTCTAAATAAACCTCAACTGCATGTTACTGCACCTGCTAAATAATGAACAAGGCTCTGACGCAGGATTTTGGAGTTAGAGCGTTTTCACACTATCCGATATCGGAGGAAGTCAAATGTATGATATATGTATCTGCCTTTCACATTATCCGGCCCGATATTGGCTAACGGCGCTGACACCACTGTGTTGGCCCGATATCGGATCACAAAGAAACTAAAACAGCGACTGCGAGCTATTTTCGATCTTCATGACATTTTCTTAGTTACTTGTCTTTTCGCGTTAAAAGATGACGCTGATCACGAATGTAAGAAAAAATCAATACTATGTCATGTCAATAAGGCCGAAAATTGTCCTTTAACTAGTCTGTGCTTTTGAGCAAATGGCCGTATCGGGTCGATTTCATCGGATATATGTAAAAACAGCACATTCTATCGGCGTCTGACACCGATATCGGATATCGGATGAATGTAAAAACGCACTTAGCAGATGACTCAAAACTAAAAAATCTCAAAATATAAATTTTGAATGCAACTGAAACAATTCTATGCGTACATTTTTAATTGAATTATGAAAGTTTACCCACTCATTACGTGTATCTTCAACGCGTTCTTAGTAGAATTATTCTAACAACAACAAATGTAAATAAGTGAGTAAGTACTAAAATGTATTTCCTAACAATATCTATTCAGCATAGATCACAACGTGAACGAACATGACATAGCGTGTTCGCCGCAAGTCACATACATTATACAAAGCCAACTTTTTTTTTTTTTTTTTTTTTTTTTTTTTTTTTTTTTTTACGTGCGGGAAATCCCCACGGATACCCGCCCCTCCGGAGCCGGAGGGGTGGGTTATGTCGGACTCGAACCGACTAAACCGCACGCCGTCTGTGGGTCGTGGTGCTAGGCCGGAGGTGAGGTTGTCTTGCGACATATCCCTCGCACCCCGGCTGACCCAGGGCCATCCCTTTCGGTCTGGCCCTCCTCGGGAGGTGGGGACCACGCCGTCCCCGACTCAACCCCGGTGTGGGGAGGCGCGCATCGTCCTACGATGCGCGCCGCCGCCGTGGCCTGCTTCTGCTAGGGTGACGGGTGGCTCCACCCGTCACCCTCAGGCCCGCGCTCATGGGGGGCGGAGGTCTGTAAGCGCCCTCCGACGCCCGAGCCGCCTTCGGGCGCGAGCAGCGATGTCAGCGAGTCTTTCTCGCTCACCGCGCCGCGCCCGCTCTGCTGTCTCCTTCGCGAGCATGACCTGCTCGCAGAAAGAGGCGCTGGCCGCCCACGCATCCGCGCAGCGGACCATCGCCGCGAGCAGGGTGGAGAGCGTGAGCACTCTCACCCCCAGGGCCTGCACAAGCTCCCGCCTCGGCGTCTCGAACGCCGGACACTCGGTGAGCGTGTGCAGCCCCGAGTCCACGCTCGCGTCGCAGTGATGGCACTCGGGCGTTGGCTCAATACCCATCAGATGCAGATACCGCCCGAAGTAACCGTGCCCGGTTATCATCTGCGTCTGACGGTACGAGAGGCTCCCGTGTGGCCTCTCTAGCCACTCCCCCATGATGGGCCTTACCGCCGCAATGACGGCGTGCCCTGCGCGTGGTTGCCCAAGTCGTCGCTCCCACTCGGCCACCATGACCTGGTGGAGCCGGGATTTCTCGGCCCGAATGTCCTCGGGCTCGGGATCGAATCCCCGCTCCCGCGCCTCCTTTCGGAACTGGTATAGTGCCGAAAGGGCCCTCGCTTCCAGGATCCACGGTGGCGATCCGGCCAGGAGACTCGCCGCTTCGAAGGATATCGTGCGGTATCCCCTGATGGCCCTGGAGGCCATCGTCCTCTGCGCCGTACGGAGCAGAGGCAGGAATCTGGCCCCCAGGGTGTCCGCCCACACGGGGCACCCATATAGGGCCATGGACCGCACGACACCCGCGTAGAGTCTCCTGCAGGAGGTCCCTGGGCCCTTCAAGTTGGGCAACAGCCGACTCAGGGCATTCGCCGTGGTGACCAACTTGGGGCGCAGGCTTCGGAGATGTTGTCCGAAGTCCCACCGACCGTCAAGCACGAGCCCCAGGTATTTCAGCTGGGGCTTGATGTCGATGGGAGTGCCTCCCACTGTAAGGCTGGCTCCCGGGCCTGGCCTGCGCCGAGGACCATGAAAGAACATGGCCTCGGACTTGTGCAGAGCCACCTCGAGACCCAGCCGCCGGATCCGTTCGACGACTTGACCAACCGCGGTCGTGGCCCTCAGGGTCGCCTCGCGGTGCGTAGCCCCGCTCACCGTCACCAGCGTGTCGTCCGCATAACACGTGACGGTGGCACCGTACGCGAAGTCACCGCGAAGCACCCAGTCGTAACCGATGTTCCACAGCAACGGCCCCAGGACCGATCCCTGTGGGACACCGCACGACATCTCACGCCTACCGACTCCGGTCGAACTCGGGTAGACGACGGCTCTCTCCGTTAGGTAAGCCCCGACTATGCGGCGGAGGTAGAGAGGCACACCGTGGTACACGAGTGCCTCCCTGATGCAACTCCAGGGCAAGGTGTTGAAGGCGTTGGAGATGTCCAAGGACACCGCCAACATCACCTCGCCCCGGGCGACCGCATCCTCCGCCAGAGTCCTCACACGCATGATGGCATCCACAGTGGAACGCCACCGGCGGAACCCAAACTGGGTATTCGCCAGGTCCGGCCCCACTCTAGAGAGATGCTCGACGAGGCGCTTGGCAATTACTCTTTCAAAGAGTTTGCCCACCTCGTCGAGCAGCACTATGGGCCGGTACCCGGACGGCTCGTCCGCCGGGCGTCCCTTCTTGCGGATGAGGACCAGCTTCCCCGTCTTCCACATCTTCGGAAACTGGCCCCGCTCCATGCATGCGCTGAGGAACCCTCTCAGTCGGGGTTCGAGACCGTCTTCCCCTAGAGCTAGGACCCACGCGCGGCCTGGAATGCCGTCGGGTCCCGGGGCGGTGTTCTTCTTGGCCCTCAGCCTTCGCACCGCCAGCTCTAGTTCTACCCAAGTGACCTCGGGCACGTCGTCGTCAATCACCGCACTGGGCGCCGTACTGGGTGCCGTAGGCGACCGAGGCGGCGGAGCCATCTGCGGCGGAACATGTTCCGCTCGCGCCGGGAACAGGGAGTCGACCACTCCTCCGAGCAGAGCCGGTTCGAGCACCTGGGTCAGCGGAGGGGCCCGGGGGCGCAGCTTTTCTCTTACCATAAGGTAAGGCCGCCCCCATGGGTCCCGCTCCAGCGTCTCCAGGAGCTCCCGGTAACAAGCGGCCTTAGACCGCTTGATCTCCGCTCGGAGGGCATTCCGGGCCTCCCTGTATCCCTCGTGAAGCTCCGCCAGTCGGGGCTCCGAATCTGCGGTACGGCTACGCCTCCTACGGAGTCGAGCCCACCGGCGGTGCGTGATCACGCAGGCTTGACGCAGCCTCGCGATCTCCGCATTCCACCAGTAGACCCGACGCCTCGGATTATAGGCTGGAGCCCTAGGCATACCCGCATCGCAGACCCGTGTCATGGCCTCCCGGAACCAGGCCGCTTCATCGTCTATGTCGACAGGCCTGTCCGGCGCAATGGCCCAGGCCTGTACGATGGCGGCCTCCAGGAGGTCCTCCCGATTCAGTCGCCCCAACACCCAGCGCGGCTCGCGTTGGGCCGATATGACCGGCGCATCACCCGCAGGAGGGGAGACATCGAACCGAACGTATCGGTGATCCGATAGTGTCTCCACCTCCACGGCGACACGCCAGTCCCGCACGCGGAGTGACAGGGAAGCGCTCGCGAACGAAAGGTCTATGATCGACCTGCGCTCCCCCGCCACAAAGGTGCCCACATACGTGGCTTCGGCCCCGCGATTCTGGAGAACTAAGCCGAGAGAATCGGCCCAGCTCTCCAGAGCCCTGCCCCGCGCGTTCGTGCGCCGGGAACCCCAAGCCTGAGACCAGGCGTTGAAGTCCCCGAGCACAAGAACCTGACGAGGCGTACAGGCATTGACGACGTCGGTCAGCCGCTCCAGCGACCGCCGATACTGCCCAATGAGTCGGTGTGACCCCGGCGTGAGATAAACGGCCACGACCGCAATCTCCCCTACACGCGCCGCTACGATGCCATGCTCCCTTGCGATCACTACAAGGGGAGGGGCACCCGCAGCGGCGATACAAAGCCAACTAAGGCCTTGTTACTAGGCCTCCAGGAAACGCTTTCCGCCCGTTTCCGGATCGGGGCAGCCTGCTGGCCAAGTTCGGTACTAGCATTTATTTTGTAAGGGCTGTATTCTGGTGCTATACATTGTTGGGTACTGTTGTATTATGTGTTACTGAGATCTATTGTAAGTAAAAGGGTCCTTTATTATAAAAAATGTAAGTAAGGTAATGAAAGGTGTTGATGAATTGTATGTTTTAGTTACGAATATAACCATCATCATTGTCTTAGCATTTTCCGAGGTGCATTTGCGGTTTTCACCTCGGAGCCCCAGGACAGCTAGCTATTTTCCCCGTATTGGTTTGGTTTATACGGATTTTATGAAAGTGACTACCGTATGACATCCTCACCCCGAGAGGAAGGCCTGCAAAATAGCCTCGTCTGTCAGTCAGTTCGTGTACCACCTTACAGATAAGAGGCAGTTCATTTTAGGCCCATATACCATGGACGTACACACATAGGACGTGTAACTAGCGATAGCTGAGCTACTACCAATCCATGCTTTACAACTTCTATCAAAATATCTTTAAACTTTCCTCCTTGATCAACTTAACGCGAGAACAACAGCTGAACCAACACTACCAGTCCAAATGGCATCCTTAAATAGTCAAAACATCCAAAAGGCTTAAACTGAACAGTTTACTAACAATTCTGTGTGCGACTCTGTACTCGCCTCTGTGGGTCAGAATGACCCACTTATCCGTTAACCGTTTCGCGGCGCGAGCGATCCGAGGACGACCGAGGGGTACTTGTCGACCCCAAATTAACTACAGCGCTTTTGTGACACAGGTGAACGTTTTTAATGGTTTTCGAAAAGTGAATTGCGGCCAATTATTACAGTCAATGGTCAATTTATATTTTTTAAGTGATTTTGTTATCGTACCGCTTTGCAAGTAATCGAATGAGTACCATATGAAGTAACATGAAGGTAAATAATTGCCAAAAATTATTTTTGAAGTATATTTTTTGTAGGATAATGTATTAATCGATTTCATCAAAATACGGTACTGAGACGCGGTACAAAGCCTATGATTATAAAAAATCGTGTCAGCTTATTAAAATGTTTCCCTTGTAGTATTTAGAAAGATAAAGCCTACCAGGATAAGTTGGGAATGAAATCGCTCTTATTTCATAATTTTAAAAATTCAAGCCACGCAGTAACAATAAACCGTTTACGGTAAGATTACATTTCGTTTTATGATGGTGTGCGTTGTATTGTATTATTATACTTTAAAACTATTAGGTATATAATAACATTTACTCATTTTCACTTAATCTTAACAAAGACTTCGTTAATAAGAATAAGAATAATATTTATTTGTGAATATGGTTTTTTACATTGTTCTTATATATACATGGTAAACATGTTTCTGCCATTAATTATTAAAGGTGAAAAGACAACTGGTAAAAAGTCATATTCAGTATCAATAAATTACGCTGCACTATGGGTAGGTAAAACAATCTGAAGCTTTGCTTTTTGCAAAATCTATAAATTGATAAAGGCAGGAAATCTTGTTTGTCACTTTAGTAACATAAATACTATAAAATTGTAAGATTGTTAACTCCAGTGTTACGTTATAGTTCAAACCAGTCTGTGTTATTTATTTTCATGTTATTTCTCATGTCTCACAATGGTTATATTGAAAATTCCCAGCAGCTAGTCACAAATAGAAAATATTTATAATACTCTCAAAATGATAATCCAATATGCATGTAACAGAATCTAGCTCACCGGAATGAATAAATAAAATTCGATGTCTGCACCAGCGGGTAGCACTTACCAGCTCTTGCAAAAGTAAATTTCCCAGGCACTGTGGATGTTTACACGGTTAAGTTAAGAGTAGCATCTTTTACCTTTAAAAAGGAAAAATGTTCCTGCTTTCAAGTAAAATATTCAAATATTCAACAAAACCCAAATTTTTAAACCAAAATAGTTTGAGCAGCTAAAATAGTCTGAATCTTTATAATATTCAAATATATTTTCTACTTCAAATTTTATAGGATACACCGGTACCTATCCCCCCCAAAGGACATGGCACAATATTAAGACTCATATTTTAATAACAATGTTATTTATTTCATGCTATAGACTCCCTACTCCGTGTTGTACTTACGACACTTTTTATAACCTACATAATTAACCCTATTTCTAAATAATACAGAAAGAAATAGAGAACAGTCTTTTTTCTAGTATTTTATTAACCCTTTAGCAATGTACAGATGTGAGTATTATCATAGCTTAATACAGTCGAGCACGCAACTAGTAGCAACACACAATGTGCGATCAATCAGCTGTACATAATCTACACATCGATCACTGGGTCTCTCCGGCCCCCATTATGACACGGTTAGGGTTGAGGCTTGTTTTTGTTAGCACTACACTGTTGAGTGGGAAGCTTGTCTGATAAATGTGTATTTTATTATTCTCATATGATAAGTATTCATAGTGTCTTTTTGTCGACAATGGGGTTGAAAAGGTTTGGTTGATATGCCGGGTTTTCATGAGCGCTATCTATGTCAGTGAATACAATGATACCTTTTATGTGAGGTACATTTATGAATTCATTCTTTGCGGGTGTAAGCGTATCCTCTTTAAGTTTTGTTATTTATAAATATGTTGTTACACTTCATATAGCATAAATGACCCTTGGAATTTTTGTGTTAACTTCGTGTTTTGCAGCGTTTTTGTAAATGACTATTCGTTACTGCCGTAGCTCGGTCATCGAGTTTTGCCCAGCAGATTTTACGAGTAAAGGGCCAAAATTTAATGTTTCAATAAAATTACGGCTAAACAATATTCACCTATACACCCTACTTCATCGATATATATTGTTCCTAAAGTCCCTGGTAATATAAAAATCCCATCTGTCTTGCTCATACCAAACTTCAACCAAGTACATCTAGCCGATTTCGCGTGTTTGAGTTCACAAATTAACAAAAATTGTAATGCAGATGTGAACAAGATGCCAAGATAAAAATTGCATTGAAAATTTGAAAAGCAATAATACGAAAAAACGTCTTAAAAGTATAAACATGTGGGTTGGACCTTTAAATTTAATAATATTTTGATTCAAGTGTCATCGTCTCGAGGGACCCTTAACTGGTAAAGTACCCCGATAAGTTATCGGCACGATCCGAGGCCTCCCAAATCTACAACCGTCTGAGAGATATAAAAAGTCATACTTATAACACCCGTTTTTTCATAAAAGGTTAAAAAGAGTAACAATGAAAAGACCCGCAATCATCGAAATATATTCAACGCCCCACTGTTTACACTTCAAATAACGTTGACAAAATCATAGCTTAAAATTGCAAATTATTGGCCAATCCATCTTTTTTGGTGACAACTGAATGAATTGATCAAACGTTCTCAGTTGGTAGGTACCTAATGTGCGCGTGCCGGGTCGTTACATCAATCAGCGCGCAAATTACATATCCGTCTACAAAGCCTCGGGGTCGAATCTGACCCTACCATCCATCTACATTACTAACGTGTTTATTTCTTTTTTTCACCGCTTTTTATTTAAATCGTAGGATACCTTTGTCTATATTTTTGTGTAATAAGCTATATGTAACAATTTTAGGAATATATATTTTCTTAAATATAATTATGAAACCTTCAATCCCCAGTCGGATTGCGTGAAAAACTTATCACCTTTGAACATAATTGGTGTTTTGATGACACTCTGTCCTGAGAATTTATCTTCAGTTTGCCGTCAGGCGAAAGGAACTCACATTGACGTGTTTAACATAAATAATAATTCTCCTCTGAAGCCTATTATATTTTTTATTTGTATTGAGCTAGTGGACTTTATAACAACTACAGGTAGAACAAACTTTTCATAATTATACTTTTCCTTGTTTTTAGTTCATTTTTGCTTAGACCAATTTCTTTTTAAATCGATTTGAAAGTTTAGCATGATAAGTCCTTAAATTTTTTATTTAAATCATTTTTTTTATTACGAAGTTTGCTATTATCTTTGAATGGATAACCAGTCTTAGCGAAATGAGCATTCTCAACATATTGAGGCACCTTTCTACCTGAGAGCATGTTAAACCGTAGCTGGTCGTCCCGGTTGCCATACGAACATCCATCTGTAGCCCGTCAACCTTTTGTAAATACAGAGCTTCAATGTCACCAGTGAATGGAGGACAGCGACCCACTGGTGATATCGAAATTCTAATTCTGAGAACATGGTAGTTGCTTCACGGAATTGGTCGTTTCGAAGTCAGACTAAAAGCTTTCAACATTTTTGGGAAAAATCTCGAAGAATGATCACAGATAGTTTAGAAATAAACGCTTACTCCTAAAATAAACTCATAATATTATTCAATGTTTGTTTCCTTGAATATGATAACATCTCCTTGGAGTAGATTATCATACGAGATTTTTATCTGAATAATACATAGGTTCTTGTTACCGTCTATGTCTATAAGCAGCCCACAATTTTGTTATGGTAACATTATAGATGTAAATACAGCACTATTTTAAGATTTCGGTTGAGGTTTAGTTTAAGTAGAGAGATGTTGAAATAAAACGTCTCATCGCATAATGTCCTTTTCTGCATGGATTTCTGCATGGTTATAAAAAAAAATAACCATGAAGGCTTAATGCGGGAGCTACGCTCCGCTCCCGCATCAGCCTTCTAACCTAACTTAACCAAGTCGGATTGCGCAGCTATCACAATATAAAGTCTGTAATCCTGTAGTGCACATATGTTGAGAAAGGGACATAATGAGAAAGGGCATTTCGAGAAAAGGACTGCGATGAGACCAAAAGCTGATATAAAATGGTCGGCTTTCTTTTCAACTGAGTTGGGAAAAGATCAAGGAATAATGATTAAATGTTGAAATAAAATTGAATGAAAGTAATAATCTAATATCTTTGCAAGAACAGGCCTACCAATATGAATATGGTTTTGGTACCTACTTTATATCCAACTATATAACTTTTGCCAGCGACTCCGCTCGCGTGGATGTCGGTTATCACCATAATATCGTTATAAATTGTAGCCTATGTGTTATTCTGTTGTATAAGCTATATTATTGTAAAGTTTCATTAAAATCCATTATTAGTAGGATTGAAGAATTTTCTTGATTTTTTCATGTTTTCATTTCAATATAAGACAGTAACTTGATGACAAGAAGACTGAGATGTTATATCCTATCATACTTAAAAGAATTTTTAACATCGGTTTAGCAATTTTCGGGCAATCGGATAACATTACAAATTAAATATTCCAAAGAACTAAGAAACTCCTTTTGAGGTCATTGAAAGGCATACAATGTTTTATTGTGTGCTAAAATCAATAGAATTCAGCATACCGCAATTAGAGGTAGGTACATATAACATTTACAAATCCAATTACAAAAACTAACAGCAAAGACCCATTCTAACACCCATTACGAAGAAATAGGTACACAAATTACACACGCACGTTCGTATGCAAATTCTACTGCCATTGTACAGATTTTGGACACCATTACTGAAGTCATTAAGGGATTGTAATTGAACCCTTACTTAAAAATTCCAACATTTTGTTTGAATGAATAATGTTCTAGAAAAAGTAAACATTGCACCGTACGGTTTGAAAGGAACTTCATCCCACCCGATTAATTACACCCAATGAACTTCCTGCTGTGGTTTTCCCAAGCAACTACAATATGGGTTCCTCAAGAAGGGCTTTAGAAGGTTTCTTCAGGATCCACAGCGCGAGTGTAACGCCCCTAGTGTTGCATACGTCTATAGGCCACGGTAACCACTTTCCATCACGTGGGCCATGGTGCTTGTTGGCCATCAAGTATTTTTTTTAAAAGAAAAATGACACACGTATATTTACACAGAATTTTTCCTCCAGGCTGAGACAACGGCCCAACTTATAGAAGTTCACGACACATCACGAGCTTCCAATGAGGTGGCAGACAAGCACACGGTCCACCTGATGGAAAGTGGTTACCATGGCCTATGGACGTGTGTAACACCAGGGGAGTCACACTCGTGCTGCCGACCTTGTATACACAGAGAGTTTCTGTGCCGACAGTGTAGAAGCAAAGCAGGAATAGTCTTTGGTCTTCCCACTGACAGTACAAAAACTCTCCAGTGAGCTCTGGCTACCCTACTCACCGCCGGGAACACAACACGAGGTAGGTTTAGGTGTAGGTATTCTGTAGAGCGGAGGTACTTCTCCAGTCGGACTGCTTAATTGGACGAAAATACCGTCGTGCCCTACCTCCTAAAACTTCTTCCTCCTCCTCTATAAGCCCACGGTTTTGATCAATGTGTGCTCTACGAGGTAAACCTCGGCTTGCCTGCCCACTAGCATGTCCCTTTCGAGGCATTTACTATGATAAACGTATCTGCAGTATCCCAACGATCCCCATTCCACGAGCACGCGTCCGTAAAATCGCGGACCGTGAAAAAGCAGCTTTATATGTCCCTTACATACTACGTATACCATTTGGTTTGTGTAATAGTCCTTCCCACTAATATAAAAACATAGTTCAATCCATATACTAACAATATATTGCAGTATTACAATGATGTCGGCTTCAATATTGAACACTAGACATTCTAAACGATACTTCAATATACTCCTCGCAAGCTTTAAGCAATAAATATCATAAAACTGTAATGTGTGTGATAGATCGCTGGACTACTGGCGGGGAGCCAACTCTGTAACCACTGCGCCAGATCGAGTGTCTCTCAAGAGTACGTTACTGGCACTCCATTAAAAATAGAGACATTCAAATTATAGGAAAATAGTCAAAGAAATTTTGTGGAGAGATATTAGTATCTAGGTTTCTCATTAATATACGAGTATGTAGTAGTAGATAGCTAGAGGGTTAAGTAGCAATATATTGCAAGGTTAAGCTACACAAACCAAGTCGGTCTTAGGATAGGTGACTATTATCATGGGGTACCGATACTTAGAAACTTTCTTTAGTAATATTAAATAATGGCACTAGTATACTCATTTAAAGAAATAAAAAACTTAATCCCATATTAAAACGCTTATTTGCAGACTTAGAATCACGTTAATTATTTCAGAACTTAAACACATGATAATGTAAGCATATCAAATTCGTTAGTTATGTAATAAATAAATGTTTCGTGACAATCGTGCTATTTATTTATTTTTGTATCATCTAGCCGCACAGTGCATTATGTCTGCAACTTTTACAATTACTGTAGAATCTGACAGAATCAATATAGATAAGAATATTATAATTTTGTTCAGTCATACTCAATAATCTGTTAAGAGTATGTTTCTTTTTTGATAAGTTACTTTTAACACTAAAAATTATAACAAGTTTGCCATCTAGTTATAACTCCTGAACTAAAAAGGTGCCTGCCTGCTTTTCGAAGTTACGAGTGTAACCATTTTTTGTTCCTGATTGTGCATCTGTTTAAGAATTATATTATATTATCTGTGCTATTTTTAAGACATTGCGACTCCTTCATGCCACGGAGAGCACGTTTAAGCCTTAAGTCATAGTTATAATATCATACAAACAGCTATCTATGGCAATCATTATGGATATTTGGAGCCCTAAAAGTCAGACACCATGTCTAAATGCAAAACTTCGGTATCGCCAATGAGTCATGGAGGTCTCATGACAATTGCTTCACGGGAAATATTGAAGTACAGTCGCGTCACAGTTAAACTGGAAAAAGCAGATCTCGCTGGATTCCAAGACTATTAAAAGCGTAAAAAAACGGTTCTCTACGATTTTTTTGAAAGAAAGAAAAATGCATTTATTTATGAAACGCACAATGTACAAAAGTATTGGCATTTAAGACAGTTTTAAACATAAAAGTCGTTGGTACTTGTTACACAGACCACGTCCGTACCCGCTAGGACGCATTTCTGACTTTATGGTGTCCGATAAATATCTCCTATTACGCTCAATGGGTACACCCCACAGGGTGACATAAAACCGAAGATTTACATTCTTTCACTTTTTATGGGACAGGATAGAAACGTCTTAAGAGTGCGGTCAGCGTAACAAATATGGTGAATTTATTGATGAACTTATTTCTATTAGAAATCTCTTTCAGCAGATCTGCGTGAGGAGAGAGTTAGAAATAGAGAAATTAGTGAGTAGTGTGTAAGGAAGACGAGAGACGGATATAATACATAATTAATGGCTCCATCAACTGGCCACAAAATACTGGACAAACGCGCGTGTCCAGCTGGTGAGACTCATAATTAATCAAAAAGCACACGGCCCACCAGATTGAAAGTGGTTACCGTGGCCTATGGACGTGGGCATCACCACGGGCTACACACTCGCGCTGCCGACCCTGTTAGAACAGAGAGTTTCTGTGCCGTCAGTGGAGAAGATAAAACAGGACAAGCTTTAGGTCTTCCCACTGACAGCACATAAACTCTTCAGTGAGCTCTGGCTACCTTACTCATCGCTGGGAACACATCACGAGGTTATTATGGCCGCGGTATTCTGTAAGGCGGAGGTACTTCCCCAGTCGGACTGCTCAATTGGATGGTAATACCGTCGTGTCCTTCCTCCTACAATCCGATGGTATGCAGTTACCGTAACCTTATTACAATTTATCTGCCCTTCGTTCCTAAATCCTCCCAATTCGCGCAATTAAAAGCAGTTAATCACAACTTAATTCGAAAGCAAAACTCAAAAACCAAATCCTTTTGTTCCGAAAAGTGTAATTTGTTGCAAACATTTACAATTCCCGAGGTAGCAGGGCATCGATAAAAACGTCACGATGAGAGTTAGGCGGCTTATACACAGCTGGCGGGAACATGGGAACAATTGGGAACAATAAACTGAGTGCCGAGGAGGGGGGGGCTCGATACCAATCGATTTAAAACATGCTTTAAACACAGATGGAACACTTTTGATGAAATTACTTAAAAGGCATTTAACAAATGTGTACTTATAGACTAGCTGTTGACAGTGGCTATGTATGGGTTGAGTTTGGAATAGGTTATGGTATTATGATGGACAGAACAGATGGCCGATGGAGCAAAAACTTTCTGGAATGGCGACCGCGTACGTAGTGTAGGAGGCCCAACGGCCAGGTGGAAGGACGACCTCGTCGAGGTCACCGGGAAGCACTGGATACGGGCTGCTTTAGATAGGTCGTTCTGGAAGGCTATAGGAGAGGCCTATGTTTAGCAGTGGACTGTGCGTGGCTGATATGGCGATGATGATGATGGTATTATGTGTGATATTGTTGAGGTCTTAGAGCTCAAAACAAACCTCACTGCTGCACCCCACCTGTCCATTGAAAGATGAGGCGTAGGTTTTCATCTCGAGGTGGAGTCGTAATTTTGCTCCCAAAAGTTAAAATAAACCAAACCAAGCGAAACAGTACTAACTTGACGTTGTCCTGATTGGTTTATCTTGGTTTTTACGAGAGTGACTACAATAGGGAATTTGACAAATTTTGGAAAACCATTTTAAATAATTCCTTAGCATATAATATGCACACTACATCGATATTTCAAAAAAATATCAACGGATTTTAATAAAAAATCGATGTCAAAGTTTAAATTTTCAAAAACGCGCGAAATACGCTGTCACCTTGTATGGAGCCGATTACGTGACGTCACACATTTTGTATAACCTTAAAGCAGTGAAGTCAAAGTAAATAATAAAGTTTTTCTTCAAACTTTGTGAATAAAATGGTATATAAATGGTGTGTAGTTGCACAATGTACAAATACGTCTAAAAATAATCCACAAAAACTGTTTGTTTCTGTTCTGTTCTGTTCTGTCACAAAGCCGTGTTAACTCGCGTGTGACGTCAGCAGTGCTGTGATCGATCACAGAGCATTTTCGCCACAGATAAAAATTCGATATATTATTAGATATTTTTAAGCGAAATTCTCAAAAAATATGCTTATTTTAGTTTAATTTATAGTTTTAAATGTATTTTTACGCTATTATCTGATAGGATGACCATTATTTGTAGTTTTTTTTTAATGTTGTCAAATACCCCATTTAATCTCCAACCCCGTGAACCCTACACAAGTTCATTAATCAGTGGTTATACTATTGATGTTCAACGTTGTTCATAACGCGAATGGCTACTAAATGATTATATACCTTGTCGCTCATGTAAATTATGACTCACCGCCTTACTGTATGATTGGCCATAATATACACGATTTTCTCTACTAACGAGCTCTAAACGCACTTCGTACTGATTTTATATACCTTGGTTATTTGCCTACGACACGAAACTCGTAATAAAACGATAACCTTTAGAGATAACATGAATATACCTGAATGTTAGAAATAAATTTGCAAATATCTTGTGTCAAGAAATATTATCGTTTCACTGATCCGATAAGACCGAACTCTCCATATCATTTATAGAATAAACATAAACTTCTAACTTTATTGTGCGATTTATCTAAATATATATAAATAAATAAAATGTCTGCCTATCTACTATATCTACTAATATTATAAATCGGAAACTGTATCGGTGTCTCTGTTTGTTTGTCCGTCTTTCACGCCTAAACCACTGAAGCGATTTTAATGAAATATGGTATAGGGGTAGACCTCGAGAAAGCACATAAAGGCTATGTTTGGACGCGATAACCGACATCCATAGTTCTTAATATTATAAAGAAGAATGAACTGATAGTTTGTAACGAGTATTCTAAAAAACTACACGACCGATTTCAAAAATTTCTTTCACCATTAGAATGCTACATTATACGACACATCACGTCTTTATCCCTGAATGAGTACACACAGGCGCTATTACGCCCTCGATTCGTCAGTCACTTTGTTAAACCCACGTAAAAGGGGGCTCATTACCGTTTCTGAAGACTGAGTACATTCGACAGAGCCTCCATCGTTTTTGGCCGTTGCACCGCAAGCAGGTGAGGATAAGTAAAATAGGCTACTTTTAATCCTGATTTTCCTAGAGATCAAGACTTACACGGGTGAAAACGTAGAGCTATGCTATTTATTATTAACATCAAATTTGAATTAAATTTTTAAGTATGTTTCATGCTAAATATTAAAATTGATTTAAATAGAAAAACATGAATCGGTCTAGGCGGGGTTTAAGCCCTCTGTCAATAACGTTTAAAAATGATTAAAAAATCATTCATTGGTTCCGATAGTTCGTAAGAATATTGGTAGACACACTCCACTGTCGCCTCAAAGACAGATTTATCAAAAAGAAATTTGAATTGGTCACGGCGAGGTCTGATAGCTTAGTGGTCAAAGCATTGCCTCTGTAAGGCAAAGATCGCGGGTGCAACCCCGCCTAGACCGATTAAATTTGTTCTACTCAAATCGATGTGAGACAGAGCTTGTTTGGATTAGGCAATGGTCCCTCTATTACGAATGGTTACACCCAAACTGTCCAAAACGTAAATAGTTATCGGTTCGGTAAAGATAAAAATAAAAAGCTGATTTCGTTGGACGAATTGGGTACGAAAAGGGATAATGATCTTGGGATGCAATGTATCGCAGAAACTTATGGGATTTTTAAAGTATTTACTATTGTGTTACTGTGATTTTTTGTTGTCAGACTTTTATCACAGGCTATATTGTCCTGAGAAACTGACAGTAAAATGTAGATAAGTAGATTGATTTTGACGTTTCATAAATAGTTCCTTTGTGACATATTTTTTTAATTTTTGTTACAAGAATATTAATACACACAGAATACCGCGGCCATAATAACCTCGCGTTGTGTTCCTGGCGGTGAGTACGGTAGCCAGAGCTCACTGGAGAGTCTTTGTGCTGTCAGTAGGATAACCAAAGGGTATTCCTGTTTTGTCTTCCACACTGACGGCACGGCAGCGCGCGTGTGACTTCCCTGATGTTGTACACGTCCACAGGCCACGGTTACTACTATACATCAGGTGGACCGTGTGCTTGTCTGCCGCCTCAGTGGTATAAAACTAGTATTCGTCCAGCTAAGCTGAAATGCTCGAGTTAGGAGTGGATTCACGTCGGTGAAGTAATCGCCAGGATTTAAATCTGGCACCTCTAGATCATAAGGTCTACCCTAGGCGCTTACCGACCTAGTATGCTTATATTACTCGCCATACCTTGCATTAACTAAAATTTATGATTCGTTGAGGAGACGAGTGGGCACAGATTACGTATTTTAGGGGGCCAGAGGGATCGAAATCCATTTACCAATTTTTTTTTATTATTATTTATTAGGGCTGGGAGCAACGCTATCGGCATAAACCTTAAATATCTTAAATACAATAGTTTTTCATGACGATGAGTGATGATTCCTGCCTCGGTAAAGTTGTGGGGACTTTACTAAAAGCTCGCCTGGAAGATTCGGAATGAATACGAAATGTCACTGTAATATTTCACTTTCTTACACTTCTGTGAGTTGTCTGAGACGTTATGTCTAAACATCCACCATTTTTATACACTCGAATTCACACGAATTTTTTGAAAATAAAAATAAATACCGCAATGTGTCGCCGCCAAACTCAACCCAATATTGGTATTCCCGCCAAAACTCCTTTACCTAAGTATCTATACCCCGTTCGATATTCAAAATTCATTGCCATTACACGCAGAAACGGTAACATGATTTTTATACTTGTTAATTATATAAGAAAGTCATTTTTGTCGTATTATTTTAACCCTGTGTCTGAACACAACTACTCTCAACCGTACAAGCAAACCCTTGTAAACTAACATATGTTAAGTATACATTGTTAAGCCTTCCGGCCCGCTCGACAGAGAAGCGATGACACCCTGAGGAGCTTTATGTTTTGGTAGACAGACTTGATCATGCCTTGGGGATTTTTACTCGTCGGTGTTTATATTGGAGAAAACCGCTTGGAGAAAATATATGATTAGATTTAATTAATCTTTTAGGCGTTTTCGAATAACAAAAATGTCCCAAATATCGATTTATAACTAATACTGAGGACAGATTGACAGGCTGCCTACGTGGCGTAGCGTTAGTAAACGCGAGGAGGCGTAGGTTCGATCCTTGCTCAGTGCAAATATTTTATGCATGAAAATGGGTATTTGCATTGGTCTGGTCGTGCCTCGGATAGCACGTTAAGCCGTTCGGTCCCGGTTGTCATAAAAACATCTATGGCAGTCGTTACGGGTAGTTGGAGTCCTCAAAAATCCAACAACTGGTCTAGCTGCTTCGATATCGCCTTTGGGGTGTGGAGGTCATGTGGCAGTCGTTTCACGGAAAATATAGAAGTTTAGCCAAATTCGCAGTTAGACTGGTAAAAGCGGACCCCAGACTCCAAGTTGAAAAGCTGCGGATACGACTGGGATTAACGATCGGATTAAGAAGACTGAGGACAGATAACAGACAAAAATGGAAAATTACTGGTCTTTTGGTTTTTTTTTAAAGAGCTCTATATTGTAACCCAAGTTACTAGTTAACCCCCTCCAGCTTAGGCATATTGCTTGTGTTAGGTGTGGGTTTACATCGGTTTGTAGTGGCCTGGCTTCGATCTCTGGACCGCTCGAACGTAAGACCGACTCCTTTACGATTAAGCTGTTCTTTTATATCATGGGCATCAAGAAAATTACAGTACAAAGGACACAAACACTGCCCGTGGGTTTTGTAAAAGGCAATTAAAGGATAGGGTATTTTAGTCGTATAGTCATGTAAAGAAGATCTACGAAATTATCTATGAATCCCAATAAAACAGTGACAATTGTAGTCCCCAGTTTAGCCACTTCACGAAACCGTTGGTTTTAATATATTTTTTTTTTATGCCAATTAGGTGGCAGACAAGCACACGGCCCACCTGATGGGAAGTGGTTACCGTGGCCTATGGACGTTTGCAACACCAGGGGCATCACAATCGTGCTACCGACCCTGTAGATACCTTCTAATACCCTTCTTGAAGAACCCCATAAACTACAATTCAATTAACACACCACAGATAACACAAAATAAAAGCACATATAGTAAAATCAACACAACAAGTATCTGTTGATCCTCGCGAGTGAATGGCGCTCGACTCGAGAGGCTGTCAATAGCTGAACAATGTCTACATTCACTATTATATTGAAAGCTATTTCATGAAAGGAATAAAATGATAAAATCGGGCAGCGTAGTGTGGTGATATTAAACTGAATCTAGTAAAATATTTATCGAATTGAACATTAAATTGATTGGGTGGAGTTATTAAAAAACAATGTTAAAAATGATTTTGATTGTTGCCGATACTTTGCATGAATATTGACAGATGGCTTCTCCATTACCTCAAAATACTCAAAGCATGGTTCAGGTTGCTCAATAGATAAAGCATTCTGCCTGTTAGAGACTATGTCAAGTTCCAGCTTGCACATTAAATTTTGCCAATATAAATGGAAATAATTACAATTCCGATTTATATATATTTGAAAAGAAAAAGCTCTTTAGCCACCTTCGAGATCAAATAATACAGTAACCGAATATCATTTAAGACACCGACCGCGCGAAGTAGAGCTCACATTACTCGACGCGGTGAGTGAACCAACCAAAATAAAAGCGTATCGCTTAAATCAAGACAGTTTGTGTTTCTAAGTCTGTGTTCTTTTGACTTAATGTGGGTTGGGTCATTTTTTAATACTACTGAAATGGCAGACAAGCTCACGGCCCAGCTGATGGTAAGTGGTTACCGTAGCCTATGGACGAGTGCATCAACAGGAGCGTCACACTCGTGCCGCCGACCCTGTAAAAACAGGAGAGTTTATGTGCCGTAAGTGTGGAAGACAAAGCAGGAATTGCCTTTGGCCTTCCCACTGACAGCACACAAACTCTACAGTGAGCTCTGGCTACCCTACTCACCGCCGGGAACACAACACGAGGTTATTATGGCCGCGGTATTCTGTAGGGCGGAGGTACTTCCCCAGTCGGACTGCTCAATTGACTTCGGCGGTGACGGACGATTGACGAATATTTTTAGCACATTTTATAATAAATCATAGTTGGCGAATAGTGGGTCTGTTTAAAATGAAACATATGCAAGCATTGTTATACCAGGAATCCTACGCAGGTGAGACCACGGACATAAACTAATAATAATACAGATTCATTGTTATTTACTTACAAGTCTTATTTAACTTCAAAAATCAACTTCACTTTATTATTATTAATAACTATTTAAATTAATAAATAATAATATTACCTGACAGTGTAACCACTTCCTCTGGCCGCCGCTTGACTACAACTACACTCCCTACCGATACTGGACCCCCCATTTCGTCAGTAGGGGGGAGGGGAAGCTGATAACAAACCCCCTTATCGCTTAGCTTTTAAATTAATTGTACCACTCATTAGTTTGTACCACAGCTGATAAGAGTTATGTTAATGAGTAAAATCAATAAAAACATGGGTGAGTTTGTTATCAAATTATTGATAAATATAAATTACTTTTCCTATTTTTTTAATGTTCTAAATAACAACGCTATTCGACCGATAATAAGGATAGCTTAACTAGCTTGTGTTATGGAATCTAGAATGCTGATAATTTGTAAATACATACATGTATACATAGAAACACCCAGATCAATACATATACATGCATACAAATATTAGTACTGAGCGGGAATCGAACTCGCGCCCACTGCGCAGCAGTCAAAGTTCTACCACAACACCACAAAAGAAATATTGTTTTGAATGCCATAACAAAATGTATTCAGGTACTGCAATATTTGGGACCCACTAATACCGTTAGGGCCAAACTTCCCTCCTATGCTAATATACCATCAAATGGGCTGTGTCCTTATTTGAGCTTGATTACAAAAAATAACCGAACCACGTAAGAAAAACATCGTACAGAGTTCCTCGACCCGTGACGTCACAACCCCGGCTGGTAACCCACGTTTTATTCAAACCGCATAAAGTTTTTACATAATGCGATTGAGACGTTCGTAGCAGGTGTGCTACATACGTAGGCGTCTACGCGGCGTAGGACTTTCGTAGACGTTTTACTGGCGTAGCAAATTACGCTGCCTTGGAGTCCCGTATTTTTTTATATTATTTATTACGTCATTGGTATGTTTACTAGCGGTCGTAAGGTCCAATATTCGATTCCAAATTCAAGAAAAGACTTAATCAATATTCGTTTTTGTGAATTCTAAGGCACGTCGACTCGAAACGTATCATAACATAACATAACTTAAACTCACGCCTTTATCCCCGAAGGGGTAGGCAGAGGTGCTAGCACCCACGTTTCGCCAGTTTATGTGTAGGTCCCAATGTAATAGGTGGCGAGCCTATTGCCATTCACTGGGCACTTATAAACCTGCGATAAATACACACATACCTTCGCAAACCATCGAGAAGTCATTGGTGTGTGCCATGGAAAACCTGGGATCGAACCTGAGACCTCGTCTCAGCAGTCCATTACCCATACCACTAGGCAAAGTATCAAGTTTTTTTTTTAATATTAGGTGAATTACAATGTGACTTCACTTCGTCTGATGGTAGAGGTAAGATAAAAACAAAATCTCGAGAAACAGGGTCCACATTACAGACACCAGTAGGGTTATAATAGTGGCTCTTAGTTTGATACCCGGCCTGCTTAAAAGACCCTGGTATATATTTATGATAATAATAAGAAGAGTTGCAGCATCGATTTTGATAAAAATTTGCGTTTGCGTTCATTACTTCCTTGGCATTTTAATTTAAAAAGAAACTAATACTAGCGAACACAATCCTTTGTCTGTAATGATTAGAACAAGGCTTAAATTAAAAAAAAAATAGGTCAAGACTAGGGCAATTTTGTACCGGCGCGATACCGTGTACGGACAGCAAGTAAACTACACAAAATATACTTAATAATTCCTCAAACACTACAATATATTACTTTATTACTACCGCAAAACTTTATTTAAAACCTTTATACCATTACCGTTTCATTAGGCGTAATTACAGGCGACACGGCGCCGACACGACAGCGCAACGACATCACGACACGTCACTTTAACTTTATAACGTTAATTAAAGCGATGGCTTCTAGTAATGTGGAAACTGTCTGTTATGGGTTTTATAGTTTGTGTTATGTAATATGTAACTATAGGAAATGCAGTGATTGTGAAGTAAGCCAACTGTCTTGTGGCTGAGCTTCGATTATTTCCTTGAAGTAACCAGTTATTTTAGGGCTCTAAATACCTGTGACAACATCATCTATTTCGGATTCATATATTCGTAAAACAACCGGGACCGACAGCTTAACGTGCTCTTCAAAGACGGAGGTAGGACCACATGACGGTATTTCCGTCTAAATGAGCAGTCCGACTGGAGAAGTACCTCTGCCCTACAGAATACTGCGACTATAATAACGTCGTGTTGTGTTCCCGGCGGCGGTTAAGGTAGCCAGAGCTCACTGAAGAGTTATTGTGCTGTCAGTGGAAATACCAAAGGCTTTTCCTGCTTTGTCTTCTACACTGACGGCACAGAAACTCTGTGTTTACAGAGTCGGCAGCACGAGTGTGACTCCCCTGGTGTTGCACACGTCTTAAGGCCACGGTAACCACTTTCCATCAGGTGGGCCGTGTGCTAGCCTGGTACCTCAGTAGCATAAAGAAAAATATTTGCTAGAATACAGGTCACAGAAATACTTAGACCATAGCAAATCGACATATTCATGCATACAAATATTTTCACTAAGCGGAAAACGATCTCACGCGCACAGTTAATGATATTACCATTCCTCAAAATATAATATAGTGAATTATACAGAAACAAGAAACAAACATCGTGTCGGCAACGTCTCGTCAGCGCAGAATGGACAAACTTGTGACAAGTTGGACAGTCGTGATAAATTACTCGAGTAGAACAAAATAATCGGCAATGGCGGGGATCTGTTATAATTAGTGATTGGTGACAACAAGTTTTAACGTAATCATATTTTGATAATCTTACCGAAAAGATGCTGAACAGTTATTGGTTGAGTTAGGAAAATAATTCCCGTTAACAGTATTATATATAGTTATTAGGAAAATTAATGGAGTACCGCTGGTGGTAGAAATTTTATGGCACAAATTTGACACAAATTTCGGCCGGGTGGGTACCACCGTGCACGATTATGAAAAAGCCTCCATAGTAATGCAATCTCGGTTGGATTGCGTTTAGGGGTCAGCAATTGCATAGCCGGGAAGGGGGGGATTGTGGTAGCGGCACTAGTAAGACCAGTGGGTGTCACGCGGTGCTGCTGAACCAAGTGCCACCATTGTTAACATCGTACCATGTTAACAATGGTGGCAATTAGTTCAGCAGAACCGCCTCAAAGATGGATATGAAGGAGAAGTTTGGATATCTTTCCTATCTTAATCGACAGTGTGCTTTTCTTACGAAGTCAGTACGGAAAGATACGAAACCATAGAAATACAAGTAAATTGTCTACTTCGGGATTTCAACTGGCCCTGTTGTCAGAGAAAGTATTTCATTAAATACTACTTCTGCTGTTCCATTTTTCTTTTCTGATACTATTTAATGATCCTTATTTGAAGCTAAATTGATCCGCAATGAAAATACCACAGATATGGGTCAAATTCACAATATAAATGCATATCCTTTGCATCAGAAAAACATATTATTTACAAAACCATGCAACACAAAAAAAGTTTATGTATTGAATAAATCAGTCACAGTAGGATCATAAAATAATAAATGGGTTTAAAATAAACATCACCCGACTTTGTTCGATCCACAGGTTAAAAATATTTAATGATAAAATGTTCGCTACATTTTCAACACCTCGTGAATGTTCAGAAATGTCAGCTTGCCGTCAAAAACTGTCAAGCCGACGCAAAAACTCGCATTGCAAACATTAAAAATTAAACTGCCACGCTTGAACGGGAAAAAAGTAACGAAAACGACTAGAAATATTACCATAAGGTAAGCAAGACTAATATTTGCTGGCAGCACTGCTGGGAGTTGGCAGTTTCATGAATATTCAAGAAGTGTTTATGTTTATTTAATTACCTGTCAGTTACACAAAGGTGGCAACACTGCAGGCTAGATTTAAGCGGGAATTTTGTGACGTCACCGAATATGTTTGACTGTCTTTAATGTCTTATATTGTTTAAGTTTCCAAACTAAGTATTTTGTTTGAAAGTAATGTGGGATTAATAGTTTTGAATGCATATCCTAACGCAGCAAATGAGTGAAAGAGAGGAAAGTAGTATGCGAAACAGACGAATGGCGAATGGACTAGCTGAAAAAATAGAAGAAGTGTTGAAGATGTATTGAAGATGTTTTAATAAAATAAAGTGTTAAAACATCTTCAATGAAATCACTTGTACTGTTCCACATTATTTATTGATTTCCTGACCGGTTTCGCCTTACGGCATTATCAAAGGTTGATACATGTTTTTTGGGTATCAGATGTCAATTAGAGTAATATATTGACTTTATTCAATCAATATATTGACTATATTGACACAGTCAATATATTACTCTAATTGACATCTGATACCCAAAAAACATGTATCAACCTTTGATAATGCCGTAAGGCGAAACCGGTCAGGAAATCAATAAATAATGTGGAACAGTACAAGTGATTTCATTGAAGATGTGTAGCAAGTTCCACCAAGTGCCATCAATCAACAGTATAAGCAAAGTGTTAAAAGATTAATAAAACTAAACCGAAAGTTACCAAACCAGTCTAATATTTTTCCGAGACCCATCACTACAGTAAATAAATAATTATAGTAGAAACTTTAGCTAGCAGTAACTAATTGTGAAACCTCTTACATTCGACTGCTTCACGGGAGGCGAGGGTTCGATTCCCACTCAGTGCAAAAATTTGTATGCACGAATGAATATGTCTATTTGCATTGGCCTGATGTTTTTGTCTCGGAGAACTCGTTAAGCGATTGGTCACGGTTGTTATATTTATGAACGTCTTGGCAGTAGTTACGGGTAGTTAGAGCATTAAAACATCCAACTAATGTAACACAAATGACAGTCATCCCACGCACGCTCCGGTTGTGGAATGAACTTCCTGCCGTGGTTTTCCCAAGCGACTACAATATGGGGTTCTTCAAGAAAGGTATTAGAAGGTCAGGGTCGGTAGCACGATTGCGATGCCCCTGGGGTTGCAAACGTCCATAGGCCACGGTAACCACTTCCCATCAGGTGGGCCGTGTGCTTGTCTGCCACCTATGTGGTATAAAAAAAAAGATTAGCCGCCTCACAGTTGGAGCGTTTTCACATTCGTCCGATATCCGATATCGGTGTCGGATACCGATAGCCGACATCCGATATCTTGTGCTGTTTTCACATTTAACCGATAAAATTGACCCGATACGGCCATTTTCTCGAAGACACAGACTAGTTAGGGATGCTAGGGATAAAAATGTCCAAGCAATTTTCGACTTTACTGACATGACATCGAGGTTTTTTTTTTCTTATATTCGTGATCTGCGTCATCAATTAACGCGACGACACGTCACTAAGAATATGTCTTTAAGGTCGATAATTTTCGCTGTTTTAGTTTCTTTGTGATTCGAAATCGGGCCAAAACAGTGGTATTGGCTCCGATAATCGATATCGGGCCGGACAAATTGAAAGAAAGATACATATGTCATACATTTGACTTCCTCCGATATCGGATGACGGATATCGCACAATGTGAAAACGCTCATAGTCTGGAAAGCCAACGGAGTGGAGAAAAGCCTCAGAAAATAGGCTTGTCTTTCTTCTCTATTATTATTATCGTAAACTGTACATTTTACAATAGTATAATAAATTGTAAAAGTGAAATATCCTTATGACAATTAGTTTTAAAGACGTTTTGAAAGTTCAATTTCTTGAGCCGCCTGGAACGCTCCACACAAAATCGCAGTACACTTTGACGTCACAGTGTGCTGGCGCGTAGTGCAAATATATGGAGTGCAAGAGAGTTATGCCAGTCCACGTTGCGTTAACACTTATACAATACATAATAAGATTGATTTGAAATTTAATAAAGAATCTAAAAAGTTATAAATTTTATCTTATTTCGATTGTTTATATTTTGACCTGTTTTGAGAATTTAAAATAATGAAAAGTCATAGTTTCAGTTTAGTTAGGCAGCATCTTAATTATGCATATTTGTTGAGAAAAACTAAGGCATTAAGCAGTGTTGGTGATGATCCGTTGACACAGGACACTAGCCTATTATGATGATAAATGATGATTAAATAAACTATTGTTTTTTTTTTAATTAAATTTTTAAGCATTTTTCATGCTTAATATTCAAATCGATTTAAATAGAAACTGCCGCCCCAAAGACTGATATAGAAGGAGAAATTTGAATTGGTTAGAGAGAGGTCTGGTAGCTTAGTGGTCAAAGCATTGCCCCTGTAAGGCAAAGATCGCGGGTTCAAACCCAGCCTAGACTAATTCATTAATGAGCAGCCAAAAAAAAAAAAAGGATATTACAAAGTAAACGAATACCTTAATGATAAAAATGCATGGTCATCCTAATCTCTTTGCTTGCTCGCACAATATAAACCTATGAAAAAAAAAAACAAATTGTTTAAAAAAAAGAAACTATAATATTGTTCACTGAGTTTCTTGCTGGTCTCTTCTCAGTAGAACCAACTTACCGAACCAGCGAAAGAATCATTTTCAAATGATTTATTTACTTAATTTAATATTATATTAGTAATTTCTTGACATTATTGTAAAATTTTGACGTTCATATGTGCTCTTTATGTGCCTAAACTGAATAAACGAAATTGATTCTTTGATTGATTCTTTGATTCATGGTCGTAGAAAAGTCAAACCAAGATGGCGGTCGTCCTTGGTAGTCACAAACGAACTGAAGATCATATTTTCATCTAGGGTAAGCAGATATACCTAGTTATAAACCTTCAACGAGATCAATATCGGAGTGCTCGCAGGCTAACAACATAATTCAACTACTCGGCTTCTCGTGGGAGCCTCACGGTACATCGGTTAACGTGACGTCATAATGTAATGACATCACGCTGCAACATGCCCGGGCACGTGTCCTTCGCTTGAAGGGTTTATGTAGTGTGTACCGTAATAATGTTATTATTCTGGAGTCAGACCAGAACCCATAATACCATGTATGCTTAATTTATTAAGTATACATGGTATTATGGGTTCTGGAGTACGGTGAAATGTACTTGAATGTGTTATATGATACTAGCTGTTGCCCGCGGCTCCGCCCGCTTGAATGACGGTTATCACAAACAAACATAACCTATGCCATTTCTCAAGGTCTAATCTACCCCTATACTAAATTGCATCAAAATTGGTTCGGTGGTATAGGTGTAAAAGCGTAAAAAATGGACAGAGTTACTTTCGCATTTATTCTATATTATATAATATTATAATATGTACCTGGTGCAAAGGCTAGCCATCGCAATCCAGGGTGGCAACGCGGCGAGTGTGATGGGTTCTTTGCGCCTGGAACGTTCAGGGGCGGGTTATTTTATTAATTATTAATTTATTGACTAAATTGAATTTTGCATTATGTGTAGTGACCTAATGTTTTACAATTATAATATATTAATAATAATTTTGATGAAATATTAATCAAATTATGCAAAATTGTAGTAGAACAAAAAAAAAACAATTAGTTAGCTCTAAATATTGCCTTATAGATTTTTTTAAAAGATTATACAATAACGTAATTCAGTAAAAAAGAAGTCGAACTCACACCTGGAGAGTCCCGTACCATATTTTTTTAGTAGGTATATATACCTAACTGTCAAGAAGGCTATGTATGTATGTGTGTTTGTACGATTCTTTGTTACCTCATATCTTCTGAACCACTGTATGGGTTTTTAATGAGTCATGTCTCAAATGAAAGATATTGATTACCTTTTAAACTCTCGCGTCCCATGATATATATTTAAGAAAACCGGAATTAACGCGATCATGGTATAGGTACTTACATACCTTTGATTGCCTGACGTTTCGACCAGGTTACACACCGGCCGTGGTCACAGGCTGACGCTTGTGATAGAGCCTGTGACCACGGCCGGTAATTCCCGTTCTCTTAATTAAAAGATATTGAATGTCCAAGTGCTCGTGGGTACATAAAATATGAACAAAAGTTATATGTCGGTTTTTTCGCAAAATGTATGTTGTAAAAAAAATCGCTCAAATTTATCGACTGAGGTACCAAAATTGAGGAAATTAGAAGAAGATTGCAAAAAAAAATAAAAAAAAAATAAAAAAAAATTTGAAAATAAAAAACTCGACTGAGGCGGAAAAGATCGATACAAGCTTTATAGCAGACGGTACTCATTTGCAAATCTCAAACTCGATGAAAATTAGTGGATACCACCTGCTATCAAACTTGTTTCGATCATTTTTGTGTCTGTCGGGTTTTTTTTGTGAAGCGGCAACAGAAATACATCATCGGTGAAAATATCACGATTCATGAGATACCCTTGGTCACAGACAGATAGACAGATAAGTGTTAGTAATAGAGTTTCCTTTTTACCCATTGGATGCATAGCCCTAAAAAGCAACGTACTTATGGTACAACACTAAAGACTCGAACCACTAAGACAAAACACGGTACACGCTTACCATCAAGCGATTATAACTTAATTAAAAAATAAACATAACCCTTCAAAACTATTAATCTGCTAATGAACACCATGTACAAGGGACACGGGCGGAACACCGATAAGACGTCACATACGGAACACGGGAACAGATCCTACGTGCGATAACACACAAAGGACAGGAAATTAAGAAGCGCCGTGTCCCGTCAGTAATGTTCCGGAATGTTCCAGACATGTTCCGCGATAATGGAAGCCGTGGCGCATTATCTAAGGTTTATCGCATGAATTTAAATAGAGTTGTTTGTTTGAGACGTTTGTTTCTAGTTTCCTATTGTTCTTGTTATTAAGAAACGTGTTTTCTTATTTATGTTCGGGTTTTTGGGATTAGTGACTTGCAAGGAAGATTTCTGTTTTCGTGGGTTAGTTTTACTAGGAAATTTTTCGTTATAGCGTAAGAGTTTTAAATATTTCCTTAATTATATTACAAATAAAGTGATTAGTTTTTTTTTTTGTTTGTAGTGTTTAGCGGCTTCTTTCTGTATTATAATCAAGCTGTTTTAGGACTCAGTGTGCATTAAGAAATCCAGTCGCATTGAAATTATCAGAATAAAAGACCTACATGACCTTATCAGAAGTTTGTCTTTTCCCAAAATGTTCCTTTTAAACCTCTTGGATCTACCGTGTATTCATACTACAGAGTCCCTTTATTATATAAACCACCCCTTTATTACCTGCAGCAAAAACTCTCCAGCAAAACATAGACGTCCCCATTTAACGGCGTGACTCACTATTGACATAAAGTCCCCCGCTCACGAGCTGTTCCATTATAGAAACGACTGACGGTGCTAAACGATTTTGTTCCGCCCACTTTCGATATGTGTTACGTGGACGATTTCATTGCCGGGGCTCGGACACCCTGAAAATAAATCTATATTATGTATAGCAATCGTGCCTTGAATTTAAAACGATTTTTATTTTAACTTTCAAGTGGTAAATGTTAGTGTACATTTTTAATTAATTCCTGTCAAATGGATAATCAAAGTAAATATAAATTTGACAAGGTATTGAAGAAAATTTAATTGCTCCGAGGTCACCTTGGCCTCGGGTGCTATCAGGAAAATATGTTTCCATAAAGATGATGATTAAAGAGAATTTAATTAAATAAGTCACGGGTATTTCTTGATTGAACATATATTTTTATGGATTAGATCATTTTAACTTCTAGCTAACTTCTCAATAGTTCGGAAAATAGCCATTTGAACTAGACATGCCGCTTGAGTTTTCGTGCGTTCAAAACCCATGTCACTTCGATACACTTAATATTTAAATTCGGTTAGGATGAACAGGCAACCAAGAAGCATTCGTTATTTGGTATGTTAAGAGAAGTGATAGACAGACAGTGATTTTTTTGATAGACAGTGTATCAGTCGCTAATATTTCTCAATCAGCCTTTATACAGCCGGCCAAGCACGTAATATAACCTACATTCGTATTTAAAATTAGCTTGTGGTTTATTTAAAGTCCAAACAAATCCAATTTACTTCAACCGTACACAATACACAACAGTACACAGTACACTGGATAATACACAGACGCTAGCGAAATTGAAGTTCTAAAAATTTTTGTTTCATTTAGCTCTTACAAACAAAGCTTTCTAAATTTTAAATTAAATGGATTGAACAGAAGAATTAAATGGATAAAAGAAAATTAAATAACTGATACATTGAAATCAAAAACGTTACTGAACAATATAAATTGGACAGTATTTTAGCAACAACCAACAGTATTTCAGCAAGCCTAAATTAAATGCCTGCCCTCAAATAGTAGATAACAGTATTTTTAAATCACAATTTACAAAACAATAAAACATCTTTAGAGAAAAATTAATTAATTATTTGATAAGCTTAATTTGTCAGCCATTTAATAGATTTGACAGTGTCAATACAAAGTGACATTGCAAACAATCATTACAAAAAAATGTTATCTCAACTGAATCTCAATAAATAACTTTCCACAAAAACCTTTCACCGCCTATTTACAATAGTTCCGAAGTTCGCCGAGTTTGCCAGCTTCTCGGCCCATCAAAAGGCGTCTTTACGGATTTCAGGGATCCTGTTTCAAACCTAATCTCGGTCTTTACGACGTATAAAAGTTCCAATTACTTCGTCGACCATTTCGTACGTGGTGCAGCACTAACCTTCGAATTGAAGCCATTATATTATCTTACCTGCGAACAAAAAAGGATAAATTAGAATTATTATGGTTAAAGTTGGAACAACTTAAAGTTTATCTTCAAGACTAAGAGTGATTAGGTTACTTCTAGGCAAGCGTACTTCACTGTCGGCCACTGTCGGTCAAACGTGAGCAAACAGAATTGAGTGAGATTTAAAAGCATATCCAGCGGTTTTCAAAGTAAGTTTCAAAGCGGCTTCAAAAAAAAGTCGAATTCCACTCGAACAATTTGCCGCATGATTGCATTCGGCAGAGAGTTCCATTACAGTTTTACAATTAAAGTCAGAGAAACTAAAGCAATTCACCGTTTGATTATGAAGGCGACCTACTGTAAAAGAACTTCCCCCTAACAGAAAACTTCAGCTAGACCATATTACTCGTTTACTGGAAGTGAGTGAGATTACAAAGCTTCTAAGGGAAGAGGAATGCTGTCAACAAAACATATCTATAATATATATCTCTGATGTGTGCGTTTATAGCTAGCGGTACTTGGCACCTTTTTTGTAATGTATGTTCCGCATTTCACGGGCCCCGGGAAGTCATGCAGGTATGTGGGGCTCTCACCACACTGAAACAACATGCCATGCGCCGCGACTTACTGAATGAACTGCCGGAAATACTACGCTTTCGTCGACTGATCACCCAAGCGCTGGCCTCAAAAGGTGTGGTGCGGGCACGTCTTCTGATTGAGCGATATTCGGACACACCAGGACATCACCCTCGACATGTCTGCCTCTCTTGCCCACTCTGCTGCCTCCTTTTGGGAGATGACTTCCTTGCAGAAAGATTTGACTGCATCAGTACTTGGGGCTCAAGCCAACCTCAGCTGCAAGCTGTACCTACACCGGCTTATTGACGGGCGTCACTTTGGTGAAAATAAACCGAATTATGGAATGGAGAACGATTCTCAGGCTCCATAAATGTTAGATTTGGATGTAAACAGAATCGGTACTCGGGTGAAGAACAAGATAAAATGAAAAATACTAAACAGTTGTTAATGTGAACTACTAAGTGGGCCCCCGGAAACACATTAAACTTTTAATTCAATACCATGAATAAATTTTCAGTCACGTTTCAAGCCAAGGGGGCGACACAACGAACTTTGAGAACTGCAGTGAAAGCTGTCCCCTAATTATGTTAATAATTTTAATGTGCAGAAGAAGGGCCCACCGCAAAAGGAATCGGTTGGTAATTATGTTTTGTACGCGAGTTTGTTTGTAACTTAGTTAAGTTGTTAGTGTACTTTGGTTGTTTTAATGGCTTACTTTGGTAAATAGAACGGTTGGGCTGTATTGTGATGAGAATGGAGTTTATGGATACATGAATATTGTGGTACTGGTATGGAGTCACATCAAGGGCTTCCTCTGCAAGTGGGTACAGTTACTGATGGAAGGACAAAGTTGCAGACTTATATCGCATAGTTATAATTTTATTAACTCTTTTCAACAAGCTTCCTAATAAAATTAGGGACTTACCTACGAATAAATGTAAAAATGAAGTTAAGAGTTAACTGTGCCAGAAAGGCTATTAAAAATCGAAGAATATTAAGATGATAAACAAGCTTGGAAATGAGCTGTTCGCTCAAATCTGTTACTCAAGCAAATTATTGTATTTAAGTAGACTACGCAGTGACTAAAAATGTCTGCTTAGTTTCTTGCCGGAGTTTTCTCAGGTCGGGATCGTGTTTAAAACCGGTGGTCCATTTGCTAAACTAGTCTTTTATATTGACGTTTTGTAAGTGCCAATTTATTTGCCGAATAAATAATTTTTGACTTCAACTTTAAGAAGATTAAATGACAGTCGTTCCTCTGAAAACCAAATACACCAAACCGGCTCCAAACCAAAGCTATGGATGTAACGAGGACTAGCGAGTAATGATGATGGTATGTATGGAATGTATGAGTTAAGGTATGACTTGCTCGCAGAATCAGCAGAATCAAATTAGTGAATTAGTAAGAGTTAGTAAGAGTGCGGTCTCTAGACTAGGTGACATTGGATGCTACCGGGATTGGTGTTGAGTCAATTTATATCCCAGGTTTCAATCAATCAAATCAATCATCGGCCTCTCCCAATACGGGCCACAGCACTCAAAATAACCCTAGGTACCTACCAAGATATTGATCCACAGCTTTTCCTATCAATAGTAAATTTCCAAAAATGAACTTCCAATTAATAAAATTGAAGTTAGTTATTCCATGAAACGATGTCTTTCAACTTTAACAATTCAATTTATAAAAGTACTCCATGAAGCGGCTTTTAATCAAACTTATAAAACTGTAATTAACTCCGGATTTAACACTTTACTGACTGCCTCGCCCTATTTTTTACGGACTTTTATTAAGAAAAAGTCGAAGCAAGAATATCCATCTTAAGGCGGGGTTGTAGGGTGAGGTACCTACTCGTCGTATGGCTAATATAAACTCCGCGAGAGAGAGAGATAGTAGAGGGAGAGAGAAAGAGAGAGAGAGAGAGAGAGACCGACCGTGAGTGTTTAAATTTATGTTTTTGGATGAAAAAAAAATCTGCATGATAAAAATACAACTAACTCTATTTTTAATAGAAACTTCGACATTCGACAAACGGAGGTAGGACACGACGGTATTTCCGTCCAATTGGGCAGTCAGACAGGGGAAGTACCTCCGCCCAACAGGATACCCCGGCCTTAGTAACCTCGTGTTGTGTTCCCAACAGTGAGTAGGGTAGCCCGAGCTCACTGGAGAGTTTTTGTGCTGTCAGTGGGAAGACCAAAGGCTTGTCCTGCTTTATCTTCTACACTGACGGCACAGAAACTCTTTGTTCTAACAGGGTCGGCAGCGCGCGTGTGACACTCCTGGTGTTACACACGTCCATAGGCCACGGTAACCACTTTCCATCAGATGGGCTGTGTACTTCTCTGCCACCTAAGTGGTATTAGAAAACATTCATAAGCGTCGGTAGGTTAGTGGTTAAGGAGTCGGCCTTACTATTGAGAGGTATTCTGGTCATCACACTATCGACGTGAAACCAGTCCTAGCACAAGCAATTTAGCTTATTTGGAGGGGTTACGGGAAATGTTAGTAATTTCGATAATTTCGGTTGCTAATATTCTTTAAAAAAAAACATTATTTGATAATGGCGTCTCAGTGTGAAATGTGTTTGAAATAGCGATTCGGACCATTTTAGAGTCATGTTTGACGCAAATCTCTACCAAATTAATTATTACTAGCTGACCCGGCGAACTTCGTATCGCCAATATTTTTCCGCCCGCGTGGCGTCAGATCCCGTTCCCGCTGCACTCTTTACTATATTAAACATGTATTATACATATAAACCTTTCCCTTGAATCACTCTAACTATTAAAAAAACCACATCTAAATCCGTTGCGTTGTTTTAAAGATTTAAGCATACAAAGGGATATAGGGACAGAAAAAGCGACTTTGTTTTATACTATGTAGTGATGAAGCGTTTTGTTGCCATATATTGACGGTTTAGCCTTCTTTATGAATATATGCTTTTTATTTGTCACAATTTGCTAAATCACTTGATATAAATATGTAATAAACGACACAACCCCGCCTTAACTCCGGATTTAACACTTTACTGACCGCCTCGCCCTATTTTTTACAAATTTTTATTACGAAAAAGTTGAAGTAACAATATCCATCTAAAAATTTTTAAGAGAAAATTAGCCTTTGTCGCGTCACTGCCCGCGTGGATATCGATTACATATTTACCTGTATAACCTCGAAATTTGGACCTCATACACAAATGGATCTTAAAATCAGGTCGAAAGGGAGTTTTGTGATAGGTTCGAACGGGTATGTATCCGTTATCGCGAATTTTGATCAAATCTCTGGTTCCAATGAACCACTTATGATCAAACATACGGCAGACTCTAAGTATGACAAAACTCGCATCAAAATCTTTTTGGAGTTTTCGCGTCCATCTCAGACAAGAATTCCAACAACAATATTTTTGTGTTTTGAATCCAACTGCATGTAATATAATCCAATTTTGTTTAAATATCTCCAATATACTGACAGAGCCACTTTACAATTAAAGAAAAAGTATTAGCTTTTGATCACGGCTCCGCTCCGATTTCGATTATCGCGACCAAACATAGCCCATGTTCTTTCTCAAGGTCTAATCTACACCTATATCAAATTTCATCAAAATAGTGCAGTGGTTTAGCCGTGAAAGACGGGCAAACAGACACACACACACTATCCCATTTATAATAATAAGTTTGGATAGATGGAAAAAGTAAGGAAGAGCTCCAACCATAACTTTATATCTAAATATCTTCAACAGTTTATGTGAGGCGTAAACATAAAATGTAAAGTATCGATGAGGCATAAAACCAGTACTATCTTGTTCTATCGCTTAAATGGTTGGAGTATAGATCGTAACTATACTTCGATCTTTTAACTGATTCATTGGATTAAAACGACTTTTAACGATTTCTATTCCGATTTACAATGTACTTGATGTGTTTTTTTTTCACACTGAGCCCGACGGTTCGGTTGCTTTTCAGCAATCATGGTCACACGAATACTAAAGATTAAGTAAATTGGGCTTGATGTAAATAATACCAAAAAGATCACAATTGAATCCGTGAAAACAGTTATATTTTAATGAGTAAAGCACTTACAGTTGTAGCGATGGCTATATACACTCACCTTGTGTTTGCAATTCTACGGTCCATGTTAGATTGTTCACATTCCATTTATCCTTTTTTCGCATTCATTGCACTTGATTTACTTACATAGTAAAACATAATTACACAATTACAATAATTATAGGTTTGGTTAATGAATTGTTTATACAGCTGTTTGCATCTGTCAATGTCAATCGGTTAGCGATATCTGCCACAGACAACAAAATGATAGCCAGCTTGCGTATAAACTATTTAATGCATGATTACTTTTAAATATAATCTAATAGTTAGTAATAATATTACTTTAGGATATATAAAAAAGCATATTTTACCGATCCGTTTGGATTAAATAATTATGTTTGGTTTCAACTAACCAATACTTTAGAGTCTATGATTTGAGTAGCGTTTGTCGATGGTCGACATCACGTTACATGCAATAAGTAAATTTCAATACACAATATATGAACAAAAACTTATTCTAAAACATAACGTAATGTTTAGCCAATAATGATATTCTTAATTCTGGTTAAGTATAGGACAAGAAAATGTAGGGTTGTCGCTTCTAAATACGCGTTTCTATTTGTAGGACAAAACAAAGGTCCTTGGAATGTTCTAGAACGTTGAATTTTGCGAAACGAACTAAACGGTAGCGACAATTCAATAGTTAGGCGGAAATACGTACTTTTGACATACCTTAAACCGCGTTTTGACATTCGAAGCCCGAGAAAGGAAAGATGAGCTGCGAAGATCATTTCTTGTCGTTTGGTGTATTGGAGGTGCCGCTAGGTGCTTACAAATACTACAATAGGACTCGCGATAAAAGGTATTTATGATTATATAAATAATTATCGAGAATCGTAGAAGTGAAAACGTTGTGCGAATTCCGCGTTCTAATGCCATTGTATTTCTATTTTGCTGCACAGCGGGTCCACCCTGACACCCTGACACCCGTGACGCTCACCGGAGTGGTGCTGACAACGCCCCCCTGAACCCAAACGACCCCGGCTTTGGACCCGGCTTTGGACCAACGGATTTCGCTGGTAACCGATGTTACACATCGGCTCAATTCTTACCTACCTAACATTTTATTTTTTATGTCGCCAACTACGAATGGCCCGCAAATTGATTTTTTCTTCCTGAGTCAAGCAACCTTTCTACTTAAACATTAAACGCCACACCAGTCGTTAGTGACAAGCGTCGAAGGCATGATGCACGTAGGGACGGGCATCAAGCAATATTAAATGTCGCTGGTCTAGTGGTAATTAACGACAAGCGTCGAAGTCATGATGCACTTAGGGACGGGCACCATACAATATTAAATTTCGCTGGACTAGTGGTAATTAGCTGAACCCAAGATTACAATTTAATCGTAGGGCTAGCCTAGCAGGTGTATCTGTGTAACAACTAATTATAATGAGTACATTTATTAATATTGGCGTAGTGCTGTTGCAAAAAATAGTATTGTAATAGAGTATAATTACCAAAACTATATTTAATGTGCTTTGCATGTAATGTTGTAATAATTTACAATTAAATATTGTTGTAAGTATAGAACACTGTTTTCTTTTCTGAATCCAATGCAACAATGACCAAATAACCACACGATACGGCCTTTAACCTAAAAGGTCCAATGTATCTGCTGGCTTCGCTTATCCAGGTAATTATTATATAAATTTTTTCATCACACTTTTATTGTTAGCGTAACACACATGAACATCATCGCCGTTAGGTACGCTACACAGTTTAGCAAAAACTTGAAATATCGGTCAAGTAGGAGTCGGATCGCGTACCGTGGTTATGCCGTACAAAAAATTGCATTATATCTTTCCAGCCTAAAATTTGACAACTCCCGCAGTGTCTTCGTTGAAATCGCTTAACTTAAAGATTATACTAGCTGATGCATCCCAACATACACAGGAAAAAATCGTAAAAAAAATTCTTATAACGAGATACGAACGCAGCCCCACCTACGGGTCCAATCACTGCACTAAGCTTATAGTGGTATGAGGAACAAACAATACATTATTTACACCCTCTTACACCCCTGTTTCCCGCGTACATAAAGCTTAAGTGAAACCGGTGCTCCACTGCAAAGGCTTTCAGTTAAAAGCATATTTTTTTCTGAATTAGGTCAAATTATACGGTAGCGAACAACAAAAAACTTAAATCGCACACAAAACATGTATCAAGTTATAAGAGAAAGCGATTGGCATTTAAACTGAAATTTTTCGTGACCTTGATTCATGAATCAGAATTGTTTTGACGGATAACTAGTTGAATAGGTCGAACTACTAAATACATGCAGGAACAAAAATGTTAAGAGGGGACGTTTCGTCGCGTCTTGCGATTCAATTCTTACTGATTTAGCCGTCTCCTTTGAATCTCATAAAACTTTAACTACCGTGAAAATACCCGTTTTCATACGTATGAAAAATCACAAAGTAGTACTCGTAGAGGTAGGAGGAAGATATTAAAGAAAAAAATTACTTGACGATCAGCACTTGGTTGGTTACGTCGGAATCACAACGACAGTTGTCTCATCAACAGTTTCAGCTAATAGTTGTATGAGGAACAATATTCTTTGCACCCATAATTTTAAATTATTACATCGACCTATTTGTCCTGAACATCCCAAAAGAATTTGGCTGCCGTGTGGGCAAAGTTTAAATGATTATTTCTTAGATTGCCCATAGCAGATACGTTTGTGATTAAAATGCAAGTTTATCGCTGTCCCTATCTCTCATGAGAGATAGCGACAGCGATAAATTGCGTCTTGCCCCACACGGCTGGATTATGTACAATCGCATTGTTTTGTACGTCACCTACGCGGTTCGCAGAGCCGTTGAACACGGTGCGGGCGTATTGTTTGCAAAAAGCGTTTCAGTGTAGGCTTTGAGGTATTTTCCAACAAAACTATCCAATATTTTCAAACATTTTGTTGGAAATTGTGTATACTATGTTTGAACACGTGAAGTATCTAGGATAGAGAAATATTTTTATAATAACCGGCGCGTTTTCATCTAAAAGTTGAAGAGAGTAGGTGAGAGAGAGTAAGTTCGTGAAGTGAGTTGAATTGAGAATTGCGGCTTTTTCAAATTGTTGCTCAGTTGCTTTGGAGCCTTTCACCTCAAAGTTCAAGGTTCGCTTTCTACTGTTATTGAACTTTTATGGACCCAACTGCCTCCCAACCCTGACAAAGCCGTAGCAAGAAAAAGCAGCAGTCCCTCGTTCGTTATTCAGAAGGTGAGTCGGCTTGCAATTAAAGTTGGTTTGGGGTCATGGCGGGGTTCCAAAAACCCCCTTTTCTATTGGAAACGACGACCGAATCCAGTCATAGTTTTGTGTGTGGACGTGATTTAATCCTAATATTTTTTTTTTATACAACTGAGGTGGCATACTAGCACACAGCCCACCAGATGGAAAGTGGTTAACATGGCCTATGAACGTTTGCAACACCAGGGGAGTCACACTCGTGCTGCCGACCCTGTTAGTACAGAGAGTTTCTGTGCCGTCAGTGTAGGAGACAAAGCAGGAATAGCCTTTGGACTTCCCACCGACAGCACAAAAACTCTCCAGTGAGTTTTGGCTACCCTACGCACCGCCGAGAACACAACACGAGGTTATTATGGCCGCGGTATTCTGTAGGGCGGATGTACTTCCCCAGTCGGACTGCTCAATTGGACGAAATACTCGTACCGTAGTGTCCTACCTCCTTTTAGTGTTCATGTAAGTTAGAAAACACACCAAAAGATATCAGGACACTTGCTCTTGACTTTATTTCTTTCTTATACTATTAGACGAACCTAATCATTATATTTCTATATAATGATTAGGTTCGTCTAATAGTATGAGGATAGGGCTCATCATTATATTATATGCCAATAAAATTACAATGGTGGTCCTCAGGTTAACGGCCTCACCAGACACTTTATGTTACGCTTAAAGGACCCGGGACTGTACGGAGAAAGAAATACGCCTGTTGGTTACAAAAATCAAGTAAAAAGCAGACCCCATTACGGAAAACCCAAAACTATCAAGGTTGTATCGACAGAGAAAAGGAAATAGCTATTGTATTTTTCCAAATTCGTAGAAATGCTAGAGTTAAATAGCTCGGAAATTGCTATACCGCAAATACTAGCACTCCAGTGATTGATGGATGGAAACATCGATCTGGAAACAACTCATTCCTTTTTTATTGAAGTGTATATCGTGAATCTAATCAATCTAACGATGTGACGTCATGGGATGCGTACCTCGTCTGAATGTCAAGGTTCTTGGTAGATATAAATCTTGTAAGGATAAATACCTACCCATATATGTAAATCTTACTGAGAGCAATACGACAATCTGTTGCTCTCTTGTGTGGAATAAGATTGGGGGTTAAGAAGATTCAGGCTCCTTCTAGAATCATACTCAGCTGAATCTCGATTTAGCTAAGAAAAGAATACACATTGAAGAATTTGACAGGTTATAAGTCTTCAGGCTTTCACGGCCGGCGTTGTATGTAGAATATACTGCTTCCGGGCTGTTTGGCCGTGGTCCATGTGAAACTTGCGTTCCAGATGTTTCGTCGATCACTGCGGTCGACATCTTCAGTGGCACAGGTCCGGGCGATGACGAGTTCGGAGACCTTGCCTCGTCGGCGGCTTTTTTTTAAGGTTGTCTCTGATAAATTGGCGATTCAGCTGAGTGACATTCTAGAAAATGGGCTTCAGATATACAAGAGGGATGTGGCTGTGAGCCAAAGAGGATATATTAAAGAGAAGGAAATATAGAAATGAAGAAGAAAGATCGAAAGAAAATAATAATACAGGTGACTATCAACTATGTTAAATTGCCATTCTAGTCATCAATGAGTAAGGTACATACAGGCAGTACAACGAGCGCCACTTGAGAAGTAATAAATTGCATCTAAAGTGCATCTGAGAACATACGGGCGTTTGGAGTGCGGACGGACGCGGTGGTGTCAGTGTTCACAGTTATTAAACGATTTAAATTGTATTTAATTGTCTACATCTTCTTCTTTTCATGTTCTTGACGGTTGGCCGTCAGCTTCCTGTATTTCTCCAGTGGGGCGTGAAAAAAGGAGATCAATCTAAGAACTACCATTTTAGAATTCATAGCGTCTGGAATACTTATTGATATTTACATTTGTAATTTCATTCAAGCTTAAAAAAACGAGCAAGATTGGTCAAGTAAATCTATGTGATTTAGGTCTGGTAACTGGCACAAATACTTTCAAATAGTACGCGTTACAACACAGTGGCAAGCAGTAATTGTAACCTAAAAACGTTTGCAACGACTGTGAGACAAGGAGTAATAATCCTCAGCAGTACGCACAATGAACTGACGAAATGAAAACTAATATTTGAAGCTATCTAATCTAACTAAATAATGAACTAAAACCACTTCATTAACTTCAACTACAACACAAAATATATAGGAACTACCAAACTAATTTAAACCTTATTCTCAATTACAAAAGGTTCCAATCAGCACTACATTCTCTTAGTAGATTGCCATCAGCTCTTAATGAACCAAAGGCAACAGTTTACATCATAAAGCACTCCGCACCTTCATAATTATAAAGTCGCTTACCAAGCCTCCCGGTCGACACTTTCCGCCCGTATGTTTTCTCTAAGACAATTAATGAAGGTACTTAGTATTTACAAGTGGGGCTACCCAGTTGTTTGTTATCCACTGTAAATGGGTTTGCTTAGTAAATAATTGTGTATTGAATTGTTTAAGGAGAATTTTAGACTGTTTTATATGGATTTAGTTTACCGATCGACTAATTCAATCATCCTTTATTTAATACTAGTTTATGCTCGCGGCTGCCCCCGCGTGGATGTCGGTTATTGCGACCAAACATAGCCTATGTCCTTTCTCAAGGTCTAATCTACTTCTATAACAAATTTCATCAAAATCGGTTCAGTGGTTTAGCCGTGAAAGACGGACAAACAGACACTATCACATTTTTATAGAATATTAGCAACCGAAATTACTAATATTCTTTCTAACCCCTCCAACTAAGCTTAATTGCTTGTGCTAGGAGGTAAATCACGTCGGTAGTGTAATGGCCAGGATTCGAACCCGGGACCTCTCGATTGTGAAGCCGACTACTTAACCACTAAGCTACCAACGCTTTTACAATATTAGTGTGGATAATTTTGAAGCAATTGGTATTTATTATTGTGTTTAAATCTGAAAAGGTCAAAGTTTAGAACAGGACTTGATCTAGTGACCCGTTAGTCAGGTCCTGGATCGTGTCAAGGTAGCCGAGCTGGTTACAGTCACTAGTACCTAAATATTAGAATCTCCTGAAGTTCACATCTCGAAGTCTGGGATCGGCTTTGGAGTCTGCGGATTTGGTTGAACTCCGATATTTCCCGTGAAGCGACTGCCATCAGATCCTGCGCAACCCGAAGGTGATATCGAAGCATTACAGTTAGACCAGTTGGTTGACTCGATAGATCCACCAACTACCTGTAACGACTGCTATAGATATTCGTATGGCAACCGGAACCGACGGCTTAACGTGCTCTTCGAGGCACGACCAGACCAATGCAAATACCCATATTCATGCATACAAATATTTGCACTGAGCGGGGATCGAACCCGCACCTCCCGCGTAGCGGCCACGTTACAGAGGCTGTCCTAAACTGGTAAAACTTAAAATAAACGCATTTTATTTGTTGCCCAATACAGCCATTCTATGGAAGAAAGTGGCAAACGCGCATTGCGAAATGTCTTGACGAATTTATTTGTACCTTTTTTAATACCACTGAGATGGCAGACAAGCACACGGCCCACCTGATGGAAAGTGATTACCGTGGCCTATGGACATGTGCAACACCAGGGGCGTCACACTCGTGCTGCCGACCCTATAAACACAAAGAGTTTCTGTGCCGTCAGTGTAGAAGAGAAAACAGGGCCTTTGGTCTTTTGCTACCCTACTCACCGCCGGGAACCCAACTCGAGGTTATTATGGCCGCCGTATTCTTAAGGGCGGAGGTACTTCCCCAGTCAGTCTATGTAAGGTTATAATATGAAAGACGTGTCACAAACTGTTATTTTCCGTTATATTCTGCCAACTGCCATTGCCACGTTGTTTTCGATAAATCGGTGCTAGTAATGATTTACTACTTTGGGATTCCTCCCACTCTGTTCCAGGCTTTTGTGAGAGCGACTACCTTCCCTGCCAACCCTGTTCTGATCCACTGATCATCGCTGAGCCCTTATACCTTACACCCCATGACTTCCATATTGTGTTCTATTACATAGACAGTAAACTCAATGTCTGACTAAATTCACCTAAAAAACATTTATAAATTACTAGCTGTCGCCCGCGGCTCCGCCCGCGTGGATGTCGGTTATCGCGAATCGGGGTATGAAAAATAGATGTTGGCCGATTCTCAGACCTACCCGATATGCCCACAAAATTTCATGAGAATCGGTCGAGCCGTTTCGGAGGAGTTTGGCAACGAAAACTGTGACACGAGAATTTTATATATAAGAATAGAATCTGCAAGCAAAGCTGTTTGCCACGCTAGAATGTTGATATAAAATCGACAAAAATAGACAATTACAAGTTATTTTCCGTGATTGATGGCATATTGACATCCAATTTCTGCGATTGATGTATGAATCAAGGAAAACCTTTGTTATGAAAATAATATCTGAATTCTTTCTGAGATGCGAGTAGGTATAATCAATTTCCTGGTATCACTAATATAAGATTTCTGAGATCATTATACTGACAAGAATGTATTTTATTTTGATATTTTCTTTTAATACATAATAACAAAAGTAATTGTAAAATTCTTTGTCAGTCAGTTGTTAAAGAGCTATCTGAAAGAGCCATCCCAATTTCGATGGGATTTTTACTGTAGATAGCTAATATTATAGAGCGTATCGGTGGCTCAGTGATTAAGGAGTCGGTCTTAGATCGGATCGGTTTATCGGAGGGGTCCCAGGTTCGAATCCCAGTCATTACACTACCGACGTGAACCCACTCCCAATACAAGCAAGAGGGAATATTACTAGTTCCGGTCACTATTTTCGTAAAGTATAGAATTCCGCGCAAAAAAAATTAAATCCAGTTCCTCAAGACAAGTGGGAAATGCGTGGGTTTACGTTTTGTAGAATAGAATGCCGAATATATGGATTTCGACATATTTGACAGTAATAAACGTAAACGGCTCGAAACTACGCCGAGTCTTCTCGTCATTCATACCGCAATGCTTGAAAACGAAAGTTTTCAATCAGTGCGTCCTACCCGTCATGACCTACGGAGCCGAGACGTGGACACTCACGGCAGGGTTGGTCCATCAGTTCAAAGTCGCTCAGCGAGCTATGGAGAGAGCTATGCTCGGAGTTTCTCTGAAGGATAGAATCCGCAACGAATACATCCGACAGAGAACCAAAGTTATCGACATAGCTCAAAAATCAGCAAGCTGAAGTGGCAGTGGGCTGGCCATATCTCACGAAGAACCGACAACCGTTGGGGTAAACGTGTTCTTGAGTGGAGGCCGCGACTCGGCAAGCGTAGTGTAGGACGCCCTCCGACCAGGTGGGATGACGATCTAAGAAAGACTGCAGGCAGATGCTGGATGCAGCAAGCTGAAGACAGGGCGCTATGGCGCTCAATGGGGGAGGGCTATGTCAGCAGAGGACTAATATAGCCTGATGATGATGATGATGATAAACGTCAAATCCCATACATTTGTCATTCTATTCTACCAAACGCTGGTCAATGAGTCTTTAAGTCTAAGTCTAGAACAGACAAAGTCACAAGCGTAGCTAATCTGCAATAAAACAAAACTTTCAACTTCATTTTCAGGTCATATTCCCTCGCTATATCATGTTGGATCCATATCGAGTTGCACGAATTCTACACCCTCACATAAATCAGTAACAAACGTTTGTGGCACTAAAATGGCTATTTTAGTGTCAGGGAAGTGAGGAAACTTTTCGTTATATGTAGAACACAAACTTTGAGAATGATTGCTGCTTTAAACTTATGATATGAATCAATTGAAGCAAACTTTAAAGATCTATTTTTTTATGTATCGCCCGATGGTAAGCTGAAGGCAAAATCTCAGGAAAGAGGGTCACCATTACACACTCGTACCATGTTAACAATGGTGGCACTCAGCTTGACGGCCTTATCAAAAGTGGTCTGTCGTCGCAGCACCGCCGCCTCTGCAGAAATTTGAATTGCCTTATGTGCTCTGATAGTAAATACGTGTCAATTACATTGTAATTTTGTGAATCAGTTTTATTATAAATTTTATCTACTCTGATACTATAATACAAAGATTATAAAATTGAAATCAAAACTCTTATGACAAACATTACGCACAGGCCAAAAAAAGTTTTATTACGATACAGATCTTGTATGGACACCAATATCATTAAATACTTGTTTAATCATAACGATACACCTATACAACCTTCATCTGGACTGAACATCTACTTTTAAACTTTTAAAAAAGAATCCGCTTAGTCGGAAGAAAAAAAAAGAAACACACATGCGCAATCAATGTTTGCGCCTTGGCGCCAACATTTTACATTTAAATTAAACAAAGTTTGGTTATGTTTGTAAAATAAATTAGTTTATGTATTATAGTATGAGAGTAGATAAAGTTGTGTATGACACTGTACATAACTTGGTCTTATAACACTCGTGTGATACTATAAAAAACACACTCGTGTTATAAGAACCCTTATTATGCAACAGTATCATAAACTACTATTAAATACATATGCTCACGTCTGTAAATCCCCGAAGGGATCGGCAGAGGTGTATTAACACCCCACGTTTTGCCAACTATGATTTTCGGTTCCACGTAATAGGGGGCGAGCCTATTGCCGTCTAGGGGGCACTTTGTCTTGGGCTGTATGTTTACTTTCGGATGGAGCCCTATTTAGTCGCCTTTACGACACTCACAGGAAGAGCTGGAGTGATCCTATTTAATTCCACTGAGAAACAACACGATTTATTTTATTTAAAATTTTAACATTAATCGTATACTTCAATAAATCATTTAATCTATTGCAGCACACTGCTGGACATTGAAGCCGTCCCCTATATGCAATGTAGCATTCGATCCTTCGCCTTCTGCATCCAGTCTATTCTACTTGATTTTTTCAGATCGTCTTCAGTCGACATTATTGGGGGCGTCGTCCCACCTACGATTGGCTCAATTACACCTAATCCATACTAATATTATAAATGCGAAAGTAACTCTGTCTGTCTGTCTGTCTGTCTGTCTGTATGTTACGCTTTCACGCCTAAACCATTGAACCGATTTTGATGAAATTTGGCATAGGGGTAGATTAGACTTCGAGAAAGGACATAGGCTTTGTTTGGTCGCGATAACCGACATCCACGCGGGCGGAGCTGCGAGCAAAAGCTAGTAGAATATAATTTTGAAATGAATATATATAGTCATCATCATCATTCTCATATCAGCCACGCACAGTCCACTGCTGAACATAGGCCTCTCCTATGGACTTCCAGAACGACCGATCTAAAGTAGCCCACATCCAGCGCTTCCCAGCGGCCTTGATGAGGTCGTCCTTCCTCCTGGCCGTTGGACGTTGTGTTTCTTCTATGATATAATTCAGTAAATCTACATATGTTTAGTAGCGCTGTGTATACGATGATTTTTTCAAACCTGTAAGTAGTATTGAAATATGCATAGCCAAAAATACTATCTTTCATTAGCTTTTTTATACAACTTAGGAGGCAGGCAGGTACACGGCCCACCTGATGGAAAGTGGTGACCGTGGCCTATGGATGTATGCAACACCAGGGGCGTTACACTTGTGCTATCAACCCAGAAGAAACCTTCTGATGCCCTTTTTTGAGGGAACCATATTTTAGTCACTTGGGAAAACCACAGCAGGCAATTCATTAAATAGCTTGAGCGTGCGTGGGATGAAGTTCCTTTCATACTGCAAGGTGACTCGGTGAAACATTTTATCTTTATAATACTAACATATTTTGCAAATGCTAGACAGAACTGTATTTTCAAAAGATGCATTTCCGAAAAGCATTTTAAACTTCAAACGGGAAAGATAACAAGATGCTATATCAAGCGATGGTACACAACAATCCGACATCATACATATGCAAGTCATACATTCAAATAACAAGCTAGTCCTTGCGAACTTCCAGCTGAATAGTCAGGAACATGCTAGCTCTTGCTTCGAACAGTTGTTATGATAACTGTTGGACTTTATGCAAATATATGCGAGTTGTGTAAGGATATATCTCAATTGTTACTGACAGAGTTGTCGGGATATTTACCATGTGTTGAGTGTTCGATATTTTGGCACTGTTGCAACAACTGTATAGAGGAACTGAAATACTGGTTGTGTACTTTACTTCTTTTTAGGTGTCCGTGCTTCAAAAAGAAAAACCAGGAGTATTAGATCACTTCGCTGTACTTTCGTCTGTCTGTATGTATGCTTTTTTCTTAGAAATGGCATCATTTCTGAGAAAAACGCTGAGTCAGGCATCGAGTTGAAATTTATACCTAATACTCTAGGTCTATGGGACATGATCAGGTCTTGAAACTGTGAAAATATGCCATCAAAAGACGTTATGCCGTTTATGAAGCAATTTTTTTTGATGTTTAATTGATTGAATGATTGAAGAATCGGTAGACTCTCCACCGTCGCCTCAAAGACGGATATAAAGGAGAAATTTGGATTGGGTCGAGCGAGGTCTGGTAGCTTAGTGGTCAAAGCATTGCCCATGTAAGGCCAAGATCGCGGATTCAAACCCCGCCTAGACAAATTCAATATTTTTCCTACTTAATCGATCAAAACAAGGATAGTATTGTCTAAAGTTTGCGCAAATTTCACTCATTGCAATAAAACTACTTTTCAACAGATTCTATACCGGAATGAAATATTCAAAAATATGAACGCGATAGATAGATTAGATATATTAGATATATAGATTTATTTAGGTATTTCGATGTGATATTATATTGTCGATATACTAGAATATCCGACCCCAGAAAATCAAGGAAAATAGTTGGACAAATTCGACAATATAATGTATAAGATTCTATTGTCGACCACAGTTCGCCACTATTTACAATTTCAATAGTGTAGCACATCGATATCCGTCTGACTGAACACCGAAAACTAACAGGTTTGAATACCGAGTGCTGTTTGGTGATGCCGTACCTCGGTACCGAAGAGACAAACACAGTTCGGCATCTCGGTTTTGTTTGCTTTTTGTGTTCTACCCGTTAGAATCTACTTTGTGTTCCGTCGGCTAGAATATAATCTTTACGACAGACATGAAAGCGAGTTACATCCAAATAATACTAAAATATCTGAAGTTTAAGTAGTTTTTTTTTTACGGTTTAGCACCTGCACTACTTAAACAATTGTCATTAAGTTTTGCATTCACGTTACCAGGGGAAAAATAACATTTTCAGCACTTGCTCATAAAGTGGCTCTAATTTCACCGCAATTAGGCACATCATGATACCTATAATCAAACTATAACTTTTCATTGTTAAATTTCACAAGTAAGTTATAGACATTTTTAATGTCATTAGTTGAGTTGAGATCCCAAAAAATCTAAATAAAAAGGTGAAAAAATATTTAGCTATTTCTTGCTCATTTAATGCAAATTCATAGATATTTGTACGTGTTTAATAAACAAAACTATGCCTTCAAAAATAGTTAATTATATTTTTTTTATAGTATCACACGAGTATTTTAAGACCATATGCATGTAATAATTAATATAATTTGCGTAATGATAATCGCGGATACGTGTTGCGCCGCGTCCAGCTGAAGATTTAAAATTTATTTAGATAGTCTGTCCTTAAATCCACTGATGACAAGGCAGCATGGTCGTAACACCTTAACCTTTTCCGAAAGGAACAAAACAAACCAAAAGTGAGGACACCCATTATTATTACTTTATTACTTTTTAATTTTTATTGTTTACATGTCAATATGAGAATGGCAAAATGATTTTTGGTATTATTTTATTCGTAAAGTGTGTTGAAAAACGACGTATATTACACGTATTGTTTATTACCGCCCTCAGCTCTCTTAAGACCATCACCTAACGGCTCAGGTCTCATTAGCACCTCATCGGTAATCACCAACTTTACACACTTGTACCATAATGTACTATTAGAAGTCATACATTTTAACACATGCGCAAGCTATCTTTTCGATGTTGTAAATCAGACGGTAGTTTTCAAGAAGGGTATTAGAATTATTTTTCAGGGTCCGTACGCGTTTGACGCCCCTGGTGTTGCATACGTCCATAGGCCACGGTAACCACTATCCATTACGTGGGCCGTATGCTTGTCTGTCAGCTAAGTGGTATAGCGTTGAAGAGCAAATTCCAGATTGGATGCTACTGGGCTGATGATGATTGTACATTAATGCGAGAAAACCTACTAATAAAAGTTAGTATCTAACTTACTTATCACTCAATTAAGTGACAATATAACAACTGGCTTACAACTCTATAAGTATTAAGTACCACTAAGTACATCATTTGAAACACAAACAAACTCCACTAAAACAACAAGTCCTCTAAATAATTCAGAATATTTACTATTCTGGACAAAAGAAAAGTTAAGAAAACTCGTCACTAACTCGACCACTATCTCTGAATGAAGCATCGGTGAGTTAGAACTTACTAACGAGCTAGTTCGTTAGCCAGTGGCCACGGGACTAGTCACTAGCTACTAGATGTGTACTTCTGATTTTTTTAGGGTTATTTCACATTAAACTATTCAATACTAAAACAGTAAAACAATGACTTTTATGTATAAAGAATGTATGCCAGATTCCTTGCCTCACATGTTTCCCTCTTCCTATAGTCCCGGGTCCTTTAAGCGGGGCGTGAAAAAGCATCTGATGAGGCCGTCAAGCTGAGTGGCACCATTGTTTACATGATACATGTTTGTACTAGTGACCCTGTTTCCCAAGACTTAACCTTAAACTTACCATCAGGCGAGCTGAAGTCAAATGGGGATGCCCACTGTGCTTTTATCCCTAGAGAGGGCACCTCGTAATGGCCAATGTTAACTGTCATCTAATTAGATTTCATTCGTTTGTCTCTTTTTTTTATATATAAATAGGACACGTCAATTTGACTTTAACTCGCCTGATGGTAAGCTAAAGGTATGACAGCTATGAGTCTGTTATTGAAAAGTTATTGTTGTTTGGTGTTTTGCAGCCTCCATCTACAATTATCGGCATCCCCATTAACGTATCTAATATAAAAAAAAACTGGTCAAAACATAAATTGTGTAAAAGTTCTTCGGTGAAGCGGAAAAATGTTTGAATTTCTAAACCACAAATACGCGCAGTGTACCTACTCGTTATTTATATTATCACACGCGGACTTCAAACCCAACCTATTCCCAGGATAAACAACCAATGTGTTATTCCAGACTATAGTTTTATCCCCTGTACCAATTTTCAAACAAATCCGTTGAGCCATTAGCGCGTGAATAAATAACACACACCCAAAAGTCTTCACAAGCTTCCACATTTATAATATTCAATTAATCAATTAATTAACCTGCTGCTGTCCACTGCTGCACATCTCTCTACCTCTTCCAATATTTATAATAATAGGGGTTAAAGTATGAAATTGCCGTTTCATTGTAATAGGTACTTCGAATTGACATAGAACCTTCATGGTTTGAGATTTTTGAGTGAAACTTTTTCCACATGGTACCTATGTAGTTCTTCATTTAAAAATGTGCAACATTCGATTATCGACTTTCAGTTGTTTTTTTTATTCAGCTTAGACAAGAAAGATGGATACTTCGAAAATTCGAGTGATTTTTGAATACGAGTTCCGACGCGGAACTAACGCGGCAGAAACAGCTCGCAATATCAATGTTGCGTTTGGAGAGGGGACTGCTAATGAACGCACCGTGCGATTTTGGTTTAAACGCTTTCGTGATGGAAACTTTGATTTGAAGAACGAACCACGAGGAAGGCCGTCCACACAGGTGAATAACAATGAATTGAAAGACATGGTGGAAGCCGATCCGAGCCAAACTACCCAGGAATTAGCTGCATGGTTTAACTTTACCTTACCAACAATATTGACTCATTTGCGTCAAATCAATAAAATAAAAAAATGTGAAAAATGGGTACCTCATGATTTGACTGATCTGCAGAAAGAAATGCGTGTTGAAACTTGTGTTGCCTTGTTGAATCGATACAGAAATGAAGGAATATTGGATCGAATTGTGACATGTGATGAAAAGTGGATTCTTTACGATAACCGTAAGCGAAAAATGCAATGGCTGACCCCAGGTGAAACGCCACAACAGTGTCCTAAAGCAAAGCTTACCAATAAAAAGGTAATGGTAACTGTTTGGTGGTCTCAGCATGGTATTATTCACTATAGCTTTCTACGATCTGGTCAAGCAATAACGGCAGATGTCTACTGTGCCGAACTCCGAACAATGATAGCAAAACTAGCAGTGAAACAGCCCCGACTCATGAATCGATCTTCACCATTATTGCTCCATGATAACGCGAGACCTCATACAGCACGAGAAACCGTTTTAACTCTACAGGAACTGCAATTAGAAACTATCCGTCACCCTCCGTATTCGCCAGACCTTGCTCCAACAGACTACCATTTTTTTCGTGATTTGGACAATTTTCTATGTGATAAAAAGTTTTCTTCTCAGGAGGCAGTACAAAATGCTTTCACACAGTTTGTCGAATCTAGATCACCAGAGTTCTATCGCAAAGGCATAAATGACCTTCCTACTAGATGGCAGCAATGTATAGATAATAATTGTAATTATTTTGATTAAATAAATACGTTAAATTAAAAAAAAAACGAATTTCAATTTGTCAGTACAAATCGGCAATTTCATACTTTAACCCCTAATATTATGTAGAAATAATTAGCAATTATTTTAATTTGCTGTTATTACTTATGTCAGAATATCCGCGAAAGCATTTCTTCCAAATGGCCTCTGCAGCGTGAAAGCATTTCATTTGAATGTAATGTAGACTTGGCTATTTAACTTGCCACGACACCTACTTCGTATGACAAGCAAAGCGCGGTGTGACAAGTTGCAACTTCTCGCATCTAATAAACTTTGTCTCCCGTAGATATTCAACAAGAAGTTTCCTACTTGCTTGTTGCTGATAAAGAAAGTTTGTAGTATAATTTAATTAAAGATATGCAATAATAATGCCGCTAGTATCGTACCCACGACGGGTACGATACCGGTCGACGTTGGCCCGAGAAGGGCCAGACCGAGAGGAATGGCACTGGGTCAGCCGGGGTGCGAGGGATATATGTCACGAGACAACCTCACCTTCGGCCTAGCACATCGACCCACAGACGGCGTGCGGTTTAGTCGGCCCGAGTCCAACATAACCCGTGGGGATTTCCCGCACGGAATAAAAAAAAACCGGTCGACGTGGGAAGATATTCTTTGATACCTAATCTTTTAAATCAGTTTTAACTATACCCTTTTTTGAACCTCCATACTTTAGCTTACGAAGTTATTTTTAAATAATTTGAGGATCGGGCGTAATGGTGCACGTTGGGAGAGAGGCCTTAGTAGAAGAGTCTTCTTATTCTTCTTTTTCGTGTGGTTATTGGCCAGCCTGTGACAGAGTTGTTCAGGTCGCCCATATAGGCCTCCGTATTGACCTAACGACTGATGTTAATCGGGACCAACGTTTAACGTGCCCTCCGAAGCACGGAAGCGTTCAGATGTAACACCACTAAACGGTCACCCATCCCAATGGTAACCTTCGCCTAGGTAACTTATTATAGGTACCTTATTATCAATTGGCCTATTGCATGCCACGGCCAATGTGTGCCATTTCTGCCGATCCTCCACCTTCTGATCCAGTCTGTCCCGGTCACCTTTTCAGGTAATCCATCCATCTGGCTGGGAGGCGTCCTATTTTCCGTTTAACTCTCGAGGTCTCCACTTTAGGAGTTATTTGTTTCAATGGCCATTGGTTCTTCAACCGATAAAAATGCTGAAATGAATATGGAATCTTGACAATACTGGTCGACAAACTTGGTGACAAAGTGGTTAAGGAATCGACATTACGAACGGGAAATACCGGGGTATATTGGTTATACAATTATTATTAATACTGGCCACTACCGAAGTAAACCTACTCCTTAAAATAAATAATTTACCTTAGCTGGAGAGGAGGGGTAATATTAGTAATTTCGATTACTAAATTCTTTAAAAAAAAAAAAACAAATTATCATGACAAAAAAAGACGGGTTGCACTCCGGGGGTGCCGGCAAAAGTGAAAATTTTTTCTTTCTTTCTTTCTTCGTACAGTGAAAAAGATAAATTCGATGCCATCCCATACCTATAATATAGCGCCAATCATAGAACCTATGACTAATTTTCTGTCAGAAGAAATTAATGAATTACAAAAAGTAAAAATAATCACAGAAAGTAATAAATTACAAAAATAAAAAAATAATCACATAAAGTGTCAGAAGCCCAGGTTCGAACCCGGTACTATTTGAAATCATAAGGACTTACAGTCGAAGCGCTTACCGCGAAGCTACGAAGCTCATAGCGTTGTTAACAAAATAAATCTGTTGCTAATTTTGTATGACGTCAGTCGTCGGTTACGGTTCAAAGGTCAAGTGATTTTAACACTTTTTACCCATCCAACGCCGCTAAAAAAGTTTTCACTTCAAAAAAATTTTTTTCAACTGAAGAAGTACCACCTTCTAGTTTTAAAATCTAACCTACGTAATTCCATTTTAATAATGTATAATATGTGTCTTTAGTTACTACATGGTGTTCCAAAACCACGCTATTTTAAACCCCTCTAATTCGAAACTAGAGAGAACAAAGCTGCATCATTATGAACAAAATGCATTTGCCTGGCTCCAGATACCAGTCTGATATACACAGGGGAACAATTACAGACAATACCAACTCCTTTGTGCTCTATACTTAATATTCTCGTACACACTTATAATATAATAATAATATTCTGTGCTCCGAAGCGCTTTGGTTTAATTAACTGCCCAATAATTAGATACCTTTTCCGTAATAATGTGGCAAAACAAACGGAAGGGATCTCATTAACACTCTTTAGTTGTTTTTTTAAATTAAGCTTGTTTAATGTATTTGTTGAATATATTCAATGGAGGTTTTAATTAATTTAATTTGTTATTTTTTCACAGTTTGCCATCAATTATTACTTTTTTTAATGGGTCAACATTACATAAGAGTTTTAATATATTATTTTAAGATAATGCTCACAGTATTTCCTACGAAAATTTTAGTTCTACTTTAATTGAAGAAGCCGTGGGTTCCCGCTTACTCTTGAGGGTTAATTTTAATTGCTTTTGTTAGTTATTATGATATATAATTTCTCATGGATAGTGCAAAGGACGGAATACAACCGCATAGGTCACGGGTACCACCTATGCGATTGTAAAGTCTTGCAAAATACCACAAAATACACTTTAAAATATAATATCCGAATTTTGTTCACATTTTTTATTACAATTACCAATTACTTCGCAAAGTATTTTTTTTCTCTTAAATCGGTTATTTAATAATAAATAAATAATAAATATTTCACAACATTTCACTCAACGCTATGTAGACCCATGGTAAGCATAGCTTAACTAACTTGTGTTATGGAATCTAGAATGCGGATAAACATACTTAGATACGTTTTTTTTGTGAATACATACATATTATACATAGAAACACCCCGACCAATGCAAAGATACGTATTAATGCATACAAATATTTGCTATGAGCGAGGGTCGAACCCGCGGCTCCTACGTAGCGGCCGCGTTCACTACCGTCACGCCACGGAGGCTGTCATGTTTCACTACAGTCCTAGTAAATAAATATACATTTACGAGAGAAAATACTTCACCATTAATAATAAAATACCTTCTTCTCACAATGGATTCTGACGAACGAATGAATAAACTAACAGTTGTTCAACAGCTCAATCATATCAGCGGTAGATACATTATACCCGACCTGTTGATGAAGCATCAAATATTCAACCGGCAGCTAAGGGTTGTACCTAACTCTCAAAAGACGAACGAATAGTTACAAAAGTGATTAATATCCCAGGTTTATTGCTGAAGATTGGATCTGGGAATAAATCGTCCAGTTGACCGCTGCGCAGTAATCTTGAGCTGGTAAATGAATTAGATATTCCTGGATTGATTATTGGAGGGTTGATTAATGATTTCAATTAATAATTATTGAAATCGATTGTCTGCCCTTGCTGCATAGATTAGTTCGTACTCAAAATAGAATAGGTCTAATTGGGAATAAGACAATTAGGTCTAAGGAATGATTTAACTGTTGAATTATATTTAGGTAGAGTAATTAGACTGATGGATGGATGATTATCCCAGGACTAATAGGTAGAATTAACCAGATATTGTCCCTTTACTTATTAATGACTAGCAGTGCCTGCGGGTCTACAGCGGGAGTAAGTGGGACTGCGCCGTCTCTTTCTGCGAGCAGGTCATGCTCGTGAAAGAGGCGGCGGGGCGGGAGCGGGAGAGAATTCTCCCACCCGAGTTCAACAGTCGGCGGCTTTGGCGCCGCTGACGTGTCTTCGCCGAACGCCATCGGCCTCCATGACCGGGGTCCTGAGGACGGTGATTGGGCTACTTACCGTCCTTACAGAAGCAGGCTCATGACGGCAGCGTGACGTGAGGGATTCACGCACGCCCCCCCTAAGAAGCGGGATGACACACGAAACCCCTCCCTCCCCTCCCCCCCCCCTACCCATAGACGCAGGATAACACCTAAACCCTCTAGGCGAGGCCGCAGCCGTAGGTCTGTTGGTAGTCCTGGGACAGCCTTCCGAGGGCTTACCCGGGGCTACCAATCGCAGGCTATTAGGCGGTACGTGAGGGTTTTCAGTCGGTAGGAGTCCGGCATAGCTAGCATCCATGAAGGATTTACACTCACGGTTATAAAAAGCAATGCCTGCGGACTCGGAATATTTAGTCCCGGCCCGTTTGTTCGGCGTAATACTTTAGGTTAAAAGTTCGGTATAAATAAAAATTATGATGCTCCCCCACAGTGCAGCGCTGGACGCGAGGCAATTGGATAGATACTGCCTTTATCGCCACGCAACCGCCGGGGCGGCACGCACCGCATGTTTTTATTTCGCTAATATCTTTATAGATATTTGTTTAAACTGTATGAAGTAAAGGACAAAGATATTCTACATTAAATTTTCGTTCTAACAAACATATTTATAAACAAACAGATTAATACCATATGGGCTAAATAAGCTGCACAACAATAATTATTTGTAATCTCCAATTTTAACAGTAAAAGCAGTTTCAGCAACTCACAATGTTATCCGTAGGAGATAGGCATATGCTAGCACGGACTTTCTTACAGATTTTAATACGTTCTTTAATATTGTAGTACATTGTTTTGTTCTATTCTCAATAGTTTTCGTACCGCACGTGATGTAAACATTATTTTACAACTTGGATTACATTATTCAAGTTTAAGTAAATATGCGTAATTAATTTTGGAAATTATTATAACCTATGACACTCCACAATAACGTAGCTTTCTATTAGTGAAATAATTTTGAAAATCGATTCGGTAGATCCAGAGATACCCCCTTACAACGTCACAAACTCACAAACGTTACATCTTTATAATATTAGTATAAATATAGATTTTAAATAGTAGTATGCCGTATTTCACACGCGATTTTTAAGCGACTTCCATCATCATCACCCTCCCTGTCGCATCTCGAGGCCTTACCTCGGACTCAGGGGTCCATACTTTTCAGTTTGAATACGTGTTTGGCTAAAATAACCCTTTCCTTCCTAACCCATTGGCAATGATGCTAATTCTGTCGTGACAAAAACTAACTAAAATGAGCTAAAAATCCGTAAAAGTTAGTTTAGTCCTGTCAAAATGTCGTTTCGTATTCTGAGAACACACAACTAACTTAAAATTAGCATGATACAACCAAAATTAGAGAAAGTACTCAACTGTCATTTTTGGTTAAACGGTATTCTGTTGTACGTTTTAAATGTCAAATATGCACTAAAATTAGAAATTAAAACAAAAATTAGACGTCATATAAAATACTGCCCAATAAATATGAACAATGTTCTATAAACGTTTAAAGCTCTATAAATCGTCGATTGATTTGGATTTTACAAATAACTAGCTGACCCCGCGAACTTGCCAGGTACGTGGACCGAGAAAAACTGTATTTGCTTAGGGTATGACTGAGAAATATCACAGTTTGTTTACTATTTAATCAATAATATGTACTAATTATCATTTGTCGGCATTCTAAAGACTTATAAAGATAAGTTTTTACAGATTTCATGAAAAGACCCTTTAATGTTCATTCTTAATTTTTAACAGCTGTAACACTCGTTTTAGCGATGTCATATTCAAATTTAGTGCTGTCTTAGCATAACAGACACTAAATTTAGTTTGACATAACAACAGAATACGGTTATAAATGTCAATCGCTTATCTAAAATAAGAAAATTTTAGAGAAATTTAAGTTTAGAGATGGTAACAACAGAATTAGCATCAGTATCGAAATTTTGCATTTAGAACAGTTGTTGAACTTTTTAGGGCTCCAACTACCCGAAACGACTGCTAGAGATGTTCGTTTGGCAAACAGGATCGACGGCTTAACTTACTCTCCGAGGCACGGATTGTGCGCGACTTATTTTATTTATCTTTTTACCCGACTGCCAAGAAGAGTTATGTTTTTCGCGCGTTTTACCTCCTATCCTTTGAACCACTATTATGGATGTCATTGATTGATATCTCAAATGAAAAGTATTCGTCTCCCAACGGTTCTTGGGTACCAAAAATATAAACAAAAGCTATATGTCAGATTTTAGGGGCAAAAAGGTTTTTTGGTAAAAATAATCACGCAAATTTATCGAAAGGGATATCAAAATGAAGGAAATTTGAAGGCGATTATAAAAATATATATCATATCATATCATAGTCATAACTAAAAAGTATGAAATAAAATAAATTATTTAAGATAATAAACCCGACTGATGCTGAAAAGATCGAAACAAGCTTTATAGCAGGCGGTACCGTCTCAAACCAGATGAAAATTATTAAGCTTTATGCACAGAATATAAATACGGGCTGATCACTATATAATCACCAATATCTTGGCGTTCGTCCTGGTTGCACCTCGGAGTCCGGGATCCGCAAAAGTGGACCACTAATCAAACCCGAATTCACATGTCTGTAACTCTTGTACACCAAAATCCAACTGCGTTACGAAATGGAACCTGCTACCTCCGACTTAGTAATTAAACGTTCTATCGCTACAACACGGAGATCATCAATACGTATATAGTCACGAATTATTCGCAGTGGGTTAGGCAGCGACCAAGTTTCCACCTGCTACACATATATTTCGTTTCAGTATTCAAAACACGATTCATATAAGTAACATAACTATTCAAATTTAAAAAGTTAGGAGTGTTCGCGTCAATTTAGAATCTTGCATCATCTCGCATCTGGCAATACTGGCATAGGGAACGGTTGGCACGCTCTTATTGAATCTCGGCGGATGCCAGATGAACGTCTCGAGCGAGGATGGAATAATAAAAATATAACATTTTGCTCTCTATACTAAAATTATAAATGCGAAAGTAACTGTCTGTATGTATGTTACGCTTTCATGCCTAAAAAATTGAACCGATTTTGATGAGATTTGATATAAGGGTAGATTAGCCCTTGAGAAATGACATAGGCTATGTTTGGTCACGATAATCGAGGGCGGAGCCGTGGGCAACAGCTAGTTTTTTCTAAATAGCAAAACATTTAATAATATTCATCTATACTACAAATTATATAGCTGAAGAGTTTGTTTGTTTGAACGCGCTATTCTCACGAAGTACTGGTTCGAATTGAAAAATCTCTTTGTGTTGAATAGCCCGTTTATCGACGAAGCTTATAGGCTATAAATTATTACTCTACTACTAAAGGGAGCGGAGCATAGATAATAAATGTCAACAAACCCAGCTTGATTCAAGACATTATTTGAAGACTAAAAAATTACGGGCTCAAAGGGTTGGTACGGGGTTTTAAAATATGCCACGGGATATGCCAGGCGGGATAGCTAGTAATAAAATATAATGAAAACTTGTGAAAGTTATAGGTCTTTCAACAAACTGTAATACAGCTTGGCTGATAAACATTTTAAAGGCATGCGTTTTTCCTTTACATTAGGCTTTCGAAGTTTAACATAATATATGTATTGGTAAGACGGTGTCAATTAAATATTGATCAAACTTTATCGGCAAATTATTATAAGACCCTGCCTGTTAAACTAAGTAAATCTTGTATCTTAAGAGACTGTACGATACGCTTAAATGAACTAGGTATGTAAAATCTGAGCTGATTTTGAATCTATGCTAGTCCAAGACGGACATTGCGAAGATTTTTTTACTCATTGAACAGACTATTTTCCAAGACTGGTACAGTCGACAAAAGAGATACAATTGTACTTTATATAAAGTTGTAGGTACGTAAAGGAGCAAACGTATCATGATTTTCTACTGCTGATTGAATTGCTATTGCGTATTGTTCTGTCTTTACACGCTTTCTAATACAAGCTTTACTTACTGCAAACCAGACAGTTTTTGAAATCAATTTCCCATTTTAGCGAAATAATTACTATGATGTTAATAAACTATGGAATGTCTAACCCAAAAAGAAGCAAAAAGAAAACGTGAATTTTCAGTATTTACATACAAACATACATACATACAATCACGCCTATATCCCCGGAGGGTTAGGCAGAGGTGAATTAACACCCACATTTCACATCAGCCCTATCCCTTAGTCGCCTTGTACGACACCCCATGGGAAGAGAAGGGGTGGCCCAAATTCTACTCTGCCGGGAACCACGGATCTCTGGCGGATTCGGATTCTCTTCGGATTCTCACGGATCTGGGGGATTCATATTTCTAATAGCCTCCTCTAATGCACTCAAAGATCAAATCGCTATCTGAACATCTGAAGCATAAATTACCTTCACAAACTTGGATCTTGAAACGTACCTACAGAGCCACACAATCATTATTGCAGCATTAATCTTCATTCCCAACAAAACACCCATGAGAAATGCAACACATACTGGTTTCCAACAAACATATTCCTCAAGCAACAACTTAAGTATTTTAGTAAAATACATTGGAACTTCCATTAAAATGTCGACGCCGAGAATTTCGGGGAAACAATTCTTCTAGAAGATATATTACTAACGTGATGTCAAGAGATTTGGCAATAGGACAAATAGCGCAGTACCTTGTTGGGAAAACACGCGGGAAAACTGGTAATCAATGCCAGTTCCCACCACTGACGCGAACTGCAATTTGTCACGAACTTTTTCCGCAATATTTGAGAAAATTCGATAAGTTTATTCCAAATCTCGGTGCAAGGACGTAAGATTAGCGTATTTGTGGATTGGAAACGATAAATTGAACAATTTCTTGTTCGAAATGTTTCTTGAGTTAAATAGTAAAGTTTGGAGGGTACTCTTTGGAAAATGGTACAGTTTGGAAAGTAATTGCACCGCGATGTATAGAGACAGATGATTTTTGCTGCCACAAGAATAGATTGTAGTTAAAACTTAATCATGCAATCTAGGTACTTCGAAACGGCTTTATAGATTCTTATGAAAATATTGGTGCATATTTAATAGGTTTAAGAATCGATCGTAAACTTCATAAGTAACACGTTTATATATATATCTTTTGTAATTTTTATTTTATTATGATTGGGCACTGAAGAACACCCTAATTTTTTTCATTTACATTTTTATTGTACCCAGGCCCAGAGTGAACAACCCCGTTATGATTTTCGAGATCGTATCTCACCATTCAGCTAGTAAGTAAAGCTACTGATCGACTCTTGAGGTTTCAGGGGTCAGAAGGTAGTCTTCGGTAATAATAGTTAATTTCTTTTACAATTCCCGCGTCTAAAATTTAAATACAGCTCGGTATTACAACCAAATTGTGTTGATATATAAATTTAATATTCTGTACCAATGTTACCGAGTATATGTCATTTAAACGATGTTCCAATATGAATATTAGAGATATCTATATTATTTTAGGAAGCGGTATATAAATTTTGTTTCCAACCCAAATTTTACGCTAGCTATTTTTTATATATAGAAAGCTATCATTATGCAACTTACAGGGGGTACTACCAACCTAAACCCAAGACCATGTAAATTTATTTTCGTGGGTAGACTCCGGCAAGTCTTCTGGGTATATTTCGGAAATAATATTCGTAGTAGTTTCGTGGGTACAGAACGGAAAAACTCATCTATACCACGGACGAGAATAAGGCATAAGCTTTCCCCTCAGGTTTAGGGGTTTTCGCTCCCGTAAAAGTACTAAACTGGGACAAATCTCTATGAGGATGAAAATGAAAGCTACATTATTAACAAGTATTACCGCCAAATTTTTACTCGACAATAATTCTAGTCCAGGTATCATTCGAATGAAAACGGAGGGATTTATTTAAGAAAAATGCTAACGCTTCAATTTCAGATATAAAATCAATCTATTATTATAGAGACGATTTAGATTGAAAAAAGAGAATGTTCGGACGGGACGTGAATCCGCGGAGCAGTCCCTTACAGGGTGAATTATCTGACCACTGAGCTACAGAACCACGCCATGTGTATTCGACAAGCACACGGCCCACCTGATAAAAATGGTTACTGTGGTCTATAGACGTGTCCAACACCAGGGGAGTCACACTCGTGCTGCCGACCCTGTAAAAACGGACGCTCAAACCCACTGATAGCACAGAAACTCTCCAGTGAGCTGTGGCTACCCTACTCACCGCCGGGCACACAACACGAGGTTATTATGGCCGCGGTAAGGCGGAGGTACTTCCCTAGTCGGGCTGCTCAATTAGACTTAAATACCGTCGTGTCCTACCTCCTATAAACATCGTCGCAAGTTTAAGTCCCGCCTGAATGATTAACTTTTTCCAATCTAAATCCATTTGACTCGTTAGCATACTATTTTTTTTTAATATCATTGAATATTATAAAGATGATTCGTTTTAACGTTGTAAAATATAACAACTTATGCGAAATGAATGAACTTGTTACATAACCTCGTTGCCTGTAAGCAGAGCATCAACCTTGATGGCTTGTAAGTTATTCGTGAGCCGAGCGAGCGTTAATATTCCATCAGCACATTAAAAACTCCAAGTCGAGGTGGAAACATACGGGTGTACAAAGCTAACGGTAACGCTAAGATAAGATAAGATAAAGATAAATTTATTCGTAGAATCATTTGTGCAGAAGATGGTACAAAATAGTGCATTAAAAGTTGAACGAGTTGAATCTGAATCAGTTACGGAACGGATTATGAGTCAATATTACACGTTGAAAAACTCTGCCGACAATGAAAAGTACGAGGGCCAACCAACAAATCTATATAATAACGTTCATAAAAACCATATAACGTATAGGTACGTTTAGACTATGACACTATTCACGGTACACTCAGTGTATAAGTCGAAGTGTCTCTGTTTGAACACGATGCGACACTAATTTATCGTGTCACAATAAATTTTGCTATCAGAGACTCTCGTGTACATACAGAGACACTTTGATGTGTACACTGAGTGTACAGTGTATAGTGTCATAGTCTAACGTACCATACGTTATATGGTTTTTATGAACGTTATTATATAGATATTTTCATGTCACTTAGATGGCAGATAAACACAGGGTCCATCTCATGTAAAGTGGGTTCCGTGGGCTATGGACGTGTGCAACATGTGAGGGACTGACCTCTAGAGAAGTGGCAATTCGTTGTTTGGCATTTTGTAGAAATACTTCAGCTAGGGAGTGAGACACGTTGTTCGTAACAGAAAAAACGATCACCCTTAATATTAAAAAAAATCTTTTTTAGGTTTACTTTTAATCGAGTCAATGGCTGGTTCAAGATTGTAAGTTGAAATTTTCAAAGAATTTTGCATCGGTTCGTCGTATATGTCATGTTTATATCGTAGTGGTCAAAGCATTGCATTGCCCCTGTAAGGCAAAGATCGCGGGTTCAGACCCCGCCTAGACCGATTCAAATTTTCCTATTTTAATCGATTATTCTCCTAGTTTCTAAGAAAGCAATCAATTATTATCGATGTTTAACCGCAATTTAAACCCCGTATGTTTACACGAAAAGCATACCCCGGCGCCAGAGGTCTAAATATTACAGTCAAGTTTAAACCAAGGGTTTTTGAAAGTGACTTTAGAAAATGTAATCACCAAACTACAAGAGAAACTAATATGTTTGGATACAGGATTATGTTAGCTTAAGCGAAACACCTTCTTATGAAGTGATACGTAATATTATTGTAATGAAATGTGAGCCTTGAAAACGTTTGGCTTATGTAAAATGTGAAATATTAATACACTTCATTCACACGTGAATGTCAATACACTTCTGACTACCCCTTCGGGGATTTACAGGTTACCTTAGTGGTGCTTTTGTGCTGTTATGTTTGTGTATGTTATCATTGTTCATTGGCCTTTGTTTTAATAGTAATAAATAAACAATCTTAGACCACATATTTTCTAATGAAAATAAAATGCGGGTCATTCTCGGAAACGTTTTACCTGTCATATTTGCATTTCGATAAAATGGCGAATCGTCTAAAATCATATACCAATAGTGATACATGTTTTTACTTGCTGTAATCCTAGTGGATCAAACACTTTCGCTTCTTTTTCTTTAATTGTAAATATCTTCGTATAAGTAATAAACTGAAAATTACTGCTTATTATTTTACAAACTCCATACAAAACTCCAGCAGAATTCCATTTTTGTGAAGGCCTAACGTAAACAGCTGTCAAAACATTCATTAAACATGTCTACCCTTCATATTAAAATCTCATTTTTCACAATGACCTAAAAATACAACGTCAAAAACAAATATAACGAAATAATTAAAACGCACAGTTTAAACAGACAGATCTGGCAACACCGACCCACATAGGCGGCCATGATTAACTGACAACACTCCTGATTAAAGACAGTAATTTGTCTGTAATGAGGTACGATTTAGCTCTAACATTCGCACATTGTAGACGGCTCTTTACACGTTTTATACCTGATTGTCCTATATAAATCAATCTTATCTTTGTAATGAAATCTTTAAACGCAATTTTCACCTTTAAGAGTTTAGATTAGCTTAGAAATTCGCATTTGTATGTTGAATTAAACCATATATAAGTATGTGTAAAAAAGTTAAGTTTGATTAAGCGCGATATTTTTTTATGAAAAGGAAATGAAATAGGAAAAGATATTTTTTATATCACTTAAGGCTTAGGTCGCACTGCGGTTAAACCGCCACGGATTTTTAGAACCGGGTCCTGTTACAGAATGGCTAGCGGGAAAAACCGCGCCAAAATTTTTAGTACATAGAACTTATATTGGCCCTCATACATTCTAGCGGTAACCACGAGCGGTCCTGCCATTATTCATAAAATGGTGTAGTCCACTTAGAGCACCAAGCCGCCGCCGTCTTGAAAAGTTTTGTTGTTTGTTACCTTTTGGTTGTCGTGTCGTCACCATGCCGTCGACTGAATCGGAATCTGTACCAAATTTTCAAACTTCTTCATAATTTTTATGAAAAAAACTTTAAGTCGTCAGCTAGTCAGTGGATGGATCTATATATTTGGGAAAGTTTTGACGACGTTTTATTTATCTTCTTCTTAGAATTACAACAACAACACATATACAGCATGAAACCCATCTTTAAACTCTGAAAATCTTCGCCAGTAATCGCGGTTTTTAACCGTAGTGAGTGCATCTCCAGCGGTTTTGCGGTTTGGCGGTTAACCGCTTCCGGGAAAGAATCGTAATGCGGCCTAAGCCTAAGTGATGACAAGCAAACAGCCTATCTAATGTAAGTGGCCTATGGACGCGTGGAACACCAGATGCGTCACACTATTACTACCGACCCTTCTGATGAGCTTGGTTTTTGAAGAATTATATTTTTTAGTCGCTTGGGTCCACTGGGCCACAGGTTATCCTATTCCACTGACTATTTATAGTGTGGTTCTATTGATACTATCATTAAATATTTATCACTACAAGTATAAAACAAAGTCGTTTTCTCTGTCCCTATATCCCTTTGTATGCTTAAATCTTTAAAACTACGCATTGGATTTTGATGAGGTTTTTCTTATTAGATAGAGTGATTCAAGAGGAAGGTTTATCTGTAAAATACATGTTTAATATAGTAGACGGTGCAGCGGGAACGGGATCTGACGCCACACGGGCGGAAAAAATATTGGCGGTACAAGGTTCGCCGGGTCAGCTAGACTAATACAAAATTGTATAAAATATATAAGAACAAAATCCCTTCCTCACGTGTTGAATAACTAGCCACTTTTAACAGCTTAAATAACTAATATTCCCAGTAACAGGTTGATGTTCGCTTCGATTTTATAAAAGCCACCGTAACAGGGGGTGGGGGAACTCCCTGTGGGTTGGGGCCGGTGAATATCTGCCTTGATTTCGTGTTAATTAATACGGACTGAGGACGGACGAATGCATACGTGGATAGTCATGGCGTCGGGTCCGGGGACGTACCTGTAACAATACGAAATACGTCGTTTATAATTTTTGCATAATATATTTTGCATTCTTTATGCAATACCAGTTGTATTTTATTAAGTGTTCGAATATTGTTTATCTACTCTGATACTATAATACAAAGATTATTAAATAGAAATCAAAACTCTTATGACAAACATTACGCATAGGCCAAAAAAAAAGTTTTATTACGATACAGGTCTTGTATGGACACCTGTATCATAAAATAACTTTTTAATCATAACGATACACCTATACAACTGCCATATAGACTGAACCTCTACTTTAAAAAAAACGGCTGATTCGGAAGAAAAAAAAAAGAAACGCGCTTGGCGCCAACATATTTTTTTTTACATTTAAATAAAACAAAGTTTGGTTTTGTTTATAAAATAAATTCGTTTATGTATTATAGTATGAGAGTAGATAAAGTAGTGTATGACACTGTACATAACTTGGTCTTATAACACTCGTGTGATACTATAAAAAAACTCGCCTATGGCTCGTTTTTTTAAAACACACTCGTGTTATAAGAACCCTTATCATGCAACAGTATCATAAACTACTAATATAGCGTAGAGTGCAGTATATTCGCATGCTTATCATAGTATTACTTTTCCGAATATTCGTCAAAAACATCATACACACATACATATAATCACGCCTTTATCCCCGGAGGGTTAGGCAGAGGTGAATTAACACCCACATTTCACCAATCTGTATTCGGTCCCACGTAATAGGTGGTGAGCCTATTGCCGTATTCCGGGCACAATTGTTGACTCGAGGCATGCATCTGAGACTGATTCTGGGCTGTACATATCTGTGATGTTAAAGTTAATCAGCCCTATCCCTTAGTCGCCTTGTACGACACCCATTCCCGTGCTTATTTGGCGTCGTCGCAACATGTGTGCTGTCTCCATTCATCCCTTTTTTATACCACTTAGGTGGCAAACAAGCACACGGCCCACCTGAAGGAAAGTGGCCCATGCAACACCAGGGGCGTCACACTCGTGCTGCCGAACCAGTTAGAACAGAGAGTTTCTGTGCCGTCGGTGTAGAAGATAAAGCAGGAAAACCCAAAACAAGTCTTCCCACTGACAGCAAAAAGACTCTCCAGTGAGCTCTGGTTACCCTACTCATCGCCGGGAACGCAACACGAGGTTTTTATGGCAGCGGTATTCTGTACGACGGAGGTACTTCCCCAGTCGGACTGCCCAATTGTCCTACCTCCTACAAGTATCCCTGGTTGCAGGCATCTTAACATTCACTCCTTTATAGTCATTTCTTCTTTCGCACAGTTCATCACTCTCTTCTTAGACATTCCTCTCCCCTTGTAGCCGATTTTACTTTCACTCTACATGTCCAATATATAATAACTTACAATAAACATAATTCTCTATTATCGATATAAAAAATAAATGGCCCACATACAAGGGCAGGTCATCAGACCGGTCACCCGCGCCCCATTGGAATTTATAATCTTATCGATACAATTCCCTTTTAATGGTCTCCATAAAAACTTATATAGGAAACATATGTCTAATGTCAAATCTGACACAAATTATAACGTACCGACTAACATTAGACGGTTATAACTAATCGCCATGTGATTTTAGTCGGTTCGTTCGAATTTGAAGCCACGGAGAATTTTACTGGTAAAAAGCGGCTATGTGTGCTAGGCTAAAAACCTACCTATGTATTAAACTTGTTATAAATTGGCAACGCTGTAGAGGAAAGGGGTATATTGTTTTTGGTGATTATGCTATAATTGTCTTTGATCGATAGTTCTAGAAAAGGAAACGAAACACAGAAAATACTCTGCCATTTTGTTAATTAGATCTCATTGAAATAAAAGTGTAAAGAAATGAAATACGCTGTTTATACTCGTAATACATACAAAATCTGCAGAAACTCAAATTCAAACCATTACAAAACTGTTCAGAGTTTAATACCCGTACCCCTGAAATAAGACAATAAAAAAATCTGTGATACTTTTAAATAGTATCAAATCGCGCATGACTTTCGAAAGACGACGTAATTACTTTACATCCCCTGGGACTTGAAGGGGTCGAGTAATTAATATTTCGTTCCTCGGAGGTTAGAGCGAAGGACTGTTAAAAGATAGGGAGAGGTAGGCTGTTCCAGCTTGATTTGGAGGATATAAGGCAAAGTAGAATTTGGGCCACGACTTCTCTTCCCATGTGGTGTTGTACAAGGCGACCAACTGATAGGGCTGATTAACTTCAACCTCAGACAGATATATAAAGCCTAGACTCAGCCTCAGATGCATGGCTCGAGTCAACAATAGTGCCCGGAATACGGCAATAGGCTCACTCCCTGTTACGTGGGACCGAATACAGATTGGTGAAATGTGGGTGCTCCGGGGATAAAAGCGTGATTATATGTATGTATGTAGAATGTCCTATAATACTATTATTGGGTTCGTTAATGTAGGTACTTGAATGGCAGCAAGTCCGCATATTATTTTCATGATTACCAAAAATACAAAGTAGTATTGGCGCCCTTGAGTTATGGTGAAAAGCAATCTGTCACGCTAATTGTGGTGAAATCAGCCCACGGAAGTTATTATTTGAACATTAACATTTCGATTGTACAATCTACAACAAAATTTGTTTATGAGAAGTTCTTAGTTCATCGGGAAATCTTTTGTGGCAATTCCGAATGACATACACGCTCTCACTAATATCTAAATCTCCACCGATAACAAATTGTAATTTATGAATTCATGTATGAATAACCCATGACTAAGTGCTCGCTTGACGGCAATAAGCTCGCCCCCATCATCGACCGAAAATAATAATTGGCGAAATGTGGGTGTCTGTACACCTCTGCCTACCCCTTCGGGGATTTACAGGCCTGAGTATATATTATGTATGTATGATGGAATGAATAACATGATGAACCTGGTCAAAATTATTACAATTTCTTAGTTATAATTTTAACCAGGTTCATCATCATCATCATCAGGCTATATTAGTCCACTGCTGGACATAGCCCTCCTGAGCGCCATAGCAGGTTAGAACATTGAAATAAATGTACACGTATTGAGATAAAGTACCTCCGGAGCCAGAGGGGGAGGTTATGTCGGACTCGAACCGTTTAAGCCGCACGCCGTCTGCTGGCCGTTGTGCTAGGCCGAAGGTGAGGTTGTCTGACGACATATCCCTCGCTCCTCGGCTGACCCAGGGCCATCCCTCTCGATCTGGCCCTCCTCGGGCGCTATGCCACAGTAATATTATAAGGGGGTTGCTCCGTCTCATACCATTCCTAAATGGAATACCAATGAAAACGAGACGGGAATCATTTTGTGTTGTTGTGACAAACTTCGTCGGCTCTTGGTCGTGTTAAATCAGTTAAATGGTGCATGTCTAGTATACAGCAATGGTGGGTAAAAAAACATTCTTAAATCATACCAAATTCGTATTCCTTACTTATACTTACTTACTTTCCTAATTTATACCAAGATCTTTACATGCTTGCTGTCCAATTTACTAATCACCACTTACAACTGAATCCGTAAAACCCGGTTCTTGCTAACTTCCCAATGTCGCATGGTGCATGATCAACTAAATCGAGGTACGTTTGTTTCTTTCACCGGATTTCCGCCTAAAATTTTTCAAACTAAGCCGCTGCAGGAGATATACCTAAGACGTAAAGTATTTTACATATAGATGCAAGGCCAAATCACATCTATACATACGATTTTGCTTGAATTAGGTATGCGTTACGCCTCATGTCTTTTCTCTACAATTGACGCATTAAACCTTTCATAAAATAAAAAACAAAATATGAAATAACAGTTTCACGAAGTGGTTCAAAGCAGGGTAAATCTCAAATATTTAATATTTTAGTGCTAACCAACATTTACCGTTGACTGTACCTCAAACAATTTATTTGGCTGTCCAAAAGTTTGCTTTGTTAAAGTTGAGCTTAAAAGCTTCGCGTTATTCGTAATATAAACGGAAAAGTTTAAATGGAAGGCATTCAACTATAAAAATGTACGAGCTTTTAAAAGGCTAATCGAATTGTATGTTGTATATGGACTATGTATATCACTAGATTATAAATGTTATAATGTAGGTAGATGAATATACAGTTAGCTCCCAGCCGTCTTTCATTAGATACTCCAGTATATATTGGAATATCAATAAAATCTTCTTTGTCTTCATCATTATTTAGTTCCGGTGGCATTCGAGGTCTTTACCTCAGAGTCTAGGGTCTGCTACACAATACTAGCACTGGTCCCAATTATTTAGGGTCGGCGCAAAATGTCATACTCCTCCATAAATTCCTGTCAGATGTCATTTCCTCAGTTACTCCCTTCTTTGCTATACCATCTTTCAAGCATTCCATCCATCTTTTCTTGGACTTACCTCTGCTCCTAAAGCACTTTACATTCATACTTTGAACCTTCCTGACAACGTTAATTTCCTCTCTTCTTTATGTCCAACACGAGTTGCTCACTTCTCAATTTTTATTCACTGGTGCCACTTTCAAACTTCCTCTAATATATTAATAAATTACTTATTCCGTTTATTCTCGTTACACAACACATCCACCTTAATATTCGCATCTCCGCCACATGCAGTTGCCTTTCATTCGTCACTTTCAAGGTCTGCTACACAATCATCACATTCATAATCTTCTTTATCGGAGTGCAAATCTGTTATTTCTAGAACTTGCGCTTTGAGATCCGAATTCAACTTTTCCGATTTTTTCACGCCCTGCTTAAAGGACCCGGGACTGTAGGAAGAGGGAAACACGTGAGCTGCCAAGGAATTCCAGGTCTTAATGGTGCGACAAAGGAAAGAGCCACCGAACCACTTGGTTCTTGAAGGAATGTTCTGCACCGTATAGGGGTGAAGTCACGTTTAAATAGATCTTTATCAGACTTTTGCAGGGCCTATTACCCAACTCTACACGTCCTAACCTAAAACGTATTAACCACTTCAATAGTTAACACAAAAAATAATAAGTATAAAAGTTTCGCTCACGATCAATAAGTAAGCGAATAAAAAAGCAACAAGCACAGAAGACTCCAATATTCCCGCGATGTGGACGAAAATTGAGAACGCGACGAGAATCACTTTGAGTTGTTGTGACAAACTTCGTCGGCTCTCGGACGTGTTAGATGGTGCATGTCTAGACTGCAGCACTTAGGAATTGGTGGGTAAAAAGCCTTTAAGTTAAACTAGACGCGAATATGTGCAAACTTTTTTAACAAAATTATATATCTAACGCATTGGACAGGGTTGGCACCGCGAGTGTGACGCCCTTGGAATAGCAGACATCCATAGGCTACGGTAACCGCTTCACATCAGGTGAACCGTGTGCTTGTCTACCACCTAAGTCATATTAAAAAACCTTTTACCTTGCAATTCTCGCTATGAATATAAATTTAGAACTATTGATCTTTGATAACTTTGTAAGCTAAATAGAAATATTGATTTCAGGATTTAGATGTCAGTGGTGTGTTTTAGCTACACTGCATCAATGACGCATCGAAGTGTGAAAACAGCTTAGCGTCACATCACATATTAATATCCAAATGTGCCTGCAGTGAAATAATTCATGAATTAATAAAAACTAAAACGTTATTAATATAAAAAACATTAATTAAAACTCTTTGCATACAAAATGTATCTGTCCCTTTAAATCTTTGATATCAGCGCAACAAACGAACAGGGAGCATATAACTCGCGAGTTAATTAGCGCTAATTAGCGGCCCATACCATCTGGCGGAACGAAACGCTTATTAGCAATAATATTAATGATAACGCGCTGCAGTTTTAATGAGCATTTCTATGACATACGGTCGGAAAATATCATTTGAACGAAATTAAATAAGCTCAACTGTTTTGGTAATATTTTTATGCATGCATTCTCGTCATGATTACTTCTTTAGTTCCTGTTGCATCCAAAGCATATCTTTACATACATATTTGTAAATCCCCGAAGGCGTAAACAGAGTTCCATTACCACCCACATTTTGCGAACTATGATTTTATGTCTCAAACTATCGCTATCACGTGGGACCGAAAAACGTATTAGGGCTAGCCTATGACCGTCAAGCGGACACTTTGTTAAGGGCTGTATGTTTATTTTCGAATGGAGGACAGCCCTATCCCTTAATCTCTTTCTACAACACCTACGTAAAGAGATGGGCTAACCCATTTTACTCCATCGGAAATTAACAAAAGCAACGAAACCTGTGCTGGTAAAGAATTTCATATATTTAAAGTGCGGTAAAGAAACAAGGCCTAACCCTGGCACAAGGTGGAACCGTATGAGAGCGAGTATCCCAAACTCTTTCACATTTTTTTATACAACTGAGGTGGCAGACAACAACACGCGTACTGAGGCCTGTGGACGTGTGCAACACCAGAGGAGTCACACTCGTGCTGCCGACCCTGTAAACACAGAGGGTTTCTGTGCCGTCAGTGTAGAAGACAAAGCAGGAATAGCCTTTGGACTTCCCATTGACTGCACAAAACCTCTCCAGTGAGCTCTGGCTACACTACTAACCGCTAGGAACACAACATGAGGTTATTATGGCTGCGGTATTCTGTAAGGAAGCGAGTCTTACACAACTCCCCTGGGGAAAAAGTCTCGTCCGTATTATTACTTTGTATAGTTCTAGCTCCCACGCTGTTCTGTTCACTATGCTCTGTGTTTCATGAAATAAGTAATTTCTCATTCCTTGACCTTTTATCATATTCTGTACTAGAATAATGTCCACACATTCATTAAGATACTCAGTACATTCCGACTATATCGTCTTATATGTGTGGTATTCACAGAGCGCAGTGCGGCGGGCTCGCATGAAATATTATCGCCGCACCGCCTCCGCATAGAAAAGTAATATAAGATACCGCACGATATTTACAATTTGACTCGCTGGACGACTGAACTATAATCAAATGGGAAAGCCGGAAGAATGCTCTTATACAAGTTCCTTTCTAACACAGATAAGAGCAAAATAGTAAAGAAACTTGTATAAGATCTTGTCAGAACGTACAGTATTAAACTTATTGCGGTGTTATCCAAGAAATCCCCTACATATATTACATCTGCTCGTAGTTACTGATTGCAGATAAAAATACAAAAGAAAAAAAAAACTGAGAAATCCACGATAATCCCAACAGCCATTGAATGGCTATTGTATAGTTAGGTGCAGGCATATTATCTTGACTCTCTTGACTTTATTGACTTGACTTGACTTGAATTTTTGGGGAGTTACGGCGGTTGAGGAACTCAAATAAACCTATCATAGATCATATCGAAACCATCCGCGCGCGGCAGGGTCTCATATACCTATATCTATGGCGGAAACTATACGGGCAGTTATATTTCACTTTGCTTCTACACAACGCGGCACTAAATCTAATAATAATAAATTTCTCACGACCCAAAACTTTTATAAACATGACATTGAGTTATGCATATTTTGTGAAGAAAACTCAGAAGGAAACTCAGCATATTATTATATCTAGCGAGGATAAAACGATCCATCATTCGGTGCTGATCTCAGAAACTATAAATCAAAGGTTGTGCAGCTTGAACAGAAGTTGGCAGAGAGAAATAGCTCTTGCTGCGATAGTAGACAGTCGATAAGTTAGCGGTATTCCCTTGTACCCTCACTGCATTTCTATAAGAACTGAAAGAGTATGTTGTATTTGTAAGCAAGCGTGTGTATCAAAGAAAACTGAAAAATTCAACGCAGGATATTTTGAAGATGGAGGGTACATTAAACTATGATGTAGTCTCCACAATGTTTCCACTTGCTCACCATGATCCCTACATATAACTTTCGCGGCGTATACTTTCTTTCTTTTTTATTCCACTGAGGTGGCAGACAAGCACACGGTCCACCTGATGGAACTAATGGAAAGTGGTTACCGTAGCCTATGGACGTGTGCAACACCAGGGAAGTCACACTCGCGGTGTCGACCCTGTAAACACAGAGAGTTTTTGTGCTGTCAGTGTAGAAAACAAAGTAGGAGCCTTTGGTCGTCCCACTGACAGCACAGAAACTCTTCAGTGAGCTCTGGCTACCCTACTCACCGTCAGGAACACAACAGAGAAGTACCTCCGCCCTACAGAATATATATATAATATGGCCGTGGTATTCTGTAGGGTAAGGTACTTCCCCAGTCGGACTGCTCAATTGGACGGAAATAACGTCGTGTTCTACCTCCTACTAATACCTTATTACCGGTTACGGGCACTCTAAACGACTAATAACTCTCACGCTTAACTCCTGATGTTTTGATGATCTGTTGGCATATGTCCGCCTATATTGACATAACGTCCAGTTGGATCCCCACCTTCGATCTCCTGTGAGATATTATTGAATTTCTCGTTTACTAGGGTCCTAGTGGATTAATTTAGTTTTTTGTCTAAACCAAAAACTTCGATACAGGTAACAGGCGCCATTGAAAAGCCGTAATGATTGTATAGGACAAGTCAGTCTGAAATCGCCTCGCTTAGAATTAAAACAATAAACAATATTTCGAATGAAAACATTGGAAAATCAATGAAAAAGATATGTAAGGCAAAGATCGCGGGTCCAAACCCCACCTAGACCAATTCAATCTTTCCTATTTTAATTAAAAAAATCGAGTCTGTTTGTGTATCCGTTGAATGCGTCTTCTGCTGCGGTCCACGTTCAACTAAATCATACTTTAATATTCGTTCGCCTCCAGGCAATGTCTCAATGACTGAGGGTCAATGTTGACCTCAAATCTTAAAAAAATATTGTATCCTTTAAAACCAAAGGATACAATAAATTTAAATTCTCAACAAAATATTTTTAATTGGAAACTTATATCGAATCCTGCGGACATAACATAAATCTACCATAAGCCGATATGAAAGTGTTTCATTATATATTACCCTAATATAAACTGATTGCCATAACTCCGTCAGGTCGGAGGTCACGCCACGCTGATTGCCCGACGGCCGATATAATTGGGCTGCCACCTCATCGACACGATACATCTAATCGTTACGTCGATATTACGCGACTCACATTATTTGTGTGAATATTGTTGAATGATATTAAAATTTTTGGGTTTCGTACCGCAAAAGAAAGTAGACGTTGCTTTTTTTATTCTCTCCCGAAGGAGATGTTGCTAGTGGCTGTAGATCCCCTGGACGGGTGAGACTAAGCCCTTCTATTTGTTCTTGAGAAAAAAAAACAGTCTTGACATTAAAGTTTAATTGAAACCGAATAATATTCCAGGAACCAAATACTGAATAAATAAACAAACACACAAACTTGCAGCTGAACTTCCCCACCGCATATCCTGATTTCAATAATTCCGTTTAAACTAGAATGGAGGTACATTTAGATTGCAAGCTAACTACAAAATCAAATTACGGATGCGGTCTCGGTGAACTTATCATCTGAATTTCAATTTGTAGTCGACGTGCAGTACTAACAACTGTTCACTGATTTTATATTTAGTGCTCTTGTGGTGAAAGTTTTGAGTAGATTAGCTACCATATTAGTATAAAAACATTATACTCCCAAAAATTGTATGTATTATATTGTAGGAGGTAGGGCACGACAGTATTTCCGTCCAATTGAGCAGTCCGACTGGGGAAGTACCTCCGCCCTACAGAAAACCGCGGCCATAATAACCTCGTGTTGTATTCCCGGTAGTGAGTAGGGTAGTCAGAGCTCACTGGAGAGTTTTTTTTGCTATCAGTGGGTAGACAAAAGGCTATTCCTGCTTTGTCTTCTATGCTGACGGCACAGAACTCTCTGTGTTGTGCAAGGCCGGCAGAACGAGCGTGACTTCCCTGGTGTTGCACTCGTCCATAGGCCACTGTAACCACTTTCCATCAGGGAGGCCGTGTGCTTGTCTGCCGCCTAAGTTGTAAAAAAAGATTATATAAAAGGAAGTCTATGACCTATCCTTGCGGAAATACTGTGTGTAATCTGAACACATGATTGATGCCAGCCTTAACTTGAATTAAAAGCTTCTTAATGCGTTTGAAAACCTAAGAGATTCGTCAAACATTTTGAACTTAGAGAAATACTAGTTATTAAATGTGAATGATGGTATTTTAGTACTCACAGACATAACATCATTCATATAAATTTACCACTCAAACGTAGTGTGAACCCTTGTAAGCCTCTATTAAGGGTGTTAAAACTTGTTCAGATAGTTCGTCAAAGCACTGAATTTTAATCGCACCCAATTTGCTAAGTCGAACCTTTTGGCTCTTGTAAAGTGACCCCTTTCAAATGGTCTAAATTTTATTCATGAGAGGTCAGTCGATGTGAGATGTCATAATGTGAATGAACTGAAGCTAGCCTAGACCTAGACTTTTATTTTTATTTCGGGGAAAGTAAATGGGTAAGAAATATATTTTTCCCTCTGATAGCACAGAAGTGGAACAAATATATTTTGGCTTAGAATTGGTTGGCTACACAGAGATGATAGTTGTTCATAGTACCGAAGACGAACAGTTTCCACGACGAGATGACAAGGACAGGGATAATTTCGCTGGTGACTATACCGAGATAAACAAAAGATATCATGGATCTTCTGGTGGTAAAAAATTTATGGCACAAATTTGTCACAAATTTCGGCCGAGTATCACCATGCACAATCGTGCACGGTGATACTGACCGGGGTTTCAAGCAAACCCCGGTCAGCAACTGCATAGCCGGGAAGAGGGGTTTGTGGTCGCAGCACTAGTGGGACCGGTGTGTGTCACGCGGTGCTGCGACGACAATCCTCTTTTGATGAGGCCGTCAAGCTGAGTACCACCATTATTAACATGGTACGTGTATGTAATGGTGACCCTCTATCTTGATACCTTTCCTTCAGCTTACTATCAGGCGAGGTGAAGTCAAATTGACGTGTCCTATGTAGGACACGTCAATCAAAACATGAAGTTTCCGAAAACTAACTCATCTCAAAATAATTCCATCAGAATACTGTCTATAATTTTCTATACACAAATCGGAATTCCTCCAGACCAAGCTATTTTGCTTTACATCTCAATTTATTTTTCCTTAGTGCAGTATATTACAGCACTATTTAACCACTAACAGCATCACCAGGAAAGCTTTCCTAAAATGAAGGTGTTAAGTCTTCAGCGTACTGGGTGACATGTTAAGCCACTGTGTGCAGAACCGCATCAGGTGATTAACCTACTGCGACGCTGCGGTCATGTGGCGTTAAGCTTAATAACTTGCTCATTAAATGAGCAACTTATTTTTATGATACGTTTACTAACTAAGTTAGGCTAAGTCTGTTTTGTAGATAATGCTTGATGCAGTTAAAATGAGACAATTTCAAATCTTTTAATATCTTTGAAATCATATTTGACAAAAATAGTAACAGAGAGGAGGGGACTCAATTGCCAGATGGACAGTCTGACAGACAGACAAACAGACTGGATGCAATAGACGGAGGATCGGCAGGAATGGCGCACATTGGGAGGGCCCTATGTCCAGCAGGGGACTGTAATAGGCTAATTGATTGATAATAACTGAAACTACTGATCTTTCCCTAATCCCTGCAGCGAAGTTAAACTTGTATTAGGAGTAGTTTACCATCGGTAACGTAATGGCTAGGATTCAAAACCGGAACCGCTCGATCATAAGGTCAAATCCTTAACTGCTAAGCTATTGTTAGTTATCTGAAGGTTACCCTTGCCCTTTTTAATCGATATTAATCCATACTAATATTTAAGGCAAAAGTGTGTGTGTCTGTTTATCCATCTTCCACGTCTAAACCACTGAACCGATTTTAATGAAAGGACATAGGCTAAGTTTGGTCGCGATAACTGACATCCACGCGGGCGGAGCCTCGGGCAAAAGCTAGTTAATAATAAATGTGTACAAGATTGCAAGACAACTTTTCCAATAGAGCCACTAAGTCCACATACCCCGCAAACTCCCCCGGGACAAAAGTTCCACTGACCCTGACTTCCAAAAACTTTGTAACGAATCCACTCGAGCTCCGATGGAAGTTCCTTTAAAATCATTTACTTTGACATTGTATGCGAAGCGTATTACACGAATACTCAAAGGAATCTTTTAGCTTTGACAATATTTAATCAACTAAGTAAATGTTCCTACAAAAAGTTTCAAAAGAGAAATATGTTTATATTCTTTTAATATATTAAACGTTCTTGTGTCCGTATTTTTCTGTAATGTAAAGACTGGAATTCCACAAGGGTTGACATTAGGGCCTATTCTTTGTTCTCCTTATGTTGGCTTAATTATATTTTGGATGACGAACATTGACTTTACAAAGTTACACTGTGAATTATAACGGCAAAGATGAGAAAATGAAGCTTAAAACTCCCAAAATCTGCTACAACAAATCAACATAGACCAGATATTGACATAAACTAGCAATTTTAAATAATTCTGTTTCAAATTTTTAATAATCTAGTTTACGAGCTATTTTAAGACTGTACACAGTGTACACCAACTTATATCAAAATTCAATTAAGATAACAGGTAAAGTTTTCACAAGTACTTTAATTAAGAATCCTTTGATCAACATTGATTACTTCATCTCAATATTAGCTTCACAAACTTTTATAATATCAGTTATCGAAGTAATATCTGTAAACAAAATAGACTTTTATAACTTCCAAAGAAATATTTGTTCCAATTAATGTTCTCTGAAAAATAATAGAAGGGCATGATATCTTCGCCCCAACTATTAAGGGTCGAAAAAGACTGATTGAACTTCTGAGCTTATTATAAGCCTCGCTAGGGCTGCCTCACAAAGCTATAACCACAAGTACATTAGTTATACCGTATTAAATGTGAAAATATGTGAAGGATTGGATGGATGACTAAACAAATCTGGAGGAATTTCGGCACAGAGATAGATTTATAGTAATATTTTACCAGGAATAGATTGCTGTACACAAATATGGAAGATCAGCCGATCTCGCAGTTAGACTGGTTAAGCGGATCCCAGACTCCGAGGTGAAAACTTCGGATGTGACTGGAATTAACGCTAGGATGAAAAAGAAGAAGATTGTTGTACACACTTTAGGTATTAGTGGTATAGCCAAATGACAGAGTATTTCTCTTCTCTGATCCAGATGATAAGTTTTGAACGACTTAATGCAAATGAAGAAACATAACATGGAAGTAAAGTAAATAAAAGATCCTGCTAATATTATAAACGCGAAGTTTGTAAGGATGGATCGATGTTTGTTACTCTTTCATGTAAAAACTACCGAATGGATTTTAATGAAACTTTACCATAGCTCATAAATCGCGGGCAAAAACTAGTTGATATAATATTTTTTTAACATTTGCAAGTAGGTAGTAGTCAGCGTTAGAAATATCTTGACTGCAAAGTCTCAAAATAATCTTAAAACAAAGTATTAAGAACAAATCAAACTGTTTTATTGATTTAAATTGTATTATTGTCCGAACTAAAGGTGTGTGCCAAATATCAGAGCAGTCAGTCAACAGGAAGGGGGGGGAAGTCAAGGAATGAAGATCATTTTGAGCGCTTTGTTCATCAACATCGATTTGATGCTAGCTATACCCACACTTGACTATAAATAGAGACTTAAGTAACATTGCGTGTACGACATAGTGTCCCATGGGGGGTGCAGCAATGTTTTTGACAAAGTGCCAACAACACTCCACTACAATCATAGCACTATATAGTGTGACAGAGTTCTTTCATACCTTATGGAAACCATTCACAATTTATTTGGATGGAGACTTTATTCCTTTCATAATAGACAGTAACTTGGTTGCATTTTTTATTGACAATCCTATCTATGCAAGTACTCACTTAGCCATTTTAATATACTATGTTCACGGTTGAATCTATTACAAAGGGGTACCTAACCAGTGTCAAACGGACCTTCGAACGGAACTCGTGTATTTAGGGCGCATAGATTCTGTAATAAATGCACCTATATGCAACTAGCAGAAAGAAATATTCTGGTCTGACTTATCAATAAATTATAGAGCCTATTTCTAGTTGAAAATAAAGTTTCAACATGACTTAGACCGGTCACCAAATATTTCCCTCCCTGTACGTGGTGTCTAAATAAAATAGATCAAACGAACTTAAAATTTGGTACCAAGAATTGGACTTTAGTACCTACCAACAAACTTCAACGAAATCTACAGATTGATTGATTTTGTACACACTCAAAAGAAAGTTCTTTATTGTAGGAACTTATCAAAAGCATAAAATTTCTTTAAACTTTATTCTGATCTATGCAGTTCTAATCTAACTATCAAAATAGCAGGATGGTAGTAGGGTTTTATAGAAAAGGATTTCCAGATCTATGATATCGAAACTTAGCTTCACAGGCAATAAAATCTCAAAAGAGGCATACCTCATAATAAGTTCTCTTATCAGGCAATCCAAACATTGCGTTGTGAACGAATTTTACTCAAATATGAAAACAATGACAGGATTATTCATGAATAGCCAGCACACAGAACCATAAACCTCAAATTATATAATAATAGGTACAACTTTTGCCCTTATTTATAAGAGAAAACGGAAAATACATCAGTAAATTAAGAAGAGCATTTTTCGTAAATGTCTGGAAGAAAAGTAGTCTTGTGCTATTAGGGGTCGGTGAGATGAACTTGTTATAGCTGCTATATAAGATTGAAATAAGGTATCTCGTACGGCCAGCGGTATATATCGTCCATTACTGGCCGGGGAAATCCGATGTAACTAGGGACTGTCGGGTAAATGCTGAGGTATGGGCCCTTTTTAGTGAATCGGCTACGGTTCTTTGACTCAACGGCAAATGAATTCGAAGCTATGGAGCAACTTAGTTCACCCAAAAAAATCCTGGATTAACAGACAGATTTCTAAAACGCTGAGTATAATATTTAGTACCTATGTTAAGTAAATTACGTTTGCATTCAATGAGTGGTAACTTGGAAAGCAAGTCGAAAATCAACATCATTTATTCTGTATAGACCATTTAAACGGCACTTACAAAACGTCAGATTTAAAAATCTAGACTTGTCTAGCAAATGGACCACCGCGAAACGCGGCCCCGACCTGAAAAGACACCAGCTAGAAAGTCAGCGGACATTTAATTTTTTTGGTCTTTTTACAAATATTTGCTTAGTCTACTTAGTCTAAATACAATAGTTTGCTTGAGTAGCACAGTTGAGCGAACAGCTCATTTCCAAGCTTGTTTATCATGTAAATATTTTTAGATTTTATAATAACCTTTTTGGCACAGTTAAGTCTTAATAACATTTTTACATCACATTACTTAGATAATAGAAATAAATAAGTGAGAAACGTAGCCAGTATTTCTACACCTAATTAACTTTATATTTTCTACACTTTGGAACCCAGTGGTATAGAATAGGGCTAGCCTATTCTCTGCCCGTGGCTGTCGAAGCAGCTGACCAAGGGATCTGTCTGTTCTTCATTTGACACTAAACAGCCCATGACAAAGTGCTCGCTTGACGGCAAAAAGCTGGCCCTATATTACGTGGAACGAAAATCATAGTTGCGTTCCCCTTTAGTGGGCGTCAATATATATGTATGTTGACCACTATATCACGTATGACATGGGATATCAGAGAGAGAGCATAGTAAACTAGATTATCATTCGTTAAAGTCTAACTAAAATAACCGCGGTAGCCTAGTGGTGAAGGTAATGGACTGCTGAGACGGGGTCTCGGGTTCGATCCCAGGTTTTACCATGGCACACACCAATGACTTTTCGATGCTTTTCGAAGTTATGTGTGTATTTATCGCAGGTTTATAAGTGCCTGGTTAATGGCAATAGGCTCGTCACCTATTACATTGGGACCTAAACATAAACTGGCGAAATGTGGGTGCTAGCACCTCTGCCTACCCCTTCGGGGATAAAGGCGTGAGTTTATGTATGTGTTTAGAGTCAAAGTCAAAGATTTTTATTCAATCTAGAACAACATTGTTTTTATTGGCGTCAATAAATTCTACTTAACCTAAGTTTACCACCACTTCCAAGGCGCTGGTGGAGGAGAAACGACGCAACAAACTCCACTGCGGCATTTTTTCAGACGTCAATTTACAATATTTATATCCTTAAGGCTAAATGTAGACGAATCTACATTTGTCTCGTGTCTAATGAACAAAGTGTAAAATAAAATAGAAACTTTATAATAAAATAATTAACCAAGTTACAATTGTTTGTCTGTCTTCATATGTAGAACACACTATTAGTTCTCATTATTTGTTACAGTGCAATGACGTCAATACACTACAATATCTGCAAATATACCAAATCCATTTTGTTAAGTTTCAAATCAGTTTGCCAATCTGCAACAAATTCAATATCTTTTCATCCTCATAGCTGCATTAAACGCTTGATTGAAATATCCGCCAAAATAAAACTGTATGAAACAAAATTTCTCCTCGATTTCAAATTTCCAACGTTGCGATTGGTCAGCTGTGGGCGTACTCCCTAACACCCCCGCTACTTGCCTGCCTTTGGCTTACACATATTTCACATTTAGCTAACGTACATTTGAAGTTAATCCCGTCCGGTAGCTTTTTAGCGAAAAAGAGCAAGAATTTTCGACAGACTTTTGCTGCTTTTAATGGTTCCTATAAAAGTGAAGTGATTAATTTGATAGCTTACTCGAGGATCTGCAAAGTTGATTTTATGAGGCAGTTAATGAATTATACAAAATTGGCAGCCGTTTATTGAAGTGTGAATGTATAAAATCTATTCTTGATAGTAAAAATCAGATTTTTAGGGTATTTAGGATTTTGATTTCAAGTAAAAAGTTGATTGTTGCTTCAGATCGTTTAAACTAAAGCGGAAAATAAGACCACGTTCATTTTTATTGACAACTAATGCCAGTCATGTTAATAAAAATTCAATCACGCTCTAACGGTTGTGCGAATCTGGCTGCAATTTTGAACAGGGATTACTGTCGGACACATAATCTACTTTTCATCCCGGGAATACATTGCCATGGACCGTAGTAACGGGGAACAAAATTCCACTCAGAGAAATTAACAGCTAGTATTTTATAAGTATGAAAGTTCGAAAGCCAAAGGAAAGAAAAAAATTTTTTTTTATACTACTTGTGTCGCAGACAAGCACACGCTGATGGAGAGTGGTAACCGTGGCCTATGGATAACACTATGGGAGTCACGCTCGTGCCGCCGACCCTGAAGAAAATGGAAATCTGTAAATAATGATGTAAATAAGACATTACTTTCTTTCTTTTCTTCTAACTGTGTAATATTTCTTTTATTAAGTGGTATAAAAAGTATTTGGCAGTTAAGTACACGGCCTATCTGACGGAAATTGGTTACCATGTCCTATGTAACACCAGGAGAGTCACACTCGTGCTGCTGACCCTGAAAGTACAGAGATTCTGTGCCGTCAGTGTAGAAAACAAAGCAGGACAAGCCTTTGGTCTTTCCAATGAAAGCATAAACTCTCCCCATTGAGCTGTGTTCTACGGAGCTTTGCGTCTTAGTTTTATTAACAGAGGTAACCTCATCTTTATTTCACTCTGTTAAATTAGACTTAGGTGCTCAAAGAATTATAGATCTTAAGCTATATACGGACTTCTGCAGCCGATTGTACCTTCACCTGCCCGATCCGAACGCGTATGCAAATTCTAAATTACTTAGAAGTACGAGTGAAAAGGTCAAATTCTCGAAAACTATCGCCGTTTACAAACCCCAAACTCCCTCTGGCAGTACGGCTGACTTCCTCCCAACCTTTGTATAGACGATTAGCACTAAATCGGTATATTCATGCGTAAACTTAATTAATAATGGACTAAACTTGGTTTACAAGTAATGTTTGAGTACGCGTAGTTTGCTCAATAGAACTTGTTGAGTTTGTATCACACCCTAGAGATTAAGGTTCTCGTAAATGCATGGTTCTCACGTCTTTGAGTAAACTTGGAAATGAGAATAGTATAGGGATTATATTAGGTATGTAGATATCACAGCCAACTAGCTTAATCAGCCGTACAATTAACTGCCTAGGCTCTTTACTAAACGGCGCCGTTCAATTAGCGGCCTGAATGATGTTCAGCCAGTTGATTAAACGGCTAGGCAAATGGCTAGAATCGATGATGTTTAACTACTTGCCTAGCCATGTAATCAAACAACTAAGAAAATAACTTTATAGGTGCATGGCTTTTTTTTAAAAAACGAAGGCTTAATTCTAAAAGGGCTATGCTCCGTTCCGCTCCTGCATTAGCCTTCTAACCTAACCTATCCAAATCAGATTGCGCAGCTATCTCAATAAACCTTTCACTAATTTTCGATGAATACATCTCTATTTGGCCCTCGGGGATTTACAGGCGTGTGTGTGTGTGTGTGTGTAATTTTCTATCTTTTCTCGAGGTGGTCTTACGTATGGCCTAAATGTTGAAATAAACGTTACGGTTGAATATCATTCGATCCGTTAATTGAATGGCGCCGTTTAGTTACCAGCCTAGGCAGTTAATTGAACGGGTGATTAAGCTTGTTGGCTGCGACATAGAAATTGTCAACGTTAATGAAATATTTACACATTGAAATAAAATTGTTTTTACCAGTTTTATCACTTGGGATGGGAACTCATTCCAAGCATAAAAAGTAGTTTATAGAGAGAGAGACGATATTCTTAGCAATCCATGGATTCTCCGTGCGGGTGCGGGGTCCATCGCGTTGCTGAGTTGGGAACTCGGGACAGTGCCTGGGACTTGCGACCCAAGTGTAGATTTAGAAGGGGCCCCTTTTGTTGATGTACATCAACACTCACCTTCACCACCCAAGTTCCCCTCCCTGCCTAACCAAATTTGATACGAACCTACTAGTGCCGCTTTAGACATTCGTCCTAGTAATGAGCTTATTGTAGCTCTCGATAGGCCTAATTCTTTAAGTAGGTTATAGAGAGATTTTGCTGGTATACCTCTCGCTCCCACTTCTACTGCATACAAATTAACCACGTAGCCGTTTTTGATTAATTCGTTTGTGAGATCATAGTATTTATTTTCTTAAGTGTGTGGTCCTTCGGTATATTTGTTTCCCACGGTTATTTAGTCGTTTTCGAGTAGAGAAATATGTCCGGTCTAGATGATGAAACCCCAACATCCTCCGGAATTTTATAGTGCTTTTCATACGTGTCGATTAGGAGAGTCCAATCTGGGGCAGTATCTAAGATTGAATAAGGTTTGTTCCTGGATTTTATGGATGAACCTTCAGACACAAAGTTGATATGATATCTGTTAGTAATCAATCCTTTTTGGGCTCTAGCTACTGCCAGACTCATTGCTTCGAGTATGATGAAAAGCACCTTATCGTGGCGGCGTGAGTATTGGCCTATATCAAGAAGCACCCTACATCCTACTAATATGTGCCTAGCCGTCCCTATTGCCTCACCACACGTATAACATTGTTTTTCTGTGGCTTTTCCCCACCTTACCAGATTACTCTGGTCTGGAAGGGTCATCTGAAAGGCGTTAAGATAGAATTTTAACAGGGCCGGCGACCACTCATAGATCAAGGTGCGCCACTTTAAAGCCATCGGTATGCAGAATTCTCCCATTGTCAACCATTCGTTTTGAATTTCCAAATTCATCGCGTGCACTCGATATTTATCATTTTCGTCTTGCTTCAGAAAGGACCTAAGTATATCCTGGTCCCTTTTTGGCTCTCGTACTCCCAACCCCACTTTGTTCGACTGGGCTCCTATCATAAATCGTTTATGGAATATAAGTCTAGATTCTAGGTCGGACGCGTTATTATCTTTCGGGAGTGCCCTGACTGTGTCATCTTGGGATTTACCTAAGATGTGGGCTTTGGTAACTCTAAGGTGTTTATAGAGCTCCGATGGTTTCTTTAATTTCATCCCAAAATTATTCTGATCCCTAAATAAAGCAGAGGGATCAGCACAGTGCGCTAGTCCAAGCCACGATTTTAGTGATTTTATGACAGTTGCACCTATTTTCGCGAGTAAGGTTTTGCCGAAATCGTATACAAGAAAAGGCCAAGTCAGACGTGATGTTAGGTTGTCATATATCCAAGCTTTTTTGATATTATTCAGTGGTAGCTGATCTATCTTATTTAGGTCATTTATAAACATATTGACAACTTCATTTAACGATGGTGTGCGTCCTTGATGGTCTATCTTTCTGCCAAGAAATTTTAATGGGACCGATTCAGCGACTATGGAAACTGGTTTGCCCCCTATGAAGAGTCCCGGGTCGTAGAAGGTAAATTTGGTGTCCCGTCTACCCAGACACAGACAGTGACACTTACTGGGCTTCGTTCTCAGTCCATTTGTCAACGAACAGAACTCATCGATTTCCTTTAATAGTTCCTGACATTGATTTGGATTACGCGTCAGTATTGCGAGGTCGTCAGCAAAAGCTAAGATGGACTCAGTGTATTTGTTATTTACTTTAAACCGATAACCCCATTTCTTTTCGTGACGTATTAACTTGGTGATTAAGATATTAATTACTATGTTAAATGCTATTGGTGACAAGCAGCATCCCTGAAACAGCCCCACATTATACCGTAGTGGTTCTGTGTGGTCTTTTTGGAAGCTTATAGCAAATTTTAGTTGTGAGTAATACGACGCGATTATCTCTATTACCACGGGTGGAATGTTATTCCCGAATCTCAGTTGGATTGCGTTCAGGGGTCAGCAAGTGCATAGCCGGGCAGGTGGATTGTGGTCGCAGCACTAGTGGGACCGGTGGGTGTCACGCGGTGCTGCAATGACAATTCTCTTTTGATGAGCTCGTCAAGCTAAGTGCCACCATTGTTAACATGGTACGTGTATGTAATGACATTCTTTCCTGAGACTTTGCCTTCAGCTTACCATCATGCGAGGGGAAATCAAATTGATGTGTCCTATTAAAAAAGAAACTATCCCTGTACCAAATTTCAGCAAGATCCGTTCAGCAGTTTGAGCGTGATTGAACAGCAGACATTCAAACACATTCACAAACACATTCACAAACACATTCACAAACACATTCACAAACACATTCACAAACACATTCACAAACACATTCACAAACCATCACATTTATAATGATAGTAGGATAATGTAGGATTTACAGACGCAAGATTATTAGAATTGTAGTAACTGAAACGATGTTATGTCTGCCTACCCCTGTGGGTAAGAGGCGTGACTTTATGTAAGTATGTATGTGATTATGAGCATATAACAATCAATTATGTATATTGCGGTCCCCTCCTGGACATAGGCCTTACACAAAGTGCGCCATAATACTCAATTCCTTCATAGAATATAGGTTTTCTAAATATATAATCCGTAAAATTCTATAAATTGAACATTCACAAATCCCCTGTGTAATATAAATCTAACAAACAAACGAACAGAACGATCGCTTTCGAACGTACACCATTCATTGCTCGCCAATAACATATGTGACAATGTAAATCCCAAATCCAGAGGGCAACGGATGTACATAAATCGTCGTAGATAAAATACTCTGTAGCGTAAACATAAATTCTGTATTATCTGTGACCGACGAGCGACATAGGGTCGCCAATATTATCTGAAATCTTTTTATGCTGATAATCGTCTTATTCTCAAAGTTGAACACTATTTTTTACAAAACTATTATTTTCTTGGTTCCTACGTAAGTCTTAAAATGACATTGATTTGCATGCACGACTGTGTATAAATACTGAAGTTTGTGACATTTTATGTTGACATATGATATGATGATTATTTTTTTTAATATTGTACTATTAAAATTATGATAGACATTATGATAATTATTTCTGTGCATTTTCTTTTAATATGTGTCTTCCTTAAAAAAAATTTAATTTGATTTATATTTTGTATTAAGAGTTTTGTGTATGAATTCAAATATAATGTAAATTGTTATTACATGACATTGCAATGAATAAATAAACAAACAAACATCTAAAAATTTTATTTAAATATTAAAAATTCTATTCTATGTGAGTATTATTATTGCAGCGTTGTTGCGGCCTATCACCAATATTAGTGGTTAATCCGGTCAGAAGACAGAAAATAAAAGGTCACTGGTATACAACTGCATAAGATGCTATTTTAATTTCAATCAGTCCCCCTACACAAGTGGCAATTCAAAATTTATGGGCTTGACACGTATTTTGACGTTCGTCATAAAATTCAAAATCGTTAACGTATGTCAATACTATACCTTGATTAATCTATTCTGTGTTATTCTACAAATATTGCCACTTGTCCAGAGGACGGCAGGTAACTACACTCTATAAATACACTATTTTAAAACTATACCGAGCGAAATTCAGCCTCACTACCGTAGCAAACTCAATTTTGTCTGTATTGGCAGCCCTAAATTGTTAGCGTAAAGCTAGCGTATTTTTCCGTGGTGGACCATCCACGTTACACAGTTAACCAATCAACTTTGTTACCGGACCGTACCTATTGACTATCGGTTAACAATGGCGGAGTTTCCCCGTTCCCGCCTTTATTAACCGCGCGAATTTGTGTTTGTAGTTTAGAAACTTCTGCTCACTGGATTTCGGACTGTAATTGGATGGACAAATATGTTTATAATTCAATCAGAATGGAACCGTCATCTGTTGAATCACGGAGTTCAGGAGTCAGTTAGCTGGCGCTCCCATTAAAAAATATATGGAAAGGAAGGAGTAAGAGAGTGGATCTTGGGATGTAAAATACAACCTCCGTATATGAAGAAGACTTGATATGTTGAATGCGAAAGAGATATTGTTACAATCCCAAAAAATTGTCAGATAAAGATATTTCTCTAATTTTCACATAATTTATTATATTAAGTTAAGTAAAAAGGTCAAAACATAATAATCATAATTACGAAAAGATAATTACGTCTTATTCTGTCCTCCGAGATAATTATTTAGTCTGTTTAATTATGCGAATTTTTTATCGGAGAACGACGGTCTGTGATTTTCAGAATTACAAAATACGAATTACTTAGATTTAAATTAAGGTTAGAAGTAAAGGAATTAGATTTCGTATTCAATCACAATTCATTATTAGAAGCGTAATGTGGTAAATCGTCTTAAATAAAAATCAATTCCATTCTCTTGAATACCATAAGTCTAGAAAACCCAACAGGTTTGGGCTTAGTAATATTTTTTATCTACTCTGATACTATAATACAAAGATTATAAAGTTGAAATAAAAACTCTTATGACAAACATTACGCACAGGCCAAAAAATAAGTTTTATTACGATACAGGTCTTGTATGGACACCTATATCATTAAATAACTTTTTAATCATAACGATACACCTATACAACATCCATCTGGACTGAACCTCCACTTTAAAAAAAAACGGCCAATTCGGAAGAAAAAAAAAGAAACGCGCATGCGCAATGGATGTTTGCGCCTTGGCTTGGCGTCAACTTTTTTTTTACATTTATATTAAACAAAGTTTGGTTTTGTTTGTAAAATAAATTAGTTTATGTATTTACACTCGTGTTTATTTACACTCGTGTGATACAATAAAAAAACTCGCCTACGGCTCGTTTTTTTAAAACACACTCGTGTTATAAGAACCCTTATTATGCAACAGTATCATAAACTACTATTATACCACTTAGTTGGCAGGCAAGCACACGGATGGCCCATGAGCACGTGCAACACCAGGAAGTCACACTAGTGCTGCCGACCTCGTAAGACTCTGTTTTATGCGGTTTATGCCCCGAGTCTTTGAAAAAGCGCAAAAAATTACCTTATTCTATTGTGGAAGACGCTTAATATAGTAAGTAACAACGCGCTACTGCCTTACCGGATAAAATTTAATGCTGCATACTATTTTCAACCATTTTTAAAAAGAATTAGTTGACAACTAATTAACACTTAAAAACTACATGAGCAATTTGCCGCCTAACTCTAAACCGTCAGAAATAGTTACATCTTCCTGCAACAAATACAATCACGGTTGGATATATCTCAATGCTCAGAGCAGTCTCATAATCTCACTATTTTCCTCTATCTTTGCATCGATATAAAAACGTTTCCACCCAAGATATTATTCAACCGGTGTTGCCACATATTTCCCATAAATAACCATGGACTATATATTAAGTTTATGCTTAAGCTTTTCCGTAAAGCCCCTCGTACGGAACAGCAACTGAATACTTGATAAATATACCTGAAGGCCAATTCTGATAAAAATCGATTCAAAATGCAGTCACGATCTAATCTCTAACTCCCAAATGTCAAAAGCATCAAGTTTTCATAGAATTTTGTGTTTGAAAAACCGCCATTTCATTTGATTTTGATATATCGAGACTCGAATTAGATTCTTATTAGGAGACCTGACATTCTGTCTGTTCTGATCATTATTGAAAAAAAAATATTTTCGAATCGTGTGTCTCTTTCTATGGAGGTGTGTCTAAAAGTTTAAAACTATTCCAATTTTAAAATCACAAACGCAGCCAGCCTTGATCCCGTGGTTTAGGTTTAAGCTTATGTCCGCCAGCGAAGGTAATATTATTTAAAGGTTTCCTGTTTGTGATTTTCGGGGATACCACAAAATCTGTAAAGTATATAAATTATTGTTTTTAAGCATTTATCACGCTAAAAATTCAAATCGATTTATACAGAAAAAATTGAATCGGTCTAGGCGAGGTTTGAACCGGCGATCTATGCCTTACAGAGGCAATGCTTTGACCACTAAGCTACTAGACCTCGTTAACCAATTCGAATTTCTCCTTCTTTTTGTTGTTGTCTCTGAGGAAAAGATCAAATGTAAGGCAAAGATCGCGGGTTCAAACCCCGCCTAGACCAATTCGATTTTTCTATTTCGTTATGACAGTATGACTTATGATAGAGGAGACTAGCAATACCTATGAAGAGGGTGTTCAGTATTACAATTTATATCGATATGAGGATTAGACGGGACTAGAGAAAGGGTATACACAGGACTAGCAAGGTGACCGTTTCTTTTTTTTCTTTTTTGTACATCTGAGGTGGCAGAGAGGCACACGGCCCACCTGATGGAAAGTGGTTACCGTTGCCTATGGACGTGTGCAATACCAGGGAAGTCACACTCGCGCTGCCGACCCTGTAAACACAGAGAGTTTCTGTGCCGTCAGTGTAGAAGACAAAGGAGGAATAGCCGTTGGTCTTCCCACTGACAGCAGAAAAAGTCTCCAGTGAGCTTTGGCTACCCTACTCATATGATTTGGCTTGGTTTTCTTCGGCCTGAACTGTGGTTAATGGCAGTGACAGAGTTGTTCAGGTCTTAATCTAACGACTGTTGACAGCCGGAACCAATTCTTAACGTGCCCTTCGAAGGGTAACCTATTGAAATATCGAATTTCTGTTACCCGAATCTTAAAACCCCGAAAACGGTTGGTAGAACTTTTAAAAGACAGATGTAATGAATGACAACTTTCTATAATTCCGTTTTTCATTTCCCAGATGAATCAATTTCCAGGTGCACTAAAACCAAATTTTCAAATAGTATTTATTTGTTTCCCATATTGTCATAATCCAAATATAGTTATACCAGATTCTCAGAATATTCTTTTTTGGTTCCCATCGTACCATTTTCCAAATAAACTATTACCAAATTTTCATAATCTTTTTATTTGGTTCCCATACAAATCGTGTTCCAGCTAAATTTTATACAGGTATAGTAAAAATCAGTAAATTTATACGATTCATTTAGGGTGTGTAACGGTTGATATAATAATAAAAAATCTAACGTTCACTTAAGACATAAATAATTTCACTTAATATAATGAAAGCCTGAAGACTTATAATATAATTTTGTTTAAATTATTGTTTTCCATGTCATGCATGAACAGTTTTGTATGCAGGTATAATCAATGAATCAGGAAAGCGAGCTCGTGAACACTGCGTACCACACCTGACCCGACTCGCCGTGGTACTTGTCTGCCCTACACTAGAGTGTTATTTAAGAGCCGGAGGCGCGGAGGGACAGGAGCCCCTTATTTCGTAGAAAGAAATTTCATAGAATTTCGTTTCACAGAAAATGCTTTAGATAATATTTGGTTCTTATATTTTTATTTCGAATATTATTGTTTCAAAAACAATTTCCTACAATGAAACATATTTCACAGAAACACAATTGAACGAATTTTTAATCACATTTTTTTGTTTAACAAACTTGTCAAACTGTAGAATTATTTTTTAAAGAATATCAAACCACCTTTATAATGTTCCAAATCACATTTATTTTTAACTGTAACATTTACAATTTTAACACCCCGACTCAGATTACCCCGACTCGGATAGGTTAGGTTAGAAGGCTAATGCGGGAGCGGAGCGTAGCGAAGCTCCCGCATTAGGCCTTCGTGGTTATTTTTTTATAAACCACCCAGAAGTAGGAGCCCCGCGCAGCGGGGCTCCGTCGACCTTGTAGACGCAAGCTCGGGCGCCCGGGCGAGCTGGAACGGCTGAGGCTGGTCGCCAAAGCTGCGGAAGCGAGCGTTGCCTGCTTGCCTGCATGCTTGCCTGCTTGCCTGCATGCCTGCATGCTTGCCGGTTTGATTGCCAGCTTGCCTGCATGCATGCTTGTTTGCTTACATGCATACATATATTTTTTAAGGCAACATGTGTTTTGTTCAGTAGGTCTCCAATTGTAGTTAGTAGACGCCATATGAGGTTTAGTTTTAGGTTTATAAATCTGGATATTGTTTGTCTGGATATCAATTAACTGGATATCAATTAACTGGATATCAATTAATTGCATTTCAAAAATTAGTGTTGTAAAAATTGGGCTTTCGTGCATATGGATTACGGTCATCTGGATTTTGTGCATTTAGATTTCGTGTGTCTGGAACTCGTTCGTCTGGATTATAAAACGTCTTACAAATGAATAAATCGGCAAATGAAATTCGGAGTTGCGATTATATGGCAAATAAAACTTCGGAATTTGAAAAACCGGGATTATGAAAAATTGGCCAAACGTTTTCTGGATTATGATATTCGGAATATTGAAATTCGGGATTAAGATAGGTAACCCCTTCGAAGTATGGAAGCGCGCAGACGAAATAAGACTAGGCAGACACCCATCCAAATGGCAACCGCGCCTAGGTAGCTTAACCCAGTGATCGTTCGAACAGTAACCACTTTCCATCAGGTAGGCCGTGCCATCTAAGTAGTATAAAAAAGCTTTTACAAGCTGAAGAAGCTAAACAATGCTATTTATCGAGCTCTTTCAAAGACGAGATTAAACCTACGAAAGTATATTACCAGCCTCAATATAAGATACTATGTTCTAATAACGTAGGGACCAAAGGAGGCTGTGCATGGCATCTTTAGTGTTCCAGATAAAAGTGTGTGTTAGACAATAGAGTGATTTATTTCGAGAGTGCGTGTGGATAGGGGCAGACAAAAATGTCCTCGGTGCTAGCCAATAATGTCAGTTAGATATTATTACGACTTATATTCACGCCTATTAATCGTCGAAGGGAGGGTCAGTTTTAGTGTCATGTGGTGTGCAGTCAGATTGTTACCAAAAATAGTAATAAAACAGGGAGAATACTGGAGAATTACATCACACTAACATTATAAACGCAAAAATTTGTATGGATGCATAAAGTATTGTTACATAAAAAATACAGTTTCAAATCTAGATGAAAATTGGCACAGTGATAGATTTTAGTTTTCAGTATATTTACCATTGTATTATTTTAAGTATCCTTTCTCATGCTTGAGGTTCATCTGTAATCATGGCGCTTGAAACAGTGTCAAAATGTCGGATACTTAACACGACACATAATGTATAAGTACAATGAACTATACATAAAAATATCTCAAAAAATAAACGCCTTTGAAAATCGTAACAAACAAATTTAATTACTACGTCGGTAGATGCTAACGGTAAACATGAACATAGTCGATGAACACGAACAACAAAAACAACTTTGAGCATTTACTCAACTTTTCTAACGTTCAGCTAGTACTAGGATCGACGCTATAAAATAAAGGGTACGCTACAGACAAGAGCTACAGCGGAGCGTGCGGCAAAGCGTTTTTAAAATCGCTGTTTTATCTCGCGACATTATAATCTTGGACCTAAAATATACTCTATAGGCGCAATACACATACCTTGGGCGTCTTTTGAGGATAACACGGGGTGCTACGATAGGGGATGAGCTCAAATTCACCAATAATAGATTATAACAAAACAATCTGCACACGCCAGTCGTTTGTCTCGCAACTTAGGTCTAAGATATGAGTCTCTATAAAATAATAATTATCCGTAGCTAGTGTGTCATACTCCCATAAACAATATTACTAAAAGATTATATACAAAAAGAAATGTAAATGTGCTGTTAAACGACACTTTAAAAACCTTACAAAAATTCCATTCCATACTCCTACACACTGTACTGAATATTCATATCATAATATGCTGCATATACTTTACATAATAATTCAAAAACTCACATTTTTCTAAAAGAAAAACTACCGAAAGAAAGGTACAAAATATAATAGGCAAAAAATACGTTCAAAAAAAGTAAGCTTAGCGTTACCGCTCCGCCTGACTCAGGCCGCAGCTTTATGTCAAAGTAAATTGTAGCTCTAACTCAATAGAATCGCGAATGGAACCGTCAATATTTTGCTTTAATTACAAACTCGCTCAATCAATGTTTGGAGTTAGCGGAGAGCGGAGCGAACTTCGCCGATATCAATCTGTTTGTTGAAATCTGCTGGTTCTGCAATACGTTCTGTGATTTTTATCTACGTTTTAACATGCTAACTGCTGCACAACGTGATTATTTACTAACTGATACGTAATTTTAGGCTTTTCTCTTGAAACTATGGCAATGTTTTGATGACGTGATTAGTGGCAAGCAAGTTTGATGGCATAACTTTCTATAATAACAAGATATAAGAGTTACAAATTATAATTGTAAATCTCTTTTTACTTCACTGCCAAAAAAGGAGTATATTTTTTGCAGGATTCATGTTCTTACTTAGGGATGGGTTTCTTTAATCCAGTACAACTTTAAAATGGCCTGTTTTGAATGTATGTGGTATTGTTCAGTGTCACTGGGTACCTATCAATAATACCTAATACAAAAAGTACTGTTCCATTTTTAAATGGCATTTTTAGGAGAACAGTTGCCTATAAATACTTTTAATGTTTTCGATAAAACTTCAAAAGAGCACTTCTCCAGAAAAGATAGTTTAAAAATTCACAAAGGCTATTTTCAACACATTGTAAAATATAAAACCTTACAGTAGATAGCTGCAATTTAATAACTAATAAAACTGGCAGGCACCTTTCTTGGCAAACTTGCCGAGGAAAGTCGTCAAAACTTCTATTATCTTATATACATTGTTTTACAAGCATAACTTTTAAAACTTGAGAATGAATGACATTTTACAACCGCTATCTACGACTAGCCCATAAACAGAACTGCACTCTGAATTTTATATCGCAGCGCAGTAGCGACCTCTATTCTGACATTTATTCACTACCAACGAGTTTTATAACCAAAGACTAAGGTGTACTGCTGGCCGTACAGAAAAATAAAAGAAAAAGTTGCTTCATTTTCATTCTTTGAAGTGTTGAGGCGGGAAAATTGTGTTTTTTTAATAAATTTTCTCGTAATTTTGTATAGAAAGTAATAAAAGCGTGTTTGAAAGTTAATTATAATTATTGGTTATTTGATTTCGGTAAGTAAATTAACTTTTAACGTGTATTTCTGTTTAACGATGTTTAGATAGAACAAAAATTACGTAGCTGTTTGAGAATCAAGGGTGAGTTGGTTCAAATTTTTTGTTCCATGCTTAAAGCAAGTCTAGTAGTACACAATAGTACACTTGTGGACACATCTATTGGCCCACCTTGCATTTTAAGTTTCGTTTAGTCGGTGTAGAAATTTGATGGCACAAATTTGTCACAAATTTCGACCGGGTTAGTACCACCGTGCACTTTTGCGAAAAATCCTCCATAGTAATCCAATCTCGGTTGGATTGCGTTCAGGGGTCAGCAAGTGCATAGCCGGGCAGGGGGGATTGAGGTCGCAGCACGAGTGGGACCGGTGGGTCTTGGCGTAGTCTAGTGGGGGGTGGCGCGGGGCGACGCGCCGAACAGGGAGACCTGTAGAAACGGTGGTGCCGCTGGCCGCCCGCGGCATAGTACAGGGGCCCAACCGGGACTAACCACCCTGGGAGGCTGCCCCACCAGGTCGCGCATAATCCCGATATGGCTCGTCGTGCCGGTTGGTGACCGGACGAGGGAGCCCGGCGACCATACTCGGGGGGGTACGGGGGCCCTTCCGTTCGGCGCGTCGGCTCTCGCCATACCTCACATTCATAGATAAAACCAATATCCCACGCTTTGTCACGCTGTGCTGCGACAACAATCGCCTCTTTTTTCACGCCTTCCCTCCTCTTCGTCCTCATGGCAGCGCATAATAACAGTAGATTGGTCTACACAGCGGCAAGAAACTCTCCCTCGAGCTCGCTATTTGAGGTGGAGTCCACGAACATCTGTGGGCTCCATACAAACCTCAACGCCGTCCACCAACACCTGGAGACGGCGAAACCAGCAATGCTGTTTCTTACGGAGACACAAATACGCCGCCCTGATGACACGACCTACTTACTCTACCCCGGCTATGTCCTTGAGGAGAATTTCCGCGCAAAAGCCGGGGTGTGCGTGTTTGTTAGGGCGGATGTTTGTTGTCGCCGTTTGCGCTGCCTAGAGGACTCATCCTTTTCCACCCTTTGGGTACACATAGACCATGGCTCTACGAGTCAGATCTATGTGTGCCTCTACCGCTCCCATACAGGAGATGCCGAGACAACTCGACTATTTGAATACCTTAGTCAGGCGGCAGATGATGCGCAGGAGCGGTTTCCGAACGCTGAACTGGTGTTTTTGGGGGATTTTAACGCCCACCACGAGATCTGGTTGGGCTCCGCCAAAACAACCCACGCGGGAAGAGCCGCCCATGCATTTGCTCTGGCGCATGGCCTGACCCAATTGGTACACGAGGTCACTAGGATACCAAAAAGGTCGGACCATGAGCCCTCTCTGCTAGACCTTCTGCTGACGAGTCGCCCGGACCAGTACAGTATTTCGGTGAGCGCCGCTTTAGGTGAATCCGACCATTGTCTGGTCCGTTCCGAGGTGCCCATTTTAGCGCCCCCACGTCCCGTGCAGGGGAAGCGGCGTCTCTGGCACTACTCGTCAGCGGACTGGGACGGACTGCGTGATTATTTTGCGTCCATCCCGTGGGTTGAACGCTGCTTTGGAGGTAAGAACCCATCTGAGGCCGCAACTGCTGTCGCCGGTGAGATCAGTCTGGGCATGGAATATTATATCCCCTACACTGATGTCGCCGGTGTCCGCAGGGCACGCCCCTGGTTCGGGCGCGAGTGCGCGGAGGCTGTTAATCATAAACAGTCTGCGTACCGCGCTTGGATCAGGGCGCGCGCTACGTGCGATCCCAACGTGGGCCACTTCAAGGCGGCGTACAACAGAGCCACAAAGGCCTGCAAGAGGGCTTATGTCAGAGCGGATGCCCAGCGCATAGCGCGGCTTGGTCAGGAGCTAGTAGAGCATCCCACGGGCAGCCGTGGCTACTGGCGACTGGCCAAAGCCGTGCAAGCCAACTTCTGCCAGCCTTCGCTGCCCCCGCTGCGCAATCCCGATGGATCCCTGGCCCATGAGCCGCAAGAGAAAGCAAATTTGCTGGTTAATCTCTTTGCGGCCAACTCCCGAGTCGATGATTGTGGTATGAAGCCGCCGACACTGCCCGTCAGTGACCATGCAATGCCTGATATTCGTATCAGGCAACGCGATATCCGAGCGGTGTTGCAGTCACTCGATGTCCGGAAAGCCAGTGGTCCGGACGGTATTCCAGCGGTGGTTCTGCAAAAATGTGCAGCGGAGTTGTCTCCAATGCTTGCGCGGCTGTACCGGCTGTCCTACAGCTCTGGTACAGTGCCTTCGGCTTGGAAAGAAGCGAATGTACAGCCGATCCCCAAGAAGGGGGATCGCTCAGACCCAAACAACTATCGACCCATAGCCGTCACCTCAGTGCTGTGCAAGGTGTTCGAGCACATTATTAACAAACAGCTCATGCGTCACCTTGAAGATCACTCCCTAATTAATGACCGGCAATATGGCTTCAGGCCGAAACGGTCAGCGGGTGATCTTCTGGCGTATGTTAACCATATTTGGGGTGAGGCTATGGACAAGCACGGCGAGTCATTGGCAATTAGCCTTGACATCGCCAAAGCTTTCGATAGAGTTTGGCACAAGTCGCTTCTTTCCAAGTTACCAGCCTTTGGTCTGCCTCCTAGACTGTGCGACTGGGTTGCCGGCTTCTTGCAGGAGCGCCGTATTCGCGTCCTTTGTGATGGACGAGCCTCGGAGTTCTTGCAGGTAAATGCTGGCGTACCGCAGGGATCTGTCCTATCGCCAACTCTCTTTCTTCTGCATATCAATGACATGCTGTCGACCGGCAGCATTCATTGCTATGCGGATGATAGCACCCTACACGGGAGTTATCATGGACGTCCTGCGGATAAGCAGACGCATATCGCGGAAAAAAGGCAGCTTCTTGTCACTGAGCTTGACCGGATCCTGAATCACATTTCCCAATGGGGCTCTGAGAACTTGGTCGAGTTCAATGCCAAGAAGACGCAGGCATGTGCGTTTACAGCAAAGGTATCTTCTTTCCTTCCCCTTCCCACTCTTCAGAGCACGCCACTGCCACTGCAGGACAACCTCAATATCCTAGGTATAGATGTTCGCTGCAAACTGAACAACAAAAACTACATCGAGAGTATCATCAAAGCAGCCTCGCGTAAACTCGGAGTCCTGAACAGAGTGAGACGGTTTTTCACGCCGGAGCAACGGTGTCTTCTTTACAAGACACAAATTCGTTCCTGCGTGGAGTACTGCTCACATCTCTGGGATGGATCCGCAAAGTACTTATTAGATGCTCTCGACAGGTTGCAGCGACGTGCGATCCGCATTATCGGAAATCCTGAGGTCACGAGTACCCTCGAGTCTCTGCAGATGCGTAGAGATGTTGCTTCTTTGGCAGTTTTTTACCGTCTCTACCATGGTGAATGTTCTGAAGAGCTATTCCAATTAGTCCCACCCTCCCCCTTCCTTTACAGGACGACACGTGCAGGACTTAGATGTCACCCCTATACGGTGCAGAACATTCCTTCAAGAACCAAGCGGTTCGGTGACTCTTTCCTTTGTCGCACCATTAAGACCTGGAATTCCTTGCCAGCTCACGTGCTTCCCTCTTCCTACAGTCCCGGGTCCTTTAAGCGGGGTGTGAAAAAGCATCTGATGAGGCCGTCAAGCTGAGCGCCACCATTGTTAACATGGCACGTGTATATAATGGTGACCCTCTTTCTTGAGACTTTACCTTCAGCTTACCATCAGGCGAGGTAAAGTCAAATTGACGTGTCCTATTTATAAAAAAAAAAAAGCTAAAAATTTATATTAGTTCGAGCAAAAAGTATTTATGCAGTTTTGAACCAGGCACATTCATAATTTTATTCAATAGTTTTATTTTGAAATTCGAACACAGAATTTAAAGAAACAAAAGACAATTTGGAGCCTCTTCGTTGATATTAAACAATCGAATACTAAAAAAACTTGAGTTTATTCGTTAACTTGGATTTAATTCTCGAAAGTGTGATTTTTCTCTTTGGTTTTGCAACGAACATTACTTATTCTTAACATTAAGGTGAGGTTCTATCAATAATCTATGGATACTTCGCCTGAAGTCGCCGCCCAAGCTGTGGCACTTATCCAGACCGGATACAGCCAAAGAAATGTGAGTGCTCAACTTAATTTAAGTCGATCTGCGGACCGAAATGTTTATCGGAGGTATCTAGAGACTGTCGACTTTGTTCGTCGCCAAGGAAGGCCACGATCTCGGGTCACAACTGAAAGGCCGGATCGATTCATCGTGACGACCAGCTTGAGAAGTCGTCACCTTACCTGCATTGAGATACAAAACCAACTTCGCGACTTCCACGGAGTATCTGTGAGCGCTCTAACTGTTCGTAGAAGGTTAGAAGAACGCGATATTGTACCACACAAACCAGCTAATGGCCCCAAACTAACGCGAACCCACCGAACAGCGCGTCTTCTTTTCGCGCGCACTCATTAAAATTGGATTCAGCAGCATTGGAGCCGTGTACTCTTTTCTGATGAGTCTAAAATTGCGTTACATGGTAATGATGGAAGGAAGATGGTCTACCGACGTAAGGGAGAGCGTTTTGCTCAATGCTGCTTTCAAGAGAGGGTTGCTTATGGCGGTGGCTCATGGACTATCTGGGGCGGTATATCCGCGAGCGGCCAAACTCAACTTGAGGTTGGTACGGGACCACGGTTGCCAACATTAAATGCTGAAAGGTACATTCGTGAGTGCTTAGAACCTCGCGTGATGCCATACGTGGACTATGTGGGCCCAAATTTCCTTTTTATGCATGATAATGCAAGAGCCCATACGATGGGCATCGTCAGGGAATATCTTCGGGATAGGAACATCACAGTTATGGACTGGCCAGCCAGAAGCCCAGACATGAACCCGATTGATCACATGTGGGACGAGCTAAAAAGACGTGTTAGGGCTCGTCAGCCAGTTGTCCAGACGATGCCTGAGTTGAAAAGATAGCCATAGAAGAGGAATGGGAGATGAGCCCTCAAAATTTCATAGAACGGTTGATAAACTCTATGCCTAATCGTATGAGAGCTGTCGTAGATGCCCGCGGAGGCAACACGCGTTATTAAATTAAACCTTTATTTGATAATTAAACCTTTATTTTGATAAAACATTTTTTTTTTTCAAAAATCAACTGCACTCATCAAAGCGCATACGCGACTTGTTAGGCGTAGCTCCATGTCCTGTGGTATTCTGAATTCAAATTTAAAACGATACGATCGAAAAAGATGGTAAAATGTATCAGGTTTAAAACTGCACCATTAGTTTTTGTTCAATATAGCAATCATATTTAGGTAGGGGCCATTGAAACCTAAACTCTAAGGTGGGCCAATAGATGTGTCCACAAGAGTAGTGTCTTTGTTTGGGAGTGGACAGAGGGTGCGCTCTCTCCACGCCCAAACGGAGACACGACCTCAAAAATTTAATCTCATCTATAAAATTTAGGTCTTAAAATAAAATGAGGTCTGTACTTACGGGTGATTTTGTGATACGGTTCAAACTTTGAAGTTATATGGTACAAGTCAGCGGTTGCAGAACACACCCAAGGGGAAGGGAATCATACCATCGAATTACAGAACACGAAAGTTCTAGCTACCACAACACATTTTTTCCCACGTATACTTCGAGAAGACATCGAAATATTCAAGCATCCCAACAACTTCAACCGAAAAAACGAGGGATTTCAGCTCCAAAAAGATTGGTACCCAGCATTGAGAGCCACTCGGTATCACAGTGCAAACAACCAATCAGGATCGAGTACCTCCGCGCCACAGCGCTTGGCCAATCAGAATCGAGTGAGTCGATTCCCCGCTCCGACCGTGCCTATAAATACAGCCGTGATTCAAGGCATCGCGTCAGTCGCACGTCCAAAGAGTATGTAAACCTAACGGTAAGAGACGGGAGTGCTATAGAAGAAAAACGATATATGAAACGTGCCCTCTAGACCAATACCAACCTAACCACCGCGTAAGACATACTGCCAACATAATTTCATTATTAGTGATGTGACTATATATACGATATCGATACCGGCTTCAGCAGATTCTGAATTTCATTTTATTTTCAGGAATGAAATAAATGAAAGAAAATTTAAACTCGGATAGTTTTAATACATATTTTATTCAAGGCACATTAAACATAGACTTCTCGTGTCATATCTATAACTAAACATCGATATCGATAAATCCAGGTTGATGGGTAAACACTATTTAATGTTTTGTAAAAGTTATTCTTTTTGTTAAAATGCACTAAACCTTTAGGAATTGTACTATTATTGACTTTTTTTACAGAAATAAATAACTAATTATGCTAACCATTCTTCATCTAATGGAAATTTAGCCATAAAAACACGTGTTTTTATACCACAAATTTCGCACGTTATTTTTCTCATATTTCTTCATATATCTCTAATTTCTCATATTACTCAAATTTCTTCCAACAAAGTGATTATTAATACACTTTTAAGAATTTATACGCGTACTTAAATAATAACTTTGGAAAACCCAACAAACCAATTGTCAAACGCTGGTGACAGTCAGTGACCAAAGAGTATGAGTGACAGTCAACATGGCGGTCGATGTAATCCATCTATGTGTTAAAGATTCATAGCAGCCATAGCCCTAGAGTTATAAAGTGTTCTTCTTAATTTTATCGGATTTTGGCCGCCATTAAAAAGGACGTCCGTTTCATACATCGTTCTTTATATAGAGGAGTTTCGCCAGACTGGCATGTCAGCCGCCGGCGAGGTAAGATCTCCGAAGTTGTCGTCGCCCGGCCCTGCGCCTCTGAAGATGTCGACCGCAGTGATCGACGAAACGTCTGGAACGCAAGTTTCACGTGGACCACGGCCAATCAGCCCGGAAGCAGTATATTCTACATGCAACGCCGGCCGTGAAAGCCTGAAGACTTATATATGGTACATTGTTCTGCCTCTCTAAATAAATGGCAATACGAATAGAATATATAATAATATCTATGGACAACTTGTTCTTGAAATGGCCTCTGCAGCAATCACCACAATTTTGCCAATGTCAAGTGAAATGTACCTATTACAAATAAAAAATAAATTTACCAATCGAATCGAGAACCTCCTCCTTTTTGAAAGTCGGTTATTTATTAATGGCGAGACGCCAATGTCAAGTGTACCAGAGCCACGTTAGCCACGCCAGTAAATTTGTTTACGTGTGTCCTCGTATGTCATCGTCTAGCTGAATCTCGTAGGGGGGGCCACAAGGTTCAGGTGAACGTTTAGGACGTGTGGATGAATTTTAGGGGCTCAATGTATTGGCATATGTAGACGACTGTGATACACGTCTAAAGACGTGTCAATACCACACATTCATCATTCTACTCTACAATACACCGGCCAACGAATTGCCACTTGTCAAGGGGGCTGTACTGCTCATCTATAATACTTATAAACTCTTTGACCCCCAAAACTTCTTATAACCCATAATTTTTACTCAGTTTTATTTCATTGTAAATAATATCTTGTAACGTGGAAAAAATATTTTCGAAAGCTATTCACCAAGTAATAAACTGTGGGTTAAAGTTATCCGCCACGAATGTGAATAAAAAGTTAAACCTACTTAGGTACGTTCTGAAACCGGTTTGAAGGGTAACATATTTCTTATTGTGCCGTACAAGGAAATGGGTATTAGGACGCTTCAAAAGCGCTTATACTCTATAGAGGCATTTGTAAATATAGATGAATGGCGGGATTTTGCGACTGCAAAAGCACTTTCGAGCCACAAACGGTCATAAATAAGCCATAAATAGATCGAAACGGACTTAAAAATACCTCAAAAAGTGGACGCCAAAAAGGTTTGCTTAGGGCTTTCACATTTTCCTCATGGTCTGACTTATACTGTTTTAATGGGAGCGACAGACATCCCTCCTCCTAATCTTGAGAGGAAAGCTTACACTGGAGCCTTCATCAATCAACAGGTGTACCGGCTTGAAAGTGTGCCGGCTTGCAAGTGTACCGGCTTACAGGTTAAGCAAGCTTGAGCCTCAAAGGTGTTGGTATGGTCCCCTACTACGCGTGAATTACCTCCCACTATAGAAGTAAAGAACAATGGCAGCCTCCCATACATATTTTTATTTGAGAATAAAATGATGCGTCTTTAAATGAAAAAAATACTATTTAATACAGCGTGATTACTTGTTCACTACGTAATAGATTTTGACTCTTGAGAAGGCCGAGTATAATAGATATTCGGGCTTGAACATTTTGTAGGTTATATCTTTACATCACCTTTAATGTCTCAATGTTTTTGATTAATGGCATACCTATATACACTGAGGTAAACAATTAAATCAATACTTATATAGGTACTCAATTTTTGTTTATATTTATGTACCTACCTACCTACATGAATCACATTTCGCCAACATGATTTTCAGTCCCATTTATGTGCAAATGCCTATGTCGGTAAATCCTTTTTTCTTACTTGCCTATTTCAAGATGTTATGAATTGGAACTTCTAAACTAGTTAACATAACACACGTAGGACACGACGGTATTCCCGTCCAACTGAGCAGTCCGACTAGGGAAATACCTCCGCCCTACAGAATACCACGGCCATAACAACCTCGTGTTGTTTTCCCGGCGGTGAGTAGGGTAGCCCCAGTGAGCTCTCTCACTGGAGAGTTTTTGTGCTGTCAGTGGGAAGACCAAAGGCTATTCTCGCTTTGTCTTCTATACTGGCGCCACAGAAAGTCTGTGTTTACAGGATCGGCAGCTTAGTGTGACTTTCCTGGTGTTGCACACGTCCATAGGCCACGGTAATCACTTTCCATCAGGTGGTCCGTGTGCTTGTCTGCCACCTCAGTAGTATAAAAAGAAAAACCGGCAACAGCCACCCACGCGCTACCCGCCGTCACGTCATGTGTTTAATCTTCAGAGAGTGAGAGAGAGAGAGGGGCAATCTTTATCATTCTATTAGTTAAAAGTTTAAAACATTATATTAGTATATTTTAGGGTAAAAAATTAAATCATTTTATTTTAAAGTAAGTTTATTCATCATCTTCTCGGACAATAATTGCATGAAGAAATTCTGCCGGTGCTGAAATATTTTGTTGACGTCTGGCCCATCCCAAATACCAAACAAGCGTCATCACATGAGCACAACAGCCTACAGTGCGACGACCAACCAAACAATTGCAGCAATATTCTAAGATTCCTGCCCGGCCTGGAATATCATTTTGTATTAAAATATACACAAAGTATTGTTTATTGCTAACATGGCGTGACTTTATTTTACCTCTTATTAACGTGGTCATGCCAGAACTTCTAAGATTATATCGAGTGGGATCAATCTGTTCACTACACACTTCAATTCTGTAGCCTCCATGGAAACGTACATGCTCGCCATAATATGAGCGTGCTTGTCTTATTTGGTACGTTCCCAAGGCAAACAAAATTAAATCCCTATATTCCAGGGTTGGGAAGTATAATATATTATTTTCATCCGCTGTAATATTTTCAAAATGGGATGACCTTCTGTTCATATTTATGAACAGGACCATGTCAGCCAGGTTATTATTTAAAGCCATGCGTTCTCTTATAATTTCCAAGATTTCATACGCATAAATGTTGTCATGAAAGCGAACACCAAACTTGAGCCCCTGCTATTTGGAATGTCTGCATCATGTGTGGCAGAGACCTATGGAAGTATTCTTGTCTGAAGAGTTTAAAATCTCTTTTGAAATGACCATTTACAGCCTCTACCACCCATCGACAAATAGTAACGCAGCGATTACGGTTAGCTTGAGCTGTAGTTAATTGGTGTTCACCTTCTAAAAGAGATTCTGGCATACATGGTCTATAGCCACATCCCTCTAATAAACTAATACTGTCCCTAAAACCCCGGTCTAAGATGAACACATCACCTTCTCTGAAATATGGCCTTAGAGAACCCGTTGCAGAAAAAAGGTTGGCCATTATTTCAGCGTCTGATGTAGTTGCTTTATATGGGCCAAAACAATCAACAATATATCCATCACATGCAACAATCATAAATGGCTTTAATAAATTCCTGTATTTGTGCAGAGAATAACTCTGTTTCTGGAACATATAATTTGAGCTCTTATGTATGTAAATGTAGGTGCCATCACATATTACAATGGCATTGCTGCCATTACCGTATAATCCGTTTGGGATCAACATATTATGTTGTAATAATTCCTCTCGTGTCATTTGATTAATTCCCAGGTGCTCAGGAACAAAATCTTGTACTAAAACCTCCCTCACTTTATCCATTAGACATTCTAATGTGCGACGTGGTACTTCCACCAATGTTGAAATTCTCTCATCGGAATCACCAGTTCTCATTTTCAATAGCAGCGCTGCCAGACCTAGACTGCCTCTTTTTATTTGTGTTATTCTAGGTACTTCTTCAAGTAAGAGATTGAACTGTTCTTTAGTGTACCCCACCCAATATTCAAATACTCTGTTGTCCATTTCTTCTAGATTATCAAAGTCAATTGCTGGACTAAATGAATTAACAAATGAAAACACATGTTGTATTTGGTCTGCGGTAAATGAGTCAATACTATTTTCTGATTCAAATAGTGTCTGCCATGTATTACTCCTTAAATGTTCAGCACAAACACGAGCTAGGTTTGGTACATAATAATGGTGATTATGAAGAATAATTGCACGCAATTTATCTGATATACCATGCAATGTGGTACTATTGCAGTTAGGGAAAACACAATGATTATTTGAGTTGGCCGCTCTTCTGTACTCAGGTAATACTATTGTATGAGTTGCCACAGGTTGAGATATCTCTTGTGATACTGCTGTTGATTCCTCTATTGAAATATTACTGCTACTAGGCAATGGTCTAGTATCATCAATATGGGTCATACGGCGTACCTCTCTTTGAGTGCGTAACCAGCATGGGTGGCACACACGATCAGATGCTGCTATCTGAAAATAAAGAACACTATTTTAATTTTCAACACTCAGAATTAAAACTACATATGCATTTTCCTATCATATCTATTCACATTTAAATGCATAACACAGACTGCTTTTTCCATGCATAACGTTTTTTAAATATTTGATGGGACCTTACATATGAAGCTAAGATGATGATGACGATGAAATACCATTTTATTGTTTTTAAAAATATAATATAACCAACCTGTCTTGGCGCTATTCTGCTTTCTATAATATTAATCATGGACTGCTGCAGTTCCGACGGATTGTCCCTCAATATTTTATCACTTTGACGTCGTAAAATGGAACAACCACATAAAATACACACATTAGTATGGCCATGGTGGCTAGGTCCAGCTTGTGGTTCATCATTATGATTGGCTTCTTGCTGCAAATTAACATTCACGCTGTACATAGCCAGATCTCTACATGCTTCACATACATAGTCTTCATCAGTAATCTGAAAAACAAAACATGGTAATATGAAAACTCAGTTTTAATGTTTGTATTAATCAAGCAATGTGATGTTCTGCTTTCTAAATAAATTGAATGGTATAACTCATATGAATGGTTTTGGGATCACTCAACTAGTTTCTAATGTAAAAGGTATGCCTAATAAAAGTAATAAATCTCAATACTTACGATTCGGGGATACACCCAGCTACAAAGTAAAGTGGTAACTCGGGTATCAAGTTCCAAGGCTTGATATCGGCGCAGTGTATTGACGCATATATTGCAATTGATGCATAGAATACGGGTTGGCCTACCACGTCCTCCCATCTTGGCGGCAGCAAACAAGTTTCAAAGCAACGAGATCCACAGAATAGGCAAAATCGGAATCCAATATACAAACAGCACAGTCACTCGGGTAAGTATCGGTATCAGAGTCCGTAGGAATGCAGGGGGTCACAAATGGGAAAGATCAGAGTCCTTAAGCAGTCCGGGTCACAATACACTTTAAAAAACGGTATAGATGATTGAAAAATTCGAAAACACTCGCCCGCCACGACAAAACAACAGCGCAAACGTCGAATGTTGCCATAGTCATTTTTTTTTTGCAATGGATATAGGGCTTTTAGAATGTTTGAACAGTGTACACAACACAAGGTATGTTTTTATTTATATAGCTTATACATTCATTACAGAAAGCCTGTGAGGTTGAAAAACATGCATTTATAAATATATCACTTACTAACATATTTCATTGATTCAGTTCTTACAATAATTTATAAAACTAAAAATAATTACAAAGTAGACTTTACTGCACATTTTACGACCTGTTAGAATAGCTGCAAAATGGTAACACTGAGTTGATAAGGAAATAAATTAATCAATTAAGCTCATAATAATTTGTCTTTCTTTTCCTCGGCCCTTATTAGCTTAGACGATAATTTCGTAAAACGTAGATATTTACTAGAATCATTTTGCTATTAATGACATTTTAAGACGCTTAAATTTTAGTCAAATATGATTTCGCCATTGTTCTTTACATTTTTAACCCCCGTCGTGAAAAGACGGGTGCTATAAGTTTGACGTGTCTGTCTGTGTGTGGCATCATAGCTCGCGAACGGATGAAGCTATTACAATTTAGTTATTTTTTGTATTAAAAGTGACTTATATATGCGAGTGTTCTTAGACATGTTTGATGAAAATCGGTTGTGACGTTTAAAAGTTGTGAGAGGTGAAAGTTGGGAAGAATAGCCGAATATCTACGAGTATACTCGAGAGGGGTCTCAAACGAAAGCGCATCACGTGCACATTACAAAATTAATAATATGTTAAATAAATTATTTGATAAAGGAGTTCAATTAAAAAAAAAACAAGAGAATCAAACAATCACAGGTTTGTTATTAAGAAAAAAGCGGCCAAGTGCGAGTCGGACTCGCCCATGAAGGGTTCCGTAGCAGCAAGTAGGTAAATTGCAGTTTACGATTTATGACGTATAAAAAAAAAAACTACTTGATCGTACGTGATGAACGTGATCTAGTCACGTTCAAACCAATTTTCGGTGGAAGTTTGCATGGTAATTTGCATGAAATTAGGGACACACATTTTACGACTTTGTACGTGTCTTTCGCGCAAACTATTCAGTTTAGAAAAAAATATTTTATAAACCTCAATATCATTTTTAAAGAACTATCCATACCCCACACGTATGGGATTGATGAAAAAAAAATGAGTTTCAGTTCTAAGTATGGGGAACCCCCAAAATTTATTGTTTTTTTTCTATTTTTTTGTGAAAATCTTAATACGGTTCACAGAATACACCTACTTACCAAGTTTCAACAGTACCTATAGTTCTTATAGTTTCGGAAAAATGTGGCTGTGACCTACGGACGGACAGACAAACAGACATGAGCATGACGAATCTATAAGGGTTCCTTTTTTTGCTATTTGGTTACGGAACCCTAAAACGGGTGTACAAAATTGGATAAAGCTCAAAGGTCTAGTAAGGAGCTCCTACAAAATACGCTTTAAAAAAAACAAGACAATCAAACAATCACAGGCTTGTTATAAAGAAAAAAGGGTGTACAAAATTGGGTAAAGCTCAAAGGTCTAGTGAGGAACTTCTACAAAATACGCTTGGTGATTTTCTGTGAAAATTGCTCGTAATTTTCCTTTCTCCATTTGAATTCACAAAGTATAATATATATGTTCCGTCTTCACATATAATATTCTCGGTATCATGCCGTATAATGAGCGTACAAATATCATATGCTTTTGCATCCATGTTCGCGTAATAATCCAATTATGTTCGGGCAAATTACTGTATTTGTACATTCGTGTTTTTGGAATGCCATTTTTGGGAAAAAATCTTTCGATTTACATTAAATCTGAAACGAAAACTGGTATTCATTTATTTTATACATGGATTAATAAGTGGCTAAAGGAAAGCGTGTGTGTGGGGTATCGTAGTAAGATAGATAAAGCCGTATTATAGTTATATCCCTCTTCAATGAAATCACTTGTACTGTTCCACATTATTTAAATAATGTGGAACAGTACAAGTGATTTCATTGAAGATGTGTAGCAAGTTCCACCAAGTGCCATCAATCAACAGTATAAGCAGTTATATCCCTAGGGATGAGGTCCTAGTTTAGTGATATACTTATATTGCTAGATTAAGTTCAGTGTTATAAATATATTACTTGATAAAGCTTAGTGAAATAGAAATCTACCATATATAATTAAATAAAACAATATTATATTGCTTATATCTTTATTTAAAAATGAACTTTATGTATCCTGCAGTTAGTTACAATACATTAACACGTATTAAAGTAATTTCAGTTATAATTAAACAATCATATTTTTGGGTGGTTTAAAAAAAATAACCACGAAGGCTAGCCTTCTAACCTAACCTATCCGAGTCGGGGTACTCTGAGTCGGCGTGTTAACCATAATGACGTTTTTATATTTATTTAACGTTAGACCTATTAATTTTCGATTACGTTTGTCACTTTATACATTATATCAAACGTTTTTAGACCAATAGTAGTTTTATCAGATAACTCAGTTGCTAAATGTTCATTTTGTAAAATAATTAATTATTAAATGTATAATAACCGCGAGGAAGGCGGCGCGCCGCCTGCGCCGCACACTCCGAAAGCTATTTCACTAAATTTAATCTAGTAATCATGGGTACATGATTGGCGACATGGGTATTCGGAGCATGATGTTACCTATATTAAACACACAAAAAGTCATGCCCTCTTTTATTTACTGTATATGTTTACTGTCAAATGAAGAACAGTTCTATCCGTTAGTTGTAATAAGACAACACCTACGAGAAGAGATGAAGTGATTAATAGAATAGGTAATTGTCAAACCTTCAATGACTAAAATCTAAATAAAGGCCAGGAAACTCAGTCCCGAATCCCGATATATAACTAGATGTGTGGACAGATTGTTTTCTAGATGACAGTTCTAATGTCATTGGAAGAGTTGTTTCACAACTGAGCATTGTTCTACAATACGGGACCTTACAGTAATTCTTTTATTCAAGAAATTTCGCATTATTATTATTATTGCGGTGGGTATAACCAAGCTAACCCCCTTTTACCGGGGACACTAATAAATCTACAACTTTGTACAAATATATTGTTTTACACTGGTAGAGAAAAATCGAGTCTCAGCAGCTAATAAATAAATATTATTTCCTTTTAAATTGAAATACTTTGAGCGTGAATTTTTGTTTCGTAACATTTATATCAATATAAGGTAGTTCGGTTGATTTGCGCCCTTATCAAAAATATTGCTTGAACAAGATATTTCCCGCTAGCCTATGTGTTATTCTGATGTATAAGCTATATTATTGTAAAGTTTTATTAAAATCCATTCAGTAGGTTTTACGTGAAAGAGTAACAAACATCCATTCATCCATCTATATTTACAAACTGTCAGGTTTATAATATTAGTAGAATAATTACGAAATAGAAAATGAATAGGCGGAATTTAAAATTGATAAGGCAATTCACTTGATGACAGAATATCGAGTATTTGCCATTTTTAAATTCTCGAACTGAACAACGAAACGAGCCAAGTAAAGAGCCAAACATTGCTAAGATCATTTTCATTATGATCATTCTAGAAAACGCTCTATTCGACGCAAATTTACTGTCCTTTTGCGAAAATGCTCGCGTGCGTTCTGCTCGATATAATGCTACTTATGTTTAAGGTAACATTCGCAAGAATGCTCATTACAAGAGAATGTATACTATACTATACTAATATATTATTAACACCTGAATGAAAGTTTCATGACAGTATAGGAAGCTCCTGTTACGTGTAAGGACAAAATAATAGGGGTTAAAGTATGAAATTGCCGTTTCATTGTAATAGGTACTTCGAATTGACATAGAACCTTCATGGTTTGAGATTTTTGTGTGAAACTTTTTCCACATGGTAGGTACCTATGTAGTTCTTCATTTAAAAATGTGCAACATTCGATTATCGACTTTCAGTTGCTTTTTTTATTCAGCTTAGACAAGAAAGATGGATACTTCGAAAATTCGAGTGATTTTTGAATACGAGTTCCGACGCGGAACTAACGCGGCAGAAACAGCTCGCAATATCAATGTTGCGTTTGGAGAGACACACCGTGCGATTTTGGTTTAAACGCTTTCGTGATGGAAACTTTGATTTGAAGAACGAACCACGAGGAAGGCCGTCCACACAGGTGAATAACAATGAATTGAAAGACATGGTGGAAGCCGATCCGAGCCAAACTACCCAGGAATTAGCTGCATGGTTTAACGTTACCTTACCAACAATATTGACTCATTTGCGTCAAATCAATAAAATAAAAAAATGTGAAAAATGGGTACCTCATGATTTGACTGATCTGCAGTAAGAAATGCGTGTTGAAACTTGAGTTGCCTTGTTGAATCGATACAGAAATGAAGGAATATTGGATCGAATTGTGACATGTGATGAAAAGTGGATTCTTTACGATAACCGTAAGCGAAAAATGCAATGGCTGACCCCAGGTGAAACGCCACAACAGTGTCCTAAAGCAAAGCTTACCAATAAAAAGGTAATGGTAACTGTTTGGTGGTCTCAGCATGGTGTTATTCACTATAGCTTTCTACGATCTGGTCAAGCAATAACGGCAGATGTCTACTGTGCCGAACTCCGAACAATGATAGCAAAACTAGCAGTGAAACAGCCCCGACTCATGAATCGATCTTCACCATTATTGCTCCATAATAACGCGAGACCTCATAAAGCACGAGAAACCGTTTTAACTCTACAGGAACTGCAATTAGAAACTATCCGTCACCCTCCGTATTCGCCAGACCTTGCTCCAACAGACTACCATTTTTTTCGTGATTTGGACAATTTTCTATGTGATAAAAAGTTTTCTTCTCAGGAGGCAGTACAAAATGCTTTCACACAGTTTGTCGAATCTAGATCACCAGAGTTCTATCGCAAAGGCATAAATGACCTTCCTACTAGATCGCAGCAATGTATAGATAATAATGGTAATTATTTTGATTAAATAAATACGTTAAATTAAAAAAAAAAACGAATTTCAATTTGTCAGTACAAATCGGCAATTTCATACTTTAACCCCTAATATTTGCAATAAGTATTTCTTTATACGTAGTTACAAACAATAAATTGCACCATAAATCAGGTTAAGAAATTATAAAATTACAGCGCCAATGTTTCCACAGATTATAAAATGAAAAACAGAAATAATTTCCAATACTGCAAACTTCAACAAAGAAAATAAAACGCAATCAGGCGCCGCCATTGCGATTGAAAGACAATATTCCTTTTATATTTCTTTCTTGTAATGCTGGTTTTGTTTTTAGCTTTGTTCAAGTTCAGTGGAGGAAAAAACGTTTTCAGTTTGCAATTATTGTGAGCTCTTGTTATTTGATTGTGATTTTTCATTTGAAATTGGTATTTACGGTAGCATTCAATATGAGAAATGCAAACGTTGTGTTGTGTATATTCTTCCGGATATTTTTTACTAGCTGTTGCCCGAGGTCCCGCTCGCGTGGATTTGGCGTGGCAAAACATAGCCGGTGTTCTTTCACAAGGTCTAATTTACCCCTAAATCTACCAAATGTCATCAAAATCGGTTCAGTAGTAGGCGTCAAAACGTAACATATAGAAAGACGGACGGACAGATCGACAGATAGAGTTACTTTCGCATTTATAATATTAGTATAGAAATATGGATTCATATTGGAGAGGTTTACATAAAAAAAACTACTGAATCTTAAAATTATCAGCGAGTCAACATAATTATGTTGGCTATCAATCTACCTATGAAATCGAACGGTGGTTAACTACATTTACTTAGGATTATTTTATCCTAACTTATTCCTCGATAACTCCACAATGGTTATACTGAAGTTCTGTAATCGATGGAGCACCATTACCAGACTTTTTAGAACTTCAACTACCCATAACAAATGCAACATAATGTTTTTATAGGATGAACATTTTCAGAAATGAATTATAGGAGTGGAAGTATATTTCCCAAAAACGGTACGTACATCCTGCAACAAAGAGGGCTAGGGCGCAGATGAAGCTAGCAGATCTTCGTGCAACAGGTGTAGATGATTATAACATGGATTAATATGATAAGAACGCAACAGTTTGTTTCTTACACCTTATTTTCAAGTTGAAATTATGTAGAAGAGTTCAAGTTAAAAGAAAAGAAAGGAGAAGGAAAAATCAATAAAATCAAATCATTTATTTGCATAACACAGGTACAGAAAGGATGTAAAAGATACATTTTCATCATATGTATAGGTCCGCCGTATTACAACCTCTTCGAGGTGTGCAAATGTTAGGATATTATTTCGAATATTAGGTAATATGTGGTCTTGTCTATACATGCAACATTATAAGTAAAAAGATACTAAAAGATAGATGGAATGCGTAAAAGATGATATGACAAGGAAAGGAGGGACTGAGAAGATGACAGCTGATATAAAGTATGGAGGAGAATGACAGAAATGGGACAAGGGCAGACAGATAATGATATTTTTCAGTTATAGTAGATTAGTAGCCAACGGTTGTAAGACATCAATTGCAGCCCGAGATATTTAGGCTATATTTATTAGTAGCCAACGGTTGTAAGACATCAATTGCAGCCCGAGATATTTAGGCTATATTTATTAGTAGCCAACGGTTGTAAGACATCAATTGCAGCCCGAGATATTTAGGCTATATTTATTAGTAGCCAACGGTTGTAAGACATCAATTGCAGCCCGAGATATTTAGGCTATATTTATTAGTAGCCAACGGTTGTAAGACATCAATTGCAGCCCGAGATATTTAGGCTATATTTATTTCACACACTCACACCTTCATATTACACACAGAGAGGATTCTCTTTATCTTTCAGAAATAGCTTTCGTCAGAAATTCTATTAGTTAGTTCTTTGTATTTCTATTTTTAATGTTAATTATTTGGTCAGAGTCTGCACATTATGTTGCAGCTTATTCTACTGGGCCATTATAAAGATTATGATATGTAAATCAGTATAATAATGTTTACATGAGTTCGCCTCTAGGCCATATTAAATGAGAGGTGCTGATGCCTGGAATACAGACTATTTTGTCTAGTCCTGGCACAGATGCCCATAAACCAGAGTCGGGGTCAAAGTCATGTAATGCATTTTTATGATAGTTTATGATCTAAGAATAAGATATTAATGAATAAATAAATAAATAAATAAAATAAAAATAAATAAAAATTTATATTTCGAGGGTGCAATTGATGCTTACACCCGAGCTAACTACTCTGCTTAACATCTCGATTGTGAAGTAAGTAGAAAAAACCGGCAACATTAAACATTTTATTACTTAAAATTTATAGTGAAATGAGAACAATTTTCAAATTTTAGGGACAGGTGTTTTTGGGTTGTTATATATATGTTTTTTCATCTCTTAGTTTTTTTTTTAAGAAATTAATTGAGCTTCGCCGTTCAATATTTAAAATTGATGACTATTATACTCATACGAAGACATGGCTGAATAGCGAAGCGACCTCTTTTGTCATTAGGTTGAATGCATGATGTCTTTTGCCAGTATGACGGTTAGATGTACGCGAACTTTTTAAAAGAGTGAAGTGTTTTTTTTAATTACTTACCGCCCTAGGGCTTTTATAGCTACATTATTACCCTAGAGCGCTAATTGGTCACCTACAAGCCCCGTTTGGGGGTAATAAGGACCTACTTACCGAATATGAGAGATGTATGCTAACCAAATCCTTCTAACTTTTCTTAAGGCCCGCCTAAATCAGAGTTTCCTAAAACAATCTAATAAGTGACCCTTACATTCACTAAGGATTTATTTGTTAGAAGTTTTTCACACAAATTGTGTCTATGAAGTCGTTGCTAAGTTTTTCTCACAAAGTTAGACGATTAATGTATTGAAAGGGAGTTTAGGTTGAAGGTTATATTGCGTGTTTCCTACAATCTTCTTTTAATTGCCTTCTTTATTATCTTTATTTATTTTAAACAACTTATAAATTACATTTTCAAATACATACAAGAAAAATCTCCACCGGCATTGGGTACAGGGACCAAACTACCCTTTATTATTATTATTAATCAACTTCTGTCGCGTGTCTTTAGAGGGCTTAACGATCAACTGCTGAAATGGTGTCGTGGTTTCAAATTTGAAAATATAGTTCAGGAGACTAGACGGTTACTTTGAGATCTTGACTTTAGAGTTCAAATCATAATTAGCCATGATGGTCGTTGAGAGATGGAGTAAAGAACTGAGACGACGCGAAATAGTATACCATTTTTTTTACGTGCGGGAAATCCCCACTGATACCCCACCCCTCCGGAGCCGGAGGGGGAGGTTATGTCGGACTCGAACCGACTAAACCGCACGCCGTCTCTGGGTCGTAGTGCTAAGCTGAAGGTGAGGTTGTCATGCGACATGCGAAATAGTATACCATCCTATAACGGATAACTTCGATTTTGAATTTTGATTGTTCGGGTCTAAATGACGCTTTGTAAAACATCTTAATATTATTTACAGCCTCTGTGGCGTGGCTGTAGTGAACGCGACAGCTACGCAGGAAGCGCAGATTTGATTCCCACAATGGCAAAAATTGGTAAGCATAAATATGTCTTTTTGCATTGGTTTTGGTAAAGAGAGCACATAAAGCCGTCGTTTCAGTTGCCATACGAATCTATGCTACGGGTAGTTGGAGCCCTAAAGCCCATTGGGTTGTAGAGGTAAGATGGTACTCGCGTCACGAACCCGCACTAAGGACCGTAGTTCGAATGCGACTGCAATTAACGCTAGTTAGAAGAAGCACAGTTAGTCTGATAAATAAAAACATGGTGTTAGCTTACTCCTAATATAAACGTTGACGTTCCCTTGATTAGCTCCTATCATTTACCTGTAACAGAAAGACAAAACTCATTTAGCCATATATAGTACAGAGTGTTACAGCTATTTCCCTAGGGCGGTAGTGCGATCGCCAGCGGGCTTACCGAGCGTGATAACTATGCCCAAAGTTACGAACACAAGCAGAATTTACTGCCACAATTATGTGGCTATGGATTTATAAGAAGAGCTTTAGATGGTGAATTAAGTATAATCTTCTGATAATGGAACGGAATCTGTTGGTTATATGTTTTTTATTTTAATTCAGATGGGTACACACAGTAAAGGAAAATAGTATACTAAATTAATTATATATTGAAAATAAGCAGAGATGAAAGCCTCAGGGATGTTTTTTTCTTTTACCTGTACTGTGTGCAAAGAATATCGTAAATATTGAAAAAAAATGTATGGAAATTTTGACTCATTACATTATACAACCCTATTTATCCTTTTTTTATTAGCAAGGGCTTTAGCATAAAATGTAATTTCTGCGTGCAATAAAGAATTAAGACAATGTCCATGGTGAATTTAAATCGGTAAAAAAGATCATCCCAGACGGGTTAACTCGTAACCTCGCACCAAGACGAATTTCGAAAATCTAAAATGTATTCAAGTAGCTGAATGCTGGATGCGGGCTGCTCTAGATCGGTCGTTCTGGAAGTCTATAGGAGAGACCGATGTTCAGCAGTGGACTGTTTATGGCAGATATGATGATGATGATGATTCAAGTAGCTCAATCATAGCATTCCCCCTGTAAGGGACTAGTAAGTAACGGGTTGAAATCCCGTCTGGAATGTTCACTTTTCTATTCCTTCACACAATATAAATCGATACGAATGTTTAGTATACTAATTGCTTTACTAGAAATATAATCGGCTGAGTCAACTAAGTGAGCCTGTCCATGAACGATTAAGTGTATACGGCTTCGCTAGGTCAGGACTAAGCCTAAGCTCTCACAATGTCACTGTTCCACCGCCCAGTCTGACATCCGCGTAATGTCAAGGACGAGGTGTGTGTTACTTGTTGGATGTGTGATACAAGACGGGTATAAGAAGGGATTGGAGGGATCGGGGGGATTGAAAGGGATTATCGGTGCCTCCTGTCGTGTCTAGGGAATTATGGGAGCAACTCTGTTAGGAAACTTTACTTTGTTAGTTATTCATAATCTAGGAATGTTATATGTTATGATATTTGAGTATGCTATCTTATTTGATATTACTAACTTTGCCTCACGGTTTCACCCGCCGTAAGCACATGATTTTATGACTTTTTCTTATTGTTTGGGTCGTAAAGGTCTTGGCTGGATCTTAAATAGCATATAGCTTATGACCTTATCTAAGAACTAGATTATCACATTCACAAATTAGTAATTAGTATAGATAAGAGAATATGCAGAAGTTTGAGCAAACGGGGCGAAAAAGTTTATTTGAAAAAAAAAATTGTGATTCAATCGAAATTCGATACAAATAAAGCATATTATTCCAGGAATATTTTCATCTCTCTGGTAGTAGATACAACAAAGACTTTTTTATCACACATAAAATAAAATAAACTTCACGAAGTTATAATATTATTTCAAATAGAAAACTTAATGAAAGCAAGTTCGCTTCGTTAGCTTTCGAAACCACTGAAGAAACATCGAAACAGTACAATAAACAAATTTAAAAACACTCCTCGAAGACATAAAAACAAAACAAAACAAAAATACACAGAACAAAACTGTACTACTACTGCGCGCTGCGTGACATTACGCAGGCGGAAAGATACAAGAAATAAAAAAGTTAGGTCTGCCCCTAGTTGGCAAAGAGCTGCGATGCACCGGGACAAAGCATAATTGCCTGCCCGTACTACTATTTCCGCTCCGAGTAAATCTAATTCCTAAAGTCCTAGAGCTAGTTCTCACTGACAGCGAGTGGCGTGTTAATTACCTAAATAATTTCAATGTGCAATCGGTTTCTAATGATTGGATTCATTTATCAGCCAATATGAAGCTATATGATTACGTAAGTGTATCAGGTACACAAAAATATAACCAAAGTAAGGTTGGCAAAAGGGAGCTATTGAACAGTCATATTCCCCAAATCATACGGTACGAGCTTACTGATATCACAGGGCAACTTTCTATTTTTGAGAGACAGAAAAGCCGAACCAGGAAACGAAAATTAAATAGTCAAAGAGTAATCGAGCAATGGCAAGCGGTTCCTAAAATCTGATTGGCTTCTTAAGGGTCGCATAGTATCTGACAAACAAGATCGACGTAATTTTTGTTTTAATCAGCTCCCTTTTGAAAATATTCACCCTTCGCCACTGAACCGGAGGAATATAATACCTACAATAGGCTAGCTATATTATGTTCAGTTCCGCTATGGAAACCACACCACTATGGTGCTACATGTATTTGTATTTATTGTCATCAACCGATCCAATTCCATCTTATCTTAATATTCCTAAATCGTGACCAGCTCATGCGAAAATATTCTAAAAATATCTCCTAACCTTCAAAAAATAATCGCAGACTGTCATAATAAAAGCAATCCACATAAAACGTGCACTCACATACACCATAAACATTGTTAATGTGTACATTGTTCATTCTATTCAGGAGGAAAGGGCTGTGTTACCCATAAATGCAACCATTTGAAACTTTCATCTCGGCATGTCATAAATCTGAAACGAGTTTGTTTTAAGATTCGCTGTCATGGCGGTGATACAAAGTTTTTTTTTATGATTTTGGTACGAATATTGATGATATATATGATGTGCCATGGAGCAAATCTATTGATCTTTGAACACACGTATAGACAACTGCGGGTTAGTTATAATAGCAACATCAATTTAGTGACAGCCCCTTAGACAAGTGGCACAATCGTTAGAAGAATGGAATAGACTAATAAATGCATGGAAACAACGCATATTTAGACGTTTTTGATGATTATTACAGTCGTAACCTTCTGTTAATCTCATACGTTTTTTCCTGTCGTGAAGTATGTCAATCTCATACATTGACTAGTCTATTCTATTCTAATAAATTGTCACTTATTCCTTGGCCATTCTTTTAATGACATTAGGCAGTTACCAGTACTGAAGAAGCACACAAAACTAGTTGTAGTAATTACATGCTGTCTAAGTACTCCCTTCTTTGGAGCTCGTCAGCGTTACCTTTTTATTTTCACAGTAGTGTAGTAGTAAATGTAATTCAAGAGTTATGGCCTCTCGCCTACATATTCATTACCACGAAATTCCTGAAATATCTTGAGCTGTATTGTTTACTGTTGGATGGAAAGCAGCCCTATTCCTTAGTCGCCGTTTACGACACACACGAGAAGAACCGGGGTGGCGGGAACCAACACGGCAATATGTCTGACACATTTTCTAGCCAAAACCACTGAACAGTTTTCATTAAAATCTGGCTTGGAGATACTCGTAACTAAAAACCTGTTAAAAACAATGATCAATCATGTCAGTGTTTTGTGTAATGTGATTGGTATATGTAAATAAAATAGGTAGCAAAAATATTTATAGACACTTCAAAAAAGTGCTTGTTTAACGGGATTAGGCTCGACCCTAGGCATTATATAAAACATGATAGTTGATTAAATTTCAGTGTCATGACCCCTTTGCGTAGCGGAGATCTGCTGGCGTGATATGTGCAAATATGACCCTCGTTAGTAATTTTATTCCGTGGAAAATTCATAACCAACTTTCGTACTTAATTTACATTTAACAATAGTAAGCGAACTACTACCCGCTATCAGTACGACCTCTGCCCAACAATACTTTCTTGGCCGTTTGCAAAAGTTTCCTTTGTCTATTTGCTGTGCAAAATAAAAACTATATTTTACCGCTGTTCATTTAACTTGTAAAACATATAAATATTGTTTATACTGCTGGCTTGAATAACCAACATTAACGAAGTGTATTATTGTAGTTTATAAGGTTTTGTTTTATCTGTGTATTTCCCTGCTGCAGAGAATATTGTATTTATTTGTGTAGAATTAAAATAGTTAAGGTAAAATGGTAGACACTTTAAGGACAACTCGAATTCACTGTACAAAATTACACATTTTTTTTAAAGAATGGTTGTTACGTCCTTTTTTAAATGTTAAAGCAACATTTAGACATTAACTTTAGTAGATAAAATCTTTAAAACTAACAATTTTTTTTAAATACATTTTTTTTATAAACATGGTCGTAAACCGTCGACAATCACTTAAAACTGATAGAAAATCTAGCCATAAAAATACAGCAATGGTCTACGTAGGTCCACAACTTACATTACAAAATAGTGGTAATCATTTTTAATAAACAAAATTTCAATATTAAAATTTAATTCAATATTTACTCACGACAGTGTTGCGTATTTTGGAACATTTATTACATGTGCCATTAGATATCTTTTAAGTAAATATTCAAGTAAACTAAATAGTTACTTTTCTTACAATAAAGGTTTTTTTCAAAAGTGTCGACTATTAGGTCATTCTCGACCATTGGGTCTTTTACCGTATACTCTTGCAATGATACAATAAATATCTACATTTTTCTAAAGGTGTAAAATCCGAATCCGAAAACCATAGCTGACGAAATGTGGGTGTTAATACACCTCCGCCGTGAACATGTAAGTCACAATAATGTTTGCTACTTTAATACTTACTATAGAAACCCGATACGGGAGACTCGACCTCTGCATCCAATTTACGTGAGTTCAGTGCCCGGTTGAGTCACTCGGAACTAGAGAACTATTAAACAATCAGCAACGAGCACTAATTAAATGCTAACTGACACTAATCAGTTTATTTCTTGACGAGCTAAAATGCGGCTGGATTTTAATGGTAAAAATCCGTTTTAATGAAACTGGGATTGCACGATTTACTTACTTAATGAAATTGTTGAATTGAAACGAGAAAACTCAGTACAGTTTTAAGGCGCCCACTCACTAACAGTTTACCGGACGACGGCCGGACGATATAAATCTGTCCGTTAATCGCAATAACCCACACACTCACAGTTTCGTTAACGATTTTGGACTGACGACTAATACGATCTGACCATGGAGAAGGAAATGATAGCGGAGATGTTGCAAGGCAATCGAGTCGCGAGCCTTTCATATGTCAAAACGACTCAATTGGCCTGTGACGTCACCATCTAGTTCTAGTGAAACGTCCTTGCGTTCGGTTGTCATTTTTGGTCAAAAGTTCAACGATAAAAATAGCTTTAACCTGGTTTAAGAATGAAGTGTGCAGTACAAGGATGCAGTATATAGATAAACAATTTAAACATTTTAAGGGTATAACATTTCATCAGTAAATCCACTAGATTTAAATTTTAATATTTTTGAAAAAAATGTCGTTACAGAACCATCTGGCGTAGAGAAGAAATAAGTAGCCTTGTCTTACATGTATACTAGTTGTAATAATAACTCAATTCATTATATGAAAATTTCATCACAATAATCTCGCCCGAGTTCATTAGCAATTTCAAAAATGTTATTTTATTTATTAAATGGCATATTTAGCTGAAATTGAAAATTAAAGTAAAAATAATTGGGCCATCAGTCGGTATAAGGCCAAATCATTTAGCCCCCTAAATGATTTTGCTATAACCCGAAAGATGGCGCCTTATTTTTTAAAATTATTTACCTAATAATATATTATTCTAGAATTCTGTGTAGCGCTTAGTGGCGAATAGTCAAACTGTATAACAAAAATGACAAGGTCTGTTTCTATTCGGTTTCGCTATGACACACTAGATGGAGACGGGGACGAGGTATAACGTCATGGCCACGGCGTCTCCCTTCCCACCCGCGTTTGGTCACGCGTTTTTCTTAAGAGAAATTTGACTATGGCATCTCCGCTACTTAATCATATTCTGTCCTCCGTGGATCCGACAGTGTGTGGCCGCCGAACGATTCCGGACAGTCCTAGCATCGGCAGGCGATCGTACGGCGGGAGACTGTATTTGTACTCACATCTGCTAGTAGTAGGTAGATCTTTTCAGCATCAGTCAGGTTTTTGTTTTTAATATTTTTTTTAAACATACGTTTTGGCGCCAAAAATCCACCACAGAGCTTTTGTTCCCATTTTATGTACCCTAGTAAACTTGGGAGACGAATGAAATATCAGTCATTGAAATCCGTTCAGTATGACGTATGAAATATCAATCATTGAAATCCGTCCAGTGTTTTGGAAGATATGAGGTTAGAAAAATTATTACAAACAAAACATAACCCTTCTTGGCAGTTGGGTAATAAGTAGTTTTATTTCAATGACTGAGATTCGCGTCAACTTCAGACAATGCTATAATAATATCCTCTTTATATTTTTTCCTTTAGCCCTACAATATCTGTAACAATATTTCAGAGTATTTATTACATTAAACCGAAATAATGCAGTAACCTCACTGCCATCCTTTAGCGTAAGCGTACCAAAGTAAGTAGTTATTAAATATTTACTCCACAATATAAAACACGTAGAAATATTTAAAAACCTACATATAGACTTGTGTACCTACATTTGGGCGGGTCGTTTATCCTTGTTTTCACACAATTTAGTTTTATTACGTAGAAGCGTGTGTCGCCAGCCCTCCCGTGACGTCACAAAGGGCCGGCTCAAAGGAATTCCAGGAGCTCACAAACATACAAGTTGGAGAATGCTACTTATGAACATTGGTTATACAAGTTGTGGGTGTCTAGTAGAACGTTATATTTACTTTGCTGTGTGATTATATTATTTAAACTAAATACTCAACGAAGCCACTACTACCCCTCTAAACAAGTGGCAATTCGCTAGTTCGCGTTTGGTGGAATAGAATCACGAATATATGTAATTTCACGTATATGACACTCGTTAACGCATGTCAAATACGTCAAATCCCATACATTCGTCATTCTATTCCATCAAACGCCGGTTAGCGAATTGCCACTTGTCTAGAGGGGCTGGACATAGGCCTCTCCCAATGTTAGGTATTGTCCTAGTGTTGGTATAGGGCTTTTTCGAAATTTTCTCCGCGTTTTTTTTTTATAAGTCGCCTCTTAAGACACCCTTCGAATGAGATGGGGTGGTGATACTTGTATTCTTTCTCCGTCACCACACGGATAATGAAACTGAAAACAACATTGGGCAAGCCTACCAAAATGATATACCACCGACACGTTAGAAGACGAAGAACTAAATACTAAATACCTAACTGTTTTATATGGCTTCAATGATAGGTACATGACATTGGATGTGATTTGTTTGTTGAATCATTGAACTAAGCCTGTAAAGTTTAGACATATATAAGGTATAATCCTGACTGTACCTATTTAGTAAATAACGTTTCGTAGATAAAAACATTGAAAGTCGCAAGCAACTCGTAACTGAAATAGATGCTGTTCTCTTTTAACTTGTGGGTACATCGTGGGTAAGAAACGGAAGACCTCGTTCTTATAAGAGTATCCTGCCCGTTACTTACAAGGCTTTCACTTCGGAACCCAGGGTCCGCAACTCCCTCTTAAGCGACAACCGTCTGAACTCCCAACCTCGAGAAGAAAGCCTACGCCAATACCGTGTCCGTTGAGCATAGCAGATCGTTATTGGAGTTATCGAGATATTAGCCACGTATAGTTTAGAGTAACAATGCTAAAGTTCTTAATTGGGTTTTAACCAGCACACCTACACAATCAAATGTATCAATTATTGTTTAAATTGAATACATTTTCAGTTCAATAATTCCTCGTTAAATATTACACGAGCTCACGACCGCTGCTGATAAATTGTCACCAGGTAATTAGTGGAGTCAGGCGACTGGAAACTGTTAGGGTCAATTCACACACGAAACGAAGTGAAGCGAAATTTAAGGAAATCTCCAATCAGCGTTCCGTTGACAATTCGCACTCAACCTCGGTTCAGTAATATGTGCGCAAGTTCTTACTTATTTTTTTACTAAGCGTTGCCCTCGGCTCCGCTTGTATGGTATGAATGTTGATTATCGTGACCAAACCTTTCCATCCTCAAGCTCCCTCTCAGCATGGAAGGTCATAAAAACATTTTAGTGAGTTAGGCGTGAAAGCGCAACAGACCGACAGATTTAAATTTCGAACTCCGTCTGAAAGTGTAATATTAATATGGAAGTATAGACGTCAGAAAAAAAAGTAGAGATGCCAGATGAGCGAAATAGGCATTTCCTTATAAGAGTAGAGTGTTATTAATAGTTCAACTTTTATATTTTCGTTTCGATGCGCTTCAACTCTGCGCTTATTTGAATGGACCCTTATCAACTTCGCTGATTAATATCTCGTTAAATAATTCTGACGATGAAATGATTTTCGACTAATTGATGCCGCTGGCGTGGTGTCAGCGTTTATGTCACTTTTAATGATAAACTAGTTAGTAAGCAATTACATAACCTGCTGACCGTGTGAAAACATTGTGATCTAACTATTTTAAGTGACTTTTTTGTCTTTTATTATGTAAGTATACAGTTCATGGTGTTTCGGATAGTATTCAATAACCATGGTTATAGAAAGCATTGGTTCAGGATGCTGTTGAGGCGTCCGCTGTACTGCAGTGCGTCTGGGATGTTCGCAGATGCGCCATACGGATAATTTCATGCCTTGATGCGCTCAAAGGTAGTCTCGTTGCTGTGTAGGGTCAGGGGCGGCACCAACAGCATTCTGGGAGTGTTTGCGGAGAGGAAGGATGGACCTGCCCTTGGTAGATTCATAAAGCTACATGTGGCGTGATGAATCTATCAAGTGTGCACCACACCTGGAGAATGATACACCAACAACAAGAGATGGGCTTTTGTTGTCTGAAATAAAACCCTTTTTTTGTAGTAACAGTTGTTTTGGCATACTTAATAGATAATATTCGATAGAGAAATACTCGTTATTATGAAGAACTAACGTTTTACCAAAAATTGTATTCCTATAAACTGTTATAAAAGAAAAAAATCCACTGTTTTCTTTTTTTCACTGGACAGTTTGGCTCTGCTTGTAAAAAAAAACCAGTACATTTGTAAAAAAGTTGCCGATACTAGGGGAACTTGCGGTATAATAACTTACCTTCCAGGCTAGGAATAGAAATTGACAATAACTCGGTGCTCATTCTAACCCTTGACATATACCATCTCTTTAAAATTATTTCTTAATACCTAACAAAAGCAAAAGTTTTCAATTCAAACAAAGTTGTATACTTTTAAAACAGTACCTTCTGCTCCACTTTTTATTAGCTTAATAAAACGTCAAGAACGCAAGGCCTACTTTATAAGCAACGCAACAGATGGTCACACAGAACAGATGAAAAACGTAACGATTTAATAAGAAAACTGAATGTACAATAATTTATACCAAATAAAGGAATACCACCAAATTTACCGAGCACTGCTGACGTGATACGAATCCAATCGTACTGAAAATAAGGTAGTGTCTTATTGTTTATTATTATCGTAAACTGTACTTTTTACAATAGTATAATTAATTTTTAAAGTTAAAAAAAATTATGACAAATAATTTTAAACACTCCACACTGTGGCGTCACAGTGTGCTGGCGCGTAGTTCAAATATTTGGAGTGCAAGAGAGTATCGCATTTATGTCACTCCACGTTGCGTTTACACATATATATAAAAAATAGTGCTCCACCGACATCGGGTACAGGGACCAAGCTACCGGTGGCTAGGGCTCCAGGGAAAGGAACCTCCTCACGACGCGCGCCGTGTCGAGGAGTACCGCCTTCTGCATCAGGCCCTTGACCCAACTATTATTTGTTGAGAAAAACCTACGTCATTAAGCCGTACTGGTGATGATCTGTTGACTCAGGACACTAAGCTGTTCTTTGTTACAAAATATATCACTGAAATACAAGCCGTGAAAAGCCGTCTTGATTCTCGGTGGAGTAGAATAAAACCATCCCAGCTTTTCCTGTGGGTGTCGTTAAAGGCGACTAAGGGATAGGGAAGGGCGATCTTCATCTAACAGTACCTAAACATACAGGCCAAGACAAAGTGCCCGCTAGACAGCAAATGGGTCACCCCCTGCTACGTGGGACCGAAAATTATAGTTAGCGAAACGTGAGATTTACAAGCGTGAGTTGAGAAAAACCGGGGTAAATGAAGGGGATATCTCACAAATACACAATATTCAGATAGTGAATTTCGAAGCTTTAATACTTCATGTGCAAATAATACTCGTATGGTGTTTTCTGGCGTTTTATCCTGCTAATATTATAAAGGCCAAAGTTTGTAAGTAATGATGGATGAAGGGATATTTGTTACTCTTTCACGTAAAAAATACAGAATGTATTTTAATGAAACTATACAATAATATAGTTTATACGTCTGGATAACACATAGGCTACAATCTATAACGATAACCGATATTATACCCACGCGGGCGGAGCCGCGGGCAAAAGCCAGTACAATAGTATTATAGTGTCGAATTATTATAGTGTCTCAAAACGACATAGTTATCTGCATATTAAGTTTTTTCCCTTTGAATTCCTTTATTACAATATTGTGACGTTTTCAGATAGCCCCTTCGTCGACTCGCGTCATTCTTTTCGTCAGTATACATTTTCAATATTTAAAAGACCATAACCATAAGCAAACTCACTAAATAAATGAAATATTTAATTCATTTTTAGTGCTTACTTTTGCTATTACCAAAGGGCCGACCCCTTTGGTAATGATAAAAAGAGACGAATAAACGTTCTATTTCGTCAACAATATTTTTCAGCCACACTTGATAAAATTGCAAGCCTGTTACCGTCAGCCGGGCAATTTCAGGACTATCCGTCAACCAGGACTAGAATAGCCCTATCCAGCAAGGTTTAATTATACATAGACAGTTGGTGTAACTACCTTCTGGCTTCCGAGGCGCTACAAATGGCGACGATTACAATTTGAAATTAGATTCGCGGTCTAAATTAAGGATCCTGTCCCCTATAATGGTTGTCATTTATGAACTGTGACGCAATCACTGTGACGTAGCGTTTACCTTCAGGTACCTGTTGGTCACTTACACCCAGATGTCCGATTTTGAGATGATATCTGTGTGTTTATGAATTTTAGAGCGCCTCTGTGATGTGGCAATGGTAAACGCGACTGCTACCGCGGGTTCTGTGCCCGACTATTGCAAATATTTGCATGCATGAATATGTTTATTGAGAGCATGAGCGTGCTTTTTGATTGTGGAGGTCAGTTGGCGGTCCCTTCACGGCAATAGTTATATAGTCATAGTTAGACTAGAAAAAGCTCAGAGAATGATGAATGATATGAGTTTTGGAGATGATGAACGCATTCAAGTAGACAACAGCTACTACTACCTACCTACTTCATCATCACTATCATATCAGACGCACATAGTCCACTGTTGAACATAGGCCTCTCCTATAGACTTCCAAAACGACCGATCTAAGGCAGCGCTTCCCGGCGACCTTGATAAGGTCGTCCTTCCACCTGGCGGATGGGCGTCCTACACCACGTTCGCCCGTACGCGGTCACCATTCCAGAACTTTTTTGCTCCATCAGCCATCTGTTCTGCGCGCTATGTGTCCCGCCCACTGCCATTTCAACAAGCTAATCCGCTGGGCTACGTCGGTTACTTTTGTTCTCCTACGGATATCATCATTTCTGACGCGATCACGTAGGGTAATGCCGAGCATAGCCCTCTCCATAATAGCTCGTTTGCAGCCCGTGGCGAGTATAGCAAAACCTTCTTATGAAAACTTACTTCACACGGGAAAAAAAAACTAGTATTCGTCATCGTCTTACTCATAACTTTCTTGTTGGAATAAAAAAACAATCATTTTATTAGGATTATAATCATTCACTTTGTCACAACAATATTTTCATTTGATCAAAACTGGTAGGACACGATGGTATTTCCTTCCAAACTGGAGAAGTAATTCCGCCCTACAGAATACCGCGGTCATAATAACCTCGTGTTGTGTTCCCGGCGGTTAGTAGGGTAGCCAGAGCTCACTGGAGAGTTTATGTACTCTTAGTGGGATGACCTAAGGCTTGTCTTGCTTTATCTTCTACACTGACGGCACAGAAACTCACTGTTCTAATCTAACAGTGTCGGCAGCGCGAGTGATACGCCCCTAGTGTTGCACACGTCCATAGGCCATGGCAAGCACTTTCCATCAGGTAGGGCTGGGTGCTTGTCTGTCACCTAAGTGATATAAAAAAAACAACCCAGTAAACGTCAGCCGACTTCTTTTTTTTTCTTTTTTTTTTAACTAAAACATTTTTTTAACTAAAACATTGACTATACCAGACCAGCAACATTATACCGTCTTCTGTTGCTATCATACAGATGAAACTACAAAAAGGCGGGATATGTCTATACATAAGGGATATGAAGATTCAAATCCGGTCCTCACATTTTACATACACTACTAAACAACTCATCTAATTATTCTATACTCACGCCTGTAAATCTCCGAAGGGGTAGCCAGAGGTGTATTAACACCCACATTTCGCCAACTATGATTTTAGGTCCCACGTAATAGGGGGCGAGCCTAGTGCCGTCTATTAGCCGGCACGTTTATTGTTGGATGGAGAACAGCCTTACCTTAACCCTTAGTCGCATTTTACGACACTCACAAGAAGAGCTGGGGTGGTCCTATTTTATTCCATTGGGAATCAACACGGCAAATCTAATATACGCCTCTAATAATACTAGTCCTTAAAAGTCATTGGTAGAGAGTAGCAACCTAGAAACATATACCTACAGACACAGCGGAAGGCGGAGGATCGTACGAATTGGCGCACATTGGGAGAGGCCTATGTCCAGCAATTGCCTGATTGTGTTGATTAATTTAAAAAATACACGTTATGTTTGAGTTAGCGAATGTCAATATAGTTCTTTAAACTGTCAATGTGTGCATGTTATCGGATGTATGTCTATTGAAATGAAATCGATTTTTAATGGATTCTATTGCCATTTATTTGGTTTTGTTTACTTTTACATTATTTTCAAAGAATCATACAATCAAAGAATCAATTTCGTTTATTCAGTTTAGGCACATAAAGAGCACATATGAACGTCAAAATACAGTCATGTCAAGAAATTACTAATATAATATTAAATTAAGTAAATAAATCATTTGAAAATGATTCTTTCGCTGGTTCGGTAAGTTGGTTCTACTGAGAAGAGACCAGCAAGAAACTCAGTGTACAATTTTATAGTTTCTTTTTTAAAACAATGTTTTTTTTTAATAGATTTATATTGTGCGAGCAAGCAAAAAGATTAGGATGACCATGCATTTTTATCATTGAGGTATTCGTTTACTTTGTAATATCCTTTTTTCATAAAAGACTTTTTACGTCTATTTTAAACTTATTTAGTGGCATGTCAACCAAATCTTGAGGAATTTTATTAAACATTTTAATACTGTTACCTACAAATGAATTACCAACCTTTTGAAGTCTCGTATTATAATTGTGTACGTCAGAGTTTAGATTTTATTAGATTTACCTAAATAGAGAAGATGGTTGAAGCGTACCAGTAGTCTGGGCCCCAGTCATCCACTTAAACATAGTAAACAGCAAAATAGTGACAAAACAGTGAGCTCATTAGTACAAATAGTAACACCAATAATTCATCAAGATTCCGGTACTTTGAGATAACCTACACAACAAACTATATGACAACTACCATTCTTAGTCAAAGCGCGAACATGGCTGATGAAAAGTAGCCGAAACGTCGGTCTGAAAGTAAACAACAAATAAATTGTGATAGACTCCGTTAAAAGTGGTTTTATTACAATGAGCGTTATTCGCGTAAACTTTATAAAAAATATCACGTCTGTTTGTGTCAATTTATACCAAAATAGTAGATCTTTTTTACGCCGCGTTGCAGTGCCACTAACTGTGTCTATATAGTCTGTATTAAGTCTAATCCTGCAACATTGGTATAACATATAAAGCAAGTACAAGTAAGTAACATGGGACTTAAGTTATTCTCCGTCACTGAGACACGGATAATTTTGTTAATTTAAGATAGCGTTATTTTGGTACAATGTCGCCACGTCCCACGGGACCTCGACTGAACGCTAGTTCATAGAGATTGGGTAATTATGGAGAGTAGGGTTCGTTGCAATATTGTGGTATCTAATTCAGCCTGCAGGTATTTTCTGATAGGTCAATTTAACCTGCTTTAAAAGTATTCTACAGCTAGATAATGTTTAGAACGTTTTGTATTTCGAAATGTATGTTTTTTCGTCGATTTACAGGCTACGTTGATAAGCGTCGTAGAAGATAACATGAGTGCTAATTGTCTCATTACCCTGGATGGAAAGATCGTACGAAGTGGAGAACTGGAGACGCAAAAGCCGAAAAGCGGACCTTGGACTCCGAGGTGAGAGCCTCAAATACAATCGGGACTGATGTGAAGATGTTGACTGAATATCATTTGAGATGCTTGATCATGGCGTTTGTAACAGTGCCGAAATATCGGTTACTCAATACAAACAAAAAACATAGTAAATATCCGGACGTGTTACACTATTAATTCTTACTGAGCGTGACTGTTTTGAAATGAATGTTATCACGTTTTTCTCTCTTCAAAAATGACGTGTAAGCGAAAACTGTACTAAGTACCGTACATACTTTTTTCGATGTTGAAAATTTTGCTGAGAATAATTTTTCACTGAGTAATTTCATTACAGTCAGAATTCAAATCACATTCATAACTCACAGTTAAAAAATAATTAAATTGTATTACTCTAAGGCACTTTCTCGCATATAAAAACATGCTAATAGTTCGCAAGAAATTATTTGTTAGTACGGCACATTTTGTTGAGAACAAGAATATTAAAATAACTGTTAATAGCTTTGTAGTTAGAATAGTTGTGCTTTCTAGTTAGTTAAGCTAATTAGAAACACGTAATTACTAAAACCTGCGAGATGTTTGTGCACTGTTAAAAAGCTCGTTTGCAAGCGAGAAATTTCATTCTGTTTCTATTTTTTACTTATATTTTTAAGACTTTTTGTATATTTCTACTGTTGTGCCATTAGAGGTAATTTTAATAGTATGCTCCCCTAAGATTAAGCATTGATTTTATATTTTATTTATTTACATTTCGCTTACTTGGTTAATTCGGTCCCCATAACAGACAAGAGTACTTATTAATGACGTAACGTCAACCTCAATTGCAAGCCAGTATCACTTTCCACTTATGCCAGTCAGTCAGCCGCTCCCATGACATCGTCATGGAGCAACACACCTTTTTATGAACAAATCCTCGTAGCTACTATGCAACATTTCACGCGCAACATGTTGTTCTACAAGTTCGATAACGTTGCACATGTTGTCCGCTGACGAGTAACATGAAACGCGCTTGTTGTTTGTTCGACGATTAATCATACATGGACAGATAATATCGTGCCGCTTTGTTGTGCGTCTTTGTTGTGCAACAATTTTACGCAATAGAACACGCAAAAACTAAGAATTCAGCTACCTAGAGAATATCTTTTTAAATTATTTAAAAATAACTCCACAATTTGACCGTAGGATTTCTTTTATCATAAACAAAAACTAACACGCAACAGCTAGCTCAACAGCACGCACGAATCATATTTTATACCGCCTCTAGGGAATTGTACCCGCCCCGTACGAAAGAAAACTAAATCTTCAAGATTTTGTACGTTATTTGAAAAGGTTGCTGTTATTTTGTACAAGTCGCAAAATAACTTCGAACAATTTCGTCCTAGTATTAGCCCAAAAAAGTTGGCTAAGGGTTCTAGGGTATAAGAAATAAAGAGAATAAATCATTTGGGTTACAAGTTCAGCTATTTTCTTGAGAATAAAAATGTAACTACTTAAGTTAGTTATTTATAGGTCATCATTTTACCAGTCTTTTTCCCAACTCAGTTGAGTTCGGCTTTCTAGTCAAACTTAGATGCGGCTGAACTTCGATTTTTCCGTGAAGCGACTACCATCTGACCTCTACCAATAGCGAAATTTTGTAGTAAAACTAGCTGGACTTTTGAGGGTTCTAATTGCCCGTAACGTAAGTTATTTTATGTATTGTCTTGTAAATCGAATTAGTAACCTCGTTTAGTGTACTATAAACTATTTCATTGCTTTTCAGCAACCATGATTCGTGGGTAATATGTAGTTGTCTCTTATCTTGAACAATAATAGATCGTGCAATGCTCTTGGTATCGATTATATTATACTTATTACGTTTTACAAGCTCACGGTTGAAGGTGCGCATTCGCCCTACATGTTTTAAAGGAGGTAGAACACGACGGTATTCCCGTCCGAGTAGTCCGACTGGGGAAGTACCTCCGCCCTGCAGAATACCGCGGTCATAATAACCTCGTGTTGTGTTCCCGGCGGTTCAGAGCTCACTGAAAAATTTTTGGGAAGTCCAAAGGCTTTGTCTTCTACAATGACGGCACAGAAACTCTCTGTGTTTATAGGGTCGGCAGCGCGAGTGTGACTCCCCTGGTGTTGCACACGTCCATAGGCCATCAAGTGGGCCGTGTGCTTATCTACTACCTCGGTTGTATAAAAAATAGTAGATTGTTCAACAAGGGACTAAAACAAGCCATAATGATACGAGATGTACCCGAGCGAAGCGAGGGTGGCTAATAGTTCGAGTGTCATTATGGTTGTTTAGTCCCACGTTAAACACTCTACTTTTCACTTTGAATGCGAGGAAAACAAACGACGCTCTTTACAAAATTATAATATGTATTTATAATAACAAAATTTCTTAAAAGTTTCTTACGTATTAATCGTTAATATAACCTAAGAAAAGTTCTATTCAAAATGACAATGAAAAGGTAAGTGACGTACACTTTAATTGCTTGCATATTTAGCCAACAGATTCAAACTTGAAAAATAGTTGAAAACTAATTGGAAATGCATAATAAAATTAATTAATCCTTAATACTTACATGATAATTAATTAAATTAATATCATTAATCGTGTTTCACGAAATTAAATGGATTTTTTAGATTTTTCAAATGTCATTTCGAGGTTATTTCTATACACAATTACTAAAAGTTGATAATCCTCCCATTCACAAACACCGTGATTGGCTGTTTAGGAGTTTTTAAAGTAAATTAAAAAAAATACTTTAGTCCCTAGAGATTAATAAGGAACTTTAGTCCCGATATGCAGATACTAAAATAACACTTAAGAGCATGAGAAGTGAAAAAAATGTTTTGCTTCAATCACAAAACTCCTTGATCCCACATTCTTACGAAATCGCAACAAATTCTTCACCACATTATACCTGCATACACCACACCCAGCCATTCCCAAGTTAAATGCCTTCAATACAAAGGGTATTAAAAAACTTAAGTAGGTAATTTAGTTAGTGCCTGACCTGAATTTCAGCGTGGGTGGGCGCTGCGCCAGTTGGGGCAATGTTTTAGCACCTATCTATATCGCGATCTAGGCTACACCTACCAGGGTAGTTTATCTAGCCCGCTCTTCCTGGCTCAATCCGGTAGGAGGCAATTAGGTTTTTATAACCGCAAAGTCCGCATTTGATCACTGCTTTAGATATATACAGATTGCTGGCAAAAAGATGCTTTCTTTTATAGGCAATTTTGGACGTTATATGGTTTTTATTTGCGCAGAGATTCTGAGTGAAACATCTGCTCAATAGTTAGCTAACGTTCCATTTGCAGATATAATAAACATTTAGATGTAGATCGGAAAAGTCGACATTAAAATACGGAACTTGGACTCTTAACTAGTTCCTTACAGCGTGAATACTCTGACCAATATTTTTTTTATACCATCGAGGTGGCTGACTAGCACACGGTCCACCTGATAGAAAGTGGTTACCGTGGCCTATGGACGTGTGCAACACCAGGAGAGTCACACTCGGGCTGCCGACCCTGTAAATACAGAGAGTGTCTGTGCCTTCAGTGTAGAAGACAAAGCAAGAATAGCCTTTGGTCTTCCAACTGACTGCATAAAAACCCTTCAGTGGGCTCTGGCTACCCTACTCACCGGCAGGAACACAACACGAGGTTATTATGGCCGCGGTATTCTGTAGGGCAGAGGTACTTCCCCAGTCGGACTGCTCAATTGGACGGAAATACCGTCGTGTCCTACCTCCTACAACTAAATGTACATAATATATATACACATATATAACTACATGTTACTGCTTATACTGTTGATTGATGGCACTTGGTGGAACTTGCTACACATCTTCAATGAAATCACTTGTACTGTTCCACATTATTTATTGATTTCCTGACCGGTTTCGCCTTACGGCATTATCAAAGGTTGATACATGTTTTTTGGGTAAAAAACATGTATCAACCTTTATATAATGTGGAACAGTACAAGTGATTTCATTGAAGAACTACATGTTACTTTTATCGATCTAAATATATAGGTAAAGTTAGCATAGCTTTACAATTTCATTAACCATTCATTTAACTCATCAACATTACAGCGCCAAATCCCGGTAGCATTCGAAACCGTTTTCGATAATTACTCCACTTAGATTATATCCAATCCAATGAACCAATCGATTGTAGTATGTATTGGTACGTACGGTTCATTCTAGAATGTTTCTCTTGAAAATAAGAGTGGATAAAATACATGTATTATATTTACAGGCGAATTTGTGTTAACCGTTAACAGACAAAATTGTAACAATCCCGGGTAATTGCAGCAGTCACTGAATACACTCCTGTTTGGCTCCGGTGAAGTCACGTCAGAGGTGGTGTCAAGGTGGTGCCCATTTTCAAATCATAAACCGTATAAAAATTAATGAGTACCGACTGCTATCAAACTTGTTTCGATCTTTTCAGCAACAGTCGAGTTTTTTTTATTTTTAATAATTTGTTTTATTTTATCCTTTTTATTATGACATTTATTTATTTATGTAATCGCCTTCTTATTTTCTACATTTTGATACCCTTCTCGATAAGTTTGAGAAAAATATTTTTTGACAACATACATTTTGGCGCTAAAAATCCGACGTTTTGGTTTTTTTTTTTCATTTTGATATACCCATTACCTAAAATACCCTAGTAAGCTAAAATCCGTCAACCCAAATTATACGTACATACATACTCTCGAAAATTGTTACCCTCCTTCTGGCGCAGTCGGGTAAAATTTTATTTTTTTATTATTATTTATTTATTTATTTATTTATTTATTCTTCTTCATCCTAGCATTAATCCCAGTCGCATTCGGAGCTTTCAATACAATTCTCACCAAATTATACTTAAAACCCAAGAGTTGAGAATAGAAACGTGGCTACCAACATTATATTCACATTTAGGCGGGTGCGAAAAGCTAAATTGGTTTATGAAGACCCACATGCTTTGAAACTTCCAAATAGAATCAGTTTTAAATAATAATCCTAGTTCAAAAGTAGTTTCTGACTCGACAGCAAATATCATTTTTATTAAATTAGTGACTGTGGTGATTAGAAATTTTATCAACTTTTCATTATTTTCTATCTTGTCCAATTTCATTCAGATTTATTCAGCAGTTTTGGCGTGATCAAGTAATAACATTGAGGCATACATTCGCAATTTTAAATTTATAATAACAATAGTGCAATATGAGCACAATCTGACTAACTCGTTATACTGTGGTATAGCAAGACCTTTGAAACTAAGTCGCTCAAAACTGTAAGGCAATTCATGCTGATTTACGGATGAGGCTTTTATATCAGAGTTGGGAGGTCAAACGGCAGTCACTGTCATACCAACAAGTAAGCAGACCCGGTACTCAGGAATAATACAATCAGGAACCACACAAAGACTAAAATCATGGAAGTCAATTCCAAACCAACTATATTCAGATACTGTATTTACTCTGTTACGGTTAGTAAATGTTGCCATTAAACTACACTCGTACTCCCAATCTACACCCACAAAGCAATCCTAATCTGATTTATTACACATGTAACACCCTGGAAGTTCTCACAGCGCCCCAAACACTGCGCAACAACGATAAGCTTCATAAATATGTATAGCCTCACTTATTTGGAAGCCTATTGAATAGATTGTTACCGACGAATGAATATGAACCTGCCAGAACGAATGTTTTTCCCGTTATACCTAGAGCTTAATTGGACAAGAAGAATCGTAATAATAAGATATGATATAATAACAATTTCTTGTCAAAAACGAGAAAGCCGTTTTCATAGAGCTTAATTGAATAAGAGGAATGCAAAAAGATGTAATATGAATAAAATTTCTGGTTCAAATGTAGAACGTGTTTTTATTCGAGGTGCTATCAATCTTAAAATGGTGGTTCTTAACTCAGTCAACATAGGCTTCTTCATGGCTCTTTTAGAGCACTCAGTTCTAAAAAGAAGGAAAGACGTGCGCAGGAGCGTTGTTATGCCCTACACCGGGGTTGAGTCGGGGACCGCGTGGTCCCCCCCTTCCCGAGGAGGGCCAGACCGAGAGGGATGGCCCTGGGTCAGCCGGGGTGCGAGGGATACGTCGCATGACAACCTCACCTTCGGCCTAGCACTACGACTCAGAGACGGCGTGCGGTTTAGTCGGTTCGAGTCCGACATAACCTCCCCCTCCGGCTCCGGAGGGGTGGGTATCAGTGGGGATTTCCCGCACGTAAAAAAAAAAAAAAAGGAGCGTTGTTATGAACTAAATTGAAATTGTTTGACGGCCTCATAAGATGCGTTAGCACATCCCCCTTAAAGAACCGGAGGTTGTATGAAAATATAAACGCCTGAATTCAGCAATATTTATTATTTAAAATAGATCCAAATCCGTAAATGCGTTAAGTCCCTATCCCACAATAAATGTTAAAATCCGTTCGATATACGAGGCTATTAACAAAACCGATGCACACACGAGCGTAAAACTTTCAATTTTCCAGCCGCTTCGAGGAAGTCTGCCGACGTGTAGTGTCATTGTGTTCAGGACGTGGCTGGACGTGCGTCGGGAGGCGGGATTGCGTCTCTTATCTAAGTGTAACACACTAGTGAGTTGTTTAAATCGATGAGGAAATATTTTTATACATACTTGTGCAGTCTATCTGAGTTATTGTGTCGTAACGTGGTCAAAATTGTATGTGACAAATCTCTAAACTGCACAACGGTTTTCACTGTCACCACGCTGTCAAATGTGTCATTTCGCACTTGCGTTTCGTTCCATTGGTCATATGGGACGTCCATATGACCATTCCTCGGCCGCATTGAGGACGTCTGTCGACGTATAAGGTGTCATTGTGTGCAGGACGTGGCTGGACGTCGTGTAGAGGGTTTGCGTCTCTTATCTAAGTGTAACACTCTAACGAGTCCTTTAAAGCGATGATAAGGCAATAGTTTTCTTAAAATAAGTAATTACAATAGGATACATAACAGAACGTGGACTGAGCAGCGAAAATGTTTGCCAAAGTTGTAAATCGTCATCGTGTGCTGAACGTCAGGTATTCCTCTTATCTAATTCTAATATATCTTATAAAATAGGCACACAACGTATTTTGATAGAGAAAAGAAAGAAGGAAAACTAAGAATTGGTGACTTAATTGAGTTTAGACATTGAAGTTTGACATGACTTGATGACAATACGGATTTCAAAAGACTATAGGACTGAAATTGTGCCGGAACGAATCACTAGTATTTTTTTAGGTCACGTCAATTTGACTTCACCTCGCCTGATGGTAAACTGAAGGCATAGTCTCAGGAATGTGGGTCACCATTACAGATAATTTATCTTTCTATTTAGCATCTAACCATGGTGACACTTAGCTTGACAGCCTCATCCATATGCTTTTTCACGCCACGTTTAAAAGACGCGGTATTATAGGTAGTTATGCCAGTACCAATATTTGATTATGAATATTAGTAATAACCGTTAGTTACATATCCATTACGACTGCTATATGCTATTAATTTAATTACACTACTATTAATATAATTACTTTGCATACCAATGTCCAACACTCTTATTTAAACCCAAAACTAAAAACAAACAGTACCTATTCAATATTTTCTTTGAAGCCATATTATTTTATTACAGACTAAATAACTCTCCACAGACGGTTTATTGTTGGCCTACGTTTGTACAATAAACAAAGACTAAGTAAATACGCAAGTAAATAGTACAAGACAATTGTTTCACTAGTCTGTTTTATGATAATCCTTGTGCTAGGATCTTTTTTCTAAAGTTACAGTTTATCGTGAAGCTTATTCAGCACGAATTGACAGACACGGGTAGGGAAATACGGACTTCTTTATTAAAGATACATTTATATTTTCAAGTCTACAGTGCTGTTATAAATACATACATATAATCACGCCTTTATCCCCGGAGGGTTGGGCAGAGATGAATTAACACCCACATTTCACCAATCTGTATTCGGTCCCACGTAATAGGGGGTGAGCCTATTGCCATATTCCGGGCACTATTGTTGACTCGAGCCAGGCATCTGAGGCTGAGTCTGGGCTGTACATATCTGTCTAATGTAGAAGTTAATCAGCCCTATCCCTTAGTCGCCTTGTACGACACCACATGGGAAGAGAAGGGGTGGACCAAATTCTACTGTGCCGGGAATAGATTATGATTTATCCATCTACACTATCTCCTGATACAATCTATTTCTTTTTTTTACCACTTTGGTGGCAAACAAGCATACGGTTCACCTGATAGGAAGTGATTACTGTGACCTATGAACGAGTGCAATACCAGAGGTCACACTCGTGCTACCGATCCTGGATGAACCTTCTAGGTATTAGACAACATACACACCCATCACAATCTTCTTCTTCTTCATCATAGTGTTACTCCCAGTCGCATCAGAAGCTTTTTAACTTAGAGTCTGGGGTCCGCTTTTAACAGTCTACCTGCAGATTTATCTAAACTTCGATATTTTCCGTGAAGCGACTGCCATCTGACCTCCACAACCCAAAGGCGATATCGAAGCATTGCAGCTAGACCAGTTGTTGGATTTTTGAGGGCTCCAACTACCCGTACCGACTGCCATAGATCTTTGTATGACAACCAGGACCGACGGCTTAACGAGCTCTCCGAGACATCACCAAGCCAATGCAAATACGATCGAACCCGCACACACTCATCACAATATGGGGAACTTAAAGAACCTTATATTGTAGTCGCTTGGGAAGACCACAGCAATCTATCTGCGCGCCAAAATTCATTCAAGCCATTCATCAGTTCCTGTGTGAAACAGTAATCAACATTTATCCAACCTCACAAACCAGTTATTTACCCCACAATAGCCATAATATAGATAAATATAAAACATTACACACTAAGTATCAATATGAGCACGATACTATTTACCAAACGGATTCCAGCGAACAATTTCCCCCAAACAAATTACACTTTCAGATTCCTCTCTAAACAACACTGAGTCATCTCCCAGACTCGAGGCGACAATAAGGCGATGACCCGAAGCAAGATAAACATAATACGTTCTTATATCCACCGATATGACATAACAAACCGAACGGAAAGCAGATAAAACAAACACTTGTTGACACTTTTCTGTTTACTCATAAGATTTATAGAGTTTTCGTTACATATTAATCGTGTCGAACCAGCAAGCGTAGTAATATGTGTTGACTCGTACGACGTCATTTTCAAACTACTTGGAACCTTTTTCAAAATTTACCGCTTTTAACGGTTGGACTTTTGTTAAGTAGGTATCTGTTGGTTGTTGATATTCGTCATACGGCACCGTAAGAGAACGATATTTATATTAATCTATACTAGTATTATAAAGCTGAAGAGTTTCTTTATTTAGTTGGTTGAACGGTGTCAAATATTGGCAATAGAATCAGTTAACATTAGATTTGGCTGTATGGCTTTGTGCCTTTGCTTACAACAAAAAAGACACCTTTGCCGCCTTCTTGCTGTTTTTTTTTCAGCGAGTTGTCAATGTTGTCATATCGCGTCTTTGTGTGTGAAAACCGTCTTATAGTCTTTAATTAGAAATACCAAGTAAGTTGCTGTTTGAGTGTTAAGAATTGAAAATTCTTATTGTTTTAAATAGTCCGTTTAACAAGGAAGGTTATAGGTTAACGGGTACTTATAACCTAATTCCCGCCGGCTTCTGTTTGCAGAGATAGTACCTACAGAGGTTTAAATTTATACTCTACGTACATTTGTATAGTGAAGACGGCAAGAGCAGACGTAGACGTAATAAGATCGAAGTCAAACGAAATTGCACCGGTTTCCATTTTAAAATTTGTCATCCTTTCCCACTGAGAAGTAAACCATAGCAATATACGTGTTGCTTGTATATTCCCCTCTCGAAATTGTAACAAATATCTTTAATAAAAAGTAATCTATCGTTACGACACAGGAAAGTTACCGGAAGAATTGGAAAGTATCCGCGACGAGTGGATCTGGTCTCAAAGGATATCTGATAATAATAACGTTATTTCGAAACTCATCTAATGGCTTAGTAAACTGATATATAGACAGCCATATTGTACTTCTGTTTTATTAATAAATAAATATTGCAGAACATTATTTTACCTTTATATGGTTGCCTAATAGTTTGAAAATCAAATATAGGTATATCAATGATTCTGTGATATGGCTAAATTCGGAACTAGGGTTATCACTTTCAATGTATGTATGTAACCCAACTGTTGTCTAAAAGATCGATACAAGTTTGATTGCAGGTACCCATTTGCCAATCATAAATCAAAGGAAAATTAATGAGTACATACATACATACACGCATAACAATTACCCTCGCTAGGGCAGAAGGGTAAAAAAAAATTAAGCACGATTTGACAATAGGTACTGAAGGAACGGTGGCAACATTCTACAGTTCACAGAAATGTTGGTTTTACTATAAATATATTTTTATTTCGTTTCTTTTATAATTTACTACTCATAACTAAAGTTAACCATTAACTATATACAATTGATTAAATAGTGCGCATAATTTTCTGCGGTAAATCTCTTGTATTCTCCTATTCAGAGTTTAGAACTTGGTAATATTTGGAATGAATTTTGTTTTATTATATTAGAGTGACGATGTTGTACAACACCGTCGTTATTTTGCTGTTAAAACAAGAAATATTTTGAACAAATAACTCTCCAAGGATTTTGTACTGTTTGATTTATAGGTACACGTCTTTTCGTCGTTTCGTGGAGGAAGAAACATTTCGACTCTAAATGACAGGCAGTTCAATGCTCTTGGTAGATCCACAGAATATATTAAATCAAGAAAAAGGATAGCGTGCACACGCTTTCGTTGTATGGAAGACCCCTTAAATATATATTTTTTTGTATTTGTTGTTATACCAGACATATCATATCTGTGAATTTCAACAGCCTAACTATCACAGTTCATGAGATTCAGCTTATCGACAGACAGATTTATAGACGGATAGTGGAGTCTTGATAAAATAATTCCGTTTTTAATCTTGGAATGAGGAACTCTAAAAAGCATAAAGTACAATCAGTGCAAAATCGTACGTATCGACGATGTTTTAAAGGACACACGGTTGCAGGATTACATACAAGTTTATATGGAAAGGTGTAACCGTATCTTATTTGTCGACTGTACATACGTCTTTTTATTTCACTCGCGACATTGCCCGCCGCGATTACATGTTCAACGCAAAGGATGAAACCTATCTGCTGCACACAAAAACGCAAGTAGGAACCTATTGTTCGAATTTAAAAGCTAAATCTAGGAGAACTGTGTCTAGTCTCTTTTTTATTACTTGCTAGTTTAGCAGGAGCGAGGCTATATTCATGTTTATAGTTCAAGTTATTCCACATAAAAACACGTTTCTTGAATAAATGGCAGCTTGTGATTATAAAGTTTTTAGTTACATTTTACGTTAATAACTAGTTATAAAATTAAATGAGGAAATATGCATACGGTGTACGTTCGCTAAGGAAATGCAAGAAACCGTGTTACTGTTTATAAGAAGAGCGTTCATTTTTAAATTTCATTTGAATTACTCACGAGAGATATAAAAATGTTTTTAAGGGGAAGTAAGGCAGAATTGTATTTTCCTGGAGAAGTATTTGCTCTGTATTCAATAGCAAATCACGGCTGATGAGTTGGTGACGGCAACGGCTTAGTTATTATTTGTTTTGGTGGTAAGGACTCGAAAGCTGCATGGATTATACAGAAAAGATAAGAGCCATAAGTTGTAAGGCATAATCGACGCAATCGCAGAACAAAATCCCATCAATGCGTACGATTTTACTGAGATCACATTCGCTTACGCCTTTATACCTCTTGCCTATTCTGTATAATTCACACCTAGGAGAGACGGGTCGGTTGGTTGCCACCATAGGCCACCAATGCCAGTTGGTTAGAGTCCCAGAGATTTCATATCCAGGGGCCCGGTTCCCTGGTACTGGCATCAAAGGTACTAGTGCCGTGCGGATTTGTTCCATTCGAGATTGGTGCTTCGGTGAGATATAGGATCAAGTGTACCGACATTAAAAAAAATAGCGTTGCTAAAGTTCGTGTGGAGAAGCTGACAGTCACAACAGCATCATTAACCAATTGCTGTTAATTGTATGTATTCTTTGTATGAACAATGTTTTAAAATAAAATGAAAAATCAAAGTATTAAGAATATTCTATCCACCTAACTAGCCTGTATTTTATGACGAAACTCGGCTTGACAGAGTGTCTATACAATCTGTCACTCAGACCTGTGATTCAGAATTAGTACCATTCTAGAAAACGGGCCTGAGTACTCGTATTATAAGTCCTGAGTAATTATACTAAGTATTTAAACGCAAGACGAAAAAGTATTTTAGGTCAGCAATATGTAGTATCTACCTGCTTTAAAATTCATAAGCCATTACTCTAGTAATTCGCTCAGAGGCAAGAGAAACTCAGGGAATATTTTAGAAAGCTAAAAATCTCTTGAGGCACTAGTACTTCCTTCTATTTGATTAGTTTATTACCCGACTGCCAAGTAGGGTTATGTTTTTCGCGCGTATCTAGTATGAATGTATATTTGAAATATTGTTTATTACATCATATCTTTTGAACCACCGTACGGATTTAAATTATTCATATCTCAAATGAAAGGAATTTATTGCCCAAGTGTTCTTGGGTACATAAAATATGAACAAAACCTATATGTTGGTTTTTTGACGCCAAAATGTATGTGGTAAAAAAAACACTCAAATTTGTCAAGTGGGGTATCAAAATGAAGGAAATTAGAAGACGATTATAAAAATATATATGTCATAACTGAAAAGTATTAAATAAAATAAATTATTCAAAATAAAAACCCGACTGATTCTGAAAAGATCGAAACAAGCTTTAAAGCAGGCGGTACCCATTTGCAAATCTCAAAGCAGATGAAAATTAATGGGTACCGCCTGCTTTAAAGTTTGTTTCGATCTTTTCAGCATCAGTCGGGTTTTTTAATTAATTGAAACGTTTTTAGGTACTAGTTGTATTAATTCTACAGTAAAATCTTACAGTGGGTGGATGAAAGTCTTTTATACTACTTAAGTAGCAGACAAGCACACAACTCTCTTGAACGAAAGAAGTTACCGTGGCCTAGGGACGTGTGCAACACCATGGGTGTCACCAGAGAAATATATCAAGATAGAACGGTCATGTAAGCGGGAAACACGTGACAACTTTTTAGACAAAACGCTTACTCGGTACTGTTACGACTAGCTTATAATAACATCGTTAAAATACCATGAATATGCCATATTTTATATATACCATACTATTTTCAATTGTACAATAAAAATGGAGAAGTAAATTTGAAAAATAAAAAGGTATTTCTTATCTTTCGTGAGTATTTTTTCACTGTGAAAAAACCGCCACGCGCGATATACAGAACACTGCTTCTAGCCGTTCTATCCTAATATATTTCTGGTAGGCGTCACAATCGTGCTGTGAACTAATATATAGGAACCTACTAATGCCCTTCTTACAGAACCCCATATTGTAGTCGCATGGGAAAACCACAGCAGGAAGATCATTATCATTACACTACTTAAACATTTATTACTCAATCACATCAATATCGAGCGAGATAAAATTCAACACAGAGATCAATGTTCAAATATGATTGAAAAATCATTCATTGGTTCCGATAGTTCGTAAGAATATTGGTAGACACTCTATTGTTGCCTCAAAGACATATAGAAGGAGAAATTTCAATTGGTTCGGACGAGGTCTGGTAGCTTAATGGTCAAAGCATTGCCCTTGTAAGGCAAAGATCGCAGGCTTAAAATCCGCCTAGACCGATTCAAGCGTTTTCTATTTTAATCAACAGAGATAGATTTATGTATAATATACTGCTTCCGGGCTGTTTGGCCGTGGTCTATGTGAAACTTGCGTTCCAGACGTTTCGTCGATCACTGCGGTCGACATCTTCAGTGGCGCAGGTCCGGGCGACGACGAGTTCGGAGACCTTGCCTCGTCGGCGGCTGAGTTATAGAGATAGATTTATAATTAAGAATAGTCCATGCACAATTCTTTCATCCCAGGAGTATAAATTCATGTAAGTATGTAAAACGTAAGAACAGGTTACGTATTCTACATGCAAAAGCTAGTGTGGTAATAAATTACGCAGTACCTAATACAAAAACAGTAGCTAAGTATTCTCAAAATATTACCTGTTACCAATAAATACCAGGATACGATTGTCGAACTGCATCATTAATAATATGAGATATTATTACATTATAGACTTAAGTAATGGTTGGAAAATAGTTCAAACCGCGTCGGCCTTGCTCCGATTTCGCTGTAAATTATTTAGTAGTACCTACCTACAATAAATTTGTACCTATAATTTGCATAGTTACAGTTCGAAAAAAATAAGTACAAGCTGTTTAGCTGGAGCGTTAAGAGAGTATATTAGTAAAGTAAAAATTAAAGTCAAAAATCATTAATTCTGCATAGGCTATTAAATCGGCACTTTTAAAACGTCAATATAAAAGAAATATTAAGGGCCAGTTTAGCAAATGGACCACCGCACCGGTTTGAGACGCGGCCCCGACCTGAGAAGACTCCAGCAAGAAATACAGCGGACATTTTTTTTAGTAATTTCGGTTGCTAATATTCTGTGTGGTGCTGGGTGTATGCTATCAACAAAGACGATTGGTTATACATGATAAAGAATAAACTGAATTATGCTATAACTATGGAAAAATACGCAGACGATATCACTGCGAGAAAAGGAAAACTCAAAATAAAACCCTGTACCAATCCGTGTGGCCAGCGCGGAAAGAATAGGCCACCTAGCTAGAGCTCCTAACCTAGAGGCCTATATCCAGGAGTGGACTCCGATAGGCGGAGTTTATCTTATATTGTACCTCGATAATTCTATGAAGCATGCAGTGTGCTAAAGAATCGATGGTATCACGAGGCGCAGTGCGGCGAACGTGACTGGACGTTAGACCAAACTTATACGGTCAAACTTTGTAGGGATACGTCACTACACGTCGCTAAAGTCTTATTAACTAGAAATTCCTACGTCCTGAGACGTGCAGAAATGGAAGAATTAAAGTCGTTTGTATTTCACAGAGGAATTTGTGCTAGTTAATAGAATATGAAGAAGGGGTTAATATTTTACATTCATAACTATTAGCTATCCAATCAGGATTTGACTTCATCAGTTTTCTATTTATCCATGTCATGGAGATCTATCAGAAATCCACAACCCATATACGAGAATAGGGTCATTTTAAATCAGGCTGAATGCCACCATTGTAACATGCTACGTGTCCATAATGGTAACCCTCCTACCTGAGACTTTGCCTTCAGCTTACCATCAGGCGAGGTGAAGTCACATTCACGGGTCCTATATAAAAAAGGCAGAAGTATTATCTAATTGAGTATTTGACGACTAGTTAAATTAGTTATTTTTTACTAAACGTCAAAACGGTAACTTTTAAGGAAAAATTTATGTTTTTTTTTGTGACGTCATAATATTTAATAGTCAAATCATTTACTATTATAGGTTGAGAAATAAAAGATCAGTTATTTTTTTTTAAACCCAATTGAATATCAACTTATCCCGTTGTTACCATAAAGCTTCAAATAGGAAGCAACAAAGTCTTATCGGATGAGATTTAATTCAGTACGTACACTATTTTCAGACTTGACTTAAATGGAATAAGTTTCATAATTATTTAATTAACACATATAAAGTGCATGAGTCATTTTCTGCCTAATCTGAATTGATTCTGCAATATACATAGATTACAAAAGGAGGGTTTTAAAACATCTATATTATTTATTATGTTACTTAATATAGTACTTAATGTAACAAAATTTATTAATTTTTGAATATTTTAATAATTACTTCTAGTTTTAAATGTAGTTATATTTTGTGTACACAGGTTATTATGAAGAAACACACTCAAAACTACCTCAAGTAAACATTAAATATATCAAGTAAAAGTTACTGCCTTAACATAAATTAATTAAATAAAATCTTAATAAGAAATTCATACCGTCCCACACTCGGTTATTTACTTGAGCAACTTTGTTCGAGACATGTACTGTGATACAATGTCAACTTTCAACTCCCCACATCGTAATTTGAACAAAGTTGTGAATATTTCACTTTAATTCACCTCAGAAGCTGAACACGCATCTTATATACCTTTAAGGTCTTTCTAGATCAGGCGGCAATACTCGAGTAGTTTTGAAGTGGTGGAAACTTATTCCATTTAGACAGAGCTGAAAATAATAATGCAATAACGACCTACAGCAATGCCAATTTCTGCCAACTTACTCTGTGAAGGAAAGCCGTATTAGTTATACTACGGTCGTTCTATAAGAGATAAGAGTTTTTTCACCGACATTTTTGAAAAATTTCGCCCTACATCATTGCGCTACAGTCTTACCATACTACTGCATACTATTTTCAGGTCCGTATCCCTAAGTCTCAATTTATAACTAGAACTGAGGACACATTGTATTCTAGAACAATCTTTCCAACTACCCGTAACGGCTGCCATAGATGTCTGTATGGCAACCGGGACAGACGGCTTAACGTGCTCTCCGAGGCACGACCAGACCATTGCAAATACCCATATTCATGCATACTAATACAAGAACCCGCGCCTCCTACGCAGCGGCCGCGTTCACTACCGCTACGCCACGGACGCTGTCTTGTATTCTAGAACAATGTTTGCGCGATATTCTGATCGTCAATCGTCTAAATCGAGTATCATTCCTGAACAATACTCAGTTGTAAATCAGCCCTCACAATGACATTAGAACTGCCATCTGCTGTTGTTTATGCGCCATACGAGACTCAACTCATATTTTAATTCAGGCGAATTGTGTTTAAGAGTAATTTAAAATAAGTTCAATGCGTAAGTAACTATTTGCCGCTTATGAAATGACACCTATGTTTGAATGACTTTCTAGAGGGCGGGCGTCAGTCGTGCCTTAATAAATTATGTTTGATATTTAATTAACTCATAAAACTGCTCGAGCAGTTTTATGCCTGGTCTGAATTAACCCTTAGAGTTACGGAAAGTGTACTCATCTGTCTTGTAATTTGTTTGAGAACCGGGTACCTTGTGAATACTTAAAAGAACTTGGTAATACTTTGACGGTATTACTTTATTGTATAACTGAGATTAAATTTCAAAGGCTGGTATTACGGGTGAATGACACGATGGGTATAACGGGCCAAGTTTCTCACAGATATTATGTAGGTAATGTCACAGTAGGTAATCAAAGTACAATTTATTAATAAAAAAAAGACGGGTTGCACTCTGGGAGTGCCCGCAGAAGTGAAAACATTTTCTTTCTTTCTTTCTTCGTTATATACATAGAAAAAGATAAAAAGAATATACCATACCATACCTATAATATAGGGCCAATCATAGAACCTATCACTAATTTTCTGCTAATTTTCTGTTAGAAGAAATTAATAAATTACAAAAAGAAAAAATAATCACAAAAAGTAATAAATTACAAAAAGAAAAAATAATCACAAAAAGTAATAAATTACAAAAAGAAAAAATAATCACAAAAAGTAATAAATTACAAAAAGAAAAAATAATCACAAATAGTAATAAATTACAAGAAGAAAAAATAATTACAAAAAGTGTCAGAAGACCAGGTTTGAACCCGGTACTATCTGAAACCATAAGCACTTAAAGTCGACTACCATGCTATTTATCGTATCTTGCAAAATAGACAGCCTATAGCTTATGTTGTATGACGTCAGTCGTCGGTTACGGTCCAAAGGTCAAGCGATCCTGACGCGAGTTTAACACTTTTCAACCATTCAACGCCGCTAAAGAAGTTTTCACTTCAAAAATACTGTGTTGGTTCCCGGTGGAGCAGAATAAGGCCATTTCTTCCCGTGGGTGTCGTGGAAGGTGACTAAAGGACAGGGCTGTTCTCCACCCAACAATAAATATACAACATATGATTTAGTATAAGCTTGACGGTTAGAGCTTCGCCATCTTTTTTTGGACCGAAAATCATGACAGCCTCCGTGGCGTGGTGGTAGTGAACGCGGCGGAGACAGCAGAGCGGGCGCGGCGCGATGAGCGAGAAAGGCTCGCTGACATCGCTGCACGCCCCCGAATGCGTCCCCCCCTTCCCGAGGAGGGTCAGACCGAGAGGGATGGCCCTGGGTCAGCCGGGGTGCGAGGGATGTGTCGCATGACAACCTCACCTTCGGCCTAGCACTACGACCCTGAGACGGCGTGCGGTTTAGTTGGTTCGAGTCCGACATAACCTTCCCCTCCGGCTCCGGAGGGGTGGGTATCCGCGGGGATTTCCCGCACGTAAAAAAAAAACAGGTAGTGAACGCGGCCGCTACGCAGGAGGCGCGGGTTCGATTCCCGCTCACTGCAAATATTTGTATGCATGAATATGGGAATTTGCATTGGTCTGGGTGCTTCTATGTATAATATGAATGCATTTCCAAAAAAAATGTATTTAAGTATGTTTATCCGCATTCTAGATTTCATAACACAAGCTAATTAAGCTATGATTACCATGAATCTAGATAGCGTTGTGTGAAATGTTGTGGAATATTTATTTATTATTAGTCGTAAGTATAATAGACGACTCCGTGACGTAGTGGTAGTGAACGCGGCCGCTGTGCAGGAGGCGCGGGTTCGACCTCGCTCATGTATGTATGAATATGGGTACTTGAATTGGTCTGAACGTGCCTCGGAGAGCACGTTAAGCCGTCGGTCACGGTTGCTATATGAACATCTATGGCAGACGTTACGGATAGTTGGAGCCATCAAAAATGCAACAACCGGTCTCACTGCAATGCTTCGATATCGCCTTTGGGTTGTGGAGGAAAAAATCGAAGCTTAGTCAAAACCGCAGTAAGAAGAGCTTCGGATGCAACTAGAAATAACGCTAGGAGAAAGAAGATACTATACGTAAAAGTGTGCATAAAAGGGCACGTTGACAGTTTCAGGCAACAGCTTAAAATGCGTAAATAAGGGATACCATAGCATTGGTACCAGTGCATCCAAGGCTTTGGTTTTTACAGGAGTGACTATCATCTGCCTCCCCCAATCTCTAAACCAAATCCTGCACTAGAGGCTCGCCTAATCAGCAGTTATTACTACATATGAATTGGCCCATAAAAAATACATACGTCATTAATATTCATACTCACAAACCAAGTGATAAACTACCATTTGTATAAAGTCATGACGTCACCGAAGACACTGACGTCAGCTCCCAAGTCACATGAAGGTTTTATGAGTGTCACTCACGAACGCAATGTGCTCCATATTAGAGCGCTGGGTGACAGCGTATCACCAATCACAGTGGCCATTCGTTTTATGTAGGGCCCGACCTTGGGCACGAGATTGAGCGCTGTCGCGATCAGATAAGACCAAGGTTCTGGAGAATTGATTGGAGATGTGTGTAATAATGTATGTGCATTTATCCTGGCCGCAGGAGCGAACGAATTCTAGGGACAATTTTGTACGGTGTAGAACATTCCTTCAAGAACCAATCGGTTCGGTGACCCTTTCCTTTGTCGCACCATTAAGACCTGGAATTCCTTGCCAGCTCACGTGGTTCCGTCTTCCTACAGTCCCGGGTCCTTTAAGCGGGGCGTGAAAAAGCATCTGATGAGGCCGTCAAGCTGAGTGCCACCATTGTTAACATGGCACGTGTATATAATGGTGGCCCTCTTTTCTGAGACTTTGCCTTCAGCTTACCATCAGGCGAGTTAAAGTCAAACTGACGTGTCCTATATAAAAATAAAAAAAGACTGCGAGAAGGCAAACGGAGGGTGGGACAACCCCTTGCCAAATGGTCTGACGCCGTAAGAAAGGTGGTTGGGATAGACTGGATGCGGATGGCGGAGGATTGAGAGAGGCCTATGTCCAGCAGTGGCCTGCAATAGGCTAATTAATTGATTTATCATGAGATAGAATCGTAATCCTGCTATCATTATGAAGGTGAGAGTTTGTTAAGATGTTTGTAACTTAATCACGATCAAACGGTGGTACGGATATGGCTGAAATTTGATACAAGAATAGATAGTTTGGGACACAAAGAGCGCAGCACATATGGCCGATGGAGCAAAAACGTTCTGGAATGGCGACCGCGTACAGGCAAACGTAGTGTAGAACGCCCAACGGGCAGGTGGCAGGACGACCTCATCAAGGTCGTCGGGATGCGAGCTGCTTTAGATCGGTCGTTCTGGATGTCTATAGGAGAGGCCTATGTTCAACAGTGGAGTATGTGCGAGTGATGAAATAGTTTGGAAATTTTGTCCGGAATGGGTTCCTGTGAATAAGTTTGTTTATTTGACACTCAACCACGAATAGGTTTAGCTTTTATCCATCCTTATATTTTAAATGCGAAAGTGACTCTGTCTGTCACGCCCAAACCATAGAACCGATCTTGTTGAATTTTGATACGCAGGTAGATTAGAGCTTCAGAAAGGACATAGACTTTATTTGGTTGCCATAACCGACATCCACGCGGTTCCCGCGGGTAACAGCTAGTTTTTAAATAAAAGCAAAATCAAATCCTCACATCGTCGCCTGCGCCAAAGCCAAAGAAGTGTTACGTCCACTTGTAGAGAACTACAAAAGACATGGGATTCATTTTACTCCGGGAAATTGTTCCTAGAAATCGTAGAAACTAATTGCGCTAAGTTCGACAGAAGAAAAATATTATGAATGTGTATTTCCTCCCACATTAGAATGGTTCACGTAAACTCGAAAATATTGCTACGCCCGGCGCTTGGCCACTTCAATATATGGCCAAATTTCCATAGGAGTGAGCGAGACGGCACTATAGGAAGAGACAGCATGCCTTGACGTCACTGTTCTAGAAGGAATCGAATGAATAGAACGAGACGTCAGGCTAGAAAGAGACACAAGACCCAATAGAACCTTCCAGAAAGTTCCTGTCTTTTTCAGAACGTTCCTGTATTTTCTCGATCGTTCGCTACTCGGCCGCGCCCGATATGAAAGGCGAGCTAACAGCCTCCGCTCAAGTTAGTCTACGACTAGTATTCGTAGCGATCAAAGCGATAAAGTGTGCGAAGCGATACAGTGCGATTTATACAAGTGACTGTGTATTGTGTAAGGAAGAGTTTTGAATTTCTACGCGCTTTGCTGTAATTTAAGTGCAGCTGAATAAAATCTGTCTTCAACGGTTTTGCTCGCATTTTCTATTTAAACCGACCCCCACGCTCGTAACAATATTATATCAACAGCAAGTAATTATGCATTCCAGAATCGTAATGTCTTTACGACCCATCTACATTTTATGTCCTAATTCAGTTCGTAAACGAAAGTGATAAAACTCAATGTCCATTGAAGAACAAAAATACTTGTATTCTTACCTTACTCGTAATACTGATATTCTAGAATAATGTGTACTTATTATATTACCTAACTATTCAATTTTTTACATTATATTATGTACTTCTCTTTAAAGCTCCTATTCCAGATCAATACTGAGTACTAACAGGTTTGACAGATTGACAATCTGTCCTCAGATCTAGTGTTTTTTTTTAAAGAATATTATCAACAGAAATTATACAAATTACTAATATTCCCTCTAACCAATCCAACAAAGCTAAATTGCTTGTGCTAGGAGTGGGTTTACGTCGGTTGTGTAATGGCCAGGATTCGAACCCGGGACCTCTCGATCGTAAGGTCGACTCCTTATCCACTAAGCTACCGACGCTTTAACTAGTAAGCGAGTTTCAAGACTGAGTATACTTGAATATCGGTCTCAGTTCAAGAATTTAAACTTAGAACGCCATGTCCACTAGGGGAGTGAAAAATTTCCCACGTATCACGTAGGGGTAATCACCGGCCATGCGAGCTTTGGAGTCCGAGTTTAACGTATTATCGTTGGTGTGTTGGTTTTTTCGGGAGTGTTTGCTATTGGACGTCCCAACCACGAGAGTTTTATATGTAACAGGCGTACCCCTAGCACGAACAACTAAAAAATTAAAATCAAAACTCTTATGACAAACATTACGGACAAGCCCAAAAAAACGTTTTATTACGATACAGATCTTGTATGGATACCTATATCATAAAATAACTTTTTAATCATAACGATACATCTATACAACCTCCATCTGGACAGAATCTCTACTTTAAAAAAGAATTCGCCTAGTTGCAAGAAAAAAAAAAGAAATACGCATGCGCAATCGATGTTTGCGTCTTGGCGCCAAAATTTTACATTTAAATTAAACAAAGTTTGGTTTTGTTTGTAAAATAAATTAGTTTATGTATTATAGTATGATAGTGGATAAAGTAGTGTATAGTTTTTTTTTTACGATCGCGGATTCGAGTCCCGCCTGAGCGATTCACTTTTCCTATCTTAATCGATTTGAAAAGTTAGCATAGTAAATAATGCTTCAAAATTTCATTCAAGAAATTAGTAATAATGCATGTTACTCATATTTCTTAATTATCATAACTAAATAATTCGACTTTGATAACAGAATAATGCATGAGTTATCTCCGCACCAACGAAAATTTAATTATCAAGCGTCTATTTACACTGTACGACAATCGATTGTTTCATCTTAATATATATAAATCTCGTGTCACAATGTTTATCCTCAATGGACTCCTAAACCACTTAACCGATTATAATAAAATTCGCACACCATGTGCAGTTCGATCCAACTTGAGAGATAGGATAGTTTAAATCTCAAATTATAGTCCGATTCGCGATAACCGACATCCACGCGGGCGGAGCCGCGGGCGACAGCTAGTTAACTATAAATATCACAATCGCTGTTAGTTTGATATGGGTCGCGAAAACATGACGAGGGTTGATTATCTAACTGTATTTCACTCAGTAGGTATGTCTGCTGAATTATTGGATCCAACTAATATTTTATATGTGAAAGTTTGTGAAGATGTTTTAGATGTTTGTTAATCAATCATTATGTCTTAAATTTGGTATAGGGATAGACTAGAAAAACTTATAGGCTACTTTATATGCTGGAAATAGGGATTAAAAATTTGACACAGGTAGACCCGCGGCCATTAGTTAGTGTTTAATAATAAAATAAAGTCTATTTTACGCGTCAGTTTCTTCGCTACCTTATAAACGGGCTTAAATATGGATTTTATTGTCATTTAGATATTTTTACGAGATGTTTATACGTATGAAATCATCCTAAATAAACTTTTGAAGTACGGGAAAATCAAATTGAACCCATAAGTAGCTGGGGCAAGTCCCTACATATAAAATTTATTATAGATACTGTTTCCCATGCGTAGGGAAACGGCGGCGAAGGAAAAGCGAACCCAAGACACGGGATCCCATAAAATTCCCTTATCAGAATATACGTCATGGTTGTTGCAGTCCCCAGTGACTCGTGTTAGATTTACCGAATGACAGAAGTTTCTCTGATGTTCGGAATTTTAACCATCAGCTTACCATCAAGCAATTTGACATCACATCGATGTGTCCTATTTAAAAAAAACTGTTAGGAAAAAATAATGATGTTAACAGATTCAATCAAATAAATAGGTACAGCATATTGCACACGCATATTTCCAGAACGATAAATAAAAAAAAAAATAACAATATTTTTGCTGTCTTGACACCAAGTATCACGACTATTGTCATTATAAATCGGGTCCGAATCCAATGATCCTCTAAAATTCGTCTCCCGGAATAATTTCCTGGTTATTCTACTTGAGGTTAACATACGTCACCGGTACGACGCGACGACGTGTACAAACATCGTGGCCGTCACGTCGCATATAAAAGCCGTCGCAACGAGGTCACGGCCCGAGGTCGATCGATGACACAGCGCCATTTCTGCACGACAATCACGCACTTTCTTTAATCTGCCGCTTAGTGACGTAAGCGACGCTTCGGAAACGGGGTACGTTGATGTGGGGAATAAATGTTAGGGGGTAACAAAGTTTGTGAGTCGTGATACAGACCATTGAATTGGAACTCGATAAGATTCTAAAGTACCTGTTATTTTGAGAAAATAACATTCATAATAAAAGTATATCTTTGTACAGTTGACAAAAAAGATACACGTTGCACTTTTTCACATTATGAAAAAAGATAACCGTATCTCTTTTGTAGTAAATGGTTCTTATGAAAATTTAAATAAAGCGGAACAATAGAAGTGATTTAATTCTATATGTATAGCAAGTTCCACCAAATGCCATCAGTTAACGGTATAAATTAGTAGTGTCGAAGCAGCTCAGTTGGTTAAAATATTCCTCCTAGTTAAGCCCCTTAAGTTAGCATACCTATTATGGACGACGAACCCACTGGGCCCCCTAAAACCCAAATCCCGCGCCCACTCGTCCCCTCAACTTCAAAATATTCACACATGTGATGACTATGTGATGTATTGTACTTGCTAACTATTGCCACGTAGGAAATGACACGTTGACAATGTCAGTATTGTCAATTCTGTTACGTGCATGTCACACGCCGCGTTGGCTGCTCATGCGGCGACCACCCATAAGAAAAAAAAAAAACTTAGAAGCATCGTTTTTAGAGTTTGGAAGTTCCCAGCCTGAGTAGCTATTTATTTATACATCACCGGTGTTAATTTAATTGTTGTTTGTTATTTTATTCTTGGTTCTATTTTCCTTTTATATATATATTGTTCATCCGCAATAAAAATAGATTTCTTTCTTTCTTTTTCATCATAAAATTTTCAAAAATAGTACGATGTGCTTGTTTTCGTTAATCCAAAATACGCAATAATCCTTTACTAAAACAACCCTTCGCCTGCTCCATTACCAATACACACACCTCATTACCATACCACCATAACCCTACCGCGGCTTAGCAGATAAATCGCCACGAGCCCACGTTGGCCCACTGACCCCGAACGCGGATAATCCCCTAATACGCGTTAAATGGTTAAGGATTTTTATGGACATTTTAGGGTTAGTACCATAAGTTATATAGGTATATCACTCACTTTGTGCAAGTGTACAATTTGTACAATTTTTAATGCGAAATATATTTATGGTCCTAGTAAATCTGCCATCAAATTTTGGTACTCAAAGTCATCGACATATCGCTTCAAACTTTTGAAAAGTTCTTTTACCGAAATCGAAAATGTTTTATTTGCTTATTGTTGGTTGACTTCTGCGTATAAATTTTTAGTTTATAGTTCTATAGTTCTATCGGGACTATAAAAAATAACTTGAGCTAATTAAAGAAAACAATTATTTAGTTAATAATTATTTAAATAGAAAAAAAAATTGTGATATTTGTGAGGGCTTGCGTATTTTTTTTAAATTGTTAACGTTCATTTTTGTTTTGATATTATTTTTTGGCAGATGATACATCTAGATACGATGTTAAATTACTATCTTGAAGCACTGATTAGTAAGAACCTACATTACTTAAGCTAAAATCTATCTTAACTGTCAGCCAGTCTGTTAGCTCATCCATACGTAAAAGTCATAGCGTATACCAGAAGCAAATAAAACAGATATGTCAATATGTGCGATGTAATTTAAGTGATCGACAGGTCAGTTAGTGCCAACAAATATCGCAATATAGGAGCAGTTGATGGCTGTAATATATCATGTGATATGGAACGAGGAACCCGCGGGCTATAAAGTGCGACTATTATTTTACAAAATGATGTAAAATGACCTATAAAAATAAATTGCTTTACTTTGTATGTAGATTTTATTAATTTGACAGCTTAATATCAGGTTATAACAATGTTTTATGGGTTGTTTCTAATATTATGACGTGTGTTTGAGGTAATTATAGTTATCGAAATACATAATTATATACTTTTGTGGGTACCCGATAGGGCCGCCCTACTTCTTCTCATGGGTGACATAGAAAGTGACTAAGGGTGAAGCTGTTTTTCTTCCAACAATAAAAATACTGTCCATTACAAAGCGCCCGCTTGCCAGCAATGGGCTCGCCCCCTATCACGTGGAATCGAAAATCATAGTTAGCAAAATGTCGGTGTTAACATACCTCTATCTTACTCCGTCGGGGATTAATAGGCATGAATATATGTATGGATGAATATGAATATATAATTACTTGTCTATTACTTGGCTGTTGAAGGACAGATGGCCGTTGGAGCAGACGGACGCCCCCTAGCCAGAAGGACCGATGACCTGAAAATGGTGGCTGGGACGGACTGGATGCGGAAGGCGGAGGATCGTACGAAATGGCGCACATTGGGGGAGGCCATGTCCAGCGGTGGACTGCAGTGGGCTAATTGATTGATTGATTGATTTTGTCTACATAATAATTGAAAAAAGCGCGTTAAAAAGAAAATTTCGGCTTTCCAGGACGTTTCCAGATAGTTCACTTAGTCAGAGCATGGTCGCGGGTACAATTCCAGTTGGCAAAGTAGGGCACTTTATTCCTTCAAATCTTCCTAAACTTTGGGTAAAGACCACCATTGATAACAAGTCAAACCTACTTCCCAAAACCATATCATAAGAAGTGATTTATTACGTACTCCAGAAGCGATTGAATTATTCCCATTCAAGTGCTTTAAACGACCCATATCGGTAATTACTTACTCGTAACCGTACCCCGGACCCCATGGCTGATACTTTTGTAAATTCAGCCTCCATTGTTGTCCCAATCTCCCTGATATATTAGAGGTTGAGAGGGAAAGCGGTAAATTTAACTTTATGTTGCAAATTTTGTATTAAATGAAAATATATTGGAATGAGTTTTAAGAATTATAATTGGGATTTGGGAAGGTTTTTGAATATAAAAAATGGGGATTATGAGAAGTTTGAATGGGTTTGTTTGAATTTGGTGAAATGTAAACCTTAGAAAAGAGAATCTATTGTGCTCAAGAATAGTAGTGAGAAAATTGTAGATTATGGTACAAGTGTGGAGTTGGTGATTACCGCTGAGGCGATATTGATAAATCTAAAAAGAGCCGAAGACGGCAATCAACAATACCCACGTGTATCATACGACGTTTTTCAATTCATTTGTGAATAATACAAAATGAAATAGATATTTACCCTTGCAGTCTTCAGATAGTAAACATTCCATAACGCTAAGGACTTCACATCAATCATATCATATATCGGACGCTGTACAATATATGTGTATATATCGGGCGGTGTACTAGGTACTTAAAACGTTTTCTGCATTACTAGTACTTGTAGCACAGAATAAATATTAGTACCTGTAGACATTTTAAACGTAACATAACATAAACTCACGCCTATATCCCCGAAGGGGTAAGCAGAGGTGCTAGCACCCACATTTCGCCAGTTTATGTTTAGGTGGCGAGCCTATTGCCATTAACCGGGCACTTATAAACCTGCGATAAATACACACATAACTTAGTTAATTCATAAATAACTATAATTTCACCAGTGCGACTACATTTACTTCAAATTTACATCAAACTTAAACGGCGTGTGGGTTCCTGGTGGAATAGAACAGGAACCACCCCAGTTCTTCCTGTGGAGGTCTTAGGACCCAACTATGGGATGGGGCTGTCCTCCTTCTTTATCCTAGCGTTAATCCCAGTCGCACCCGAAGCTATCAACTTGGAGTCTGGGGTCCGCTTTTACCAGTCCAACTGCGAATTTGACTAAACTTCGACATTTTCTGTAAAGCGACTGCCATCTGACCTCCACAACCCAAAAGCGATATCGAAGCATTGCAGTTAGTCCAATTGCTGGACTTTCGAGGGCTCCAACTGCCCGTAACGACTGCCATAGATGTTTGTATGGCAACCGGGACCGACGGCTTAACGTGCCCTCCGAGGCACGACCAGACCAATGCAAATACCCATATTCATGCATACAAATATTTGCACTGAGCGGGGATCGAACCCGCGCCTCCTCCGCAGCGGCCGGGTTCACTACCACTACGCCACGGAGGCTGTCTCCATCCGACAGTAAACATATGGCCTGTGACTAAGCTTGACAGCATAAGTGGGACCGAAATTCATAGTTGGCGAAATGTGGGTGTTAATATACCTCTGCCTAACCTTTCGGGGATTTACAGGCGTAAGTATTTGTTTGTATTGTACGTATGTGAGTATGCAAACTTAAACGGTTCACACCAACACTTAACAAATTAGGCGAATAATCAGCGTATAATGTACCGTTTCAAAGGGTAGGGCCGTAATTTAAATGGCGTTCCGAAGCCAATCCCCCGGGAACCGACTCGACGGACCATTATCGGGCAGCGCCAAGGGATGAAATTAAGCTTTCAGTGATTTATCAACATGTTGAAAGAAATTAACACTATCATGGTATGCATACGTATACATATGTATTGGTTCTTGGTCCACCTGAAGGAAAGTGGTTACCGTGGCCTATGGAAGTGTGCAACACCAGGGGAGTCACACTCGTGCTGCCGATCCTGGAAACACAGAGTTTCTGTGCCGTCAGTGTAGAAGACAAAGCAGGAATAGCCTTTGGACTTTCCACTGACGGCACAAAATCTCTCCAGTGAGCTGTGGCTACCCTACTCACCGCCGGGTCACAACACCAGGGTTTACCGCATTATTCTTTCGCAGTGGTCCGGTAGATAATTTGGCTTTACAACCGAACAGGTTGGGCTAAAGAGTTGAGAGGATTACCATCCGGATCAGTGCTACAATTGCTTACTTAACTGTGCAATGTGTTAAGTGCCTATTTGGTTACTATTTCGTTGCGAGCGGCTCGTGCTCCATTCATGTTATAAGAGCGACACTATCTTTACTGTTAAATAATGACGCCTAAATGTCGAAATTTACATCCAAAATTTATTCTCACAAATAAAATTAACTTGTACGCCATCAAAATATAATATTTCGCTGCTTTAGTAGCTTTAATAAGGTCTAAATTAAGGCCTTACCTGCTCCACCTACAAAATAATGACAGGACCTTCTAATTAAAACCCTAACAAGGAAATAGTTTCCAAAGTGTACCCCCGAAGGTACCGCGCCTTGTAATTACGCTCTAAGGACGCAAAATTTTGAATTAGCAAGTATTAAATTTATTAAGATGAATCGTGATACAAGGGTATTTAGTAGAGACAGTAAAGGAAGGAAAATAATTAATTATTATTAAATGAGTTTATAGGATTAGATTGAGTTTCATGTACAGTGATGTGCTAGGTTGGCATCCGCAAATATCCAAAGGAGAAGAAAAATATGTGTCTGTTTTCGGTGAATCTTTTCGGTTAATTCCATAACGCGTGTTTTTGGTTCACAGTATTTTGCCTACGCAGCGATTTTAAGCGAAAATTTGTTATTGGCTTTCTATTGTTCAATCCAACGCTATTCATGTTTTTGTAGCTGTAAGTTTTTCATGTATTAAGTAAATAAATTAATTAATAAATCACTTCAAAGTATTACTATTTTGAAATTGTAAATTAGTAGTGTCTCTTCAGTATATAAGTAGCAGTGATCGATGAAACGTTTGGAACGCAAGTTTCATATAGACCACGACCAAATAGCCTGGAAGCAGTATATTCTACATACAACGCCGGCCGTGAAAGCCTAAATACTTAAGTATACATGTTTCGATATTTAAAAAAAAAATTATAATAACGATTCTGAATACAAAAATACTGGAGTACGTATCCGTTTCGTTTTGAACTGACGTGAAAACTACTGAACGGATTTTTTTTTTTTTAAATAGTCGAACTGCATAATCGCCTTTGCGTTGTGAAGGTCAGATGGCAGTCGCTTCACGGAAACTATCAAAGTTTAGCGGAATCCGCAGACAGACTGGTAGAAGCGGACCCCAGACTCCAAGTTGAAAGCTTCGCAGGCGACTGGGATTAACGCTAGGATGTAGAAGAAAGAGATCTTGGTCAAACTACAAAATTGTAATTGGTTGAATAGAACCTGAGATATGGGCAACAGTCGCTATAACTGGCATTCGCGCGAGTAAAGTCGTGGGCATTAGCTAGTTCTGAATAAGTGTATATAGTTTACTAGGTGACAGCGACGATAAATTCCATTAATTTTTTTATTTCTTAAGCTTAATTTCGAGATGTTAAAGCAAAAACTGTCGTCAGCTTTTAGCTTTAACTTTAGTGGTATATTGATAATATACTATACTGTTATTATGTCCATATTATGTAATTTATTAAATAAATAAAATAAAAAGCTATCATATCAAAGTCACGGACATCGTCGTAAATAAATAAATCCATATCCGAAGGTCTGTTTCCAAATATTCGGGCCAGCGGATTACATTTTTAACAATCTGGCACATCACTAGCGATAAACTTTTAACAAAAAAGAAGTTAAGTGATGTCAGTATCAACTCTTTAAATATAACTCACGAAAATTAAATATAGAAGTTATTTTTAGAATTCTCAACGTGCAATTAACCTTATCTTCATTATGATTTTATAAATATTTTATACAAGTACCTACAATTTTTTGCACACCGCTCATTTGCAATGTTGTCGTTTTATAATTTCTCTGGAAACCTGCTCAATATTTGAAGTTTAACGTAATAGTACGTAGTTCCTTGGAGTAAGCGCGACTTCAAGAAACTATAAAGTCAGTAATCAACTAGCCCTGGATCCCATTTACTCTACAATGAACAATAAAAATAAATTGGTCCTTCGAGCCAATAACTACCCAAAAACCCCGACATTTTTTTTTAAATCCAAAGGCACGTTTCTGGTTCCCAACTAATTTTCAGTTAATTACCTCAATACAACAAACAAAAAGACTTAACAGTAACAACGAAATACGCCCACGAAATCAAACCTTCATTTTGGTCCTTCGTCTCAGGGTATCAAAACATTAAATAAGATTAAAGTACTCACTATAAATCATTGGCAGGCGAGATTACCCTTAACGCTCACCTGAAACAAAACAAGACATTATCGAACGGCCATAGGGTAGTGTAACAAGGGTTGGATAGGGGCCTAGGATAACAAATAAATCATTCATGTACAATAAGAAAATTGGGAAAATTGTCCCCTTTTTATACAGTTCGATATCTAATTTACGATGTACTGTAATCCGGATTCGCAATTATTCTTACCCTTTTTTATATTTTTATAAGACTTAGAACTTACCCTGAAGTAATATTTTAATTTAATCAATGATTTCCATGCCTATACACGTAGGCGTCGAAATTAATTATCTTATTTTTCTAGTTCCTTCTCTCAACAGTCGTTATGTCGAGACGGAGGCCCATATGGGCGACCTTAACAACTCTGTCAGTGGTTATCTACTAATCACAACTCAGGTTGGGAGGTCATACTACAGTCGCTCCCAATATAATCGAAAAAATACCAAGTTACATTACATTTAAGTGTAGGTAACCACGACTCCATGCATGTAAGGATGATGAGTATTTTATACCACTTAGATGGCTGATAAAAACCACCCATGTAAAGTGATTACCGTGCCCTATGAACGTGTGCAACATCAGGGGAGTCACAGTCGTGCTGCAGATCCTGTAGGAATCAATGACCTACTTAATGACGACAACTAAACATTACTATTGCTCCCATAGTCAAACCAAAATTAAAACACTATCGTGCATTGTCTATGACAGTTCACTGACCGGCCGAGACCTTGACTACTATGGTTTCTTAAAATGTCACTTGGAGATATTCCAACAGTGGCGTGTCAAGGGCAGCCATATTTACAACGCTCCTTAGTAGTTCCGGTCTTGCTATCAGTTGTGTGGCTTGCCAAGTTTTTGTTTAGTGTTTTTTATTTATTTATAGTTGGCAACCCTAGAATTTATTGCGTGCGTTCGCATTGGCAGCGTGGGTAGGTATTACAATGTATGCTAGTGTTGCTTTTCGGTTTGGTACAAAGTTGAGCATTAAAATTAGAACCGACTGGATGAGACGTTAGACAAAAACCTCTTCATTATCGAAATTAGTGTCACCAAATTGCACAATGACACTGCGAATTTTTTTTCTTGCCCCCAATTCGTTGGCCGGCGTTAGATGGAATAGAATGAGGAATGTATGGGATTTCGGCCAATGAATTGCAACTCGTCTTTAGAGAGATTTGTTCCCTATTATAACTCGACTCATGCCATAATAATAAATATCTATCAGGCCATTTCATATTATGTTTTCGAATTTTAGCCGTTTCTAATCAAAACTGGGTGTGAAAAGCGAGTTTCCAAAAATATTTAAATGCAGATTTATTTCTTACTAAAAATGAAGGAATGTTTTCTTTAAATAGAAGTTGCTATTTCCAGTATTTACATTCCCTCCAAGTACGGTTGAAAAATATCATCAAAAATCGTATGATTTACGAGTATCATATTCTTGTAACCAACTTAAATCCCTCATCATCAGAGTTTCAAGGACAGTTCCATAAATCAATATCTTAATAAGCTCATTTAGCTTTCATTATCAACTAAATAGGGTTATGATCGATCGTAATATCATCGGTAAATGAGCAATGAGACCGGGTCGTGAAATATTCAAGAATCGATGAAATTTCTGAATCACCGGTTTTATATGCAGGATAAACCTTTTCAAATGGTTTTAGCAATCTGACTGTAAAATCTATCCGCTTTCTATTCAAATTGCAATTTGTATCTGATTCAGTTTTTGTGAAGCGGTGTAATATGGAGATTCCTTTCATTTGCTAAACACTATTTGAATTTTTGTTAGGAGCTTTGCTGCTGTCGAAGGTCAGTCATGTACTTTTTTAATTTTCTGTGTCATAAGAAGGAGTTCTTTGTTATTATTATTTTCTATACTATCAGCGATTTCTTGACATTTGACTCATCTCAAAATGAATGTTCTTTCGTAAAATGAAGGTAATAAGGTGATAAGTTAACTATTTTTTAAGCTTTCACGGCCGGCGTTGCATGTAGAAAATACTGCTACCAACTTGTATCACTCAGAAGTCATCAACGACGAGAGGTCTACGCACTCCTCCGCTGGGCCTGCGCCACTGAAGATGACGACCGCAGTGATCGACGAAACGTAAGGAAAGCATGTTTCATATGGATCACGGCCAAATAGCCCGGAAACAGTATATTCTACAGTAAACTATTTTATTAAAGAAGCCGGATCTAGTTTTTAGACTGTTTTCGTTGTGGAATATCAAAAACCAAGACAACCTAATAACATTATCGTTGCATTTTTCAAATTTATAGCAGTATTGATGATTGGATGGTAATCGGTTAAAAATTAAGAGGTTGCATGGATTACGGGTACCTACCCTATAAGAAAGACGGGCGTCGTAACGATCTTGAAGACAAGGTCTCAACATTATCTCGAAACCAAGGTATTCAGAGCAAAATTAAACTGTTTTATTGTTAAATGAAATTTTGAAGTAATTAGTATGCTAACATTTCAAATTGATTAAGATAGGAAAAAGTGACTCGCTCAGGCGGGACTCGAACCCGCGATCGTTCCATTACAGAGGGAACGCTCTGACCACTGAACCACAGAGCTAGGCCTGAAGCAATCCAATTTTTCCTATACAACCGTCTACAACCACTCATCATCCCAAGCCCCAAGACGGTTCGAACTAAAGGTGTGTCCCAAATTTCAGAACACTCAGTCAACAGGTAAGAGAAGCATTGCCGGGACTAAAATATATAATCCCTAGTTTTAAAGATATTATTTCAAAACATACCTAACGCCACAATATGAGTTCTTGTAGCCGGAACTAGACGCAGATAGCAGTTATCGCGCCGGTACAATGTAATCATGGTGTAATCGTAATGCTGCAGTCTAGTGTATTTTTTCTCTATTGTTATAATTATGCTCGGATCAGATTTATGTGTATGTTTACTTTGTGTGTTATAAAACATTTAAATATATTACTTTATTGTATTATTTCTACCTATCCTGTGGTAGTAGTCTCGACTTTTTATCGCAATTATGAAATTTTACGAATTCGCAAGCTATGGATAGCAACAAACATCAGTTGCATTATCGATGCACGTGAGGATTATGCCAGAAGCGACAAACTTCAGTTGCATTTTCGATGCTCGTGTGGATTATGCCAGAGGCGACAAACATCAGTTGCATTATCGCTGCTCGTGAGGATTATGCCAGAGGTGACAAACATCAGTTGCATTATCGATGCTCGTAAGGATTATGCCAGAGGTGACAAACATCAGTTGCATTATCGATGCTCGTGAGGATTATGCCAAAGGTGACAAACATCAGTTGCATTATCGATGCTCGTGAGGATTATGCCAGAGGTGACAAACATTAGTTGCATTATCAATGCTCGTGAGGATTATGCCAAAGGTGACAAACATCAGTTGCATTATCGATGTTCGTGAGGATTATGCCAGAGGCGACAAACTACAGTTGCATTATCGATGCTCGTAAGGATTATGCAAGAGGCGACAAACATCAGTTGCATTATCGATGCTCGTGAGGATTATGCCAAAGATGACAAACATCAGTTGCATTATCGGTGCTCGTGAGGTTTATGCCAGAGGTGACAAACATCAGTTGCATTATCGATGCTCGTGAGGATTATGCCAGAGGTGACAAACATTAGTTGCATTATCAATGCTCGTGAGGATTATGCCAAAGGTGACAAACATCAGTTGCATTATCGATGCTCGTGAGGATTATGCCAGAGGCGACAAATATCAGTTGCATTATCGATGCTCGTGATGTAGAAGACAAGCTAAGATATAAATATCCAAGTAAAGGTCACGGCCCGTAACGGTAACACACTTGACCAATAAACTGACTTAATTATTGACTTACGCGAGCGGGCTTGATCACGCAAAGATTTAAACTCCTTCATCGATCTGAGCAGACTGTAGGTATTCGTACCTACCCTCGTTTTTAACTGAGGTAAACCCCTCAAACTGCACCTCACTGAAAGAGGCAAGAGTGTAGTATTGTTTTGGGGTTTCAAAATATGCATTTTTGAATTCATGGTTTAGGCTAACTCTCGTAATTTTCGAATAGTCGCTATCGACGAATAAAAACAAGCCATTAAAAAACTAATATGCTATTATTTTTATCCAGCTGGGTTACTGCAAGAGTACCGAATCGCATTTAGATGACTGCGGGGTGAAGGCCAGGTCACCAACTCCGTTGACACCCTGCCAACACAGCCGACCAACGACGCGTCAGCTCGGCCAAAACGGGATCTGCTCGCTATTGGGTTAATATAGTGTCTGTTGGTGTAGGTCAGGTTGAAATACTTATATCACTTGCTTTTACAGCAATTAAATAGCAAATGAGTGCAAATTTTATCATTGACTATTATTCCGCCCGCGTAAGTGTAGGTTATTGCAACTTTTGGTAATAACGCCGGTTGTACTCAACTAATTGCGATCAAACATGGCCCTATTTTTTATGAAGAAATTTTACAATTGAAATTGACATTAAATTAAATTCTCTAAATTATGACACGAATTGATTGAATTCCCTAAGTTTAGACAGTGGTTGTTCATAAAATAAGAACTGTTTGACTATATATATATAAATAAGCAATTCGTATTAAATTTAATATAAGCATGTAATTTTGAATGCCAATCGGCGGAACATAGTATGTACCAAAGCACCCTGTAAACATCTATATTAACCTATGTTCACGAAATAAATAAATGAATTGAATTGAATTTAATGAACAAACGCAAGTTTCTGTCTGATCAAAACCCTTTAAAAAAAAGCCGCATTAAAATCTGTTCAGACCCTCAAGACAAGTGGCAATTCGCTTGCCAGCGTTTGATGGAATAGAATGACGAATGTATGGGATTTGACGTTTGTGACAGTTGATAACGCATGTCATAAACGTCAAATCCTATACACTTGTCTTTCTCCATCAAACGCTGGCAAGCGAATTGCCACTTGTCTTGAGGGTCTGAACAGATTTTAATGCGGCTTTTTTTAAAGGGTTTTGATCATCAAACGCTGGCAAGCGACTGTAGTTTTTACGTCCGCCGCGAAGTCAAACGCGCACTTTACAATTATGTATTTACTAGTCTCACGTTTGACCTTTACATCACTATTAAAGTAATAAATAGTGACGTGGTTTACGATGAAACATGCTTCAGGTAAGGATACACGCTCCTTATCGATCATCAGGCTTCGATAGCTACCGGTTAAGGAATCGGCATTACATTTAAGATGTCCCAGGTTGGAATCCTGGCCATTGCAATACCATAAATGCACTGCTACATAAGCAATTTAGCTAAGTTGGACGGGTTGACGTGATACTAGTGATTTCGGTTACCTACTCATACTTATCACACACCTACCCTTATCTCAATTATTCTCCTCCATACATTGCAGCAGTCCGATGTGTAAGTTATTTCTGTATTCACTCCATTTTTTACCACTTTTTTAAATATATACATAGGACACGTCAATATGACTTCACCTCGCCTGACGGTAAGCTGAAGGCAAAGTCTCAGGAAAGTAGATCACCATTACAAACACGTACCATGTTAACAATGGTGGCACTCGGCTTGACGGCCTCATCTAAAGAGGATTGCCGTCTGCCGGTCCCACTAGTGCTGCGACCAAAATCCCCCTTACCCGGCTATGCACTTGCTGACCCCTGAACGCAATCCAACCGCATTATCTTTGATGCGATCCATCCATTTTTTTTGGGCCAACCACTGCTCTTAAAACCCTTCATATGTTGTACCTTTTTACCCGACTGTGCTACCGTTCTCTTTATTTAAAATAAGTAACATCTCAAATCTTTTATATAACAGCAGGTAGGTACTTGATTCCCTCCAATATTTATAAAAACAAAGCAAATCGAACTTATACTTTTAGACCAGGACAGTATAGTGACAACCCTTAGCACATTATAACTTCCTATAAATATTTGACACATTTCAAATGTCGGACTACCCGCACCGTTTACAAGACTGATTTAGTTATGAAGACACGTTCACGGGGGATAGTCGCCTTGGCTCCGGTACCCGCCTGTGCTTACGGAAATTAAACATACGGAGTGAAATCGAGTGCCAGGTGGTGAGAAAGGATAAAGTGAATTTATTTGAGTGACAGCCTCTATGGTGTGGCGGTAGTGAACGCGGCCGCTATTCAGAAGGCGCGGGTTCGATCTGTCTGCTCAGTGCAAATATTTATAATCATGAGTATATCTGGTCGTGCCTCGGAGAGCAAGTTAAGCCATCGGTCCTGATGACACGAACATCTAAGGCTTTTTTTTTTACGTGCGGGAAATCCCCACGGATACCCACCCCTCCGCAGCCGGAGGGGGAGGTTATGTTGGATTCGAACCGACTAAACCGCACGCCGTCTGTGGGTCGTAGTGCTCTAGCCCGAAGGTGAGGTTGTCATGCGACATATCCCTCGCACCCCGGCTGACCCAGGGCCATCCCTCTCGGTCTGGCCCTCCTCGGGACGAACATCTATGGCAGTCGTTATAGGTATAGGGAAGTAGGGGAAATGACCCATTCAGTAGGACTGAACGAATGGCGACCCCACAGGTAGTATTAGTACGAGCTAAGATAAGAAAATGGAAGTAAGGTGGCATCTTGGCTCTTAAGGAGGCAAATGTCTTCTGACCCCAACCTCTGAGAAGAGAACTTGCATAAGAGCCTCGTTTGTTAATGTAAAATGACTATCAATTTTGTTTTACCACTGAAGTGGCAGACAATCTCATAGCCCACCTGATGGAAAGTGGCAACCGTGGCCTATGGACGTGTGTAACACCAGGGAAGTCACACTCGTGCTGCCGACCCTGTTAACACAGAGAGTTTGTAGTGGAATATAACCTTTGGTCTTCCCACTGACAGCACAAAAACTCTCGAGTGAGCTGTGCGGCTACCCTACTCACCGCCGGAAACACAATACGAGGTTATTATGACCGCGATATTCTGTAGGGCGGAGATACTTCCCCAGTCGGACTCCTCAATTGGACGGAAATACCGTCGTGTGCTACCTCCTCAATTTATTCATTCGAATAAGCCACAAAGGTTTCAGGTCTGCTATTTGTTTATCTTCAATCCCTTTTCTATTTACAAGCAATATATTCCTCAAATCGTACTAGTAGAGGTCACCAATAATACAACACGTTTGTGCGTCTGTAGATATAAAAAGGGTGTCGGCAAAATCGGCACCTCTATGTGATAAATGACGTCACAAGTAGGGTGACTACACGAATATATTCAAGACTTTCGGTCGGATTGCTCACATGTCACGTTTGTTACATTTAGGTATATCTTATCTACCCTTGTACCAAATATTTATTTATTAAATTCATTATTGGACACGCACTTCAGTTGAAATTTTTATGTTCAAATTTAAAATTTAGAGTAAAATATTAATTTGTTTATTTCGTCTTTTAATAACTCCATATCTTTTATTCTTCGCTTGTTTTGTCCAGTTAAATACTTAATTATTTTTTCTACGTCTTCTCTTATTTGACTGATCGCCTTTTTAATCTCAGTTTGTATTGTATATTGCAGTTCTGTTATTATTAGATTATTGTTTTCCTTCAGGCGTTGTACAATGATCTCGTTCAAATTTTGTAGCATGAGTGTTGTTTGTGCATTTGTTTCCGAAGTCATGTCTCTTTGTTCAGTCTGTAATGTGTCTCCCAATATACTTAGGTCGTCAGAGTCCCACTCAACACTCTCCCACAATCACAGGTAAAACAGCTGGTGAATTGGATAATAGTGACCAAATGCGATACGGGTCGACAGTAACGTAAAATGTAACAAAAGTTACATTCTGGCAACGATGCGATTACTATTTTGTAACTTGAATCGATTATTCTCACAACCAATTTAAGACACGCCAAGACTACAACTGTCATTATGCACCTATTAAATTATTTCAACTATAAAAGCCAGCTTGCTTTAAACAAAACGATTTCGAAAATATAAACTTCAACTGAGAAGCCGCAAACGTTGGAGCCAATCCACAATGAATAATTCAAATGATGTTATTATATCGATTCTAAGTTGATGAGAAAACTTAACACCTGTTATGTCACCTAATTACACGCACGACGCCTACTAAGTTTGCCCCCAATTATGGTTGCGAACGGACATTCAATATTCAAATTATTATTATAAAATTTAAGTTGATTGAGAAACTTGGTAGGTAACTGTACTTTATTAATAAGCAAGACGTCTAAGGCCCGTATTCTTGAATGCCACGAAGAACCTCGATTTATCTGGGGAAAGATTGTATACACATTGACAAAGTTGACAGGTTGTCTGGCAGATTGTCTGTATAATTTTTACTTGAATCGCGATTCAGCTGAGTCTAGAATACGGGCCTTAGTTGTCTAAATTTTCCTAAATCTATGCCTGTACATAAGTACATAAAATGCATGTATACAGGGGGATAAAAAGGTGAATTATCAATCAAAATTGAACATGCTACCTAATGTGGTTTTCTCAATAGGCCATGGTTACCAAATTCCATCAGGCCTCAGTAGTTTAAAAAAATGGAGAAACATAATTCCTCATTAGTTACAATGTACGTAAGTATAATAATAAAAAGAAAAAATAGTCTAACCAGTTCGACTAAAAAGTTCAACCACGTTTAAAATCAACACAGGATTATTCCAATAAATAAAAAAATATTCCAAATCGACCAAAACATTTTTTACCTGTTCTATCTTTTATTTAAACATACAGCAATACCAAGATTAAGGCGTCTAGTTGAACATTTACAATCTCGAGATAAGTCGGGTAGCCAGGGAAAAATAAGCGCGAGAAGATATCTTTGCTCATAGATTTAGTGGCATGTCGGGACGAGAAAAGAAAAAACTAAATGCGGTTAGATGATGAATGGGATTGCGAGAAGTCGCTGAGATTATTCGCGTGAATTAGATTACCTTCTCAATCTATTGAGGCTTCTACTTCGGTTTTATTTTTATTACTGCAATCTTGCAATTTGTGACGTTACAGTGAACATTGAAAACTAAGTATTCTGACACGAATGATGTTAGGCGGTTCAATATCAATGGCTTAGTAAGACTAAACTATACTATAAGACTAAAAGTTACATATCATTGGTAAAATCACCATCAATATTAAGGCATGAAGCATTAATCTTCCTGCAAACAATTCCACGTTTCGGTATGACTTCGATATACTTACAGCAGATGAATTATTGCTCTTAATCAAAGTATGAAGTTGAGCGGAAAAATAATCCGCAAGGTATTGTATCCGTTGAAAACACTCTATCATAAAGTGCTCTGAAACATGTTCAGAAATTTCATCAAAGAAAACTAGCTGAGTGAAAATAAAGCTTTCGAACGGTTGCTCTTAATCGCAGATTAAAGCGCAACACGCTGTATAAAACTGTGCATTCTGCTTCGCAATCTGAAGGCTTATTAACATAAGCCAAGCGGGGCAATGCGTCGCCACACGCGATAGTTAATGCCGCTGTACACGTTAGGCCAATGTGCTACCTGTGGGCCATTATTTTGGGCCACAATATCAGATTCGAAAGTGAGTACATATTAGGTTAAGAATCATTTTCAATTGGCTCAAAATACGATGTGAAAACTGTGAGATGCATAGAGACTCACCAAGATATTCGGGGCCCAATCCAATCTCACTTGCAACTACTTATTGATTGTTTAGACGAGACTCTAGCGCAGGCTTTCTTTGCGAGGTTAAGGGTCAGATGGCAGTCAGTCTCTTAAGAAGCAAAATAAACTCCCGGCTAATAAAGAATCCCGGGCTTTGGAAGGTGCAAGCTTTAGTAGCAACCAAGATTGACGCACGAATGAAGAAGAAGAACTACGACAACAAGTAAGCAGCGTATAATAAGTACGACAAAGCCCTTAGATATGCAAAAAAATACAACGTTATCTTGCTGAATGGCCTGTCTTGCTCGCCAACTACTATCATACGACAATACCTCTTCATTGGGCCAAAACCTTAGCCCACTGTGTACAGTCATCTTAAAACAAGTTCTGTTTTACCAGCCATTAGTAATGCAAGCATCGAGGCAACTTGAGTAGAATTACACATATACATTGCATTATTGTATAGTACATACTACGCAATATAGGTACTAATCAGTCTAGCAAGCTGCAAGGTAATGAAAGATTGCATATTAATGATTTAATATTACGTGGGTACTTAAGTAAGCAGTTTAGTTAGAAATAACTTTACGTGCTCGTAATTGTGTGGTGATATACTTTTAAGTTGTCACACATAAAAATGACTGACTGACTGACTGATTCATCAACACTGAGCCTAAACCACTGGATCTAAAAACTAATAATTTTAGCAGTATTATGCTGTAAGCATCCACTGAGAAAGGATTTTTCGGAAATTTTCTTACAAGGGGGTAAAACAAGGGGTAAAGTAAAGAATCTATAGGATATTTTTACGAATTTATTACTGGTACATAAAGTTCGAATCTGTGACAATGCGCACACTGCACACTCCGGTGTCTGTAACACAGTAGTATTAAACTGTTCCAGACACGACGTTCACTCTGTCTCTGAAAATATGTTACGGTAAATTAGTGTTTTAATTTTTACTTACAGATGGAAACATTGTGTTACGCTTTTATGAAATAAACTATTTATTTATTATTTATATAATATAGCACGTTATTAAAGAAACGAGAGTTGAAGAGGTATTTATAGCCACCTTCACGATCAGTTTCAATGGCTTATAATTATTTTCTAGACAAGAAAACTGTTTTCATAATGATATATTTCATTTCATACATGTATGAATAACTATTTACCATTTGAGTGGACAGTGATAAGTTCACTTTCCTTTGTTTCTTTTATTTTCGGCCATGCATGAAAACACTAATTACCAGTTGCGAACTCTTAACCTAGCCCATATTTTCTTGTTGTCTTTTTTTTTACCCTCACTCACTTAGGTGGCAGAGCACACGGCCCACCCGATGGAAAGTGGTTTCCGTAGCCTATGGATGTGTGCAACACTAGGGGAGTCACACTCGTGCTGCCGACCCTGATAGAACAGAGCGTTCCTGTGCCGTCAGTGTAGAAGATAAAGCAGGACAAGCATTTGGTCTTCCCACTGACAGTACAAAGACTCTTCAGTAAACTCTGGCTACTTTAGTCACCGCCGGGAACACAACACAAGGTAATTATGGTCAAATTGGGATTTAAAGGTGAAATAGCAAGGGAAAAGGGAGAACCGAAAAGCCGATTAAACCAACCGGGATTATTGGAACAAGTAAACACGTGTGTCAGTAAAAAATCTCAAGTCAAGTAAGAAAAATTTGTATTCCTTTCGGCAAAATGTTTTGTAGGACACCTGTCTACGTCTATTCAGAATAAAAAGCAAACTATTCGTCACAAAAACGCCAAATGTAAATTTGTTCAGCCGCGGGCTCACTTCGTTTCGCATTCGAAACGTCGGCAAACCTTTGAGTCATCATCAGAGCCACAAATCTAAAGCAATGAGACAGGCACTCCTGTCAAGAGCCCTCAGGTTACTTCGGGCGCTTTGACATGAAACACTCGTGATTTTTACCTCACTACCTCTCTCAATGGAGGAAAGAGCAATGCTTAAGTTGTATCTAGTACCTAGTTATTTGGATTTATAGTTTTAGCAGGCGGATTGTTCTGGGTATTTTCGCGTTCTTTTAAACTCTCACACACTTGACAAGTAGGATATGGCAAATACTCATGAAAGTAGAGTGATTTTTTTTTTATAAAGGACGTCAATTTCACTTCACCTCGTAAGCTGAAGGCAAAGTCTGAGGAAAGAGGATCAACAATACATACACGTACCATGTTAAAAATGGTGGCACTCAGCTTGACGGCCTAATCAAAAGAGGATTGTCGTCTGCGTACTGCGTGACACACACCAGTCCCACTAGTGCTGCGACCCCTGCCCAGCTATGTGAATGCGGTTGAATGCAGTAAGGCTAGCTGATATGAAGAGGATAACAGATGTGCTTCGATATTTACCACATAGCAACTGTCAACTAAACTCCCCAACCCAGCCAGTGTTTCGTAACCACTTTTGATCGAAGTCTTTTTCGTCCTTGATCGTAGATAACCAGTTGCGATCGAGGATGTTTACCAACTTATACCGATTGCTTAACGTGCTCTCCGAAGCATAGAGAAAAGCGGTCGAAGTAAATAACGGAATCCATACTTAATATTAGAAATGGGATAGTGTGTGTATGTGTGCCTGTTTGTCCGTCTTTCACGGCTAAACCACTGAATCGATTTCGATGAAATTTAGCATAGGGGTAGATTAGACCTTGAGAAAGAACATAGGCTATGTTTGGTCGCGATAACCGATATCCACGCGGGCGGAGCCGCGGGCAAAAGCTTGCTCTCAGTTCAATTTCGATTTGGAGAGGTGCCCGGGCTTAAAACTGCAAAATAACATACGTAAACCTACTTACCCTAGGCAACAATATCCTAGATTAGACTTGACACTTGGCCACCTTCCTAGAATGAAGGACCTTACGTTTACCTACAGTGGTCTCTCGTAGTTCGTAACAGGTAGGTTAATTCAGGGACAAATGAAAATTTCCCTGAGACAATATTCTTAGCAATCCATGGATTCTCCGTGCGGGTGCCGGGTCCATCGCATTGCTGAGTTGGGAACTCGGGACAGTGCCTGGGACTTGCGACCCAAGTGTAGGTTTAGAAGGGGCCCCTTTTGTTGATGTACATCAACACTCACCTTCACTACCCAAGTTCCCCTCCCTGCCTAACCAAATTTGATACGAACCTACTAGTGCCGCTTTAGACATTCGTCCTAGTAATGAGCTTATTGTAGCTCTCGATAGGCCTAGATCTTTAAGTAGGTTATAGAGAGATTTAGCTGGTATACCTCTCGCTCCCACTACTACTGCATACAAATTAACCACGTGACCGTTTTTGATTAATTCGTTTGTGAGATCATAGTATTTATTTTTCTTAAGTGTGTGGTCCTTCGGTATATTTGTTTCCCACGGTACAGTAAGTTCCACAAGTACCACATATTTAGTCGTTATTATTTATCAGTTTATGGTGTAAAAAGTGTGCTCAAACTCATGATGTGCGGATACTCGTATCCCCATTTAAGAGAGAAGAAATCAAATATCAGCGTAATAAAGTCCAAAGATTATCGGTCAAGCAAGGCTAGGTGCTATTCGCTCAGGTGCTATTCGGCTGGGTGCTCTAAGTGGACTACACCGTCAAGTGGGCTACCTACGTTCTCGGACGACCTCCAAGTCCCTAGCACAAAATTCAAAAGACCTCATTTTATGTGCATTTTTAGCCCCATAAAGTTCATCTACTAAAAATAGTAATAGGCAAAGGTACATTCTTAAATTATGACAACTTCACACATTTTTCGTCTCTGGCTATATTAAAATTTTGTCGGCCGAGAAATGACTACATCTGCACCACATCTGCACACATTCTTAAAAGACATTTTGTGCAAAGAGTTCATAGGAATCATTCGCAATCGTTAATAGGAATTCTAAAAATGAGATGAATTGAATATCTTAATAATATAAATATGAAAGTTTATTTGGATGAATGGATGTATGGATGGTCATGGAGTACTAGGCTTGCAGAAACCCCAAAGATATCGAACAATCTTTATCCGTGCTGCTGGTCTCACCTTACCACTCACCGATCGTTTCAAGGTTACGTGTACCGACAACAATTGAGTAAATAAAGTAAAGATGCATACCGATTTCGTGTATCTTCTGGTGGTAGAAATTTGATGGCAAAAATTTGTCACAAATTTCGGCCGGGTGTACGATTGCAAAAACCAATCCAATCTCGGTTGGATTGCGTTCAGGGGTCAGCAAGTGCATAGCCGGGCAGGAGGGATGTGGTCGCAGTATCTACTAGTGGGACCAGTTAGTGCCACAAGGTGCACAGACGACAATCCTCTTCTGATGGGGCCATCAAGCTAAGTGCCACCATTGTTAATATGTGTATGTAATGGTGACCCTCTTTCCTGAGACTTTACCTTCAACTTACAGGCGAGTTGAAGTCAAATTGACGTGTCCTATATATTTAAAAAAACTTGATATCCGCATTCTGTTCAATTTTCGCGGATACCTTCGAACTGACGAGGCTCTTTCTTAGGCGTTTTCTTTTCGGGGTCAGCAATCGCTCTCCTAAGGTCATTTAAGCTGGAGACAACGCTAAAACGATGAAGGCGAAGATGATTATACAAATGAATCTAATAAAAGCATTTAAAAATAGAACTATCACCCAGTAATATTTCTACTAACACAACTGGCATCCATTACATAACATCTGAATATAAGCCAAGGTTCAAATATCCTTAATCTAAAAAGTGCATTTTAGTGGCACTACGCCAAGCGACATAACTGGTCCACTTTCTCCACGCCATCATGTGGCCGTCCTTGAGCTAGATACTGAACAATATGTCCACCAATATTATTGTACCATAACATAGTTAATATCACCCCTCTTGTTCTGAATGGGTCTGACAGACAAAGAGACAAGAGCTGTTTAAATTAGAAGCGGAATTTTGGTCTTCACGATTATCAAGACAACTAAATACAGAGTTGCATAGTTACATACATATATATCAATTATGTGTGTACTGTTTTATGTGTGATTGTATATTTTATACCGTCCAGACATGGTCTGGGACAAAAGTGCACTATTAACGACAAAAGAGACATACCCACGGAGGACAGAATATGATTAATCATTTCCTTCTCCATGGACATACCGAATTCAATCAATCAATCAACCTCTTACATTCTGAATTACGTGAAACAAAATACAGAGATTACTGAAATGTGAATACCTATCAGTTTTCCATTTTTGCCTAATCTCTTTCTTGAAATTTCCTTTGAAAAGAGCTTTTCTTTGAACCCCTTTTCATCGCGTTAAAAGGTAACCTATGTCGCTTTTCAACCTCTATATCGGGCGTAAGGAGAACGCTCTCGAAGCCAAAGGCCCCTGGTAGTACTCCGGGTACACTACCTACATATTGGTATTATTATTTTTTGATTTGGTGATTTTTTCTTTTTTCCGTTTCATTAGCATACGACTAATACGACGGAGAATAAATAATACTATGTATTCTCCGTCGTATTAGTAAAGTTCAATGAAACGGCAAAAACGTCACTACAAAAACAGCACGCGTTTGGCGTCATTGTTTTTTTTATTTTTGAAATAAAAATTATGTCCATATGTAGTGTACCCGGAGAAGTACCAGGGGCCGTCGGCTTCGGGAGCGTTCCCCTTACACCTGGTATAGCTATGTAGAGGTTGAATCCATCTCTGTACCAAAGATCCATTCAGTGGCTTCGGCTTGAAGACTTAACAGACAGATTTACTTTCGCAATTAAAGTTTTAGTATGAATTTGTATGCTTATATGACGACTATTTACGATATATTCTTATGATTAACAGTCCCACACGATAGTGAACAGAACCAACAAGTTAATAATAGCAGATTGTTAACCAAGGGTGAAAAGTGACCCATTTCACCCGAGATATTTTGACGCTCGAAAGAAGTGAGAGCGCCAATAGTTCGAGGGTGAAATGCGCAATTTCACCCGAGTTAAACACTGTGCTTTTCATTTTGAATACAAGGAAAGTAAAAATAGTATTTTTTTTTATTTTCTTATCTGTTCGCCACTTCATAAAATCATTGCATATTTTTAAGAATCTTTCCCTTAAGATTTCTGGCAAAAGATTTTCGACTACTGAATTTCGAAAATCGAATCTGGCGTCAACATTTCAAAATCGCTAGAACTCATTTTTAAAAGAATTTTTTCTACAGAACCGAGATTTTTAATTTCAGCACAGCCACAGAGTTAGGCATCCCGCCAAATTATATAGTGTTTTTTTATTTAAAAATGGAACATGAAATGTTCCTAGCAGACGAAGTTACCAAAAGTTCTATTTTTAAAGTTCATTCCCGCCCTAACAAAGCAATTACTATAAGTTTTCCCCCCCCCAAGTGTGAGAAGAACGTTTTCCCCCAGGTACCTACTTGGTTTAGAAATACATAACTTTCCGAGAATGAGAAATGAAAAAGGTCTTTTCTATTCCTCTGAACGTCAGTTAACTTGCCCTACGAATGGTACTCCCAAGCAATAAACTGTACCATCGACCAACATAATAGTATTTCAAAGGAAATCTTTTCCATCCATTAGCGTTCATGTTATGGTTTAATTTCCCTAATAGTTATGGCATGTTTCTTAATGTATCGTTTAATTTACGAGGCTCTAACACTTAGTTTTATTAGCCCAATACCCAATCCTCCTATGGGTATAGGTAAGTATGAGCTCACGTGTCATGAACCTATTGCTTTGAGCGTAAAAATATAAAACTTGAGTACAAGACGGACTCGCTCACGAAGGGTCTTGTGCCACTGTGCAATATATATATATATTATATACTATGTATGAACTTGCTACTGTTGAAAGCTTACTCGAAAATTCTACATTGAAATAAAACTATTTATAACATAGGTAATACCCAGTAAATCAATAGATAAAATTCTTTCACTGCATCTCCAAATTCTGCGTGAACAGTAACACAAATAATTCAACGTTATGCGGGCGCTTTGAGATAAGTTACACTTCGTATTAGGAGACTAGTTGCTATTTTTTAATGTGCACCTGGATTGAGTGATCTTTTCTTATATTTCAACGAAACCAAAGCGTACATTTAGTCAAAAATTGTCAAAACTTATAACCGATATCCAAAAATTTGTCACTCACAAGATAATGAAGATAGTGACCAATATGTCGATCACTCAATACAGACATTTTGCAAAATGGCTTCAAGCTGAATCTTAGCCAATACTTACTCCGTGGACAAAATTTTCGTATCAAAAATTTGTACCTAATTTGTCACATTGTTTTACAAAAAATCTAGAAACTAAAAGGTAAATCCAGGAATCTATGACAGTTTCATTGGATCACTCAATTCAGACAAATTTAGATTGAGTGATTCTAGAAATAGGGTATTATGTAGACATAATAAGTATTTTTTATTTTCGCCATAAATTTAGGACTCGAAAACATTTTTACAAATTGCAATCACAACGCCAATATTTATAGTTAAATAGTTATGAGAAATTAAACCTTTTTGAATTTGCTGAACTGAGTGATCGTTAGAAATGCATGCAGGTAACTATCCAGTTTGTTTAATAGTACACTAACTGCGTTGAAAGTTTGTACTACTTTGTGACTAAAATTTGGCATAAAATTCATTTGTCTATGTCATTTCATTTACGAGATTTATTTTTTTATTTTTATTAAAGAATAGAGTGTTGTAGGGTAGATATAATTTTTTACTGTTGATGGACTATTTTATCATCTACTATCTATTGTATTCCTGCCATTGAATCTAAATATAATAACCGTATTTGGTATTCACGCTCTTAGAAGATGCAATTTCTTTTAGCGACGAAAAGGGAACTTGATCTTTTTGTAATGGTACTGCTGCCTATAATTTCAAACTTTCAAATGTTTTTTCGATGGAGTTAAATGGAACAGAAAAAGTCAATTTACATGATGTGCCCGAAATGATGTTAATAAAAAAGAAGTCCTACAGATTACTGAGAGGTATAGAATTCATCGCTTCTATGCATCCTGGTGGAATGGGTCATTATAGAGCACGGTTCTCTATTTTTATTCCTAAAATTGTATGTCATAATTTAACATTGCATAATGTTACTTGTCAAAACATTATTTACGCATAATTCTCATTTGCCATAACATTTTACATAATTTTTTTACTCCTATTTACTATAAGCATAATATTTAATAAGCATAATATTGCAAAGCATAAGTTTACTTAAGCATAACGACGCATAACTATAACTATTCCGAAAAAATCACTACAATATTTTTATAAACAATATTACACTATTTTATACATTGCTCTCGTCAAACTTGTAGGCGCATCAAGGTTCATTTAACCTAATGTTCTTTTGACCTAATTGGTCGACGGAGCCCCGCTATGCGGGGCTCCTACTTCTGGGTGGTTTATAAAAAAATAACCACGAAGGTCTAATGCGGGAGCTTCGCTACGCTCCGCTCCCGCATTAGCCTTCTAACCTAACCTATCCGAGTCGGGGTGCCCTAAAGTCCAGATTGCATCCAGATCCTTGCCAGCTTGCTAGCACCATGTTAACAGGCATTTATCATTAAACCAAATAACTATTAGACAAATAAACAATATGCTTTACAACTTTATGCATATCAATGTTATGAATAAAAACATTAGGATATACAATATTTATGCTTAGTAACACAGTATACTAAAAACGAATTATGGCAAACTATTATTATGACAAAGAAAATTATGCCTAATTTGTTATGGCAATTTAAATTAGGACAAAAACTATTATGACAAAAGATGGAATCCCATAGAGCACGCGGGTATATAAATGGATGCATGGTTTGCTATGATCATAATATGCAAAAAATGTATGATAGTAAAAATGAATCACTTATTTTTTTGCATGTACTTACTTACGTAATTTGCGATTTAAAAGAGTAGTTTGCTTTCTAAATAAAAATTGACAAACATTTTATGTAGTCTTTAATTCTCTTATGATCTCATATTACTATGGTCACCCTACTGCACTTTTCTCTGAAAATTAATTGTGAAACAAATATCTCGTAAATGAAATGACATAAACAAATGAATTTTATGCCAAATTTTAGTCACAAAGTAGTACAAATTTTCAACGCAGTTAGTGTACATTTAAACAAAAGGGATAGTTACCTGCATGCGTTTCTAACGATCACTCAGTTCAGCAAATTCAAAACGGTTTAATTTCTCATAACTATTTAACTATAAATATTGGCGTTGTGATTGCAATTTGTAAAAATGTTTTCGAGTCTTAAATTTATGGCGAAAATAAAAAGTACTTATTATGTCTACATAATACCCTATTTCTAGAATCACTCAATCTAAATTTGTCTGAATTGAGTGATCCAATGAAACTGTCATAGATTCCTGGATTTACCTTTTAGTTTCTAGATTTTTTGTAAAACAATGTGACAAATTAGGTACAAATTTTTGATACGAAAATTTTGTCCACGGAGTAAGTATTGGCTAAGATTCAGCTTGAAGCCATTTTGCAAAATGTCTGTATTGAGTGATCGACATATTGGTCAATATCTTCATTATCTTGTGAGTGACAAATTTTTGGATATCGGTTATAAGTTTTGTCAATTTTTGACTAAATGTACGCTTTGGTTTCGTTGAAATATAAGAAAAGATCACTCAATCCAGATGCACATATTTTTTACAGGCCACCAGCTTCAGATCCAGTCTTCAAAAAGTAGGTAAAACACAACACAACTTCACAACACTGTGAGCTCATTCTGCGTAAATAGTAAAACACCAACAATTCAACATAGTTCGAGTACCTACTTTGAAATAACTAGAATAAAATATATATCCATCTCTTTTCTTACCAAAAGCACGACACAGATAGAAGTATATATATTTTATTCCTTAATCCGTTTAGATTTGTTTTATAAAAACTTTCTCATAACTTACATTCTATTGAAGAGATTGATTGAACCTCAAAACAAGATTGTCTCGTCATCCCTTCAACATTTTCAGCAAACAGCTAAACTCCTTTACATAATATATATTTTTTATACACAGGTAACACGATTTCCATTTCAATCGCAATTTCAGCAGCTCTCGTCGACATTCCTCTAAAAATATTGAGAAAAATAACACATGGCGGGGTATAAGACAGGTAGGTAGGCAGGCAGGCAGCGGTGGCGAATAATCCATTGAAACTAAATCCCAAATCGAAGGCTATACCGCAAAAAGCCGCTACAATCCTTTCCAACACTTGTAAAGCTGGTCTCACACGTTTGGAATATCTGAGATGCCTAGTTAAGGTTAAGGAAATGGCTTTCTTTGTTCGTAACTGGGTAAGAAAAAGGAATTAGAATTTCTGGTTCGTAGCTTGGGCCGGATCAAAGTTACGAATTCGGCCGGAGGGTATATGAATTTGTAATCTGAATTTAGATTCTTAAATTAGGACAACTTGCCTCACACATTCTTCTTCAAGTTCAAAAAATAGATTGGGCAAAGAGCCAATTCTCCTAATAAAATATGATCTAAATTCAATCTCGACGTACTTAATCTCAATCTCCCAAATGTCAAGAATGATTACGATATCAATATTCACACTCGGAAAATGTGTTAGAAAACCGTTTTTGACATTTAATTAACATATCGAAACTGATATTTAAACAGATTTTTACCACGAAACTTGGTCCTCAGTTTCATATTACACGGCTCATAAATGAATTCCGGGCTATCTAAATTCGGGTTATGAATTCAGAAAGACATTCCGGAAGTGTGACGCCAGCCTAACAATCCTGCCACCCTCACGGTGGAAAAGGACACAGATAAGCAATGTATCAGGCTGTCTCTCTTGCTCCTATTTCACGGCTGGTAACAATGTAAGTTGGGGGAACTCTGACAACTCAATTGTATTTGAGGGAGCTTTTTTTTCACACAGTTCTTTCATATTCATAGACGGATGAGCAGATAAAAGTACAGTTTGAAGTGAAATTTGCTGAACAGGGAAATTTGCTGACACTAAAAAATATATGAAAGATAAAAAGGTGTAGGAATGAAATTTTGGACGGTGATAAAGGGTACGGTAAGGATAAAGGTAAGGTAACAAGTAACTGCCCCTCTAGACAAGTGGCAATTCGTATGACGTATGTGTACGTCGAATCCCATACATTCGTCATTCCTGGTGGGAGCCTCAATTATTTGAGATAAATGGCCGCAGGGTAGGAATTGCAAGAGACGAGTTCAATACTTAAATGCAACGATTAAATGGCTATTTAATCGTCGATAGCTTGGTGCTTAAGGAGTCAGCCTTACGATTGGGAGGTCCCGGGTTCGAAACCTGGCCATTACACAACCCACTCCTAGCAGAAGCGATTTAGCTTAGTAACCGAAATTATATTACTATTATTATATCCCTCCAGGGATTAGAGGGAATATTAGTTTGTATATATTGTAAATATAATGAAAATATAGTTACATTATATTTACAATAGATAAAATTCGTACAATAAGCAATGAACGCGGTAATGCGGAGCGATACCTACGCCATGAACAAACACCGCCAATCGACATGAGGAAGTTTGTTTGAACGGTTTCGCGGCGCTATTAAAGCCAAATATTTGTACAATTTGCTTCCACAGTAGACTAGACTAGTGTGGAAATGCCGCTTTCCACGGTGCGTGATTTTGCGGACGGTCTGATTAGTCCGCACCGGGACATCGTGGAAAGATTCTCGTCTGTAGAGGCGTAGATAACTGTTTTAGGTTCGTATTTTTTTATCAGATGAATATGAAATCACGCCTTTTCAACACGTGGCGTTACTGAATCGGGCATCTGACCCAGGAAAACAATTGATTTGCGGGATAAAATCTGTAAATTCACACACCGTGGAAGGCCTTTATATGCGGTTACGGTACGAAATACGCAACGTGGAAAACAATCGACGCGCGTGATATAAATCCGCAGAATCACACACCATGGATATTCGCTTTTAGACGCGGTCATGCCACGCGTGACCGCATCGCCCCGCCGCGGATATGCTCTAATCTGTGCGCAAACGATAACGCGCTATCTGCCATTGTTGAATTTTCACAAAAGCGTTGACCGCAAACATGAGCTGTTTACGCAAGGGCTGCTAATCTGTCCAATAATACAATTTGCAGCTCTTTTATAAGGTTAGCTCATGTAAATGTTAGTGCGTAATACAAAAAGCAGTTTATTTTTAATTTATTTATCCATTGAAAACTTCCAGCTAATAGGTACAGTCAGCATCAGGTCGATCTTGATGAACAAAGTGCTAAAATGATCTTAAATTCGGTTTTGGTCGCGTGTCTCCCCTGTTGGCCCCCCCTAGGGGAGAGATCGGGATTTTTGGTCCTGTTGTCTCCCCTAAGCTGCTGGAGAGACATCCCGAACTTACTTTTAAATTTATATTTTGAGTACTTACTCGTGTATCCCCTCGTAAATGTCAAACGTTACATCACAGCCGTAAATAAATAACATAATAATAAATATAATATTACATTAATACTGTATTAATGTGACTGGAGAGACATGAGCACTCAAAATATAATTTTAAAAAGTAAGTTGTAATGTCTCCCCAACCAAGGGGAGACAACAGGACTGAAGAAATCCTGATGTCTCCCCTAGGGGGATATCAGGGGAGACACGAGACCGAAATCTTAATTCCTTAGTTTTTCTACCTTCCTGTTGAAGGATTGCTCCGATATTTGATACACATTTTGATACACTTCGGACAATAATGCAATTTAAATCAATAAAACTGTTTGATCTGCTTTTAATACCATAGTTGCAAATCCATTTTGAAGCTTTGAAGTCAAGACATTTCTGATGCTGTACTGTACGCGAGTATAACCCTTTTTTCCGATGCAACGCCGCTAAAGAACTTTTCCCTTCAAAAATGTAAAGTTGAAAATATTGTAACCCAGTTAATCTGCAAATTGATCACGCAATAAATTCTAAGACTAGATATTTTAGAGAATCGCCTCGTAATCAGAACATACGAGTTTGCTCAAGGTACACAAGCGACTACGGGGGCGAAGGCCTAATGTATTACATGAATACGGCACCCGATCAAACACACAATTCGTTTGCCGACGGTACGATAGCTGACGTAGGATTTATTCGTAACGTCAGCAAAATAGCATATATAGTTGCTGATTTAAATATTCTAGAGATCATGCTTTTAATCATTTTATGGAAGAACTAAGTGTTGCTTGCGGCTCCACCCGCGAATTCTGATCCCGTTCATCGCTGAAAGTAGCATGATGATATATAGACTATGTTAGTAACCTGACAACGTAGCTTTCTAATGGCTAAACAATTTTTAAAATCGTTCCAGTAATTTTTGAGTTTAGGGGGTAGGACGGTATTTCCGTCCAATTGAGCAGTCCGACTGGGGAAATACTTTCGCCCTACAGAATACCGTGGACATAATAACCTCGTGTTGTGTATATATATATACTTGATTTATTTTATCTTTTATGGCAATTACACTACCGACGTGAACCCACTCCTAGCACAAGCAATTTGACTTAGTTTGAGGGGTGAGAGGGAATATTAGTAACTAGCTGTTGCCCACGGCTCCGCCCGCGTGGATGTCGGTTATCGCGACCAAACATAGCCTATGTCCTTTCTCAAGGGCTAATCTACCACTATATCAAATTTCATCAAAATCGGTTCAGTGGTTTAGGCGTGAAAACGTAACATACAGACAGACAGACAGAGTTACTTTCGCATTTATAATATTATTATGGATTATGGATTATGGATTATGGATTACGATAATATCGGTTGCTAATATTCTTTAAAAAAAAAGTTACATTTTCTGTTAGTACCTTAGCAAAAAAAATTCTAAATATATATTATTATTTAAAAATCTTCGTTCATCAATCAAGTAATTCCTTGACATAAAACATCACAACTCGTAAATATTTGAAAAGCAAACAAACTCTCAACATTGCTTACCAAAATCATAGTTTAAAAAAAATCCATAGGGCACGTATATTTACGACACGTCAATTTTACTTCACCTGCATGATGGTAAGCTGAAGGCAAAGTCTCCGGAAAGAGAATCTCGCTGGTAGTATCATCTCTGATCTAATGAATACAATCAGAGAGCCTGACCAAAACTGTAACAAATGGGTGACGTCACAATAATTGTGTAGGCGTGGCGTCGCTAACTGATGCGCCGGATCTGGTGCGAGCCGTGAATGAAAATGACTCATACATGAAGCATACATACACATCGATCGGCCGCAGGAGCGAGCCGTTTATTAGACTTATATTGTAGCCAGCTGCTGCCTGCGACTCCTGCTAGGGTGGAAGTTCCACCCCGTTCCCGCAAAGCATAGAAACCTATTCCCGTAAAAAAATCATCTATTTTTGTTTAACAGGTGCACCGACTAACAGGACAGTTTGAATTGGGCCACAAAGTTATTGGTTCAGCCCTTTTTTCCCAATACCTTTATAGAGTAGTTACAACACTTTGCTTACTTACATTTAAAAGATTTCAAGGTATGACATAGAAAATGCTCAGTAAAAAGGAAACAATCAGATCTCAATTGAAGTTCAATAACCGAAGTAATATAAGTCCGAGTAGCTTAAAAGTCTTCTTTACGGAATTACCCGGTTTTTTATGCTTATAGTTTTTTTATACCACATAATTGGCAGACAAGCAGACGGCTCACCTTAAAGGAAGTGGTTACCGTAGTCTATGGACATGTGCAACACCAGGGGCGTCGCACTCGTGCTGCCGACCTTGTAGCTGAACGTTCTCATGTACCTACTTCTTAAAGAACCCTGTATTTTAGTCGTTTGTCCCTACCCCCGCTCCTAACCTTACCACATACATAAACAATACATAACAACAGGTAAATAAATAGCTTACCGAACAATATCATTGAAGACTTCTCACAACACGAGTTAGCGTTTCGATCAAACTATTTGTTTATACTGACGAACTATCTAACTATGACAAGGCTGATTGGACGATTTCTACTGAAACTTTAACTTTTTATTGACAAACAGATGCTAACTGTATCACAAATATTGAGTTATACAACTTTACAACGAAGTTTAGAGTTGATTCTGAGAAACCTACTGAGAAACTACATATACCATGCTAGGGGTTATACTTGATAGTACGAGATCCCACTGCAGGATTGGTGCGCTCATCGACTTTTTGTTTAAAACCAAATTTTTATGTTTATTTATAATTAAGAGAATATATATTTACTCGGGTGCCTATCAAAATTTGGCCGCCATTATTTTTAATTAAATTATTTTTAATTGATTTTTGGTAAAAAATTTCGTTTATTTATTTTTTAAATAAAATAACGTCTACATCACGGTAATTAATATGAAGATTCTAAAAAATCACGGTTGCCGTTGCGCACCTGGCCGTACCTCTTTGCAGCCAGGTGTAAACAGGTATGATTTCGATAAATTTATACGTTTATAACCTATATTTATTAATTATATGTCAAATTGAAGCTATTTTTTTTCTATTAATTATCATATATAGTTGCTTAATTAAATCTGGCCGCAAATAAGGGTTACTGGCTGTTAAAGATAATAAATATTTAACCTGTCAAGTCCGGCAAGGGGCAAGGGCGGGTAATGACATCGTAGGGCGGGTGATGACATCGTGACGCTGTCTTACTATCTTGTAGAAAAAAAGGAATTACTCTACAACGAAACCATATTTTATGATTCTGTAAACGGCAATAGATTTATTGATTATTTTTTTATGATCAAGCCATAAAAGATGAATAATAATGCAAACAAATTATATAAGTATTCAAATAGTCCAAAATTTGGAAACCACGTTGTTAGCTAAATTTCAAGGAATGAATGAAAATTCAAATGAATATCAAAGAACAAGGCCCTGTGCTATCTAATAACGTAAACAGTTTGATAAAAGACCTCAAGATGTTTATGCAAGATGTTTATGTTATGTAATTCAGCCCAGAAAATAATGGCTGGCTGGTCTAGATGGTTTTTTAAAACCAACATGGTTCCTGGGAGACTCAACTCCAACGCAAGTTAATAGTGTGCTATGTGAATCCACGAACAAAGCTTCCGATATCGACGATTCTGATATTTGTAGCGATGAAAGTGATAGCTCCGATGATAGTACAACTGAAAGCTCCGATGATTCAGATTTTTAAATAAGAGTTACGGAAATATAAGAATTATAAGATATTTTTTTTATTTTTTTTTTGCTTAAATGTTTAATTAACATGTAACAGACAATTAAATACTTGAATAAAATCTAATAAAATTTTCAAATAATACTTTCGCAATAAAACTTTCTTTTACTTAAGTCACCTTGGTTTTATTTTTTAATTTTTTAAATCAATATTAAATATCGACGTTTTAATTAGCAAATTGTCTAACTCCATTTTAGAGAATCTTTTATTTGTACGAAAAAAAAACAATTACTTCAAAATTTATTATCATTTTAAAAAACCATTTAATATCATTAATATCTAATAAAGATATAATATTTAAGTTTGAATCATTCAAATAATTTGTAATTGGATTATTGCTTCATCAAAATGTTAAAAAAATCACCCTCTAAAAATATGGAGTTAGACAAATTGCTAAATAGACCGTCGATATATCAAATCAATATTAATTATCTGTTGCAATTTTTAAATTTGTCATATTGAAAAAAATTACATACTTTTTGGAGTATTTATTATAAGTCGTCTCTATTACTCCCCGGTGGTTGAGAACACTAACGTTCGACGCATGCGCAATGGCTTAAAAGCGTCGCACAGCCGGCAATAGCTGTCCTCGTCTGACAAATGATGTTACACGCTAACTCTCTTTCACTCTACCTTAAATATTTAGTATCTTTAACAGCCAGTAACCCTTATTTGCGGCCAGATTTAATTAAGCAACTATATATGATAATTAATAGAAAAAAATTAGCTTCAATTTGACATATAATTAATAAATATAGGTCATAAACGTATAAATTTATCGAAATCATACCTGTTTACACCTGGCTGCAAAGAGGTGCGGCCAGGTGCGCAACGGCAACCGTGATTTTTTAGAATCTTCATATTAATTACCGTAATGTAGACGTTATTTTATTTAAAAAATAAATAAACGAAATATTTTACCAAAAATCAATTAAAAATAATTTAATTAAAAATAATGGCGGCCAAATTTTGATAGGCACCCGAGTAAATATATATTCTCTTAATTATAAATAAACATAAAAATTTGGTTTTAAACAAATAGTCGATGAGCGCACCAATCCTGCAGTGGGATCTTAGACTATGAGGTCTGTACAGACGGACAGGGAGATCATGAGACACCGTTACATGTTGTAAATCATGAAAATCCATTTTTCACCCTTAAAATGCACACATTTTAATACGATACGACTTCATATCGATTTCAATTATGTTTCCCGTTATTTCCTTTGATTTCTAAGATCTCATGTTTAGTTTATTGTTTGTCTCGTCTTTTTCGTCATTTTTAGAGCTCTCTACACTGGGCTATGTACTTTCTACTTAATTGACTTCACGTTTTAATTTTCTTTTAACTAACATAAATCTGTAAGTGTTCAGTGGTCAGGCTGCAAAATGAAGAAATGTATTCTCAATAACATTGGCAGGAGAAAAACGCTTTATTAAAAATAAAAAAGTTTTCATAGACACGGTCCAGAGATAAATTCATAATCACGGTCCAGTTTTAATTATTATTCAGCCGCGACGCCTGCGCTTGGCACAGTGCATTCGACCTTAAAGAGTACGTGCCTCGAATTAAATATTAGGTAGGTGCTTGCAACTTCTATAATCATTTTTATTAATATAATAAATTGTGTTTAGGGCGAACGCCATATTTAATTACTATCTGTTGCTCGAGGCTCCGCCCGCGTGGATGTCGGTTATCACGACCAAACATAGCCTCTCTGTTCCAAATTTTAATAAAATCGGGTCAGTGGTTTAGGCGTGAACGAAGAACATACAGATAGACAAGACATGCAGTTTTAATATTAATATAGTTAATGAGGACTGGGAAGTGAGAATACCACAGCATAAAATATAATATTTTAGTTATTTATAGCTAGTTGGATTTATTTATGATTATGTTATCGAAGTGCATATAAATTGATATCAGTTTTCCGCGTATGATACATACGTACCTACATACAACGAAGATATAAATAAAAAAGGCATTTGATCAAATCCCTCAGATACTAATGCAAATACAACATTAAAAATGATAATATATTATGTAAATCAGTTTTGTATAGCGTTCTCCCTCTATCACAGAGTGGACTAATGTTGGTAACTTCATAAAGTAGTTAGGAAAGTTTTTTTTGTAAAATATTCAAACTATAACTCCGGTATTAACTACTCAATAAAGGTATCAAGCTATATGTCAGTGCAACAAAGAAAGCATATTCTAAATCAGGTAAAAGTATGAATATTTTGATTTCAGAATTGTTTTAATGTTAGTATGGCAATAAAATACCAATTTTACTACCGCAACAGATGACAAAGCGATGTTACAACATGGCGGCTAACATTTTAATGGCGCTTAAACGAACTTTGGAAGTTGCCAGTTAAAATAAAGTCTAATTTAGTCAAAATTCTATGTTAATAGACTGGATGTGATGTAGGAAAACGAAAAATGATATCAGGCAAAACCATTAAAGTCAGCAATACGCCATTTTGATAGCATAAAGACAAATGACACTACAAAAAGGCGCGCTTTGCCTAGATACTCATTAGTTTTAGCATGCCATTTTAAATTGTTTTTCTTTTTAACTTTCTACACAGCGCTTTTTAGACCCGGTAAGCATAGCTTAACTAACATGTGTTATGGAATCTAGAATACTGATAAACATACTTAGATACTTTTTTTATTAATACTTACACAGTATATTAGACACGACCATACCAATGCAAATATACATATTCATACATACAAATATTTGCACTGAGCGGGAATCGAATCCCTGTGCAAGAGTCAAACGTTATACCGCTACACCACAGAGGCCGTCCATTATCCATAGTATCCGTAGTATGTGTGTGTCTGTTTGTCCGTCTTTCACGCCTAAACCACTGAACCGATTTTGATGAAATTTGGTATAGGGGTAGATAAGACTTTGAGAAAGGACATAGGCTATGTTTGGTCGCGATAACCGACAACCACACGGGCGAAGCCGCGGGCAAAAGCTAGTGATACGTAATTGTTACCCACCTCACCTAAAAACCGTAGGTATTATAACAGTTCGTGAAGCTTGTTTTGTACAGTAAGTAGGTATCGGATTTATATTGATGAACAAAGTACTTAAGATCTTAATGCCTTGCTTCTCCCCCCTGCCTGTTGATGGTTGTTCTGATATTTAGTACAGTAAACAGTTTCTTTTGCTCTTAATACGAGAGTTCTAAGAACATTATGAGAATTTGTCGTCAAAATATTTGGTACGCTGACTGTACCTAGCAGGAATTACTTCATAGAAAGAAGTAATTACTAGTATCTACCTAGCTATTACTACAGGTAATATTTTGATATCAATACCTCCATAAAACGCTGTAATTATGTAATTACCTTCTATACAATTATTATAGTTTTGAAATTAAGTAGGTAGTAATAAAAATGCCACTATTCCCTCCAAGTCGTTTGAAATTCGAATGAATCATAATACACTAGTGATGTCACGGTGCGGCTGTGAATATGTGACTAGAGCGGTGAAATATGATTTAATAAAATAACAGTTCCTAATCTCGTTAACTGCGTTAATTAGTTAAACTGCGTTAATTATTTAAATGCTCAGTGATACAAATATAGTACGTAATACGTGCACTCTCTAAGAAGAGTAATGGAGGAGAATTTTTAGTTACCTATTTATTTAACTGTAATATTGAAAATATACAAAAAGGTGTCCAGTTATTCATATATTATTACTGACACTTTCTACTATGCGTGATGCACAGTATAAAGTGCCAGTTCAATACAACAAAAATATTAATTCTCCAGATCACTTGAAAAAATGTTGTTATGCTATAGATAATATACCTAAATATCACTATTATCTAATTACCTCTGGAATCTATCTATACCCAACCCATGAGTTCCTTTTATTAAAAATATATGTTGATTTCAATTTTCCCGTTTAAACGATCTCTCCATTTCATAAAAAATCATTAAATTTTATTCTCAATTTTTCTGAAAATATTCAGCAATATTTCGTCTCGTAGCAACTCAGACTAATTAAATTTAGATGAAATATCTTTAGTGAATATTTCACAATACAAGCAATTTCGAGTTGGCGTAATTATGCCTTCAGTAATAACAATGTCTGGAAAATGTTTACCTTTAAAAAACATTGAATGAATAGAGAGAATGGATTAATATCTACTCGTGAAACTGTTGACGTTTTGTTATATTTCATGAATACTCACGAATTTTTATCTTTTATAATAATGAATTGGTAAACTGTCCGCCTGATAGTAAATGATTACATTACCCAAATGTTATAGCTAGTAATTTAATTGCTACTGTGCAGTATTCTGTTGCCTTTAAAAAATAAATTGTGCATTCTAACGTAGGTAGCATAATTAACAAAAGTAGTAAAAAAGAAGTTATTATATAAAATTAAACAAATTCTTCAATAATAATTTAGCGTTGTAATTTCCAACGTCAATCGCAGACTAATCGTTAACTCTTCAGCTGACAATTTGCTTAACGAGCGATCACGTACTATTAATGAAATTGTTGACTTACAGTGTGACTTCGTAGAACAAATCAACTCAATTCCATTCTCCTCTATAATCAAGTAATCGCACATTACAATCGACAGTGATTTACAGCGCGAGACAAAACATAACACAAATAAAAATACTTGTAACAGTCGTAACAGTTCCTTTTAAGAACGGAATGTAGACTTTTTTTTATCTATGTTGTTATTTTACGAGTATTATGAGTATGACTAATAACGTCACTGTTACTTTGTTTTTGTTTTTTTTTCCTGTTATCGTTATATTTAATCAGCTTGCTTTGACCCGTTCGATGCCTGATCTCACACCTCTGGCGTTTCGAAGTTCATTGCGTATCATAAATTAATTAGCACTTGTGGTAATATAAGAATGAATCGTGGTGAAATCTGTTTAGATACCTTGGGGTCTGTATATTCTGAAGGTTTGTGAAGATACATACTGACAGAAGCCCGTTATACATTACTGGGTAGAATAAGGCCGGTCTGGATTTTTAATGAGTATTTATAGAATGCCTGTTATGTCTTTAGTGACGCATAAGACTGAGAGAATCGATTAATTGATGTTAGAATCATAAAAATCGGGCCACCAGTTTGAAGGCACAGACATGCATAGACTGTTAAGCACATCACGAGCACATTATATAATAAGCTTATTATAATGTTATACATTTCACAATTTTGTACAAATAAAGTTAGAGTCTGTAACAAATTAAAATTAATACAATTCAGCTAAGACTCGCGAATGTTAAATTAATTCAGTTGGAGCAGCGTAAGCAACAGAATTCACAAACTTTGCAGTAAGTTATTGTAAAACTTCAAAAACATGCTTGTTTGTGGGCAAAATATAACAACTATAGTGAAATTCTTTTTTTTTTAATACAGTAAAAGAATTCATTAAAATATTGAAAACCAAACTTGTTCAGAAATAGATTTCAAATTATCAAATCAGTATCAAATTGTTGAGATATTAAAACATATTGTGACATTACAAGGATAACTATTCGGGAAACATCGGATCTATTTCATATTACCTATACTATAACAAGAATGGATAATGCACAGCGACAATATTTTTGTAGCTTGCGAATCGTGTTGACGTTAATCAAATGTCACAAGTCACAATTGGACCAAGTGAGATATTTTGTTCTGAGTTAAGTTCCGGACTGCCAGTTTGCAGAACACGTGCATTTCTTGCATAAACATTTAATTTATTACACTGGAATGTATGCACATGAGGTTGCACACATTTTATTATGAATCCCTATTTATTACCCGACTGTCGAGAAGGATTATGTTTTTGTTAGAACCTGTCTTACTGAATGTATTTATTCAGCGACACATTACTCTATCTTTCCTTATTATTAACTAATAAACAAATAAAAATTAACACTTTAAATACAATATTCCGACAAATTTTTGACTACGTACTGTTACTACAGATATTAATGGAAAGTAATAGGTCCTGAATGCCTGTTCCTCGAGATATGTATTTCCAAATCTCCACAGATATTTGTAAGTCATAATAATGTATAGTTGTATATATATGAGATGAACTTACATTGTCTTCCATCTGTTTAAAAATGAAGGCGATCAGAACAAATGATGCCAAATGCTGAACGCTAAGTAGATTTTGATGCGCTTATGATCTTTAAATTCCAATAAGGATTGTTTTATAAAGACAATTCCATTATTGTTTATTAAACCTATATAACCTATCATACTAGTGATTTGCCTTTTAAACCTAGTTTTTTGTTATTTAAAAAGATTAATCTATTTAAAAGTTAAACCTTTAGTTAATACTTTATTTTTGTGTTCTATGGAGATTCATAATGTATAGAAACTCAAACTTAGGATCAAAATTTAATACCTTTTGTCGACTTAACACATGCTAGTTACGAGTAATTCAAAATCTATTTGGGTGAGAAACCACCACAACTAATAGTCACCAAGGTTTTGCAATAACTGATATAACATTCTGAAAATAAACAATCAAACACATATCCAAAAAAAATTAACAAGTACAAAGATTTAACGTGATTTCTTCATTCAAACACCACCAAACTGTAATCACACTCAATAACGCGACACAACGCCGAAAGTAACTAAGTCTGTCTGCTCTTAATTAAATGAATCACCAACACCGGCCAGAGATAACAATGGACAAATCCAATTCCCCGAGTAATTACTTATCTCGGCGCGGCGATGATAATGGACGGCGTACGCCACATCACTATGTAGGGTCAGCAAGGCACACCAGAAATAACACTCACAGAACGGATGAACATCCTTGTAGGGGGTAGGCATAGGTGTATTGATTATTTTATATCAACATTTTGTCAACTGTATTTTACGAAACGCTTTAAAATTTCATTTTAAAATTGCTTCAAAAATTCATAAAAAGAATTTTTTGATCCTACACTTTAGGGGTGAATCATAACAGGTTGTAGGATCACTGTCGAATGGAGAGCCGTATCCTTTTGTCGATTTGGGCGATAATCAAGGAAAAGTGACTCTCGCATACTACTTTTATATAAACATGTTGCATTTTATTGTACCTTCTGTTAAGTAGATATTCGAAAAAACAGGAAAGTAATAGATTTCTAGGGTCTCTTAAAACGATTACTATTTTTATGTACTATTAAGGCAACAAACCAATACACCACCAGTCCTATGGTAAGTGGATACCGTAGCTTATGAACGGTGGCACAACAATAGGTATCATAGCAAATCATTGTTCTATCAACTATCTATTTACTTTTGATACTATCCGTACCTGAACTATTATTAAGACCTTGTTGTTATAATAACAGGTTGAAAACAATATCGCTCCAGAACTGTTATTAATATTTGTTCGATATTCTATTTGGGTTACTAAATAAGCAGTAGAAAATACTTATGTCACTTGACCCGATTTTCAAACGAAATTCAAATACCTACCGAAATTACTGTTTCATTGACCTTAATCTCCTTGTAATTTCTTGCGAAAGTCCATATTCCATTTGAGTAGAGTATAGAATATTATATTACATGCATAATTTATTGCCAATGTGTAACCTTGACATTAAGATGCCTTCAGACAGGCGATGACTATTTTTATGACAACATTTATTGTCACGTTTTCATCAAATATAGAAGTATCTAATTATGTGCATTTAAACTTTTTGGAATTTTACAATGCGAATCTAATCTTATCAAATATATATTATTAATCAATCTATTCAACTCGGTAGGCATTACCTACTGATTAGGAAACGGTGTCTTCAAAAAATATAAACCGTATTGGCTTCAAATGATCAGTATGATCACCTCTTTTTAAGATAGGAGGCAAACGAGCAGACGGATCGCCTGATGGTAAGCGATCACCGCCGCCCATGGATACCTGAAACACCAGAAGGGTTCTAGGTGCGTTGCCGGCAAGTACTTTTTGACATCCAAGACTTCTTCTATTTACAATCATTTCATTAAACTTGTAGGTAATACAGTTTTTTAGCTAACAACTATCAATTAGGTATATAAGAACTGAAAGGAAATGTATTTCTAGTAAGTGTTATGTCATTTTTGAAAAATAAAGTAATGGCGAGGTATGGCTTTATATTATCAGAGGTTAAGCGATGGTGAATTAATGGTATTGGACCCCGGCCGTTATAGAATCACCGCATTAATCTACTTCTAACACAAGCAATTTAACTTAGAAGGCGTTATGTGAATACTTGGAATATCGGTTATTGTTTAATCGTCGTCCGATACTTTCTGTTGAACGTTCTCTATTATTTGTCAATTTTCGTAAGAAGACTGATTTATTCAATTCTATTGTGTAACACAATACTTACGGGTCAAATTAGTTCTTTAATTAAATTTACTGAATCGATTGTTCTTGAAACTTCTCAAGCAATCCGATGTTTTGTTACCCTAGAAAGTCCTTCAAATAAATCAGTATTGTAACTATAGAAATACAAAATTCCATTAATTCTGCTTCCAAACAAAACTGTTCACAAATTGTACAACAATTATCGCAAAAACCCAGTCAGCTCATTGATTTTTCCGTTGTTATCCTATAACAATATAAAAGGCTGTATTCATAAGGCAGCCTATGATATCAGCGCCATACAGCCTATAGATAACCGCGATATGTACCACGCAAAGCGTTATCGTGAAAAATTTACTACATATTGGTAATGGAATGCACACTGCAACAGTTTTTGGCATTAGTAATTTTGTAAAAAGAACTAGTCTAAATTCGAACTAATATTTAAAAAAGGAATGTAATACTTCGATATACTCGTAAGTAACAACTCTTTTAATTGTTACGTGTGAGTATAGCGGTAATTTACAGCACTATTAATTTGACAGTTCAATCATTCAATGTTTTTTTTTAAATCATGCTCATTTTGTTTGTGGTGAGTGCAAGTTTATGAACATTTTAAGGAAATAAAGTTATTTAAACAGATTCTCTCGCAATTTATTTGGTATTTTACATTAACACTGATCCCGACGTTATGAAAGCTTTTGGGCAGCCATAGTTATGGGGAGACTACGATGACTGACGTGTTTGTTTCTCACTATCTAGGTACCTAACCCACCTACCACTTGGTATCTATGCTAATAAACAGGTGTAATGTGAACGGATACCTACGATATCTTACAATGCTTATAGTTCACTACTTTACGTGAAATTTGGGTGCCGAGGTGGTTCCTTCTAACACCCAAATCACCAAAAGATTGTTACATAGGTCATCAGAGATGCTTATAAAATACAGCCTACCATTTTTTACAGAATTATGTTGTCAACGTGCAGCAATTTCTCTATCATTAAGTACTTACATAGGTACTGCCTAAAAAAATTTCATCATTTGAATTTCTGAACTGATTTTAGAAAACTAGATTCTTGGCAAAGGAAACATTAGTTTATGGATTCGTTGAATCATTGTGTTAGTGAGCTAAGGTTACTAGATCAAACGATCTAATAAATTATAACAATAATTATTGTTTAAAACCCGTGTTCGTATTTAATTTTGTCTTAAATTGTGTTACTGTGATTCATAGCTGGTTTTATAGATATCCAACGGTGAAGTCATGTTTGATTACATCATAGCATGCGACATCATTTTCCTTTTCTATCGATGTTGCTAAACATACTGATATCTATGTACCGAGTGCTAGCAGAAATGAAGCCCTTTTAGCCAAGAAGCCCATTAATCCCTTTGCTAAAAAAAATGCGGGAACAAGAATCAACAAAATCTTTGAAGACGTTAGACTGCCTCATCTGAAGTGATTTTTTTCAAATTGAGGAAATATCCAAATACCGAAAATAGTGGTAATTACTAAACAAACGCTGGATTTTTGAGATCAAAATGACCAGTTCGATAAAACGCCAATTTCATATGTAAAAACCTATTAAGTAGATATATTTTTTTTTTTCCTTTCATTGTTTACACTGACATAATTTATTTCATTGTTTTATTCGTGACATTACTATTCTCTCGACATTACTTATATTATAATAATTCTATAATTGAACTGTATCGAATTTGAATTGAAATTGTAAATTACTGGTAGTACCTACATAGCGCACTTAAATGTTACCTAGAATTAGAACTGTACACAAACCTATGATGATGAATTGAATTAATGGAAATATTAATTCAATTCAATTAAATTCATCATCATAGGTCGATCGCTACCACTTGTCGTCAGCGATTAATAATTTCATTTCTTTCCTAATCTCTATTATCATTTGCCTGCCCTTGTCCCAATTATTTGGAGTTGATGCAACATGGTCATTGGTCATTAATCATCATTTCTTTCCTTTTTCTTCTGTCGAATCGAACGAACTTCTCTCAAATTCTGTTTTCCCAGTGTGCTGCAATTTCATTCCTAATTCTGTCATAGGTAAATAACAGACCAGCGTCTTACCGCAGGTCTAAAAATGCCACATTATTGGTATCATATTAGGATAATATTTTGTCATTTCGCAATATTAACACGAAATTAGAATCGGCTTAGTAAATAGTTGTGATTCTGTTCATATGAGTGACTATTTTATAGTTAGTATTGAAATTTACTGGGAATTCATAAAGTTACACGATTTTAACGGAATCACTCAATGTGGCCATTGTAGGTCCGCTTTACTCTTGTAATAGTTATAATGTGGGTAGATACTGTAGGAAATATAACTGAACGAATAACAATAAAAATGCCGGGTGATTCAAAGTTTCAGTAATATAATAAGATAAGACTCACCCACGTAATTGAGCTGAATATGTACAAGCCCCGAGTAATTTGCAAACTAATTTAAGTTCGAGACAAAAATTCTTGGACTTTGCACACAACTTCAACTGTGAAATTAGCTCGCTCATTTCTGAACGAACCACCTAAATTGGCGCTCACCAATTACAAGTAATGAAAGGAGGTAGCAAGTTTTAAAAGCGTTCCTCTGTTAAAGCGCCAAAATTTTCAAAGGAAAACGATAGAATAATAGAATAGAATAAATGCTTGTTTTTAATTTCTTACGGCAATGCGATGTAATTTACTATTTTTAGGAGTTCTGTAATAAAATTGATGGATGAAAGACAACTGCGAATAAACTAAATTGATAGAGAGAAATTCTAAATTGGCACCTAGGTAAGTGTTGATATTTAACTAAATAGAATTTCTTTTAAAACCTATACTATTCAAAAAGTTATATTATGATACGTACTTGGGTATACGAACGTATGTTTTATTAAACAGAAGTTTCGATTATTGCTTATTCATGAGGGATTTGCCAAACATGACATGGATAGTTTTATGATAATCGGTCTTTATGGTACAAAATTTACTGCAGACAGGTACAATATGGTAAATATTATGTCCTTCAGGTACCGACTCTTCTGGTATAGTCAGCAACCTGCAGAAACCTTTTACTTTCAGAGCTTGAAAGAAAATGAAAATTTCTAGGTACTAGGAAAAGAGATACTACATTCTATTGCAAATAATCATTTTTAATTTTGATTACTTACACTAATCACTAATCTGGTAAAATTAGCTTCATTTCAATTCAATTCATTTATCAAATCATTCAATTCATTTCTCCTACATCACTGACGCTAATTTCGCTGAAAAAAAAAACAAGGGGCAAAGGTATTATTGTGTGCAGTCTTTATCTAATCTGTTATCAGTTCAATATTCTGATCGCTATTATGACGCCTACAGGTGCTCCACTGTACAGTAATCTGACAAAAAATAATATCAACTTACCAACAGTTTGTGTATTATTAAAATATACTAATGGTGCTTCAAGGTTTAAGGCTGCCCGTAAGTGTAATAAGCAGATTACGTTAGTAGTAATGCTAACAGATTACCTATATGGTCAAGGTTGCATTGACGTAAGCGAAATAGCGCCAACCACGACATATTTGCAGTAGTTTTCAAAGGTATGATACGCTTACATACTCAGAATAAAGCGTGGAGTGCCCCGGTCTAGAGAAACATCAACAAAGTTGTATCGTCGGCTATATCGAGATATGTGGGTGCAGCGTTGTCTGGCGATGTTTTGATTATTTTGTTATTCACTCCGGAGTCCGTGGGCGTCGTCAACGTGCGACGCGCGTACAGTTTACACAACAGAGGCTGCACGCTGCATGAGAGTTGTCGGCCGTCGCTCACTCAGGTGAGTTGAGTTGACGAGTTGCTTTATAAATACGCCGGTGGCACTCGAGCGTGGTCGCCCCTCTCCCCGGATCCCCGCAGAGTACCGCTGCTCGCGTGCCGCTCATTGCCATTATCTGCGGGACCTTGGGCCGCAACGCGCGATAAAACCACTCACCTTTTTGATTTGGAAATGGTCGGGGCGCAGAGTCTCCTGGATCTCCTGCTCGGTCCCGCGCGGCGCCGCCTGCACCGAGCTGCGGAACCCGTCCAGCACCCCCTTGAACGTGAACTTCTTCATCGCGAATAAACGAGAAGCGGGTCCTTTGTCCGAAGGCCGCTCGCGCCGGCCGCGGCTACATCACAGCCGTCCGCCGCGGACAGCGAGCCGGTTTTGGCGGAAGGAAGGTCGGTCGCTCCCGCGCTACACGTCGTCGCTTGTGCGCAGGGCACCCGGGGCCGCCGCCGACGCCGCCACGAACCCGTCACGCTGACGATCGACGAAAACTAGGCGAGGCACCGCCTCCGGAATGTACAGCAATGCGGCTCGTCTGACGGATCGATAGCTGGGACAGCGTTTACACACGCGCACTAACGACACGCTGTCAGCGAGACTGCTTCGGACTGGCCGGAAAGAGTACGACGCGACCGATCGATGCGCCCAGCCCCGCTCGGAAAAGAGATGAACACATATTGCGCATGAAGGCGCGTCTTGCGGAAGAAAAATTTCACAGCTGATAACCAAATAGTTCCGCATGCCACCGCAGTGTGGCGCGCATCGCGATAACATCGCGTGACATTTCCCTGCTGTCAAATGTCAAACAAAACCCGGCGCCTGTTCTGGTACAGCATTAATACATTTTTTCCGTTTACTCAAGAAATCTACATAAAATGTCTTTTAAAATAATAGTGAGAAATTTAAAGACAATGAGTTATGTGGGGAGTTATAAAAAAATTCGAGACCGACCGTTCAGGTGAGTTGCAGTTGTTTACCTTGATCATGTTACTATAAACACGACAATATTTTGTTCATATAAATGAGTAGAAAGCTATATTAACATAGTTTTGTATGTATCACCAATCGAAGAGCGATAATTACGTTAAAAATGTTACTAACTAATACATAATATTCACTCATCAACACATACTTGAAGAGAAATTGGCGTACGTGACAAAAGGCCATTGACTCATCAGCCGAGTACTTATTAGCAAGTTACAGCTCTCAAGAGCAATCATATTGATGTTATAACACTTATTTATCTACACTATATAGTCAGAATATCAAATCTTTCTTTCACATAGTTTTTTTTTATAAAGATTAATATTACAGGCTATATTGTGCAGCAGTAGTAGGCACAGGCAATCTTTCTTTCACATAGTTTTTTTTTATAAAGATTAATATTACAGGCTATATTGTGCAGCAGTAGTAGGCACAGGCTACATGGCATACAGCCACTTTAAGAATAATAAAGCTGCGATGAAAGAGGTTATACAGGCCAGTGACTATATGGCAGCCCCCATCACACCATTACATGAACTGGAGAAAAACCAGAATGATATGAAGGTTCAGATGGAGCTGCTTATAATGAGGATACAGGCTGAGTTCTGTAGAGCTTTGGAGAAGGAAGAAGATGAGGTATGTGGTTACTATGCTGGCTACCTTTTTTTAAAATATTTTATCTGTTCCTATAAGATCCTTATTAGAAATTTTACTTTGAAAGAAAATCAGTCTAAAATTTTCTACAACAGTGTATTCTATTTGAAAGAAAAAAGAATGGGTCTTATTTTGTATTGCTGCAATAGTCGTGCAAATAACTCTTTCTGGTAGTTGGGTAAAAATGGATTTATTATTTAGTTTGTAAGTATATCAATTTATTATTAAACTACAGACTAAAAACACAAAATTATTTTATTAGGAGAAACTTTTTTTTTTTAATTGGTGGGCCATGTTGATTGCTAGCTCACCTGCCCACATAGACAAGTGGCATACCATTAGTAGAGCAGAATAATCAAAGTATGGGATTGACTTAATATGTTTACATTTATGACTGTCATAAACATATATATTATGTTAAACTCGTGACTAATGGAAAAATGTGCTAACAATATCACTATGAGAGATGGAAAATTCGACATTAAACCCTGTACCTGTCTGGCCAGCATGGAGACAGTAGGCCAAGCTAATTGATGATACTTATGTTATGCCACTTGAGTAGAGAGGCTGTTCAGACCTGGAAGCTGGAATTTCATGCACAGCAGTCATACCCAGTACCATATTCACCATGTTTATGTTGTGTTTGTATTCATATTCAAATTATTCTCTTGTAGGCCTGGGACGATGACAAAACACCCGATGAATATGATTTCGACAAAGATGTTTTTATAATTGCTCCGGTATGGCTTAAAATGTATCATTGTATTGTTTCGTATCATAATGTAATATCAGTTATCACATAGAATTTACAAGGTACCAGTGTAAGATAACAAATCATTCCACAAGTACTGTAACCTCACCATGACGTGGAGTTGCGGATACCAGCCCATGATACCATACCATAGCCCTGGTCACTTTCCAGATATACTTTCATATCATATACTATGTTTGAAGTAACTATATACTATACACAAGATTTTCTTCAACTATTTCCGTAAAACCTTACGGATTTGTTGGACTCGAATCGACCAAAACCCCTCGGCCTATCATATGGCATATCCCTTGCATACTTCGGCTGACCCAAGGCCTAGGCCAAGGCACCATAGGCCTCGAGGTTGTCCTCTAGTGTAGGACAACAGTGTCCCCATCTTTCCCCAGAAACGGGGGGGAAGCATTCCGTACTGCTAACCTGCTAATCGTTATCTGATAAAATTTCCCCATTAGTTTGTTTTCTCGCCTACATACTTACCATAGCAAAAAAAACCGGTGACGTCGCTTGCTTTGGCGCCATAGTGATGCTTACAGTTGTAAAGATTCATTTCTTTCAGGAAGCGAAGTTTAAAGTAGACCGTTGGATGCGTCCCACTGGCGGCGGGGGGATTACTTGCGTGCTTCAGGACGGGCGGGTCTTCGAGAAGGCAGGAGTCAACATTTCTGTGGTGTCTGGGACCTTGCCACCCGCTGCGGTGCAGCAAATGAGGAGCAGGTACTATCGCAGTTTTTCTACAACTATTAGGGTGTAGACGTAGAAGGACCTCGGATATGGGAAGCAGGTGTTTATTTTTTCATTCGTGCTCGCACTCGGCAGGCACTTGCTGTAAGCATACGTAATTCAAAACTTATCGCGGATTCGGCTTTCGAGTTTGTTCGATCATTTGAAATATTCTTACAGCATATGCCTGCTGGTTTAGCACTTTGAGCAACGTGTTGAGGGAGAGAACTTCTCCAGGGCCGCCACGGCGACCCGCATCGGTGTCTCCCATACCGAGCACTCGGTCAACGTGTATAGCCTTCAGTCCTCACTCGCTCACAGTGATGGCACTTGGGCGTTGGATCTTTCTGAACCCGACACAGGTAATCCCCGAAGCACCTGTGCCCGGAGATCACCTACGTCAGCTGGTACGAGAGGCTGCCGTGTAGCCTCTCTAGCTAGTCCACCATGATAGGTCTTACCGTGGCTATCAACGGGCCCTGCGCGTGATTGGCCAGGCGTAGTTGCGAAGCCGGGACTGCACGGTCGCGATTACTCCAAGAGGCTAAAGAGCCAGCGCAAATAAAACAATACCCGTGAAGGCATAAAATAGAAGCAACATGTATGTAGAAGCTACTATACATTGCGTGGACTCATAAATTCATATTGTAGTGACGATACGAGTATCTATATTTATCTATAATATCTAGTTATATTGTTTAAAAAGATTAATTTATCAATGTAATGCTTACTGTCGAAATGTGTGTCAAACGTGAGCTGATAATATTTATTTATTAAGATATCATTTGACAACAGATTTCGTACTTACGTAACGAATTTACACGATGGTGCAGCGGTTGCGAAACTGCTGCAGTCCGGGTTTGATTTTCGAATTAGGTGAAACGTTATTTGCTGCGTGTCATCAGGGGGTACCGCATTAACTTATTCGAGGCGGCGAGTCTCCGTTTTTCATATAGGTCACTACAATTTGAATTCACCTCGCCTGATGGTAAGCTGCAGGCAAAGTTTCGGGAAAGGGGGTCACGATTACAGACACGTGCCATGTTACAATGGTGGCACTCAGCTTGACGATCTCATCAGATGATTTTCACGTCCTGCTTGAAGGACCCGGGACTGTAGGAAGAAGAAAACACGTGAGCTGGTGAGGTATTCCAGATCTTAATGGTGTGGCATAAGCAGAAGTTGCCGAACCGCTTGGTTCGTGATGGAATATTCTGCACCGTATTCGGGTGTCATTTAAGCCCTGCACGTGTTGTCCTGTGTAAGAAGGGAGAGGGTGTGGTTGAAAGTACTCATCAGAAAAAAAAAGACGGGTTGCACTCCGGGAGTGCCGGCAGAAGTGAAAACTTTTTATTTCTTTCTTTCTTCGTTATAATACAGAGAAAAAGATAAACAGAACATACCATACCATACCATACCATACCTATAATACAGCGCCAATCATAGAACCTATCACTAATTTTCTGCTAATTTTCTGTCAGAAGAAATTAATAAATTACAAACAGAAATAAATTACTTACTAACAGAAGAAATAATCACAAAAAGTAATAAACTACAGAAAGAAAAATAATCACAAAAAGTGTCAGAAGCCCAGGTTCGAACCCGGTACTATCTGAAACCATAAGTACTTACAGTCGAAGCGCTCACTGCTAAGTTACGAAGCTTCTTATCGTACCTTGCAAAATAAACAGTCTATAGCTAATGTTGTATGACGTCAGTCGTCGGTTACGGTTCAAAGGTCAAGTGATCCTGACGCGTGAGTTTAACAATTTTTACCCATCCAACGCCGCTAAAGAAGGTTTCACTTCAAAAAAATTACCATTATAAAGACGGTAACATACTTACCGAAACCGCCATGGGATCTTGAGGCGCGAGGCCTTTCGACATTAGACCGGTGGTAAAAGGAGGCGTGGGAGTGGAATCGGGCCCTGAGCCGAAGGAATCGAAACCAAGAAGTCGTAGCCGCTTCATCACCACCCGAAAAATTAAAAACGTATTTATTAATTCTGTTTATACTGGAGATTGATGGCACTTGGTGGAATCAACTACACACATTGAATAACAACTGCACTTGTATTTTTCCACACTTTATTTTCATTTTTAACCTGACCGGTTTCACCTCTCGGCATTATCAAAGGTTATCTAACCTTTCATGTATTGTTATTCAAAAAGTATTGAGTACTTGTTGATGTCTGCATGAAATTTTGATCCCACCCGTGGGAATCCTTGTAGCAAATTTCAACCAGATCTATTCAGCCATTAGGGCGTGATTAAATTACAAACATCGAAAAATATTCACAAACTTTCAAATTAGGTATGAAAGTAACTCCATCCCCGCTTGCTTGCTGTGGAATGAACTCCCGGCCGTGGTTTTTCCAAGCGACTGCGCTATGGGATTGTTCAAGAAGGGTATTAGAATGTTCTTACAAGGTCGGCAGCGCGAGTGTGACGTCACTGGTGTTGCTCACGTCCATAGGCCACGGTAACCGCTTTCTGCAAGGAGGGTTGCGTACTTGTCTTCCACCTAAGTGATATAAAAAAAAAACAATTAGCAGGACTAGGATAGGATAGGTAGAGAAAGTAGGATGAATGTATGTACAGTAGTCGACAAAGGAGATATAGTGGCACTTTTTCCATTAAAATTGTATGTAAAAGTACAATCAAGAGGTAAAAGACAAAGATGGCGAGTGCCACCTATTTTTAACATGGTATGTGTCTGTAATGGCGACCATCTTTCCTGAGACTTTGCCGTCAGCTTACCATCAGGCGAGGTGAAGTCAAATTGACGTGCCCTGTTAAAAAAACCGTATATCTTTTGTCGACTGTGCATAGAAACTATGAATATTTTTATTTGATCCCTCAGAGGCAAGAACCTACAAAACTCAGAACTGCCTTTCTTCGCGGCCGGGGTAAGCGCGGTGATCCACCCTCGAAATCCCATGGTGCCCACCATACACTTTAATTACAGATACTTTGAGGTCAAAGACAAGGATGGTGAGTGCTTACCATTTGTTTACTATATAACTAAAGTGACGGTGGCTTAGTGTTTAAAGAGTCGGCCTTACGTTTAATAGGTTCTGGGTTCGAAACCTGGACGTCACACTACTGACGTGAACCCACTTCTAGCACAAGCAATTTAGCTGATAATGGCAACTTCTATTTGTGAAACTATTTGTGATGTTTCTCCAATAAAAACAAACTAAGAAAGTACTAGTGAATTTTTAATCTTATTTCTAGGTGTGCAATGGTGGTTCGGCGGTGGTACCGATTTAACCCCATACTATTTGAACGAAGAAGACGCCCAGCTCTTCCATACAACACTGAAAAATGCATGCGACCAACATGATGAAACATATTACACTAGGTAAGATACGTACAGTAAAATAACCCAAAAGCGCATACCAGGTTCGAGGCCAATGAAAAGCCGTTATCTGTGCCTACCCCAATTGGAAAAAGATTTTAAGTTGTCTTAGTATAAAAATCTACCAAAACTACCACAGTTTCTTTTTACTGGCAACACATTGACTGTTGAAAGAGGCGTGACGTTATGTCTTGTATTAGAATCTACTAAAACTGCCTTAGTTTTTTAACTGGCAACAATGGCGCTCTATTTATTAGGGAGTGAAGGCACGATGTGGACAGGGGATGCTCTGACTACGTAGCCACCCGAGTCACGCCTCAAGTTTAGCAAATTATCTTATTAGCATATAATAATATGGGCTTCAAAATCTCATGCGAATGTATTATGACTATGACATGTAAATGTAATATTTAATTCAGATTCAAGAAATGGTGCGACGATTACTTCCACATTCCTCACCGTGGCGAAAGCCGGGGCATTGGCGGTATATTTTTTGACGACGTAGATACGCCGGACCAACAGTCCGCGTTCAACTTTGTTACATCTTGCGCCGAAGCTGTTATACCTAGCTATATACCTATCGGTACGTATTTATTAACATAGCATGTATTGTTAACACTTGATCGTTCGACAAGTATATTTGCTAATTGATTTACATAGAAATAAAAATCATCGTTTCGTTATTTCGGGTTGTTTCTGAAGCTTAGGTTTGATATGATTTTGTTATTGCAGTACAAAAACACAAAGACGACGCGTACGGTTATTACGAGCGGCAATGGCAGCTGCTCCGCCGAGGACGCTACGTCGAATTTAACCTCATGTACGATAGAGGCACCAAGTTTGGGCTGCACACTCCGCAAGCTAGATACGAATCAATTCTAATGTCGTTGCCTCTTAACGCCGTAAGTAATCTATACATCTATACATATAAATAAAATTGGAGTGTCTGTTTATAATGTTGAAATAACCGTTTTTTAATACATGCATATGAATATAAAATTTCAATTTTTGTCTGTCTGTCTGTTCCGGATAATCTCTGAAATGGCTCGACTGATTTTTACGGGACTTTTATCTCAGGTGGTTGATATAATAAGGAGTAACTTAGGCTACTTTTATTTTAGAAAAATAGCGTTGACTCAACATTAAGCGATAACCGACATCCACGCGGGCGGTGCCGCGGGCAACAGCTAGTCGTTTGTATAAATATTAAATACCACTCACCGATTAATCACAAAGTCTCAGTAACTATAACACCTTCAAACTTGAAATTTGGTAGGTCGGTTCCTTATAGGGTGCAGACGTCCGCTAAGAAGAACCCGTAAGGGAATAAAACGGGTCCACGCGAACGGAGTCGCGAACGAACGCTAGACATCTATATATCGAATCCCGATGTAATCAAAACCTTGCACTTTAGAAGCTGGGGACTGCTCTCCTATAACTAATTTATGTTTAGGGGACTGACTGTGTTTGTGTCTGATAGTTTGGTGTCTTTCCTGTCTGTAATGCTGTCCATGAAAGTTAATGTTTGCCTAACCCATTGAGGACGATGCTTCGGATAAAGCATCCTAAGACGATAATGAAGTTTAGAAAGCGATTAAATGCAGAAAACTAAAATTATGTTAAAGTATAAAAAATAGTTGACTGTGGGAATACGAAAACAAAGCTCTGCCTAGCTCTTTTTTCTCTGAAGGGGTACAGATGTAAATGTAATATTCTAAGACTCATTTTTAGCAACTAGCTGACCCGGCGAATTTCGTACCGCCAATATTTTTCTGCCCACGTGGCGTCAGATCCCATTCCCGCTGCACCCTCTACTATATTAAACATGTATTTGAGAGGTGATGGTGATGATTCAAGAAGAAGGTTTACATGTATAACAAATAAACCCTCCTCTTGAATCACTCTATTTAAAAAAAACCGCATCGAAATCCGTTGCGTAGTTTTAAAGATTTAAGCATACAAAGGGATATAGGGACAGAGAAAGCTACTTTGTTTTATACCATGTAGTGATAAGTAATACTTTTGAGATTTATTTCTTGTTTCTACAGAAATGGGAATACATGCACGAGCCTAAAAAGGATTCTCCCGAAGAAAAACTCATGGCGGTCCTAAAGACACCTCGGGACTGGGTCAAACGAGGGGAGAGCCAATCACAAGCCCAACGGTCGGTGGCGTGAGTACGGTGAAGATGTTTGTTTTAGGGGTTTTTTACAATGTTGAAATCATGTTATGTTGTACAGAAATATTTTTTTAGAATATAAATTATAGTTTTATAATGTTTCGTTTGTTGTTTTATTTATAATACCCGCGGCTCCGCCCGCATGGATGTAAGATAACGTAACCAGAAAGATTCCGTTTATGGTATATAAGAACATTATTCGCACCTGTGTCATCCACATCCATAAGCTGCTGTAACTGCTCCCCATCATGTGGGCCGTATGCTTTTCTGCTACCTAAGTGATATAAAAAGAAATACAAAATAACTCAGAAAACGTCATAGAAAATGGGAAAAAATGACCGTCTGTTTTCATATTATTTAATGAACACAGTGTCTAATCTACTCTAAAAAATGCCGCTGATAGCTTAATGCATAAGTAGTCGACCTTACGATGGAAAGATTCTGGGATCGAATCCTGGTTATACTATTAATGTGAAAACCATTCCTAACTGACTGATGACTCCTATCACAAGTTATTTAGCTTAGCTGAAGGGAATACATGAATAATGTTAGTTTTATAATAATCTACACTACTATTATAAAGAGGAAAGATTTGTATGTTGTGCGGATTTCAAAAATTCTTTCACCATTGGAAAGCTACATTCACCATGAGTAACATAGGCTATATTGGATTTCCACCGGAACGTTTTTACCATCACTAGTATCTACAGGGTGGAAGATTTTAACCTTACCTGGAGGGTAAGCACTTTAAATACTGGAATAGCGAATTTCACTCAAAGGAAACATTCCTTTATGTTTTAAAAGAAACAAAACTCTATTAAAAGATTTTTGAAAACTCGCTTGCCGTGCCCGGTAATCGAACCGACTAAAATCCCAAAAAGTAACATTCTGTATTTTTATGGCATCAATCGATAGTGTCAATCATAAGGATAAAATCTGTTTAATAAGCATGGTAAATTAAATTAAAGGAATTTCATATAAGTTCAAAGTGAAAAGTTCAACAACTGATTTGACTGCAATGCTTCGTTACAGTCAAACCAGTTGTTGAACTTTTAAGGACTCCAACTACCAGTAACGACTGCCATAGATATTCGTAGGGCAACTGAGGCCTACGGCTTCACGTGCTCTCCGAGGCACTGCCAGACCAATGCAAAAACCCATATTCATGCATACAAATATTTGCACTGAGCGGGGATCGAGCGTGCCTCCTGTGTAGCGGCCGCGTTCAATACAGCCACACCACAGAAGATGTTAATTGAGCCCTGAGACGGTGTTCGGTTTTAGTCGGTTTGAGTATGTAAATACCGCCACACCACGCACCAGCGGCGGTATCCGTCACGAAAAAAAGTAATTTTATTTAAATATCGAATTTTATTTGTTAGTATGATAACAGATGCCATTTTATTTCTTTTTAAAAATAAAGGAATGTTTCCTTTGAGTGAAATTCGCTATCTCCAGTATTTAGAGTACTTCCCCACCAGGTAAGGTTAAAATCTTCCATCCTGTATATAAAATCGTAGTCTTAGGTGTCAGTGGCAACCATTTCAAATATTTAGATGCACCCAGCCCAAAACTCGGCAAATTTGACCGCACCTTCCGTCGCTTTACTTAGGTCAGCAATTGTGCAGGTGTAGGAGCACAGTGGGTACGCCAGGAGGTTGCCGATCGACTGCAGAGGTGCGCCACAGTCAGAGCCACCACCCCCCGCGTCTAGGTAACTTATCCTTACGTTAAACTATTTACATCGGTAAAGTCGAGTGGCACCTTGTTTCCTAGTATAAAATGTCCGATTTTGCCTTTAGTTTATCATCAGGATAGATGAAGTCATCGATATATTTAGCTGTATAAAAAAATACATTTTCAAGGAGAAAACGTGATAAATACTTAAACAATGATTTTTTTTACCGAATATATAGTAATTACTACTAACAGTAATTATTTTAAATATAAGTATGGCAACATTGCACATTAAATGTCATATAAGTTGTCACTTTCCCGATGCTTTCAATGTTGTGAACGTGAATTTCTTATTTTCACAATACATATGTGTTTACTAGACAAGTTTTATGACTTTCCACCGATACAGCTACGTCATCGCCACCGTAACATCAATTGGTTCAAGGGACCGGTGTTACGTGCCGATTTAAATGTGATTTATCATAAAATATGTGGTGCGCGTAACGGGTGCCTCATTTCCTACATTCCTTCGCCAAAAAGGAAACGTAACGTTTGTTTCCTATGTGATGTTATTGCGAATTAGCGGCGCTTAGGTTAGGAAGATGCCTTTTAAGCTTAAGCTGAAGAAAACGCGGCAGTACAATGTTGCATCCAAAAGTTTGTTTGTGATCAGTGTTGAGTTGTTAGACGGTGGTGTTGCGGACTGTACGCTGTCTGTAGACAGTACAGGACAGGAATGCCTCGATAATGTGTGTCAGAGACAAGCGATAAACCAGCCAGAGTTCTTCGGACTTCGCTACATCAACAGAAGTCAACAACCGCGATGGGTCCAACTAGAACGTCCTCTGAAGCGTCAGCTAGAGAAGTACGCTTCATCACATCAGTTGTACCTCCGTGTAATGTACTATGTGATCTCTGGTACCAGTTTGATCACCGATGAGGTCACAAGGTACCACTACTTCTTGCAGTTAAAGAATGATTTAGTAGAAGGCAGGATTATTTGTGATTGCCAGCAAGCGGTAGTGCTTGCATCATACAGCAGGCAAGCAGAGTATGGGAATCATGATCGGGAGAGACATACAGTGGAATATTTGAAGAATCTGTTGACGTTTCCTAAGCAGATGTTGGATGGTGGTCAAATTATTGATGGGAGTACTTTGGCTGAGACTGGAAGGCTGGAATGGCTCACGGAGGCTGTGATACAGCATCATATGGCTCTGCATAACATGTCACAGGTAAGACATTGTGTAAATTTTCTAAAATTGTGTGTAAACAATTCCTTATCTTGATAAGGTACTGGTTATATAATGATGTGATCGTTAGGACATTGATAAAAAGAAAGAAAACTTTTTATTTTATTAAGTAAACAAAAACGTCATAGGGCTTTTAAAACCCTTAACAACTGGAGACAAAACACCTACTTAAGTGTAATATTTACAAACCAAAATCATGAAGTATTAATAGGTAATAGACTATTTTAAATAAAATGCAGTTAGACTGGTGAAGCAGATCCCAGACTCCAATTTGACTGGAAGGAGGAAGAAGTCTATTTCAATTATGGGGGCCATGACTATAATAGGTCTTTAGTTGATCCCGGTCCAATCTTATCTCATGGGATACATTTACTTATTTAGGGCCAATATTAACCTAACATGCTAAGAAGTACACATGCTTACTAACAGACAAAGAAAAGCTGGTATATGCTTTCCTCTGTTCAGACAACAGACAACAGCCACTCCTGTAAAGGCCAATTAATGAGTCAAATTACAAGAGTAGATACCATACAAAACCCAAGCTTTAGATGTCACTAGGCACCATTATGACCTGGAATTCCTTGCCAGCTCACGTGTTTCCCTCTTCCTGCAGTCCCAAGTCCTTTATGTGGGCCATGAAAAAGCATCTGATACGGCCGTCAAAGTGTGTAGTGTAAGTGCCACCATTGCTTACATGGCATGTGTGTATAATGGTGGCCCTCTTCCTGAGACTTTGCCTTCAGCTTACCATCAGGTGAGGTGAAGTCAAATTGACGTGTCCTATATAATAAAAAAAACTTCTTGAGGCCCCAGCATATCTTGATTAATTGAACAAGATTCATGTTACATGAATGACTTGGTCCACAAGTCGGAGTGATCTAAAAATAGTCCAGACTCGGACCAGTTTGAGGTGTTATTTATAGCATCACAAATAAAACAGGATGACCTTAAAACTGTTATGGAACACATAAAATTTATTGAACTATTACTACATTTCAGTAGATGTGTTTTAGTATAATATTTGCGGTTTATTTTATTTTTTAGTGATGATGATATAAATATGTAGTATACTATACTATCACTTGTCTGTCTCCAAAGAATGGAGTCAAAGATAATTCTTAACTTACTGATATCCGCGACTCACATGTAATTCTGACCTCAATTATTTATTTATTCAGAACAACTTTTACATTGTGTTGGATTTGACAAAGAATGAAAAAACAATAAAATAAAATCATACAGTAATGATGTCATCGTGCAAAAAAGATAGCAAAATAAATGTCAGAAAATACAATATTCAATAATTCCAATTAGTGTTCCCCGTACCTATAGAAATCTATTCTAGGGCTAAAATTCTATTCTAGGCTTATATGTTTCTTTTTTAATTAGAGTTAGGCTATAATCTATCCCTGCCAATCGAATTTCAGCCAGATCCATACAGCAATTTGAGCATGATTGAGTAATAAACATCAAGTATGTTTATCATAAAAGAGTCCACATTCTAGAGTCTATAACACAAGTTAGTCAAGCTATGTTTACTGAGGGTCTAGATAGTACTATTTACAATATCATAGAACATGTAATCTGGTCATATATTAACATTCTATTGTTTTGACATGGGCTGTTTCATTACCACATTATTAAAAAAACCATTAGGCACAGATAACTTATGTAATATTATCTTTTAAAAAGTAAATAAAAGTCATACTGAGTAGGGTGTTTGAGTTTGTCATTCAATTAGTCACCTTTCAATAGTGGGAAAGTTTTTTGTTATGACTATTGACTCTATTGAGTGCTTAACCAAATTCTACTGTCTAAAGGTAATACCACACTGCTAAATTGTAAAAGTACAGTTAACTCACATACAAATTACGCTCAAGCCTATACAAGGAGACTGGGGAGCGGGACGCGATGGTACTTAGGTCGCCGATTCGGGCGTCGAAGGTCGTTGAAGTCCCTCCGTAAGTGCGTGCGTGCGGCTGACAGGTGAAGTCGACTGTCACCCTAACAGAAGCAGACGGAGACGGTGGCGCGATGTGCGCCCCTTTCTAGGGAAAGATGGGGACGCCGTAGTTTCACACCCAATGGGGCTTTCTATGGAAGCTACCTTACCCCCGAGAACTGATGGCCCGAGAAGGACGAGCGATTTAAAAAAAAAAAGCTTAAACACAGTCCACCAGTGCCGGTCACCTATTTACCCACGTGCGGATTTCTCAATCCCCGCGTTTCTGGGGTTCGTTGGGGATACCATACTTCCCACACTCGACAGGGCCAGTATTAACCTTTAGATGGATATGATGGATAACAATCTTACACCCTGGCGATACATCCTAGATGGCGTGCGGTTTTAGTCGGTCGGAGTCCGTAATAACCATCCCCATGGCCGAGGGGGTGCCATCCATGCTATCACACTCGGCGGAAAGGGGGTCGCGGATATTCGTTATTATTATTAAATGGTAAATTATTCTTGTATATTGCAGATAATAAAAATATACCTACTTGTGTTATGTTAAACTAGCTTTTGCTCGCTGCCCCGCTCGTGAGTGACGGTTATCGCGACCAAACATAGTCCACGTCCATTCTGGAGCTCTAATCTTCCCAAATTTCATCAAAATCGGTTCAGTGGTCAAGGCGTGAAAGCGTAACACACAGACAGACAGAGTTACTTTCGCATTTATATTTTTTTATACCACTTACGTGGCAGACAAGCACACGGCCCTCCTGATGGAAGGTGGTTACCGTGAACCAATGGACGTGTGCAACACCACGGGCTTCACACTCGCGCTGCCGACCCTGTTAGGACAGAGAGTTTCTGAGCCGTCAGTGTAGAAGATAATGCAGGACAAGCCTTAGGTGTTCTTCCCACTGACAGCACAAAACTCTCCAGTGAGCTCTGGCTACCATACTCACCGCCGGGAACACAACACGAGGTTGTTATGACCGCGATATTCTGTAGGGTGGAGGTACCTCCCAGTCGGACTGCTCAATTGGATGGAAATACCGTCATGTCCTACCTCCTACGCTTAATATGGATTAACGATTCCATTTCCAAAAGTCATCATTATGAGGCTTTCAACTCGGACTCCGGGGTCCGCATTTTCCAGTCTAAGTGCGACGCGGTTTAACTGCGACTGCTAACTGACCTCCACCACCCATAAGTGATATCGAAGTTCTGTAGTGAGACCGGCTGTCGGATTTTTAGAGCTCCATCTACCCGTAACGACTGCCACAGGTCGTATGACAACCGACGGCTTATCGTGCTCTTTTGAGGTACGGAACCCAAAAGTGTTTTTGGAAAACCACTTAATCAATAAGCTTATCACACCCCACTGCTGGATATAGGCCTCTCCCAATGTTAGAGAGCTGCGGCCTACTGTATCCACACTGGCCAAACAGCACTGCAATTCACTAAGCGAGCACAACGATGCGACAACGATGCGAGGCGCAACGTAGATTGTCATTGGTCAGATTGTATCACGTCATTGGAAATCGACCAATGACAGTGTCTATCGCGCACATCGTTGCGACTCGCATCGTTGTCGCATCGTTGTGCTTGCTTAGTGAATTGCACAGCAGGTTGGTAGGTATAGGGTTTCATTTCGTGTTTTCCTTTTCACGCAGTGATATCGTCTGCGTATTTTTTCGCTAGTTCTCTCTTACGACACCCTTTGGATAAGATGGGGTAGTGATACTTGTATTCTTTCTTCGTCACTACACGGATACCACAAACTACACGGATACCACAAACACAAAAACCACTAAATAGATTTTCATACGGTTATTTTTGAAATAGAATCATGGTTTTTTTTATACCACTGAGGTGACAGACAAGCACACGGCCCACATGATGGAAAGTGGCAACCATGGCCTGTGGACGCAGGGGAGAGAGACTACACCAGGGGAGTCACACTCGTTCTGCCGACCCCGTAAACACTCCCGAGGAGGGCCACATTCCCGAGGAGGGCCAGACCGAGAGGAATGGCCCTGGGTCAGCCCGGGTGCAAGGGATATGTCGCGAGACAACCTCACCTTCAGCCTAGCACAACGACCCACAGACGGCGTGCGGTTTAGTCGGTTCGAGTCAGACATAACCGTACGAATTTCCCGCACGAAAAAAAAACCCCGTAAACACGGAGTTTCTATGCCGTCAGCGTATAAGACAAAGCAGTAATAGCCACTGACTTCTGACGTCTTCCCACTGACAGCACAAAAACTCTCAAGTAGGAGTGTTCGCAACGGCTATATATTAAAATCGTGTTATAACGATACGTTATTTTTAAATCACCTAATATTTTTTACGCTATAATATATTACATCGTTTCGTATCAACAATGAGTTTTATTTATTATCGCTGGAAAGCAAGCCGCGCTGCTCGCTGATAAACGTTAGGTACCTATGAAATAAGCGATGGACTTAAGAATAACAATATGTTCGAGCTGCTGTTCGACTGATTAGCGGACAGTATTTATTTAATGAAGGGTTTATTTAATTCTAGTCCCACTTAAGTTTTTAATTGTACTATAAATACTAAATAGTATACACTAGTACCATATTAATAACTAAGTAACTAACACTAAACTAACTTTTATTTAAGGTTTAAAAAAAATATCGACTCGTTTATGCCGTAATCGCTCACAACACGAATACACGATGATCGCTTAATCCGTCATTCAAGGTCAAGCTTGTAACGCGCACTGATTTTATTCAAAATGAAACGAACAGAGCAACCTAATAAATAATCTAACGTATAATACGAACAAATATATTTGGCATAAATATTCATTACTTTAGTAAAACAATATATTCATTTCACACTGGTTTAAATATAGTTCATATGGAGTTGTTTTAGAGCATAATTTGGGATGTGACTTGTGACAAAAGTTTTATATATATATATATATTATTTCGTCGTGGCATGCAATGGTCTAATAAAAATAACTTTAAAAAATATAACGCTTGCCTGAAGTAATAAATAATAGGCAGTTTGATTATTTATTAATATTAGATTATTTTTTCAGCTATGTAATATAACGAACACTCCTACTCTCAAGTGAGGTCTGGCTACCCTACTCACCGCCGGGAACACAACAAGACACGAGGTTATTATGGCCGCGATATTCTGTAGGGCGGACGTACTTCCCCAGTGGGACTGCACAATTGGGTATTTGACTGACCAGTCAAATTAGTTACTTTTTTCTAAACGTCAAAACGGTAATTTATAAGGAAAATTGTATGAAAACTATATTTGTGACGTCATAATATTTAATAGTCAAATCATATACTATTAAACGTTGGATGGATGATTAAAAATAAATAAGAACGAAAAAATAAGAACCGACGCAACTGTTTTCACTCTTTTACCATTATTAATTTAATAAGTCCAGCTAAATAATTTATTTTAACTACAGGAAAGTACACAATTGGACGGAAATACCGTCGTGTCCTAACACCCTACAATCTTGGTTATTCTATTTTTAAAAAAAACGCATGACAATCATGTCCCTGAATTCAACACAATGCATGAAATGAAAATCCGTACTTAGCATAGGTACTAATGTTCGATCGCAATTGGTTAGTTCAAACCGGAGATATGATCAAAAGTCGCCATAACCGACATTCACGCCGGCGGAACCGTTGGCAACAGTTAGTTCTGTCCAAAATAAAACCAGCGGGATTCGTGTCAAATGTTTATGTACTTTTATTATGCTATTTAAATGACAACATAACATTATATAACTATTATATTGAAGTCATAACTGTGAACCATTGTTTCACCGTTTAGATCTTTAATAGGCACGACAGGTCACCACGCGTGGGATTCTTCTTAGGGCTATATTCGAATATAAACTCTATTTCTTGGGTTCTTAAAGTGCTTTATTTGTTCGTCTTTAAACTGTCTCATAAGCGTCCTGTCGACTTGTCCTAGATCTAGATTAGCTGCTCATAAATGAGTACGATGCATTGTATAAATGGTTTGTAACGTACTAATGACCCGCCCCGGCTTCGCACGTGTGGCAAAAACCTTTCCTAGGATTTCGTACGGACCCCTAAACTTTTTCAAAATCCAATAAAGCCTATGTTACTCACGAAGAATGTAGCTTTCTACTGGAAAAAGAATTTTTTAAATCGACCTAGTAGTTTCTCAGCCTTTTCATTACAAACAAACTTAAAAATCTTTCCTCTTTAAAAAAATTGTGTAGTTTACGTTACGTGTTCAATACAGAATACAAGTGTCACCCCATTTTATCCGAAGGGTGTCGTAAGAGGCGAAGAACGGAAATATACGCAGACGATACCACTGTGAGAGAAGGAAACTCGAAATAAAACCCTGTAGATACGAACCCGTCTGGCCAGCGTGGAAACATTAAACCAAAGCCTCCCAACATTGGGAGAGGTCTATGTCCAGCAGTGGACTGCAATATTGATTGATTGAACATGGTGTTACCAGATCCGTAGCAATCAAGGAGAGTTTGCTTAGACTGACCTCTGACCTAGAAGTCCGTAGTCCTATTTTTCGTTTGGAAATCCCCACGGGGGCGGTTATGACGGCTTTGAATTGACTAAAACCGCACGCCGTCTGGTGGGTTTCAGATGCCAGGGTGTAATATGGCCCATAAGGCATTTCTCTTGCACCACGTTTCGAGATTAGAGAAAGCCCCTTCGGATGTGAGAGTAACAGTGTCCCACACTTGCCCCGTATCGCTCTACCAACTGGTTTCTTTTGGGGTGACAGGTGTGTCCATTTGTCACCCTCAGGCCTGAGATCATAGACAACTGAGGTTTTTTTTTTTTTTTTTTTTTTTTTTACGTGCGGGAAATCCCCACGGATACCCACCCCTCCGGAGTCGGAGGGGTAGGTTATGTCGGACTCGAACCGACTAAACCGCACGCCGTCTGTGGGTCGATGTGCTAGGCCGGAGGTGAGGTTGTCTTTTGACATATCCCTCGCACCCCGGCTGACCCAGGGCCATTCCTCTCGGTCTGGCCCTCCTCGGGAGGGGGGACCACGCGGTCCCCGACTCGCCCCCGGTATGGGGGGGGCGCGCATCGTCCTACGATGCGCGCCGCCGCCGTGGCCTGCTTCTGCTAGGTTGACGAGCGGCTCCACTCGTCACCCTCAGGCCCGCGCTCATGGGGGGCGGAGGTCGGTTTGCGCCCTCCGACGCCCGAGCCGCCTTCGAACGCGGCGAGCGATGTCCGCGAGTCTTTCTCGCTCGCTGCGCCGCGCCCGCTCTGCTGTCTCCTTCACGAGCATGACCTGCTCGCAGAAGGAGGCGCTGGCCGCCCACGCATCCGCGCAGCGGACCATCGCCGCGAGCAGGGTGGAGAGCGTGAGCACTCTCACCCCCAGGGCCGTCACAAGCTCCCGCCTCGGCGCTTCAAACGCCGGACACTCGGTGAGCGTGTGCAGCCCCGAGTCCACGCTCGCGTCGCAGTGATGGCACTCGGGCGTTGGCTCTATGCCCATCAGATGCAGGTACCGCCCGAAGTTACCGTGTCCGGTAATGACCTGCGTCTGACGGTACGAGAGGCCACCGTGTGGCCTCTCTAGCCACTCCCCCATGATGGGTCTTACCGCCGCAATCACGGCGTGCCCTGCGCGTGGTTGCTCAAGTCGTAGCTCCCACTCGGTCACCATGGCCCTGTGGAGCCGGGACCTCTCGGCCCGAATTTCTTCGGGCTCGGGATCGAGTCCCCGCTCCCGCGCCTCCTTTCGGAACCGATAGAGTGCCGAAAGGGTCCTCGCTTCCAGGATCCACGGTGGCGATCCGGCCAGGAGACTAGACAACTGAGGTATCGGAATGAACCAAGTTCTCACACACAAGCTATTAAGCTTAGCTGGACGAGTTAAGACCCTAGTATTTAGAAAAATAGCCTCGAGTTATCTCTGCTATTTCCCACAAGAAACAACAACCATAGAACACCAAACAAACGTGCCCGAAACAATAAAATCCCACAATTGTTCGTGTCATTAAATTGGTGAAACAAAACAAATTAATAAATGACATGTAAAGTGGGTACAACAAGAGTAATCTCCGTAATCTGATGTGAATTACATTATTACAACTGGTTGTGACCTCAGCTGACCGCCTCCTGTCACTTGCTTGTGTTGCCATCTAGAAAAAAGATGAAAATTAGGTGATATATCTATTTGTTTTGCGCACTATTTTTTAACTCCTACTACGCTATAACTATTATATGTTCTGTGCTCCCACGTACAAACTAAGAATTAGCGTCAGTAGCTTAGTGATTAAAAAGACGGCTTTACAATTAAGAGGTCACAACCTCACGAGTTCGAATCCCGGTCAATACAATGCATACGAGTTTGAGGAGGAAAACTCGCAATGAAACCCTTTACCAACCCATCTGACCAGCTTAAAAACAGTAGACCATTGGGAGAGGCCTATGTCCAGCTGTGGGCTGCAATAGACTAATTGATTGATTATAAGTCTTCAGGCTTTCACGGCCGGCGTTGTATGTAGAATACACTGCTTCCGGGCTGTTCGGCCGTGGTCCATGTGAAACTTGCGTTCCAGACCAATCAGGATCGAGCAAGTCGATTCCCCCCGCCGACCGCGCCTATAAATACGCCAGTGACTCAAGATTCTACATCAGTAGCAGCGAAGCCGCTGATGAGGCAAGGTCTCCGGACTCGTCGTCGCTCGGACCTGCGCTACTGAAGATGTCGTCCGCAGTGATCGACGAAACGTCTGGAACTCAAGTTTCACATGGACCACGGCCAAACAGCCCGGAAGTAGTATATTCTACATAATTAATTGATTGACACTGCAGAAAGCTCCTGTAGTCATATGTTTTGATTATGTATTTTTAATGGTGTACAATAAAGTGTATCCATCAAATATTATACACGCGAAAGTTTGTAAATATAAATTGATGTTTGTTACTCTTTCACGTAAAAACTACCGAATGGATTTTAATGAAACTTTAGAATAATATAGTTTAAAATAACACATAGACTACAATTTATAACGATTACCGATATTATAGCGATAACCGACTTCCATGCGGGCGAAGCTATTAATAAATAAATAAATGAATACAAAAATTATATGTGAATTAAACCACACTTACAAAATTTAGGTTATATGGAGTCTTCATTCTCCTTTACCGATTGTATTCTAGCTGAGCAAAAAGCACTTTTAGGTCTTTTAAATGGCAGCATGGGGGGCGACAACCGAGGCCCATTGATTGGCCAAAGCATTAGCCAGCAAGTTTATTAAATGATTTAATAAACGAGACGGCTGAATATCATTCAGGCCGTTAATTGAATGGCGCCGTTTAGTTAACTGCCTAGGCAGTTAATTGGACGGCTGATTAAGCTTGTTGGCGGCGACACATATACAACATCCCAACGACAATGTTTGGACCGGGGCCCGCCAGGCGTAATCATTTTGCCTGGTCGGTGGAGCCTCCCTTTTTGTTGAAGGGACACCAAACTTTGTTCCTCCACAAATCTTTTTATTCGTTTTCCACTGGTCTAGATACAAGCGCGAACTCTCCGAATTTTATTCAAGACATTTGCCGGCTACTAATAATGATAAACGTAGATGATTCTAATAAAATTAGTAACACTGTCATGTACAACAATGTCGGCTTATGTTTCAAATACGTTATATTAACTGTAAGTGCTAATATATTCAAAATGGTTAGCCGTTCGAGACATTGAAGAATCCTGCTAGTCGCCATGCAATAAACAAAATACAGAAACACTTTTCAAAATCCCTGGTTATCAATTAGCGTCAATGTATTCCCGTAGGAAAAGCCGAGGAGGTGTATGCATTATGTTAAATTATAATATAAAATATAAATATCTGACTTATATAAATAACTTGACATGTGATTTCCATTTTGAAGGTTGCGGTATAGAAATAGATAACATCATTATTATTTGTTTATACAGAACTCCCGATAGCAACGCAAAGTTATTTCTTGAAAAATTAGAACAATTACTATCATGGCTTACTAGATATTCTAAAAAAAAAATTATTCTTTGCGGTGATTGGAATTTAAATACTTTAAAACCTGACCAGCATTGTAAAGCGCTAAAAATCGTATTACAGAACTTTAACATTGAATTACACATAAAAACACCAACAAGAAAGAGTTCATGCCTAGATCAATTTGCTAGCAATATCAAGTATGTAAAGGCGGAGGTGCATCACCTCGGGTTGTCCGATCATGACACAGGCCAATCCCTTTCCATTAAAGTTAAAAAATGCTACGAAATATGCAGCTGGTACGAAATGGTCAGAGATTATAGTAAAGATAATATAAATAGATTTGTAGACTGTATATCTGCTCTTACCTTTTCAACTGTATATGAGAAGAGTAACTTGCAGGAAGCTTTTGCTGAATTTCATAATCTATTTAAATTGTTCTTCGATTTGTGTTTCCCGATAAAAAAGATAAAGAAATCAACAAAAAAAGGGAACTGTAAATGGTTAACAAAGGGTATAAAAAAGTCTTGTGTAAGGAAAAGATATTTATACCTTAAACAAGTCCATAATAAATCAAATCGAAAAACGTTAAATAAAAAATATACATCCTATAGCAATATATTAAAAAAATGCATACACAAATCTAAACAGTTACAAAACAAGAAATATATTGAAAGTAAGACAAATAAATGCAAAGCTACATGGGCAGTAATTAATGAAAACATTGGTGACGAAAATATGAAAACACGAATTGACAAAATAACTAAAGATAACCGGACATATGAAGACCCTTTAGAACTGAGTGACTTATTTAATGACTTTTATATTCAATTGACTAATAGTAATAATTTTAAATTTAAAAGTGACGAGATAAACAAAACTATTAAAATTAATAATGAAAAGACAATATTTCTTAAGCCAAGTGATAATATGGAAATTTTAAGAATAATTAATAGTCTCAATAATACAAACGCAACAGGGATAGATGAATTAACGACAAAAGTAATTAAACGATGTGCAGTACACATTAGTCAACCCCTGTGTTATCTGATAAATATGTCATTTGAAGAGGGCACTTTTCCAAATTTACTAAAAACTTCAATTGTAAAACCACTTTTTAAAAAAGGCTGCACATCTGACATGAATAATTACCGCCCAGTAACACTTATACCAATTATGTCGAAAATTTTTGAGAAGGTAATGCTGAAGCGTCTACAAGAGTTTACGATATCACATGCTATACTAACAAGTGAACAATTTGGTTTCCGACATAATAGTACTACCTCACTGGCATGTTTTAACCTGGTAAAAACGATTACACAGACTATTGACGACGGTTTACCAGTAGCAGCAATTTTTCTAGACATGAGCAAAGCATTCGATTTTGTAGATCACAAATTGCTCTTACATAAGTTAGAAAAATATGGTATCAGAGGTAAAGCGAACGACTGGTTGGGATGTTACTTAAGCGGTAGGCAGCAATGTGTAGAGATTGCTAAGGTACAGGGAAATGAAAAGAAACTTTATAGAAGTGACTACCGGCAAAATAACTTTGGCGTGCCACAGGGTAGTGTGCTAGGACCTTTTCTCTTCCTAATGTACATTAATGATCTCCCAAATGTCACTCGACATAGCACAATATTATTCGCTGATGACACAACTCTCATTGTGAAATGCAAAAAGATAAATACTTACGAACTAGAAATAAACGAAGCCATAAGCAAAATAGTACAGTGGCTGTCTTCTAACAATTTGCAAATAAACATACAGAAGACAAAAATGATACAATTTCGGACGAACCAAAGCAAGGTTATAGATTTAAATGTGAAATATAATGATACTGTAATAGAACAAGTTCCTAGTGCTATGTTTCTAGGTATAAAATTAGATCAGAATTGTAACTGGAAGGCACACATCGATTATGTTTGTGACAGGCTTAACAAATTCGTATATGCGATAAAAAGATTACGAATAACAGTTTCGATAGAAGCCGCTCTTAGTGCATATCACGGGTATGTTTCGTCAGTACTCTCATATGGTCTTCTGTTGTGGGGTAATTCGGTAGAGGCTATAAGGGCGTTTAAAGTACAAAAGAAGTGTATACGGGCAATCTGTGGGGCCTGGAGCATGGATAGTTGTAGGCCTCTGTTCAAAAAATACAATATTCTGCCACTACCATCCATGTATATCAAGGAGTTATGCTTATTTGTACAACAACATCCGGTACATTTCTGTAAACAAACCGATGTTATTAAACGAAATGTAGTTCCTAGAAATAAATATAGGCTGTATGTACCGCAATGCAGGCTAGAATTGCATAAAAGGAACTCATACATGAACGCTATAAAGGTATATAACAAATTACCGAACACCTTTAAGAATTTACCTTTTACTTTGTTTAAAAGAAGGTTGACGCAATGGCTACAAAAAGAATGTTTTTACGATTTGGATGAGTTCATGTCATACCGTGGGATAGGTGACTAATAGATAATTATATATACCTTTATACACTTAGAAATAATGTTATGATTGATATTATCAGCGATTTGACATCATAATTTAATGTAATTTAGAGTCTATAAAATAATTATTCTGACATTAACATAAAACTGACATTAATATATAAAGCTGACATCAATATAAATCTGACATTAAACAAATAGATAACAATTATTGGTTGCATGCATGCTGTAGATTATAGCAATATTCAAATCACGTAAATATTTGCACACCATAGTGGTAGGATGTAAATGGGCCATTGTAATATATATAATATAATACCTTTATTTACCTGCATTCTGGCAAATAAATAATTTCATTTCATTTCATTTCATTTCATTTCATTTCATTTCATTTAGTTTTTGCGTCTATTTTCGTGTACAGTATTGTAAATATACCTATATCACATATCCCAAGTTTTTTATAATATCTCCAAAATGTATAGATACGACAGCTTTACAATTGTAATAGTATGGAATATCTTATAACCGCAGCTCCGCCTGATACGGGAACCTCTCGGAATAAAAAGTAATTATTTCACTGCTCTGCACAAAATTTTCAAGCCACATAGTATTTTAGCGGACCTCGGTCTCAGAGGCGAGGGGTTTAGATGCGAGCGGGACTAACAAAGGATGATGATGACCGCGTAGTCGAAAGCTTCCTTGGGGGTGAGCCGTATTCCGGACACTCGTTGACTCGAGCTATGCATCTGAGGCTGTCTAAACTATATCTGTATGAGGCTAAACAGCTCTATCCATTAGTCACCTAATCACCTTACCTTCGTACTTAGTAGTAGTTTGATTCATTTATGTACTAGCTGTTACCCGCAGAGCCGCCCGCGTGGATATCGGTTAACGCGACCAAACGTAGCCTATGTCCTTTCTCAAATTTTCAAAACCTACAGAATATCGCGGCCATTATAACCTCGTGTTGTGTTCCCGGCGGTGGGTAGTGTAGCCAGAGCTCACTGGAGAGTTTTTGTGCTGTCAGTGGGAAGGCTTGTTCTGCTTTATCTTTTACACTAATGGCACAGAAACTCTCTGTTATAACAGGGTCGGCAGAGCGAGTGTGACGCCCGTGGTGTTGCACACATCCATAGGCCACGGTAACTACTTTCCTTCAAGTGGGCCGTGTGCTTTTCGGCCACATAAGTGGTATAAATAAAATAACAAAATACAGGGCTTAGTGATAATATACCTATATGACATTTTTTGTTATTAATTCAACTTGATTAATTTGTCATATCGTTTAACTAAAAATGAGGTGAACGATTATCAAAAGTATGTTTATAGTTTTTACGAACAGAACAGGTAAAACGATCTGTCAATAAGATAAAAATGTATATTACTGGGTCAGAGGATTCGGACTTCCGGCATCGGCCATTAGTGATGTTTTGTATTAATAAAATACCATTAGGATACAAAGCTGTAGGTCGAGAATGTAGAATTCACGTGTTTACTTCTTCCTACAGTCCCGGGTCCTTTAAGCGGGGCGTGAAAAAGCATCTGATGAGGCGGTCAAGCTGAGTGTCACCATTATTAACATGGCACGTGTATATAATGGTGACCCTCTTTCCTGAGACTTTGCCTTCAGCTTACCATCAAGCGAGGTGAAGTCAAATTGACGTGTCCTATATAAAAATTAGAGATGCGCCGAGTAGCACTTTTGCCGAGTAATGAGTACCGAGTTTCACTCGGTTCAATTTTTTTCCAACCGAGTACTCGGCCGAGTAACTCTGTTCAATCAAATCCCCGTTTCGGGCGCGTAAACAAGTACAAATAGGTTCTTGCGGCACGAGGGGCCGGCTCGCGATGATACACCCCTCACCCCGCCCCGCCTTTCATCTATCTGTCGCTTGCTTGTTTACAAACAAATACGTCAACCTATTATATACTCTTTGACGTTACGTTGCACGTCATGGTAGATAAATAATTGAAAAAGTTTGTTAATTAACAATTGACTGTGATGACTTCACGTAAAAGATTCCGAATTTGGCGGTTTTAAATTGAAGATAAAACGAAAGTGAAATGCACCTTATGCAATTCTCTGATTTCACGTAGTGGTGTTTGACGAAAGGCTTCTACGACAGCAATGTTAAACCATTTTAAAATAAAACACACAGAAGAGTTTAAAGGTTTGGAACTTTGAAAGAAGAAAAAAGAAGAAAGTAAAACCTTTTATTTCAGTGCAGCACCGATTACACAATTAATTATGTACTAACACACGCAAACAAGTTAATCAGGCACAATTGTTCTTCGCGCTACACCAAAAAAGGAGTCAGTTCAGCATGGTATCAGGCACAAGTACCTGACACTGGTTTTCAACTGGCTCCTATGTGGAGGAGATGCGACATGAATAATAAATAGAAAGATATTAAATTTACAAAAATCGAAATAATAGGAAAAGAGAAGGAACAAAAAACAAAAAAATAAAAACACAACAGCAGAAGCCAACATGCCGGAAATATCGGAAAATCGTGAGCCATTTGCGTTAACGTCAACAACCTAAATATATTGCTTTATCTAAACCGAGTATACTCGGCATTTAAACCGAGTTATTCGGCTGAGTACGATATCAAAAAACCCGCCGAGTACGCCGAGTACCGAGTAGCAACCGAGTACTCGGCCCATCTCTAATAAAAATAAAAAAAATTGTATTTCTTCTATAACCTTACTTGTGATATTATAAATACGGAAGTCATTTTCAGTCTGAATGTTACGCTTTCAGGCCTAAACCACTGAAGCTATTTCGATAAAATTTTGGTAAATAGGTACATTAGACTATAAGAAAGGCTATGGCCTATGTGGGGTGGCGATAACCTACATCCACGCGGACGGAGACGCGGCAAAAGCTCGTAATCTACTATTATAAATGTGAAAACTTATAAAGATATTTAGATTTTTGTTGCCTAATCAAGCTCAAACGGCTAAACGAATCTGACTGAAATTTGGTACATGGGTAGAATATAGTCTGAAAAACACATAGGCTAGTTTTTATAGCTCGAACACTTTCAGTCTTTTGAAAGAATCCTAATAACTTACTCAAATTGCTTAATAGTTTCGTAGAATGTGATAGACAAAAATAAAACACATTTTAAACGGTCGGCCTTATCATTATGTGTAATCATTGCTCGATAAGAAGGTGGGTACTCGAAGTAATGCCTTTTGAAGTAACTGTGATGGCTCATTACTCTGATAACGATCAACATCGAGTGCTCTATGTCACACTGCAGAAAAATCTGGACGAACCAGTAGCGAAGAACTCGATTTGTACATATATTGCAGTCACATTTTATAATCCGCCGTATTACATTACGGGTAGTTGTATTCAAAAACAGGGCCGTTTTGAAATGCGGCGGTTCATCGAGAAGCCGGATTGATTTCGACTTGGATAGGTTAGGTTAGAAGGTCTATTGCCGCCGGTAACCCTAATGTTATCCTTTCGAGGGCTTACCCGGGGTGCCCGGCAATGAACACTTGTGAAGGGTACCGTGTGGTTTTAGTCGGTCCGATTCCTACACGCCCACCCCATCGTCGGCACCGATGGGGTGAAGCCCGTGGGGGTATCCACACGTAAAAAAAGGTCTATTGCAAGAGCGGAGCAGAGTTTTTTTATAACCATACAGGAATAAGTAATTTTTAACGTATCGCAATGACAACCCGGCTCCTCGTTGAATCGTCGCATTTCAAAACAGCCCTGTTTTTTATAACAGCTAGCCGTCATGTAATATTTACGGTGGATTATACAATGTGACTGCGACACATTGTATAATAATATCTACACGTTTCTTAGGTGTCCCTTACCAAGTTTTTAGAGGCTCAAGTGAGACCCTCGACAGCTGAATCCGCGGTGTGATTTCTATTTCGCATGCTCAAGATTTGGTGACGTCACATTGTCAAGCACAAATCGACAGTGATGTATGTTTATATATATTCGACAACGTGACGTCACCAAATTTACAGCATGCTAAATTGAGATATCCCAGCGGATTGTCGAGATAGTACGATCGTTTGCACTCCACCTGCTAGGTCATTATGCCAAATCGAGAGAAACAGCTGTGACCCGAGCACGAAAAACATTCGAATTTGTAACGTAAAATCGAAAGAACGGAGCATTGCGATTGGTTCACAGTATGCAGGCGGCCAATCACAACGCTTCATTCTCTCGATACGTACGAATTCGAATATTATTCGTGCTCAGGCCAGAGGTGTGCGAACTTTTCTCGTCGAATTCGAATAATTTAAAAAACAAAAAGGCTGGGAACAAACTGATCGACAATCATATTGTCTCCGATTTCGTCTTATAGATGAAGTTTACGAAACCGTAATACCGGAATATGATCTTTGTTGAATAAACCCTCTGCGAATAGTTTTTGCAACTAAATTGACATTGTTCTTTGGCTTTAAAATCTCTCTTTCGTGTGTTTTGAGTATTGTATTAAATACAATAAATTGTTCGGTATTTTATACGACACTATTGAAATAACAGCTCACTGGAGAGTTTTTGTACTGTCAGTGGGAATACCAAAGGCTATTCCTGCATTGTCTTCTACACCGACCGCAGAGAAACTCTCTGTCTTTACAGAGTCGACAGGACGCGTGTGATTCCCCTGGTGTTGCACACGTCCATAGGCCACGGTAACCACTTTCCATCAGGTGGGCCGTGCAGCAGAAAATTCATTACATATCACTTATCTTCCACAACACCGTACACATTTTAATATGTCCCTCAGGTACTAGCAAATATTTCGAAACTAGCTGACCCGGCGAACTTCGTACCGCCAATATTTGCTCCCCTCCATTCCGGGGGCGAGTCGGAGACCGCGTGGTCCCCCCTCCCGCGGAGGGCCAGACCGAGAGGAATGGCCCTGGGTCAGCCGGGGTGCGAGGGATATGTCGCGAAACAACCTCACCTTCGGCCTAGCACATGGACCCACAGACGGCGTGCGGTTTAGTCGGTTCGAGTTCGACATAACCTTCCCCTCCGTATCCGGAGGGGGGGTGGGGGGGTGGGGGTAACCGTGAGGATTTCCCGCACGTAAAAAAAAAGAAAAAAAAACCGCCAATATTTGCCCGCGCCCGCGTGGCGTCAGATCCCGTTCCCACTGCACCCTCTACTATATTAAACATGTATTATACATATAAACCTTCCTCTTGAATCACTCTATCTATTAAAAAATTGCATCAAAATCCGTTGCGTAGTTTTAAAGATTTAGGCATACAAATGGATTTAGGGACAGAGAAAGCGACTTTGTTTTATACTATGTAGTGATGGTAGGTAATACTTATTTACTTGGTTAAAAATGTGATTTCTAATAATGTGTCTCCGGCAATAGTATGTATGTTTGACATACATATAATCCTCGAAGGGGTAGACAGAGATGTATGATCACCCACATTTGGCTAGCTATGATTTACGATCCCACGTAATAAGGGGCGAGCCTATTGCTATCAAGTAAGCACTTTTTCTGTCGGATAGAGAACAGCCACTTCTTTATTATAATAAGTGTATGATATTGTCTCCAGGCCCAAGCAGAGGAGGGTTTTATCACCACATGCCAGCAGCTCCGTGGTTACGGCCAGGAGATGTTCAGCGCGAAAGACCAGCTGAGTTCCAGCGAAGTGACGATCGCCATCTCGCTCACCGGCATCAGAGTACTCACCGACACGAGCGAGACACCACACTTTTATAGGTAACATTCGATTTAAACATTTTTTGTTACCACTTAGGTAGGCCCACCTGATGGAGAGTGGTTACCGTGGCCTATGGACGTGTGCTACACCAGAGGCGTCACACTGGCGCTGCCGAGACTCTATGAACTTACTAATGTGGTTCTTGAAGAACTGTAGCAAGAAGATCGTTCCGTTGCTTCTTTTGTGGCTTATGGTAATCTAAAGGTCACTGGTATATAGATTTTTCCGGAAGTGACTGCCACTGACCTCCAAATTCTGAAACGAAAGCCTGTACAAGAGCCTTAATTGACCGTTGTTTAGCAGATATATTGAATAGCAGGTAAACTTGGAGCTTGCAAGCGGTAACTGTGCGCACAGTGAGATATGAAAAGGACTTCATTCCGCGCACGTTCAGGCTGTGGAGTGTTCTCCTTGCTGTAGTTTTCACAAACAACTACATAGGGATCCACATAATATGGGGTTCTTCAAAAAGGATACTAGTAGATTTTTAGGGTGTTATCCAAAAATCACGATAACCTACATCCTCGCGAGCAAAGCTGCGGACATCAGGTAGTAAGTAATAAAAGCGTGTCCGGCCGTTTCTCAGACAGCATATATTGCACTATAATGCAATTGTACAGGCCTCAAATGGATTTCGCTAGTCTACATATGTATTAACTAGCTGTTTCCCGCGGCTCCGCCCGCGTTGATATGGTTATCGCGACCAAACATACCCTTAATCAAAGTCTAATCTACCCCAATACCAAATTTCATCGAAATCAGTTCTGTGGTTCACGCGTGAAATACCCACAAATAGTCCGCATACCAAATTTTAGCTCTACTTCTACCTTGAAAATTGCGGAATGCTCCATACAAACTTCCACTCACCATTTTAGGGGAGTGGGCGTTAGAAAGAGACAAAAAGTAGCCTATGTCACTCTCCATCTCTTCAACTATCTCCACTTAAAAAACCACGGCAATTCATCGCTCCGTTTTGCCGTAAAAGACGGAAAGACAAACAGACATACACAATTTTCTATTTATAATATTAATATAGATAACTAGCTGAACCACCTCGGCTTCGCCCGTGGCACACTTCGAAAGCCTATGGGAGGTTGCCGGATTTGTTGACATTTAAGGTTACAGCTCCGCTCCCTTGAGTACTAGCATGATGATATTTACCCTATAACCTTCCTCGATTAACGGGCTATTCAACACAAAAAGATTTATTCAATTCGAATCATTAGTTCCTGAGATTAGCGCTTTCAAACAAACAAACAAACTCTTCAGCTTTATAATATATAGATAATACTCGAATGTCCGAGAATCAATGAAACCGCGGTCTGGACGTCGCATGACCGTAAGTGGATAATATTGAATGGAAAACTAGTCTCACGCGATATTACCATTGATTGATTCTTGGGAAAAAATATTTTGGTCGTTGTTAGTGATGTCCGGTTGCCGCCGATATCCGAGGGAGCAGAATGTATCCGTATCTGTTACTTCTTTAATGGTGAAGACCTCGAATGCGGCCAAGATCCACACTAAGATAATCACAATAAAATTAATAGTTCCTGATGGCCGATTCCGGTTGCTTGTACGTTTACTATGTACGTATGTAATGTATGTATGTACGTAAACTAATGTCAACTTCATTATAATCATACTAGCCCCAATCCCGATAGCATCCAATACTTTCGCTTGGTTCGTTCTGAGTAGCTTGTGAGTTCTTCTTTTCTTGCTTCTGAAAATGCTAGCCTAGATTCTCCATTCTCCGTTCTCTATCATCATGTATGTACCAACGGATGGAATAGCACAAAACACGACAAACATTCAAATTCGTAACATAAATGTCTCGTGAGAAGGAAGCATTGCAATTGGCCGTCTGCCTACTGTAAACTGTGAAATGTTTTTTTTCGTGCTCGGGTCACTGTTCCTTCATAATTTGGTTTACTTTACTTTTACGGGAGACACTATCGACTAATCTACAACCACAACAGTAAAGCTTCCACTATAGCCCTATCCGTCTACCAGCAGGCGTCCTCACTTCAACATTACCTTCCCCTTATTTTTTGGCAAGTCCTATCAAATTGATTTAAATAGAAAAAATTGAATGGGGCAATGCTTTGACCACGGTTTAAAAATGATTGAAAAATCGTTCATTTGTTGCGATAGTTCGTAATAATGTCGGTAGATGCCTCAACTGTCGCCTCAAAGACGGATATAAAGGAGAAATTTGGATCGGTTAGGGCGAGGTCTGGTAGCTTAGTTGTCAAAGCATCGCCCCTGTAATGCAAATATCGCGGGTTCAAACCTCGCCTTGGCCGATTAAATTTTCTCTATTTCAATCGATTTGAATAATTAGCATGAAAACTGCCTAAAAACTTAATTCGAACAGTCCTATCAATTCCACCAAAGTTAACATCAAGCTTCTATCATCCCCAGATGGATGGACATCACAAACGTGATAAACCACAAGCGTACCTTCAGCATCGAGTGCCAGAAGCAATCAGGGTCGGCCTCCTTCAACCTCACCAGCCCTGAAGATGGGAAATATGTGTGGTGGTCCTGTGTACAGCAACACACCTTCTACATGAAGCATCAAAGCGCGCTGAGTGAGGCTCCTAGGGATGAGCACAGGCCTAAGTTTCAGGTAAGATGGAATTGTCATCGTATTCCGAGCTTTCTGTCTTCGGAGACCCAAAGGTTACCTGGAAGAGATCGCTTGTAGCGATAAGGCCGCCATTTGTACATTTTTCTTATGTTGTCCGTACATGTACTGTATTTCTTTGGTGTACAATAAAGATTTATCTTATCTTATCTTACCCAAGACGAAAGTTCGGTACGCTGGTATTGTATTTATTGAGTAATCTTCACTAGATGGCGTTGTCTACTTTTTCTAACTTATACCTACTGTCAATATTTTGAAGACACTGGACGGCGTGCGGTTTTGGTCGGTTTGAGTCGACATAACTGTCTCGCCGGGTCGCGAGGTGGGTGGGATATTCGAAGCGACATCCGCACTTTAAAAAAAAAGCGCGTATACCTATTAATTATCGTACCTATCTTGATTAAAACATTGGTAATGGTAACTGAAATTTAGTACAGCGATAGGTTATTGTCTTAGTAACACATAGGCTACTATTTATGCCAAGATTTCTCATCGGTCGCGAAAACAGAATCAAAATTCCAAGAAACCGCGGGCAACATCTAGTCAAGATTAAATTAAATTCTACTAATTGACACATCCATTTTTTATGCATTCCAAAAATTGCCACACTACTGATTATTTATTCTTTATTTTTTTAAATCATTTCCAATACTTGTTTGTATATTAATTCCAATAGTTTCTCTCCGTAGAAAAGTATCGATATTTATGCGCGATACATACGATTATCGTAATATATCCATTAGTGTTATATGCATTTACTTGTCGGCGCACACGCGCGCCGGTCCGTTTGGTGTGAGGCGTGGCATTCACGGTGCGACACGGTCGTACCGTAAGCTTAGTAATAATTTATGATCAAACATATTTTTTTAGCCTATACATCCCTAAAGGGGGTAGGCAGAGGTGTATTAACAAGTAATATTTTCTCCAAGGGTGTCGCCCCGAGAAATTTGAATTGGTTAGAGAGAGGTCTGGTAGGTTAGTAGTCAAAGCATTGCCCTGTAAGACAAAGATTGCGGGTTCAAACCCCACCTAGACCGCTCCAATTTTTTCTATTTAAATCGGATTGTGCTGATTTTAAAAGCTTGTAGCGCAAGCAGAAAACAGACAAAGAACGTGCGCGATACAAGATTTTGAAATTAGCACAACCCTTGCAGAAAATTATAACATCGTTTTAGTACAAAAGATATTTTTTTAGTTTTGTTATAATATTTTTTTATTTATTTATGTACACACACGAATAAACATAACACAGATACATGAGTGGAAATAATAGCAATATTACGGGAGTACCGTTTTCATAAATTGGGAGATTGAGATTAGATCGAGACTGTATTTTGAACAGATTTTTACTAGGCCAATTGGCTTTCTGTGATTTGAACCTGAACACATCGACGCATTCTCTATGGGTGCAATATCAAACCAATGTTATAAAAATATTAAAAACAAAAATACAAAGGCACAAAAATAGGAAAAAAAATGTATTCCATAGCTTCATGGCACTGTATTCTATTTTTATTATAAAGTGCGTGTATTTTCGAAATAAAACAAATTTTATATCTTTCTTTCCACCTTACAGTTATGATATTTACTCTCTAAACATTCCTTCAATAAAAAAAAACAATCACAATCGAAGCGTGAACAGCTGTGTAGATCGCGAGATAGCGGCAATGCGCACGCGCATACTCGTGTCGAACAACATCGAGAATACACTTCCTAGGCGATATAGATCTGTATCTTGTTATTGATATAATTATATATTGTGTGTTTTGTGAAAGTGTTCGTTTCGCACGAGTTTTAGCGAGATTTAACAGTGATAAATCAATCGATAATGTTCTATTGACTTGATTCCTCTCGGATAAGGAAACGGTGGACGGTGAGTTATGGAATGGGTCTCACTGCTTTCTCTAGGGGCTAGTGGCTTATTGGCAGCAATACTGGCTTGTGTTAAAAACTGACCTGGCTAGTACCCAGGTCAGTCTTTAGCACATTGAGACTTCTCCATGCCTCGAAGACCACGTTAAGCCATTGACATGACGTTTGGAACATTTGGGCCATCTGTTGCGACGTGTAGTTGGTGCCCTAAAGAGTGCAACAATCTGGTCTAATTATATACTGCCAGTGGGTAGTGACGGTCAAATGGCACTCGCTTTACGGGTAATGTCCAAATCTGAAAACCGATCCCAACTTAGTTGAGGCAAGGTTCAGAGATGACATTTTGTTTCCACCAGATCTGTTCAACTATTAGGACATGATAGAATAACAAACATCTGAATATCTTCACAATTATATTAATGTACATATACATCTATGCATATGAATAAAATTGGAGTGTCTGTTTTTAATATTGTAATAACCGTTTTTTACTACATGCATATGAATATAATACGGTACATACATCAAAATAACATATTCTTTTTATAAAAATTATCTGTCTGTCTGTCTGTTTGTTCCGCCTAATCTCTGAAATGGCTGCACCGATTTTGAAGGGACTTTCATTGGCACGTAGCTGATGTAATAAGGCAACAGCTAGTATATAAAAATTATTATAGAAATAATTTTCAGTCCCTTTCAATCACTTTGTTAATTTGCTTTTTCTATAGGAATTTTGCTCACCGATTACGAGTTCACAGTCTATACATCACTTTTTACCCAATATTCAAGCACTCTTCCCCTACTTGTCCCCAGGAACACGGCCTATCAGACAGCCGTGAGGAACTAGACGCCAGGGAATTAGGCAGCGTATCGAGACTCGAACCCCTGACCCCGGCGCACCGCGCGTACTCCACCAGCTGCCTCGAGCTGGCGGAGCAGCATCATCATCAACCGCCTCAGCCGGTGATACAGAACAGGTATCTTATTTGTTTGTATTGTAGACTAGTGAACCACCCCGCCTTCGCATCGGTGGCAAAAAGATTTCCTACGGAACCCAAAACTTTTTGAAAATCCAATATAGCCTATGTTACTTACGAAGAATGTAACTTTCTAATGTATTTTTTAAGATTGGCCCAGTAGTTTCTGCAAACAAACTTAGAAATCTTTCCTTTTTATAAGAAAGAAAGAAAAAACATTTAATTCAGGACACGCACAATGTATAATGCACAATGTACACAATGTACAATGCTAATATAGACTAGTAGTGCCCGCGGCATCGTCTCCTTGGATTTCGATCTGTCTTTTAATTGTTTTGTGCAGAACTCTAATGTTTATTCTAAAGTAAATGTAACCTCAATCACTCCAGAAATAGAAATATAATAGTACCTACATTATGGTACAAGTGTGTAAAGTTGTTGATTGCGCTGAGGCGAAATTGAGGTCTAAAGAGAGCCGAAAACGGTAATCAACAATACACACGTATATCATACGACGTTTTTCAATTCATTTGTAAATAATATAATACCAAAATAGATATTTACTCTTGCAGTTTTCAGATCAGATAGTAAATATTCCATAATGTTAAGGAATTCACATCAATTAAATCACATATCGGACGATGTAAAGTATATGTGCATATATCGGGCGGTGTACATAAATAGTTTTCTTATTAACTAGTACTTGTAGACGTTTTAATTCATAAATACCTATAATTTCTTCAATTTTTCCAATAAAACTGGTGGGAACAATTAATCACTTTTTCGTTTGGCACACTTGGTCACAGACAAAAGAATGAGGTGTTTTTGTTTATCCCTGTACAAAATCGTGAATTTACTTAAAGTTTTAAACAGAGAAAGTAGAAAAAGTTATATTTGAGGGAAAGTTTTGTTTATTATACATGTACAAAATTAAATTTTCTATTAAAATACGAAGTGGCATGAAATGAAAAAGCAATAGGTAGGTATATTAATTTATTTGTTCTATTGAACACGATCTTTTTGTATCTATTTTTTTTTAAGAAATTGCAGCTTAACCAGTAAAAAAAGTAATTATCCCACTCGTGATTTAATAACAAATTAAAAAAACCACAGTTTGATAAAAGGTATCATTATGTGCCTAATTGCGGTGAGATTAGAGCCATCTTATGAGCAAATGAATTGAAAATAGAATTTAACTATATGCTCATAAACTTGGTAACAGAAATCCTATTAAGTAGTATTTAACAGCTGTGGAATGAACTCCCTGCTGTGGTTTTCCCAAGCGACTATAATAGGGGTTCTTCAAGATTGGCATTAGAAGGTTTCTAAAGGGTTGGTAACGCGAGTGTGGCGCTCCTGGTGTTGCACTCGTCCATAGGCCATGGTAACGACTTTCCATCAGTTGGGTAGTGTGTGTGCCACCACAATAGCAAAAAAGAAACCCTAACAATCCGGTCAAACTCGGTCCAGCCACTTCGGAGATTATAGTTCACGGTCATCGTTTGTTCTATTCTGTGCGTTTAAGCTCTAAGAAAAATTCACCAATCCTTTGCCTTTCATTCTCCTTCTTCCTTCCATCCCGGAAGCGATGGATAGATCATCCAGAACACCTGTGCTTACCCCTTTAGGCGTGAGTTTAAAATTAAAGTTATATACCAGTCGAGTGTACCATTGACGGTTCCGGTCTAATGCACTTCACTAATTGTATTATAACTGTAGACACATTGCAAGCTGTTAAAGGAATTGCACGCTCCGGTTGTACCCACAACCGCTATAACACATACTGGGTATATCTACTGAATAGAAATATTTTCTTTGTCATGTGATGAGGTACTGTTACTTACCACAACGCGGTACCCTTCGTTTTCATTAAGAAACTATTGTTGTAAAATTATTTTATACAAAACTTGTAGAAGACTATTCAAAACACAATTAGGTACTTGTTTTAAAAATGTATTGAGACTGTCTGAAACACTTTTTCAACCAGTTATATACAAGTTTAAAACACATTTGCTATTTTATTTGCTATTTTATTTTATTTGAAGCTATTTTCAATACATGACAAATACATGTTTTAAACTTAGATATAAACACGGGGTAAGAACTCTTTCTCCTGTGGTGGCTTTTCTTTGTTGCCATCTGACCACCGAACTTCGCGGTGAAACCCAGTTTAAGTGCTGGTTTCCTTAATCTAGACTTACACTGGGTGCCGGCTGTCTTCATCTGCCTACCAACTAACAGGTGAAGTCGGCTTGTGTTGCAAATGAAAAAAATATTGATGAAACCTCACGTACGGTGTGCAAAGTACGTTGTACATGGCTACAAAGTATACTATAAAAACTGATGAACGGATACGGTTGCTTAATCCTAATCCCGGCGAGAAACTATTTCATAAAAATACCTCCTGAAATAAGTGTTTCATTCTATACTAAAACTTCTTTTTCCAAGCTTGACTTGGGAAATAAGCTGGTGAATATGTGACGAGAGCGTTACGAAAACTGTGATCAGGCGAGGCGAATGGAAGTTGAGAGAGGGAGATATAAGTTGGTGAAGACAGAAAGAGAGAGTGTTACGTTTCTTATATTTCTGTAGGAGCAAGAGAGAGAGAGAGAGAGAGAGAGAGAGAGAGATAGAGGTGCGATCATAGCCGTTTCGTTCGTTCGTATCACCGTATGTTTCGTATGTCTAAGACACAGTGCAGGCGTTTTAAGTTTAACGTCAGTCTAAAGTACCCTCGCATTACTTGAGGTACGGAGCCCTAAAAACAAGCTCAAACTGTTACATGAAGTATATTACGGTATGATTTAACATACAAGTATATCAGGCGAGTACTAGTTATAGGTTAAGAGTGATTGCAACACCAGTCATGTAACTATTACAAAAGAACTTCACGAGTTTTTAATCTATTTTTGTACTTTTTGATTGATAGGCTCACGTTTGAACACTATTACACCTGCTCGTAAGTGATGATTACCAGCTTATAGGTCTCCGAAAAAACCCATTAGAATGGTATTAGTAATTAAGATCTTTTTAAATTTGCAACCTCAAATAAAATTTACTTTCTGCGAAATAAGGGGGTCCCCAAAACTACATTTTTTGGAATTTTTGTCTGTCTGTATGTCTTTCAAAAGTTGGTAAATTGGGAAGTTGGTGAATTGGGAAGTTGGTGAAGTGTGGACTTGGCGAATTGGGAAGTTGGTGAAGTGGGAAATAGAATTAGTGGGTTGGTTATATGGGAAGTTGTCTATTTGGGACAGTTGTCCAGATGAACCTAAAGGAAAATTTAATATTGGACGATATCTCAAAATTTATCACATCCATACTAATATTATAAATGTGAAACTGTGTGTGTGTGTCTGTTTGTCCGTCTTTCATTCGTCGTATAGGCGTAGATTAGATCTTGAGAAAGGACATAGGCTTTGTTCGGTCGCGATAACCAACATCCACGCGGGCGGAGCCTTGGGCAAAAGCTAGTTAATAATAATTTAGTGATGCAATAAAGTTAGGTATTAAACACAAATTTCTTAGGAATCCAATTACTTTTTTTTTATACAAAATACCTTCAGCTTCATTGTAAATATACATTTCTTCCAGAGCACTTCTTCCATCATACCGGCCCGCGCCAGACTACGAAACAGCCATCCAACAGAAATACCAACAGCAGCGCGCAGAAGCACAACTTCGCTACCAAAACCATCACCACCCACAAATGGTTAACCCGAGCACCAAACCCCTAGTGTACGGCTCACATCCCGACATCCATAGAATCCACTACCCCGATGTCACACGCCATACCCAACCCTCCGAAGAATACCCCTACGGCCTCAAATTCATGGGAAACTACCCTTTTGCTGTTAACCCTAACGTCCAAACAGAAATAAATCAACTTCATTACGTTAATGTATATAAACCACCCCCACCGTACCCCTCAAATGGTTTAGCATCAAATTCTACCCCAGACCTAGCTGTCGCCAGCCAGGCACTAAATTACCACCGAGGTTATATCAATTCACACGTCTCTGGTTCTAGTCCTGACCTAGTCTCAACAAGAACCGCTTTGAATAGGCAGTATTTAGGTTATATTAATAATAGCCATATAAATTACAGACCAAATATAATGCCAGGGACCCATGGCACTTATAATAACCTCGCATCAGTATTAGATCCAAAACCCCACATCATAATCGACCCCCATCACATATCAGATAACATCCAAAAAGTTTACGACGAAAGAGGGAATATCATGTATTCCATGCCGATGCCGAGGTTACCATACCAAAGGCACGTGGTGTTGCCACAATCACAGCAAATTAAACTCGGGGATACCCCAGAACCTATATATGAAAATGTACCATTACCCTGGCAAAATGAGGGGAAACTTACAATGAGAGATCGGGCACAGAGTTTGACCACCACAGACGAAATAGCTAGACTGAACGAAAGAAATAGCAGTCACCCGACCATAAATAAGTATCTGTCACCGGCGTACGTTCCTGTCAAAATTGACAGCCCTGACAGTCATTATGTCAACGCTCAAATCATAAAAGGAGTCAGAGAGACTAGTGTGCCTAAAGATCTGACTGTATCTTCAAGATCTATCAGTAGAGAGGCTGAATTTGAGAATGTGGCTCTGACTATAGATAGGCTGTCGCTACACGATGATAAAGATTACGATGAAACGCCTTACCAGAGTCTCTCGACGCATAGGGTGTCGAATAATAACACTATAAATGCTGTCAATAAGGGTGATAATGTGACTTCGATTGTGGTGAACAATGATTGCAGTATAGGCAATGTGAATGCTACGGTTTCTACTATTAATAGGTAAGTTTTCGTTTTGAATTAATATTTTTCAGGCAAAGACAGAGAGGTGATATTATAGAGCAAATGGAGAGAGGAGGAGGCTTAAGTACTTTTGAACTGTGATAATTATACCTCGGGACACATATCTTAGAGCTAAATCGCGAGACTAAGGAAGTTCTAGTGCGCGCAGATTGTTTTCTCATAATCTGTGCTTGGTAATCGTCCATGCCCGTGTTAACCTTAAAAGACACTCAAGAAGCGCGTAGAGAGCACATTTTAGGCAAGATATATGTCCCAAGGTATACTTAAGTCTTGACGTCATGCCGCATCCAAAACCTTGCAAATATTACTTCATAGGAAAATCAAAAGGCCTATTTCGACGGGGAAATTTCCTAAAAAAATTGCTTCGTCTAAACATTCGCACAAACGATACACGCTCGCTCTTCTAATTTGGCGACAATGACCTCGCAATTTAATCTTGATAGTGACTGTCTAAACAGAATTTGAAGCAATAATCGTATTTTGACATAAGGCGATACGTCACTTGCGAATATCGAATGATATAATCGTAAGCGAGAATTTAGTTGTTACCTGTATGTAAACATTTTGATAAAATAGTGGTACGGCGATTATTGCTGGTGATAGTAGCATACGATATCTCTAACCGAAACGTGTTAGAAACTATTCCCGCCTAAAAGGGCCTTAACTATAGCACCTCCTCTCTGCATTTGCCCATACCGCAAACACAAAGAGGGGCTATCATGGTTAGATTTATATCTAACTGCGCATTTATCGTCTATCCCACCAGTTCAACAGACACAGAAACCAGCAAAACGTCCACGTCGTCCAAAGAGAAGAAGCGCCGCCGCTGGGCCGTGTGGATGGGGCGGGGGCCCCCCAAGGAGGCGCGCTCGGCCACGCTGGGCCGCGCGCGCCACGCGCCCGCGCCGCACACGCACCGCTGGTCCACCGGCCTCGCCAAGTTCACGCCGCTGCCGCCTAGCATCACCAAGGAGACCATGGTCGGTATTATTCTTCTTCAAATCAAATCAATTTTTTAATTGCTTCGAATATGGATACGTTTGTAGATCTTAAAAATTAGCAGGTACAGCATATTCTTCTTCTTCTTCACCCTCCCCTTAATTCCGGTCTCACTGACAGCCTCTGTGGCGTGACGGTAGAGAACGCGACTGCTACTCAGGATTATTACATTACAAAAAAATATCTGAGTATATTTATCCGTATTCTATTACCCATAACACAAGGTAGATAAGCTATACTTATCGAGTAAAATAGGAAAAGTTTGAATGACGTTTGAAGTTACAGGGGCAATGCTTTGACCATTAAGCTACCAGACCTCGCCCTAACCTATTCAAATTTCTCCTTCTATATCTGTCTTTGAGCGACCGACGGACCGTAGAGTATCTACCGACATTCTTACGAACTATCGGAAGCAATCAATGATTTTCAATCATTTTTAAACTTCGATTTCCGACTACTCACCTAAAATTTTAATAAATTTTTTCAAGCATTTCGCATGCTAAATAATCAAATTTGAATATTACATTTAAGCTATACTTACTTTGGGTACAGAGAGCTATTTAAAATGTTACAGAGTATTTATTTATTTACATCTGAAACTTCCACCTTATCTGCTCTGGAAGATTCAGACTCTCAGGAGTCTGTGGTCCCGCCTTGCCGTTCAGTTCGATCGTTGTCGACTAATGCGTCATCGACAGAACAACCGAAATTCCACACTAAAATTATATTATTATTACAGAATTTTGGATTATTATTGTATTGTTTCGATAAAAGCGTTTTAATCAGAAAATTGATCTATGCATTAGTCATTTGGTTTGTTAGGGTTGTCAAATATTTTTGGAATCGAATGACATTTTAAAGTAATTATAAGTATAAAGTAGTATGCGAACTATTCAAAATCGATTTAAAATTGAGAAAGTAAATTACCCAGGTTACAGGTAAAATTTTTAGGATTATCCAAAATGAAAGTCATGCGAATTCATACAGCAACAAAGTAAGGAATAGAATAGAAAATAAGTCATTACCAACTTAATTGACTGACAATATGGTTATATAGCAAAAAGTCTACTGGTGTCTCAGGGAAAAGTTCAGCAATGGATATAATTTTCTCCAAAGCTAACATCCAGGATAGGGACGGCGCCTCCTTCTGCGAGCAAGTTATACTCGTGAAGGAGGCGGCGGGGTGATAAGGTATCCGGTAGCAGAAAAGACTCGCGGCCAACTGAGACAACTCGATCGTCGGAGGTGAATGAATGAACTTTGTCCCCGTGAACGCGGGCCTGGGAGTGACAGCTGGAGCTGCCTGTCACCCCAGCAGAAGCAAGCCGCCGTGGCTTGGGTGTGAGTTCGCATTCCAGCTTTTCCTCTTCCACTGGCACGATGTTGAGCATCCTTGCATTAATGATTATATTGCAAAGTTAGTACTGGCGATTCAGACCGATTATAATGGTGGAACTTATAATGCATTTGAGAATTCAGTGAAGTGAAATCGGTCAGGTTCTAAAATAAAAATAAAGTCTGTAGAAAAGTACAATTGCATTACTCAATATGTGTAATTAAAAATTGATTAAATCGACAACCCTATATAATTGACGTGACGTACCCAATTAATTTGTTTATCAACACGCCAGTCCACGCCTGCCCACACGCATTCGTCATGCATAACTTTGATTATAGTATATAGTGTTACAGTGATAACATACTTGTTACATGTACTATCGTCAGTTTCGGTTCAGTGCCCGGCTAAGGCACAATGTTGCGTAAAAGAAACCGCGATGTACACAAGTGTGGACCGTGGGCGAGGAAATTTGAGTTAATAGATGTACGTGGTCCTACTAATATTATAGATGTGAAAGTTTGTGCAGGTGTTTGGGTGTTAATTGACACGATAATCGTATTAAACAGACATAATATATACCTTCTTTTTTTCCTGGAAAACCTAAGTTTCCATTGGTCCCACAAATTATGGTCGGAAGCGCACTATTGGAGAGGCATACGACCAGCAGTGTTCGGTCAGGTTAAAAATAAAAATAAAATAAAGTGTGGAAAAGTACAAGTGCTATCATTATTCAATATGTGTAGTAGATTCCACCAATCTCCAGTATAAACAGTCTGTTTGATATAAACTTATGGCAGTGATTTTTTCATAACAATTTGTGCATGTATTTTGTAAGTGACTAGTAATGTAGGGTAAACAACGCTAGTATTTTCGTAAACAAATTTTTGCAATAATATTTGGATCACATGAGCAAGTTCAATATATATGTGAGCATGTGTTGTAAATAGCAGTTATGGTGAATCGCCCATGTATACAGCCTTTTTTCAGGCAGATACCACTTTCTTACTCATCTACTTCCATAATTATTTCCATACATGCTCGCCAATTGCAGATTTGGTATTTCCTTCACAGTGCCAGATTCTCGAACGCAAGATGACAGACGAACAGCTATCATTCGCGTTCGAACAGATCCCCAAGGGTCGGGAGACGGGAGGGGAGTTCAGAACTGCCCTTCTGCCACAACACGCCGCGCTAAATGGGTTCTCGACAGACCACCTGCCTTATGAAGATAACAGGGTCCGGCTGCACCCCAGTGCGAGTAATCCGCATGGATATATTAATGCGTCTCATATTACGGTGAGTTATTCTACGTATGTATATTTAGGATATTGAATAATGTAATCACTTTTATTGAATAATGTAATCACTTTTGTTTCCACACTTATAAAGTGTGGAAACAGTAGGTACAATTGATTACATTATACAATACGTGTAGTAGATTCCACCAAGTGCCATCAATCTCCAGTATAAACAGTATATTTAGGAGTTTTTTTTATACAACTGAGGTGGCAGACAACCACATTGCCCACCTGATGCCTATGGAAAGGTCTATGTACAGCAGCGGACCATGTGTGGGCTAGAATAGAATCTGGATGGAATAATTTGATATAGAAATATATTATAGTCTGAAATAACCCATAGGCTTCTTTTCTCCCGGGATAGGTACTTGAGGACTGCGAGAATGGGATCAGTATTTGATTTGAAATAACTAATATGTGAGAGTGAGTTTGTTTGTAACACGAGTGAAACTAGCAAACGTGAGTTACTAATAAAAACACTTTTCTTTATACCACCGGTATCTAATCGATATATCTTCTATAAGCATAAATAATCTTTCAAGGTGGCGATTATGATAATAAAATAATGAGAAATACATTCTTATTGTGCAAAACATTACAAAGTCCACAACTAAAATCAGTAATGATAAATTTGCAATATACAAATTTGATCTCAAATGTCAATGAACGATAGATGTCATTTCGGATGTCATGCGGTTCAAAAGAAATTAGAAAAATAATGCAGAGCAATAATAGTAATTTATTTACTGACATACTGAAATGTGAACATTAAAAGGTCTTTAAAGTTTTGTTTTTAATTTTTCAAGGAGGTTTCACAAGGAGGTGTGAATGCATTTTTCTCATAATAATGTGGGCGCAGCGCAAAACGCATGTGCGATTAGCTTTCAACTTCTACGCGCAAAACATTTATGGTCATTTTAAGCAAATTATATTAATTATTTCAGGAGATTAGATAAAGTAATGTATAAAACTGCAAATAATTTGCTCTTAAAACCCTCGTGTGTAACTATAAAAAAATTAGCCTGGAGTTCATTTTTTAACTCACAATCGTATTTTAAGAACCCTTGCAACAGTTTCATAATCTACTATTTTCCCATTACGATACAGCTTCAGCTGGAACAAAGATGTTTCATGGCCTTTTTTCTATATAATCTGTGGACGCTGCGCAACACGCATGCGCAACCAGGAAATGGATTTTGGAGAACTAAACGCGTGCGTGTTGCGCTTCGTCCACCGACTATGTACAGGCAAACTGAATAGAAACCTTTCAGCTGAAATTGTATCGTTATGGAAAAGAGTTACATTATGATACAGTTGGCCATAGAACAGCTGTATCATAATATTTGTTTTTAATTGATTTTGATATTCTGTGCATTTCGTTTTGAAATTTTACACTTCAGTATGAGTGTATATAAACTTTATTTTTTTTAGTTAGCGCGGCGCTGGTTAGTTGTATCGTCAATGTGTTTATTCGTTCATTCAAGTTAAATATTTCATTTGTACTATTGTCATGTAAGCTGTCTGGTATACTAAGCGTTGTTGTGTCAAATAATGATCCTTCATTGGTATGGTCAATATTAGAGAGATTATTTAAGGAAGTAGTTCTTCGTGGTTTGCGAAGCGTTATATTGCTATCGTACTGCATGTTATTTTAGTTTGTCAGAAATGCTCAAAGTAAATTTCAAAAAGTATTGCGTGATCAGTGGTGATTTGAAACCTCGACCTCTCAATTCACAAGTCCTGTGCTATACCACTGTGCTACGAACACATTCAGATGTCATAAGCGAATTTTTGCTTCTCTATAGAGATCTTATATTTTTCGAATCAAAAAGTTCTGTTATAATGACTCACAGATATGGAATTTTTTGCAGCATTCCCGAGTCTTTGAACACTTTTTATATTTGTTTACACAAATATCACTGTTTTGCACTATATTAACTGTTTTGCACTATATTAAGACTTATACGAGAAACAACTGTTTATGATTATTATTTTACTAAATATTATGGAGTATAGGGCTTATTGACACTTATTTGCACATCAGAAGACGATCATTGTTGATTTTTATTTTTACACTAAGTGGATTAATTGGATAACACTGTTACTATAACTTTAGATAGTTTTAAAGATATTTATATAGTCAAATCACTTTTTAAAAATGTTTTTGTATTTTTAAATGGTAAAATAACACGGACTCGATGTTAATGTGTCAGCCAGCGCCATCTATCTTGAAATGAAAAATGTAAAGGTATTGCCCCAGATGACGGTGGGCAGCACGCAGCGTTTCTACGTAGTCGCCAAAGTGAGTGACGGGCGGGGCCCTGTCGGCGGGGCGCCCGCGCCCCCCGGCACGTGCGCGTGCGGCGGCGCCTGCGCAGCGCTGTGGCAGTGCGCCTGGCAGGTCGGCGCCGCGCTCATAGCCAGGGTGGGGGGGGCGCCGCACTACCTGCCCGCTGATAACTGTACTACGGATTATGGGAAGGTATGTATTGTATTACAATTTCAATGGACTGTGTTAAAACTACATCTACCAATTACTTCTACCACCACATACTACTCGTACCTGGGGGTGATAGGTGGAGTCGTCTGTCACCCCAGCAGAAGCAGGCCACTCGGCGTCAATGCTGGGGCCGAGTTGGGGACCCCGTGGTTTCCCCACCCGAAGACGGACAGATGAGATGAAAAGATGGCCCGGGGTCAGTCGGGGTGCGAGGGATATGCGGGGATATTCCGCACAAAGAAAAAAAAATACTACTCTTACCACCACACACCACTCCTACCACCACACACTACCCTTACTACCGCATGCTAACCTACTTGTATCCCAATAGAAAGCCGTAAAATATTTATCTATCTATCTGCAAATGAAATAAAGCACCCGTCCAACCTAATCCTTTAGTTCCAGGTATCGTGCGGTACATCCTCTCGAACGACGTGGGGCGCGTCGGTGCGAGTGCGGGTGCGCACGGGCGCGCGGGCGCGCGACCTGTGGCACGTGCACTTCGCCAAGTGGCCCAACAACAAGACTGTGCCCGACGATGTGGATGACTTTTTAGGTAAGCACCGTAAAACGTATAGGTGGAGGATGCTCGTGAAATGTGTATAGGTAGAAGCAGATGCTGGGCTATTGTCTCTGCCTATTCCGCAGGGAAAAGGCTTGAGCACTGTATCGTTGTTTCTAGGTTAGAGTAGATTTGATTGAAGAGTAGTTTTGAAGATTTAAAACTTATAAAAAGCATTTGATACAGTGTACCATTTGTTCCAATTCTCATAATTCGCTTGGTGCACGTTGGCAAAGAGTAGCCTCTGGTCCGATAGACATGCTTTTGAATCAGTTGATGCTAACATGTTAAAATAGCGAACTATGTACATGGCAACTCAACTTGAGGATATGGAGTGCCCCAGGGTAGCATGTTAGGATCTACGTTATTCCACATTTTATAGGTATTGATTGTATTTTTTTTAATTAATAGTTTAGGTCTACTGCTCCGCTCACATGATATACTGAGATACGCGTTAAGTTATGAATTTTTTTCAATTTTTTGCGCATGGCTTAACTACTTGTCATTGACTGCTCCCTAGCGTTCCTGTCGGAGGTGAACAGCCTGCGCCTGGCGAGTGAGGCCGAGGCGCTGGGGGGCGCGCTGGCGGCCGCCGCGCCGCTGCTGCTGTGCTGCGCGGGCGGCGCGGGGCGCTGCGGCACCGCCACGGCCGCGCTCGTGCTGCACGACATACTCGACAACAACCAGGTGCGGGAGTGCGTTAGTACGTGAGTGCGTGAGTGCGGGAGTACGTGAGTGCGTGAGTGCGGAAGTACGTGAGTGCGGGAGTGCGTGAGTGCGGGAGTACGTGAGTGCGTGAGTGCGGAAGTACGGTAGTGCGTGAGTGCGGGAGTACGTTAGTGCGGGAGTACGTGAGTGCGGGAGTACGGTAGTGCGTGAGTGCGGGAGTACGTTAGTGCGGGAGTACGTGAGTGCGTGAGTGCGGGAGTACGGTAGTGCGTGAGTGCGGGAGTACGTTAGTGCGTGAGTGCGTGAGTGCGGAAGTACGGTAGTGCGTGAGTGCGGGAGTACGTTAGTGCGGGAGTACGTGAGTGCGTGAGTGCGGGAGTACGGTAGTGCGTGAGTGCGGGAGTACGTTAGTGCGGGAGTACGTGAGTGCGTGAGTGCGGGAGTACGGTAGTGCGTGAGTGCGGGAGTACGTTAGTGCGGGAGTACGTGAGTGCGTGAGTGCGGGAGTACGTGAGTGCGTGAGTGCGGGAGTACGGTAGTGCGTGAGTGCGGGAGTACGTTAGTGCGGGAGTACGTGAGTGCGTGAGTGCGGGAGTACGTGAGTACGTGAGTGCGTGAGTGCGGAAGTGCGTGAGTGCGGGAGTACGTTAGTGCGGGAGTACGTGAGTGCGTGAGTGCGGGAGTACGGTAGTGCGTGAGTGCGGGAGTACGTTAGTGCGGGAGTACGTGAGTGCGTGAGTGCGGGAGTACGGTAGTGCGTGAGTGCGGGAGTACGTTAGTGCGGGAGTACGTGAGTGCGTGAGTGCGGGAGTACGGTAGTGCGTGAGTGCGGGAGTACGTGAGTGCGTGAGTGCGGAAGTACGGTAGTGCGTGAGTGCGGGAGTACGTTAGTGCGGGAGTACGTGAGTGCGTGAGTGCGGGAGTACGGTAGTGCGTGAGTGCGGGAGTACGTTAGTGCGGGAGTACGTGAGTGCGTGAGTGCGGGAGTACGGTAGTGCGTGAGTGCGGGAGTACGTTAGTGCGCTAGTACGTTAGTGCGGGAGTACGTTAGTGCGTGAGTGCGGGAAGTACGTGAGTGCGGGAGTATGTTAGTACGTTAGTGCGTGCGAAAGATGATGAATATTTTCGCGAAAGAAAGGGAGTGTAGGGAAAGTTTGAATTTCGAACACCATAGAAGGCAGAGGCTCCTCTCAATCATTCAATCAATTAAACCAAAGCAGTCCACTGCTGAACATAGGCCTGTTCCAATATTGGGAAGTTTTGGCCTACTATTTCCACGCTGGCCGATTGGTACAGAAATTTATTTCGAGTGTTCCTTCTCTCGCAGTGATATCGTCTGCGAATTTTCCCGTTAGTCACCTCTTACGACACCCTTCGGATAAGATAGGATGGTGATACTTGTATTCTTTGTCCGTCACCACACGTATATGCTTCTGGCACCTAACAACCATCATTTCTAACCTCCGTATTCTATTCTCAGGAACTAGATATCCCACGCACCATCGGTATGCTCCACCAACAGCGAGCCAACTTAATACAGAATGTTCACCAATACAAGTTTTTGCACCGGCTTCTCCTGCAGTACTTGAAGCAATCACGACTCATATGACGTTCCCAAACGAAAAACGAACGAGAATTGACAAAAATTGTAAGTTTAAAACGAAAAAGTGTATTAATAAATTTAAAAATGAAAGTTTTGAAGCAATTTAGCATGGTAAATATTCATATCGATTAAGATGATTTAGATAGGAAAAATTGAACCGATTCAGGCAGGACTTAAACGTATATAGCTCCAACCGTCTCCCCAAGACGAATATATAGAAAAATTTGAATGGATTCAGGAATAGTTCGGTGGGTAATCAGAGGATTCTCCTTATAAGAGAAACAATGCGGGTTCGATTACCGCCTGAACCGACTCAATTTTTTCAATTTTTTAAGTGTATTAAAAAATTTACAAAATTAAATTTTTGTAGCAATTAGTATACTAACTATTAAAAACGATTAAGATTGGAAAAAGTAAAATACCCAGGCGGGATTCGAACCCGCAAACAGTCACTTACAGAAGAAATACTCTGACTGCCGTCCGAACGTAGCCCTAAGATGTTTGTAAGAATCGATTTAAACAGAAAAAAGTGATTCTGTCTAGGCGAGGTTTGAACCCGCGATCTTTGCCTTACAGAGGCAATGCTTTGACCACTAAGCAACCAGACCTCGCCATAACGACTTATGACTACTCCGCCCATACAATTAATTATATGGGTTAATCAATGTTTAAAAATGATTGATAAATCATTCATTGGTTCCGATAGTTCGTAAGAATATCAGAGACACTCCACTGTCGCCTCAAAGACAGATATAGAAGGAGAAATTTGGATTGGTTCGGGCGAGGTCTGGTAGCTTAGAGGTCAAAGCATTGGCCCTGTAAGGCAAAGATTGCAGGTTCAAACCCCGCCTAGACCGATTCACTTTTATCTATTTAAAATGCTTAAAAATTTGATTCAAAATGGTTGTTAGAATTTGGATTACTCCAGGTGTGGCTCGGTAGTTCAGTGGCATTCCCCGTGTAAAGGACTGGTCACGGGTTCGAATCCTGTCTGAATATTTCCTTTTTTCCAATGTTAATCGATAAGAAAATAGTAACTTTTATTGCCAAAAATAATAAAAAATTAATGAATTCTAACTCGTATCGAGAAAAGTTATATATATTTCATTCAATTTGATTCATTAGTCATAGAAATACTTTTGGCTTACTAACCAAACTGATATAATGTAATATAGTCCTTTTCATAACTGTATAAGGTATAAATTGGCTTGCTATATTTGTAATTATGTTTAATTTATTGTATGTTAAAATGGCGAATGGTTATTATTTGAATACAACATTTACTTTTGTATAATGCCAAAGGTTTTGCAGTTACAGCCGCGCAATTTCTTCCATCGATTGTAAATTAGACATATTTAAGCTCCATTCGGTTAGGTAATTAACTCAAGGTAAACAATCTTGTGGCGACTTTTTATAAAAACACATTGATAAACAAATAAACCAGTAGGGACTTAGCTAAAAGTAAACATGGTATAGGAACTTACATACCTTTGATTGCCTGACGTTTCGACAAGGTTACACCGGCCGTGGTCACAGGCTGACTGGCTCAGCGGTGCACGCCCGCTGTCTTCGAGTCCGTGAGGTAGTAGGTTCTTCATCTACCCGCACATTTTCAATATTTTCTTTTTGCCATGTACCGTCACATACCACACTCACAGTGTCCCTATTCTGTAAGCAAACTGTCCGGTATGTATCCGACTGCGTCCTATACCATAATCGCGTTAATTCCCGTTCTTATAATTATATATCATGCAACGCGAGAGTTTAAAAGTTAGTTAAACATAAATTTTGATTTGTCTTAATATTTTTTATTTAACAAATCAGTGAAATTCATTTTATTTTTTTGTTGTTTAAAAAAACGCCACTAATATCCGAAATCGAACCATTAGCTTAAGCAGAAATTTATAGGTTGTATAAAAAAGACATTAAGATTATTTACCTTTAGTACAGTATCTAACCAAACAGAGAATAGTTGTCTTTATCACTTTATACGCATTGAAACATACATAAATCAGAGCGAGACACACAGCTGATAGGGACAGTCAGAGTCAGACGATCTTGACTAGTCTCAATATGATCTTAATAACAAGGTATTAAGAGCTAATAAAACTGTTTTATTGATTTAAATTGTATTATTGTCCGAACTAAAGGTGTTTACCAAATATCAGAGCAATCCGTCAACAGGAAGGCGGGAAACCAAGGCATTAAGATCATTTTGAGTACTGAGTTTGATTTGATGCTGACTGTACCTATTATTTTGTGTCGACGCAGCAAACAGTCTTTTTTTATACAACTGAGGTGGTAGACAAGCACACAACCCACCTGATGGAAAGTGGTTACCATAACCTATGGACGTGTGCAACACCAGGGGAGTCACACTCGTGCTGCCGACCCTGTAAACAGAGAGTTTGTGTGTGTCAGTGTAGAAGACAAAGCAGGAATAGCCTTTGGTCTTCCCACTGACAGCACGAAAACTCTCCAGTGAGCTCTGGCTACCCTACTCACCGCCGGGAACACAACACGAGGTTATCATGGCCGCGGTATTCTGTAGGGCGGAGGTACTTCTCAAGTCGGACTGCTCATTTGGACGGAAACGACTATCTATCTCTCTCTGATAACAAGTATTTCAAGCGTAAGAAAGAGATAAAGCTACACCTAACGCGAAAGGCTCTCGATAAAAGAGTTTTGATCCTTATACGAGTCTAGTATTTAAAGAAATAAATTGTTCTAATCGGTAAAGTGCCAGGTAACGTTGCTCAACCACGACGCCTTATCAAGCCTCAGCAAGTTATATAAAATATAGTAATTAGATCGCAACGCTCATATTTTTGTAATGAAATTATGTCAATAGACCAATATCTGAGAAAAATATACGAGGTTTTGTTTGATTATTTTTAAGTGATGTTGCCAGATATTACAAAAAGAGATACATAACGCCATCTAAATCTATACTAAATGGGTATCAGAATTTAACCATTATTCTCCTTAAACTTATAATGTTTCAGTGGTATATCAGCGACGGCCGTGTGACCTTCTAACCCTAACAGACGCGGGTCGTAGTCTGAAGTTGGGGCGGGGGTCACTTTGGTCGTCGAAAATCCCTTCAGAGGGCTTCACGATTTGGAGAGCAAGTCTCCTGTGGCCGCATGAAGTCTAAGAGGAAAGTCTGCCCCAGAAGTCGCACATCAGTGAGTGTACCAGTCTGCTGGTGAGATTGATGGGGTTTTGAAGATTTCAATGCTGCCCCAAAACACTAATTTTTTAAAATCAACTATAAAATTGTAAACAAATACTGTATATTACTTTTCTCAGATTTTGGTGTACAGAGTAGTGTATATTATTATTGTAGATATATGTATAATGTACATATAAGTATATCGATCGACTGGCTCACAGATCTAACTATTGAGATTGAATATAGCGGACTGAGATCCGCTCCACCTTGTATCATCTAGTGATAATTGTATATTGTATATTTATTAACTATTATTTGTATAAAATGTGTTTTTTAGTATACACCGTTTTTTGTGATTGTTGAATGGATTTTTATATGATATACATTTAGTGGGATTGTTTTGTGTTGAGTTTATATGTGAAATGTAAAAGTATTATAAGTTCTAGAGGCAGGATACTCGCTATTTATTAAAGTATAGTGTTACTACTACTGAAATATTAAATAGAAATTTTCTCCGAAAGAAAGATTCAAAATTTATTTATTGTTTTTAAAGATACGAGTGAATGTATTAAAGTTTCTTAAATGGAAACTATATTATACCATCGCCATTACTTCTAAATACAAAGCTATAAAGTAAAACTTACTGCAGAAAATGTCGCAAAATCTATGCACAGTCGACAAATGAGATACGGTTGCACTTTTACATATAAAGTAGTGTGTAAAGTTGCAACTGTATCTCCTTTGTCGACTGTAAATACATTAGTTATCAACGCAAAACATTCCGTCCAAAAAAAAACGTTTAAAGGTCGTTTTAAAATTATTATATTAAATAAAAAAGAAATAGTACTTTTCTATCATAAAGGAAACTCAACTTTTCATAAATAAATAATTCTTATTGAATTATACATAACGTTATTTTTTAATAATCATAACAACTTATAATATAACCATAATTAAAATTTATAGGTGCATCTTTATATAAACGTCTCCGCTGCCTCATGCGTATGCACGCGCCTATTTCGTGCAAACAACGCTTTTATAGTACAAGTCAATTTGACTGCACCTCGCCACCCACCGGCCTCACTAGTGCTGCGACCACCCGGCTATGCACTTGCTGACCCCTGAACGCAATCTAACCGAGATTGGATTACTAAGGAGTTGAGTTCGGAAAGATTATCCTCATAAAAAGCGCTCGTTGCCAGGTACGCTTACTGTTCGGTAAAAGATCAGTGAAGTTACCTAGGTTGCCATTTGGATGGGTGACCGCTTACTGGTATTTCATCCGAGCGCTTCCATGCGTCGGTACGTAAAAGTTAGCCGCTATGTCAAGTCGGAAGCCTATATGGGCGACCTGAACAGCTGTCAGTGGTGCCCACTAACCACAACTCAAGCTGGGAAGTCAGACAGCTATCGTTCCCAATATAGTTGAAAAAACCAAGCCACATCATATTTAGGTGAACTCCGGTCTCTGAAGTGAAAGCCTCAGATGCGTTCGGGATTACCTTGCAGTATCTACTATTATCATTTGCACAAAATCGTGCAAAATAATCCATACGGTACGCAACGTGCGGATGCCTGCATAAGGCAGTGGCAGCCCTAAAAAAATATAACTGCGACGGTATCCTGCCTCGTGTAGTGTAAGCGTCAATGTAACAATGTGCCTTAGTGAGAGATTACGGACGATCTGATGTCAACGTGTGCCTTCTAAAATTGTATATTAATAACATATCGTGTGCCGGGTTAGATGTCATATCCTTGGGAAGCATGTGCGATTTAATGTAACGTTTATTGTAGAAAAAAAAACCATATCTATAAAGTCAGAAGAAGTATCTAGAAGTCAGAAGTCTAGAATATCAATTTTACCATTTTCACAAATAATTATTTTATAAATGGCATCAATCCTGTTGGACATTTTCACTTAATTTAGGTTAGTCTGTAAATTTTATTCTTGATCTTATCTCGTTTGGCTTAGTTCAGAACTTTTGGACTGTATTTTTTATCAACTTTAGATAGCTTTTGTTCAATTTTGGAAGAATAACACCGTCTGAATTGGCTTTAAAGTCAACATAATTTAGATATTTTAGTTTAGCGAAAATGTGCAATAGGATTGTCACCAAGTGTGCCTATTAAATATTTTTGAAGAGAACATTCAAGATCTCGTTTGTTGTTGAATTCAAATTTGTTACGAGGATATTTACGAGTGTCTTAACTGTATATTTTGAAGTTATTAAATGTATTTTTCGAAATCTTTCGAGTTAGTATCGACAATGCGACTGTGGGCTTTCTGTAAATCATAAATATGGAAATCTTGTATACCTAAAGCGATTCTCAACAAAAGCGAGGCTTTCTGTAAATCATAAGTATGGAAATCTTGTTTAAATAAAGCGATTATGAAGTTCCTATAAGTACATAACTTATAGGTAAACTTATCAAAATTGAAAGCAACGCATTGTTCTAGATGACCGAGGATATTTTTATTATTTAATTTAGGACAATTTTTTCTACGGAACTTCGAAATTACCATTTAGTTGTGTAGATCAAATCACAATCGCTTCACGTAAAATATCTATGTTCAAACACGTCAATTCACAATAAGACTGGATAGCCAAACCCACCTGAGTTGGTAAAAAGATTAGAGAATGAAATTTTAGGTCCATTTTATGATAGATGCACAACGTACGGTCATAATTATTTTCCAAATTACTAAGATCAGCAGAGCTTCTAATTAACATAAACGCATTGTCGAAACCCCTCCTAAGTGTCGTAGGTGCAGTAATGTGTTCAGCCTGTGTGTATTGTACTGTCTAGTCGAATGGCAACTCCATATAATTAATATTTTAACGTGTATATTTCGTCATACACTGTTTGTTTGAATGCACAAATTTATTACTAAGATTTTTTTAGTCACTAATGTTTTTTTTTAATCGTGTTTTTTGATGTATTTATTACTAAACCCCGTTTTGTATTGCAGTAATTTCTACTTAATATCAGTATTCATATATTTTTCGGTGTTTTTCGATACATTGTTGGCATGTCGAGTGCTCATTTAGTATTATAATACGGACGCAAGCAATATTGAAACTTGAACTGACAATAAAAATACTAAGAAATTTTCTTGTTTTGTTTCATTTTGGACACTTCTCTGCCTACTACAAGGGGATAGAGGCGTGATTGTATGCATGTCTTATAACCTCTGTATTTGTTCATTGATTAGGTACAACTTTCAACAGAGAACACGCTTACCTAATTTCTCTTAAACCTAATTTCCATTAGGCAATGTTGGACAAAATGTTGAAAACCAAAGACCGCGGCAACGTACTACGAGGACATTTATATCCTCGTGGTCATACTGGTATGACAAACTAGTATGACCACGAGGAAACAGAGCGTAAAACGAATGTTGTCTAACCACGTATGATCAATCGTCAAAGAAACAACAAGTCACGCGTCATGTTGCGCGTCAACTAGCAACATCGCACGTGTTGCGCAATATTGCCGAAATTTCATAGCATCAAATGTTGCCTAGTAGATACAATGCTTTAAATTGCAAAATGTTTAATATCAGCATAACCAATACTACCTCTTGACTATTCCTTGTATTAAAGAAGGTTTTAATTCAAATAAAACAACATATTTATAGTCTATTATTATATTTCGGTAAAAAATTATATAATATCCTAACTTATATTAAGGCGGAGGATAGTAGGGGCGCGGCGGCGGTCCCGGTGGCGGAGGTCCCCGCCCCGACAGGGGAGCGAAATAATTCGGAGGAGGAACATTCACAGGAGGAAATCTCGCAGGAGGCGCGGGCGGAGGTTCAGTATACACTATCGGAGGGGGCCCTGACGTCATAGGTAACCTTGGAGGCGGTGGAATTGTTGGAGGTGGTGCTGTATAGACTGGGGGGTAAGCAGGGAGCCCAGGGTACGGTGGATAGCTGTACCGTAGCGGCTCCATCTTTGGCGGTTCTATCTTGACTTCGGAGCCGTTTTTAATGGGGGTCACGACTGGTTTACTAATAACGGCGACAGGTGATACTGAAGTCGGCGGTGTAATGGAGGGGGGCTTCTTCTCGTTTTTTGGCTGCTTGCTAGGGGTGGGCATAGGGGGGGAGTCCCCGCCTGAGGACTGGGGCTGTGGCGAGTAGAGGTCGAGTACCTGTAATGCATATACAATTCTGTAGTGTTTTTCTTCCACAAGAGCTTTTACTTGAGACATATTTGAACCCCGTAATATAATTAGGTATTTGACTGACTAGTCAGTTATAGTTACTTTTTACTTAACGTCAAAACGGTAAGTTATAAGGAAGCTTGTATGAAATTATTTATTATGACGTCATAATATTTAATAGTCAAATCAATTGCTATTATAGGTTGGGTGTATGAATAAAATAAATAAAAACGATAAAATAAGAACCTACGTAACTTTTACCGCTCTTTTCCCATTCTTAATTTTAAAAAAAAACTCAGTCAAAAAAAAAAATTATAGTAAACTACCTAATTGGCTAAATAGTATTTTGTAAGTACCTATTATGGAAAAACTATTCTGTTGTGGCATTCATAGACTAGCAACATAGTTGAAATGGTCAAAGGTGAGTAATGTACTAGACATTACTCACTGGGGCGTATGCTAATCAAATTGCCATGCTTCCCATTAAAAACCACACACTGGTGTTGGAAGTTCATTTCTTTTGTAAGCGTAACAAGCAGACAAATATACTCCCGCAGTTATAATTTAGCATGGATTCGTAATTTCTCTACCCTTTCTTATCACACCAATCTCTAGGTAACATAGGCTATCGAAACCATTTACCATCAAATCATCATTATATCAGCCTCACATAGTCCACTGATGAACATAGGCCTCTCCTATAGACTTCCAGAAAGGTCGATCTAAAGCGCTAGATACGGGCTGCTTTAGACCATCAGATACTTCATATAAAATGTTAGCGGACGTCTGCGACCTCGCATGCATGGAGTGAATTAGAAACTACCTTCCCCTATTTTAACACCTATTTTTTACTTGCGGGACATCCCCACGGGTACCCACCCTTCCGGAGCCGGAGGGGGAGGTTATGTCGGACTCGAACCGACTAAACCGCACGCCGCCTCTGGGTCGTAGTGCTAGGCCGAAGGTGAGGTTGTCATGCGACATATCCCTCGCACCCTGGCTGACCCATCCTGGCTGGCATCCTCGGGCTCCTATTTTAACCCCAAAAGGAAGTTGATTTCTAAGGATACATTTATAAGTTCATCTGCACACTATTTATAAACCATTATTTTAAATTTCTAAACTTAACTCAAGTTAACTAAACTTTCATACAAACTTCTAAACCCCATTTTACTCAATTAGGGGTAAAGTTTCGTAAAATCCGTTCTTTTTTTATAAAAGAATATTAGAATCCAAATTACTAATATTCCCTTCAACCCTTCCAGCTAAGCTAAATTGCGTTTGTTAGGAGTGGGTTCACGTCGGTAGTGGGTGGTCAGGATTCGAACCTGGGACCTTCCGATCGTAAGGCCGACTCCTTAACGACTAAGCTACCGACGCTTCCCTATTCTCCTCTTAGCGGTTGACTAGACCCTATAAAGGACCTGCCTGCCAAATCTCAACTTTGTAGGTGTTATAGTTTCTGACATTTCGTGATTAATCTTTGAGTGGAATTTCGCTTTTATTGCAACTTACCTGATGGCAAATATCCTCGAGTAGCTCCATGGTGATATCTTCCACGAACATGTCCCACCACGCGTTGTGTTTCGGTACACGTCCGTTCCAGTCCAGCACTTCAAACTTGCTGAGTTTCCCCGCCAGGAACATGAGAGCCACTGCTATCACCTCCGGCTCCCATTGGAGGCATAGTGTTGTACATAAACTGGAATTTTTTTAAAAAAGAGAAAGATGTTAAGAAAAATAGCGAACGGTTGGTGTTAATATACCTCTGCCTACCCCTTCCGCGATTTACAGGCGTGAGTATATGTATCTATGAATGTATAAAAAAATTTTTAGGTTGTCAGTGATATGTGTATCTGAAACGCATCCAAGGCTTTTAGTTTGGAACCAATTATAACGAAGTGAATGGTGCATCACAAGTGTGCCATTAGTAATTGCTAATAATCTTTGCCATAAATGGAACAAAACTAAATATATAAAATATATTGCACAACATACTTTGCAACATAGTCAATCTCTTAACAAAACACTTCTAGGTTAGTGAGGTCATTAAAAGGTATGGTAATATTGTTGGCTTTAGCTTATCTCTTGATAAACAATTATTTTGCAAAAAAAACAATAATTGTAAACCTATCAGTCTACTGCTGGGGTAAGCAGAGGTGTATGCCTCTCCCAAAGTTAGGAGGAAAAATGTATAATAGTATACTGAACTATCAATCAATCAATCGATTAGCCCACTGCAGTCCACTGCCGGACATAGGCCTCTCCCAATGTGCGCCATTTCGTACAATCCTCCGAAAAAATGTCAATATTATTCTAAAACTCTTCAGATATTCAAATAATACTTAATTAAATATTAACTTATTATCCAGACTAGCTTCCGCCCGCAGCTGCGCCCGCGTGGATTTCGGTAACCGTGATCCTTTTTTCGCCTAAGATAAACTGTACTTAGTGATGAAATAATTTATTTTAATAAAGATTAATAGCATGAGTAAAATAAACACGTTTAAATGTAGTCCAAAATAAAATTCATGATTTTTTAATAAAAAAATGGTTGTTGTGCCTCACTCGACATACATTGGTATAGTGTGTCGTGGACTTTTTGGTAGATATTTATAAGATCTACAATGAATTAGAACATATTTTTATTGATCTATCTTTTATAGTTTAGGCAGCGTTCACAAAATAAGTAACTTTTCTGGTTGATTTTTTACACCTTGTGTCCGAAAAACCCAAATATCTTACGGAACCCTATTTTTTTCAAAAATAAAATATAGCCTATGTTACTAGTGGATAATGTAGCTTTCAAATGGTGAAAGAATTTTTAAAATCCGTCCAGTAGTTTTTGAGCCTATTCATTACAAACAAACATACATACATACAAACAAAGTTTTCCTCTTTATACTATTAGTGTAGATGAGTCACAATTAGTCTGAGCCTGTAAATTTATGACCTAATTAGAAATCAACTAAAAGTGTTAAAAACTCGCAGGCTTGTAGAGAACAAAATAATAGGTGAGTATTTTACTGTACATAACTTAAAGATTGTGTTGTTTGTGGCACATTGAGAGAGGTTTATGTGTAAGATTCTTCTCCTTCTTTTCATGTGATTGTTTTTTTCTTTTAAAAAAAAGCAACTGAAATTATCAAAATTACTAATATTCCCTCTAACCCCTCCAACTAAGCTAAATTGCTTGTGCTAGGAGTGGGTTCACGTTGGTAATGTAATGGCCAGGATTCGAACCCGAGACCTCTCGATCGTAAGGCCGACTCCTCAACCACTAAGCTACCGACGCTTGTATTTATTAGTGCCCAAGCTGTGACTGAGTTGCTCAGGTCACCCATATAGGCCTCTGTCTTGATCTAATGACTGTTGACCACAGCCGAGACCAATTTTAATGTGTCCTCCGAAGCATGGAAGGGCTTAGTCCACTGATGGTTTACCAGGCTCACTGTTCAGTAAAATTCGTAAGAATATCAGTAGACGCTCCACTATCGCCTCAAAGACAGATAGAAAAAAAGGAGATATTTGGATTGGTTCGGGCAAGGTCTGGTAGCTTAGTGATCAAAGCATTGCCCCTGTAAGTCCAAGATCACAAGTTCCAACCCTGCCTAGACAGATTCTAACTTTTGATCCGTGTAAGACTAAACGTCAATAAGCTATTTTATTGAGCGTATAACTAACATGCATTTATTTAAACTACTGTATGGTGTCATCCTACCAATATTGTAAATATGAAAGTTACTTGTTATTCAATTACACTCTTAACATCTGAATAGATCTGGCCGAAATTTAGTACCGGGGTAGATTACTATCTGGTATAACACATAAATTGTGTATCCCAAAGATAGGCTTCCATCGGTGGCCAGAACAGGATTAAAAGAGATATAATAGGGTAGTATGAATCTGTAGATGAAAGAAGAATAACTCACCTGTCATTAACAAATGTCCATGCCATTTGCACCATCTTTTGTAACTTTCCCTTGTCTCCCTTCAAACACTTGGCATACTTCAACAGGTAGCCATATGGATGCTCCACTTGAAGGTCAAACTTGATCGTCTGCAGCAGAATTCGCTCTAATGTCATCACTTCTTCCTTAGGATCATCTCCGAACGTTGCAAATTTGTGCTCAGTCAATAAAGATTTTGCAACTTTTATTATATCTTTGCATTTCTTAGGCGTCTCCTCAACTTTACCGGCCAGGAACAGACAACAACATGCTGTTATGTACCTCGGGAATGTTCTGAATGAGTGGAACATGTAGAAACGATGAAAATAAACAACTCCAGTTGCAACAGTATTATAACCTAAGTCCATCTTAGAACCAGTGTCAATGATAAACCGCGCGCCCTCCTTCCTGTACCGATTCTCGGTCTCATTGGATATACCATCGCGGAACGACGGTGTATTTTGCAGATCCTTTTTGTCATAGTACCAATACGGCATTGTTGTAATTACACTATAACAAGTTTATTATCAATAGACAATCACTAACCTCCACAGCCATTTATTTATTACTGACAGTTAAGTGGAAGAATTAAGATGTTAATCTTATCACGATATCCTTACGAAAAGTAGGTCCATTATCTTTTGGTAAGGTTATATTTACACGTTTGACGTTACAAATGCTAATTGTTGCCAAAACACAATTAAAATGTTGCCACTTGACAATATTTTTTTTTTATTAACTTTAAAGAAAGTAAGTACGTAACTTATAGTTAATTAACTTACTTATGTTAAGTAGTCGAGTATTTTTAAGTATTTAATTTAGCTAAATAATTTTTAGTAAGTATAATTATTTACAATATACTTACCTAATCCTTATCATATAACAGTCTAACGATTATTTAAATATATCGTAGACGTACACGCAGTGTTGCTATTTTACTGTTCTAGCAGGTATTTTTTATGTATTTTATATTCGCTTGTGACTTTCGTATCCGCGGCAAATCAAAGCTTGTGAGCTTCATACAAGTATAGGTATAAGAGCTGCAACATGACTCTGGCGAGTACCGTATGAACCCGCTTTTATATATTTGGTGACACAAAAATACGGATCTTTTTTTATACCTCGGATGTCCACGGATATCCGGGACATCACTAGTTATATTTAAACCATTTTAGACAATAAAATGGATTGCATTGGTCATATGATTTTATCTAATTCTCATTCTTGGATGTGGAAAAAATATATTTTAAGGTCATAGCGTAAGTTTAAACATAATAATGGTAAACAGTTTGTATAATTTCGTTATAATATTTTATTTTATTAAACTATAAAAATATTATTAAGCATGCACTAACAACAGATTTCTTTAATCAGTCTGATACTTATCGAGCGGATATTTATCAGGATATTTTTTCAAATGCTCCTCCATTTCTTGCATTTGTTTTCTGTAACATAATAAACTTGATTATTATTTAGATTTAAGATAAATTAATGATTAGACTGGTATAAATGCAAAACTACACTACCGTGCACCTAACCATAACAAACTGTTTAATACTTTTTTTTTTGACGGGTTACCCTTTATTATTAAATTCTGAACACTTACTGAATTCTGGTAGGCATTTCATAGTAGACATCTTCTAACATCTCTTTCCAATGCGGCAGCTTCTTCTTCTCAGCCTCTTGCATAGTTCTTAGAACAGTGTTTCTCGCTTCTTTAGCCCAAGAACTGTCTGCGTCAGCGTCCCACATACCTGGAAAGGAAGATTTTTATACATACCTATAATTCTCACACCTGCAGTTAGGTATAATCTGTACCCCACTGAGGATACTTTTTATCGCTGGAATGAGACGTGGGAGCGGTAACAGAATATCACGTGGATGAAGCCACGAGCATCGCTCAGTATCCCATAAGTGTGAATATCATCATACATTTCATAGTATATTTCTCGATCTCTTTTAATTAAAACTAGGTACTCTACACTTGTTATTCTTACTTCATACTATGTACGCGCCACAATTTCCGCTGCGGTTTACTGTGTCTATCTATCGTACATTTTGAATATTATTTTTAACGCCATAGAGCCATAATTAACACAAGCAGGTCGTTGCATATCTGACAAAATGCTGTGTTGTTGTTTTTGTTACCTTTACTCTCCAAATACATTTTGAACTTCGATATCGGACTCTCGTCTTTGGTCCATTTCTGTATTTCTTCAATTGCTCGGTAGGCGGTGCTGTCGTCTGATGTAGAATGGTGACCAACTCTAAAATGAATAAAGAAAACTTTTTTAATAACTTTTTTTTAATTTACACGCGTAAAGTCTTCCGGGGATATAGTGTATACCAGAATTAGGTCCTACAGAACAATATGCTATTAGCATCACATAATCACATTACTAGATTTCCAGTGTCATAGATTTCAAACTAATCGTTCTACACAATTTTTATTGTATGCTTGTATCAAAGATTATCCAACGGTAGTAATAGCGGAGAACGTATTACTATCAAGCGGACACTTTGTCATAGGCTTCATTAGTCATCTTCTGCTACACCCATGGTAAGAGATAGGCTGATCCTATTCTACCGTGCGGCTTGAAAGGAACTTCATCCCACGAATGTGTGTGGAATGAACTTCCTGATGTGGTTTTCGCAAGCAGCTACAATATGGGGTTCTTCAAGGACATTAGAAGGTTGCTTCACGGTCGGCAGCGCGAGTATAACGCCTCTGGTGTTACATACGTCCATAGGCCACCGTAACCTGCAATTTGCATCAGGTGGGCCGTATGCTTGTCTGCCACGTAAAGGGTGAAATAAATTCTACACCACCGGGAACTAACATTGATAACACCACTGAGAATTATCTAGTTATGAGTTAATCAATTAATCAATTAGCCTGTCAAAGTCCACTGCTGGACAAACGCCTCTCCTAATGTTGGAAGGCTTTGGCCTACAGTTTCAAAGCTGACCAGATGGGTTGGTTGATTTCGAGTTTTGCTTCTCTCGCAGTGATATCGTCTACATATTTTACCACTGCGAGTATTGTACTGTATTTACCTATAAGACATAGCCTCAATCAGTACAGGCTTATTATTCTTGATAGCGAACTCCCTAGATTCCTTCACGGTGTTGTACATAGCCAGGGGATCGGTCCCATCGACGCGTACTGTACGAATGCCCAACGCTGGGCCTCTGGACGCGATGCCGTCTCCACGGTACTGCTCGCTTGTTGGGGTCGATATTGCGTAGCCGTTGTTTCTGCTGTAAAGGAAATAGGCAAATGTAGAAAGCTCATGTGATTTTTTACAAGCTGTCTAGCATCGTATGCACGCTAACCCCGGGTTAAGTTTTGTTACAATTTGTAGTCCGAATGGGCTTCGTTTTTCTTCTCTTATTTTCCATATGAGTCTTTCGGGAACAACTGGCGTCTGACCCCTGAACCTTCAAGCGGAAATTATGCACCAGGGCCTGGTTCATCAATCAGCAGGTGCACGGACATGCAGATAAGTTTGGTTTTGGGCTACGTAACCAAAACAATGAACTTACTTTCGCTTTAATCACACACACGCCGTCATACGCATTCACAAAGATATACACACTTTCAGATTCGTCATATTACTGTTCCTTACCACAAGAAAACAACAGGGCAGTCCAAAGTAGCCGCGAAGTTCAGCGCCGAGAAGGCGTCCCCTTCAGACGCGGCGCCGTCCCCAAAGTAGCACACGACGCAGCGCTCATTGTTAGCTTGGCGCTTGAGCGCGTAAGCGGCGCCCACCGCTTGCGTCGTTTGAGTTGCTACATGATAGAAAATATAATTTAGATATTTATACGAAATTACATTACTAAAACAGTGCTTCTTTATTTAGCACGTTACTGATTTAGTATGACCAGAGAAAGCAGGTTGAAATGGACAAGACCTTGGGTTTCTAAATTAAAAGCCTCTGCTAATCAGCTGGGCCCCAAAGGTTTTGACAGGTTCCACCGCAAGTGAATAACTTACCTAGCGGACTGGAAATCGTCGCAAGATTGTGTTGTTTACTGCCATAATGGACTGGCATCTGCCTGCCTTTCCCAGGGTCTTCGTGGTTTCCGTAACACTGGTTCACGAGCTCTGTAACCGTGACCCCGCGGTAGAGAAATACTCCCACTTCCCGGTACTGGCTAAATATCAGGTCATGGGGGCTTAGGGCTGCCGCACTGCCGACGTGGATGCCTTCTTCACCGTAGCTGGTCATGTAGAATGATATTCGGCCTTGCCTGAGAATTTAGAATGTGACTTTTGAATTGTTTCTTTTTTTTCAATATTAAACCACTTTCTTTTTCAAAACAAGTTGTTAAGAACAAAACAGTACATTTTGTCACAGATTCTGGGTGAGGCGAGTACGAATTTGGATTAAAAATTTGAAATGGGACTAGATAAATGGGTAACCGAATTTTGAGACCTACCACTTTAAATATAGAGTGCCTTTTAATAATTGTATCTTTATGACAGCAACCAAAAATGGCTTATAAATAAAAATATCATCTGTGCTTATAATTACTGGTCAAGTAGTGGTCTTAAATCGATACTTAATCGATATATAATTTATGTACCTTACATCCAATCTCGTAATATCCATAAAAGCGACATACATACATACAATCTCGCCTATAAATTCCCGAAGGTAAAGGTGTGATAACATCGACGTTTCGCCAACTATGACTTTCTGACCCAGGTAATAGGCGGCGAGCCTATTGATGAACCTATAGCGGCCATTTTGTTTACATTTAGATTTTAACAAATGAATGTGTATAATTTACCTAATTACCTTTGCGATTCATACAAAATCTTATCCATCTGCTGCAGCTGTATCATAGTTTTATACATATGAATGAGAGTATCCTTCTCGATATTCGGTTCCTCTTTACTTTCAAACACGGCGCCATTATTGTCTATGACTCGGTAGATAGGGATGGGGTCGTAGCTAGTTTCGTTCAGGAACTTAATTTCCGTGACAAACGGGGCTTTAGCCCCCGGAAATTCTGCATTTTTAACATTATTTTGTGCGGTATCCGGATCTGTACGGGTGGATAGTAACTGGAAAATAATAAGTTGGGCTTTACTCAAAAGTGATTTAAATATTTTAGTTGACATTCTAAAGCTGCTTTCAAATTCATTATGATCTTTAGCTCTTATTTCCTCCGATATATTTAAACTTTTATATCTTCTTGCTATCCAGTTACGCATCCATAACTTCTTGCTTCGTAATTGTAGTAGGGGTTAAAGTATGAAATTGCCGTTTCATTGTAATAGGTACTTCGAATTGACATAGAACCTTCATGGTTTGAGATTTTTGAGTGAAACTTTTTCCACATGGTACCTATGTAGTTCTTCATTTAAAAATGTGCAACATTCGATTATCGACTTTCAGTTGTTTTTTTTATTCAGCTTAGACAAGAAAGATGGATACTTCGAAAATTCGAGTGATTTTTGAATACGAGTTCCGACGCGGAACTAACGCGGCAGAAACAGCTCGCAATATCAATGTTGCGTTTGGAGAGGGGACTGCTAATGAACGCACCGTGCGATTTTGGTTTAAACGCTTTCGTGATGGAAACTTTGATTTGAAGAACGAACCACGAGGAAGGCCGTCCACACAGGTGAATAACAATGAATTGAAAGACATGGTGGAAGCCGATTCGAGCCAAACTACCCAGGAATTAGCTGCATGGTTTAACGTTACCTTACCAACAATATTGACTCATTTGCGTCAAATCAATAAAATAAAAAAATGTGAAAAATGGGTACCTCATGATTTGACTGATCTGCAGAAAGAAATGCGTGTTGAAACTTGTGTTGCCTTGTTGAATCGATACAGAAATGAAGGAATATTGGATCGAATTGTGACATGTGATGAAAAGTGGATTCTTTACGATAACCGTAAGCGAAAAATGCAATGGCTGACCCCAGGTGAAACGCCACAACAGTGTCCTAAAGCAAAGCTTACCAATAAAAAGGTAATGGTAACTGTTTGGTGGTCTCAGCATGGTGTTATTCACTATAGCTTTCTACGATCTGGTCAAGCAATAACAGCAGATGTCTACTGTGCCGAACTCCGAACAATGATAGCAAAACTAGCAGTGAAACAGCCCCGACTCATGAATCGATCTTCACCATTATTGCTCCATGATAACGCGAGACCTCATACAGCACGAGAAACCGTTTTAACTCTACAGGAACTGCAATTAGAAACTATCCGTCACCCTCCGTATTCGCCAGACCTTGCTCCAACAGACTACCATTTTTTTCGTGATTTGGACAATTTTCTATGTGATAAAAAGTTTTCTTCTCAGGAGGCAGTACAAAATGCTTTCACACACTTTGTCGAATCTAGATCACCAGAGTTCTATCGCAAAGGCATAAATGACCTTCCTACTAGATGGCAGCAATGTATAGATAATAATGGTAATTATTTTGATTAAATAAATACGTTAAATTAAAAAAAAACGAATGTCAATTTGTCAGTACAAATCGCCAATTTCATACTTTAACCCCTAATATTAATTGGTCTTCCAATAAATTTAATAAATCTGGTAAAATTACATTTTTAACTAACTACGACAGTAGCCCGTGTCTTTTACTTGCTCCAGTTATGTGTACCATGTACTAGCTGCGAGTAACTTGTACAAGTACTTTGCGTATACTATTGACGCATATAACTCTCACGTTTACTTGCTCCGGCTAGTAGCATTGTGTAGAAGCACACTTAGATCCGTATCCGCATCCGTATCTTACTGCTTACACCAAATATCCGTATTCGGATTCATATCCGCGGATATACATTTTTTAACGATGCGGCACATCACTACTTTTAATATAATTTATTTGTTGAGTGCAAATGTCAATGAACTCGTTAGAAATGGTAATTTAAATACACAGGTTGGGAAAGTAGGTAACTATTAATATCAACTTACCTATTAAAATAAATAACCTAGATCCTCGAATCCCTTTCAAGGGCGAGTACCCCGCCTACTGAACTACATAGGCCCATCCTGTGATCCTATGACCTAGCTGCATAGAATTGTAACGTGTTATATAGATACCTACGGCAACGGACTTTGACTGTAGCAGCTGTCTTTAACATAGTATAAAAGTAGCTGTAGTTTGTAGTTTAGGTATTTACCTACCTACTTTCCTACATAAATACTATTATGTAGAGATAGATATGTTAAGTTAAATTATTGTTAAGGTAAAAGACCCAATGGTCGACACTGACCCTAATAGTCGACACTTTCGAAAAAACTTTTATGTCATAAAATTAACTATCTTGTTTACTTGACTATTTACTTAAAAGACATCGAATGGCATTTATAATATATGTTCAAAAATTCGCAACATTGTCGTGAGTAGATAAATATTGAATTGGCGCCGGTCGTTTCTTAAGATATTTGTTAAAGGTAGTGATTTTTAATAGGTGTGATATTTTATTTATTAATAATGATTATCACTATTTTCAGTACGGATGTTATAAATATGTAACTTATTGACCTACGTAGACCATTGCAGTATTTTTATGGCTAGATTTTCTATCAGTTTTAAGTGATTGTCATCTATTGGTGCTTACGACCATGTGTATGATAATTGCGTTTAAAGTAAAAATAACTAAGTATGTTAGTTTTTAAATATTTTATCTAGTAATGTCTAAAATGTCTAAATTATGCTTTGACAGTTAAAAAAGGACGTAACGACTATTCTTTAAAAATATGTGTAATTTTGTAGGGTGAAGTTTGATTTTTCCTTAAAGTGTCTACCATAAGTGCTTTTATTGTACCTTACCTGTAATTATGGCAACAAATAAAAATACCGTGTGGGCAGCGTGCTTGTCTGCCACCTAAGTGTTATAAAAAAATGTCTCCTTCATATGGAAATCAACCATTCTGTTGGAAATCAACACTAAACTAGGTACCTACCGTACTTATCCTACTCGTTAATTCCCCATGTCCAAAAAAGAGTCATTCAGATGACGTTCGTTAGTTACCTACCTATCTTATGTCAATGTAAACAAAATGTTTACCTACATTAAAAAATGTGAGTTACTTTTAATAATAACACTGGCGCCGATAATGTTATATTTTGAGACAATAATTTAAGTGATATCAGTCCCATGATTAATCATTTTGACATAAAGATAAGAATTATAAAATCACTGAAGTTCGTAATCGTAATGACGGGTGATGCTTGTGATGCGGCTTTCCCTCCAAAATGATAGGCAGGTAATTTATAGGTATTTAGGCAGGTATAAAATAATAGGTAGGTACCAAATTGCATAACGTAACATACCTAGTGGGTGCATTTATCGAACAATATCTATTACTTATATTATAAGCACCCGTGACTTTGTGTGAACTCAAAAACAACAAAATAAGTTACTATTTACAACATGACTCAACAAAATCAAACTTATTTCTTACATCTTAAGGTTGAAAATAATCCAAAAGAACACATATTGCGCACTCAAATTGATATGTATTTATTCTGTAATCATATTAAAACTTTCAAGAATATTATTATGCACAATAAATTAACTATTACTAAAGTAAATAATAAACTAACCCTAGTAGCACAGCGCAGCGTATTGGAACGCAAAACACATGCTCCGGTTCTGAGCGCCATTTTGGACTGACGTAAAATGTAACAATCCTCAAACAAACCAGTCTTTTGGCTGTATGCAATAAGCAAGTATAATATAAATACGTAGGTATGTACAGCTTACAGTATGTAATGTATTATGATAATGATAAGACTGTGGCGTGGCCTTTCAATGGAAATGACGTCGTTCCACTGATATCGTAGATAATTGAGCTGTTTTGATTTAATTTTATAAGCGCAGTTCCTTCCGTGTGGAATTTTGAAATTTTGTTGCGTTGGAATGTTCATATGAGAACCGGGACCGACGGCTTAAGGCACAGAAACACACACTTAAAGCAAATAGATATATGCAGACAAACAAATAGCACTTGCATTGAGCAGGAATAGAACCTGCATCGCGTCATGATCATAGCTCGGAATGAGTAGAGAAAATTATGTAGGTACCTTCTTGCATCGAAATGTTGATATTAATGTGGATCTTCCCGGGATTTCTGATAGATAAACCCATCTGGCCCACAATATTGCAAATAAATTATAATAAAAATCTCAGAAATAGATAACACAAATAAAACAAAAGTATTTTTATACCACTTAGGTGGCAGACAAGCACGCGGCTCACCAGATGGAAAGTGGTTACCGTGGCTTATGAACATATGGAGCACCAAGGCCTTTACACTCGTGCTAGCGTTATGTGTGTATTTATTGCAGGTTTATAAGTGCCCAGTTAATGGCAATAGGCTCGCCACCTATTACATTGGGACCTAAACATAAACCGGCGAAATGTGGGTGCTAGCACCTCTGCCTACTCCTTCGGGGATAAAGGCATGAGTTTATGTTTACCGACCCTAAAAACCTGACATTCACATTTTCAGGCCCGATATCGGCTTTTGGAGCCGAAACCACCTGTGTTTGCACGATATCGGATTATTCTTCCCCCTTCCTTCTTTCATTTTCGTCTGGCCCGGCCATAGACTATCTCAGGAGCTAATTAGGCAGATGGGAATGTTATGTCGGACTCTAACCGACTACAACTTTTAAACAGATACTAAAATAGCGACTGCAAGCGATTCTCGACCTTAATGACATTTTCTTTGTTACGTGTCTTTTCGCGTTAATAGATGACGCTGGTCACGAATATAAGAAAAAAACTCGATACTATGTCATGTCAATAAAGTCGAAAATTGCTTTAAGTAGCCTTTTTCGAACTATAGGTACCGATCGTTGCCAACTTCGATTTTTACTCAGCTTTTTAGTTGCATTTACGTGATCAGAATTGTCTATAGATGCCAAAAAGCGTATTTTAATAGATATTTCGAGAATATTCAACAATGAAAACAGTGCAAGCGACTGTCAACCTTTATGATATTTTCTTAATTACATTTTTTTTTTCACATAAACAGATGCTGCTGATCACGAATATAAGAAAAAATCGGAACTGAAGATCATTGTAAGAAATAAGGGCAAGCTTTTTTGGACCTTATTGACCATGTATACAATATGGACGATTATAAAAATAAAATAAATAAAATCTTAGTAAAACTAGTGGAGTCCATATTTTTTGTATCCACGGCACTCTCACGTCACTGACGTGTGTGAACAGAAAGTCGTACCGTGGCACGTTTGCTTACTAGTACCACTAGTACACGTTCCTGCACGGCCCTGGCACGGCACGATTGGTTTGTACCGTGGCCAGACCTTTAGGGTCGCAACAAGATTTAGAGCATGCGCTAAGTAATTTTAAAAAGCTATTCCAGGTAAACTTATCTCGATAAGTATTCACTAGATATTGCAATGCAAAATATTACTTTGAACAAAAGAATCATAAATCAATCAATAAATCATGGGTGATTTTCTGCTTTTTAAAATTACTTTTGGAATTCGAGGCATATCCACTTTTTATAAAATCAGTATAAGTACACCAATAACACACCTAATTCCTGTTGTATATTTGTCTATTTAAATAAATATGTTGTCTATGATTGTCTATGACAGCGCCCTCGTCCCCGCACAGTACCGGCGCCCGACATTCATTCCTTAACATGTAACTCAAGTGTGTGTGTCTCACAAAATAAATAATAAGTCGTAAAGTCGTTTTCATTCAATATCAGCCATCTCACCACGAACCCAAAGCATGGTGTCAAAAGTGGTGTCTAAAGTAATATAAGAAGTAATGTAAGAAGTGGTGTCATAAACGTTGCTTGTTGGAACTAAAAATAATCGCGGGTAAGTCAAAAGTAAGAATTTCAAAAAATAAAAAATACAAGTCATAGTCGTCATGTCAGACAAAGGAATTCTTGTCCAACTCAAACCGTTAACGATTCAAAATACTGAGGATCCATCTAGTAAATGGAAAAAATGGAGATTACGTTTTGAAATTTTCATGGATGCGAACGAATTTGAGAAATTTACAGACAATAAAAAGACTGCGATTTTCCTAAATGCGATTGGTGATGATGGCATAGAGATTTTTAATAGCTTCAATTTGGACAGAACTAAAACCAAATTCGAGGCAATTCTGAAGAAATTTGATGAAAAATTTAGTCCACACTCTGATTGTGAATTTGAAAATGGTATAAAAACAAAATTGTACTTTGTTGTGGTTGAATGTGACTGTAAAACAATTATAGGATGGAATTCATGTGAAAAACTTGGAATTGTAAAAAGAATCTATGGAATTCAGAACAAATCAGTGCAACAAATTGTTTCTAAATATGCTAAAACATTCGAGGGTCTTGGTTGTTTACCATATAAAGCTCATCTAGACATTGATAGCAATGTACCTCCTAAAATTTGCCCGGTACGTAGAATACCATATTCTTTAGAAAAACGTCTTAAAGAGGAATTAGAGAGTATGGAAAAATTACAAGTCATAGAAAAAGTTGTTAAACCAACTAAATGGGTTAACTCAATAGTCTTGGTAGAAAAACAAAATGGTAAATTAAGGATATGTCTTGATCCTAGAAATTTAAATACAGCTATTAGACGTCCTTACTACCCGTATCCAACATTTGATGATTTAAGATCTAAAGTTGCGGGTGCATCAATTTTCTCAAAGTTAGATGCTAGTTCAGGCTATTGGACTATTTGTTTGGATGAAGGTAGTAGTGATCTCTGTACCTTCAATACACCTTACGGAAGATACAGATTTTTGCGATTACCCTACGGAATTAGCTCATCTGGTGAAATTTTTCATAGGACTATGAATCAATTATTTGGAGATTTGCCTGGTGTAATTATCTTTGTAGATGATATTTTGGTCTTTGGGTCTACTGTCGTGGAACACAATCAAAGGTTAGAATCTTTATTTGAGCGTGCCTCTAAAGTCAATTTGAAGTTCAACAAATCAAAATGTCAATTTGGTATGTCAGAAATTTGCTATGTAGGTCATATTTTTAATAAGGAAGGTGTTTCGCCTGATCAGTCGAAGGTTGAAGCAATTTCAAAAATGTCAAGTCCTACTAATGTCAAAGAGCTTCAAAGATTCTTAGGAATGATTAACTATTTAGGTTCCTATATTCCAAATCTTGCAGAAGAAACCTCTCTTCTAAGAGAACTTCTCAAAAAATTTAATAAATGGCAATGGTTAGACCAACATGAAAAACAATTTAAAAAATTAAAATCAGTATTATGTCAGTCGCCTGTTTTAGTCCACTATGATATTAAAAAACCAATTAGGTTGTCAGTCGATGCTTCTAAGAATGCAGTAGGTGCAGTAATTTTGCATGGAAAAAACCCCATAGCATATGCTTCCAAGTCATTGAATAAAAGTCAAATAAATTATGCACAGATAGAAAAAGAATTGTATGCAATAGTCTTTGGATGTAAAAAGTTCCACCAATATTTATATGGCAAACCTATTCAGGTTGAAACAGACCACCAACCATTGGTTACTTTATTCAAAAAACCTTTATCCGAAGTGCCAGCTAGATTACAACGTATGATGATAACGTTGCAAGCCTACGACCTAATTGTTACATACACAAAAGGTTCAGAAATGTATATTTCAGATACTTTGTCACGTGCCCCAATAAATGATAACAATTTTAACCAAGAATTAGTTTCTTTAGAAGATTTAGACTCAAATATTAATATTCATGTGAATTTTTTGACCTCTAATTTAGCTATTTCTCCAGAAAAACTTGAAAAAATTTTGTCTCATACTAAACAGGATTTAGTTTCACAGAAATTAATTGAATACTATAAAAATGGATGGCCTAATTGCAAACAACATTGTGATACTTTGTTATTACCATACTGGAATATCAAAGAGGAAATCCATGTCATAAATGATATTATTTTCAAAAATAGTTCAGTTATTATTCCACAGTCTATGAGATCAGAAATTCTGAATATACTACATGAAAGTCATCAAGGTATTGAAAAGACAAAAAACTTGGCAAGAGGAGTAGTTTATTGGCCTAATATTAATCAGGATATAGAAAATAAAGTTAGACAGTGTGAGTCATGTGCTATTTATTCTGCAAATAAAACAAAACAACCTATGTTATCCCATGAAATACCATTGTATCCATGGCAAAAATTGGCTACCGACTTGTTTGAATATAAAGGTAAAAAATATTTACTTGTAGTAGATTACTATTCTAATTACATCGAAATTGCCAATTTAAATAAAGATAGTCGATCATTTAATGTCATAACACATTTAAAGTCTATCTTCGCACGTCACGGCATTCCCATGCAGTTAGTTTCAGATGGAGGTCCACCATACAACTCCATTGATTTTCAAAAATTTTTGTATGAATGGGACATTGAACAAGTTGTCTCTAGTCCGCATTTTCCAAGGTCTAACGGCTTAGCTGAGGTCTCTGTGAAAATAGTAAAAAATTTTTTCAGAAAAAGTGATTATTCTGGTACTGATCCATACATAGGATTATTACACTATAGGAATACACCTAGGAATAATTTAAGTTCGCCTGCACAATTGTTAATGTCTAGAACTTTAAGATCTAAACTGCCTAGTCAAATTAAAAACTTGCGACCTAAGATTGTTAAGCATTCTGAACATTATCAAAAGAAACAAACTAGTTTACAAAAATCAAAATTTTATTATGATAAAAATTGTAAAAGTTATACTGAATTTCGCATAAATGACAAAAATTATTTTAAGAAAAATCCTAAAGATATAATTTGGACTGAAGGAATTATTGTATCAAAAACAAAATATCCTAGATCATTTATTGTCAAGGATTGTAATAATACTACTTACCGTAGAAATAGCCAACATATTCGATTGAAATATAAGTCAAATAGTCAAAATTCAAGTCAAAATAATGTCTTACAAGAGAGTGATAAAAAAGTTCACTTTAAGGAAACTTTTCCTAGTCAGTTGATAAGTCCAAGTCAGTCATTAAGTTCAAGTCAATCTAATCAAAAACATAATAAGTCAAATAAAAAGTCTTATTTTGTAGAAGAGGAGGATGATAATTGTACATTCTTCTATACTCAAATATGTGAGTCAAGTCCTGATACAAAGTCAAAGTATCAAAGTCAAAGTCAAGAGTCTAGCAATGACTCAGATTCATTTATGTCGCTTGAATCAAACTAATCTTGTCACACAGAAAAACAAAAGAGTCCTAAGTCAAGTCAGTCCCAAAATGTATGTAAGTCACCCGAATTTGTAAATATGGATGATACCATTATTTCACCTGAAAGTTTACATGACTACAGTGAATATGAAAGCGAGAATCCAATTCCTATATCATTGTCGTCCTCTGATAATTTAGATAATTTAGAAAACATACTTACAAGTCCTATTGAAACAATTGAAACAAGTACTTTACCTCAAGCAAGCTCAAGTAGTAATATTTTACCGTCACAAAGTCGCAATAGTGACGATGCAACAGCTGAAATAAAATATAGCTCTAGAGGTAGATTGCTTAAGAAAATAGAAAGACTGGATTTATAATTTCTGTAATAATGTACACAATAGACACTTTTACAAAACTAAATATTGACATGACAATAATTTGTAAGTAATCTAATAGAATGTAATTCAATTTGATAATATGTTGAAATGTAGACTCTAATTGTATTAATTGCACGAAAACACTTCAATATATGTTTTTATCACGGTAATTTTAAATAATTTAATGTTAATTGTTTAACGTGACTTTGTTTAGAAAAGTAAGGTTATCTTTTTGTTTATATTCATATGTCATATGTCAAAGCCAGTGTCAACGTCAAGTGTCAAAAAAGAAATAAATTGTCATTTCTTTTTCTTAAAGAAAAAAGGGCATGTTGTATATTTGTCTATTAAAATAAATATGTTGTCTATGATTGTCTATGACAGCGCCCTCGTCCCCGCACAGTACCGGCGCCCGACATTCATTCCTTAACATGTAACTCAAGTGTGTGTGTCTCACAAAATAAATAATAAGTCGTAAAGTCGTTTTCATTCAATATCAGCCATCTCACCACGAACCCAAAGCAATTCCGAGCTCTAAAATAAAGAAAAATAACAAAATAATAATTACTAAAAAGTTTAATTTGCAAAACTTAGGTAGGGTACACAAACACTACAAAATAGACCATGATAAATACAAAAAATATCTCCAAAACGAATACAATCTTCTAAATTCTTCAAAAATATTCAGACCTTTTGCTACTTAAGCTTGACACGTATCTTACATATATAAGATAACCACAAAAATATGCTCCGAACACCCAAGTGATGAGTCCACCGAAAAATATGACTAAATCTTTGAGTAGTATCACATAATACGGGCCATAGCTATTGGGAACGCCGTAGCGAAGAGACATATCCATCATAACCGGGAATACCACGGATAACATGCTTGTGCATAGGTTACCCACAAAAGCTATGACAGGTCCCTGGTATGGAAACATATAGGCGATAAAAACTGAAAAGAGAAAAAAATACGTTTAAGCGTCATTATTACATATTTATCGAAGGCACTGACCTGTAATAGTACTCGCTGTACTGGTGATCGGTACCCATATATTGTGTTTAATTGAAAATCGCCATATTGGCGCTGATAGTCGCGGCACGCAGTAGTGAGTGTACTTGAAATGACTTGAAACAGTTGAAACTGGTTGAAACTAATACAAATGATGGACACAATTGGGTAGGTATTTGCCTGTTGTTTAATAAAATTATTTAACTGAACTTATTAAATTAAGAATGGTAAAAGAGTGAAAACAGTTGCGTCGATTCTTATTTTATAGTTTTTATTTATTTTAAATCATCCACCCAACCTGTAATAGTAAATGATTTGACTACATGACGTCACAAATAAATTTTTCCTACAATTTTCTTTATAACTTATCGTTTTGACGTTTAGTAAAAAGTAACTCATTTGACTAGTTAGTCAAATACCTAATTGTCTTGGTATCGATAATTTAATATAAACGATGGGTCTTGTGTACCAAATTAACAATATGACCATTTTAGACATAACGTCCATTTTCAAACTAATTAGTTCTTAGTACACTCACGATGGCGCTTCAAATCCACACAAAAAGTAGGCTGCCATTTTTATGGAATAGCCAGTTCAGCTAGATATCGAGGTCAGTGATCGAAGGCCTTTAACATTTAGCTGTATGTCTATCACTTTCTTATGCATTGAAACATCCGTAATCAGAACGAGACACATAGCGTTCGTAATATCACGCGTCGAAACGGAAAAATGATGTATCTTGCTCTGACCACTGATATCTATAACTAGCTGGACTGGTTATTCCGAAGAAAATGACAGCTTTGTTTTTGTGTCGATTTGAATGTACTGAGAACTAATTTGTATGCAAATGGGTGTTGTTTGTTGTTTTTATCGAGATGTTGTCGATAAGATGCGTTTACCACGCCGCCTAACAAGTTGCCACTTGTCTAGAGGGGCTGATTGTCGATGTTTCGATATAGCTAAATGCGAAAGGTTAATATTTAAGACCTTAAGTACTCTCCATTATATTACTAGAAAACAAAGCAGATACAGAAAGGGGCCGACCCAAGTAACTGTGCACTATGACTTAGGTCGTCACTGTCAGATTTGGTCAGTTCGCCGCGAACGCTCAAGGCGATATCACGCGCCCTCTGGACTCCTATTCTTCTTCTCTTTCTTTACATCGTCCCCGCTAAACGGCACGCACTCAGGGCGCGGTAGAGCGTTCCGGCCGGTATATTAAAGTCGAATAAGTCAAAAAGATACTAACAGGTCAATAGAACGGCAATAGGACGACAAATGATTTTAATGATATTCATGGTAGCCTCTCCGGGTACGAAATCTGCACTGCCATACTTGATCATCTCCTCAATTGCTCCTATGATCGGGTAGCAGTACAGGGGATATGCAAGCGTCACGGAAACAATGTAACATGTCATGGCGACCATAGACGATCTGTTGACAAAACATAGAAATAAAACACAATTGAGAGCAACACGGGACACTCAACAAGTTTGGCAAAGTTAAGCAACACGTGCAATGTTGATAAGTGACGCGCAACATGACGCGCGGCTTGCTTTTTGTTCGATGATTGATTATGTGTGGAGTGGACAAACAATATTGATCCGCGTTGCTACGCGACTTTGTTTTGCAAAATGTTGCGCTCCATGGCGCACAACAATGTTACCCAGATCCAGTTTCATACACGCGGAAAACCTGCGAGCAGTCCTCTACAGGATCGCTTCCCTTTTGGCCGGCAATTGACGTAGGCAGCACCGTCTCTCCTACAAGAGGCACAGCCGTCTGCATTGCCCCAGGGCGCACCTCGTGGAGTTTCCAGACCGCGCCACAAAAAATACCTAAAAATCCGTTCTGCTCAGTTAGAATAGGTAATAAATTAACCAACTGCAGTCCACTGCTGGACATATGCCTCTCCCAATGTGCGCCATTTGTGATGATCCTCAACTTTCGGCTAGAATAGGTTCTATGGCTACAAGTTGTGACTAAAAAAACTTACGTATCGTCATACGGCAAAGACCTCAAGACATTCTCCTCCATAGTGCCGAAGGCCCAATAGCCCAGCGCACCGATAAACGTGGCGATCAGAGTTGGTATTCCTATGCTCAAATTGATCACTCCATACGGGCCCGATAGGATTTTAGGATTCCGTAAAGATTTGTCGATCGATAAAATCTAAAATGATAACAGAGGAATTTGGATCTGACACGACCGTATTCCTAAAAATCTATCTTCCATCTTTCATTCAGCATGAATCCACATGAACAATAATATGTGCAAAGGCGCTAAGTACCTAAATAATATCATCATTAATATCCTAGCTCATCGTCATCAGATTCTCTGAAAAAAGACTCTCTCGAAAAGAGACTCTCAGGCCCAAATTTTAAATAGCTCGCACAGCCTGCTTTTTTGGAATTACCCCAAAGAAGAATTCCGTAGCTCAAAATATTATTAGAATAACTGAAATAAACTATTCTAGTCGTATCCACGTCTGTTAAATTCCTAATCTTTTTTACAGCGTAAGAAGCCGAACTTATTCTATTGGCTATTTTTCGATATATGATCCCCATTGCAGTTTGGCATCGATACTTAAACCTAAGAACATTGTTGATTCCACAAGGTTCAACACCTTGTCCATTGAGTTGAACATTGGTTTCCATCTGTGTGCTAAAAACCAATGGACCGCTCTTGTGATTGGACCATTGAGTTCATGATAAATATTTAAGTTGCCTTTGAATTTTAAATATGTCGAAGTATCGTCAGCAAACAAAAAGGAGTCAGCAAATGATGCATGGCTCGAGACAAATCAGGTCAAGCTCCCCAGCCACCAGCTCATTATGGAGGCTGTTGGAGACGGCAGCCGCATTTGCCAATCTAATAGATTCCACATGAGTCATTGAGTTGTGTACATCACTCAGTTCAGGTTTCTTCAGGGTCGGCACTCGGCAGCACGAGTGTGCAGTCCTGGTGTTGCATTTGTCCATAGGCCACGGTAACCATTTCCCATAAGGTAGACCCCTTCGCAATCCACTACTGGGCCATAGGCCTCTCCCAATGCTGGGAGGGCTTTGGCCCACAGTTTCCACTCTGGCCAAACAAGTTGGTACAGGGTTTTGTTTCGAGTTTTCCTTCTTTCGCAGTGATATCGTCTGCCTATTTTTCCGTTAATCGCCTCTTACGACACCCTTCGGATGTCATTGGGTGATGACTGGTGATACTGGTTTTTTGTCTCCATCACCATACGGATAGTCTGCGAAAAATAGTCAAGGAAGCTTACCACACTCATGGAGCTGAGGTTATAAAGACACATCCCGGATGTGAACAGGTAACCTCCGATCTCTCCTTCATCTAACGTCAGATTCTTTAGGGGCTCTTTAAATGAGTGGTAGATAATTAAACATAATCCTGTCACATTTAGCATGAAACCTGAAAGGATACCTAATAAGTTTAAGGGTCAATCCCAGCAACTGCCGGCAGCGGCTGGTGAAGGCCAGACTTTTGTACTAGAAATGATTGCGAGAAGGCTAGCTGCGCCTTCCTTCGCCATGGCCATGCTATATTTAGTCCGAAAATCTTTCAGATGCCTCACACCAATAACATATGTGAATTTGTACAAAACATACATAAGACCACTGCTGGAAAATGCATATATTGTTTGGGACCTCTACTGTAAAAGGATATATCACTCCTTGAAAGTGTTCAAAGGAGAGCTACTAAAATGGTTGGAGTACTGAAAAACAAATCCTTAGATGAACGCTTGAAGTACCTTACCCTACACCTTTGAAAAGCGCAGACAGAGAGGAAGTCTCATCGAAACTTACAAAATATTGAGCATCAATTAACAATACCATTCAAAACATGTATAGCCTCAATGTAAGCAGTCACCTCAGGGGGTCTACTGAAAGACATTGTTTTGGCATCCAATGTCAGACCAATGTTTTTAAAAACAAACTCGACAGAATCTCCAGATCTCAGGGCATACACGCATCAGCTTAATAACTGCTAGTGTGCTTCACATAAATAATAGAAATAAATAATAATATAAATGACTATGACCTTTTTCTCCAGTAGATAAGATTCAAAATTGTCTAATATTTGTCCTTAAAAAACCGCTGCCGGCCAGCCACTTCTCTTTCAGTGGGTATTGATCCTAAGGGTGCATTCTCATTGTAAGGGCCGTGTTGTAGAACAATACTCAGCCGCGACTCTTTATAACTATAATATGTCCGCGATCGTTGTTCCGCGCTCTAGGAAAACGCGGCATGAAGTTAAAGAAAGCGAATAAAAGAGCATTATTAGCTAACAGTGAGCGAGACACCTACAAACGGTGTTATCTAGCGCTCTCGTTTCGTGCTCTTTTTTTTTCAATTTGACACGTTGAGACCCATGGATATTGTAACCCGTCACACCGCGCGTACCATGGTTGGAAGCGGTACAGCGGTACCAGTCACACTATAAATTGTATTCTAGATGTTCTAATGTCATTGTGAGAATTAATTCACAACTGAGCGTTGTTTTATACGGACCTTAGAGCGGCAGCTGGCTTTTTGAGGCGTGGCAAATTTCAAATCATTTTCTATTTTTTACACTAGACGAAAAGTTCATAGTCATTTTGAAGGTATATAAGGAAATTATGTAAACAACTTTTCCTATACTGGGACGGGACAGGAGTTATGTACAGCAAAATTCGTGAACAAGCGTCAAAAAGGTCCAGCAAAGCACTAACTGGCTAACCAAAAAAACCCATGAAAAGCCTAAACAACCAATAACGCGAGCCTTTTGAGCCCGTGACCGTGGCCGACTGACTCCACCCCCGCGCCCCGCACATTACACCAAAATTCCATGTTCTAGCAAAACCTATATGAATTTAAATTTGAAGAGACCTAAAATTGCGCTTTCAGTAAATGTGCTGACTGCCGGACAAGTTATTGATACGAAATCACAGATACATTACCAAATACGCCTACATAACTGATCCTTTTTATGTTTTTCATGAAAAACTCCAACGCCAAATAGCAAGGTAGAAGTACTAGCATTGCCGACGCGGTCGAATGCCAGTCAGCTACCTGAAAACAGAAGTATCTCCTTGTAAATCCATACTTAATTTAACTAGCTAAACAGGCAAACGTTGTTCTGCACAAAAAAAAAATTTGGTGTGGACACCACTTATTACTCAGGGGTTTGAAAGATTACTTACTAAATATGTATAAAACATTTCATAAGAAAAGGTCGTGCCGCTTCGGACGAGTATGGGAACGAACATGGCGACACGAGAATTTTATATATTGAAGAGAAGAGATTCCGAAGGTATCGTATCGAAGTTTAATAAGAAATGTATCTTCAATGAAAACACTTGTACTATTCCACATTATTTATTAAATTCAGTTCATAAGTGATCGGCTTCGGAATCATACTAACTGCCAAAAAAGCACTGACCCAATTCTGATGAAATTTAATACATAGGTAGACTTGAGATTGAGAAAGGACATAGGCCATAGGCTATTTTTGGTCACAATTACCGCTATCCACGCGAGGCGAGCTGCAGGTAACAGCTTCTTAAATATAATTTCAAGTTATTATCTACAGTGCGGTAACGGATAGAAGATCAAAAATATTAAGTAGTTTTGAACTAACGTCTCGTAAGCTGTCCGAGGTGAGAAGAACACATACTGTGCATATGCCCACTTGACTTAGAATCATGAAGGTAGCTATTATGAGCCTGCAAAAGAATGGATCAATATAAATGCTGAGAATTTCAGATTATTAAATGAAGTAGAAGATATGCCGTTTTTGCATACCATTTCGAGATATTGCAGACAAAATGCAGCAAATTGTACCATTAACAGTGAACATTACACAGTGAGCTATGAACTTTATACCGCGCACGCTTAAGCTGGGAATGATCTTCGTGGTGTGGTTTTTCCAAGCGACCACAATATGGGGTTCTTAAGAAGGGTATTAGAAATTTCTTACAGGCTTAACAGTACGAGTATCTATGACGCCGCTGGTGTTGCATACGTCCATAGGCCCCGGTAACCACGGTATAAAAAAACCGCCTTGCGGGTAACAAATGTCTAGTCATGGTACTTCTACCGGGTTTCGTTAGGATAGCGAAACCTTAGAAGTGGTGGACTAACATTGTAATAACTGACATTAATGTTCGACGTCATGCGTGGCAATGATGTCACTGCCATGAATGCCCAAGATCCTGCGAAATGGAGTCCGAAATGAACTCCTGACTCCCGAGGTGAACTGACTCAGATGCAATTGGAAAGCAACGCTGACAATAAAAGTATGCATGAGAAAGATAGAAGACAACTTACGGACCATTCCTTCCTATACATCTAAATATAGGAGGGCCATGCAGAACAGCTGTGCGAAACCCGTACCGGTATGAAATATATGGTATCTTCAGCTGTCGGGCTATTTCCGTGAGATCTCTTAACTGAAAACAGATAGAGTGGTATGGGGCGGCGTTAAGGCTAGGTGCTAAGATCTCTGGGGCCAAGCCATCATCTCCAGCAAGCTATTACACCTGCTGATTGACGAACTGGGCTCCGGTGCAGGCATTCTTTACGGACGTGGCACCCCAGCAGAAGTAGACCTGCACAACGGCGCAAGGCATCTTCCTTCCGGTCCGGGGTAAGATAGGAATATCTCACAACCGTAGATGGTCCAGCCAACAGGCGGATTGCGAGAGAAATGCTCAAAGACGGCAGCGTATGGTATTCGTTGATTCGAGTCACTGGTGCCCGGTGAGGGAGGTATCTATGGAGATTACCGCACGAAAAGGTGACAACCATTAATGAATGTTTGATTGGGACGCAGAAACTAGTTAAATCAGATGATAGTGCACCTTTTTGTAACATCGTCTGTATGCCAGCCACGAAAAGTGTTTGGAAAATGGTCTTTCGCGACACCAAATATTTTGTTCCTACTTCCGTACATTCAGTTTAGCTCTAGCAGTTTACATAGAAGTGATTAAATACGAACAAATTAAGTAGTTAATAGTTTAATTTACCAGAAGGCTGTAGGTATGAATGAGGATTATACCGCTTAGAAGACTGATTAGAACTCCTGTGATCATCCCGCTGGCGCTTACGGCCACTGGCATACCGAGCATGCCTGTTCCGAGCAATGTGCGTACCATGTTGAAATGTGCCATCCAGGGTCTGGAACACATAACCTTTACGAAATAAAAAGGTTCCTCCCTGAGCTAAAGGTAGCTGCCTAGCTGGGTGGGATCGATTGTCAGTAACGAGATAGACTGGACGCGGCAGGCGGAGGATCGGATGTTGTGCACATTTAATTGACGCGTTTTGAAAGTGGACCGGGTTCGTGCGACGAGGTACGCTATAGGTATTAGAGTATGAGACTGGTACAAATACATAAATTCTCACAGAGGTCACTTGTGTTTAATGCTAATAGAATTAAAATATCCATACATACATATACTCACGCCTTTAAATCCTTTAAGGGGTATAGGCAGAGGTGACCCAACACACACAGTTCGCCAACTATCACAACTATGATTTTCGGTCTCACGTTTAAGGGGGCGAGCCCATTGCCGTCAAGCGAGCACTTAGTCATGGGCCTTATGTGTAATGTAGGATGAAGAACAGCCCTATACCTTAGGCACCTTTTACGACACCCACAGAAAGAGAGGGGGTGGCCCTATGATACTCCACCGGGAACCAACTACTGAAATCATTTGCGAAACTATACCGCGATTTAAAATTACACTAACGCCATCTATCGAACTAAGACGCAACAAATGGTGGCCCAATTACACTGATTTAATCATATTACTTTGAAGCATAGCAGTGGACTTCGATAGGCCCACTCGACAGATTGATTGAATATGGCATCCTTGCTTTTAATTTATTTTGTTATTATTAACACGTTTGACTACTATTTCAAGATTGTGAATGATTATTTTAGGCTTATTTAAACGTCCGTCCCTCCCTTCCCCCTTACACACAATAACGCATCCGGTACCTATTATTGTGTGATCCGTTATAATGCGACGGTGTGGGGTAGTCTTAATGACTGTGGAAAGTCTCATTGACAGCGTCTGTGGTGTGGTGGTAGTGAACGCGGCCTTTACATTGGAGGCGCGGGTTCGATCCCCGCTCTATGCAAATATTTGTATGCATTTGTGTATTTGTATTGGTCTGATCGTGCCTCGGAGAGCACGTTAAGCCGTCGGTCTCGGTTGTCATACGAAAATTTATGGCAGTCGTTACAGGTAATTAGAGCCCAAAAAACAAAGTCCAACAGCTGATCTAGCTGCAATGCTTCGATATCACCTTTGGGTTATGGAGGTCAGGTGGCAGTTGTCTAAAGGAAAATATCCAAGTTCAGCCAAATTCGCAGTTAGATTGGTAAAGCGGACCCCAGACTCATGAGGTAAAAGCGTCGGATGCAGCTGGGATTACCTCTAAGATGAAGAAATAGTCGCATAATTATGTTTATGAGTAGTTAAAGGTAAAATGGACAAACTTACTTAATTTCAGTTTTAGGATCTCTGTGATTTCTGGGTTCGAAATCACTGGCAGATGGTATTTCTGGGAGAAGCACTGTTCTAATGTCTACGTTACCATCATGAGCCACGATTTCGATTCGACTTACTTTCTCAAACGCTGCCCTGTAATTATAATCAAGCCATGAGGAAACATATCTAAATTCTTGTTACACAACAGTATTAAATTATTAAAGTTATAGATAGGTACATTTCGCTGGTTTGGTTTTCGGACGTTTTCTTACTCAGAAATCAAACGTTTTGTTTTGTTAGGATGTTTTGGAAAACCTTTTTAGGTTAGGTTTGAATAGAAACCTATTGAAATTTAGAAAGTCAAAACATAGACTAAACTTAATTATTTAGATTTCTAGAAATATAGAAATATGGAGGATGGTTAAGGCCAGACCAGCGGGGCTATTGGCTAACTTTGACGTTTGAAGTCTTCTTCTTCTTCGAGTCAATGGCCAGATACAAGGCTTGATGGCTTGTTTTTATATTTTGTCGGCCCAAAACTTGGCCACAGCCACAGCGCTATCCGTTGCCCCACACAGGTCCTCGGTAGTACAGGTGGAGGGGCACAGTTGGCAAGAGAGCAAATGCGTCATGGACTGAGATTGGGCTCCACACTCGCAGTCCACTTGCGATCGATCGATATAGCCCCATTTTGCCATATTTTCCTTGCAGCGGCCAACTTGGGTCCGCAGGCGGTTTAATGACTTCCAGGTTGGCCACTGGAGATGATGTCCAGGCGGCAGTTCTTCTTTTGGTCTGATAAAACCTGCCGGAACCGGATACTTTTCTACCCACATTTGCTCTCTTGCCGGCTGTGGGGCACAGTCTGTGGCCTGAGTGGTTCTCATGAAGCTCCGACGGCTTTTTAAACGGACTGGAGGCATTTCGTAGCTATGCAGAGGGTGTCGGGAATCTGTTTCCTGTTTCCATTTCTCCACAGCACAAGCTACGTCTCGCCGAACATCTGGTGGAGCTATGCCTGCAAGAGGGTATAGCATGTTCAATGGGGTAGGTTTGAGGCAGCCCGTAATGATCCTATATGTTTCATTTAACGCCACATCAACGTCCTTGGCGTGGGCGGATCGATGCCACACTGGGCACGCGTATTCTCCCACGGAGAAAGACAATGATAGTCCGGAGAACATGAGGAGCTGCTCCCCAAGATGACGAAGCAAGACGCCTCAGAAGATTATTTCTGGTCCCTATTTTTTGCTTGGTGTTATAGCAGTGACGTCGGAAAGTTAGCGCTCTGTCCAGGGTTACACCAAGGTAGCGTGGGGCTGCGCAGTGCTTAATGTTGACGCCTTGCCACGATAGTCTGAGAGCTCTGGTCGCTTCGTGATTGCGGAGGTGAAACGCACACGATTGTGTTTTGGACGGGTTTGGTCGAAGGGCGTTCGCGTCGTAGTATTCACCAAGTGCCTTTAGCGCGGTTGTGAGCAATGCCTCAGCGTCTTCGAAACTAGGCGCCTGAGCAGAAAGTGCGAGGTCGTCCGCGTAGATGAACCGCCGAGTGCCAGGTGTTCTTGGTTGGTCGTTTGTGTAGAGATTAAATAAGGCAGGAGCCAGTACACTTCCTTGGGGGAGTCCGTTTTTTTGAACTCCCATCTGCTTTTTGAGGCGTTCAAGTGCATTTGAAACCGCCGGTTATTTAAAATTTCCCTTAAGATGTTGACGAAACCCAGATCGTTAGTCGCTTCTTGGACTTTCGTCAGTAGTCTTCTTATATTTACCGTGTCATACGCAGCTGTGAGATCCACAAATACAACTCCGGTGACATTTTTGGTTTCGAAGCCATCTTCAATGTGTTGGACGAGGTTTAGAGTTTGACCAGTACATGACTTTCCGGGCCGAAATCCAGCCTGTTCAGGTATAATCAGCGTCTCCAAGACCGGAGTGAGGCGGTTCAGTAGCATCCTCTCAAACAGCTTGAATGAATGGCATAGCAGTGAGATCGGACGGTAACACTTTGGGTCCGATGGGTCCTTACCGGGTTTTGGTATTGCCACGACTTTAGCGCGACGCCACAGTTTTGGTATCTTTAGATCTCTAAGGCATGAGTTAAACATAGTTAAAAGCCATGACACAGCCCCAGGTCCCAGGTGCTTAATTTGTTCAACTGTAACGTCATCCATGCCAGCGGCTTTGCCACATTTTAGAGACTGGATGCCCTGTATGATATCAGCCAGATCGAACGGCTTACTTATTATGGCTGAGTTGAAGTGACGAACGACGTTCAGTTGTACACCGAGATTTGATGTCAAACGAGATTGAGTCCTCTTGCCAAACGTTTTACCAATTTGAATATTATTTTTTGACGAATACACAAATGTCAGTGCCGATTAAAAGTTTTGACAGTTGACATTAGGCTAAAACTTATCATGTCAGCTGTCAATGTGAAATAATTCCAGCAATTTTACAATTTTAGCACATATTACTATATTGATAACATAAAACTATAATTGAAATGTCTCTAATTACACGTACAGATGTAACAGCTGTAATTTTTTACAAAAACTTCATTTTAGCGGGTAAACATTTAGGTTATAAAACTCAAATTTAAAGAAAACTGCGGAATATATATTTATCGGATATTTTCTGGTTACAGGTATTGGAAGCAAATTGCATATTTTCGATAAAACTTCTATGAAGTTACGACAAAGATTGGTAGCTTTATATGGGCAGAAAATATATGGTATTGTGCCTTCAAAATGTATCGAGAAAATTATTGTATTTGGCGGCAAACAATTTACTGTGTTCTCTATGGAGGAAAATAAGATGCTGTGTAAGGATTTTGAGGCTGTTGTATGTGATGACTGGTTACATTCAGCTCTGTGGGTGGTAAATGATACTATTATTGTTCTGACAGCACATAATGTGGTTCAGGTAAGACTCCGAAAATTATTTGAACAAAATTAATGCAATGGCTAACGTGGGGGCTATAATAATTTTATATTGTATTTTGAAAATCAGAAACAACTAGATTTAGAGAATTCTAATCAAAATATTTAATGACTTCAATATTCATTTCATTTTTTTTTCACAGAACCTTAATGCTTTTTCTAAAGTCAAGTAGCTTACATTATGCCTATAACAGTATAAACCTATGGTAAAAATATTATCTAAATAAGCCCAGCCAGTTCGAATATTACCTGTTAGAAACTTGCTTTTTTGTATTATGCATATAAGAAGGTGTAACAAAATGAACTCTCTGAACTTTGGGTGATTGATCAGTATTGAGAACTATGCTGGAAAAAAAAATCCAATACAAAGTTATTACACAAAGCTCTGAGAATTCATTTCATTGCACGTTATATAGTTAAAGTCATAGGCAAAAATCATTTATTCTGTATAGAACAAAAAAGCGACACTTACATAGTGTTAAAATGAAAAAAAAATCAAAACGAGTTTAGCAAATGGACCATGTTCGAAACACGGCCCCATCCTGAGAAGACTCTGACATGAAACTCAGCGGGCATTTTTTTCCAGTATTTTTACAAACATTTACTTAGTCTCTTTACAATAGTTGGCTTGAGTAGCATAGTTGAGTGAACGAACAGCTCATTCCAAGCTTATATATTCATCGGCATTCATAAAATAGCTGTTATTTTAATGGTATAAACAGACATTTCAATTTTATTTATAAATTATTTTATGCAACAGAAATGGAACACAAAGACATTAAAACTATTATCTCACTATGCAAGCAAAGACAACTCAATCCTGTACAGTGGATTACTCCTACCAGTACGAGATGACGTCCTGGTGATGGCTGGTACTGTCTTCTCCGAGGTTATCATACACAGATGTGGTGATGAACTGCCATTACATAACTTGAAAGGTCATAAGGTACATTGTTTATATTTCTTGTTTTTAAAACACAACAATAAACAAACAGCCTGTCATGGTCTAATCGTCTATGTGTATTACCTGCATAACTTTAGAATGACTATAACAAATTAGATTTTTTCTTGTAATCTTAGCGCAATGACTGAGCCCTTACAACAGTTTTTTTTTTTCTAAAATATAATACAATCATTCTTAAAATGTGTACACACCCTAAACCACTGGGGGTTTGTCCGTTGCGGCAATAAGCATTCTGGTCAATATTGTGCTACTGTTTATTGAAAAAGGTATTATTTCCTAGTATTCCTAGATAGTACAGAACCACGTTGAGGAGTTCATATTTTTTCATGGAGTGTAAAAAGTCTGCAAAGCTTACAATCTTAGCACTTGTAATTTCCATATCACAATCTGTTCCACCTTCTAAACACAGGCATGAAAAAAGAAAAGTATTATATAAATATAAGTTTTTAGGCTTTTACCGCCGGTGTTGCATGTAGAATATACTGCTTTCGGGCTGTTTGGCCGTGGTCCATATGAAACTTGCATACCAGACGTTTTGTCGATCACTGCGGTCGACATCTCCTATGGCGCAGATCGGAAACAGCCCAGAAGCAGTACATTCTACATATTATATAAATACAATATAAGAATAACCTATATGATTTACAATAAAGAGAACGAGAGTTAACGCGATCATGGTATAGGTACTTACATACCTTTGATTGCCTGACATTTCGACCAGGTTACACGGGCGAGGTCACAGGCTGACTGGCTCAACGGTGCACGCCCACAGTCTGCGAGTCCGTGAGATAGTAGGTTCTTCATCTACCTATCATGGCCGGAGTAACATGGGCGAAACGTCAGGCAATCAAAAGTATGTAAGTACCTAAACCATGATCGCGTTAATTCCCGTTATCTTTGTTGTGGTTACCTATCTTAATCCCGAATTTTAATATTCCGAATATCATAATCCAGAAAACGTTTGGCCAATTTTTCATAATCCCGGTTTTTCAAATTCCGAAGTTTTATTTGCCATATAATCGCAACTCTGAATTTCATTTGCCCATTTATTCATTTGTACAAAGTTTTATAATCCAAACGAACGAGTTCCAGACACACGAAATCTAAATGCACAAAATCCAGATGACCGTAATCCATATGCACGAAAGCCCAATTTTTAAAACACAAATTTTTGAAATGCAATTAATTGATATCCAGTTAATTGATATCCAGACAAACAATATCCAGCTTTTTAAACCTAAAACTAAACCTCATATGGCGTCTACTAACTACAACTGTAGACCTACTGAACAAAACACACGTTGCCTTAAAAATATATGTATGCATGTAAGCAAACAAGCATGCATGCAGGCAAGATGGCAATCAAACCGGCAAGCATGCAGGCAAGCAGGCAAGCATGCAGGCAAGCAGGGAAGCATGCAGGCAAGCAGGCAAGCATGCAGGCAAGCAGGCAAGCATGCAGGCAAGCAGGCAAGCATTAGTGTTGCTCTTCTCCGGCGCTGCGGGCAGTGCAGTCCTTCCGCCCTTGCGTAACAAAGTTCAGGCACCCGAGCTTCGTTAATGCGGGCGAGGACTGCTCTCCCTCCGCGCCTCCGGTTCTTAAATAACACTCTAGTGTAGGGCAGACAAGTACCACGGCGAGTCGGGTCGGGCTTGGTACGCAGTGTTCACGAGCTCGCTTTCCTGATTCATTGATTATACGGCTAGCCGATTATACCTGCATACAAAACTGTTCATGCATGACATGGAAAACAATAATTTATTTATTTTATGAAAATAATGTAATTTATGGAAAACGAGAGAATACCATTTTAGTCATCTGGCAACATAAATCTGTTTGTTTATTAAAATTATCTAGAAAAAGGAGGTAGCTACATCTCATTATATTAAGTGAAATTATGTCTTACGTGAACGTTAGATTTATTGTTATTATATCAACCGTTACACACCCTAAATGAATCGTATAAATTTACTGATTTTTACTATACCTGTATATAGTTTAGCTGGAACACGATTTGTATGGGAACCAAATAAAAAGATTATGAAAATTTGGTAATAGTTTATTTGGAAAATGGTACGATGGGAAACAAAAAAAAATATTCTGAGAATCTGATATAACTATATTTGGATTATGACAATATGGGAAACAAAATAATACTATTTGAAAATTTGGTTTTAGTGCACCTGGAAATTGATTCATCTGGGAAATGAAAAACGGAATTATAGAAAGTTGTCATTCATTACATCTGTCTTTTAAAAGTTCTACCAACCGTTTTCGGGGTTTTAAGATTCGGGTAACAGAAATTCGATATTTCAATAGGTTACCCTTTGTTGTATATCATGGAACGCGAGAGCTTGAAAGTTAACCTTTATTGTTATTTTTAAATGTATGAATTCTTTTCAGGGTGTAATATTTTCCATATCATGTAAACCGGAGAAGGATATTATAGTCACTACATCAGACGACAGAGCTGTCCGTATTTGGGGTCCGAACATCACTCCATCACACCCATATGACTCGATAGACTATTGGAAAAACATAAACATAGTCTGTAAGCATGAAATCTATGGCCACCTTGCTCGTGTGATGAGAAGTTGCATAACCAACGATTTAATTATTTCTATCGGGGAAGACTCCGCTATATGCTATTGGGACTACGAAGGAAAGTTAAAAAAGAAAACTGTTACCCATCAGAACGGGTGTATATGGTCCGTAGATTCTGATGATGAGCATTTAGTCACAGGTGGTGGTGATTCTGGGGTTATATTGCATCCTCTGACTGTAGCCACAAACTATTCTAAAAATGAAATTATCAATGTTAATATCGCTACACCAAAAATAGTTGAATTTACTGCCAGAAGAAATTTGGTTATAACCGATGAGAATAACTTGGTATATTACGATTTTGTAAGCAAAAATAAAACTGTACATAAATTGAAACATCCTTCAACATATATGTTGCTTGCTCTTTCTTCCTGCAAGCAGATGATAGCAGTAGCTGATATGACAGGAAAATTAGATGTGTTTGTAGAAACGTGTAAAGAGAATTCTGTAATTATCAAAATAGTTGATATAACCCTGAATCTAAGAAGAGTTTTATCAATGCATTGGGCTGGTAATAGACATATAGTTTTCAGTTCAGATGATGGTCACATTACTGTATTTGCCTCAAATAATACCAATATCGAAAAATATGCAGATTTTCAACTACCGCCATGTAAAGAAGGAGTACTAACAGCCGCTGCAATAGATTATAGTCAAAAGTATTTCATAATCGGTGATAGGAGCGGCAACATACATATCTTTGTTAAAGGGCATGTCAACGCAATCAAAAGCTTTAGTAAAATCCATGGAAGGTATGGCCCAAGGTCCTTAACAGTAACAGAACATGAAATTATTTCTACTGGTAGAGATCACAGTATTAAATACTTCAGTAATAATAATGGTAGTTTTAAATTCATGCATAGTAAAGATTTGCCTTTCTCATGGGTAGAAAAGTTTTTAGACAAAGATCAAAATGTAGTTTGTGGGTTTCAAGAAAGGGTATTTGTGGTGTACAACGTTAAAGATAATAGCAAAGTTTTAGAAATACCATGTGGTGGAGGACATAGGTCTTTCGATGCTATCAGATACATTGACAAAATAAATGAAGAATTTGACGAAATTATAAAGCTGGTCTATTTAAAAGATTCAGATATAAACGTGGCAACATTTGAACTTAGTAAGATTATGTCTAAGAATGTTATAAATGGATCGCATGCGAAAGAGATCAACTGCTTGAACTCACATAAAGTAAAAGATGCTACGATATACATATCTGGTGGGGAAGACACAACACTTAGAATTTCTAGCATAAATGCAGCAATGAATTTCCAAGATGAAGTTTTCTTCAGACATTTATCGAGTATCAGAACTTTAAAGACATATTTTATAGACCACAATACATTTCTTCTTGTATCATCTGGTGGAAGAGCGCAGATTTGCGTTAAAAAGGTTAAAATTATAGATGACAAATCTAAAATTGATGTAGTATCTGAAGAATTGATAGATTATCTAATAAAAGGTACAGATAAAGAAAGAAAAGGGAATCAACCATGGAAGAATTGTTACGTAGACTTTGATCCAGAAATGAGAATTATGGATCTAGACGTTATTAAAGCTAAAGATAAGTTCCTTTTATTTGCTGGATGTTCAGATTCCTATCTTAGAGTGTTTTCTTTCGACGAACATGGAAAGAAATTAGATATTTTGAAGGCATCTGAGTATCACACTACATGTATATTAAAGACAAATTGTATCAACATATTTGATAAAGATATTCTTGTAACATGTACAACTAGAGGAGAAATTACTTTTTGGGATGTTACAAATATAGTAGAAAGAGAATTAACACCATTTTTTACTACAAAAACGAACAAATCTGGTATTAACAGCTTTGTATCAAAAATTATAGATAATAATAAAGTTCTTATAGCAACAGGGGGTGACGACAACACCATATATTTAGTTCTACTAGAAATTCCTGACCATAATAATCTGGACTCGATGAACATTCTAAATTCTTGGCATAGCTCAAGCTACCATAGCTCTCAGATTACTGGCTTATGTTTGGTAGATGATATTCTAATATCCGCGTCGATAGATCAGAGAATTACGATACTGCGGTTCAGGATAGCTGACGATGAGATAGAATGTGATTTTGTGAATCAAATGTACACTGATGTGGCTGATGTGCAAGGAATGGACCTTGTGGACTGTACTAGGTGCGTATAACCTATTCTCTTTTCTCACGCCAATTAAGCTGCAAAGAACCTTTTGTGAATGTTTTTTTTTTTATGTATGACACGTCAATTTGACTTCACCTCGCCTGATGGTAAGCTGAAGGCAAAGTCTCAGAAAAGAGGGTCACCATTACAAACACGTACCATGTTAACAATGGTGGCACTCAGCTTGACGGCCTCATCAGATGCTTTTTCACGCCCCGCTTAAAGGACCCGGGACTGTAGGAAGAAGGAAACACGTGAGCTGGCAAGGAGTTCCAGGTCTTAATGGTGCGACAAAGAAAGGAGTCACCAAACCGCTTGGTTCTTGAAGGAATATTCTGCACCGTATACGGGTGACATCTAAGCCCTGCTCGTGTTGTCCTATGTAGGAAAGGAGAGGGCGGGACCAGTTGGAAGAGCTCATCAGAACATTCACCATGGTAGAGACGGTAAAATACTGCCAAGGATGCAACATCTCTACGCATCTGCAAAGGCTCAAGGGTGCTTGTGACCTCGACATTCCCTAAAGATAAGCCTGCGGACCGCACGTCGCTGCAACCTGTCGAGAGCATCTAACAAGTACTTTGCGGAGCCATCCCAGAGATGCGAGCAGTATTCCACGCAGGACTGAATTTGGGTCTTGTATAGAAGACACCGCTGCTCCGGCGTGAAAAACCGTCTCACTCTGTTCAAGACTCCGAGTTTACGCGAGGCTGTTTTGATGATACTCTCGATGTAGTTTTTGTTATTAAGTTTGCAGCGAACATCCATACCGAGGATAGTCAGGTTGTCCTGCAGTGGCAGTGGATTGCTCTGAAGAGTGGGAAGGGGAAGGAAAGAAGATACCTTTGCTGTGAACGCACATGCCTGTGTCTTCTTGGCATTGAACTCGACCAGGTTCTCAGAACCCCATTGGGAAATGTTGTTCAGGATCCGGTCAAGCTCGGTGACAAGAAGCTGCCTTTTATCTGCTATATCCGACTGCTTATGCGCAGGACGTCCATGATAACTCCCGTGCAAGGTGCTATCATCTCCATAGCAATGAATGCTGCCGGTAGACAGCATGTCATTGATATGCAGAAGAAAGAGAGTAGGGGACAGGACGGACCCCTGCGGCACACCAGCAGTTACCTGCAAGAACTCCGAGGCGCGTCCATCACAAAGGACGCGAATACGGCGATCCTGCAAGAAGCTAGCAACTCATTTGCATTGTCTAGGGGGCAGACGAAAGGCTGGTAGCTTGGAAAGAAGCGATTTGGGCCAGACTCTATCGAAAGCTTTGGCGATGTCAAGACCAATTGCCAGTGACTCGCCGTGCTTGTCCATAGCCTCACCCCAAAGATGGGTAACATACGCCAGAAGATCACCCGTTGACCGTTTCGGCCTGAAGCCATATTGCCGGTCATTAATTAGGGAGTGATCTTCAAGGTGACGCATGAGCTGTTTGTTAATTATGTGCTCGAACACCTTGCACAGCACTGAGGTGATGGCTATGGGCCGATAGTTAGTCGGGTCTGAGCGATCCCCTTTCTTGGGGATCGGCTGTACATTCGCCTCCTTCCAAGCCACTGGCACTGTACCCGAGCTGTAGGACAGCTGGTACAGCCGCGCAAGCATTGGAGACAACTCCGCTGCACATTTTTGTAGAACCACTGCCGGAATACCGTCCGGACCACTGGCTTTCCGGACATCGAGTGACTGCAGCACTGCACGGACATCGCGTTGCCTGATACGAATATCAGGCATTGCATGGTCACTGATCGGTAGTGTCGGTGGCTGCATGCCACAATCATCGACTCGGGAGTTGGCCGCAAAGAGATTAGCCAGCAAATTTGCTTTCTCTTGCGACTCATGGGCCAGGGATCCATCCGGGTTGCGCAGCGGCGGCAGCGAAGGCTGGCAGAAGTTGGCTTGCACGGCTTTGGCCAGTCGCCAGTAGCCACGGCTGCCCGTGGGATGCGCTACTAGTTCCTGACCAAGCCGCGCTATGCGCTGGGCATCCGCTCTGATATAAGCCCTCTTGCAGACCTTTGTGGCTCTATTGTACGCCGCCTTGAAGTGGCCCACGTTAGGATCGCACGTAGTGCGCGCACTCACCCAAGCGCGGTACGCAGACTGTTTATGATTAACAGCCTCCGCGCACTCGCGCCCGAACCAGGGGCGGGCTCTGCGGGCACCGGCGACATCAGTGTAGGGGTATAATATTCCATGCCCAGACTGATCTCACCGGCGACAGCAGTTGCGCCCTCAGATGGGTTCTTACCCTCAAAGCAGCGTTCAACCCACGGGATGGATGCAAAATAGTCACGCAGTCCATCCCAGTCCGCTGACGAGTAGTGCCAGAGACGCCGTTTCCCCTGTACGGGTCGTGGTGGCGCTTTAATGGGCACCTTGGAACGGACCAGACTATGGTCGGATCCGCCTAAAGCGGCACTCACCGAAACACTGTACTGGTCCGGGCGACTCGTCAGCAGAAGGTCTAGCAGAGAGGGCTCATGGTCCGACCTTTTTGGTATTCTAGTAAATTCGTGTACCAGTTGGGTCAGGCCATGCGCCAGAGCAAATGCATGGGCGGCTCTTCCCGCATGGGTTGTTTTAGAGGAACCCAACCAGATCTCATGGTGGGCGTTAAAATCCCCCAAAAACACCAGCTCAGCGTTCGGAAACCGCTCCTGCGCATCATCTGCCGCCTGACTCAGGTATTCGAAGAGTCGAGTTGTCTCGGCATCTCCTGTATGGGAGCGGTAGAGGCACACATAGATCTGACTCGTAGAACCATGGTCTATGTGCACCCAAAGGGTGGAGAAGGATGGGTCCTCTAGGCAGCGCAAACGGCGACAACAAACATCCGCCCTAACAAACACGCACACCCCGGCTTTTGCACGGAAATTCTCCTCAAGGACATAGCCGGGGTAGAGCAAGTAGGTCGTGTCGTCAGGGCGGCGTATTTGTGTCTCCGTAAGAAATAGCAGTGCTGGTTTTGCCGTCTCCAGGTGTTGGTAGACGGCGTTGAGGTTTGTATGGAGCCCACAGATGTTCGTGGACTCCACCTCAAATAGCGAGCCCGTGGGAGAATGTCTTGCCGCTGTGTAGCCCAGTATTCTATTTTGCGCTGCCATAAGGAGGAGGTAAGGGAAGGCGTGAAAAAAGGGGACTATCGTCGCAGCACCGCGTGACAAATCGCGGGTGATTGGTTTTGTCTATGAATGTGAGGAACGGCGAGAGCCGACACGCCGAACGGAAGGGCCCCCGTACCCCCCCGAGTATGGTCGCCGGGCTCTCTCCGGTCACCAACCGGCACGACGAGCCATATCGGGATTATGCGCGACCTGGTGGGGCAGCCTCCCAGGGTGGTTAGTCCCGGTTTTAATGAAAAAGCGAAACACATTTTGTTGGGCACTCTTTGACGATACTAATAACTCGTAAGTCCCCTGCCTTCGTGCGTGTAGAATTCCACCCGGATACCAGCCCTCCAACCCAATATTTCGGACTCAAACCGACTAAAACTTCACACCTTCTTGGATGCAAGATTGCCTAAAACATATCCCTCGCAACCCGGCTGACCCAGGGCAATCCCCGGTTTCCGAGATTGCCCCCGGAAAGGTGGATCGTGCAATCTAGCTGTTCACGCCTGATAGATCTAGAGGAGCAATCCGCTAGGATGCCTTGCCTTAGAAACGTCTTCAATACGTTACAATTCAAATTGACAACTTTTATAATTAAAACACTCACTATTGTCACCGTTCAAAATTAAACGTTTGACAAGCCACCGAATTTTTAATTGTAATAAAGCTTTCTCCTAACCTGACAGCCTCCGGGGGGTACCGGTAGTAAACGCGGCCGCTACGCAGGAGGCGCGGGTTCGATCCCCGCTCAGTGCAAATATTTATATGCATGAATATAGGTATTTGCATTGGTCTGCAGGCTTATTCACTAACTTTAATGACAGTTCAAAATGATGATCACCGAGGTGAGTTTCCAACTTTAAACTGTCAAACTACTCTTTTCGTATTCAGTAACTTCGGTGCTCAACTGTAAATTATCAAGGCCAGTGATCATCACTCTAGCTATGTCGATAGTCACTGAAGGGTATCGACTTCCGTTATTCGGTATTCTCTACGTTTGGTGTACATCATTTTGACGATTAAGTGAAGATCATTCAAAGTGTCAAATTACAAACGAAAGCCACTATTCAATAGCAGTGTTTTTAGGATAACGTGATAATCACCCATACTTTGTGCTTGTGTTTTGTGATGACAGATAATCTAAAAAAAGTGAAAAAAGGTAAATAACTGATTTAGACTTATTATTTTAAATTATTAGAATAGAAATAGAATATGCCTTGGTATACATATTATGAAACTTGTTAAAGAATTTTAATTGAATTTTATTGATTAAGTTTTACTTCATATTTAGCGATATGTCACACGCATTTTTTTAGGAATCGCTGAAGAACAAAGGCAAATGAATGTTTTGCGAAGGGAAAGAGCTTTAAGTGACCCAATGAATTTGCCAGACTAAGAATTTGTTGCTCACTTTCGGTTGTCAAAAGAAGTATTTAATTCTTTGACCGAAAAACTTCGCCCTTACATGAGACAGCAACGACGAAACACTGGAGTGCCCCACAAACTGAAAGTGAGTTTATATTACATACCTACAATGCAAAATAATATCAATAACAATATGATAACAACCTATGCTTTAGACGGCTACGAATACAGCTAGGCAGCAATCCCTTACTAACTTTACAGTGGAATGCAATATATTATTGAATTGAATAATTTTATATAAAAATTCAATATTCATGTTGACAAAATTATATGCTATTTTCAGGTGTTATCTCCTGTATCTTTTTATGCCCAAGGATCGTATGAAGAGTGTTGGGCCTTCTTATTTATTCAACATGTCCCAACCCTCATTCCGTCGATGCTTAGATGAAGTCACCAATGCCCTTAATCATTCAGAAATCCTTACGAAGTACATAAAATTTCCTTTTAAGCGGGAAGAAAGAGAAAAAAAATGGCCAAGTAAGTACAGTTAAATTAAAAAGAAAACTTGTGTTGGATTTAAATTAAATTCAAATCTTATTGTTGTATTTACTTCTATTCTTTCACTTTTCAGATTAATGGAAAAGTTTGGATTTAATTTATTAGTCAAAGTCTCCCAGGCTCGCTGAGTCATTTGACTTGCCTGAGGGCCCCAGGTACATCGCCCTAAGGCAATGTCCTTGTTGGCCTCCGCAAAAGTCACCAACAACTCTTGCTGCCTCTCAGAGACGCGCCTGCTAGCCGGCATTCTGAAATACAATAAAATAGTAAAAAAAATATTTTTTATTTTATTTATTATATCACAGTAATATTTCACACTATCAATAACATTGATCAAGATCCAAGAAAATACATTACTATTGGTACAATTTCAATTAAACAAAGTATTACTTTCAATGTCTTACAAACAAAACGACGCAATGAAAGAAACTTGGTTCGAATCGTGGAACAACAATCGTTAACAATTTAAAGTTACAAACACTTGAGAACATTCTTTGTAAAAAATCCCAGCGTTTAAAGTTGGTGTTTATCTTTCTCGAAGCATATTAAATTCAATTTCTTTGTAATTTGTAAGTGGTGTTCCCATAACCACTTTACACTTTTGACAACTCAAGTGTCGAACATAAACACAAATTTATTGGAATATGTCCAACGTATACACCGATTAAGTTGAAAAGATCGATATGTCATTTATGTTATTCATGTAACCAAGGTTACCAAAATAGGTCGGTTAATACATAGGGCTACGACAATACGAAGTCGATAAGCACTCTCGGTTTTCGTTAATCACTGAATGATCACGTGACTGAAAAGGTTTACAGAATACCAAAATAACGGAACGTTGAGTGAGTCACTGAGCTCGGTGATCATCACTTCACGGTTGGTCACTCTCGGCTGTCAAATTTAGCGAATAAGCCTGCTGGTCGTGCCTCGGAGAACACGTTAAGTCGTCGGTTCCGATTGTCATACAAACATCTATGGCAGTCGTTACGGGTAGTTCGACTTCTCAAAAATCCAACAACTGGTCTAGCTGCAATGCTTCGATATCGCCATTGTGTTGTGGAGGACAGATGGCAGTCGCTTCACGGAAAATATCGAAGTTTAGCCAAATTCGCAGTTAGACTGGTAAAAAGCGGACCCCAGACTCCAAGTTAAAAAGCTCCGGATGCGACTGGGATTTACGCTTGGATGAAGAAAATGAAGAAGAAAGTTTTTTCCTAACCGGGAGTCAGTGATTCCCGCTCTAAACACTAACTCTCCACCCGATTCTTGCCTATCCCGCCGGAATATCTTGCACCCTCCTCTCTCCTCAGTTTATCTTATTCTGGAGAAGGCGTAATGTACCTCTGTGAATATAATAATAATACTATGTATATTTTTCATCAGTGCTTCGATAACAGTCTGCATATACGGCAAAGGCATGGAGGTTTTAGCTGTGCCGAAGACTAAATAACATCTTTAAGGGACAATGATTGTGCCAGTACATATGAAGATGAACCACGGTATTCAGGTAGGTTATTTCTTTTATTTTTATTTTTAAGAAAGAAATCACTATCCATACATATATTATAAATGTGGAAGTATGTGTCTGTTTGTCCGTCTTACACGTCTAAACTACTGAATCGATTTTGATGAAATTCGGTATAGGGGTAGATTAGACCTTTAGAAAGGATATAGGCTATGTTTGGTCGCGATAACCGACATCCAAGCAGGCGGAGCCGCGGGTATAAGCTAGTTCATGCATTTAACTACGAGATTATGATGATGATTTTGTAATGATACCTACATTTTTCCCATCTGTTCCTATGGCGACTAAGGGATAGGGCTGGTCTCCAACCAATAGTAAACATGCAGCCGATGACTAAGTGCCCGCGTGACAGCAATAGGCTCTCCCCTATTATGTGGGACAGAAAATCATAATTGGCGAAATGTGGGTGTTAATACACTTCTGCCCACCCCTTTGGGGATTTACGGGCGTGAGTATAGTATATGTAAATTTATTGGTGCCCTAGAGGTGCATCTAGGAAGAGACTACATGAACATATTATTGTTAGATGGCTCCACTATTGCCCTAAGAGGCATGTTTATAGGCTGTTTTTTTAATTTTAGATAGTAAATAGTACATTACTGCCGCGGCCACCAAGTGTAGTGTTGCGGGACGATCGCGAAGTATGCGGGCCGAGGCGCAGCCGAGGCACGCATTACGGAGTCCGGCAACGCTCAGTTGTGGCCAAGGCTTGTATAGTGCTTTTCTCAAACAATGCGCGGAAATTAAAACTAAGTAGTATCTAGGCAGAACTTTTTAGTTACCTACTTTTCAAAATCAATGACGAACAACGAACAACATTAATTTTTCACGCGGCGAAATGTTCTTTTGTTTTTTATTTTTCTTAATAAACTGCATTCTATTTGCAAGCCCGTTCTATATTTAAATAATGCCTTGGATAAGTTACCTCCTTGGTTGCCATGGTTCGAAGTAAAAGTTGGCTCCATTTTTAAATTACACGACAGATATGAGTTTACATAGTAATTTATTTGGCCGCTAAAACACGACAGATATGGATGTTCCCCCAGTATCGAAAGTTGTCGATAAATTAAATTTAGTGCAGATTTTTATTGGTTATTTTATAGTTAGCTTATATGGATAGTGTACGAAACTAAACTACTTTTTAATTTTAACTTTTTTCTTAAAATATTATATAGATAAACCACTTATATCTAGGCCACAAACATTGTCGATAGTTTCGCGCACGTCACTAAGCACTAAAAGCTGGTATCATTATTTCACAATTTGAAATTTGCAGTTGTCAATTTACTATCTGAAATTAAAAAACGGACTATAGGAGAAAGTCGAATATCCAAGGCATGTCCTGGTAGCTCAGTTGTCAGAGTACTCCCCTTTAAGGGACTGTTCGCGGGTTCAAGTCCTGATGTTGACTTTTTCCCATCTACAGTCCGTCAAATCTAAGAAGTACCGTTTGACAGTTCTGACAATTGAATTATAGGGATGGGATGAAAAAATCGATTACTATAATATCCGAACTTTAAGAGATCGATTACTATAATATCCGAATTTTAAGAAATCAATTGTTATAATTAAATAAAAGAAATGTTTAGGATATTTTTTTATTCACTACTAGTACTAGTATCGTCGTCTTCGTCATCATCGTCATTTAAATTAATGACCAGTTGATTGTCCATTACATTATCAAAGTGTACGTCTCTTTCGAAGTCGTCCATTATTATTTTCTTTGTTTTTTGTACTACTTTACTCCAATCTTCCTGTGTAACTTGGGCACATGCTTCCTTTAATAAACCTTCCATTTTCTTGACACTGAAGGGTGGTTTTGTGTTGTGTCTTGCTGCATAACCTGTAAAACAATAATGTAACTATTTGATAGCAGACGAAAACCATTGTTTAAATTATAAATGTTAGAAGTACTCGTGTTATTATTATAATATTATAAAATATTACTTTTAACTTGGGCCCAAATCAGTTCAATGGCATTATATTGGCAATGGTACGGAGGAAGTCGTATGACTTTGTGCCCGTGCTCTTCGGCCAATTGGTCAATTACATATGTCGGTTTTGGTGGTTTATGCAATTTCACTAACTGTAATAATTCAGCTTTTAATAGTGACATGTCGGCATCCACTCCTTTTCTTTGCAGCCATGCCACCAAATCTGCTTTCTTATTGGCTGACGTAGGTGCTTTATCAATTTGCACAGAGTGGTATGGGGCATTATCCATTATAATTGTGCTGTTAGGAGGGATATTCTGTAATAAATTTAAGAACCACTCTCGGAACCTTACTGCGTCCATTTCTTCATGATACTCTTTAGTGCTTTTGGATTGGAAAGCTAATAAAGAGTTTTCCACGAAGCCTGTAGACGCTGACCCAGCATGGCATATTATGAGGCGTCCACCTTTTCCTATCGGCACCTTCGAGCACGAAGCTTCAGAATCATCAGTCCATGTTTTCGGCACAGAATGGTTGGAATTTAGCCAAGTTTCGTCCAAAAATATTACATTATCCCAGTTTATAATTTGTTTAACTTCGCGCAGGAATGTTAGTCGCTGCATAATTATGTCATGTCGCTCCATAACAATTTTTCGTTTGTCAACTTTTTTGTATCTGAAGCCAATTCCTGTTATTACCGTTCTCAACGACTCTATGCTTCCCTTATACAGCCCGGCATCTTTTAAAGTTGCACATAACTTTGCCAATGTTGGAAATTCGCCTCTTGTAAAATACCCGTATATATGGTTTCTAATAGCATGACTATCGAATTCATCGATGCCTGTCACAGGTTTATTTCTTTTTCGTTTTTTCGGTGTGTGAAGTACGTTACTGTCACTCCCCGAAGGCCCATATTTTTCACTTAATATTTTGCCAACGGTGCGGCTACCAATACCGAGAGCTTCACCGACGCGATCCCGAACTTGTGTAACTGGCAGTAGAAGTCCACCATTTTGAGATTCACGCTCAAAATACTCGTGTAATTTCACCACCAATTCACGAGCCTGGCTGTTCAAAGTACGTCCTCTTTTCGACATTATTAATAAACACTTGCTTAGTTCGGAGTCCAGTATAAATATTGCCAAGGTAAACGGATAAAGAATGATCAGTCCAGAAAAGTAATAGCCAAGTCACAAATTGTAAAACACAAACGAGAAAGCAAGTACGCGCACAGTCAGCTTCCAAGATGGCGAGAGACTGCTGACGCCGAACCGACCGAGCGGACCGCGTGCGCTTGTAGTTGGCAGTGTTGCCAGAAAAAAAAAATTGTAGAGACTTGGACACCTGCGATTTTGCCTATTGACCTAAAAATAATTAAATTAATTTATTTTAGGGTATCTGTGTATTCAGTGCATTATGCGGTCGCGCAGTAACGTCGTTAATTTATAACATCAGGCAACAACATTTTTGTGAATGGGTTCTACATACCTTATTTTTATTAGTTTTAGACGTAGAAATAAGACTTAGAAGAAAAAATTGTAATTGTAAAATCAATGGATGTGCTTGTTAAAAATTTGTTTATTTCTCTGTAATATGCAAACCCATACTATCATACACAAAAATAAATGTAAAAAACACTATCCCTGACTCCATTTACTATTTCGACAGCGTTAGCGCGAGAAACCCCGACTTATTTGGGCGCGAAAATCAAAAATCGACAAATCGCTTTCGACAACTTTTTAAAGAAGCAAATATATTTGATTTATAAATACGTATTTTTGGTGAATGGGTTTTATCTCATATTTTACGATTACATAACTATTTAGTTATGTAACGTAATATGTGAGATAAATCCCATTCACATGAAAAAATATTTGTTTGGTTGTCAAGTGTAATTTGTAAATAATACATTCGATTTTTCGTATATGTAAACGATTTTTTTGCATACAAGTGTATCCGAAGAGTCGCAACACTACGTGCAGTGACCTAACTACGTAACTTTGTAATGCGGTCAAGAATATAACTATTAGAAATTATTTACTGTGTAAATATGTGTTATTTTGCTTTGTTTGAAAGTTTTCAATTACATTTAGATATTAAGAATTGTACATTTTTAGATACAATAATGAAATCTTTCTAAATTCATGGTTTTATGAAAAAGGTTATCGAAACTGAATAATGTACGTATGAACAAAGTTGTTTCGGTTTGAAAAATATGAAACGTCAAACGGTACCTCTTAGATTTGATGGACTGTAAGCCTAATAATTTGAATAAATTTTTTAAGCGTTTTGCTATGCTAAATATTCAAATCGATTAGGATAGGAAAAATATTGAATCGGTCTAGGCAGGGTTTGAACCCGCGACCTTTGCCTTAGAGCATTTTCACATTCATCCGATATCGGTGTCGGGCGCCGATAGCCGACACCATGTGCTGTTTTCACATATATCCGATCAAATTGGCCGATACCGCCATTTGTTCGAAAGCTATGATTAGTTATGATGTAAAAAAAAGTGCAAGCAATTTTCGAACTTATTGACATGACATACGTTACTAAGAAAATGTCATCAAGGTCGAAAATTGCTAGCAGGGTCTGTTTTAGTCTCTTTGTGATCCGATATCGGGCCGAACAATGTGAAAGACAGATACATAAATGTCATACATTTGACTTCCTTCGATATCGCATGTCGGATATCGTATATCGGACAATGTGAAACGCTCTTACAGGGGCAATGCTTTGACCACTAAGCTACCAGACCTAGCCCGAGCTAATCCAAATTTCTCCTTTATATCTGTCTTTGAGGCGACAGTGGAGACGTCTACCGATATTAACACGAACTATCAGAACCGATGAATTCTAGACCGATTCAATTTTTGTTCTATCTCAATGGATTTAAAAATTGTTAAAAATAAAAATAAAATACTTATTGTGAAACAGCCTGTGTTATATAAAATTGACTGAAATAATATTGATATGAAAATGAGACGTGTTTTATGTTCAATTTATTATTGTGTGGCTTAGTACTGAAATCATATCGGCGACTATAAGAGTACGTTTTCACCATCTGGGTCTTACACGGTCCGGTTTTACAGTGTATTGTAATAAAGTGGTGTAAGTCATAATATCCTCGTGTTGTGTTCCCGGCGGTGAGTAGGGTAGCCAGCCGGGAACGACGCAAATGATGATTATCGGATCTCGATGACCCGAACTTTGGAGCATTTTACACAATACCGGCGGCGCTAGTATATTTTTTATACCACTGAGGTGGCAGACAAGCACACGGCCCATCTGATGGAAAGTGGTTACCGTGGCCTTTGGACGTGTGCAACAGGAGGCACACTCGTGCTGCCGGCGACCCTGTAAACAGAGAGAGTTTCTGTGCCGTCAGCGTAGAAGACAAAGCAGGTCAAGCCTTTATTTCTACTGACAGCACAAAGACTCTCCAGTGAGCTCTGGCTACCCTCTGGCCGGGAACACAACACGAGGTTATTATGGCTGTCGTATTCTGTAGGGCGGAGGTACTTCCCCAGTCGGACTGCTCAATTGGACGGAAATACCGTCGTTTCCTACCTTCTACACTACTGGCTTACAGCATAAACAAACAAAACTGACAACCTGACATGATTTTCTCAACCGGTTCTTACAAACCGTCTTGTGGACATTCGCCCTAACACTAAAACGAACTTATTACAAAACATCAGTCAAAATTTTACCAGTAAAGTTACACTTAAAGTAATAATCACATGCAGTTATTTATTTTCATTATAGAACAACACCATTATTTCTTGTCGACATGAACTATAATTACACTTATGTTAAGTTCACCAACGCTCACGAAGTGCTTGTGGAGAAGAAACAGCGCAACAAACTCCACTACGTCATTTAATGGATAATTATAATAACCGATTAAGATAGGAAAAATTTGAATCGATTCAGACAGATATATAGGAAAATTTGAAAGAAAGAAATACAATATTTTTATTATGCACAGACATGCGGAAAATTTGGATGCATGCCGGCATAGTTTGGTGGCTAGGTTGTCGGTGCATTCTCCCGTAAGAGAAAGATTGCAGGTGCGAATTCCGCCTGAACCGGTTCATTTTTCCTATCTTCATCGATTTGAATATGAAGCATAGGTACTAAATGCTTTAATTTGATTCAAATGTTATAATTATGTTTTAAGTGAGGTGATTAGATGAGAGCGTAGGTATCAAGTGTCGATGGGCTTGTGATACAGATAACATATCTCGTTTATAACAATGATACGTTTGACTGTCGTGCAGTTGTTCTTGTGGCTCTCTAAGTGCTTGTGTTGTAACTGTTTTGATGATGTAAGTACCTTTTCAAATACTAGTCTTTACCTGCAGCTCTTCTCGCATCGTTATTATCCTTGCTCCTTGCTGTAGAGTCCCAAGTATTAAGTAAACACTATTAATTTATGTATACTTCATATAATAATATATTGTCAATAGATATGCCTAGAGGTTTTTCCTGATGCCACAGTCAAACCGTTTGTACGGTTTTGTGGGAAAATGTGTATTAGCCTTAGATTAAACTGGCGGATGAGTACTCGTAGAGATTTTCACACGAAAAAAATAAAATTACCTTCAGTTAACTACGAAATGGCCAAACTTGAATATTGTCTGTGAGGCAGCAAGCGACTGGTTTTCAACGTCTATAATCAACTGGTGATATAGAAATATGTAGTTAGACCAGGTTTTCTGACGTTTTAGGGCTCCCACTACCCGTTAAGACTGAAACAGTTGTTCGTATGGCAACCGGGACCGACGGCTTAAAGTCCTCTGTTCGTGACTTAGGCCCTCAGTGACCGTCGCACGAGCCGACACCACCGGAGCCGGATTTCCACGTACCTCCCATCTACCATCTGCCAAGGGGTCTCAGCATGTTAAGAATGGTTAATAGTCATTGGTCACGCATACCTACGCAACCTGGTTATGTGGTCTATTGGGTTACAACTTCGCCACGAGCCCTATTTATCTTAGTTAGGTATTCGAATCCAAAATATTATTAACACAAGAGGCTCGGGTTAGACGGTTGGATCAAGGGCCAGATGCAGAGGGCAGTGCACTTTGATACGGCGCGCATCGTGAGAAAGTTCCTTTCTCTGGAGCCCTAACCACCGCCGGTAGCTTGGTCCTTGTATCCGATACCGATGGGGCACTATTTTTTACATTTTTAAATAGATGTTTTTTTTTTCTATATGTATTAAAAATTGAATTTGTAAGTTTTTAAAAGGAATAAAGAGATAACACAAAGTAGGTAACAATAATTATGAAAGTACAAGAGGCGAAATATACCGGTTGTAAGGGGAACGCTCCCGGAGCCGAAGGCACCTGGTAGTACTCCGGAGACACATTGGACATACATATTGGACTAAAAAAAAAATTCGATTAGGTGAAAAAAATTTTTTTTTCATTTTTTTTTTATTTTCGTTTCTTTAGCATTATTTATTCTCCATCGTATTAGTAAAGCTCAATGAAACGGTAATTTCATAAAAAAAACATCATAGCAAAAAAGCACGCGCTTGGCGCCATTTGTTTTTTCTGTAGTGATGTTTTTTTTTTATGAAATTGTCGTTTCATTGAGTTTATTTTTTATTTTTTCACCCAATCGAAAAAAACTACATGCCAATATGTAGTGTCCCTGAATACTGCCAAGGGCCTTCGGCTTCTGGAGCGTTCCTCTTACACCCGGTATACCACAACCGTAGCAGGTGGAAATATCTGGTCTCTGTCTGCTCCACAGGGAAAGAGGCGTGACGTATGTAGGTAACTATATGACAACGTTGCTGCCATTTACATCTGTTATGAAACTAAATAAACAGCTGTAAACAATATATACTTACAAATCTTGTTATGATACAACACCAAGTTGTTTTCTGAGATATCAGGCTCAGAGCAATAAACAGTCACTAACAAAATAAGATATAAAACAATAAATTACAGTTAAGTTTGACTAACTTGACGATTTTGACCAACGCAAATGATGAATGTACTGAAATTTCAAAGCAATTAGTACTTATTAGACCGAGAATCTGTGAACACAGAACTTTGTCATGTTATAAAAACTGAAAGTTTGACAGCGCATGCTCCTAACACAGGTAAGAACGATGGCCCATTTGAAGTTTGGGTCATAGTGGCTCCAATAGCTAAACCACAAAAGACTCCCGAGGAACGTATACCTACTGCGCGTATGGAGCACATTATATGGCCAAGATATATGTCTTGAGCAATAGCATTGGCATCACGGGTAAAAGAATAGATGCAATTTGGTTGAAATAGCTGCAGGTCAGAGCCACAATATGTGATCCCCAATATCCCCTTAAGCTTATGTGGAAAATCTATAACTCCATGATCAGACCTGCCGTAATGTTTGGATCGTCTTTATTTTTATGGTCTTGAAAGCGACTAATGAAAGACGACTGCATGTGGCGGAGATGCGAATGTTAAGGTAGATGTGTTGTGTGACGAGAATGGACAGAATAAGGAATGACTATATTAGAGGAAGTTTGAAAGTGGCACCATCGAAAGAAAAATTGAGAAGCGAGTGACTCGTGGTATGAACAAATTATGAGAAGAGAGGAAAGTAATGTTGTAAGGAAGGTTCCAAGTATGAATATAGAGGGCTTTAGGAGTAGAGGTAAGTTGAAGAAAAGATGGATGGATTGCTTGAAAGATGATAATTATGGCAATGAAGGGTAACTGAGGACAGGTCATCTGACAGGAATTTGTGGAGGAGAATGACATGTTGCGTTGACCCCAAATAATTGGGACCAGGGCAAGTAGATGATGATGACGGGTAAAAAGGATTGAAAAGTGTCCTGTTAACCACAATAGGCGTGCCCTTTTGGAGATATTTACGCAGTAGGCACCTACTTTCGTAGTAACTCGTCATATCACAAGTTTCCATTATAAATGTTTACAAATAGTTTTATGTGATAACATTGATAACAATATTAGTCTAATCTCTGCAATATGTCGAGTGGCAATAGTCAACAAGATTTTTAGATAAACTAATGCATACCTTCAAGCAGTGCCGGATTAACACGGCGCGGGGCCTGTAGCAAATTCCACCAAGGGGCCCTTAATTTGCTTTAGGTTCTTAAGTTTGTAGTATTAAAATCAGATGAAAGAATAAAGCCGAACATGTGTGAGCGTGACAACCGGGTGTGGCTATGTAGAAACATGTATCGCCGCAGCTGCAGGCGGAACCTCCGTGTCGAGTACCGCGGCCTCTGTGCTATTTGTTTTCGAGCTCGAGCCTGTCAATTCAGGATTAAAGCCGGATCTGACGAGGTCTGCACCAGACTGAGTCAGTCTGCCCGTGGGTGTAATTTTTTTATGGGGTTGTCTTCTTCATAGTCCACTAGCAGCCACAGTTCGTGACAGGGTCGAGCTTAAGGCTTGACTGAATGGTGGTCTGTATCAGGCCATGTCTCCCACCTCTGGTCGAACCCAGAAGCGAAACACCCATACACCCCAGTCTACCACTAATACTCATTACGCTCTTTGCAATCAGAGAGACACTTGTAGGGCCTACTAGCGACCGTAGCGGTAGCTTTATCAGGAAGGATTTTTAATACTTTATGAGTAATAATTCATAATCAGCGATAATAGCAATTATTAATAGTTTAATCATATTTATTATATTCATGTCAGTAAACGACATTCATGACACTTGGAAAAGAGCTATTTGAGCCAATTTGCCTACGGTCAGTTAGTTGATTGGGGTTTGGAGTTGAGCCATGAGAGAGTTCTATGGTCAGACAGGCGTTGGTGCGCGGGGCCCCCCTATTCGCGGGGCCCTAAGCATTTGCTACTCTTGCTAAGTGGCTAATTCGGCACTGCCTTCAAGCCAACAGAAATATATTAGGATAGAACGGCCATACGCAGTATGATGGGGTACCGATACTACGAAAATATCTTTAGTAATATTCAAAAATGAATAGATGGCACTAGTAGACTCATTTAAAGAAATAAAAAAGTTAAAGCCATGTTAAAACGCTTATTTACTGACTTCGAATCACGTCAATTATTTCAGAACTTAAACACATGATAAAGTAAGCATGTAAGCATATAAACTGGTTGGTAATGTAATAAATAAAGATTTCGTGACAATCGGGCTATTTATTTATTTATTTTTGTGCCATCTAACGGTATAAGGAATTATGTCTGCAACTTTTACAATAACTGCAGTATCTAGCAGTATCAATATAGATTCATTAGTATTAGTTTTATTCAGTCATGCTCAATAATGTGTTTAGCGTATGTTTTATTTTTGATAAGTTAATTTTAATACTAAAAATTGTAAAAAGTTTGCAAAAACAATGTCGCCATCTAGTTATAACTCCTGAACTAAAATGCTGCCTGCCTGCTTATTGAAGTTACAAGTGTAACCATTTTTTGTTCCTGATTGTGCATCTGTATAAGAATTATATTATATTATCTGTGGCAGTATTCACCTGCACGTCGCGTGGCGACTGTTTGACTGTAAATAAATATTCACTAGGGATAAAAAATACCTTTATTTTTTCATATTAACTTCACCATTTTTATTCCACAGTATGAAAAAGTACAATATTGCATATTCAATGTTATTAGAAGCTAATCTTAACATACTGAATAAGCGTTCGAAAGTTCCTGTCTCATAGGGCAGGCATTGACTAAAAAGTTGTCATACGTTTTCCGCTCAGATGGGCGTTCTATCCTACTATATATTTCTGTGGTCACGCCTTTCTCCCTGGGATAGGCAGACACAACGCCCGTTATACCCTACTGCACACTTCACAAGCTTCCTATACTCTCATTAATCCTTTCATGCAAGCCCGCTGGTATCGAGTGCTTTGACCTGATCTTTTTAGGGTAATACCAAATGGGGTGTACAAAAGCAACTACAAAAGTAGCTTAACAAATTCTAATTTTTGATCACTGTGGCTGCTAATCCTCTCATAATTTAATGGAATTAAACATTAAAGATATTTACTTAGTGTTATGGGGGTTATAAAACTACATAAAACGTGAAAAATGAATGTATATTTTCCAACTTTATAAAATATTTGTAAATATGTTAGTGTTAATCAACTTACGAGGCTGACTGTACAGTGGATAAAGAAGATAGGGTCGCACTTTTAGTACTAGTTGGTTATCGCAACCAAACATAGCCTATGTCCTTTCTCAAGGTCCAATCTACCCCTATACCTAATTTCATCAAAATCGATTTAGTAGTTAAAGATGCAACTGTATCTCTTTTGTCAACTGTACATATCAAATGCGACTTTTGATTACTCTTGACCTTGGTTTTCCTAAAAACCTCTACAATCTGATTGACATACCTACGTAAGTCTTCTTTTTTCCATTCTCTTTTTTGATACGTAGGACACGTCAATTTGACTTACACCTCGCCTGATGGTAAGCCGATGGTAAAGTCTCGGGGCAGAGGGACACCATTACAGACATATAGCATCTTACAATCGTGGCCCGCAACTTGACGGCCTCATTGGATGCTTTTTTCACGCCTTGCTCAAACCGAACCATCTGTAGCTAGATATAGGCACATCTTTCTCCATATTGGTGACTACATTTTTACAGGTTACAGGTTGCAGCGATGTGCGGTCCGCATTATTGGGAAAACCCGAGGACACAAGCACCCTTGAGCCTTCGTAGATGCGTAGAAATGTTGTATCCTTGGCAGTATTTTATCGTCTCTACCTTGGTGAATGTTCTGATGAGCTCTTCCAATTGGTCCCGCCCTCTCATTTCCTACGCAGGACAACACGAGCAGGGCTTAGATGTCACCCGTATATGGTGCAGAATATTCCTTCAAGAACCAAGCGGTTTGGTGACTCCTTTCTTTGTCGCACCATTAAGACCTGGAACTCCTTGCCAGCTCACGTGTTTCCTTCTTCCTACAGTCCCGGGTCCTTTAAGCGGGGCGTGAAAAAGCATCTGATAAGGCCGTCAAGCTGAGTGCCACCATTATTAACATGGTACGTGTATGTAATGGTGACTCTCTTTCCTGAGACTTTGCCTTCAGCTTACCATCAGGCGAGGTGAAGCCAAATTGACGTTTCCTACATAAAAAAAAATACCACAACGTTCCCTTATACATAAGTATAACAGCCTGTAAAAATATCACGTCAACTAACAAATTCCTTTGGTGCATGTCAATCTTCTTCATCATCCTAGCGTTAATCCCAGTCGCATCCGAAGCTATCAACTTGGAGTCTGGGGTCCGCTACCAGTTCAACTGCGGATTTGGCTAAACTTCGACATTTTCCTTGAAGCGACTGCAATCAGACCTCCACAACCCAAAGGCGATATCGAAGCATTGCGGTTAGACCGGTTGGACTTTTAAGGGCTCCAACTACCCATAACGACTGCCATAGATGTTTTCATCGCAACCAGCAGGGCTAACATGCGCGCCACGAGATAGCTATCTCGAGGCATTTTGCCGTTTTATGTTGATATGTCGACTGTTGGTAGCATGAAGGGCTAACATGCGCGCCACGAGATAGCTATCTCGAGGCATTTTGCCGTTTTATGTCGATATCGACTGTTGGTAACTTGGCAAATTTCATGGCGATCTGTCAGATGTCGACATAACTCGACTTCGAGAAATCATCTCTACTTAGTGTCTGCAAATTGTAACATACGTGCCCTTATTTACTCGAATTTTGACATTTAAAATGTTTTGTCTCTCGTCCTTCATTTGGTCGACGAGAAGTTATCTCGAGTAAACTTTTCTTGTGCTCGGTTCATTTTGGATCAAAATTTAGTACCTTTGTGCGACTGCAAGCAATTTTCGACCTTAATGACATTTCCTTTGTTACGTGTCTTTTCGCGTTAATTGATGACGCTGATCACGAATATAAGAAAAAAAATTCGATAGCATGTCATGACAATAAGGTCGAAAATTGTTTGCACTATTTTTTCTCTTTTTTAAATTAAAATGTTTTGTCTACCGTCTTTCATTTGGTCGACGAGAAGTTATCTCGTGTAAACTTTTCTTGTGCTCGGTTCATTTTGGATCAAAATTTAGTACCTTTGTGCGACTGCAAGCAATTTTCGACCTTAATGACATTTTCTTTGTTACGTGTCTTTTCGCATTAATTGATGACGCTGATCACGAATATAAGAAAAAAAATTCGATAGCATGTCATGTCAATAAGGTCGAAAATTGTTTGCACTATTTTTTCTCTTTTTTTTCATACCTAGCATCCCTAACTAGTCTGTGCTTTCGAGCAAATGGCCGTATCGGGCCGATTTTATCGGATAAATGTTTAAAAAATGTGTATGCCATAGACAACAATTGAAAAAGTTTGACGCGACAAAATATGTCGGCGTTACTTCGCTCGAGAAGACTCGAGATGATATCTCATCTCGATTCGTGATATTTGACGACGCGCGCATGTTAGCCCTGCAGGACCGACGGCTTAACGTGCTCTCCGAGGCACAACCAGACCAGTGCAAATACCCGTACTCATGCATACAAATATTTGCACTGAGCAGGGATCAAACCCGCGCCTCCTGCGCAGCGGCCGCGTTCGCTACCGCTACGCCACGGAGCATGTCAATATTCCTATGATTAAAAAAACCCCCACCGTCGTAATATCGTCAATAAAAACTTAGGTAATTCATATTAGCGCTTAGTCTCAATCTGCGAGCGCAATGGACCGAATAATTATAAGTTACAAGTTGCCGTGCATCACCAATGTCATTCTGTTGGCCCTCTCCTCACATCGGAACCACTGGATGGTAAACTTTAATACAATTATTATAATCTTTGTTTTTATGCCATACCTACTTAGGGACGTTTTTTTTTGGAAGTTTTTTGGCCTGGTTACAAGACCTTTAAGCCATGTCTTTATTTAGTTGTTTGTTGTTGTTTATTCACTTTTCATGACGATGACAATGAGTGATGATTGCCATGACGATGACGATGAGTGATGATTTCTGCTTCAGTAAAGTTGTGGGGACTTCACTGAAAGCTCCCCCAGGAGATTTGGAACGAACACGAAATGTCACAATTCACTGTAATATCCCACTTTCCTACACTTGTGCGAATTGTCCAAGACGTTATGTCTAAAAATCCACCATTTTTATACATAAAAAGTCGAATTCACAACAATTTCGAAAAATAAAATAGCACAACGATGTGCCAATCTGCGTTTTCCCGCCAAAACTCCACCTAGGGACGCATTACTGGCGTGGGTTGCCACTGCCTCCTTCTGCGAACAAAATAATGCTAAGAATGGTTCGAAGGAGATTCAGCCCTCCAATTCTGCTAATTTTATGACATAACAACACCATTGTCATACCACTAACATAACATAAAATATCATTAAATTTTGGACTTTAAAACCGAGTATTTAAAGTCCAAAATGAATAGAGAAAGAGTTTGTAACATTTTCATTCACTCTACAAGATTGTTATTTGATTTTAGACTTTAATAGTATTACTGTAAAGTCTAAAGTTAAATGGCATTGGTTACAGTGTCTGCGTACAGTGGTTTTGCCATGAAAAAAATAATAACTGACTCAGGGCTCAGGTCTCTCCCGTCCTGCCCCTTTAGACAAGAGGCCATTCGTCGTCCGCGATGCGTGAAGGCGACTCGGATGTCGGAGGTCGCTCACCGACCTCCGTCCTTCATGAGCGTGGGCCTGGGGGTGACAGTTGGAGGCACTTATCACCCTTAGGTCCCTTCTTTTTGATGGTATAGGTTCGATTAATCTGTAAGGAGTAGGTCCAATTTCGAGGCGAGTGACAGCCGATACTCTAGCATAAGATTTCATGTCAGGATGTGGTGTCAGCAAAAGTCACTCCCATAAAAACATGGAAAGTATTTCATGCATTCAATCCAAAACCTTCTAAGAGCACAACTGCAAAGTCACGACGTTTGAATATAAGTTCTCAAGAATTAGTTTCCTATCAACTTTATTTTTAATTTGACTGCATAGTTGTTCACACCAAACTGGTTTGTTCGTTTGTCCTATATAGGACACTAATATTATTAGGTCACTAACTGACTATAAAACAAGCTTGCATTAGAAAAAAGAAAACAAAATCATTTGCGATGAGATGTTAATAACATAATCTCAATCAACTGACCTCATGTGAATATGCTATTATTATATATTTACATCATCGATCGACTACATCCCGCCTGATGGTAAGTTGGGGTGCAGTCCAACGAATAGTGGAGGCCATTACAGGTACTGTCTTTAGAATGGCGGTTCTTATCTCGACGGCCCTAACAAATATATTTCACACAGACAAGGAAACACGTGCTAGAATTCCAGGGCTTATGGAAATTGCATTGAGCTAGAATCGAACCTGCGTTTAATGTTTTTCCAGCAGTAGTTTTACTAATGTATACTGTTGGATGTAGAACAGCCCTATCACTTTGTCGCCTTTAACGAAACCAGCAGGAAGTGCTGGGGTGGTCTTATCGTACTCCACTGGGAAAGACTGGGAAACGCATCAACAACAAAACAAACTGCAAAATAAAATAAATGATTAAAAATAAAATAAAAACCCGACTGATGCTGAACAGATCTAAATAAGTTTTATAGCAGATGGTACTCATTTGCAAATCTCAAACCCGATGAAAATTAATGGGTACCGCCTGTTAAAGCTTATTTCGATCTTTTCAGCATCAGTCGGGTTTTTTTATTTGTAATCATTTATTTTATTTCGTACTTTTTAGTTAGATAATATATATTTTTGTAATTGTTTTTGAATTTCCTTCATTTTGACACCCCACTCGATAAATTTGAGTGATTTTTTTTTTACCAAAATCCGCCATTTTGTTTTTGTTTTTATTATTTCGATATACCCAGTGTCACTCTCACATTAAATACGAATCTAACGACACCTCTCAAGCTAAAATCCATCGAGCCGATCAGGCTACAGAGCGTGCCAAACAACTTTACATATACATACTCTCAAAAACAGAATCCTCCATAATAACAGTAATAACAAGTAATAACAACTACAGCTAGTATTATTCTCGCTGTACCCCACAGATGGCGCCAGTGGTGGAACCGGTGACGGAGCCGGTATGGCTCGGCGAGGGTCCTCACTGGGACGCCGGTGCCCAAGCATTATACTTCGTGAGCATATTCGACCGCACCATCAATAAGTACGAGCCCGGCACTACGGTACACACGAGCGCCAAGTTGGGTATGATTTAGAACTATTTATTAGTTAATAATTCATACCCGCGATTCTGCTTGTGTGAATGTCGGTTACCGCGACTTTTTGCGATAACTCCATAAGTGGCAGACAAGCACCCGGCCCACCTAATGGAAAGTGGTGACTATGGCCTATGGACATGTGCAACACCCAGGGAAATCACAGTTGTGTTGCCTTCCCTAATTACTAGCTGACCGGCCAATGCCCGCGGCACCGCTCGCGATGATATCGGTCTATTTTATGCCATCTAGTTGGCAGACAAGCACACGGCCTACCTGATGGAAAGTGGTTACCCTGGCCTATCGACGTGTACGATACCATGGACGTAATCGTGGCTTTTGGTTATTTATCCGGTTCTGTTGAACTATTGAGGTTTAATGTCTGAATAATATACATTCCAGAGGGTATGCCAACCTTCATAATTCCTGTAGAAGGTAAGAAACATCACTTCGTGGTGGGGCTGGACCGCAAGGTGGTGGAGGTTCGGTGGGATGGTGGCGTGAACTCCTCGGAGGTCGTCAGGACCGTGGTGGAGGTGGATGCAGACCACCCACAGAACAGGTTCAATGATGCTAAAGCGGATCCTATGGGGAGGCTGTTTGCTGGTGAGTAATTATGTATTTAACTCTCTGGACAAATTAGTTGCTTTTTACTAAACGAAAAGTTATAAGGAGACTTGTATGAAATAATTTATTATGACGTCATAGCCTCTGCCTTATTACTCCTCGTTTCTTCCCTAAGGTGTCATCCATAAATTACGTCAATTGAATTTCATGTTTTGTCCATGTGCGACTCCCCTCGTCCCTAGTATCATCGTCACATATTTTGTGATCGACGAAGGAATTTTATAAAGTGTCGCTTTCCTTCCCGTCATTTTTATTTGCAATTCTTTGATTTTAGATTGCACATTACCTTCAACATCGTCACTACTTTTTAAACTTTTCCATAAGTTGTTAACTTTTGTACAACTCGTTTTTTATATCAGTATAAGCTACACTGTATGTTTCATATGCTTTTGTAGTTTTCGTAAAGTAATTGTTTGAAGTTCGTGTTTTAACACTTACATTATAGTAGTTTTTACTTTTTTTGGAATTTGGAGATGTGACGTCACGAAATTTAGGACCCCTCCCACCCCCTTGTCACACTTCATCGTCTCCCTAAGTGCCTTTCGCAATTTTGCTAGGAGTATTAGAAATTTGGATTACATTTTTCAGCATTTTTCATGAGAAAAAATTGAATCGGTTAGGGCGAGGTCTGGTAGCTTAGTAGTCAGAGCGTTGCCCTTGTAAGGCAAAGATCGCGGGTTCAAACCCCGCCTAGACCGATTCAATTTTTTTCTCTTCAATTTTATTTGAATTTTAGCTTGAAAAATGCTTAAAAATTTAATCCAAATCAAATGGGCGGAGTAGTCAAAAATCAATGTTTAAAAATGATTGAAAAATCATTCATTGGTTTTGAAAGTTCGTAAGAACGTCGGTAGGCGCTCCATTGTCGCCTCAAAGACAGATATACAGGAGAAATTTGGATTGGTTAGGGCGAGGTCTGGTAGCTTAGTGGTCAAAGCACTGCCCTTGTAAGGCAAAGATCGCGGGTTCAAACCCCGCCTAGAAGATTGATTTTTTTCTATTTAATTCGATTTGAGTATTTGAAATATTTTAGTTAGATATAAAAATCCTTTAGAATGTGACTGGTTGCGTGTTCAAATCCCGAGCTGGGTGTCGCCTCTTACTTAGATTCATAAGAAATTTTCATACCTAAGTGCTTCAACGATAATTTACTTCCTAGTAAATTATCATCCTCGATTATTATAGGAAAAATATTGAATAGCTTGGTTTGAATCGTGAGAATATCGGTAGACGCCTCCAACATCGCCTCAAAGACGGAAATGAAAGAGAAATTTGGACTGGTTCGGGCGAGGTCTTGTAGCTTAATGGTCAACGCATTGCCCCTGTAAGGCAAAGATCGCGGATTCAAACCCAACCAGACCGATTGAATATTTTTCCATGCAAAATGCTTGAAAATTTCATTTTTACTACTAGGAACTCCTTCAAATAACTCCATTTAACGTGGTCACAGGTACCATGGGACACGAATACGAGCCAGGCAAGTTCCTAACCAAGCAAGGGTCCCTATACCGCATCGATCCAAATGGCTCCGTCCACAAACTGGAGTCTAATATCGATATATCGAACGGTCTGTGTTGGGACCTCAAAGAGAAGGCCTTTTACTTCGCAGACTCCCTCGAGTATGCCATCAGAAGATATGATTATGATGTCAGCACTGGCAATATTTGTAAGTATTTTCATGTGCAAATTTTTTTATACCACTTTGGTGGTAGGCAACACGGCCCTCCTGATGGAAAGTGGTTGCCGTGGCGTATAGATGTGTGTAACACCAGAGGAGTCACACTCGTGCTGCCGATTCTGTAAACACAGAGTTTCTGTGCCGTCAGTGTAGAAGACAAAGCAGGAATAGCCTTTGGTCTTCCCACTGAGAACACAAAAACTCTCCAGTAAGCTCTGGCTAGCCTACTCACCGCCGGGAACACAAAACGAAGTTATTATGGCCGCAGTACTCTGTAGGGCGGAAATACTTCCCCAGTCGGACTGGTCAATTGGGACGGGCAGTAACCACTGCCAATAAGCCCTGCCCTAGGCCGGCGAATGATGAATGTATGAGATTGCCACGTCTTCTGACGTTTGTGACAGATGGCAATAACGTGATCAGGAGTGTATAGTCTCTACTAAGACGTTTGTGACCAAGCGAAACTAATCCGCATATACCTGCTCACTGACGCACGAGGCTTCGGCGCAGACTTCCCTCTCGTTGGGAGGTGGAGGGAGGGGGGGGGGGGACAAACAATAGAACAATAGTATAGGTACAAATAATGCTTTAATGGTGGCCCCTAGTTTGACGGCCTCATCAGCTATAGAAGCCGCGTGGTTCTCGGCAGAGTGGAATTTAGACAACACAGACAGACTCAGCTACAGATGCATGACTCGAGACAACAATATTGTCTGATAAACGGCACTACGCTCATCCCCTATTTCGTGGGACAAATTATAATGATAGGTGAAATGTGAGTGTTAATTCATCTCTGCCTAACCTTCCAGGGATAAAGGCGTAATTATATGTATGTATCAGACGCTTTAATGACACCAAGGTGTGGGGTACAGAGAAACTGAAATTCCTCCTGCATCCACTAGTGGGTAACTTTATATATAATATAATTACGTCTATCCTATTAAGGTAGGCAGAAATCAAGAGGCATGTTTCCACTTGCAGCAATCCTAACATATTACTTTCTCAACGTCACTTAAGTGAATTGGGCAAATCGAAAATTAGACCAATCGCGAATTGGACATTATTTTTACATCGAACCAATCGCGATTTGGTTATTATTTTAAATTTTGGATCAATCGCGAATTGAAGCTTATTTTTAGCATTGAACCAATCGCGAGTTGGACGTTATTTTAAACACAGACCAATCGCGAATTGGTCATAGTTTTGAACATGGACCAATCGCGAATTGGATATTATTTTGGACATGAACCAATCGCGAACTGGACATTATTTTGAACATGAACCAATCGCGAATTGGTCATTATTTTGTATATGGACCAATCGCGAATTGTGTCTTATTTTTAACATTGAACCAATCGCGAATTGAACGTTATTTTTAACATGGGACCTATCGTAAATTGGATCAATAGAGTATTGGAAATTATTAAAACATAGGACCAATTGCGTCTAAACTGTAAATTTGTGTTACAGCAAACCCGAGGAAGATATTTGTGTATAAGGACCACGGCTTAGAAGGTATCGCCGACGGCATGACCCTGGACACTGACGGGAACCTATGGGTCGCCAACTTCGATGGCTATCAGGTGAGAGCTTGCTTTATTGTAAAAAAACCCTTCTAGTAGCTGAAATAACTACTCCGTTCAGTTAAATAATTAACTAAAGGTAAACAACCTTGTGGCGAGTTTTTATGAAACACATCGACACCAGAGGTATGAATAATCTAAGGGACATTTTGGCGAAAATGGGTTATATTTATGTCGCCGCCAACTAGCTTACCTACTAGTTAACTAAACGCCGCCATTCAGTTAACGGCCTGAATGATATTCAGCCGTAACGTTTATTACAACATTTAATAACCTGGCTGGCTGATGCTTAGGCCATTTGTAAGATGGGGCATCACTCCGAATTAAGACAGAAAATTATATACATACATATATATATTCTCGCGCCTGTGTTCCCCTCGGGGAGCGGGTAGGTAGAGGTGTATTCACAGAAAATTAGTCTATCGTTTGGTATACTCGAAATATTTCTTTCGTTATAAAATCCCTTACAGTAAACATTTGAATTGATGTAAAGGACCTAGTTTTAAGTTTTAAAGATCTTAGCGTACAATATAGGGACAGACAGCGGGAAGCGAATTTAATTTAGCGAATATAATTTTCGCACGGGTGGCAAAAACGTTTCTGTGGATTTCGTACGGACCTCTAAACTTTTTGAAAATCCAATATAGCCTATGTTACCAACGAAGAATGTAGCTTTCTAATGGTGAAAGAATTTTTAAAATTGGCCTAGTTGTTTATGAGCATGTTCATTACAAACAAACTTAAAAATCTTTCCTTTTAATAATATCAGTATAGAGTTGTATAATGGTGATTATAAATTATGATTTGTCTCCAGGTACTAAAAATAGACCCTCGTACTGGGAAACTCCTCCAGAAGGTTCCCATTCCCGCTCGGCAGGTGACGTCAGCTACCTTCGGGGGCTCTGACCTGGATATCCTCTACGTCACCACCGCTGCCATGAACCGGGGGGCCGAGCAGCCCCCTCCCTGTGGGGCCACCTTCAGGGTAGCGGGCTTAGGGGTCATAGGGACCCCCAACGTTAATGTGCGACTTGATTAAATGTTAATGTAGTATTTTATTTTATAAATATAAATTATTGTGATCTTTTATTTTCCATTGGTTTCACATCCCACTGTTGGACATGTGCTTTTCCAATTCTTGGCTGGCGTTGGCCTACTGTAAGGTGGAACAGTGGCCACTGGTGAGTATAGGGAAATTATGATTGTTCATACACCCACTGTATTGTGAAATTAATTGAAAAACTATCAATGAATAAAAATAATGTCAGTTCAGTTAGTGATAATTTTATTTAATAACTGCAAATTTACTAATTGTTTCTCTAATTAGTTAATGAAATACAATTGTATATCTCATATCATGTCAACTTAATTCTAAATCCATACTAATATTATAAATGCGAAAGTTGTCTGTTTGTCTGTCTGTATGTTACGCTTTCACGTCTAAACCACTGAACCGACTTAGATGAAATTTGGTTACGCAGAAAAAAATATTTAAAAGGGGTTAAGCCGTCACGGGATCGAGACAGAATTTCACGCAGGCATCAGCTAGTATAAAATACAAATTCAGTATTATCTATATCAATTTAATTAATATAGCCGTGTTGGTTGCCGGTGGAGGTAAATAGAGCTACCCGATCTGTTCCCGTGGGTGACGAATGCGACTAGGGATAGAGCCGGGCCCTGACTCTCCTATTTTTTTTTCATAGCAATACCACTGCGGACCCACAAACACTGTAACCAATGCCATTTTACTTTAGACTTTAGCATCGTACAGTTAAAGTCTAAAATTAAATGACAGTCTTGTAGAGTGAATGAAAAATGGTATAAACTCTTTCTCTTTTCATTTTGGACTTTAAATCCCAGCTATAAAGTCTAAAATTTTATGACATTTATGCAATATCAGCGGTATGACATGACAGTGGTTTTGTTATGTCATAAAATTAGCAGAAGTAGAAGCGGTCCATCCGACAGAAGACATACAGCCCATAAGTAAGTGCCCGGTTGATAGCAATAGAATCGCCCTCTATTACGTGAGACCGAAAATCATGGTTGGCGAAACGTCGATGTTAATGCACCTCTGCCTACCCCTTCGGGGATTTACAGGCGTGAGTATATTAAAAAAGGTAATTCGCTTGTAGGTAAGATGGTAGTATAGGAGAATTTGGAAAGCTTCAGGTGTGGCTCGGTGGCTCAGTGGTCAGAGCATTCCCCCTGTAAGGGAAAGATCGTGGGTTCGAGTCCCACCTGAGCATTCACTTTTTCCTATCTTAATCGATTAGTATTAAAATGTTTAATAAAATGCCTCAAGATCTGGTTGACATGCCATTAAATAACTTAAAAATAGAAGTAAAAAAGTGTTTAATGAAAAAAGGATATTACGAAGTAAACGAATACACCTCAATGATAAAAATGCATGGTCATCCTAATCTTTTTGCTTGCTCGTATAATATAAATTAAAAAAAAAAACAAATGGTTTTAAAAAAGAAACGATAATATCGTGCACTGAGTTTCTTGCTGGTATCTTCTCAGTAGAACCAACTTACCGAACCAGTGAAAGAATCATTTTCAAATGATTTATTTACTTTATTTTATATTCTATAAATAATTTCTTGACATGACTGTAAAATTTTGACGTTCATATGTGCTCTTTATGTGCCTGAACTGTTATATAAACGAAATTGATTCTTTGATATGTATGTAATTAATATAAAAATAATTAAAAGTAATTCCTTTACAGAGTGTTAGAAAGTATGCGTAAAGTTTCTTATACTTTAACTGTAACCGCTGTACCGCGCCTTGGGTATTTACACGGCGAGACGGGGGGAATTTCGACCAACAACCGCCTATCGGGTCCCACGCCACACCGCGCGTACCCAGGGCGCGGTACAGCGGTATCGGTAATATGTAGGTTTGTAGTACAAAATAAAAACTAATATTTATACACATACCGGCAGAATTAGCGGAACACAAAATTATGGTCTAAAGAGGGATATGTTTAAAAATAAAATGTCGAAATTCAGCCAAATCCGCAGTTAGAATGGTCAAAGCGGAATCCAGACTATAAGTTAAAACTTAGCATGCGACTGGAATTAACGCTAGGAGGAAGAAGAATTACTTATATTTGGGAGGACAGTATGGCAGTGAAGTCCATGGCAAGAGTACCTACCTAACGGACAATGGAGCAACGGACGAGAATGTATGAAAGCCATTATGAAATTAAAAAAGCGAGAAGTGTTAGCTAGGATCGCAGCAAGTGGAAAGAAATAAAACAACTTTATTGATACTTCTTATTTTATTGATAATTTACCTATAGGATAAGAATTATGTTATATTATCTGTGCTATAGGTCACAAGGACCTACGCAATCAGTACCTAAACACGAGTAGGTAGATACATTATGATCATAGTGGAAATAAATAAAACAACTTTATTGATATGTACTTCTTATAATAGAAATAAGTTATATTATTGTTCTATTATTAACATTTGTATTAAATTTTTTTGCGTAAATATTTTTCTTTTTGTTTTATATTTTCTGCAGTTAAAAGTGGCCTCAAATCTCTTTCTTTAATTGAATTTGTATAACAAGTATGAAAATTATTATTACAGTTTATAATTTACATTAGGATAACCTTTAACACCCAACCCCGTCACTATAAAAACAGCCCCAGAAGGGGGCTTTTGTGGTTCGGGCATACTCAAGTTGGCTGTTGTCACGAACAGAATATCGTGATTAGGGCCTCCGAAAGTGACTGAGGTGACTTGCGGGACTGGAATGGGGACCTTGCGGAGCAGGGTCCCGGTCCTAGGGTCAATATTCAGGACACAGGACTCGTTAAAAACCGCTACCCATAGGTTGCCATCAGTGTCTATCGTGCAGCCGTCGGGTAGACCGGTGGTAATGTTGTTTTTGACGAAATCGAATACGTATCGCTTGTTGGCTGTAAAGAAAATACGGATGTAGTTATGCGGATCTAGTTGTTACCTTCGGCTCCACCCGCATGGGTGTCGGTATTCGCGACCAAACATAGTCTATGTCCTTTCTCAAGTTCTAATCTATCCCTATACCAAAAATCATTAAATCTGTTCTGTGATTTAGGCGTGAAAAAGTACACACAAATACATTTATAATATTAATTGGATAATTGAAGATGTATTAGGGAGTTAGGGATCAAATGACAGTCGTTCCAATGACAGCCAAAATTATTCAAATCATGGAATGAAGGAGTTACACAGGAAATTTTACCTCGAGCTTTTATTCAAAGCTTGAATGCATCTGGGATTGGTAGGTACTTCGTTCGGAAAGTTATAAATGAGAAACATTTTTCTCAAGACAGTTTAGAAACACACAAGGCTTTCATCTAGGGTACAGTTCGCTAAACTTTTTGTTTTGTAAACCAACTTGCTTGTCGAGTGTAGACTCGTTTAACTATCATAGTATTTTTGTAAATTCAAATTAACTGACTATTAAGTGATTTCTATTGAATTTCTTTCCTCACATGGATGGGCTATAGCGATAAGTAGGGGTCGATTATTACTTTGGGTATCATTGGTCGAGGTATGGAAGCAGGAAGCAACAAGATTTTATAAGAATAAATAGCTAAACACTTACACAAATCACCGGTTTCCACATCATAATCATATCTTCGGATGTTTCTCTCCATCGAGTCTATATAGTACATGGCTTTTTCCTCCAAGTCCCACGCCAGGCCGTTGGCTATGCGGATCCCGTCGTCTACCTTCGTGACCTTGCCTCCGTCCAGTCGGAATAAGCTACCTTTCTTCTCTTCGAAGGTGAATGTAATAGTGTTTTCTAGGGTGCCTGAACATTAGATAGTTCATTAGGAGTCATTAAGTGTTAGATTGTGAAACAAGACTTTGAGTTTGTGCAAGAGCCTTCAAATGATAAAAAGCGAGCCTGTACTGATTGAGTCGACTGCGAAATCAATAGATTGTGTAGGTAATGTCAGTACGTAGATAGGTACTAGTTCTTATACTTTTTTATTCTGTAGTAAATACTTCGTTAGAATTTCATAATGATCACTTATTCATACCTAGTGCTCTACACCCTCTGTGGAGTGGCTGAAATGAATGCGAAGGCTACGCAGGTGGTGCAGTTACATTCCCGCTCAGGTCTGGGTGACTCGGAGAGCACGTTAAGCCGTACGAACATCTATGGCAGTCGTTACGAGTAGTTGGAGTCCTCAAGAATCCGTTTTTCATCTTCATACAAATCACTTACCAGCGTACACTCTGCCTCTAGGGTCCGCCTTCCCGTCGTTAATCCTGGTTTCAACATCCTGATCTACTTCTGCTACCTCCTTCACCACAGTGGCTGGTGTGCCTTCTTCCCCGTCCCATCTCACTATCAGGAACTTGCGCTCTACGGCTACTAGGAACTGGTCTGTGGTACCCTCCACAGGGACTATGAAGCCTGGACAGCCATCTGAATGAAATTATTCAAAAATAGTATTATTAAAAAATATATAGTTTCCCAATAGTTCCATTGCACTCTAATTCCAACTCCAACTAGGAACTAGTCTGTGATAACCTCTACAGGGATTATGAAGCCCACATGGCCTTCTAAAAGGATGCATTTTTGAAAAATTCCAACGTGTTTAATAAAAAGTGAAAGATCGTGTAGGTGTTTGATACACTTTCACGTAAAAACGTTGCAACGAAGATTACTATGCCCTGGAACACAACATAGGCTATCCCGGGAAGAGCTTTATGGGGGCCGGAACAGAATCCAGAAGTTCACGCCGACGAAGCCACCAAAAAAAAAATAGTATAGGCACAGAATAATTAATGACTACGCTTATTATTTTTTATTGCTTAGTTATAATTAAAATGATAAGATGTAAGATAAAATAAAACACACTCATTGAGCTCGTTATGTTTGTGTTCATGACAAGCAAAAATTAACTTATTGAAAAATACACTTGTACTTTTTCACAGAGTTTACAACAATTAACTAATTACTTAGGTACTTCATTAAGCACGAATCGTAATATATCTAAAACCTATTGAGAAACAGAGCATTGCTATTGGCCATCTGTCTTCTGGGCACCTGTGGTGAACCTGGGAATACTGGATAATATTCTGGAAATTTATAGCCCCGACTAGCCACGAAACCGCTGTCTCTTCAGTGTTGCGAGCTATCATTCTAATTAGTCCTAAGGTTGCCTAAAAGAGATAGCTCTTAGCGATAAGGCTGCCCATTGTATTTTTTTTTTAATTTAGGAAACATTAGTTTTACTTCACGTCGCCTAATGGTGAGTTGAAGGCAAAGTCTTAGGAAAGATGGTCGCCATTACAAACATGTACCTACCATGTTAACAATGGTGGCACTCAGCTTGACGGCCTCGGTCTGTTTTGCGCCCCGCCTAAAGGACTTGGGACTGTAGGAAGAAGGAAACACGTGAGCTGGCAAGGTACCCCTTGCCAGCGGTCTTAGTGGTGTAGCAAAGGAAAGAGTCACCGTATGCGGGTGACATCTAAACACTGCACGAAGTGTTGTCCTGTGTAGGAAAGAAGAGGGTAGGACTCATTGGAACAGCACAACAGAAAAAATCACTATTCATACTCTAATACGGGGTGCCGTCAATTTGACATCCTAAATATTAGAAAAATATTAACATTTTTTCTAATATTTAGGACGTGGAATTGACGGCATCCTGCCTGATCGTGAACTGAGGTGGTTATGGTGATCCTTGATAGAGCTTGATAGTTATTCTGTCCGTATGAGTGTATAGGGCTCGACGAAAACCCTTGAAGCAGAGTTAACCTCACCTGCTGCTGGGTTTGGAAGGTCAAACGGCTTGCAAATGAGGGTGTCCTGTGTGTGATGTGCAGCATTCACACTGAGGTGGCGACCCTTTTATGGTTCGCACAGCAACCCAGCTAGAATTATAGTTTATATCCGAGTCATGATTAAAAGGCATTGGTTTCTTCCTTTCTTTCCTATACCCTAAAAATCAACTGTGAGTTACTTTAAAAACAGTATGAACTCACCAAGTTTAGTTCTGGTATGTCTTTCAGTGGTAGGCACATACTTGTGGATGGTTTTTGCCTCGATGCTCACGAAGAACAGTGCCTGGTGTTGAGCGTCCCAGTGAGGACCCTCACCCAGACCGACTGGCTCAGTCACTTTCTTTACCTCGACCGGCGGCTGAAGGTAGAATTAGTTTTAGATGGTTTTTTAATAGGGTGACTAAATTGGATAGTTTAGGCAATTTTTTCTAAATTATGGTCAGGCTTTTAGTCTAAGGGTCAATCCCCGCTGCGGCCGGCATCGGGTTTTTAGGGTCAATATTTTATAAACCATTTTGAAACTTATCTATGGGAGAAAAAGATCAAAGTCATTTAAAGGCGAGGGAAGGGCAGCGTCGTGTTAGTCTTGAGGTAGGTACAAAAGTGTGGTCGCCGCCAACCGGTCGTCTGTTAGTGGAGATGACAGTTCGAACTGTTCTGTGAAGCGACTTCTATCTTGGAGCGTTTAACACACATCCGATATCCGATATCGGTGTCGGATGCCGATAGCCGACATCCGATAGCCGACACCTTGTGTTGTTTTCATATTTACCCGATAAAGTCGGTCCGATACGACTATTTGCTCGAAAGCACAGACTAGTTAGAGATACTAGAAGTAAAAAAAAGATAAAATAGCAATTTTTGACCTTATTGACATGACATGGTATCGAGTTCTTCGTGATCAGCGTCATCAATTAAAGCGAAAAGACATGTAACTCAGAAAATGTCCTTAATGCCGAAAATTACTTACAGTCGCTGGTTTAGCTTCTTTGTGTTCCGATATCGAGCCAAAACAGTGGTGTTGGCTCCTATAACCGATATCTGGCCGGACAATGTGAAAGAGAGATACATTATCTCATAGGCCTGAGGGTGACGTGTGTCCAGCGCTGTAGCCCCTTTCGAGGTAAGATGGGGAAACTTTGCTTCGTCCAGACTGCCATATTATGTTACCTTGTTACCTTGCGTTATTTTATCACAACAAAGGTAACATTTTGGCCCATGCTAACAATTGTCCGCTTGCCGGCAATAGGCTCTTGCCTTTTACGTAAGACCGAAATGTGGTTGTCCATACCCCTCTGCCTACCCGTTCGGGGATTTACAGACGGGAGTATATGTAGGCTGATATTTAACAGCAGGCTGTGTGTGTATTCTATGTATCTTTTTTTTATTCGTAATGGCAATAATATTAAACTTACCTGAAACATCTTCAAACAAATTGTTTACGAACGAATTAAAATTATAATTTAACTCAGCGGTCGCTCAGTCCAGCGACTGATACTTAACTGACAAGCCGCTAATGAACTTATCACAATAAACACATTACATACACTGGACTCAACTATGTGCGAGTAATACCTTATCTGAAGCATCTTGAGATTACTCGTGTAATTAATAATAAAATTATTAATAATTAATAATTAGGATTTCAGTTTTATTGGTTTTTTTCACAGTGGTAGCAAACAATCACATAGTCCGCCTGATGGGAAGTGGTTACTATGGACGTGTACAACACTCGTGCTACCGACCCTGTAAATACAGAGAGTTTCTGTACCGTCAGTAAAGAAGATAGAGCAGGAATAGCCTTTGGTCTTCGAACTGACAGCACAAAAACTCTCCAGTGAGCTCTGGCAACCCTACTTACCGTCGAGAAAACCACATGAGGTTATGGCTGCGGTATTCTGTAGGGCGGAGGTACTTCCCCAGTCGGACTGCTTATTTGGACAGAAATATCGTCGTGTCCTACCTACGTGGTGAGTTCTTACCATTTTTGTATAGAGCAGTTGAGTAATCCGAGACTCCCCATATCCGGGGGCAAGATGGAGACACCTTGGTCCTCACATCTGACCTGAGTCGGCCGGGTGCGAGAGATGTGTCTCCAGCAATCTCACCTCTGGCAACCTAGGGACCTACCCAAAGACGGTGTGCAATGGGGATTTTGCACACGGAAATAAAACATTTCAAATGACAAGACAACAACATTATATCTTAAAATTTATATTATGGTAACCCTTTACATCTAGCCCCGTCACCATAAAAACAGCCCCGGACGGTGGTTCTTGTGGTTCCGGGAAATTCAAGTTAGCTGTTGTCACGAACAAAATATCGTGATTCGGCCCTCCGAAAGTGGCTGATGTTACCAGCGGGGCTGGAATAGGGACCTTGCGGAGCAGTTCTCCGGTCCTTGGGCTGATGTTGATGACACAGGAACCCGTGAAGATAGCTACCCATAGGTTCCCATCAGTGTCTATAGTGCAGCCATCAGGGAACCCGGTGATGTTGTTTTTTTTCAAAATCGAATACGTATCTCATGTTGGCTGTAAAGAAAAAAAGATTATTAAGTTAAAATGCATCTGTGGCACCCGACAAGTTAGAGACGACCATTTACAGGATCATAACAGACGCAACTATTCAAGATGCTGTATTAGAATTACTTGTCTTTTCATCAGCCTAGCTTCGTACTATCCAGCGTCGATTATTAATGAATTGATTTCTCGAATTTGCCATCATTTCTGAATTGATTTAAATATTTGTAGCGGACGACATCCTTACATCAAGTAAGAATGAGCGATCCGCTCCGCTTATGACTATGGGACCAAGACCCTAGGAAACCGGTTCGGCCGACGCGCCACGTTAATACATAGGAGACTACGGGCCACTGCTCAGATGTTCTTACTCGCGCGCGTACGTTATAAATTGCTCTGTATAGCTACCCGCTCATAGATAGTTGCTTATTAGTTTTGCAGTATTTTAGTGATGCATTTTGTAATATACGAAATAATATAGTGCAATATAATATAGCTGCTTCATATCATAATAACATTCTTCATTTCACCGCCTTCTGTGTTCGTCCGCTTATTTCATCTCATCACTCATCTCGTCACTCAACCTTTCATTCTTCATTCTTCTGGACTACTGTTAGAAGTACCTTACGCCTAGGGGAAGGCAGGGTAATTACGAACACCTAAGGGAGTTTTGAAATAAATCGAAAGATATTATATGTAGGTTAACTTTAATAGCTTCTACTGAAAGATAAACTATCATACTTTAGATTAATACAAACAACATTATAAATTTGTCTTTATATAATCAACTATTATAAGAAAAACAAAACCCTTAGTGTTCGTGTTTACCCGACACCGGTCGGGCAATCACGGACACCTCGTGGGGCAATTAAGATCGTTCGTAATTGACCCAGACTAGTCTAAGAATGAGATCACGTATGACAGATTAGTCACGATTAAACTTAAATTTGAGATCGTATTGGCCGGCAAAGATCACAACAGTATCCAAGCGAAGACGATTGCCCGTCTGTACACTTATCATGGGCCCAATTTTCACAAACGTAGCACTGGATTCATTTCTCCGGGTGGGTAATCGTCGTATTTTTCATTGCAAGAAATGCAATAATAGTCTTTATTTTCGTTCGTTCTCTTTTTGGTCTTTCCTTTTCTTCTCATCATCACTGTTAGATCTAAACTCTAAAATGTTTTCGAAAATTTTCACATCTTTCTATTAGTTTTCAGTCTCTTTGTTATAGTGAGTTTTTGGTCAGATTCCTTACTTTGTTTTGCTTCTTCATCTTTGTCAGTTTTTCGTCTTTTCAATGTGTTTTTTTTTATTCTTTTCCTCAGCGTCTTTCTTTTGTTTTTCTATTTTTTTATTGTACTTTTTTTCAAGTTCATCTTTGAGGGGTGTACTAGTTAAAATAATTGAATGTTTCTTTTTGGTGTTGCGCTTGTTAATCTTAGGGGTAATAATAGGTATGTTAACAATGTCAGATAATGGTATCGAAAAATCATGTGCCTCTAGTTTTTCAGGAAGTTGTGCGTCAAACGCACGTACCTCAACAGCTTGTGTGCTATTTGTAGGTACAAAAGTTGGGGTATCAATATCTGGTACAAAAGCATGAATGTCATTAGCTGCTTCAAGATCTGATGCCTCAAAACCAGGTACAAAAGCGTGTGGTTCAGTAGGTTGTAGATCAAAAACGGGTGCAACGTCAGATAATGATACTGAAGGATCACTTACAATAGCCCCTAGTTTTTCAGAAGTTGTTGCGTCAACATCAGGTATTTCAATAGCCTGTGTGCTATTTGTAGGTAAAAAAGTTGGTGCATCTACATCAGTATCAAGAGCTTGTATGTCATTAGCTGGTTGAAGAGCTGATGCGTCCAGAGCAGGTACAAGAGCGTTTGATTCGGTAGCTTGAATATCAGAAACGAGTGCTATAAAATTTTGTGCTAGAGGGGAAGCTTGTAAAGGAGCTTGAGCAGCAGGCTGGTTTGTTAGTTCTTGTGCATCAGTATTTTGGGATTCTGATGGTTGAAGTTCATCGTTTTCGAATATGACTGGCCGCAAGGGATATATTTCGGCAGCTCTAAAACCATTTGCGGCCTTTTCGAGATTACTGCATCGATTGTAAGCTCTGGTGAATAGTTATACAAGTTCATATTGTGTACAAGTTCGTATTGCACTTCTAGGATTTTCTGCCATATAATATTGGCACTCCCGATTATAAGCAGTCTTGAGAGGTCCATAGAATGTTAAGACGCTTAACACTTAAAAAAAGCTTAACTTTTTATTCTTAACATCATCAATGGCTCTTTTAAGAACTTCAACGTTATATTTCGTTTCCGTTTTCCTTTTGTAATTCGGTGGCATCTAAAACAAATAACACATAAAATGGAGAATGTCCCCTAATGTTAATTAAATAGAAACAAACTTAACAAGTGAAAGAACCAATTTTTCTTTCTAGTATGGGGCAATGCCGAACATTCGTAATTGACCCACTCAATTCGTTCGCCAATTACCTCTAAGGTAATGAAACAAAAAAAATATTTTATGGATTTAGGTTATTAATGCCCGGCCGCGTGTAATAATCGTAATAGAATCTTCAATTACTAATTATTTATGCATATAAATATCATGTTAGAACTATTATTACTTTATGAGTTACACCGTATTTCATTTATATAAAAATTGTAACGCAAATAAGTAAATATTCGAATTAATTTTACCTTGACTGTTGTGTGCACCCGCCACGTTCTGCTGATCGCTTGGCACTACTAATGGCGTGATTTTTAAGATGGCAATGAGTAAAATAAGGTTATTTCTTTCTAATATAGTGTAATCGCTGCGTTCGCGATTACCCAGCGTTCGTGTTTCCCCGGCCTTCCCCTACTACATCCACGTAACTTACTTCTACATTTTTTTTTTATAACATAATTATACGAATTATTATGGACAGGTTTTTTTTTATACCGGATAGGACCCCGGATCTATCAAGACCCAGGATTTTAAGGAATCACTAGAGACAAATAGCTTACAAACTTCCCCAGTCTCTACATCGTAGTCATATCTCCTGATGTTCCTCTCCATAGAGTCCGTGTAATACATGGCTTTCTCCTTCAAGTCCCACGCGAGGCCGTTGGAGACACGGACTCCTTCCACTACCTTCGTCACCTTGCCTCCGTCCAGACGAAACAAGCAGCCTTTCTGTGGTTGGATGGTGCAAATAGGCTGCTGACTAGAAACAATGCGGTCCATGGTTCCTATAAAAAAATAGACAGTTACTGAAATATACAGATTTTAAGGAATTCAATTGCGGTTTATTTGTGTTTATTTTTCACTAGAGGTTCGTCCGCGTGGAATTTCGAACCAATGAGAACTTATTCCTGGAATATAAAAATCCTATATGTTATTCCAGACTGTAACTTAACCCTGTACCAAGTTTCAACCAGATCTGTTTAGCGATAAGAGCGTGATTGAATCACAAATATCCAAATATTACACAAATATTCGCATTTTCGCAACCATCGCATCGCCGCGAGGAGACATGGTTCAATGAGTGATATTTACGTAAACTCGTCACATAATCAAATATAGACTGAATTTAGTTTATAATAAAACATCACCAGAGCCTATGGTGAAATTAGGTTAGTTACCTTCTGTATTATTTTTCCTCGAGAACCCAAAACCGCGAAAATAAGGATGTTACTCATCGTTGCACTTATCTATCTAGGTATTTCTCCCTGACGGGTCTTATCGCCACAATTGTATACCCTTAAATTGGAACAATGTTGTTCCAATCATATACTTTTTCTTTGCCTTTATAATACAGCTATCACTTACCAGCATACACCCTGCCTCTAGGATCCGCCTTTCCATCGTTGATCCTAGTCACAGGGGTAACTTGTTCCACTTCGGCGATCTCCTTCACCACAGTGGCTGGTGTGCCTTCTTCCCCGTCCCATCTCACTATCAGGAACTTGCGCTCTACGGCTACTAGGAACTGGTCTGTGGTATCCTCCACAGGGACTATGAAGCCTGGACGGCCATCTAAATAGATCAGTCAAAGGATAGAGATAAATCAAAATGTAAGTATTAATTACATTTTGACGTTTCTAAAGGTCATGAAGATACGAGGATTCGCGATTACAAATGGACTCGTCAAAATCTAAAGAACACTGTTACTTCTTCAGCTAAGCTAAATTGCTTACTTTAAGAATGGATTCAAGTACGTCGGTAATATAAAGGTCAGGATTTGAATCCAGGACCTCTTTATCGTAAGGTCAACTCCTTGACCATTAAGCTACTAACACACCTGACCCCATGAGTCGACCACCTCTTCTTCCAAATAGAAAACAAAACAAAGAACTGTATGGTAAGAACTCACCAAGTTTAGTTCTGGTATGTTTATCACTGGCAGGCACATACTTGTGGATGGTCTTTTCTGCAATGCTGACGAAAAACAGCACTTGATGGAGAGCGTCCCAGTGAGGACCCTCGCCAAGCATGACCGGCTCAGTGATCTTCTGCACCTTGACCGACATCTGTAGACGTGACTATACTAGACCTACAGTTACAAAATTGTGTCTTGTAGCTTCTTTTACCAAAACATGGTGGTGCAGTTCTATAACAGAACAGAGTATGGTACCGTACCTTGATTTTATGCCTATCTATCTAAATGTATTCTTTGTAAAAAAAGTAATTTATTGTCTTTACAGAAATTAATTTAATTACCATCTCATCACAGACACACTGTAGGTTCGAACTAGAATACCAGTAAGTGTCTCAACATTATCGCCTCTTTCAACGAATGTTATCTAAATCAACCCAAGATAAAGATTTTTAGAATAAATAGGTTCTCTGTTCGTTTGTTTAATATACATTTGTTTCAATTTAATAATAACTTCTTTATACCCACTGACTTATAATCGACTTTAGAGTATATTTCTTCCTCCTAATTTCTATCATTTAGTTATCATCGGTATAATCCTAAAGTTTAAAAAAGGTGAACCTACAGTTATAATCTACAAGTCACAGGGAGCACTAAGAACCACAATATACTACTCTGTGCTGAAAATATTGGAAATATTGGATAAAGTAAATTGGTATATTTTGATGGATAAATAGATGAATGGGATGGAAGATAGCGAAATTAGAATAGTATTATTTCATTACGTATGTTGCGGATTTTATTTTAAATAACTGCTTTAAACTCTAATCCAGCATTTTTTAAAGATCTACTTAGTTTCTAAAATATTCTTTTCATCACCAAAGCGTCCGACGTAATGAGCCATGTTTAAATGGCAAATACAGAGGGTCAAAATTGAAAGCGCATACGTAAATGATTACCCCAGTGACAGAGAAGAAAGTATTAAATTAATAAAAAATTTAGTATGCAACTGAATGAGGTTATTCAGGATGGAGTATCGAAAAAATAAATTTGGAGTTCTTCAGGGTAGTGTTTTGGGACCATTATTATTATTTATTTATATCAATGATATTTCGAATAAAAAATCACACCATAGTGTAGATACCGTTCCACAATCTAATGAACTAACGATATATCTGATATCAGTTATCACTTCAGATAAATCAAAATAATCTCACAACAAACTATAAACCTTAAGTAAATAATTAATACGTACCTACAATTTTATTTCACATTCATTAGCCTTCCTATGACTAAAAGTAATCATAATATAGGTAGTTTAAAATGACTAGAAAAATTAAATTCAGTAGAAGGTTTTTAGGGTAACTTTTATATAGAAAGGTATATTAAAGTTATATTTTTTTGGATTACAACGGACCATATGGTAAAGTAAAAGATATAAAAATAGAGCCTTTTTATACCATTTATGTGGCAGACAAGCACACGACCCACCTGATGGAAGGTGGTTACCGTGGCCTATGAACGTATGTAACCCCAAGTGCGTTATACTCGCGCTGCCGACCCTGAAGAAACCTAATGCCCTTCTTGAAGAACCCCATATTGTAGTCACTTGGGAAAAGCACTGCAGGGAGTTAAATCCACAGCTTGAGCGTGTTTCGGATAAATTCCGTTCATACCGCACGGTTCGCACCGTTTTCCGGTCGCAATGTGTGAGGATGAATTCCCTGCCTACGGCGAGAGGTGCGATGATACAATATGGCGGTGGGCATCATGTTAAACAATTCATCTGAGCACAAACCAAGACGTAGAAGTCTTGTATAAACCTTACGTTGTCCATAGGGCCTCCTATAAAACTTGATTGAGTATGGGCGGTAAGAGTAAAAACTTAAAAAATAAAATAGAATTTCAGTAAAAGAATTTAATTGTAAAGAAAAATAATAGGAAAATACTTAATAGAGAGGCATTCATCAGATGATAATATAATAAAATCATAGCTAACTGCTCATGTTATTTGTACTGTTAATCGACACATACGTACACATAAGCTATCGCAATAATGAGGGGCCTATTTATGTATTTACTCAAGATAGGCTCCAAAATTATCAAAAAATTTTCTTAGCTATTAAATACTATGAAATATATTCTGTTTGATATTAATGTGATGTGATTTAACCTAATATAACTAGATTATTTGAAGACAATTTACGTGTGTAGCAGCGGTAGAGCGTACAACTTCGATACCCGCTCGGTGTGATAATTTGAATGGATGAATATATAATATTTGGGATGAAAATATACGTTACCCGTTTAACATTATTTCAAATAATCAAGAAAATTATTCATATATTATATAATATAATAATTAAATTATAATAATAGTCACATCGATCAAATAAACAATAGAATTAATAAAGAGTATTGTGTTATATTAAAATCAATAATACAAACATGGACTTAATTAGGCTTAATAGTACTAACAGATGATCTGTAACAGAATTCAACAGAACTGAAATAAGATCTTCCATACGAATACATATAAGCTTTTCCCAAAATGATGAAACTTTTGTGGTTAGTCTTACATTTCATCAGGATCACTATTACCGTGACTATCCCGTGGCACTACCCAATGCCACTACTAGTGGCATGGGTAATATTCTTTCTCCATGACACTACCAGTAGTGTCAAAGGTATAAATTTAATCCCTACGACACCACCGGTAGTGACAAGGATATTGACGTCTGACTGGGTCCATTAGCATTTAATACTATAATCGGGATCCTATTTTACTGTATTTATTCTGTTACACATTGTAAAAAATTAAATTTTAACATTAACATTGGGATGACCCTTCACACCCAAACCCGTAATCTTGAAAACAGCCCCGGCAGGGGGGAGTTGGGGACCCTTAATAGCCATACTCGCAGTGGTTACATATAAAATATCATAGTTAGGACCTCCAAAGGTGGCTGAGGTCACTTGCAAGGCTGGTATCTCAATCTTGCGAAGCAGTTTCCCGGTCCTGGGGTCCACGTTAATGATACAAGAACCATCGAAGACCGCCACCCATAGGTTACCGTCAGTATCAATGGTGCTACCGTCAGGGACGCCTTCGATGTTTTTTTTTTCGAAATCGAATATGTGACGCATGTTGGCTGTAAGAACAAAAAAAAACATTTGAATGAAATTTTAAAGCATTTAGTACGCTATGTATTTAAATCCATTAACATAGGAGGTAGGTAGGTACCATCGAGGAGGCTGGACACGACGGTATTTCCGTTCAATTGAGCAGTCCGACTGGGGAAGTACCTCCACCCTACAGAATACCGTAGCCATAATAACCTCCTGTTGTGTTCCCGGCGATGAGTGGGGTAGCCAGAACTCACTGGAGAGTTTTATATAGTGCTGTGAGTGGGAAGAACTAAGGCTATTTCTGCTTTGTCTTCTACACTGACGGCACAGAAACTCTCCGTGTTTACATGGTCGGCAGCACGAGTGAGACTCCTCTGGTGTTGCACACTTCCACAGGCCACGGTAATCGCTTTCCATCAGGGGGGCGTGTAATTGTCTGCCACCTAAGTTGTATAAAAAAACATAGAAAAAATTGAACCGCTTTAGGCAAAATTCGAACCCGCGAACTTTCCCTTACAGGGGAATTTACTCACCACTGAGCCACCGAACCACGCCTGAAGCCATCCAAATTTTTCCAATATATCAGTCTTGGAGCGATGGTAGGAGCCATCTACCGACACTCGTACGAACTATCGAAACCAATAGTTCGTAAGAGTATCGATAGATGGCTCCAACCGTCGCCTCAAGACCACCACCCAAAGATTCAAAGATCGCGGGATCGAATTCCGCCTGAACCAATTCAATTTTTTCCCATCTGAATCGACAAAAATACATATTATAGCAATGTTATCCTTTAGGTGTTTACTAATATCGTCGGTCATCACTCGGCATCAAGCTACGAAAATGCACTCAAAATACCTCCGGCATAAGCGACTTGCGGTCTTGTGTCTTCATATTGCGAGGGGTAAGGTAGCCCAATATGGTTCCCTCCCTCGCTTGCGGCTATGAGACGACCTCCCCGGGAGTTCTTATTACCAATATTAAAAAATACTTACAGATTTCCCCAGTCTCCACATTATAGTCATATCTTCGAATGTTCCTCTCTAGAGAATCACTGTAGTACAGCGCTTTCTCCTTCAAGTCCCAAGCTAGGCCGTTGGAGACGGTGACTCCTTCCACCACCTTCGTCAGCTTGGCTCCATCCAGTCGGAACAAGTTTCCCTGTCGTGGTGGGAACGTGCCTGGAGGATCCTCGTGTCCCATGGTGCCTGGACATGACCAAATAGGTAATAAGACACAGGGGTTTTAGGAAATATAAATACAAGGACATTCAAAAGACCTTTTTTTAACCGACTCCTTACCCGACTGACAAGAAGGCTTATGTTTTCTGCGCGTATCTTAGTATGTATGTAATGTTTGTAATATTTTTTATTTCCTCATATTTTCTGTACCAAAACGTACGGATTTCAATGATTCATGTCTCAAATGACAGGTATTAATTGCCCAAGTGTTTGTACATTAAATATGCTAGAAAATAGCTATGTGTTGTTTTTTTAAGCGCCAAAATGTATGTGGTAAAAAAATCACTCTAATTTATCGAGTATTCTTCTATCAAAATGAAGCAAATTAAAAGACGATTACAAAAATATATTTAGTCATAAGTAACTAAAAAGTATAACATAACATAAATTGGTTATTAAAATTTTTAAATCCGACTGATGCTGTAAAGATCGAAACAAGCTTTTAGCAGGCGGTAGGTACCCGTTTGCAAATTTCAAACCACATGAAAATTAATAAGTACCGCCTGCTATAAAGCTTGTTTCGATCTTTTCAGCATCAGTCGGGTTTTTTATTTTTCTTTCATACTGAGGTGGTCAGTTATTGCTGTGTTAGAGTACGACGTACATTGCACCATTCGTCAGAGGCAGGGAATACATCCACACACGTTGCGACCGGAACCAGTGCACCCAGTGATATATATGAAAGGAACTTAGTTTCAGTAGAATTTTTTATTGACGTCAATAAGAAACAAACATGTCTTTCTAGATTGAATAATAATCTTTGACTGACTTTGAACTTCATTTTTCATTCTCCTTAGGAGGAATTATCTTCGTGCTGTGATTTTTCCAATAGTATTTTTTTTACAGTACGGATTTCTTCAAGAAGAGCATTAGAATAGAAGGTTCTGGAAAGGTCGACAGCACGAGTGTGACGCCCTTGGTGTTGCACACGTCCATAGGCTATGGTAGCCACTTTCTAGGTAAGCCTTGTGCTTGTCTAAAAGTGGTATACATCTCATTCCTTGGGCATGGGCATCACCTTTATACCAAAAAACTTACCGCCAAATAATCTGCCCCTAGGGTCCGCCTTGCCATCGTTGAGCCTGTTCTTACTGCCCTTATCCACTTCCCCGATCTCCTTCACCACAGTGGCGGGTGAGCCGTCTTCCCCGTCCCATTTCACTATCAGGAATTTGAGTTCTACTCCAACTATGAACTGGTCTGTTGTGCCTTCGACAGGTACCATGAAGCCAACACGGCCACCTACATGAATCAGTCAAAGAATACAAGATAAGTGATAAAGTGAAGAGACCCAAAAGTTCTTCATTATAGCATCGTTCGTTCCTAGAACTGGACTGTGGTCTAACCATATCATACTGGGCTAAAGTCCATATCTAATAGAAAAAATTGGGTAGCGTATTTCGTCTCTCTATAAATAGCCCCAGTCAACCCAAGCGAACTTCAGTTCGATGTAGTACTGCCCCTCTAGACAAGTGGCAATTCGCTAACCGGCGTTTGATATAATAGAATGACGAATGTATAGGATTTGACGTAGGTATATGACAGTCGTTAACGCATGTCAAATACGTCAAATCCCATACATTCGTCATTCTATTCCATCAAACGCCGGCTAGCGAAGTGCCACTTGTTTAGAGGGACAGAAGCCTTTTGAAGTTATACTTCTTTAGGCGCGTTATGAAAAAATGATGAGAGTGAAATTTTAAGATGCGCGCGCACCTGTGACACAAAATTAACAGTATGAAGTTAGGCGCGTTATGAAAAAATGATAAGAGTGAAATTTTAAGATGCGCGCGCACCTGTGACACAAAATTAACAGTATGAAGTTAGGCGTGTTATGAAAAAATGATGAGAGTGAAATTTTAAGATGCGCGCGCACCTGTGACACAAAATTAACAGTATGAAGCCGTCTGCTTAACCGCTCATTAAGTCAAAGAAGTATAACTTCTCACGCGCGTACATAAGTACACGCACCCATTTTTTTTTTCGAGCGGAAACCCTCTTGATCGGGCGGGTTCACAGAAATATTATAGGATAAAACGGCCGACGCTTGGTGGTGGCTTTTTCACTGTAAATAAATGCTCATGACTCACGAGAGATATCAAATACCTTTATATTTCAAATTTAGCTTTCCATTTTTATTCCACAGTTGCCAGTTCCCAATATGGCATTATTCACGGTATTTTTAACGATGTTATTATAAGCTAGTCTTAACAGTAACCGAGTAAACGTTCGAAAGGTCCTGTCTCACAGGACTGGAATTGACTAAAAAGTGCCACGCGTTTCCCGCCGTTCTATCCCAATATATTTCTGTGGGCGGGTTTGATCTCACCGGAACCAACGATGAGGTGATTATGTGAGACTCGAATCGACTAAAATCGCTGCATGTTTCGTCACATAAGTGTATGTACCCGGTATTCTAACTCTCTCTTAAACATGGTACAAACTCACCTAGTTTCGTTTTGGTATGTTTTCCAGTAGCAGGCACATACTTGTGAATGGTGTGCTCCAGAATGCTGACGAAGTACAGTGCCTTTTGGCCAGCGTCCCAGTGAGGACCCTCGCCCAATAGAACCGGCTTAGTCACAGGTTCCACCTTGACCGACATCTGTGAATAAAAAATAGATTCTGCTGTATAAAGTTTTTCAAATCGTGCCCTGTAGGTACCATTTAGGATACTCTCATACCCAAAGATCTTAATTCGGCGGTCTTTAATCGATTTTTGAGTAGGAAGAACGAGAAAATGTCTTTTTGTCCGTATTTCCGCCTAAACTACTGAACTGAATTTTATGAAATTTGGTATAGGTACGGGTAGATTAGACCTTGAAGAAATACATAGGCTATATTTGGTCTCGATAACCGACATCCACGCGGGCGGAGCCGCGGGCAAAAGCTAATTTCTCATGAAGCGGTGAAATTCCCTTTACCCTTCCTATTGCATGCCGTAACGCCAAAATTGTAATGATACTTTGTACTGAACAACTTTGTACCAACCATTTACCTACATTTGCAATATAGATTAAATAAATAATATCCCATCTCTTCCTTTGGAGGTCGAAGAAGATAACTAAGGGATAGAGCTGTTCTACATCCGACAGCAAATATACATACAGCCCATGGCCCGATTGACGGCAATGGGCTTGCCACCTATTACGTGCGACCGAAAATAATAGTTGCCGAAATGTGGGTGTTAATACATCTCTGCCTACCCCTTTGAGGATTTACAGGCGTGAGTATATGTATTTATGTAGGTAAATAATGCCCTATAGGAATTGACTAAACACTGGGTCTGAATTAAAAACCTAAAGTTACTGCTTACTTAGTTCGTAAAATAGCAAAAGTTTGTCAACCGTGAAATGAGTTGTTTGAAGGTTGTCTAATGTGTTTGGTATAATTAATATAAACAGTGTTTCTACATTGTGTGATCACATGAAAGACGAGCCCTGTTCGATTGTGTTTTATACACATTTTAATCGACTATCAGTAAAGTACGTAGCCCGCCTACCAATGGATGCAGGGAGAATTTTAAAGTTTATTTTCTACCACTTTTAGGTGGCACACGCTACTCTGATGGGAAACAGGTACCGCAGTTTACGGATGAATGCAACATCAGGGAACTGACACTCACGCAGACGACCCTGTAAAAACTTTCTAAGACCTTTGATACCGCTATTTTATCGATGAGGCGTGAGTATCAACAATTTGGGATCCTTTGTCTCTCCGCGTATTAGCGTTAATGCTCATCAAAAGGGTAATGTGTGTTTCCGAGACCTATGGGGTTGCTTAACATTCCACTGCGACGATGCCTCGCTATTGGAGTTCGATTCAATCTAACATTATTTCGCGAGAATAAAATTCGTGTAGAAACCTAAATTTCTTCTTCCTATCAGCCCATTGCTAGGTAAACAAATAAATGCAGTACAAGTAAGATAAGCTAACCTACTTATCAATTGATAAACCATTATGTAACAGATATTTCATTGTAATAAAAGATGAAATGTATTTAAATTTACCGATAAATAAGATGGTAACACATTGGTTTTAGTTTTATAATGTTGCCGTGAACCTTTTTGTTCCATTTGTGCATTTTACGCCTATGTTTATGTTTATGTTAACTATATCGCCTCATTATTAGGATCAAAAAAATTTAAAATTACTCTCGTGAGGCTAGGGTGCACCTCTAGCCTCTTTAATCCTGTTTCTGAACAGCAGAAACGGTAAGTAGTCTCTATAAAAAATAACCTGTGACCGGCACTTTATAGACAAGCTGACGCGCTCGTGTCAGGGTCACCAGCAATAATGGCCAGGTCATAACCATTATTGCTGTTGACCCTGACAGGCGAGGGTTGTTGGACATTCCGCTGCGTGAACAAACCCCGAACAACACGGGACCTCTGATGTATTATTTTGTGAAAAAATTCATGTAATCTATTAATTTAAAACAATATATCTAGATCCAAAGTAAGCATAGCTTAACTAACTTGCATTATGGGTTCCCAAATACAGATAAACTTACTTGGCATTCTTATAAATAGGTACTTATATATAATCTACATATAATACATGGCATTCCCAGTCCTACCGCAAAATACAGATAGACATAGGAGTAATATTATCAATCTATTCTGTGACATACTCGTAGTTATTCATGCATACAAATATTTGCATTGAACGGACTGAACGGTAGGCAATCAAATTTACAATAAGTACATTCACAACTTTTGTCAGTTTAAGCAACGGAAGTAGACTCCTCACGGTTAAGTCAAATAACTTTCTTTTTATTGGAAAAATAATAAAAACAATAAAATAAGAATCTACCTAAATCAATTTTTTTGGTAAAATAAAATTAAAAGGAACGTGCCATCAACAAATTTAAATTGATATCAACCGTATTTACATACCTACAGTCAAATAAAATAAAACATCTACTTACCGCTGCCACTTGTTAGTAAACGAATTAAAATTATATAACTCCAAGCGAACTCGTCATTCAACAGACGTCGAACCACTAAAACTCGGACGTCTTGGACGAATTAAAAAACAGCTTTATCTAAATCATTATGAGATTACTTATTTTATATATAGTTAGGTACGTATACTGAGATAATATGCGCGTGTCGATTCTGCGTAAACCCAAACAAAGCGCGTATTGAATGTCCACAGATAAAAACTACAAACAGATCGCTTGTTTGACAACTTTGACAAGAGCCCTCTATTAAGACCTCAATAATTTAAGCGCTATCATCTTTTGACAGACTCTTCATTGATAAATATTATAAAATAAGGCTACTGTTTTATATAATATGCGTAACGTGCATTATACAAATACATTGTAAGTGCGTAGACGTTGCGTAAGTAGTTTGAGAATGAACAATTTATAGGTTACCTACCAAGCCGAGATAGGTAGTATCCGGTTTACGAAATAACTAATGATTTATGTTAAACTTATTCCTGCGGACACTGCTATGGAACGTATGCGTCACTAGAGAATTTACAAATAGGTGTTTGACCAAGGTCAGCTTGTGTATTTTGACAATAGGTACCTAGTTATATACATTCAGTGCAAGCGCAACGCAAGAGTTCATTTTAATTAGCCTGTAGTGTGGTGACAAGTAGACAATTTTTAACCGATGGTATTGTAGCGATGTTTTAACTCGATTTACTAACTCGAGTGGGACTCGGACTTAACTCGAGCTGGATTCTTGGTGTTTGGGTTGGTTGTACCTACGCTTAAGCTGTAGAATGATCGCCTACTGTAGTTTTGCCAAATACAATATGAGGTTCTTTATGAAGGGCATCAGAAGCGAAGGAATAAAGGCGTCGGTAGCTTATTGGTAAAGGGGTCGACCTTACGATCGAGAGGTCCCGGGTTGTTCGAATCCTGGCCATTTCACTAAAGACTTAGTTGGAGGAGTTAGAGGGAATATTAGTATTGTCGATAATTTCGAATATATGTAGATAATATTCTTTATAAAAAAAATATGGTTGACAGCGCAAATGCGACGCCTTGGCGACGCCCTTGGCCCCGTGGCAGAAAAGTGTCCATAGGCCACGGTAACGACTTTTCATCAAGTTGGCCCTATAAATGGTATCCGCATATACCTATCGCAATAATACGTTCGATAGTGTTCGTTAATATCGACACCAACTGTGTGGCTCAAATCAATTCATTAAATGCAAAGGTAACCAGAAGCTAGTACTATTATCTATTCTGTGCCAGAAGTTAATCACTGCCTTAATCCGTTTGACATCTGGTCAATAATAGAGGGAAGAGCCTCGTTAATGGCCTAGTCCTTCAGTCAACTGGTATATCGACTTGCAGGCCAGGTTTTTTATTTATATCTACCTGATGGAAAGTGGTTACCGTGGCCTATGGACGTGTGCAACACCAGGGGCGTCATACTCACGCTTATATTTCGAAGATACTGACATGTATCATCATAATCCTTGCGTTAGACTCGGTCAAATCCGAAACCTTCACCGCGGAGTCCGGGGTCTACTTCAATATTATGTGGATTGGGTTTTACGGCTATATTAGGAGTAACTGCCTTTTTGTCTGTCTTTTCAGCCTGAGTTATGATTAATGACAAACTATCGATAAAGTTGTATCTACAGCCATATCTACCTACCCATAGCATTGGAGTCCGTCTTGACCTAACGACTATTAACAGCCGGGACCGACTTAACGAGCGCGCCGGAGCACGGAAGCGCTCAGATGAAATACCAATAAGAGGTTATCCATCCAAACGGCAACTGGTAGCTTAACCCGCTGATCCCATCCGAACAGTGTGCTTTAATAATTTTGGCTACAATGTCGAGGAATTAAATACAAAATTAGCACGATTCCTCTAGATTCTTCGATACTTTTCTGATATCCATATCTGGTATAGGAGGAGATTGGACTTTTAAAAAGGACATAGGGGTAGGGTTGCCAGGCGTCCGGATAAAGCCGGACATAGTTTAGGCTTTTTGATTGCGTGTCCGGTCCGTTCGGCTTTTTAGATTTCACACACGCAAGGGTTGTGCTGATTACAAAAGCTTGTCACACTCAAATTTTTTCTCTGTTTTCTATGTACGCTCTAAGCTTTTGAAATCGGCACACCTCTTGCATACCATTATTATTAGGTATTATAGGTTTATACCGTTTACTTTAGAGTAGAAGGTCCTTGGGCCACTTTATGTCTCCAGCTTCAGACCCTGAATACTGTATGTAATAATATGTGAGAGTATCTCTTAATATATATAGGTAGATAAGATAGCAAATGAACCCAAACTCCTCAGTTTTACCTAAAATCACATACAAGCATTTATACATACCTACATACAGAGCAGGTCAGTAAAAACCTTGATTATATCGTACCCATTATTACTGAGATACAAAATGTCCGGCCTTTTTACTCGAATGTCCGGCCTTTTCATCCTAATGTCCGGCCAAACTGGCTGGTGTGTCCGGCTTTCAGGTTTGGCGACCTGGCAACCCTACATAGGGGTATGTTTGGTCGCGATAACCGACATCCACGCGAACGGAGCCGCGGGCAACAGCTAGTGAGTCATATTTTCGTTCGAAGTGCCATTAAGTTGATAACGTTATATAATGAAGTTATTCAAACATTATACGGCACACGTACGCGGCAGTTGAGTTTTGATGAGAGTATCCGCGGATCAAAGCAGTACTGGGTCGTCACAGAACATCCCAAGTTGAGAAACTTTTTAGGCCAGACAATGGCACCCTATACAGCGCCAACACTTGAAGCGTAGGGAGCTTAGCTGTTAAGAAGTGGGCCTTACGATAGAGAGGTCCCGGGTTCAGATCCTGGCTATTACACCATCAACATGAAGCCACTGTTAGCACAAGCAATTTATCTTAGTTGGAGTGGTTAGAGGGAATATTAGTCATTCGGTTGCTAATATTCTTACGCAAAAGTAACCTTAGCTAAACTAGCTGGTATTATGGGTTTTAGAATGCTGGTACACATACTTATACTTGATGTTTCGGGTAAATACATAGTAATTATTATAGCTAAAACATCCAGACCAATGCTAATAAACTTATCTACACTTTCAAACATTTGTTTAATCTGAGCGGGAATCAAACCCAAATTAAACATATCTTAAAGTCGAACGCCTCTAATCCTATGCATAATAGATCAGTACCAGTCAATCAATACTCCCAGGGCCTTTATTCTGCAGTGTCATGCCACGAATACAGCAAAATGTCCCATTTAATTTTAGACTAGACTAAGTCTAAAACAGAATGGTTATTTGTAGTGCTCTGCGTTTTAAATAGAAAAATTTAATCGAGCTAGGCGGGGTTTGAACCCGCGATCTTTGCCTTACAGGGGCAATGCTTTGACCACTAAACTACCAAACCTTGCCCCAACCAATCCAAATTTCTCCTTTTATATCAGTCTTTGAGGCAACGCGACGGTGAACATCTAACGACATTCTTACGAACTATCGGAACCAATGAATGATTTTTCAATCATTTTTAAACATTGATTTAAAAATGATAAAAAACATTATTTTTGACTAGTCCCGTCCCGACCATAGAACATGACATGTAGCATGAAAAATGCTTAAAATTTAATTCAAATAAACTCTTTTGATTTATTGTATTAAAACCACTTTTAAACGGAGTCTATCACGATTTATTTGTTATTATCTACTTTTAGACCGACGTTTCGGCTACTTTTCATCAGCCATGTTCGCGGTTTGACTAAGGATGGTAGTTGCCATATAGATTGAAGTGTAGGTTATCTCAAAGTACCCGAGTCATGATGAATTGTTGGTGTTACTGAGCTCACTGTGTCGTTAAGTCTTGCTGTATTTTGCTGTTTACTAGGTTTGAATAAGTGGATGACTGGGTCCCAGGCTGCTGGTACACTCCAACCATCTACTCTATTAAAAATTTGGTATTTTTTAATTTCAATACCCTTGCGGATCATTCTTGGTTTTATTTCAATGAGTGATATTCAAGTAAACTTTAGAAAATATCTTTTTATTTAATGTTTGACGTATTAAATTTAGAATTAAATGTCATTTTTGGCCGTGTCTGTATTATGACAGTAGTTTAGCTTTAAGCAGAATCGAGAGCCAGATCTATAATTTTCTAGGTAAGCTCAAAATAAAAACACAAATGAAAAATCAGTTGACTTTTATTGATGGAATTTAGAAAAAAAAAACCACATTTAACATCCAAAAGGTTATCTTTGTGCTCTGTACATGTACAAACATACAGTTAACACATACATCTATCGATATAGTATATTCACAACACAATAATTATATTAAGTATATTACTGATATGACAAAGAAATTTTGTTCTGTAGCAACCGCGAGATGTCACGAGCTATTTATAAACATCACAACTTGGCACAAATAAACTAATAACTATGGAGAACAAAAAATACATACTTAACTCCAACTGACTGACATTAACTGACGGTAGGTATTCTTAAATAAAGTTATACTAAACTATAGTTAAGTAAATATTAATTAACAACTAAACATAAATTCGAACTCCTAGTGATTTAAAAACTAATACTGCAACACGAAAAGTGACTTACATACACACATATAGAACATTTACTTTTTTTTTGAGGATTTTTGTATAATTTTTAAACTGTACAAACAAACATCAAGATTGTATGTTTATATATATATAATTTGTTGTGTTAATACATATATTATATATGCGGGAATCAGTAACTACGGATCTACGTGGGCGGAATTCACAAGTGGAGTACGACAGAGAATTTGAAAGACACCTAATACAGTTTTATAAGAATTCTACCTACCCTACACACATAAGCGATATTAATATTTTGTCATACAAATTTGCCGAACCACCGCCTCCCTACACCTCACTGAGATTAACCAAATCACAGCCAAATATCAATAATAAACCATCCAAAAATACTTATACGTCAAATTTTGGCAGCATTTTTTTTTTACACAGCGTTAATATCAATTCCGAATGGAGTACATTCAAGTACAAAACGCTCAAATAAGAGACGAATATGTTAAAAATTGGGACTTGGTTATCCAATAGGGCTTACTACATACATACTACTCCCGTCTCCATAGAAGGGTTCACATAAAACGAGGATCCTGGGATAGTTCTCAAGCCTCTGAATACATACGTGGCAAATGCACTAAGTTATATTATGATAGTAAATGCTGAGACTAGGTTGAATTACAGAAAATATAATATATTTTTTTAGTACATTCCCAGACGCTTCCATACGGACTGTCAACAGTTGATTCTCGGGAATAATATTTGCAGTTGCCATAGAGTAGATACTGGGAAGATTGTGCCTCCATTTCAAATTGCTGTACAGAGGCGTGGAACCGGCCACATTACTGTCTCACGTAAATGAATACTTTTGAAACGGATAGATTAGGCTAGAAGGTTAGCAGCGTGTACAAACATTTTGATGTGCGGAAATAGCTTCCCAATAGCCATCTAGTGGCAACTGGAATTTTAATTGAAAAAAAGTGGCAATCCATATGAGGGCAAATGGTAATATACCAACTTTACGGTATAAAATAAATAAAATTTTAATAATGATATTCTATATAACATAGTTTCGCAATTAATGTTCCTTGTGTATCATTCGTTTTTTTTTTCAAGTACTTACAGAAAAAAATTATATACGACTACCCAAGCACCAAGGTTTGTCCTCTAAATGACAGTTTTATGAGATCAAATTAGGATACTGACGTTCACATCATTTTATTCGCATTCTAACGCTTAATTTTTTTTAATGAGAGTTTTAAAGATATAGTGGCCGGCAAACTTCGTGAAAATATACCCTCTTTACTCCATTCGCACAGGTACTTAAGAAAACGTAAACAATCCTAATGTATGTTTATTTATTTTTTAATTTAAAAACCCAGTTTATTAACATTTTTTCTGTTTAGAAACGTATTTTATGGAAAGTAGAAATTAAACAACTAATTAGTAAGTTCTAAAGTCTAGTTCATTTGTTTAATGTGTGTTTTTATAAAAAGTCGCTATCAAATTGTTAACCTTTAGTTAAATACATAACCGCGTGAAGTCTATCTTTGTTGGGCGTGTCTATGCGATTTCTTGACATATATAGTCACGAAGTATACCAGTTACTATGCAAAAGGTGCGATTGAATCGTAAGCCTGAGATCTGAGCAGTATTTCAAAGTAAATCTAATCGTAGAGCGAGCCTTAACATTAGGCTTGTGGAACCGTAACGACTTATTTCTAAATTAAACTATACGTAAGACAACGGCTGATCACTATACAATAATATACAGATTCTATACAAGCATCTGATACGAGAAATTGATTCCTTTCTTTGAGAAATTGCGTGCACTAGCCACTAATTTGACTATGAATCATGTTAATATTATAAATGTAATATGTCTGTCTACTAACTATCATGCCAAACGACCGAACTGAATTTGATAAAATTTGATATGAGACATTAAGTAAATAATGGGAAAAGAATTCTAAATGTAAATAACTAACTTGTGTGTTAAAAATATGCGTGATATTTCAATCTCAAGATGAAAATACTGTCTTATATTAGTTTTTTTCAAAAGATCAAGATTCCTGTTTTAACTAAATTAATTGTAAGATTTATTTCTTTAATATTTTCCAAGGAATCAATACAACCTCATTATTGTTTTTTTTTTTTTTTGGATAAAAACTAATAAATATTTTTCTGCACGTATGTTCGTTACGTGACTCCTTCTAAATATCTGAACCGATTCTGGTGAAATTTTGTATGTATATAAACCTATTTCCTAGATGATTTGAAAACATAATTGGACCCGATAAGTGGCTATACTATCGGTATGTGCACTGTTTTTCGTTGCACGCCTTCTGTCGGTACTGCTTATTTCATATACAATCGTAGTGTTTTTTATAGAGTAATAATCATATATATTCCGAAGTCAAACCAGCAACAATTGCACAAAATCTTAAAGCAGATCATTCGATAATTACGTGTAGTGATCACCGTTACACCAAACTATAGACAGACAAACTTAAATTTGAGACGTAAATCTACTAAACTTGGCTTAAAATTTACAGTTTCACCTTACATTACAAGGAATGAGTTAAGTTCCTAACGACTACGCAAAATTGTATGTATGTATAATGCCGTATCATACAAAAATATTTCGTAAAACCCTGTCATCCTTGACAATTTTGCAGCACCAATGAACACTTAGGGATAAATATTTCGAAAAAGGTGTACCTAATATTATTCTCAAAGCTGTTTTTTAAGCTACAGTGGCCGGCAAACTTTGTGAAAATGCACTTGAGATGTGCTAAACGTGTTTTTAGTTCTCTTTGGTGGTAAGGCACGCTGGAGGTACGTCCATCGACCAATCATAGATTAGAGAAAACTAATCACAGGCTAAAAAGGATTGCCTCCTTTTTTTTTTTTTTAATATGTGGCCACATAGTGTAAATGTTCTTTTTGTTTTCAAAGACAATTAGTAAGTAAAATTACTAATATGCCCTCTGAACTCTCCTTAATAGCTTGTGTTAGTTGTTTAACGTCGCTAATAGCCAGGATCGAACCTCAACTTTCGATCTTAAAACCGATTTCTTAACCACCAAGCCACCGATGCTTTTTGTAAACACGAAATGTTGGCTTCACAAAGTTCGCCGTCAACTATATTATTATAGGATGCAAAAAGGATGTCCAAAATTTTTTTTTTCTCTTTGTTCATTAGTCGTTTACCAAATGCGGTCTCTATCATACGTTACGGATCTCACGTAAACAACCTCTCGCTATCTCTTTCTTTAAGTACAAGTTGGTATAACAACTTCTATCACATCTATATATCGCAATAAATAACAAAAAAAAATTGTTTGTCGGTCTAGTTCTGTAACTTGTAGGCTAATTAATTCTGTATTGCATTTGTTGGTTCCCGGTTGAGTACAATAGGGCCACCGTATCTCTTCCTGTGGGTGTCGTAAAGGGGACTAAGGGATAGAGCTGTTCTCTATCCGACAGGAAACATACAGACAATAACTAAGTCCCCGCTTGATAGCTTGGCGAAATGTGGGTGTTAATGCACATCTGCTTACCACTTCTTATTTAAAAATAGAACAAGCCGTAAAAGATAATTGCCAGCCAATCGCATTGCGAATAATGATGAACATTGGAACAGCTTTGTAACATACTATACCCGGCACTGTCTATAGTTTTTCAATAAGATATTTATGTTTTAATCAATTGAAATATGTTAAGCTACTATTTTTGATGACTGTATATAGCCTGAGCTCTTTGAGCCTTCACAGATATGTACAGATATAGCCTTACTAGCAGTATTTTACTGCCTCTAACATGACTAGTATTATTGATTAATCATTTCAATAATTTCGATTTGGAACAGAACGGAACAGAAATCGACTTACGGTCCAAATAGGAAAAAGAAACAAGTTCTATAAAAAGGTATGATAACGCACGGCCCACCTGATGGATAGTGGTTACCGGGGCCTATGGACATGTGCAACATTAGGGGCGTCACACTCGCACTGCCGCCCGTGTAAAACATCTTCTGACTTTCTTGAAGATCTCTATATTGTAGTCGCTAAAACCACAATAGGGAGACATTTTTTTGCATTTTAATGAAACCAAAGCAAAATATGTCAATCGCTAACCAACCGAATATTGGCTTGAACTACAGAACTAGACCGACCAGTATTTGACTGTGTTGTCTCCAGTGCATCACTGCCTCAAGATGGTCTTAACAATAAAATAGCATTAAATTAATCGTGTTAAATTGACTGCAGATTATTGTATACATAATTGACGAAGTTCTGAGGCAAATGCCGCCTGGACACAGCACAGGCATCGAACACCGAGATATTGTCGGCGTGCCGGCCTTTTAACCGACAATCTCGTGGGTAAATACCGGCAAACTTCGTGATAATGTACTTAGACTGCAAAACGCCCTTTTTAGGTCTCTTTGGTAGGTTATGCGGGGCGCATGGACTAATCATCATGTCATAGATTATATTAATCATGGGCTCAAAGGCCTCGTGACATTGGTCGATGCCATTTTATTTGGTTTTTGGTTGATCAATGTTTAGCGCGAACTATTTGACATTTATTCACGAAATTTGCCGGCAACTATACATTTCGAATGATATTGATCAATGTTAAAATTAATTCAATATCACTCGACGTTTTTTTTTTAACTTTTATACACTGAAACCGTACTATATACATCCTTGGCAAGAAATATTATTATAGAACTGACATACACCATACAGTTGTGATATGTTGAAAGAATCAGTGTATATTAAGTTGTATATTAGATAGTATACATATATTTGCTACCTGCTTTTATGGTATACGAAAAACATTCGGTTTGACACAAACAGTTTACAATAGACACCTAATATTCCAACTTTATAATATCCAACTACAATAAAACGAAAATATCAAGTGTTTACCCACTTTCAAAAGACGGAAGATTAATTTTAATTCAAAAATGTATATGTACAAACTATTTTCTAAGATTCATAAGACACCAACATTGAATACCGAGTATATTTTTGACTGAACAAAATCATAAGACATTATAATACTATGTCAATTGAAAGTGGTTTGGCCTAAACAAGTCTGTGGCCTGTATCTTACAAACAAACTTACCAACAGTAAGTTTTTCAAGATGTTTGCATATCATACGACCAGATGTACCGATTGTTAATTTAGTCGAAATAATGAATATTTTTGTTATAATTCTATAATGAAATACAGAATTAAGTTTTAAACTTATTGCTTAAAATGACAATATGGGTTAGATAGCAATTATTATTTAGGTATGCCTAATTTAGGAGGGTGTATAGACGATCAATAAATATTGCAATCCTATATTGTTATCTAATTAGGAACGAATCATGTTTACACTTCAATACTGTTTCAATATATATTGACAATTTATATATACCCTATGAGTTATACTGTAATACTATCGAAAATTAACATCTAAATGCATACAATTGTTACATTCCTGTCATGGTTCAGTATAATCACAGAAAAAGTTCTTTTATAATACAGATTATAATAATTTCAAACCGAGTATATGGTTATAGTCATGACAATCGAGAGTGGCGCTGCTGCGCGACGAATGAACGAGAATTGAATGCATCACTATTACATTGAATAAGGCATCACTATTTCACAAAGTGAAATTAGCTCCTGTCAATGGACTTCGTATAATTAAAAATTCGACTAAAGAATACGGGCCTTACAGCATCCAAGTTCAGCGAGCGAATATAGTGCTGGAATATTACTGAAATAATGTGAACCATCACTGGAATGGACACATTCCATTGAGTGGTTTCAGTACAGTGAAGTTTCAAGCTCGTTTATAACACTGAAATAATGATTACACTACAATCCATTCCAGCGCTGGGCTGGATTAATTCGCTGGATTACTAGACTGAAATAATGTAAACCGGGCATTATACACAAATTATCTTTCTAACAATCATACTGAACCAAATTCTCTATTTAACGATCGAAAATGTTAATAAACACCGGTACATCTGTGCGTGTTTCCGTGCGTTTTTCCTTGCGGTATATCGTGCGGTTTACTTGTGATCGAGCGGGTGGTGCGGATGGGGATGCGGGTGGTGCGGCGGCGGGTAGTGCGGGGGGTGCGGGTAGTACGGCTGCATACCGAAGTCCACCCCTTCTTCATACCCCACGTAGCCCATCCCACCCATCATACCCATCATAGCTGGAAAAGGAGACGCTATATTACACGAAAAGTGTCTAGTTTAGGCTAGAAAGCTGGTGTTTGATAGGGTGAAGAAAATTTCACCTATAAGCTATAGTCTGGATAATGTAATGGGTGTATATTGACAGTTGTAGTTCATACTCGTAGGTGTCTACAAATGGACAGTATGGGTTATTCTCACGATTTAAGAAATCAAATAATAGCATATCTTATATACCTATGTTAGTTCTGAATTTAATTTGTCGTTTATCCAATTTATTAAGCCAATCTCACCTATTCTTTTTACGTGCGGGAAATCCCCACGGATATCCCCCTCTGGAGCCAGAGGGGGAGGTTATGTCGGATTCGAACCGACTAAACCGCACGCCGTCTGTGTGTCGTAGGGCTAGGCTGAAGGTGAGGTTATCGTGCGACACATCCCTCGCACCCCGGCTGACCCAGGGCCATTCCTCTTGGTCAGGCCGTACTCGGGAGGGGGGGATCACGCGGTCCCCGATTCGCCCCCGGTATGGGGAGCCAATCTCACCTATAAGCTATAGCTGGATAATTTTAAAGGTGATTGCCAGTTGTAGTTTAAAAGGTGTATATTGCCAGTTGTAGTTTAAAAGGTGTATATTGCCAGTTGTAGTTTAAAAGGTGTATATTGCCAGTTGTAGTTTAAAAGGTGTATATTGCCAGTTGTAGTTTAAAAGGTGTATATTGCCAGTTGTAGTTTAAAGGTGTATATTGCCAGTTGTAGTTTAAAAGGTGTATATTGCCAGTTGTAGTTATTTCAGATAAGAAATGGAACTAGTAGCATAGGTCTGATGTTTCACCCGCGGTAGTACAGCTCCCGTTGGAATATCGGGAGCAAAGTAGCCTATGTTATTTCTGAATGAAATGGCTTTCTATTGGAGTAAGACTTGGCTATTTTCCTGTAGTTAAAATAAATTATTTAGCTGAACTTATATTGAAAACAGTTGCGCCGTTTGTTACTTTATCGTTCTTATTTATTTTTAATGATCCACTCAACCTTTAATAGTTAACGATTTGACTAATAAAAATTATGACGTCACATTTTATTTTTTTTCATTTAAGTTTCCTCATAACTCACCCTAATTTGAGTAGTCAGTCAAATACCCAATTATTGAAATCGGTTCATTAGTTTTCAGAGTTCACTGATTGTTACATTGATCTGTATAATATTAATATAGATTGATATTATGATCTCTAGTTTAGTAACTGCGTTGTTAATTCACGATGTGATTTACTGATTTATCATTATTACCATCGTAACAACACCACTATGGGCTTGTGTCCTATTTTTTTTTTATTATAAACTGGACCTTTTACAATAGTATAATGAACTTGTTAAAGTGAAATATTCTTATGACAATTAGTTAAAGAGTTAAAGATATTTGATTTTGAAATTTCCATTTCTTGAGCCGCCCGAAAACGCTCCATACAAAATCGTAGTGACGTCACTGTGTGCTGGCGCGTAGTGCAAATGTATGGAGTTCAAGAGAGTATTGCATTTATGTCCACATGTACAATGCATAATAAGATTGATTTGAAATTCAATAAAGAATCTAAAAAGTTATACATTTTGTATTATTTTGATTGTTTATATTTTGACCTACTTTGGGAATTAAAAATATTAAAAAGTCATAGTTTCATTTTAGTTAGGCAACATTAGTTTACTATGCATATTTGTTGAGAAAAAACTATGACTTTGAGCAGTATCGGTGATGATGTTTTGACTCTGGACACTACCGTATTAAAAAATCTCTTAATTTTATTTATTTATTATTAATACACTTCAATCAGGCAAGTAATTGCTTGTATCCTGTGTCTGTTGTCTTTCCTTTTTTTTTATTTTGTTTTTTAACTATTTTCTTTTTGCAATCGTACAAAATTACATTCTATGTCTAGCATCTGTCAAAATGCTCCCATCACATGATCCAGACTGCAGTACAGCTGTTAGACGCGTGTACACACACCCATCTAAAAGTAGGACTAAAGACAATATTGCTTAGCATTTGTTATCAAAGTATAAATTACCTGGGTTACCCTCCATGGGGTAGTACTGTACTGGGTATGCGTTAGCCGGGTCCGTCTTCATGGGGTAGTACTGACCCGGGCCATTCTTCATTGGGTAATACGGTACAGGACTCATGCTATCCGGACCATTCTTCATGGGGTAAGGCTGTATAGGGCTTGTGTATCCAGAGTCACTCTTCACAGGAGGGTATTGTAGGTCTGCCACAGGGTAGTACGGTAGTGGGCGGTTGTTACCTGGGTCGGTCTCCACCGGGTAGTACTGTATGGGGTACATGGGCGGCGGGTATGGGATGTAGGGCAGAGTCAGCATGGGTGGCTCCATGACGCACTCGCCTTCACCGCCACCGCTGGAGTAGCCCATGTGCGGCCCGTTGTTACGGCCGTCCGTGTGAGAATTACGCCTAAAAACAAACGCTTTCATTAGAGTCAGACAGAAATGTAGGGAGCTATTTATAAGATATACATTTTACTAGCTGATGCTTTGCTCCGCCCAGAGCCTCTGTGGAGTGGAAGTATAAGCATAACTCCAACAACAGGTCTAACTGCAATGCTTCGATATCGCCTATAAGCTTTGGAGGCATAGAGACAGTCACTTCACGGAAAAATATAGAAGTTCAGCCAAACCCGCATTTAGAGTGGAAAAAAGCTGACCCTAGACTGCGAGGTGTAAAGCTTCCAATGCGACGGGAGTCTAGATGAAGTCCGAGAGTCACGTGAACGGGAACAGAATTACACGCGGGCGAAGCCGCGGGCGTCAGCTAGTAAAATATATATTATGTTAGCTGATGCCTACTCCACCCGCGTAAATGTCGGTTTTTATAACTTCTGGTCATTTACTCTACTGTATCAATTGCGATCAGACAGATTTACGATATTATACTCAAAATCCGTTCAGTACTTTTTACGTCCATCGCGAACAAATAGACAAGAATTCCAAAAAATGTGTTCAGGGTCGTTTAAGTTACGCAAGATATTTTTTTTTACAATATTTTTAATGTACAGCAGTGGCGAGGGATCCCTACAACACAATTTCTGCCGGCTTGCTCTGCAAATTTATTCTCCAACATTTACACCGACTTGCCTTTTCAAAATTGTCACCCATCGTCACTGATGTACCGACACGACACTATTTCACAATTTTGTTATAGTATAGTATAGATAGACAAAGCCTTTAAGATCTTAATACCCAAGCCAACCTCACCTGAATTCTTGTGCATCTGCTGATTGACGGACACTCTTCCGCTGGCTTTCTTCTGGGGATTGGGAGTTCTTACGGCGGTAGCTGAGAAAATCCAAATCAAGAAAAAGAGTAGGAGAGAGTGTTGGGGTCAGATGGCAGTCGCTCCACGGAAACTATCGAAATTCAGCCGGATCTTCGTTTAGACAAGAAAGCTGATCCCATTGGGAAAGGACTCAGTAATGATGAGTAAGAAAGCGGGCCTCGAGCTCCCAAAAATTTAAATTTTTGACCCAAACGGGACCAACGCTATACATGTATTCACGCCTGTAAATCCCCGAAGGGCTAGGCAGACGTGGATTAACTTTCACATTTCGCCGTGTTTTTTTAAATATATAACTGAGGTGGCCTATGGACGTGTGCAAACACCAGGGGAGTCACATTCGTGCTGCCGCTCTGTAAACACAGAGAGTTTTGTGCCATTAGAGTGGAAGACAAAGCGGTAATAGCCTTTGGTCTACCCAATGATAGCACAAAACTCCCCAATTCGCTTTCCATTTTTGGTTCGATATAATAATGGGCGAGCTTTTTGCCGTCAAGTGAGCACTTTGTCATGGGGTATAAGTTTACTGTCGAATGGAGCCCTATCCCTTAGTCATGTTCCACGACACCCACGGGAGATGGGTCTATTCTACGCCACAAGGAACCAACACATCTCGATCATAATAGTCAGATGGGAGTGTTCCAACACTACATACAATCAACGCCATCTATTGAAAACAAGACAAAATTACTTCGCAACAATCCTGCATCGCGATAATAAGTTTTCACTTATAAACTTCTTCAGTAAAAATAATTTTTGCAATTTTCTGGTACATATTTATACCTCGAACTAAACTTAATGGCGCATGGACGTTCGTACGAGTGCGGGTTCAGGCCAATAGCGTTTGAGAAAAGAGAACGAGTCAAATGCCGATTTGCTTGAATCCGCACTCGTACGGACTTCAAAACCGCCATTAAGTTTGGTTTGAGGTAAAAATACGTGATCAGAAAATTGCGAAGATCGTTTTTACTGAAGAAGTGTATTAGTGAAAACTTAATATCGCAATGCAGGATTGTTGCGTACGAACGTACGAACTTCGGAGCCGCCATTAAGTTTGGTTCGAGATATACACATGCACATATTCATGTTGACGAAGTTCTAAGCAGAAGTATATTACATTAGTTTTCTTTTCTGGTCCCACTTAAGAGTCAGGCCATGCACCATACCATTTGCAAACTTCATATTTCCTACAGAAATTGTCCAGCAACGAGACCCAAGACATCAACATAAAATAATTCATCTCAAAACCAAGCCAAGCATTACATAGGCATACAACTTTTGCGTAAAATCCCCATGGGTACCCCTCTCCGGAACCGACGGGGGTGGTTTTGTTGGTTGCTGGTAGTGAGATTGGCTGAGACATATTTCTCGCATCCCGGTCGACCTACGGCCATCTCTTTCGAGCTGGTCCTCTTCCGGTGTTACAACCACGGAGTCCCCATCAATCCCCGGAGATAGAGAGACTTAGAATCTACTATCTCAGAAGTGATGCTTTAATTTACACACAACCAAAACCACAACTCAACTTCCTTTTTAACCATCTTCAAAAAAAGAGGAACATATTTAACTTGCTTTTGATAGCTTTGTATGTATGTATGTTTATAAGTTGGTATATAACGGTAATAACGATATTTGCAGGTCAGATCATCGGTGGTGATTGTCAAGAATCAATCGTCAATTGGTCGTGGAGATCAGATGGCATTCGGTACAGGAAAATATCGAAGCTCAACTACAACACAAACTGAAAAGGCGACCCCTACTGGGTTCGGAACAGACTCGGGGAATGATGAGTATTGACCCACCACCACCTGCAAGCCGCTGATTGACGGACGACGCTGTGTCGCAGGCATTTTTCTCGGGGTTGGTAGGTCAGAAGGCAGTTGCAAAGCAAACCGAGATCATGCATGCGGACACAGGGCTCTGAGGCTCACACTTCGGATACAACAGGAAATAACGCAAGATGTTGATGAATTGATGTTCTAACAATTACTGAAAAAATGAACCCGGTCCCAAAAATACTATGGGACATGCCAAACCAAAAGCTGCATACTGTTTATAAACGGTAGTCTTAGGTAATGCATGCTTGCACGCTCCATGCTGAAAATTGTAGTCATTATACTGACTGATTGTAGGATTTATAGTAGTTTATGATACTGTTGCATAATAAGGGTTCTTATAACACGAGTGTGTTTTAAAAAACGAGCCGTAGGCGAGTTTTTTTATATTATCACACGAGTGTTATAAGGCCAAGTTATGTACAGTATCATACACTATTTTATCTACTCTCATACTATAATACATAAACTAATTTATTTTACAAACAAAACCAAACTTTGTTTAATTTAAATGTAAAATGTTGGCGCCAAGGCGCACTTTTTTTAAAGTAGAGGTTCAGTCTAGATGGAGGTTGTATAGGTGTATCGTTATGATTAAAAAGTTATTTTATGATATAGGTGTCCATACAAGACCTGTATCGTAATAAAACTTTTTTTTTGGCCTGTGCGTAATGTTTGTCATAAGAGTTTTGATTTCAATTTTATAATCTTTGTATTATAGTATCAGAGTAGATAAAAATATTTATTTATTATTATTCGAACAATCACCAAAGTAAAAAAAAAGTTGTTCATTTTACAAGCCCAAAATACACTCAGCGACTTGCCAAGAACCGCGTATTGTAGTAACCGGGTATGTAGGAACCGGGTGTGTTGTAACCGGGTATGTAGTGACCGGAATGTAGTGACCGGGAAAGACTCAAGCAATGCATGCTTACAAACTTCATGCTGTAAGTTGTAGTTTTTTACTGACGGTGTTGAATTGAGAATGTTTATTTATTAGTATTATAATGATCTCTAAAATTAAAAGAGCTTATGCATTTTACAGCACCAAAAATATATTCAGCAACGTGTCATGAACCGCGTACAGTAGTGACCGTGACCTGTAATAACCGGGTATGTATTATTATTATTATTTCAATTTGGGGACGCCGGACGGCCGGACGGATGATCCATCCGCGGCTTCTGCGGGCCATTTCATCCATTTCCCCGACCCTCCCCTAAGGGAGAGTTTGGTTCTCCAGCCCTCACGGTGCCCCTTCAAACCTCTTTGTTTCCTTGCAGAAGCTCGCGATCCGTTCCACCTTCAGATTTCGTAGCTCCTCTGTGTCCAGTGTGTCCGTTCCCAGGAGATTCCATCTGATCAGGGAGTACATGGGGCACTCTGCCAGTAGGTGGAGGCTGGTCTCCTCGCTCTCCATGCACTCCGGGCAGATGGGGTCGGTCTTCACACCTATAACTGTTAAGTGTCTGTTAAGTCTGCTGTGTCCTGTTATTATCTCTATGACAAGCCTCATGTCCCCTCTTGAAAGTTTGGTGAGCTGGCTTGTCTTTTTCTTGTCAATGCCTTTTATGAAGATCTTTGACTGTCTCAATCCGGTCTTGGATCTCCATCTTCTGTTGGTTTCGGCTGTGATACTGCAGCTGATTACTCCCTTGGTGATCTTGTGCGATATTGGCAGCCCGGGTTCGGGCCCCACCAAGTTTTCTTCTGCTCCTTCTCTGGCTAGTTCGTCCGCTTTCTCATTGCCTGTGATTCCCTTGTGTCCGGGTACCCATGCGATGGTCAAATCAGTTTTCTTAGCCAGTTTCTCTAAGGATTCCTTGTATTCTTTCACAATTGCTGATGTTGTCTCTACTTTGCCTAGAGCCTTAAGCGCAGCCTGGCTGTCGCTGTAGATTGTCACTCTTCCTGTGTTATTCAGGTGATTGACCATCTCGGCGCATCTTTTAATGGCGTATACCTCCGTTTGGAAGACGCTGGCGAATTTTCCTAGAGGTATAGCTCTATTTATCTCCGATCCATCTTCGCACTTTATGTGTACTCCGGATCCGGAGAGTCTCGTCGATTCTTTTCTGGAGCCGTCCGTGTAGCATACAGTGCCACCAGTATCTGTCTTCCAGTCGTCTCTTGAGCCTATGTGTATTCTGTATTTTTTGTCGAAGATTCTCTCCTTTCTTATCAGATCGTTGTTGCAGAGGATCATCGACATTTTCTCCTCGTAGCCCTTACTAATGCTGGCGTGGCCTTTGTCCATAAAGGTTCCGATCCACTGGCCAGTGCTTCTAAGTTTGAACCATTGTTCAATTGCTTTCTTCTTTATTTCTAAGTCCAAGGGGTTAAGTCCCAATATGATTTCGAGCGCGGCTGTTGGTGTTGTTCTCATCGCGCCTGTAGTCATTATGGTTGCTAGTCTTTGGACTTTCTCTAGTTCTGATTTGTTGTCCTTTACTGTGGCTTTGTGCCACCATACTAAAGCACCATGTAAGATTCTGGGTAGAATTATTGTTTTATAAATCCAGAGCACTATCGCTGGTTTCATTCCCCAGGTTCTCCCTATTGCGCTTTTACACTGCATCATGGCCATTTTAGCTTTGGCGCATGTGTTACTTATATGGGTCTTGAAGGCGAGTTTGTTGTCCAGTGTTACACCCAGGTATCTAACCTCTTTCACTGTTTCCAGGATTTGGTTGTCTAGGTGCACTGGTGCAGTTCTGCCTATCTTTCTTTTCTTGGTGAATAGGACTATTTTGGTTTTGTCAGGGTTGAGGTTGAGACCTTTACTCCTGCACCATTCCAGTGTCTCTTTCAGGCCTCTGTTCATGATATTGCACATGACGCTGAGGACTTTGCCTGTGATCAGGAGCACCCCGTCATCCGAGTACACCTGGGTGTATATATGCATCCTGTTTATTTTGTTTACTAATTCGTCTATTAGTAGACACCACAGTAGAGGCGAGAGACATCCTCCCTGAGGGAATCCCCTTCTCGCTACCACCGTGTGAGTCGTTCCTGCTATTTCTGCTTTTATCAGTCGATGTTTAAGCATGTTTTTCACCCATACTGATAGGTCTGGATCTATTCCTTCACGATCCAGGGCGTCTTCTATTGAGTCCGGGGTGGCTCTGTCAAAAGCCGGGTATGTAGTGACCGGGTATGTAGTGACCGGGTATGTAGTGACGAAGTACTGCAGTGAACGGTACAGTCTCGAGCAATGCATGCTTACAAACTCTATGCTGCAAGTTGTAGTTATTATACTGTCGGGTTGTTAAATCTAGAATTAATATTTATTAAGATGACTTGAAGCCTTCAATTTACACTCGGTGACGTGCCAAGAACCGGGTGAATTAGTAACCAGATATATAATAACCGAGTATCTAGAAAACAGGGTCACTACCCGACCGGGTACTGTAGTAGCTGAACATGTAGTAACCGAGTATGAAGTAACTGGGTATGTAGTAACGGGGTATGTAGTTACCAGGGTATGTAGTAACCGGGTACTGTAGAAACCAGAGACAGTTTCGAGCATGCAAGCTTCACTTCATGCTGCAAGTTGTAGGTATGATACTGACCGATTGTAAGATCTAGAATATTTATTTAGTAGTATTCAATCAATCACTAAACTAAAATAAGCTTCACCATTCTACAGCCCATAAAACTCGGCGGAGCGACGTGCCAAGAACCGGGCACTGTAGTGAACGGGTGCTGTAGTAACCGGGTATGTAGTGACCGGATATGTTGTAACCGGGTACTGTAATAACCGAGACTGTCTCGAGCATGCAAGTTTCACTCCATGCTGCAAGTTATGGGTATTATACTGACCGGTTGTTGGGTCCCTTGTTTCCCATATTATTGTTGTGCTTATTCTGGTTGTGGTTCGGATTCTGGTTGCCGTCTTGGTTGTTGCCACCACGTTTAAACCTGTTACGAAAACAACTAAATTAAGAGAAATTAAGGAAAATAAAAAGGTATTTTTATAAATAATTAGGGTAAATGAAAGATAATAAAATATAATATTGTTGTATACTCCGTGGGTGAATTCAGGGTTTAAAATAAAAGGGCAGGCTAAATATAAATTATACCAAATAAATTCAAAAAGAAACCTTCTTAACAGTCGGGTAAAAAGATAGTAAGTATCCGTTAAAAATTGGTTATATTTCAATGTATCATCTTTTCATAATTTTTTTAAATCACTACTCGCAAAGTACAATATGAGAGTCTACCAATAAGTACTAATTACCACGAAAAACTATGGTAATCGTATCGTAAACGTATTGAGAGAATAGAGCATTGTGATTGGACGCCTGCCTACTGTGACCATGCATGTGTGTGAGGCCTGCCAATCGTAATGCTCCGTTTTCTCAATACGTTACGTGTTGAGAGTACTGCAGGTCTACCATGAAACATACGCAGTTATGGTTCGAAGTTCCGGGAAATCGGTACCATGGAACACATTTATCCCGAAATTGGAACAGAAGACGACACGTGACACTTCGGTTCGGTTTAAACCCTGCCTACAGAGAGGAAACCGAAATGACTGCAGTACCATGGGGTACCGATACTAAGAAAATACTTTTAGTAATACTCAAACTTCAATAGATGGCACTAGTTGACTCATTTGAAGAAATAAAAAAGTAAAAATGCTTATTTCCTTATTTACAATCACGTAAAATTATTTCAGAACTCAAACACGTGTGAGCATGTAAGCGAACTCGTTGGTAATGTGATAAAGATTTCGTACAATAGTGCTATTTTAAGAAGTCGCCATCTAGCGGCATGGTGCTTTAAGTCTATAACTTTTACAATTACTGCAGAATCTAGCAGAATCAATATAAATTAGAATATTTATAGTTTTATTCAGTCATGTTCAATAATGCGTTCAGTATATGTTTTATTTTTGATAAGTAAATTTTATAGTAAAAATTAAAAAAACGTTTGCCATATCAATGTCGCCATCTAGTCCCAACTCCTGCCAACAAAAGCTGCCTGCCTGGTAGTGAGCTGTACGCAAGGGGCGCAGATTCGACTCCCATTCAATGAAAAATAATTGTATGCATGAAAAATGTCTATTTGCATTGCTCTGGGTACTTCCGTGCTTTGGAGAGCATGTTAAGCAGCCGGTCGTTATGCGAACATCTATAGCAGTTGTTTCGGGTAGTTGGATTCAAACAACTGGTCTAACTGCAATTCGATTTCTCCAATGGATTTTTGAGGTAATATGGCAAACGCTTTACGGAAAATATCAACCACAACGGATTTAGGCGCGGTTCATACAGAAGACCCCGGATTTCGAGATGAAGACCTCGGTTGTCGTTTCGGAGGTTACTCGTGTCGTGTTTACTTTCATATTATGCATTCATTAAAAAGTTTTTTTTTTTTAACAGCACTGACACTCAATTTCATTTGTTTGTATGGAAGATATAGAATGCAAATAGACCAAATAGACAACCTCTGTGGCGGTAGTGAACGCGCCGCTTCGCAGGAGGCGCGGGTTCGATACCCGCTCTGTTCAAATATTTGATGCATGAATATTTGCATTGGTCTGGTTGTGCCTCGGAAAGCACGTTAACCCGTCGGTCCTGGTTGTCATACGAACATGATTGACTGTCGTGACCCATACAGAAGGGCTGATCACCCATCCAATCAACGGTGTACCCACTAGTAGTAGTACAAATGAAACCTTACTAAATATATTTCCACGAAGCTAAACTCCATTTGGAAGCGCTTGCATTATGTGTGTATTGACCTCGACCCAATACTGATAGCTATCATTATTGTTATACATCTCTCAATGTCAAAATTTAAATATCTAAATGTCTCACAGATTTGTTTGTGTCAGTCCCATGGTCGGTGTGTCGGATTCTTCTATTTTATTCTTAAGTTTTTAAGAAATATTATCAACTAGACTAGCTGATAACAGTGGCTCCGCCCGCAAGGTCTTTTTTTTTTTATAGGACATTTCAATAGTACTTCTCTTCGCCTGATGGTAATTTGAAGGCGACGGCTTATAAAAGAAGATTCTAGTCAACTAATTGCAATGAAATATGTCGTTGTTTGTGTCTGACCGGTGCCCCATGCACGGAAAAAATTCCGCTCATCGGAAAGTATAGAAGTTCAGCCGCATCACGGTTGTGTTGCGTTGTTGAGCGGCGGCTTGTCGCCAGCCGGCCCCTTGTGCCTGTGTGCCGGCTAGTAGGTATATATACTAGGATGGTAGTGTGGTACGTACCGCGGCCCCAGTAGCGGGCGCTGCCCGTTGCCCTTGGGCGCGTTGTTGAGCGGCGGCTTGTCGCCAGCCGGCCCCTTGTGCCTGTGTGCCGGCTAGTAGGTATATATACTAGGATGGTAGTGTGGTACGTACCGCGGCCCCAGTAGCGGGCGCTGCCCGTTGCCCTTGGGCGCGTTGTTGAGCGGCGGCTTGTCGCCAGCCGGCCCCTTGTGCCTGTGTGCCGGCTAGTAGGTATATATACTAGGATGGTAGTGTGGTACGTACCGCGGCCCCAGTAGCGGGCGCTGCCCGTTGCCCTTGGGCGCGTTGTTGAGCGGCGGCTTGTCGCCAGCCGGCCCCTTGTGCCTGTGTGCCGGCTAGTAGGTATATATACTAGGATGGTAGTGTGGTACGTACCGCGGCCCCAGTCCACGCGCAGTGGTCCCACTGCGCCTGTTACTGCTCCCGCCCCGGCTACTATCGCCGCGCCGGCCGGGGGTGCCAAGGGCAAGGGAAAGGGGAAGGGCAGGGGAAAAACGTCCTCGGCCCCAGCCCCGGCCCCGGCACCGAAACCAATTCCGGCGCCAGCTGCCTCCACCAGCTCCGCACCGGCGGGGGGCTGGGAGGTGGCCGGCGAGGCCAGGAAAAGGCGGAACGCCAAAAAAAAGGCAGCCAAAAGGGCCAAGAAGGCCCAGGCTGCTGCAAAGGGAGCGCCAGGAGCGCTGCGCGTCCCCCGCACCACCGCTGTCGTCTTAACGATGACACCGGAGGCTGCGGAGAGGGGCGTGCAGTACACTGCTCTGGTGAAGCAGGCGAGGGGCCTCATCGATATGAGGGCCCTCGACGTGGCGGGGACCCTCCGAGTGACACACACTCGGACGGGTGCCCGGCTCATCCACGTCCCTGGCGCTTCGAGCGGTCCCAAGGCTGATGCCATAGCGGCTAGGCTGAGGGAGACGCTCGACGCAGCTGACGTCCGGGTGTCCAGGCCCATCAAATGCGCAGAGCTGCGCATTTCGGACCTGGACGACTCCATCACGGTTGACGAAATCCGGGTCACCGTGGCGGAGGCCGGGGGCTGCCCCCCTGAAGCGGTCAAGGTCGGAGCAATCCGCTACGGCCGTCGCGGACAGGGGGCAGTAGTTGTCGGCTGCCCCATCGCAGCAGCCCAAAAGGCTGCCGACATGCGGACCCTCGCGGTGGGCGGAGTTGTAGGGGTGCGGGTACGCCTCCTACAGGACCGACCGGCCAGGTGCTTTAGGTGCCTGTCGGTCGGCCACGTGGGAGTGCAGTGCACGGCGGAGGTGACGGTCGGTGACCGTTGCTTCCGCTGTGGCCAACCCGGTCACAGGGCCGGTGGTTGCGAAGCTCCGCCGCACTGTTTTAGGTGTGCGGCGGAGGGCAAGCCGGCCGACCACAGGGTTGGCAGCAAGGCCTGCACCCGCGGGGAGCCGAAACCGCGAGGCGGGCGTTCCGCCAATAGTTCGGGGCGGGATGCGGAGATGGTTCCATAATGGATCCCCAGCTCCGCATCCTGCAGGCGAACTTGGGCCACGGTGTCGATGCTCAGGCACTTCTGCTCCAGAGCATGGCACAGTGGTCCATACACGTCGCCGCTGTCGCCGAGCCATACACTCACCGACCACTCGGGCCCGCTTGGGTGGTCGACCTGGATGGATCGGCGGCACTGGTGCATAACGCCGCTGCGGGTGCCCCTCCCCTTGTAGTAATCGCAAGGGAGCATGGCATCGTAGCGGCGCGTGTGGGGGAGATTGCGGTCGTGGCCGTTTATTTCGCGCCGAGATTACACCGACTAATCGGGCATTATCGGCGGTCGCTGGAGCGGCTGACCGACGTCGTCAACGCCTGCACACCTCGCCCGGTTCTCGTGCTCGGGGATTTCAACGCCTGGTCTGTGGCCTGGGGTTCCCGGCGCACGGACGCGCGAGGCAGGGCTCTGGAGAGCTGGGCCGATACCCTCGGTCTAGTTCTCCAGAATCGCGGGGCCGAGGCCACGTTTGTGTCGGGGGAGCGTAGGTCGATCCTAGACCTTTCGTTCGCGAGCGCTTTCCTGTCACTTCGCGTGCGGGACTGGCGTGTCGTCGCGGAGGTGGAGACTTTGTCGGACCACCGATATGTTCGGTTGGATGTCTCCCCTCCCGCGGGGGATGCGCCGGTCGCAACGGCCCAACGCGAGCCGCGCTGGGTGCTGGGGCGACTGAATCGGGAGGACCTCCTGGAAGCCGCCATCGTACAGGCCTGGGCCATTGCGCCGGACAGGCCTGTCGATGTCGACGATGAAGCGGCGTGGTTCCGGGAGGCCATGACACGTGTCTGCGATGCGGGTATGCCTAGGGCTCCAGCCTATAATCCGAGGCGTCGGGTCTACTGGTGGAATGCGGAGATCGCGAGGCTGCGTCAAGCCTGCGTGATCACGCACCGCCGGTGGGCTCGATTCCGTAGGAGGCGTAGCCGTCACGCAGACTCGGAGCCCCGACTGGCGGAGCTTCACGAGGGATACAGGGAGGCCAGGAATGCCCTCCGAGCGGAGATCAAGCGGTCCAAGGCCGCTTGTTACCGGGAGCTCCTGGAGACGCTGGAGCGGGACCCATGGGGGCGGCCTTACCTTATGGTAAGACAAAAGCTGCGCCCCCGGGCCCCTCCGCTGACCCAGGTGCTCGAGCCGGCTCTGCTCGGGGGAGTGGTCGAATCCCTGTTCCCGGCGCGAGCGGAACATGTTCCGCCGCAGATGGCTCCGCCGCCTCGGTCGCCTATGGCGCCCGGTGCGGTGATTGACGACGATGTGCCCGAGGTCACTCGGGTAGAACTAGAGCTGGCGGTGCGAAGGCTTGGAGCCAAAAAGAACACCGCCCCGGGACCCGACGGCATTCCAGGCCGCGCGTGGGTCCTAGCTCTAGGGGAAGACGGTCTCGAACCCCGACTGAGAGGGTTCCTCAGCGCATGTTTGGAGCGGGGCCAGTTTCCGAAGACGTGGAGGACGGGGAAACTGGTCCTCATCCGCAAGATGGGGCGCCCGGCGGACGAGCCGTCCGGGTACCGGCCCATAGTGCTGCTCGACGAGGTGGGCAAGCTCTTTGAGAGAGTCATTGCCAAGCGCCTCGTCGAGCATCTCTCTAGAGTGGGGCCGGACCTGGCGAATACTCAGTTCGGGTTCCGCCGGTGGCGTTCCACTGTGGATGCCATCATGCGTGTGAGGACTCTGGCGGAGGATGCGGTCGCTCGGGGCGAGGTGATGTTGGCGGTGTCCTTGGACATCTCCAACGCGTTTAACACCTTGCCCTGGAGTTGCATCAGAGAGGCGCTCGTGTATCACGATGTGCCTCTCTACCTCCGCCGCATAGTCGGGGCATACCTGACGGGGAGAGCCGTCGTCTACCCGAGTTCGACCGGAGTCGGTAGGCGCGAGATGTCGTGCGGTGTTCCACAGGGATCGGTCCTGGGGCCGCTGCTGTGGAACATCGGTTACGACTGGGTGCTTCGCGGTGACTTCGCGTACGGTGCCACCGTCACGTGTTACGCGGATGACACGCTGGTGACGGTGGGCGGGGCTACACACCGCGAAGCGACCCTGAGGGCCACGACCGTGGTTGCTCAAGTCGTGGAACGGATCCGGCGGCTGGGTCTCGAGGTGGCTCTGCACAAGTCCGAGGCCATGTTCTTTCATGGCCCTCGGCGCAGGCCAGACCCGGGAGCCAGCCTTACAGTGGGAGGCACTCCCATCGACATCAAGCCCCGGTTGAAATACCTGGGGCTGGTGCTTGACGGTCGATGGGACTTCGGAGAACATTTCCGAAGTCTGCGCCCCAAGTTGGTGGCAACGGCGAATGCCTTGGGCAGGCTGTTGCCCAACTTGAGGGGCCCAGAGGACTCCTGCAGGAGACTCTACGCGGGTGTCGTGCGGTCCATGGCCCTATATGGGTGCCCCGTATGGGCGGACACCCTGGGGGCCAGATTCCTGCCTCTGCTCCACGTGGCGCAGAGGACGACGGCCTCCAGGACCATCAGGGGGTACCGCACGATATCCTTTGAAGCGGCGAGTCTCCTGGCCGGATCGCCACCGTGGATCCTGGAAGCGAGGACCCTTTCGGCACTCTATCAGTTCCGAAAGGAGGCGCGGGGGCGGGGACACGATCCCGAGCCCGAAGAAATTCGGGCCGAGAAGTCCCGGCTCCACAGGGCCATGGTGACCGAGTGGGAGCTACGACTTGAGCAACCACGCGCAGGGCACGCCGTGATTGCGGCGGTAAGACCCATCATGGGGGAGTGGCTAGAGAGGCCACACGGTGGCCTCTCGTACCGTCAGACGCAGGTCATTACCGGACACGGTAACTTCGGGCGGTACCTGCATCTGATGGGCATAGAGCCAACGCCCGAGTGCCATCACTGCGACGCGAGCGTGGACTCGGGGCTGCACACGCTCACCGAGTGTCCGGCGTTTGAAGCGCCGAGGCGGGAGCTTGTGGCGGCCCTGGGGGTGAGAGTGCTCACGCTCTCCACCCTGCTCGCGGCGATGGTCCGCTGCGCGGATGCGTGGGCGGCCAGCGCCTCCTTCTGCGAGCAGGTCATGCTCGTGAAGGAGACAGCAGAGCGGGCGCGGCGCAGCGAGCGAGAAAGACTCGCGGACATCGCTGGCCGCGCTCGAAGGCGGCTCGGGCGTCGGAGGGCGCAAACCGACCTCCGCCCCCCATGAGCGCGGGCCTGAGGGTGACGGGTGGAGCCGCTCGTCACCCTAGCAGAAGCAGGCCACGGCGGCGGCGCGCATCGTAGGACGATGCGCGCCCCCCCCCATACCGGGGGCGAGTCGGGGACCGCGTGGTCCCCCCTCCCGAGGAGGGCCAGACCAAGAGGAATGGCCCTGGGTCAGCCGGGGTGCGAGGGATATGTCAAAAGACAACCTCACCTCCGGCCTAGCACATCGACCCACAGACGGCGTGCGGTTTAGTCGGTTCGAGTCCGACATAACCTCCCCCTTCGGCTCCGACGGGGGGGGGTATCCGTGGGGATTTCCCGAACGTAAAAAAAAAAAAAAAAAAAAAAAAAAAAAAAAAAACCGCGGCCCCAGTAGCGGGCGCTGCCCGTTGCCCTTGGGCGCGTTGTTGAGCGGCGGCTTGTCGCCAGCCGGCCCCTTGTGCCTGTGTGCCGGCTAGTAGGTATATATACTAGGATGGTAGTGTGGTACGTACCGCGGCCCCAGTAGCGGGCGCTGCCCGTTGCCCTTGGGCGCGTTGTTGAGCGGCGGCTTGTCGCCAGCCGGCCCCTTGTGCCTGTGTGCCGGCTAGTAGGTATATATACTAGGATGGTAGTGTGGTACGTACCGCGGCCCCAGTAGCGGGCGCTGCCCGTTGCCCTTGGGCGCGTTGTTGAGCGGCGGCTTGTCGCCAGCCGGCCCCTTGTGCCTGTGTGCCGGCTAGTAGGTATATATACTAGGATGGTAGTGTGGTACGTACCGCGGCCCCAGTAGCGGGCGCTGCCCGTTGCCCTTGGGCGCGTTGTTGAGCGGCGGCTTGTCGCCAGCCGGCCCCTTGTGCCTGTGTGCCGGCTAGTAGGTATATATACTAGGATGGTAGTGTGGTACGTACCGCGGCCCCAGTAGCGGGCGCTGCCCGTTGCCCTTGGGCGCGTTGTTGAGCGGCGGCTTGTCGCCAGCCGGCCCCTTGTGCCTGTGTGCCGGCTAGTAGGTATATATACTAGGATGGTAGTGTGGTACGTACCGCGGCCCCAGTAGCGGGCGCTGCCCGTTGCCCTTGGGCGCGTTGTTGAGCGGCGGCTTGTCGCCAGCCGGCCCCTTGTGCCTGTGTGCCGGCTAGTAGGTATATATACTAGGATGGTAGTGTGGTACGTACCGCGGCCCCAGTAGCGGGCGCTGCCCGTTGCCCTTGGGCGCGTTGTTGAGCGGCGGCTTGTCGCCAGCCGGCCCCTTGTGCCTGTGTGCCGGCTAGTAGGTATATATACTAGGATGGTAGTGTGGTACGTACCGCGGCCCCAGTAGCGGGCGCTGCCCGTTGCCCTTGGGCGCGTTGTTGAGCGGCGGCTTGTCGCCAGCCGGCCCCTTGTGCCTGTGTGCCGGCTAGTAGGTATATATACTAGGATGGTAGTGTGGTACGTACCGCGGCCCCAGTAGCGGGCGCTGCCCGTTGCCCTTGGGCGCGTTGTTGAGCGGCGGCTTGTCGCCAGCCGGCCCCTTGTGCCTGTGTGCCGGCTAGTAGGTATATATACTAGGATGGTAGTGTGGTACGTACCGCGGCCCCAGTAGCGGGCGCTGCCCGTTGCCCTTGGGCGCGTTGTTGAGCGGCGGCTTGTCGCCAGCCGGCCCCTTGTGCTTGTGCGCCGGCTCGGCGGGAGGAAGGGCAGGCCGCTCGTGGAGAGACATCTGTGATATGTCCTGTGGGGCGCAGGGAAGGGAGTCAATACTTGCTGTAACCTATGACTTCTGTTAGTATTCAAATCAGTTTACCGCGAAGTACGCAGCCTTCGAACCGCATTAGATCGAGGCACCGGTCGATACCATAGGCAGTAAGGGCATAGAAGCAAAAATAACTGGTGGCGGATATGGGTCAACTATTGAACTGAATACTGGTGACTCTGTAGACTCCAATTATCGAAAAAAACAGAATTCCGTACGAAATCCACGAAAACGTTTTTGTCATTCGTACGAAGCCGGGGCGGGTCGCATCATAGATTATATCAAACTAATCACGGGCTCAAATAGGTCGCCTTATTGGTTGACCAGTCCTTTTCTTGGTTACTTATTTTTGACGTTAGTTCACGAATTTTGCCGGTAAGTATAAATAAAGGGTTCTATTGTTACCTGCGCCAGTTCCCTCGGCGAGTAGTGTCTCGGCGGCGGCTGCGGCGGCGGCTGCCCGTACGTCGACCACATGCACTCCACGCCCAGGTTGTAGTAGTAGCGGAGAGTCGGGATATCTGTCCGTACGTCATTTATATTAGTCAGTTGTTTATTTACCTGATTACCAACAAGGGTAATGCTTTTCGCGCATATTTTGTATGTTTGTATGTATGTATGTTTGTAATATTCTTTATTACGTCATATCTTCTGAATCACCATACGGATTTCAACGATTCATATCTCAAATGGAAGGTATTTATTGCCCAAGTGTCTTTGGGTAAATAAAATATGAACAAAAGCTACATATTCGTTTCTTGGCGCCAAAATGTAAGTGGTAAAAGAAAGTTATTCACTCAAATTTATCAAGTGGGGTATCAAAATGAAGGAAATTAGACAATGATTATAAAAATATATATATGCCATTATTAAAGATAAAAACCCGACTGACGCTGAAAAGATTATAACAGGCTTTATAGCAGGCGGTACCCATTTGCAAATCTCAAACCAGATGAAAATTAATGGGTACAGCCTGCTATAAAGCTTGTTTCGATCTTTTCAGCATCAGTCGGGTTTTTTTAAAATAATTTAACTTTGTAAGTCCATATTGCATTTATATCACGAGGTTCAGTGGTGTATATTAGAATCGTTACACTCGTGATTCAGAAAAGATTATAATTCGGAAAAAAAACGTGCAACTAGGCTCCCGATTCTGCTAATTTTATGTATGACATAACAAGACCACAATAATACCGCTGACATTGTATAAAGTTTTATTACGTTTTAAACTTTAAAACTCAGTCATACAGTCCAAAATGCAAAGAGAAAGAGTTTTTTTAGACTTTAACAGTATGGCAGTAAAGTCTAAAGTTGAATGGCATTGGTTACATTGTCTGTGATACGGATACCACAGTGGTTTTGCCCGGAAAAAATATTAGCACAATCAGGGCCCAGCATAGATAGTCAAGCACAACGCTGGGAGAGAGAGGCTTGATAGATTGTTATTGGTCGATCTACAGCGAAGTCACCAAGTCTCACCAATGAGAATATCTAACAAGGCAGTCACATCTCTCTGCTCGACGCTATACAGGGTGTATTTTTGAAACGGGGCATTAAGGGCAAGTACCTTAACCGTTGCAGTTACAGCAAAACGTTCTTAAAAGACCTTCCCTAACTTTTTGGGACATTTTGAACTGCATTCACAGATTTTGTAAAAAACTTACAGTTAGCAAAAAAATGCTAAAAGTTCAAAAAAATTTTTTTTATGCCAATCGATTCTATTTCATGTGGGGATCAAAAAACTCTACTGGACCATTTTAGCTTTCAGTACTAGAAAAGACAGAAATCGCCAAAGACCTTTCCCATACATTTCGTACGGAAATATGATAAATCAACTCGAAACTCATAGGTCAGGTAAAATTTTGAACTTTTTTAAATAAAAAAAATCATTTAAACATTTAAGAAATTGGTTTATGAAATAAATTGCTCAAAATGATTTCCATTTTCACGAATACATAAGTCTATCCTTTTTTGCACTGAACGGATGGCGGCTAATAATGTTCTAGGATGAATATTACGTAAAATGGTCATTAATGCATCCTTGAGCTCTTGAACACTGGCGTACGTCGTCTTATACACCTCGTTTTTCACGAAGCCCCATAAAAAAAAATCAAGTGGTGTTAGATCGGGGCTACGAGGTGGACACTGTGTTGGACCATGTGTACCTATCCACTGTGTACCGAATAGGCGGCTCAAATTGGAACGTGAAAGGTGACTGTTATGTGGCGGAGCACCATCTTGTTGAAAATGAACTTTTCGCAATTCCGACAGGGGCCATTCGTCCATCTCGTTTTCAAGATGGTGTAAAATTACTTCATTATACATGGCAGAATTCAGTTTCCCTTCATAAAATTCCACCATTATGAGTCGATTGGACATTATACCACACCAACAGTTGAATGAGAAGCGAACCTGATTATGACTTGCCGTAACTCTTAGTGGATTTTCTTTGGACCAATTTCTGTTGTACATACCGTTATTGGAAAAATTCGTTTCGTCTGACCACAGTATGTAATTTAAAAATTCATGATCTCTGCTTATTTTTCCTCTTAGCCATCTGCAAAAAGTAAGCCTTCGAACATCATCACCCGGATGTAACACTTGAACTATGCGCCCATATCGATAGCACTTGTAGCCGTATTTCTTCCATATCTTTATCACAAGGGAGTGGGATACACCTACTTCAAGGGCGACTTGCCTGGACGATACCTCTGGATATGCTTCGACATAAGTTAGAACCGCAATCTCCGTGTCCATGTCCACACGAGGCTGCCGCTTTCTTTTGAAAGAACCCTGCAATTCCAGGTTTTTCAAAAGATTTGTAATAACCTTTCTTGTTGGCACATGCCGCAACGGATACTTATTGCGGTACCACACTAATGCAGCTCCCGCATTTCGATTATTGACAAAATACGCTTCTAATAAGTCAATTTTTTCACGATTAGAAGACATTTTAGCGAAAATCCTTAATTAATAACTCATACGAAGTTTCTCAGCTGAAACTAAGAATAACACACAGATTTTCGAATCAAATTCGAAATTTGAGGGTAAAAATCCTTTTTATTTACTTTACAGTCAATTCTACCCACTTCCTGGCCATAACAAAAAGTTAGACCATCGTAGAAATTTGTTTCTGTTGCCGAACTGTATGGGAAACGTTTTTGGCGATTTCTGTCTTTCCTAGTACTGAAAGCTAAAATGGTCTCATAGAGTTTTTTGATCCCCACATGAAATAGAATCGATTGGCATAAAAAAAAATTTTTGGACTTTTTGCATTTTTTTTTTGCCAACTAAGTTTTTTACAAAATCTGTGAATGCAGTTCAAAATATGTCAAAAGTTAGGGAAGGTCTTCTAAGAACGTTTTGGTGTAATTGCAACGGTTAAGGTACTTGCCCCTACTGCCCCGTTTCAAAAATACACCCTGTATACTTAAAGAATTGTACAACTGATTACATTCGATGCAAAATTGGCATGCAGTTCCGCAGTTGAAATGCAGTTGGAACAACTATATTAAGACAGCTATAGAAATTTATATGAACATCAAGTTGTGTAGAATATACTGCTTCCGGGCTGTTTGGCCGTGGTCCATATGAAACTTGCGTTCCAGACTGTTCGTCGATCACTGTGGTCGACATCTTCAGTCCGGGTCCGGGCGGCGACTACGCTGCTACTGGTGTAGACTTAGTCGCTGCGAAGTCGCCGACGGGACAGGGCAAAGGAACAGCCCGGAAGCAGTATATTCTACATGCAACGCCGGCCGTGAAAGCCTTAAGACTAACATCAAGTTGTGTTAGTTGCAGGAAGTTGAACACCAGCAGCAAACGGACGACACGGTTGATTTGCAGCCATTCAAACTATACATTTACAATAATAGTAATAATAAAAATGGTAAAATTTGTCGATATGTATCTTCAAAGTTGCAGTCAACAAAGGAGATTTGGTTGCAATTTTTCATATTAAGTTGAATATAAAGATGTCCTTTGTTGCCTGTACACTCACCATTCATTGGAAGACCAGCTCCATTAGCCTGTACACTCTTGAACACGTGCGGATTGACCCCGTGGGGAGGCGGGGGGACAAGGGGGGCGAGCGGGCCTACGCCCCCGCCACACCATACTAGCGACTTGACCTCGCAGCCGTAAGGGGCGGCTGGGACTGCGCTTCGGGGCCTTACTATTCAAATTAATTTCAATCCCAATATAAGAGTAATCTAATTCCAATGTTAATTTTACTGTTGCGTAACTTGGTACTTATGAAAATAATTTTGACATTGGATTGAAATCGCTATTGGCCTGCGATCATTCTAATCCACTTGAAGTTAGTTACGTCACCGGCCCCATAAGTGTTGTTCTACACATTATAGTTCATTTAATTAAAATACAAGGCTAATTAATATATAACAAAAATCATTGATCTGAAAATTACTTGTAACATTTTTAATTCAATTTCATTAAAGTAAATGATCAAAATCATAAAATTAACTACGCTTTTGGCCGTATGTTTATTTAGCAGACTTGTTGCCCATTAAGAAGTGTCAAAATAAAGGCGCACCGATTTCATTATTTTAGGATTGTCAATATTAAATAATGATTGAATAAAGAGAAAAAATTTAATCGGTTTACGCGGGGTTTGAACCCGCGATCTTTGCCTTACAAGGGCAATGCTTTGACCACTAGGCTACCAGACCTTGCCCTAACCAATTCAAATTTCTCCTCACTCAACTCAACTTCAAACCCCGCCTAAACCAATTCAATTTTTTCTCTTTATTCGATCGCATGAAAAATGCTTAAAAATTTAATTCACATTAAATAATGATTTTATTTATATCCACTAAAGAGGCAAAATAGCAAAGTGCCATCTGAAGGAAAGCGGTCTTTCGTGATAATGTTTGCAACACACGCGTTGCTGTCCCCAATCCCTGTACATATAGGGATTGGGGACAGCAACGCGTGTGTGTATATTGTAGTTCGTAAAATACTAGCATGTTCCCCTTTATCAGTAATAATGACAAATCACCTAGGCCCAATGCAATTAGGTTTCGTCGATTTCCTGGAGCAAATCCCGGGAAATCGCAAAGGGTTTAATTCGTACTACTCAAGGCAATCCTCAACTTCTTACTCACTCGATAATTGGCTATAAATAAATAAAAAAGCTAAATGGTAAAGGAGTCTGCCTTATGATCAAGAGGGCCCGGGTTCGAATCCTGGCCATTATCAATTTAGCTTAGTTGGAAAGGTTTTAGGGAATATCAGAAAATGCGGTTGCTAATATTCTTTAAAAAAATCTTCCACGCCCATACAAAAGGCATTGTCAGTATGGAATAGAAGTCTTTATTTCCATGAAACACAGTGTGTAGGATGTTACATAATGTTGGTTTGTTAAAGTGCGGTGTCTCGTCGATTCATCGGCTTGCAAATATACAAATGTCAAATTACAGCGTTACAAAGTAATTACAATTGTCAAATTAACCAAAGTTACACCTTTGTTATTGAGATAATCTTAATCAACATCAACAAACAATGATGAACACAATCCTACCGCAATACACAGCTACCAAATGAACTCAAGTGAGGCGTACATAGGCGGCGATTGAGCGATTCCAATTCCATTTAATTTCCAATATAGCCATGCAATTCTACAATAATATGGCGCTAGCGTTGAATTCAAAAGTACGGAACATCAAAATTTCAATGTCGATAGATCGGAGTTAAAATCAAGAGTAAGGCCCCTGGACTGGTGCAGGGTAGCCGGGCGTGATGGCAGGGTAGCAGAAACTTGATATCCCCTAACATTGCTAAAAGCCATCGTTATCTCACTCACCATTCATAGGCAGATCAGCTCCATTAGCCTGTACACTCTTGAACACATGCGGATTGACCCCGTGCGGCGGCGGGGGTACATGGGGGGCGAGCGGGCCCACGCCCCCGCCGCACCACACCAGGGATTTGACCCCGCAGCCGTAGGGGGCGGGTGGGACTGCACCCTGGACAGGTCCGGTAGGGTAACCGGGAGCGGTGGAAGCTCCTGCGCCGTGCATTGCGTCTGTTGGACACGGTCGAGGTTGGTTAGGCTAGTGAAATATTACCTTCTTATCGATTAAGATAGAAAAAAATATGTTTTAGTTCAGGCAGGGTTCGAACCCGCGATCCTTCTCTTAAAGGCAGAATGCTTTGATCACTAAGCTATCGAACCATGCCTGAATAAATCCATTTTTTTCCGTTCGAACTATTGGAACCAATGAATGATTTTGAAATCATTTTTAAACATTATTTTTTGAGTATTCCGCCCAAACAATTTAATAAAATTTTTAAAACATATGAATTCTTGCTGGTCTCTTCTCAGTAGAACCAGCTTACCGAATTAGCGAAAGAATCATTTTCAAATGATTTATTTATTTAATTTAATATTATATTAGTAATTTCTTGACACGACTGTTAAATTTTGACGTTCATATGTGCTCTTTATGTGCCTAAACTGAATAAACGAAATTGATTCTTTGATTGATTGATTCTTTGATTTCGTTGAATAGCTATTCAAATCGATTAAGACAGGAAAAATATCGAACTGGTTCAGGCGGAGCTTCTTCACCCTTGCGCTAATACAAGTTTCACCGCGGAGTCCGCTTTTTTAAATTTAACTGCGGGTCTGGATGATCATCGATATTTTTTTCGTGAAGTGACTGCCATCATTCCCCTGAGCACGAAAATATTCGTATTCCTAACGTATCGAGAGAACGGGACATTGTGATTGGCACATATAGGTTCACAGTAGGCAAGCGGCCTAAATATATCTTAATATATATAAATCTCGTGTCACAATGTTTGTCCTCAATGGACTCCTAAACCACTTAAACCGATTATAATAAAATTCGCTCACCATGTGCAGTTCGATCCAACTTGAGAGATAGGATAGTTTAAATCTCAAATTATAGTCCGATTCGCGATAACCGACATCCACGCGGGCGGAGCCGCGGGCAACAGCTAGTATATATATATGAATCAATTGCTGTTCGTTAGTCGCGCTAAAACTCGAGAGCGGCTTAACGGATTTATCTTAACTTGGACTTGAAATGTTCGTGGAGGTCTAGAGAAGGTTCAAAAGGTGAAAAAATATGGGAAATTGCAACTTTTTTCTATTGATTCTTAATATAAAAGGTTAAAAACAATATACTTACTGGTGTAAGTAGCAAGCGTGTTGGTAGCAGCCGGCGTGGTCGAACGCACGGGGGCGGGGGAAGTCATCCCGTGAGCGGCCATATCACCACTGCCACCAGCCTGCTGAAACAACGAGAATTTGTGAAACTTAGTAGATAGACTTTAGTTGAACAGTAAAATAACTATTAAATTATCGTTATAACATTAACTAGCGACCAGCCCCGGCTTCGAAAAGGTGGCAAAAACGTTTCTGTGAACCCTAAACTTTTTGAAAATCCAGTATAGCCTGTGTTACGAACAATGCAGTTTTCTAATGGTGAAAGAATTTTTAAAATCAGGCCGGTAGTCTCTGTGCCTATTCATTATAAACAAGTGTACAAGCAACATTAGTGTGACCGCAAGCGCTGTACCCACTATGTAGAAAGAGACACATCCTCACACATTGCGACCGGAAATGGTGCGAACCGTGTGGTTAGAAAGGATCTTCATCCCACGCACGCTCAGGTTGAGGAATGAACTTCCTGCCGTGGTTTTCGCAAATGACTACAATATGGGGTCCTTCAAGAAGGGCATTAGAAGGTTTCTGCAGTGTGGCAGCGCGATTGTTAAGCCCCTAGTGTTGGTGGAAAGTCACACTAAGCTGCCGATCCTGTAAACACAGACTTTCTGTGGCGCCAGTATAGAAGACAAAGCGGGAATAGCCTTTGGTCTTCCCACTGACAGCACAAAAACTCTCCAGTGAGCTCTGGCTACCCTACTCACCGCCGGGAAAACAACACGAGGTTGTTATGGCCGTGGTATTCTGTAGGGCGGAGGTATTTCCCTAGTCGGACTGCTCAGTTGGACGGGAATACCGTCGTGTCCTACGTGTGTTATGTTAACTAGTTTAGAAGTTCCAATTCATAACATCTTGAAATAGGCAAGTAAGAAAAAAGGATTTACCGACATAGGCATTTGCACATATAAATGGGACTGAAAATCATGTTGGCGAAATGTGATTCATGTCGGTAGGTAGGTAGGTACATAAATATAAACAAAAATTGAGTACCTATATAAGTATTGATTTAATTGTTTACCTCAGTGTATATAGGTATGCCATTAATCAAAAAACATTGACACATTAAAGGTGATGTAAAGATATAACCTACAAAATGTTCAAGCCCGAATATCTATTATACTCGGCCTTCTCAAGAGTCAAAATCTAGTACGTAGTGAACAAGAAATCACGCTGTATTAAATAGTATTTTTTTCATTTAAAGACGCATCATTTTATTCTCAAATAAAAATATGTATGGGAGGCTGCCATTGTTCTTTCATGGCGATCTGTCAGATGTCGACATAACTCGACTTCGAGAAATCATCTCTACTTAGTGTCTGCAAATTGTAACATACGTGCCCTTATTTACTCGAATTTTGACATTTAAAATGTTTTGTCTCTCGTCCTTCATTTGGTCGACGAGAAGTTATCTCGAGTAAACTTTTCTTGTGCTCGGTTCATTTTGGATCAAAATTTAGTACCTTTGTGCGACTGCAAACAATTTTCGACCTTAATGACATTTCCTTTGTTACGTGTCTTTTCGCGTTAATTGATGACGCTGATCACGAATATAAGAAAAAAAATTCGATAGCATGTCATGTCAATAAGGTCGAAAATTGTTTGCACTATTTTTTCTCTTTTTTAAATTAAAATGTTTTGTCTACCGTCTTTCATTTGATCGACGAGAAGTTATCTCGTGTAAACATTTTTGTGCTCGGTTCATTTTGGACTAAAACATCGACTGCAAGCCATTTTCGACCTTAATGACATTTCCTTTGTTACGTGTCTAAAAAAATTCGATAGCATGTCATGTCAATAAGGTCGAAAATTGTTTGCACTATTTTTTCTCTTTTTTTCATATCTAGCATCCCTAACTAGTCTGTGCTTTCGAGCAAATGGCCGTATCGGGCCGATTTTATCGGATAAATGTTTAAAAAATGTGTATGCCATAGACAACAATTGAAAAAGTTTGACGCGACAAAATATGTCGGCGTTACTTCGCTCGAGAAGACTCGAGATGATATCTCATCTCGATTCGAGATATTTGACGACGCGCGCATGTTAGCCCTGCAGGATTTTTTTTAATTTGTGTACTATATAAAAAAAAAGTTATTTGAGGTATAAAAACCAAAGAAAAAAAGCAGTTACACGTCAACGAAAGACCACAAAAAAAATCTGTCGAAGTAGTTAGTGGTCATTCGAAGATGTGACCTGCTAAGTATTGTCTGTCGAAGTAGTGGTAATTTGAAGGAGGATATTTTAATTAAATTAAATTTATAAAATTAATTTTGGAAAACCATTTTAAATTATTCCTTAGCATATAATATGCATACTACATCGATATCTAAAAAAAAAAAAAACAACGGATTTTGACAAAACATCGATGTTAAAGTTTAAATTTTCAAAAATGCGCGAAAAGCGCTGTCTCCTTGTATGGGGCTGATTACGTGACGTCACACGCAAGTCAACATTTTGTATAAACTTAAAGCAGTGAAGTCAAAGTAAATAATAAAGATTTTCTTCAAATTTTGTGAATAAAATGGTGTATAAATGGTTGCACAATAGTTGCACAATATACAAATACGTCTATAAATAATCCACAAAAACTGTTTGTTTCTGTCCTGTTCTGTTCTGTCACAAAGCCGTGTTTACTCGCGTGTAACGTCAGCAGTGCTTTGATCGATCACAGAGCATTTTCGTCACAGATGAAAATTTGAAAAATTATTAGATATTTTTAAGCGAAGTTCTCAAAAAATATGATTATTTTAGTTTAATTTATAGTTTTAAATGTCTTTTTACGCTATTATCTGATAGGATGACCATTATTTGTAGTATTTTTTTAATGTTGTCAAATAGCATATTGTCTGTCGAAGCAATGACTTGTGTCGATCTATGTGTTTTCGAAGTTCGCTACATGTCGAAGTATTGTACTGTCTAAATTTATTCCGAAAGTCGTCAGCTAATACTCATTTGTTCTTTTTTTTAATATCGCCTAGGTGGTCCGTGTGCTTGTCTGCCACCTCAGTAGTATAAAAAGAAAAACCGGCAACAGCCACCCACGCGCTACTCGCCGTCACGTCATGTGTTTAATCTTCAGAGAGTGAGAGAGAGAGAGGGGCAATCTTTATCATTCTATTAGTTAAAAGTTTAAAACATTATATTAGTATATTTTAGGGTAAAAAATTAAATCATTTTATTTTAAAGTAAGTTTATTCATCATCTTCTCGGACAATAATTGCATCAAGAAATTCTGCCGGTGCTGAAATATTTTGTTGACGTCTGGCCCATCCCAAATACCAAACAAGCGTCATCACATGAGCACAACAGCCTACAGTGCGACGACCAACCAAACAATTGCAGCAATATTCTAAGATTCCTGCCCGGCCTGGAATATCATTTTGTATTAAAATATACACAAAGTATTGTTTATTGCTAACATGGCGTGACTTTATTTTACCTCTTATTAACGTGGTCATGCCAGAACTTCTAAGATTATATCGAGTGGGATCAATCTGTTCACTACACACTTCAATTCTGTAGCCTCCATGGAAACGTACATGCTCGCCATAATATGAGCGTGCTTGTCTTATTTGGTACGTTCCCAAGGCAAACAAAATTAAATCCCTATATTCCAGGGTTGGGAAGTATAATATATTATTTTCATCCGCTGTAATATTTTCAAAATGGGATGACCTTCTGTTCATATTTATGAACTGGACCATGTCAGCCAGGTTATTATTTAAAGCCATGCGTTCTCTTATAATTTCCAAGATTTCATTCGCATAAATGTTGTCATGAAAGCGAACACCAAACTTGTTAAGGAGAGCCGCTGCTATTTGGAATGTCTGCATCATGTGTGGCAGAGACCTATGGAAGTATTCTTGTCTGAAGAGTTTAAAATCTCTTTTGAAATGACCATTTACAGCCTCTACCACCCATCGACAAATAGTAACGCAGCAGTTACGGTTAGCTTGAGCTGTAGTTAATTGGTGTTCACCTTCTAAAAGAGATTCTGGCATACATGGTCTATAGCCACATCCCTCTAATAAACTAATACTGTCCCTAAAACCCCGGTCTAAGATGAACACATCACCTTCTCTGAAATATGGCCTTAGAGAACCCGTTGCAGAAAAAAGGTTGGCCATTATTTCAGCGTCTGATGTAGTTGCTTTATATGGACCAAAACAATCAACAATATATCCATCACATGCAACAATCATAAATGGCTTTAATAAATTCCTGTATTTGTGCAGAGAATAACTCTGTTTCTGGAACATATAATTTGAGCTCTTATGTATGTAAATGTAGGTGCCATCACATATTACAATGGCATTGCTGCCATTACCGTATAATCCGTTTGGGATCAACATATTATGTTGTAATAATTCCTCTCGTGTCATTTGATTAATTCCCAGGTGCTCAGGAACAAAATCTTGTACTAAAACCTCCCTCACTTTATCCATTAGACATTCTAATGTGCGACGTGGTACTTCCACCAATGTTGAAATTCTCTCATCGGAATCACCAGTCCTCATTTTCAATAGCAGCGCTGCCAGACCTAGACTGCCTCTTTTTATTTGTGTTATTCTAGGTACTTCTTCAAGTAAGAGATTGAACTGTTCTTTAGTGTACCCCACCCAATATTCAAATACTCTGTTGTCCATTTCTTCTAGATTTTCAAAGTCAATTGCTGGACTAAATGAATTAACAAATGAAAACACATGTTGTATTTGGTCTGCGGTAAATGAGTCAATACTATTTTCTGATTCAAATAGTGTCTGCCATGTATTACTCCTTAAATGTTCAGCACAAACACGAGCTAGGTTTGGTACATAATAATGGTGATTGTGAAGAATAATTGCACGCAATTTATCTGATATACCATGCAATGTGGTACTATTGCAGTTAGGGAAAACACAATGATTATTTGAGTTGGCCGCTCTTCTGTACTCAGGTAATACTATTGTATGAGTTGCCACAGGTTGAGATATCTCTTGTGATACTGCTGTTGATTCCTCTATTGAAATATTACTGCTACTAGGCAATGGTCTAGTATCATCAATATGGGTCATACGGCGTACCTCTCTTTGAGTGCGTAACCAGCATGGGTGGCACACACGATCAGATGCTGCTATCTGAAAATAAAGAACACTATTTTAATTTTCAACAATCAGAATTAAAACTATATATGCATTTTCCTATCATATCTATTCACATTTAAATGCATAACACAGACTGCTTTTTCCATGCATAACGTTTTTTAAATATTTGATGGGACCTTACATATGAAGCTAAGATGATGATCACGATGAAATACCATTTTATTGTTTTTAAAAATATAATATAACCAACCTGTCTTGGCGCTATTCTGCTTTCTATAATATTAATCATGGACTGCTGCAGTTCAGACGGATTGTCCCTCAATATTTTATCACTTTGACGTCGTAAAATGGAACAACCACATAAAATACACACATTAGTATGGCCATGGTGGCTAGGTCCAGCTTGTGGTTCATCATTTTGATTGGCTTCTTGCTGCAAATTAACATTCACGCTGTACATAGCCAGATCTCTACATGCTTCACATACATGGTCTTCATCAGTAATCTGAAAAACAAAACATAGTAATATGAAAACTCAGTTTTAATGTTTGTATTAATCAAGCAATGTGATGTTCTGCTTTCTAAATAAATTGAATGGTATAACTCATATGAATGGTTTTGGGATCACTCAACTAGTTTCTAATGTAAAAGGTATGCCTAATAAAAGTAATAAATCTCAATACTTACGATTCGGGGATACACCCAGCTACAAAGTAAAGTGGTAACTCGGGTATCAAGTTCCAAGGCTTGATATCGGCGCAGTGTATTGACGCATATATTGCAATTGATGCATAGAATACGGGTTGGCCTACCACGTCCTCCCATCTTGGCGGCAGCAAACAAGTTTCAAAGCAACGAGATCCACAGAATAGGCAAAATCGGAATCCAATATACAAACAGCACAGACACTCGGGTAAGTATCGGTATCAGAGTCCGTAGGAATGCAGGGGGTCACAAATGGGAAAGATCAGAGTCCTTAAGCAGTCCGGGTCACAATACACTTTAAAAAACGGTATAGATGATCGAAAAATTCGAAAACACTCGCCACGACAAAACAACAGCGCAAACGTCGAATGTTGCCATAGTCATGTTTTTTTTTGCAATGGATATAGGGCTTTTAGAATCTTTGAACAGTGTACACAACACAAGGTATGTTTTTATTTATATAGCTTATACATTCATTACAGAAAGCCTGTGAGGTTGAAAAACATGCATTTATAAATATATCACTTACTAACATATTTCATTGATTCAGTTCTTACAATAATTTATTGTAAAAAACTAAAAATAATTACAAAGTAGACTTTACTACACATTTTACGACCTGTTAGAATAGCTGCAAAATGGTAACACTGAGTTGATAAGGAAATAAATTAATCAATTAAGCTCATAATATTTGACTTTCTTTTCCTCGGCCCTTATTAGCTTAGACGATAATTTCGTAAAACGTAGATATTTACTAGAATCATTTTGCTATTAATGACATTTTAAGACGCTTAAATTTTAGTCAAATATGATTTCGCCATTGTTCTTTGCCAAGTTACCAACAGTCGATATCGACATAAAACGGCAAAATGCCTCGAGATAGCTATCTCGTGGCGCGCATGTTAGCCCTTCTGAACAGATTTCGATAAAATTCAGTACAGACATAGATTTTAGTACGGAGCCGCGGGCTTATCAGTATCACACATACACACAATAATTGTATATCATAGAATAAAAGAAAAGTAATAATAATAATTATTCGACAAAAATAAAAAATCACTGCAATCTTTAATTTACTAACCTGGTTGTGATGATTATCATTGGGGGGGGCTCCACCGTTGGGCTGTGTATGCGCGAGCTCGTGGGGCGGAGCACCCGCTCCGGGCCGACAGTCCACCATCAGGGGTAGGGCTTCTACTTCAACCTGGCAACGGAACACATGTATAGCTACACGCGAGGGTCCTAGGGCTACTAACAGCTAACTGCGAGATTAGTTACTGAAAGGACGTCTGGCCAAAAAGGAAAGCTGCAAATAATGTTGAAATATGACGTGCTGTATTCAAGTGAATATCGTAATGTACAGTCAGTAGAAAAAGTGTTACCTTTTTTACATTTTAGTGCAGTATAATTATTTTCTTTTTTTAATAATGTACCGAATACAGTTCTTTAGTCATTGCAGTCTAGCCTTAATATTTTTTTTTAATTACCTTTTTTTAGTTTATTTTAGTGTAGCAACTGAAATTACTAATATTTTAAGCCCTCCAGCTTAGCTAAATTGATTGCGTTAGGTGTGAATTCACATCGTCGGTAGTGTACCAGCCAGGACTCGGCCGGAACCTCTCGACTCGATCAATAATATAATTAGTAGATTAATTACAGCCAAATTACTACGTAAACATAAGAATGCGTTTTGGATGACATTTATATTTTAATAGAATTTAAGGCAGATATGTGTATTGTCATTTTCTTACGCCTAGACAGCAAAACCCATTTAGTATAGGGATAACATTTTTATTTAGAATCTCTCTATCCTTACTCGACAAAGATAGGATAAAGGCTACTTTGCAAGTAAATTAAATGAATATTTTTTATTTCATGAATATTCCTGTGAATTATGTGAACCTCTACAAAACTCAAGCGGAGTCGCTCAAAATAAAGATAATTTATAAATTAGTTAGTACATTTTATTATATAGGAACTTTTGTTGCCGACCGTACATTTGAATACATTGTTTCGGGGTGGTTAAGCCTAGCCTTTTGTTAGTTCACTGTAATAAAGGGCAATGGGGCTGCCCAAAGGGACCTCAGGTAAACGCTGGCGTTCTAAGCCCATTGTCCACCCCTGTAGGGGCTAATAACGAAGCAATATTTGTTTGTCTGGTAAGATGGTCAGTCATTTTTTGTATCGGTCAATTGTATTTGTACTGAAGGTACATTTACGTAGTTCATTGCAATATGGATTTACATGGTTAAATTATTTAAAAAAAACCCGACTGATGCTGAAAAGATCGAAACAAGCTTTATTGCAGGTCCATTAATTTTCATCGAGTTTGAGATTTGCAAATGGGTACCGCCTGCAATAAAGCTTGTTTCGATCGTTTCAGCATCAGTCGGGATTTTTATTTCATATTTTTAGTTATGAAATATTTATTTTAGTAATCGTCTTTTAATTTCCTTCATTTTGATACCCCACTCGATAGATTTGAGTAAAAACTTTTTTACCATAATCCGCCATTTTGTTTGTTTTTTATTTTTTTATTTTGATATACCCAGCGTCACTCTCACAGTATATACCAATCTACCGACACCTCTCAAGCTAAAATCCATCGAGCCGTTCAGGCTGCAGGGCGTGCCAAACAACTATACATACATACTCTCGGAAAACATAACCCTCCTTCTGGTGCAGTCGGGTACAAACAATTGTCAAATGTCTGTCAGTGTCTGTTCAACAACTTTTTATTGAATGAAGAAAGAGACCTCACGCGGGCAGAACGGAGGGCTACAACTTGTTTGATCATAATCACTTTTATCTAGAACGGTCGGAGGCAAGAGCCATTGAAAAATTGCTCTTCGAAACTATTTCGTAAAGGGCCAGCTTATAGCTGTCAAAGGTTTGACGGCCTCAATGGTGTAGCGGTAGGACGTTCAACTGCTACGCAAGGGGCGCGGTTTCGATTCCCGCTCAGTTCAAATATTGGTATGCATGAATATGTATATTTGTACTGGTCAGAGTGTTTCTATGTATAGTATGTTTCTATTTACAAAAAAAAGTATCTTAGTTTAGTTATCCGCATTCTAGATTCCATAACAGAAGCTAGTTAAGCTATGCTTACTATGGGTCTAGATAGCGTTGTGTAGAATATTTATGTATTTAACAATTTATAAAACGAGCACTTTTTCATAAGCTCTAAGTTCACTGTCGGCTGAAAAACTTAGTTAAGTATACGATACCAAAGATATTAGATTAGGTGGTAGAAATTTGATGGCACAAATTTGTCACAAATTTCAGGCAGGTGGATACCACCGTGCACGATTGCGAAAAACGCTCCATAGTAATCCAATCTCGGTTGGATTGCGTTCAGGGGTCAGCAAGTGCATAGCCGGGCAGAGGGATTGTGGTCGCAGCACTAGTGGGACCACCGGTAGGTGTCACGAGGTGCTGCGACGATAATCCTCTTTTGATGAGGCCTTCAAGCTGAGTGCCACCGTACGTGTATGTAATGGTGACCCTCTTTCCTGAGCATTTGCCTTCAGCCTACCATCAGCCGAGGTGAAGTCAAATTGACGTGTCCAACATTAAAAAAAAAGATAGTAGAATTCTCTAGAATTTCGTCGTCGCATTACAGATATATTGTGATACCATAATCGGTAGACTAGGGCTAAGAATTAGCCTTACGATCGACAGGTTCCCGGGTTCGAAACCTGGCCATTACATTCCAGACGCGCACTCACACCTAACAAGCAATTTAGCTTAGCTAAAATACCTATCAATAACACCGTTTAATAATATTCTTCTACAAACGAATAGGTACGTAATCAGCTGTTTAAACTTGCAATAATGCAAGATCAACAAGTAGTTACAAATTATATCAGTAATCGTTCACCAGATGGCATCGCCCGAGCCACGCTTATAAAAAAATGTTTACGTATTTCAAACAAAGCAATGAAAAAGTCAAAAACAAAAGGGTCATTGTTCAAAGTATTTGTAATATTATAATCCAATCAGTAAATAATACCCGCAAATATCTACGACTAAATACGAACCAATGGACTCAAATTGGACTAAACACTACACAACAAAGTCTAAACACACACTACACGTCAACATCTAGAATAGCCACGATATGGTACACCTTGGGCATTTTTATAAGCACCTCACTTTATAGGTCATTTGACAAAGAAACCACGGCCGTACAAAATATTCTTATGATCTATTCATGATAAATAGGGCGTTTATGAACGCGATCTATATACAGTACGTTTAATATTTAATTGCTAAATATCGATCTTTTCGGTTGCAGTTTGCATATTATGTAATTTTGTGACGAAACAACGTATTCAGCCTAAAATGGCCGACGGTTAACGGATTTCACGAGTGTTTTATTTTTTTGTAATAAAAACTAAATTATAAATGCAAAAACACGCTTTTTTCTTAAGTAATCGCGTTTAATATAACACGGAAATTATGATATACTTAAATAATAGTGATATGCTTAGAAATACACCCAAAAACACCTGTCACTACAGGGACTAATGGGTCTAGCTACTGAACTAACAGGCATTGGTTCAAAATTAATCAAATCCAACTGTTGGTAAGTGTAATCGTCGTTCTGATACGAAAGGTCAGTTTCCTCCGTCCAAGAAACTTTTGGTTTGAGCACTTTTTCAGGGGTTTTGTCTTCAGAGGCCCCTCTTGGTTTCCGAGCCTTGCTCAGGCCTTGTTTTCTTGTGATATTGCCTGGGTCGTGGAAAATGAAGAAAGTATTGCTATGGGGAAGAACGCTGCGTCTTGGAGTATAGCGGCATATGAGGCAAAACGACAGTTCCACAAAATACATAAGCGTATTTTTTATATGAAATCACCGCTCCGCCGCGCCGGCCGCTGTAGCCCAAGACGCAACTCCAAAAGTATATAAATTGTACAAAATTAATTCAGAAGAGAAAATTATGTAGAAGTTAGAATATGGGGAATTCAAGAAGATTATGTCAAAAAAAATCACACCACCTATTTGCTGCAACATTTGGCTGAGGGTCAGGAACTGAGAATGGGCTCGGGAATATCTATACGGCGGTGCCCAGGGCCGTATTTCATCCAGAGGGAGTGGCTCCAACTGCTCATAGTTCACTATACGCTTCTCCCCGAGTTCCTCAATGAATACAAGGCATGGTCCTCCTTCTGGGCTCATCTCCTGAATATGACAGTGGTAGGGGATAGATTGTTCAGGCTGCAGCTTACACAGACACTTCACCCCTACTTGGAGCGTCATCCCATCCGAATATCTAGCGCCATAGCGCATTTCTGCAATACCATTTCGTAAGACGTATTAAATTATTCCTTTAGAGGCCAGAGCCGGAGACACCAAAACAACAATCTTCATATTCCGACCTAGTTACATTACAAATAGCCTAGACAAGTCCCACTTAAGAAAATATGTATTATGGATGAATTTGGCTACAGAAAAATAAACCAATGAATGCTTAAATAAACAAAGACTTAAATGTTTATGAAAAATTAAGCTGCGTAACATGGCTAAAACTGGTTTGATTACGTACTGAAGATTTATTTGTTATGGGTTCCACCCTGTGTTAGCCTTCCATCATTGACAAAAGTTATTAAAACTACAGAATACCTCTTCTTAGTTCACTCCAAACGTCAAATTCTATATTCCGATATATATCAGGATCTAAAGCCTTGGCCACTTTATAAGGAAACGGGGTAATACCGTTATCTAGCAAATCTTTGGCACTGTTTACATTCAAGCAATTCATGCAAACATTCTCGAGTTGTATCAGACTTCTATTGAAAACAAAAATGCTCAAGGACTCCTTTAATAAGCTCGCCCGTTCCAAGTCTTCGGTATGATGCTTGCATTTCAAGGCTAAAGCATTATTATTCCTATCTTTATCATCGTCCGAAGCCTCTATAAATATCTTAGCACGTTCTTTCTGCTTTTTGCGACGTTCTACATTCTCCGACATGAAATACTCAATATGGTTGGTAGGTACTTTGTCGTGGAGCATTTTATCCACAGCATAACCAAGGTCTTTGAGCTGATACACACCATCATAAAGGATTTCGTATACTAGAGCTATAAATATAATATTCAATTTTAGGATTGAAATTATTGTCAAAAAAGAAACATATATCAAATAGAACATAGGTACACTACTTTAGTAAATGTTTTTAGAATATCATAAGCCTAAATTTAATACCTGTTAGAACATCATTCATGAAGATAATAAAATTATAACTGAATTTTTATGGTCACACATCTGGGAGTCAAAATAATAAGTGGAAGATGATGATTAATTAATTATTCATCCACTATTTGAACACAAAATGATATCATTCATTTTACATATTTGACATATTATTATAAGTTTATATTTTTTTAAAACAGCTACCATTTTGAACTTCAGCAGCATTACAAATGGAAGCGGTTCAAAAATTTTTTTTATCGTATTTGCAAGTATGTAAGTACACATTTTCATTCTTTTGTGTGTAATACTCGTAAGATCTATGTTTTAATCTGTAGGTTGAGTTTAAATAACTATGAGACGGCCTTCGGGCACGCTTGTACTCTTATTAAAAGTCAGGGTCGTTTGAATTAAAAATTTGAAAAAATAAACTTACATTGGCAAAAAGATGATGTGTTAATGAAATCTTTAGTGTAAACAACATCAAAGTGCTTAGTGTCTGGAGAATAAAACAGGTATAGGGGGTCTCCGTAACCATTGCAAATTTTAGTCTGTGGACCCTTGTTAGCTTCAAATATTACAAAGTCTCGTCTGTAATTATGTAATTAATTAATTTTTATTTAATATGCACTAATGCCCAAAACAAGGTTAACGATTTTAGTCATAAGTGAATGGTGCACTTCATTAGTTATGTACATGACTATTGATTAGTTCTAAGTATGAGAAGTCAAGTTTATTTTGTAAGTCTCATCAATTACAATGAAGTTTATATATAAAGAATGATAGTTAAAGAAAAATGCTTGTTTTTCAGCTTGTGTTAGGCACCGTGTACAACAAAATGTTAGATTAATTATATCAATAGTGGGTAGTCAAAACTTCATATGAAATTTTCTTACCTATAGAGATGGCTCATGGCCGATATTTCAATTAGACCACCCCATTCAGATGGGTTAGACATCTCCTTGAGATAATTTTCAAAAGGACATGTCAACGACTACAAAACAAAAGTTTAATATTATCATTTTGTTCCAGCGTGAAAAAAAAAATTACAATTGAGTATATAATATCCTACCCCTTCGAAGAGGTGCTTCTGAGTGGCCATGAACTGAACACAGTCCAGTCTGACTTTATGAAAGTACCGCTGTGTGTTATAGATGTTTTCGGAGACGGCACGGAACAGGCAGCTAGAATCCCTAGCTGTATGTTTACGGAAAAATCCCATTTCATCCAGCCACCTGTCCGGCTCCGATGAACGCTTGTGTATCTTCCATGGCCCGCGACAACGAATCGGGGAAGGCGACATTATACACTGCTAACGATCTGCAGGTAAACAAAAACAAATGACGCTGCCTCTCCGATCTTCACATTCGCCAAAATTTGTTATAAACCGACGCAATTTACACACGTATATTAAAATAAAACAGTAATAATATAGTTAGGGGTCTCCAAAAAACCATATCGTAGCTATATCGCCTGGCGAATGCAAATGGTTGTTTTGCTGTCTACGCTAAACAACACGTGCAAACATTAAATCATACGAACGACGCTAAAATATAATCAAAACACTCACCGGAATAATATATCCAATCTGTCAGCATCAGTGTTGAACTATATTTGTGAATGTGACTTGTTTTTAACGAAAATCTAATGAAAATTGCACGTGCCAAAGCAAACCGTCAAGAGCCGGCGGGAAGCAAATCAAAATTTACAAGACGGCATTTTGCAAAAATGTTACCACACTACAAGCATGTTCGCAGTCGTCACTCGGTCTCTTTCTTTCACATGGATTATTAATATCTTGCTATTTCACTAGAAATGTAGAAATGCTACCAAACTCGCTTATTTATATTGTGCATTGTATTGATAAATGGAACGTTTTGATTGCACATAGAGAACGTCATAGACTAATAAACCCTACCTCCCTAGAACTTTATTAACTAAATAATTTAAGAAGATCGTAAGTAACTTATTGATTTTCAATTGTTTCGAGGAATTCAATACTTAACCTTGTTCGAGTTGTAATTAGGTCACGCTAGAAAAGTCCATTTTGAAGCTTTGTTCTTTAATTTGTTATGCCGAATCGTTACTTTTCCTATTTTTTTAAAAAAAAGAAGCTGTCTGGTGCCAACATAAAAATAATATAATTATTTAGGTTACATTATGTATATTATATAATAAAAAATTACCAATCTTAAAGTACTCTGCTCTGTGGAATAATATAAAGAATTTACTAACATCTTGTATAGAACGCACCGGACGAACCACTTAAAAATCTGAAACTGAAAATCACTTAGCAACATGCCAAAAATAAGAGTCATTCTAAAAATGCGAGTATCCGAAATCTACTTGAAAAGTAGGGAGACTGATGTTCTTAGCAATCCATGGATTCTCCGTGCGGGTGCCCCGTGCCGGATCCATCGCGTTGCTGAGTTGGGAACTCGGGACTGTGCCTGGGACTTGCGACCCAAGCAAATGTATGTTTAGAAGGGGCCCCTTTTCTTTATGTACCTACATTAACACTCACCTTCACTACCCAAGTTCCCTTCCCTGCCTAACCAAATTTGATATAATATAAAAGGAAAAGCGAACTTCCTCCACCCTTGATTTAGATATCATTGCATAAGGAATTGATATTAGACAACTCGATATAACAAATTCTCCCTTTACACGTAGGTACTAGTGCCTCAGAGCAATAAACCATTGCTCTTGAAACCGACCAAACAATCTCAAAGTTGTCTCACACTCATACTATTTTTTTTTAAATAAATCATGTAATTTGGGAACAGTTTCTCTATCTCTACTACGCCTTCTTGGGGTAAATCTATCAAAATGTAGTGCCAGGTACCATTAGACATACTACAATAATTTCTCCTGACTTTTGACTTGACATCGTGTTGCTAATTATGTTGAATATTTTTACACACAGCGTTAACTGAAGGGTATGCCCTTAAATTACGTTGGTACCTATAGAAATTAAATAATGTCGCTAAACATGACGTAATTGGGTATTATTTTCACGTTTTACTCAGTGAATTTGAATGAGGTATGAGGTTTTAAATCGGAGCAAAGTCTGTAATCGAATTACCAGTATTGCTATAACATTATAGACAGGTGAGACCTATCTCTGTTCTGCTTAATCTTTGACGTCATTAAATCTTACCCTTAGCGGGAGACAATCCAGAATTTTTTATGATACCAACCAATAACCAAATCGGAGGCTGCAGTTTGATGTTTACAGAAAACATCCAAATAAATTTCACCACGGGCAGCTTTGCTAGTCAGCTATACTATACCTACAGTTTCTATTAATTATAACATTAACTCACGCCTTTATCCCCGAAGGGGTAGGCAGAGGTGCTAGCACCCACATTTCGCCGGCTTATGTTTAGGTCCCAATGTAATAGGTGGCGAGCCTATTGCCATTAACTGGGCACTTATAAACCTGCGATAAATACACACATAACTTCGAAAAGAATCGAAAAGTCATTGGTGTGTGCCATGGAAAACCTGGGATCGAACCCGAGACCTCGTCTCAGCAGTCCATTACCCATACCACTAGGCTATTAATTATATTTATTATTAAAACAGCCTTTGTCGAAAATTTTGTTCGCACAACCCACGCAATAGACGCACTGGACTTGTGTGCGTTCGCGCAGCGGAATGTTGTTGAATTTAAAGATTTTAATTATGCAGATATTTAGTGTATGACGTCGTGTAATTGTGTATGGTAAAAAAAAAATTGTGCATGCAGCCATTGTGGAGAAATTCGCTAAAAATTGATTCCGCTGGGCGAACGTTGTCCTGGCGGAACTTTTTTCTAATCCATGGACTTAGAAGAAAAGAAATGTGTCCAAATATTAGTGTGTATTTGTGTGTAATTGTGTATGTATGAATAAAATTAGTGCATGCATAAACTTCGGAGAAATTCAAGTTTCCGCTACGCGAACGTTTGGCCATTAGCTAGTTTTCATATAAAGCTCTTATATAGAGAGCTGTAGATTTTTACATAGGTTGTTTTGAATTTGTTTAAATTTGTTTAAAAAACAGATTTAGAAGAAATCGTAGGGTTTAAAAGATAAAAATATAAACGTGAAATACGCTCATTAGGTCTTAGTTCGTGAAGTAGCCACTTTGGGGTCTAGATTTTCACGTTTATACAAACCTTGTAAGTGACTGCAACATGTTGCCAAGTATCAATGATAGTTCGTTAGTAATTAATGAGTTATAGGACAATTTACCATGAATAGACCACTGTTTGCAAAGCAGTCAAATATCAAGACGTTCTAAAGTAATTGCATAGTAAAATGTATTCCAATAATTAGTGTATTAATTCAACTACTTGCATGCAAAATTTCATCTCATTAAATTCATTAATTAAAGAGGAACAATTAAAATACTTACAAAGCATCGAAAACTTACACAACCCGACCAAATTCGGATAGATATAAAAAAGCGGCCGTTCAATATATCTAGGTAACATTCTAAAATTTACAGTATAATACCGGTATTTCGTTCGCCCAGCGGAATCAGTTTTTAGCGAATTTCTCCACAATGGCTGCATGCACAATTTTTTTTTTACCATACACAATTACACGTCGTCATACACTAAATATCTGCATAATTAAAATCTTTAAATTCAACAACATTCCGCTGCGCGAACGCACACACTGGACTTCGCCGGGAAGCGTGTATTGATCTCCGGCAGGGCCGTCTTAACCGGGGGTTCAAGGGTGCGGCCGCACCCGGGCGCGTAGCCCGAGGGGGCGCAGGCCGAGCTCTAAACATTTCGATATTTCCTAATTTAACCTTTAACTCATAAGTACAATATTAACGCCATGCCCCCGTTACGTACACTTACGTCAATTAAACCCCTACATGCATAAAAATATAGGCATCAACCAATATTAAAATTTAACATTGTACCTATTATTGTCACCTTTGCCTTTCGGCACGTGTCATACCGCTCACGATATGCAAGGTAAAATAGCTCTTATTTTGATACACACATAACAATTAAATTAATTTAACACGCACGCGGCAATATCTCCATTCCAAAGAGGCCCTTTGACCTAGCCGCCTGGCGCCCGCACTTTAAGCGAAATGGCCTCTATAATTGGGCTGTTAGGGTGTACATTGTAATGTAAGTTCGCGATGCGGCTCTGAGTGTCGGTTATTCTTGTTGTTGTAGTTGAATCTTATTGCATGAAAATTAAAGTTTGATTTTGTTTAATGCTGTGAAACGTTAGAGAAATATTAAATCCATTTCTTTTCCTTAATTTTTGAATTTTATTTTTTCATTTTAGGTATATTTATTGTAGATTACAGATCTTAGAGAAAAATGAATGAAACATCAAAAATTTATTGCGTTTTTTGAAGTGAAAACTTCTTTAGCGGCGTTGGATGGGTGTAAAATGTTAAGGAAGCGTCAGGATTAGTTGACCTTTGAACCATAACCGGCGACTGACGTCATACAAGATTAGGTACAGACTAGAGATGGGCCGAGTACTCGGTTGCTACTCGGTACTCGGCGTACTCGGCGGGTTTTTTGATACTCGTACTCGGCCGAATAACTCGGTTTTAATGCCGAGTATACTCGGTTTAGGTAAAGCAATATATTTAGGTTGTTTACGTTGACGCAAATGGTTCACGATTTTGAGATATTTCAAGCATGTTGGCTTCTGCTGTTGTGTTTTTATTTTTGGTTTTTATTTTTTTATTTCGTATTCCTTCTCTTTTTCTATTTTTTAGATTTTTGTAAATTTAATATCTTTCTATTTATTATTCATGTCGCATGCCCTCCACATAGGAGCCAGTTGAAAACCAGCGTCAGGTACTTGTGCCTGATATCATGTTGAACTGGCTCCTTTTTTGGTGTAGCGCGAAGAAAAATTGTGCCTGGTTAACTTGTTTGCGTGTGTCAGTAGGTACACAATTAATTGTGTAATCGGTGTTGCACTACAATTAAAGGTTTTTCTTTCTTTCTTCTTTCTTCTTCTTTCAAAGTTTCATTTTCAAAACATTTAAACTCTTCTGTGTGTTTTATTTTAACATGGCTTAACATTGCTGTCGTAGAAGCCTTCTGTCCAACACCGCTACGTGAAATAAGAGATTTGCATAAGGTGCATTTCACTTTCGTTTTATCTTCCTCAATTTCGTCGTAAAACGTCCAAATTCGGAATCTTTTACGTGAAGTCATCACAGTCAATTGTTAATTAACAAACGTTTTCAATTATTTATCTACTATGACGTGCAACGTGACGTATTTGTTTGTAAACTAGCAAGCGACTGATAGATGAAAGGCGGGGGCGGGGTGAGGGTTGTATCAACGCGAGCTGGCCGCTCGTGCCGCGCGAATCTGTTTGTACTTGTTTACGCGCCTGAAACGTGGATTTAATTGAACAGAGTTACTCGGAAAAAAATCGAACCGAGTAAAACTCGGTACTCGTTACTCGGCAAAAGTGCTACTCGGCGCATCTCTAGTACAGACTATCTATTTTGCAAGTTACGATAGATAGCGTCGTAGCTTAAACGGTAAGCACTTCGACTGTAAGTCCTTATAGTTTCAGATAGTATCGGGTTCAAACCACCTGGCCTTCAGGGATTTTTTGTGATTGTTTTTTCTTATTATAATTTATTACTTTTGGTGATTATTTTTTCTTTTTGAAATTTATTACTTTTTATGATTATTTTTTCTTTCTGTAATTTATAACTTTTTGTGATTATTTTTTCTTTACATAATTATTTAATTTCTTCTGACAGAAAATTAGCAGAAAATAAGTGATAGGTTCTATGATTAGCGCTATATTATAGGTATAGTATGGTATGTTCATTTTTATCTTTTTCTATGTATACAGGGTGTATTTTTGAAACGGGGCAGTAAGGGCAAGTACCTTAACCGTTGCAGTTACAGCAAAACGTTCTTAGAAGACCTTCCCTAACTTTTTGACATATTTTGAACTGCATTCACAGATTTTGTAAAAAACTTACAGTTGGCAAAAAAAAATGCAAAAAGTCCAAAAATTTTTTTTTTATGCCAATCGATTCTATTTCGTGTGGGGATCAAAACACTCTATGAGACCATTTTAGCTTTCAGTACTAGGAAAGACAGAAATCGCCAAAAACGTTTCCCATACATTTCGGCAACAGAAACAAATTTCTACGATGGTCTAACTTTTTGTTATGGCCAGGAAGTGGGTAGAATTGACTGTAAAGTAAATAAAAAGAATTTTTACCCTCAAATTTCGAATTTGATTCGAAAATCTGTGTGTTATTCTTAGTTTCAGCTGAGAAACTTCGTATGAGTTATTAATTAAGGATTTTCGCTAAAATGTCTTCTAATCGTGAAAAAATTGACTTATTAGAAGCGTATTTTGTCAATAATCGAAATGCGGGAGCTGCATTAGTGTGGTACCGCAATAAGTATACGTTGCGGCATGTGCCAACAAGAAAGGTTATTACAAATCTTTTGAAAAACCTGGAATTGCAGGGTTCTTTCAAAAGAAAGCGGCAGCCTCGTGTGGACATGGACACGGAGATTGCGGTTCTAACTTATGTCGAAGCATATCCAGAGGTATCGTCCAGGCAAGTCGCCCTTGAAGTAGGTGTATCCCACTCCCTTGTGATAAAGATATGGAAGAAATACGGCTACAAGTGCTATCGAAATGGGCGCATAGTTCAAGTGTTACATCCGGGTGATGATGTTCGAAGGCTTACTTTTTGCAGATGGCTAAGAGGAAAAATAAGCAGAGATCATGAATTTTTAAATTACATACTGTGGTCAGACGAAACGAATTTTTTCAATAACGGTATGTACAACAGAAAAAATCACCACTATTGGTCCAAAGAAAATCCACTAAGAGTTACGGCAAGTCATAATCAGGTTCGCTTCTCATTCAACTGTTGGTGTGGTATAATGTCCAATCGAGTCATAATGGTGGAATTTTATGAAGGGAAACTGAATTCTGCCATGTATAATGAAGTCATTTTACACCATCTTGAAAACGAGATGGACGAATGGCCCCTGTCGGAATTGCGAAAAGTTCATTTTCAACAAGATGGTGCTCCGCCACATAACAGTCACCTTTCACGTTCCAATTTGAGCCGCCTATTCGGTAGGGTGGAGTGAAATTATATATATTTTATTTTATTTTGGAATTTCACTTTTCCTGTGTTATTAACCGATGACCGTATATAAAAGATTTATTCATGCTAAAAATCAAAACCCTACGAGTTTATTTTGAGGTGGCGCGCTATGAGGGTAATTTGAAAAAAAAAAAACAATTTTTACCTTTATCGTGTACCTGCACGTCAATGTTATTGTGTATCTATATGTAATAAAACTTATATTTCACGTTACTTTAAAGGGTTAACTTGTTAGTCTTTGCATAGTTTTCGTAAACTTTCTCATTTAAGTTGTAACAACAAGTGTAAGAAAAAGTCTGATTATTCGTCAATAAAATGCCAAAAACTCGAAAAGACTTACGATGCCCCTTGTTTGGCGATTCAATAAAACTAAGTGAAAATGTGTTACCAACTTATTGTGATATTATAAAATTTTACTTGTGGTTAAGAAATGACTTACTGGAACTGAATAATGGTAAAGATCCTGCAGTGAAAGATTTGTGCGAAATGATAGCCGCTGATATTGAAAAAATTTGGAACAAAGCGTCAATTCCCATTATAAGCCATCAACAAATAGTTGCCAGATTGATTTCCTATTATAATAAATACAAGAATGTGAAGAAATTACGCAATGTAAAGAAAAAGCAAACGTTCTACGAAAAATCTGACAAATTATTTGACATCGCTACTTGTAAATGTGAATCCAGAGAAGTTTGTAAGTGTGTGATTAAAGTCCCTATTGCGGAAGAAACCTTTTTGAAAGACCAAAGAAATGAACGAACAATGTATATTGGGTCTGTTGATAAAGTGTCTACTAAATCTATCTGCCGTAAAGAGACAAGGAAGAGAAAGTATGATGAGTTTTAAAAAAAAGCCAGTGTTATCCCAAGTACTTCTTCTGATCCAGTTCTTAATTGGTCTTCTAGTAGTTCGTCTATTGCAGCATCAGACGAGGATGAAATGGAAGATGTGATTTTAAGAACAGAAATAACGACTCCATTAACTAGAGAAACTGAACAAATGAGAAGTAAATTGCAAAACTTAGCTACTGCTTGTGACCGAACTGGAGTTTCTGACCGATCTGCTGCGTTAATCGTAAATGCTGCATTGTTGGATTTAAACGTTATCGGCACTGAAAACTCGTCAAAAGTAATTGATCGAAGTAAAATACGTAGAGAGCGGAAAAAGGCACGTAAAGATTTACAAAGCTCTGAGAGCAAAAAAAAATTGACGGCTATTTACTTTGATGGTCGTAAAGATAAAACTTTAATCATGACTAAAAGTGGCAGTATCTCACAACGGAAGAATATTACTGAGGAACATATTTCAATTATTTCGGAGCCTGGTTCTGAATATATCGGTCATCTTTCTGTTGATTCTGGAAAAGCCACGACTATTGCGAAACATATAATTGAGTTTCTTGAGTCAACGTTTGAATATCGGCCATATTTGGTAGCTATTGGATGTGACGGTACCGCTGTAAATACAGGTCATAAAAATGGAGTCATAACTTTATTAGAAAAATATATCCAAAGCCCTTTGCAATGGTTTGTGTGCTTGTTACATGCAAATGAACTACCACTTCGTCATTTATTTACCAGCCTTGATGGTACAACTACAGGACCAAACAGTTTTTCTGGGACTATAGGGAAAATGTTAGAAAAATGCCAAAATTTTCAAATACAAGTGTTCGAACGCATTCCCATAGAATTACCGAATTTGAATACTAATACCCTTAGCACTGATCAAAAATATTTATATGAAATATGCTCTGCCATTTCGACAGGTACGGTACCACAAAATTTAGGCAGCAAAGATCCTGGTAAACTTGCACATTCACGGTGGTTGACTTGCGCTAGTAGAATTCTTCGTGTATATGTTGGAACAACGAAACCTTCTAAATCTTTAAAAGATCTTGCAACTTTCATAATGAAAGTCTATGCACCAACTTGGTTCGACATTAAAACAAAACCTTCTTGCAAAAATGGTCCAATTCATATCTTTAATATGATTCAAAGATGTTTGTATCTACCGGATGACCAAAAAAGTGTTGTTATGAAAACTATCTAGAGAAATTCCTTCTTTGCACATCCAGAAAACATACTATTAGCAATGTTACAAGATGATGAGTCTCACATAAGAGAACTAGGACTTCGTAGAGTTTTAAAGGCAAGAAAAGAGTTTAAAGGAAAGAAAGTAAGAGAGTTTAAACTCCCAAATCTTAGAATCGATGCATCGAATTATCATGATTTGATTGACTGGTCAAATGAAAAAATAACAGAGCCTCCGATGACCATTAGATATACATAGTGACGCAGAAATTTCAAGCGTGATTTCCTCAGGTGGCAAATTATTCGAAATTGAAAAGTATCCTTGCCACACTCAGGCAGTAGAACGGTGCGTCAAGCTCGTTACTGAGGCTTCTTCATCTGTTTGTGGGCCAGAGGCTAGAGATGGATTCATTCGCACGAGGATAAAGGCAAGGCAAGACATACCAGTATTTGACACAAAATCACAATTTTTTAAGCAAAAAGAAGAGTCTGTAGCTTCAGCTTCCGAATGCTAAAATACTTTTATTTAATATATATTTTGTATTTATAAGTATAATACTTAATTTTAAGCTTCAATATTTTCATTTTGATAAATAGTTTGTCTCAAATAAAAACTTTATAAAAAACAAATTTCGTTATTTTCTTTAACTTTTAAATTTGATGCGACACCTTAAGATGTAAACGTCGGAACTTGAAATTTTATTTATATATCTCTAAGAATGTCGATCATCCATTGGTGATACAGGAGTAACAAAGTTTAAAATTATTATTTCTCACTCCACCCTACTATTCGGTACACAGTGGATAGGTACACATGGTCCAACACAGTGGCCACCTCGTAGCCCCGATCTAACACCACTTGATTTTTTTTTATGGGGCTTCGTGAAAAACGAGGTGTATAAGACGACGTACGCCAGTGTTCAAGAGCTCAAGGATGCATTAATGACCATTTTACGTAATATTCATCCCAGAACATTATTAGCCGCCATTCGTTCAGTGCAAAAAAGGATAGACTTATGTATTCGTGAAAATGGAAATCATTTTGAGCAATTTATTTCATAAACCAATTTCTTAAATGTTTAAATGATTTTTTTTTATTTAAAAAAGTTCAAAATTTTACCTCACCTATGAGTTTCGAGTTGATTTATCATATTTCCGTACGAAATGTATGGGAAAGGTCTTTGGCGATTTCTGTCTTTTCTAGTACTGAAAGCTAAAATGGTCCCATAGAGTTTTTTGATCCCCACATGAAATAGAATCGATTGGCATAAAAAAAACTGCAACGGTTAAGGTACTTGCCCTTACTGCCTCGTTTCAAAAAGACACCCTGTATAACGAAGAAAGAAAAAAAGAAAATGTTTTCACTTCTGCCGGCACTCCCAGAGTGCAACCCGTCTTTTGTTGTTGACCGGGGGGGGGGGGGCGCAGTCTGAGCTTCGCACCCTGGCGCTATATAGCCTTAAGACGGCCCTGATCTCCGGCTTCCATAAGCGTGGGCGTGAGAAGGGGAAAGGGAGGTGCAGACCTATCTAACGGCGAGGCCACCTGGCTTGTGAAAGGTAGCTGAAGCCTAGTCTTGGACAGCCTTCCTTTTTTACTTTCATGACTGATTGTGATTACAGCAGAAGGGTATCTAAAGACCCTTGATTTAAATAGAGTACCTATTCAAAACGTTTTAGCAGTAGAGTACATAAAGAACTTTGTGTACCAGCCATTAGTTGGCAGATGGATTAGTCTTGTTGAATAAACCCCGCGCCGTTTTAGGCTGTGTTGGTAAGCAGTGAATAGTTCATAGTCAATCTTTACCAAGTTCAAATGACGAAATTACGGGTCAGTTATGACCAGTACTTTGTTATATTTTAAAGTGTGTATGTTAAAGCCGGTATCGCACTGGCTGGAGTCTGGACTTTGAGTCAGGCACTCTCAACTTAAGTCTCACAGCGTGCACGAGAATTAGTGTAGGAAAATTAATAAAATCACTGTGTATATTTTTATTCTATATTTATAAAAAGCACCGTCTGTAAAACATACAAAATTTCGGTATAAAATGTTTATTGGCATCGACAGCATTAATAGAAAAATGGAAAATGTATTTATTACGACCTGTATAAGACAATATAAAATTTATATTTGTTCACAGACATAGTCACAGCTATTGCTTGTATTTATTTTTAATTTTATTGACCGAATACCTATACCATAACGGTTGAGCAAGTGATATTGGTTACAGCACTTCATTCGATGATTCATAACATATTTCTAAGTTAATACAATGCTAAATACTATATCAACACAGAAATAAAGTCAAAATAATCAAAATTTAGACCCAAAAGATATTATGGTAACTACACTGCTAATTTTATTGACCAGAGCACCTCTCACGCGGCGCCGAATTCTCAACTCATCTCAACTATATGAGAACACAAGCACAGGGGAATAATAATATAAAATCAATAGCATTATATTTTAGAGTGCAGTGTGTTCCCGACTTAAATAAAATCAGTACTGGACATTCATACTCAAATATTCCTTCATTATAAATTAAATTATAAAATGCTCGTAAAATACACTTATTAAATATACATATACCGTTAAAAAGTGACATAGAAAATTTTCGTTCCTATAACTAATGATAAAGGGCAGTTCACACCGTCCGTTTTAGTTTCAAGACACGTATGTTAGGGATGTTGTACACAAGGTTCTCGATTAAAACCATAAGCTTCTATGTATACTAACGGGTGGTTAAATGTGAACCACACCTAAACGTCAAGTTTTTTTCTGCATTTTATTTGACATTTCTCAATTTCAGAACTTTAACACGTTGCTCGATTTTGTATCTTTCCATGTTCAAATTGAGTTCAATTTAATTCAATTCTTGATTAAATTGAATTGAAATAAATTAAATTAAATTGAAATGAAAGCAACGTGTTAAATTTATTCAGACTTATTATGAAAATGGGCGTTCAAATCAAAATGCAGATCGTGCACTTCGTGATTCTTTCGGTCAATTTATTCGTCCAAATGTGCGTACAATCGGAAAAATCGTGCATAAATTTGAGCAAACCAGGTCTGTAGATGTGAAAACACCAGTGCATGCTCGTACAGTTCGTACTGCAGAAAATATTGCTGCTGTTCGCGATAGTGTGGCTGAAGAGCCGTCCACCAGACCTCAACTCGTACCATATTATCATAATAAAAAGAAATGACAATAATTACCTAATTAACTTGTGTTTTATTCAAAATCAACATAGGCCCTTATAATTTAATCACCCGTTACTAGACCGAAAGTTTGAAAAACAAACGAAGTTCAATTTTTTTTTTTAATTCACCACACTTTTGAATTTGTTTTGTTTGATTGTCATACTTGTCATTTGTAAAGGCGCGAACCGCACGAATATTATTATCGACGTATTTTTTTTTTTCACGATATTGACTCTTATTTTGTGCAAAGCGTGTGATAAAAGTGTGTTTATAAGTTTGATTTACGTAAGTAGGTAATTATCTTTTAAGTGTTTTTCGTTCCTTTTCGTCTAGTAGTGAACATAGAAGTTTTTCATTAAAAACGGACGGCAAACCGGCCCAACTTACATCCGAGTTAAAATACGAGCGGTACTAGCGAGATATAGTTGCTGGTGGTAGCATACACTTGTTCAGGCCGTCTTCTCTTGTTCGATGACGTCCTTAGTTGGGAGTGGGTTTTTCTCGCAAGTTTCGGTGTGCTTCAACTTGGTAGGGTCGAAGTTCTCGATACCGTTCAGGAATTTGTTCTTCTCCTTCTCGGCTTCGATAGCTGTTGAGTTTTGAAATATATTAGTGTTATGATGTAGGCTTGTGTACCTAGTTTGTTAATTTTTATCAGTACTGAATTTAAAGTGAAAAATAGTGCACAATAGTTTTAGCTTATGTGTTTGTAATGCTGTATTATTCAGTGCATCTGTTATGCATGGGATCATGGGTTGAAATCTTAGGTTGGGTAAGGTATTACTAAAATTCTCAAGAAGTTAGTCTAGAAATGAACCGGAAATGGCACTAGATTCGCTGCCATTTGTTTTACGAGCCGATACTCTACGGGCTTCAATTTACCAACGGTGAGGTGATTATGTTGGACTCGAACCAATTAAAACTGCACGGTATTTCGTCATATTGGTCTGCGTGACCAACCAGGCTCATTAAGAGTACAGTATCTCAAATAAAAATTACCCACACTACATAATGAGCAGGCCTTATTTTGTGTCCACGCCTGAAACTAGTATCTACTTGCTATATATCTATTCGTCTCAAACACACGATTGTAATTTATTTAATAGTCTTAACTTAAGGTTTGGGGTCCCTATTATGGTGTATATTACTTCCTTTTGTTAATGTTACAAGCACCTTGGACAATTCAAAGGGTAAACGAATTACTGTTTGATGGACCCAACTTAACCTTTTACCCCAACATTAGTAATTTTTGGGATTTTAACCTAGTAATACATAAACTAATACTTGGACAGTCATGTTCAAGGATTGCGATTCATGGGGATATTTTATTGATAGATACAGAAGTTGAGCGTCATAGATTATCCCGGGTACTCGTGAGGTAGATCGTGTATTCAAACAGGGCTTTATCCCGTAAAGAGAACATGTTTGATCAGACATGTTTATATTAGCCTGGTCTTAATAAAAATAAATTGCTGCTAAATTCTTCTCAAGGGGTCCGTATGCCGCTTAGGAGCCCCACTTGATTATGGTGCATTAAGGCAGATCACATAAGCATACTCTCAATAAACAGCATCAGTATAAAATAAAACAGTGCGTGCAAGTTAAAAATATCGCCTCGTATAAAAATAAAAAAGCTTTCAAACAAAAACCTTCTATTGGCGGTAAGGGGTTCTTTTCTTCTGTCGTCGTGTGCTTCATCTGTGTCTTGTCGAAGTGTTCTACGCCCTCCAATAGGTTCTGATGTTGTTTCTCTGCCGCGACAACTGATGCAAAGCAAATACGTGCAAGGCAAAACGGTATAAATAAATAAAAGCATTGGTTAAAGTCTCACTGACAATGGTCTTGTACTAAAATGAGGTGGAAATATTACATCGGTGATATCCACTAAAATCTTCGCGCCTCAAGCTGACGGACGAGGCTCTGGTGCAAGCTTGTTTCTCGGAGCTGGGGGTCATATGGCGATCGCTACAGTAAAGTCAAGTTTAAGCACATCAAGTGATCAAAGCGAACCTTGAGCTTAAAGTGGAAGGTCTAAATGTAACCAGGTTCACAATTGGGATGATGATGAGTGATAGAGCTACCAGGAAACATTCGCAGTTGCGGACTGAATCGGCAATCGGTTCCATAATCGAACAAATTCGTCCCGAAATTTTATCCGAAGACGGTAGGTATGTGATACGAGTACTTCGGTTCGGTTTAAACCCTACCGGATCGTTTCATGATAGTTCCCCCCTCCTCCCAAGATTATGTTAGCAATATCGCGATTTCAAAGTGTACTCATTATAATTAAGCACCAATGTCATTCATAACATACCTCATTTCAGTATAAAATCATTGCTTGTAGTAGTTTCTATATTTATAGTATGGCAACATTAACGTGCAAGTTGACAGTTGTCTTCACCGCAGTGCTCGCAATATAAGCGTGTCAGGGCTTTGTGGTCACGATATAAGCAGTCGATATGACTAAATAAATTACATATTAAAGACAGTCTGACCGCAGCATATTGATGTCACTAATAAAATTAAAAAGGTCTGACATACTATCTATCACTTTCAAAAAGACTCGCTCATACAATAAAACAATGACGTAATATATAATTTCATTACTGACTAGGTGCATCAACGTTAGCCTACTTCTTTATCTGAAGCCCTAGATTCGACGTTTGTTAGGAAATTACTGGTGGCTTTTTCATTACGGAGTCTAAGTTAACGACAATAGGTTCACCTTTGTTTCTTGAGGTCGAAAACATATTATTTACAATACTACGGTGATACAGATCTTAAAGTCATTCCTCAGTCGTTTTCTGATCAGACTAAATAATATTAGAGAATTGGCTGATTTTTACTTATATCCGATGAAAGATATAGAAACTACACCTTTATTTCCAATTTAAAAAAGCAGCTACACAGCTATAAATATTTTTATCATAAAAAAGCGTCACTGTATCATTCCCAAAAATACATCGAAGCCAAAAAGGGATCACTTAAATCGTTTTGCCTAATTGTGTCATTGTTCTGTTGAATGAGCGATTATTTTTTATTATGTTATTATATTAGCCTTATTTGTACACAAGTGTTGCACATATACATGCGTAATTAGGTGCCATTAAAAAAAGCCATCATACCATCTTTGTCTGGTAAAGGATTCTTCTCCTGCGTTTCTGTGTGCTTCAAACTGGTAGCATCGAACTTTTCAATACCATCGAACAGGGATTTTTGCGTTTTCTCAGTGGCAACATCTGCAAATCATACGTCAAAATATTTAAAAATCGAATTACACCCTTCGTTGGGCACACACTCACAACGTTTATTCAAAACATGCTTCGTTATTGTTTTAGTAGGTTTTAGGTGAAACTGCAATTCTCATAAAAAGTATTTTGTATTATTAGCATCCCTATTGTCCCCTTTGGTTTAGTTCCCCAGTTAAAATTAGAAGGAATGCGATGAGCAAAGCAGCCACGTCTCACAGGCGTTGCGACTCATATTATTTATTAGTGGCGCGTCATTCCACCCACTTATATACCTAGCGCGTTCGGTAGCACGATTTTTTCCACCGTCTCCGTTTTCCTTAGGGAGGAGGGCTGAAATTGTTCAACGCCTTGAAGTAGCGCGTTGTGTTGCTTTTCTTGCGCTACGTCTGTTGTGAAAATGTTTTCTTTGTTATTCTGTTATCTGCAGTGAGTCACGGAACGTTTGCGTTCGAATGAAGGCTAATCGATGAGTCATTAAGTAATTTAAAGTATGTAGTTTGACGATAAAGTCGTTGAAATCCTTTCTTAAGGCGGCCAACCGTTTCGAATTCTTTGAGACAGTCCTGTGACTCTGTCAAATCTGTCTGTTATGCTTTCACACCTAGACCAAAGTGCAACGATGGACTAGATCTCGGGAAAGCACATACTATGTCCTATGTTTGGTTGCATTAACCGACATACGCTCAAGTGGAACTTCGGGTAACTAGCTAGTGATTAATAAAATAGACCCACAAAACGTTAAATATATCCTGAATTTCTAAAATATCCATCATTATATCACAGATATCCAAGTAGCGCCAATTTAAAAGAAACAAAAGACGAAATCAGAATCTAAGTAGGTGCCCTGCATACCGCAAATTAAGTAATATGTTATATAACTGCTACTTTTTCAGAAGATAGCTGTTCATAACTAATCATTATCTAATCGAACCTATCTTCCTAGATTTTGTAACCCTAACTGTAATGTTCCACATATTTTCAGAGTTGGCAACCTTACTTTTAAATAAATCTTCACCTCAGATAAGACATCCACTGTAAATTCTAAAGTTAATAATAAATATGAACGCATACAGATGCCGACCTAAACGTTTGTCAACGTCCGCCATTATTCAATTTAGGTGGGTACTATGAAACAAACACGTGCATGCACTCGCCAAATTTGTATTTGGAAGGGTTGGACGAGTGCATTCGTTAATTGGGTGACAGTGTTGCCAGGAATTAAATTATGCAACGCAGGGGCTGTCCCGTATTGATTTTATCCCCTTCTGTCTATGCTGGGGATAAATTTTATGTCGTCTGTAATTTACACATGGACAGCAAATAAAATTTACGAATTACCTAAAAATATATATTTTCTACAAAACAGATTTCAGTTGCTTACGTCATTAACTCTCAAAAACCTAAATAAACTTGTTGACTAGGTATATTATGAACTTTATCAAGTCATTTAACCCGTCCGTTCGTCTATTTCCCCGCTAATTTCTACTAAACAATACAACCGGTTTTGATACAGTTTTCACTGTTACCTAAACGTTTTTACAGGAGGTTCATATTGTAACGCATACTTCATTTTATTTTAATAAACAATAAGAAATCAAGTGACGCCCAAAAGAAACGAGCGAGTCATCAAGGTTTTACAAATGGCCGCATTTGGTGAAGACCGCCATTTTGTTATGGCCTAATCCTGTGTTAACAAACGTATAATCTACCACTCTTAAAAGGCTGATTGCTGTGGGCATTAAAGTGTCATTAGTATATTGACCTATCAGTACCTTACGAGATACCTATCACTCTTTAAGTGGGTAGGGCCTGAGGCCCGATAACAAAGCGAGAGTTGGTAGGTCTGTGTTGCCCGACTAATCCTTTAAGTTAAAAGCAATAAACTCCAATCACGTGAAAATCTAAACCCATTTTTAAAGTGATAACTTGTTTAGGCGCGTTGAACAAAAATCATGAAACTCTCGTCACCGTCACGGAACGCGTCACAAGTTACTTATTTTGCGCTGCTATCGGCAGTCCTCAAATATTGCACCGCATATTTTATATTCACTTAGATAATACATAACGTTGACTTTAGTCCACCACCCAGAAGCCCAGTTTCTTGGCCGAAGGTGTACTTAATGTAATTTAACGTACCTTCCGCAGATGGCAGATGGATCTTCTCATTAGTGTCTACGTCACGGAGGCAGCTTTGGTTGAATCCTTCCAGCTGGCTCTTTAAGTCTGTGGCTACCTTTGGCAAGTCCTTCAGGGAGGGTGCATCGACTGAGCAGGCCATTGTCTTGATTAATCTGTGAAAAAAAAATTATTTATGAAAATATATATATTATAAATTAATATATTATAATTATTATATATTATAAATATATATTTTATAATAAAAATTATTTATATAATTATTATTATCAGACTGAAGTTAATAAGATTAAACATAAAATAATCAATATTAAGGTGTTTTTGGGTAATTAACACCAGTAACACAATCGGGCCTTACCCTCACCTACAAGCACAGTACTATCTATAGGTCGGTACATCTGCTGTGCGATTCTCTAAGAACACTACGTCGAGCACAGTGATGAAACATCTTTGATAAAGGTTGTCATTGGTCGTCCTCCAGTGAAGTCACCCAATCTGACCAATGACAATCTATCAAAGCTGTCGCAACACTATGCTCGACGCTATATGCTTAGAGAAATGCACAGCTGATTAAAGAACGTTGTTCTGGCGCAGACTTTCCTCTCAAGGTTGGGTGGCCAGATGAACATCGCTCTCGCAAAAACCAGGAAAAGCTAAATCAAAATAAAGAGTAGAAAACCGGATCAAAGTACAAGCTTAGATGCTGTGATGTTAATGAGGGCAGACAGTCAATATTATGCGGCTTTATGCGCATATTTATCCAACTATAAACTTAGATAAGTTGGTACAACAGTGACCTTGGTTGGATCTTTGTTTGAAAACACATATGAGTAGTTGGGTATTGTCCATTCATCGCATGCCTGCGATAAAGCAAGTAACACAAAGCCCTTTACTCATATTCATAACAAATATGCAAATTCCACGTGCAAATGTTAATAACATTAGCCCTAATAGAACAATTTGCTACCTCGAAGAACCGGCAAATAACTGCACCTTTATAACCCGGACTAGTGTTATTAATGTTTTTCGCGCATATCTGCTGCTTGTAAATTTCTTAACCACTGGTTTCCAAAGGACTGGATGGATAGCGAATATTAAGATAGGTGTTCATTTTTAAACCAATGTGCCCTGGGCCCTGAGCTGTGCCTGAGCTCCGAGTTCATCCCGACTTTAGATTTAATCAGGAAAATACGTCTCGATGACGATTATGATGGCGGATTTTTGGCGCTAAATTTTCGGTCGTTTTTTTATATGAATGATATCGAGTTAACCTAAAATTCTAGATAACACATCATGAAGAAAGAGTAGATTAGCAACGTCAGGCTTTGTAGTGCAAGCTTTCAATGCAACTGGGTCTTACTTCGTTATAAGTGACTGTGAAAAGCATGTATTCTCCCGCTTAATTGAATGCTGGCTTTCACATATAAATAACCCGTAACATTCAACATTCAATGAGAGGTGCGTGTGCACATACATACGTTACATAGAGAAGTAGCAGCGTCGTCAGCCCATTCAACCGTATTTACGAAGACAATCGATTCATTGCGGGTACGTTCGTCGACTAATTAATGGTTGTGTACAAAGACCGTTCCGCTACCGAGTATAGTCGCACGTTGCATGGGTTAAGGAATGTTGTAATGTAAATAGCTATATAACATAGGTATTTTACTAAACAGGACCATTGGAACACTTTTTGGGTGAACTCCGGGTACGAAAAAGGAACTGTTCTTTGCTGTTGATGCAGGGATCCAGTTGGAGTAAAGACTACCGTTCCAATAACTTGGTCCCTATATAAAACGTTGTTCCTTTACCTCTATACAGCAACCAATACATTTTTATGAAGGATAAACTTTAGAGATTGTATGAGGTGAACCGTTTCTTACGCATATATTACAATATCGGTACATAGGTAGTGTTTTGATTTTGGTATTAGGGGACCGAGTCGGTACCTGCCTGCTGGTGGACCTACCGTACGGAACCGGCTATGGAACCGGCTTTCTTTCCGGTGGTCAGATTAGATGGCTGTTCCTCTAAAAAATAATTAGAAGTAGGAAATTAGATCCAATACCCAAAGTGAGAGTTCTAGAGTAAACCTGGACAACAATGAGAGAAAAACAGTATTTCTCTTGCGTTTCCAACAAAGCATCTCGACACGCTTTATCTCTGTCTGACTTCATCACTACAAATCGGCACTGTGCTGACCTAACTGTACACATAATAACATTATGCGTTACGCACTCTGGTAGGTACCGAACTATTGTCAAGGTAACTGTTTTAAGCCCACGTGTTACAAACATAGAGAAAGGTGTTCTATTTTTTCCTATACCACGAGTAAATTGTAGAAACTTCTATTCTATAAGTAAAAGGCAAGTTAGTTATTTACTGATAAAAGTTTAATGACTTTACAAGATAGCTATCAAGACTTTCTCTATTAGTAACTTGTGACAGCGAGACGTGGTTAAAGAAAAATGACTGGTATTCTTAAAAACCCTGTTAGTTAAGCTAAATTGCTTGTGTTAGAAATGGGTTCACGTAGTCGTTAGCGTAATTACCGGTGTTCGAACCCGACTCGTGAGTCCCGACGCCTTAGACATTATTAAACAAGCAGCTTAGTTAGGGGAAAGGAATTAATAAATCGCTGCCTAGACCTTCAGCGGTTGATAACATAAAATATTTTTTTAAGAGTTCTCTCAGTTATTAATTACTAAAATTATCTATAAATTGAATCACTTTAACTACAAGACCGCGGTCAATGACCTCAAGAACTCTAAAACTATTATTTTTTCAAATACTTCCTAATATTTTCTAATAATAATTTATATTGCATTATCGTTGCCGCATACGACTAATTAAAAACATGCAAGCTGAGAAATATTAAAATAAAATTGCATAACATTAGGAAATAATTAAGTAAGTAGGTACTTTTTTATAGATATTTGATAACTGTGCTTTCTCAATTCTCAATGTACCTAATGAAATTTTTATCTAATAATTCTTTACTTAATTGTTTTCGAAAGGTCACACAAATATTACACACTGCATTGAAACATTCGGTATCCTCGGTTTTTTTTACTTCTTTTTTGTGTTTTTATAATTTTGAAGTTTTGAAATTGTAAACGTATTTGGCACCCACAGGACAGGCTTTGCCTAGTGTGGGGTCACAGTATTATACCCAACATTGTAACATTTTATTTGGCAATAAATGATTTTTATTTTTTAATATTTTTATTGTTATTCCTACTCTCTTAAGTTTTTACTTCACTTATTTCTTCTAAAATAAATATCCGTTCGAACTGCCCGAAAAAGAAAATTAGCCTGTAGTCAAACAATCAATTAATTATTTGAATTAAATCTTTAAGCATTTTTCATGCCAAATATTAATAGAATAAAGAGAATGGGCGGAGTATTCAAAAATCAATGTTTAAAAATGATTGAAAAATCATTCATTGGTTGCGATAGTTCGTAAGAATGTCGGTAGACGCTGTACTGTCGCCTCAGAGATAGATATAGAAGGAGTAATTTGAATTGGTTAGGGCTAGGTCTGGTAGCTTAGTGGTCAAAGCATTGCCCTTGTAAGGCAAAGATCGCGGGTTCAATCCCCGCCTAGACCGATTCAAATATCACTTTATTTGATAATTCGTCCATCACAGCCCACTCCTGGACATCAGCCTCTGCCAATGTTGTCCTCTGCCTGTAGTATACTGAAAAAAAGAGTTTATACGTTTCTTCGTACACAGGGTCGGCAGTAAGAGTGTGAATCCCCTGGTGTTGCACACGTCCATAGGCCACGGTAACCACTTTCCATCAGGTGGGCCGTGCGCTTGTTTGCCACCTCAGTCTTATAAAAAAAAATGTATCGTATAAACTCTTTTTTTCATCGAGTTCGCCTCAGCAATGACTTGCTGCGTATAAGGTTACGCTTGCCGCATATTAAAACATCAGGTCATTGTTGTCGACAACACGCTGTGTATACTAAACTAGAACATCCTGTGGATAGGGAAACAGAAACAGTCTTTTGTTTCGTCAGGATGTTTGATTGAGGTGCACGAGACAGACCAAAAACATTGAACAATATATTTTTATAGTAGAAATCCTCGTAATTATTATAATTATGCTATATTATCATTGTAGCGGTAGTGAACGCGGCTGCTACGCAGGAGGCGTGAGTTCGATCCCCGCTCAGTTCAAATATTTGTATGCATGAATATGGGTATTTGCATTGGTCTGGTCGTGCCTCGGAGAGCACGTTAAGCCGTCGATCCCGGTTGTCATACAAACATCTGTAGCAGTCGTTACGGGTAGTTGGAGCCCTCAAAAATCCACCAACTGGTCTAGCTGCAATGCTTCGATATCGCCTTTGGGTTGTGGAGATCATATGGCAGTCGCTTCACGGAAAATATCGATGTTAAGCCAAATCCGCAGTTAGACTGGTAAAAAGCGGATCCCAGACTGGGATTAACGCTAGGATGAAGATCATTGTTATAATGCCGGGTTCTTTATAACATGGCGGCTGCCAGTATTGCGACCCCACAAATTTTTATAATGCCAAATGTAGCTTGTCAATGGCTTAGATCGAATTACCAAGTCCGTTATGGACGTGTATTGAGCAGCAATCTATGATTTTATATAATAAGTAAATTATGTATCTAGATTGCAATAAGAAAATATATAATTTATGACCTACTTGAATTTATTTAAATATTAAGTGATCAATTCTAAGTACGAATTCATTTTCTGTAAAAATTAAAATGTAGAGTGACCTATTGATATTTAATTATTGTTATTACAGCCGTAAAATTGGCAATCAAAAGAATGTAATTTTAAAATATGTCATTACTAACCAACATAGGCACAAATAATACCAACAAAACAAGGATAATGCCTATTATTATAAATACATTTTCCGTTAGAATGATCCGGGCACGTCATTTTATTGTTAATTAACTGATTTGGTTCGCATAGCCGCTATACTACACTGATAAAATTGACTGACGGAAAAAAACCAGTCTCACACAGAATAGATAATAGCCAGTGTCCTTAGTTCATTAAATAGGTTCCTACTAGCTGTTAATTATTCATGTTGTGACACCGAAAGAATACAAGCACCTCCCCATCCACGGAGGACATATTTTGTTAACCTCATCTCATTCGAAGTGTGTCGTTAGAGTAAGAGGAGACTTTACGGCAAAATATATGCATACGATATCACTGCGAGATATGGCAAATTAAATAAAATCCTGTACCAACACGTCTGGCCAGTGTGAAAACACGCCAAAGCCTCCCAACATTAGGCCCATCTAATGGAAAATGGTTACCGTGGCCTATGGACGTGTGCAATAACAGGGACGACACTCGCGCTGCCGACTCTGTTAGAACAGAGAGTTTCTGTGCCGTCAGTGTAGAAGATAAAGCAGGACGAGCCTTAGGTCTTCCCACTGACAGCACAAAAACTTTCCAGTGAGCTCTATTGTTTAGCAGTGTATGGTGATAGTCTAAGTGATTGATCGATTGATTCGCGTTGTAATCCACTACGCGAAAAGAGAGGTCTACCTACTTATAGGTGCAACATTGTGATCTATGTATGTCTGTGAGATATTTGTTTGTTCTTCTGTCTGTGACATTATTATCTAATATTGAGGGCGAATCCTTCTTTTGCCGCACTTTTAGGGCCCATATTTTAAAATGTCACTCACCTGAATCTCGAATTATCTGAGGAAAATTGTATAGACAATCTGCCAGACAACCTGTCAAATTTGTTAATGTGTGTACACAATCTTTCGCCAGATAAATTGAGGTTCAAGTGAGTGGCATTCTAGAACACGGGCCTAATAAGTCTAGGGATTCTTTACGAGCACACGTATCCCTTATTCCTTCTTCCTAGAGCCCAGCAGGCCGTGAAAAAGCATCTGATGATTCAGCCAAATTGAAGACCATCATTGTAAAATATTTGGTGTCTGTAATAGTGACTCTATTTTCTGAGATTTCTTGTCATTTGACGTAAATGACAGTCGTTAACGCATGTCAAATACGTCAAATCCTATACATTCGTCATTCTATTCCATCAAACGCCTGCTAGCGAATTGCCACTTGTCTAGAGGGGCAGACGAGGGGAACTCTATTGACGTGTCCTATATATGAAAAAAAAACCTTATCGAGTGATTTTAAATTCAACGTCAACACGTTTCGCAGGAACGACTTGATATACATAAGCAAATAAACCTGTACAAACACACATAGTACGTTGACTACGTATATATGTTCATACAAGTTTATGTGAAGTTATGCAACTTTGGTTATCTCATCAGACAAGTGAACGATGTTATTAACACGCTTTCATTGACTTAACCTGGAACTAACCAGCTTAGCTAACTGCATATGTAAACAATTTTGGGAGTCGAATTAAATCAACCTCTAATTATTGGCGTATCGATATGAAACTTTGTGATTATGTGACATCCGGATGTTAACACAATTAATTTGATACAGGCACAATCGTTAGTGGAATAAAATAAAATAAAGCCCTTAAAAGATGCGGGCAATCCCTACGGATATCCCACCCCCCTTCGGAGCTGGATGGGGAGGTTATGTCGGACTCGAACCGACTAAACCGCTAAGTGCTACGGTTGGTTTGGAAGCACCGTTTAATATCTTGTTCGATAACAAAATCCATACTAACTCCATACTAACATAATGAGTGTATGTGTGTGTCTGTTCGTTTGTCCGTCTTTCACGCCTGCCCCTCTGGACAAGTGGCAATTCGTTGGCCGGCGTTTGATGGAATAGGACGAATGTATGGGATTTGACACATTTGACAGTCGTTAACGTATGTCATAATCATAAACGTCTGAGGTGTCTTTCGACACTCCACACCCTTATGGGTACAAGAATAAAACGCCTGTATAATCAACCTTACTATTTTACTGAGTAATTAAACATTAAGGCACAAATTTGACATAATTCCGTTCTTGGCCAGACCAGAGACAAGATAAAAATCCTGCTGACACAATCTTAACATAGACTCAAAAACAGGGCCCTAGCGTAGGGTGGCAACACTTGGGTGGCTTATCGCCACATCACCCCCCTAGGGAGAAAACTAACCTATGCTTAAATAATAGGTGTTTACAAATATAAATCTACGGAGGGCACTGGAGGAATCACAGGTCAAGTCGCGTCTTAAAGCGTACTTTGCGACCTGATCGTGTAGTGATTTCTGGTGCCGGTTTTGGTCCAGGAGGAAACGCAGTTGATACCGGTCTTAGAGCATCCGCTAATCTCTGACTAGCTGGTGACGAAGAATCGTCGATAATGTACGCCGGTTTAAGTCGGTCCAAGTTCACTTGGACATTCTTTTCACCCATCGTAATGGTGGCGGTTTTATCTCTACGGGAGACGACCTTATATGGGCCGGAGTAGGGCGGTTTTAATGAGGGCCTGACCGTATCATCTCGCAGGAAAACGTGCGAGGCTGTTTTCAAATCTTTGAATACAAAAGTGGGCCGCTGGCCGTGGCGCGTTCCCGGAGTAGGACGTAAACGAGCCATGTAGTGCCGTAGTTGTGTGGCAAAGTTATTTAAATCCTCAACTCTATCGGGGAGCGTTGAAGGAGCGATGAATTCGCCGGGCAAGCACAGGGGTTCTCCGTACACAAGCTCGGCCGAAGATGATTGCAAGTCCTCTTTCAAAGCAGCTCGCATCCCGAGAAGGACCACAGGTAAGGCTCGATGCCACGTTTCAGCATGGCACATCAAAGCCGCTTTAAGTTGGCGGTGCATTCGCTCTACAAGCCCATTTGCACACGGATGATAGCTTGTGGTACGAACACGCTTGGATCCGCACAGTTGCATCAGAGTCTGGAATAAGGTGGATTCGAATTGGCGTCCCTGGTCTGACGTGATGACCGGGGGTACGCCAAAACGAGCAATCCACTCTCGAAAGAATGTCTCGGCGCATTCTTCTGCAGTTATCCCGACCATGGGCCACGCTTCCGGCCAGCGGGTAAATCTGTCTACTGCGGTCAGACAGTATTGGAACCCTTTGCTGGGTGGAAGAGGGCCGATGATATCGATATGAACATGGCGGAAACGCCTTGTTGGTTTGGGAAAATTTCCAAGAGGTGTAACTGTATGCCTCGATATTTTGCTGCGCTGACAGGCGATGCATGCACGCGCCCAGTTACGACAGTCTTTATTCATGTTAGGCCACGCGAACCTGTCGGCCACCAATCGAGTGGAGGACCGCACACCTGGATGGCTGAGGTTATGGAGTTTGTCAAAATAGTGACGTCGGAAGGACGGAGTTAAATACGGGCGGGGTTTGCTGGTAGAAGTATCGCAATAAATAGAGATGTCAGTCCCAGGTATATTGATCTGCTCTAGTTTGAGAGACGAATTAGTGAGTGCCTCTCGGAGCTCTTCATCGGTCGCCTGTTCTTCGGCGAGGGCGGTGAAGTTGTCCTCGAGATGAATAGACTCAATGCGCGACATGGTGTCGGCAACCAAGTTATCTTTCCCTTGGATGTGGACGATGTTCGTCGAAAATTGAGAAATGAAAGATAATTGGTTGAGTTGAATTGGAGGCAGCCTTTCTCGCCGTTGGGAAAATGCATAAATCAGCGGTTTATGGTCTGTGTATATGATGAATTGCTGTGCCTCCAAAATGTGTCTAAAGTGCTGTACAGCCTCATATACCCCAAGCAGTTCCCGATAATAGGCAGGCCAAGAAGATTGGCGCTCAGTTAGCTTTTTACTAAAGAAGGCTAAGGGCTGCCACTCGTTATCGACACGCTGCTGTAAGCAGGCGCCAACATGAGTGGCTGACGCGTCCGTAAAAAGTCCTAACTTGGCATCCGAAACAGGATGTGCCAAAAGGGAAGAATTTGCAAGGTGATCTTTACATTTTTGGAATGCTAGTTCAAGGTCTGCTGTCCAAGGGAACGGCTTAGAACCTTTGAGTTGACTAGAAGCCAAGACGTTGATCAGTGGAGCTTGTAATTCAGCTGCATCTGGAAGGAATTTCCGATAAAAATTTATCATTCCTAAAAACCTGCGGAGGCCCTCAACCGTTTTAGGAAGGGGAAAGTTCCTCAGGGACTCAATCCGTTCAGGGGGCGGACGGGTGCCAGATTTTGATATCCTGTGCCCAAGGAAAGTAACCTCGTCCGCAGCCAGTACACACTTGGATGGATTTATGACAACACCGTACTCAGACAAACGCCGGAACAGAACGCGAAGGTGCCCAGCATGGTCATCAGGCGATTTGGAGAAAACCAGGATGTCATCGACGTAGGCGAAACAAAAATCAAAGCCTCGCACTACCTCGTCTATAAACCTTTGAAAGGTTTGGCCCGCATTTCGCAACCCGAATGCCATATAAGGGAACTCAAACAGGCCAAACGGGGTTATTATAGCCGTTTTGCAGATGTCTTCAGGAGCGACCGGAATCTGTTGGTACGCTTTGACCAAATCTATGGTGCTAAATATGGAGCACCCAGAAAGGCTATTACTGAAATCCCCTATATGGCGAACGGGGTAGCGATCGGGCACTGTACGGGTATTAAGGTGGCGATAGTCGCCACAGGGACGCCAGTGATCTTCCCCTTTTGGAGCCAGGTGTAACGGCGATGCCCAAGGACTTTTTGAAGGGCGGGCAGTTTCACAACGGACCATCTCCTCAAATTCCTTTTTCGCTACCTGCAACTTGTGTGGTGCGAGACGGCGAGGACGACAAGATACGGGTGGACCATCCGTCGTGAGGATATGATGGATTGTATTATGCTTGACGACCCTTGGAAGTCCAGGAGGACGAGTGATGTCGGGATATTCCTCGAGAATTTTGGCAAAACGCGAGCTGCCAGCGTGTATGGTTTTGACGCTGGTCTGCTTGATGGAAGCAATGGTTGCAGGCGTGGAGAGTTTAGTGCTGCCATCTATAAGGCGACGATTATGACAGTCGGGCAATAAATGGTAGTAGGCAAGGAAATCCGAACCTATTATAGCCGTGCCCACGTCTGCGATCACAAAATTCCATCGAAAATCGCGTCGAAGACCCAAATTGAGTCCTAAGGGAATGGTGCCGTAAGTTTTTATTGGGCTGCCATTGGCCGCGCGGACGTCAAAGCTGGTAGCATTGCATCGACCTTTCAGAAGATGACGTGGATAGCAGCTAAGGTCGGATCCGGTGTCAATCAAAAAACGAATATTCGACACAGAGTCATTGACAAACAGACGGCGGCCAGAGTGCTCGCAATCAGACGCCGCCTCTACTGATTGCTTGCGGCTTTTCCCTTGTCCTCGGAATTCCAGGAGCAGGGTTTGATGCACTTGGTGGCCTTGCCACCGAATTTACGGTGGTACCAACATATCTTTTTTTCACAGCGGGAGGACGATCTGGACCTAGGTGGAGAACGGGAGTAGGATGTAGACCTCCAGTGCTGTGGCCGATCGTTGGTGAAAGAATCAACTTTCTTTGATAATTCTTCAATGCGACGCATGACCTGGTTGAGGTCAAGGGAGCTACTGGCAGCGCTGACAGTGGCAGATGTATTTGGTTGTGTATCCACAATAGCGTCAGCAAGGTCGGCGATTTTCTCTAACGGTAAGTCCAGATGAGCCATCAGAATTCGTTGGACCTCAATTGGCAGGCGACGCATCCACAATTCGCGGACTATGCTATCATCACCTTTACCAGCCAAGGAGCGTAAGTGTCGCAGGAATGAAGAAGGTTTACGGTCACCTATTTGCTCTTCACCCAATAGCTGGCGAATACGCTGTTCCCTTGAGATTGAAAATCGTTTAATCATTTCTTTTTTTAAGTTTTCATACTTGTCCTCCGCTGGAGGGTTGGCAATTATATCTTCCACCTCATCAGCAGTTGCAGCATCCAACATTGAAAGGACATGTCCATATTTAGTGGCATCCTTTGTAATACCTGCTATTTCAAATTGTGCCTCTGCTTGCGCAAACCATGTTGTAGGTTTGTTTGGCCAAAATGTTGACAACTTGACAGAGACTGCGCTAACGTTTGCTTGTCCGCCACCATTGCCAGAAAGCTTCAAAAGAGCAATTTGTCTTTGCAACTCTCTAACTTGTTCCTGTAATTCCTCCACTGATGCCATAGTGATATCACATTAGCTAAATTACAATGGAAATACAAAGTGAAAGAAATTCTTGTTATATAAAATAGGACAAAACTTTACACAAATACCTATATTAGATTTAGGAGACAAAAATATTTTCATCAAAAAAAAGAACATTAAAAAAAGTAATGTTTAGTAGTTAAAATGTTAAATTATTAACATGTTATATTCCGATACTCTTTATAACAGACCTGCACCTTATGACACCCTGTATACCAAATGCAAACTTATAATTATGAATTAACAGTCAAAACACCAACTGGATAACATCTCAGAGATTGTTGGTATGAAGCGTTGGTAATAAGGGTATTAAGGTAAGAAAATATGTACATATAGGTTTACTGTCTAAGTAGTAATTAGTATGAAAACAATTCTTGTTGTTACTTGCTAATGGAATCAGAACATAAAACATATATAATTATTTGCAGTAGGCACAAAGCAAAGTTCACACTTTTATAAGTTGCACTAATGAAATGTTAGCACTCTTGAAACTCTTGTTTTGGAAGTAGGTATTATTTACAGGTATTTTATGTAAGTAGGAAAGTGTTCCACGGGTCCTTGCACTTGTCACTGCACTCAAAAATTAGTTTAAACTTAGCTTCAAATAAAAAGTTGTCATAAGTACCTGGCTGGCCGGAATATACCTTAACGAGGTGGAGATCGGAATGGGTGTAATTCTCGTAGGTAAACACGATGGGTGAAGCGTGGGTTGGTTCAGGTTGCTGGGGCCCGTGGCAAGTAGTACAGTACTACAATAGTACAGCGAGGCAAGGCGAATTCAATATTGAGCCATGGTTTTGTTCGGCCGGGATGCCGGGAACACTGTCACTCCAAATTTGAACTTTGAACTTTGCGTGTTCAATCGGGGTCACCATTGAGGTGTCTTTCGACACTCCACACCCTTATGGGTACAAGAATAAAACGCCTGTATAATCAACCTTACTATTTTACTGAGTAATTAAACATTAAGGCACAAATTTGACATAATTCCGTTCTTGGCCAGACCAGAGACAAGATAAAAATCCTGCTGACACAATCTTAACATAGACTCAAAAACAGGGCCCTAGCGTAGGGTGGCAACACTTGGGTGGCTTATCGCCACACGTCAAATCCCATACATTGCCATTCCCAACGAATTGCCACTTGTCTAGAGGGGCTGAACCACTAAACCGATTTTGATGAAATTTAGTATAGGAATAGATTAAACCTTGAGAAAGAACTTAGGCTATGTTTGGTCGCGATAACCGACATCCACGCGGGTAGAGCCGTGGGCATAAGCTAGTGTTGAATAAAATGTATGACCTATCAAGTAATTACTATAGTGCATCCGTTGCCGGTTATCGGCTGTGAAACCTTGAAAAAGCTGTCAGCCATGGATGAAATAAGGAGTACAATGTATATTGAGGTCGATTGATTGATTATGTGTTGCAACATGACTAGTTTTGTTTTCAGCCAAAAGGTGGGTAGTTTTATTTTTTGTGGTCAGTAGCGTCTGAGGTCGCGGGTTTGATTCCTATTTAGTGCAAATATTTGTATACATTAATATATCAGTCTGGGTTTTTTTGTAAGTATATTGATTATCAAAATTAGTTTTGAATATACGAAAAAGTATGTAGCTAGCAGTCTAGAAACTATTTTATAGGCTAGCCTAATTGGGGTCTAGATGGCACTCTCTAATAAAATTAGAAATCATTATAGTATTCTCTTCAAGACTGATGTAAGTACCGTTAACAACCTACAAATGTGAAAACAGCGGTTCTCTTCAACGGAAAACTGGTTTAATTTCAATAATATACTCGTTAAAGTCCCACAATTACTACTCAAATATTAAATTACTATGTATTTATCCTAATACGATGTGCGCACAAACATCCTTAGTTCTAGCTAGTTATGTGCAATATCTGCGGTCAAGAAATAAAGCCGGTGACTGACTTACTGCATTTAATTCTAAAGTGGCTGTATCAGTATCACCCATGTTATGATAAAACTTATTTTAAAGAAATCATACCACTTAATTAGCAGACAAACTCACGGTCTACCTGATGGAAAGTGTTTACCGTGACCTATGGACGTGTACAACACCAGGTTAGTCACACTCATGCTGCCGAACGTCATTATGCAGAACCAATTAGACCAAACTACCAACAGATAAAATACCGTTTGGTGCTATCTAAAGCTGCACTAAATTTAAACTATTTACCGTACTATGAGTAAGCACTAAGATAACTAGATATAGATAGATTACATACTTTAATTTCTTTAGTATAAGTAAACGATGTAGATATATTATAAGTACCGCGTTTGGAAGTTGTACTTTTAGCACAGCTTTTACTGTACGGCTATAAATTACTGTAAATTTTATTGAAATTCGTTGAGCCGTTTTCAAAATTGTGATTAAAATACATGAAGGCAAAAATTATTCATTCATGTCAAAGAAAAAATCCTTTATATTTTTTTTTAAAGTAGGACATTAAAAGCTTTTAATGTAGGATAAGTATTTATAAATACCTGTAACTACGAAAAACTATACGCTATATTTCGTAAGGCCATCTATATACATTCATATCACATGCTTGCCACGCAAACATACATGGCAAGGTAGCCGTGTACGCATGGTTGCTAAAAGGAAATAAAAAATGTCGTTGCTACAACGATCAAATTTATTCTACATCTGAATATACAAGGGTTAAGATAAAATACTGATTTACCAAACCCCACAGTATTTGCAATTCATATCTGACGGATATTCATGTTGTGAATTGCAAACTCAAAATGGCACTCAAGTCAGTGACCACCTCAAATAGTTTCTCATTTATGATTACACGGTATACTGCACATATTACACTGTTAATCAGACCGAAAACGGCTGTCATTATACTCTTAAATCAATTAACTACTACGAATGTGCTATAATATCCAATAAAACCCATAATTTTTGAGGTATTTGAATTTTAAAGTAGAAGCAGCCTTAAATCGTTTTTAATTCAAAAAGACACGTATCCAGTGTCACATCGAGTAATCGATAGGGTGATCCCCAATAATAGCTTTCCTATTAAAGTCGATAAAAAGTTAGAAAAGCACTTTCTATTTTAAGAGCACTTTTTATATCTGGTAGGTAATACAGCGTTTTGGAACGAAAATTATTATCAGCTGTGAGTATTTAAAAATATCATAGGTAAGGTATATGATCAAGTAGACAAAGAAAAAGACACATTGAAAAAGACCAAACCATAAACAAGCTATGTTTTTGATTTCCACTTTGATTATTTATAATACATTTGTTTTTTTTTCTTCGTGTTTATGTTCAGTATCTATTTTATTCTGACTTTTACTCATTTGTGACAACAAGGTTTACTAAAGACCAATAAAATTGATCCGAATGAAAACGTATTCCACAGAACTTCACTCGAAATCAAGATGACGTCATTCCACCTCATTCTGGTCACGCTATGTAGCCATCCCTCCATGACAAATAACTTATAGGATGCGTCACTTTTGATTCATACTTATTAAGTACCTACCAAAAACATCAACATTTCTTTTTCTTTTCCAGAAAGGATATGACTAACGGTCGACTCACGGCATGTCAAACTGAGAATATCACCAGTGTCGCAACAATAGAAATACATGTTCTATCTGACCATGTGTGTCGGAATAAAATCAGTGCGCTATTGTAGATTAACCAACTTAACGATGCGTGTTATGGCGCCTTTCCAAAACTATATATGGTATAGACGAATAACTTGCAAGAACGGGTAGATACTTATGTGAAACTCGAAATGCTTGGCGCCATAAAAAATACGACAGCGTATGCGCGCCATATGGTCGTCAGTTTTCAAAATGTCAACCAAAAGGTTTTTATCTTTCATTTTAATAACGATAAACTTCAAGATTAAAAATAAACTTTATGAACGTCTACAGGCTGTGAGTAATTTATTAATACGATTAAGACATTGTTACATTGTTGTAAACTTTATTTTTATGTAACGCCACGACCTCCATTTTGAAAAGTTTAATTATTGTTCGTAATGGTGAATTCTCATGCACTGGTTATTATGCAAAAGTATGAATCAATTGAGTAACATCTATATTTTGGTGAGCATTGGGAGATCAATACTGTCGACATGATGGCAAATGGCGATGTCTGCCGTATTTCGGTGGGGGAGCGTACAGTGAACTGGTGAGTCATACGATGCACGTCTCGCGGGGCCGGCATCGTAGAAAGTTTTAAAGTTATTAAAATTTCACCGTAAGCAGAACGCCGGCCTCGACACGTACCGTTTTAGCTGATTTACAACAGCTACTTATTATTTGCCTTGTTGCTTGACTGTCTATAGTTATTAAATCATTGAATCGAATTAATATGAGGGCAGGTAATAAAAACCGAGACGGAAGCTAGAAAGGTGACCAAATGAAGACTTTAGATTGTCAAGATGCTCGTGGTATTCTTTATTTAGCTAACACTAGGTATATTAAGTCAGGTAGATTGGTACGCCTACATTGATTCCTAACTTACTATGTATATCTATAAAATACAGCCATATGGCTGTAGTCGTAATGATTCGTTGAAGTTTAGGTACATAGTTTTATTAGATTATATTCATGAAGTTCTTGCTGTGGGTACCCTGCCAAAAACGTACTCTGCTTCAATTTCCCTGTAAGGCCGTATCAGATTTAAAAATATCCAATCGGAATTTAAATGACGACCATATTTTATCAAGAAATTACTTCCCATCAGAAGTCTTAAAAGTTTTACCTTATAGATGTACAGGAAAAAGGAAATGCGGAGCCGTCGCTCGGTACCTACATCCTTTTTATACATTGAGTAATTACAAACCTCCAAGCTTACAAGTCGAGAATACTAATCGGCTATCAATTAGTCACAATTTAACATACTTATAGAAACTAGAAGAAATGAGATGATTAAATAAGTTTTATGTCGAAAATAACGATGCCTTTCAATTCACGACGTAACTTCTGCCGATAACAAGAAAATCTCTACTAATATTATGAAAAGAAAAGATTTGTAAGTTTGTTTGTAATGAAGAGGATCAGAAACACACTTTTACCATCATCATTTCGCCAAACGCCAAACGGGGCGGTTAGCTAGTCTTTAAAAAGCAGTTCAATGGAATTGAATTTTGAAGTTCGGGCAAAAGTAGTAATTAAAAACAGTTATATCAATAGAAATAAGGATAGATCCTTTAAAAACGTATACTTAGCCTCCAATGTCCATTATAATATTATGATACAGGGCTCATCTACTACATAAACACAGCCTAAGATATTCTAAAGCCGCGAAATGACCTTGCCCAGACTATAAATACTTACGTCTTACTATAAACGCGTGACATCTGTATTCTAGCATCTAACCTTGTAGCTAAGATGTCCATACATGGTGGTGCACTCTCCACGTACGGTTGCGACTATATGAGAATCAGGGCAAATAAATTCTGCGATACTGATTATAGACACAATGGACCTTCAATAGAAATGGAATTCGTTTGTATAGTTTTGAAAAACACACCAGATGACGCGCTCATTCCTCATGAAAATAGATTTATTGCGAGACGTGTAAATGTTTATTCCAAAATACCTAGTTGTTTTTGTTCGAGGCAAAAAAGAGAACATCTTTCCAATGGCTACAATCTTGGCAACCATCTTTTGGTTCTTGTACAGTCAGTAATGTCTTCATGTAAACTCATCATTTGCTCGTGACTCCTATCTGACAATGCTCAGGTCGATCCTTACCCAACTGTCTTACCTATTCTTATTCATTTCATAAATCTGTTTCGTTAATATTCACATATTTATTCTCTCTATACCTCCTTAGCGTCTAAGTATCACATTCTCTACTTTGATCATTCAATTTTCTACCCCATCGGTATCACGCTGCTTTTCAATTTATTATTGATAAAAGTCATTCACCATTTATTACCCTGCAGTTACTCTGTTGCCACACAGCTTGTTTATCCGTATAGGTCCCACATTCATTCTGCCAATTTACTGCCACTCCATATGCCGTCATATTGACCGAGGTAAATAAATAAACGTCTTATTTACTCAATTCTGTTTTCGAGTTTGTTTTGATCTCTGAGTAACGCTCGGTCGCAGCCAATAGTATAAGTTTTAAAGATCTGGCAAATGTCACTTGATAGTTCTAACGATGTGCACACATTCTTGGAACGTCGATACGGTTTATTTAATAAATACAGGTAAATCTGAGAAGTGACTGCTTAAATTGAGATGGATAAACTTCTACTGAATAGCAACAATACCAAATATAACAGTCCGACTGAAATTTTCACAAATAATCACCGCTTTTTAATTCTTTCGGAGTAGGAAACATGGCATAAATAAAACAACCTGGCCAATGAACGACGGCCCTAAAAGACTGCAAGGACGAACCTGCAAGAATCGTGTGTTGTATACGGTTTTGAAAACAGTAACGGGCGTTTTTGATCCAAAAGCATGAAGTTGCTAACATTGGTGGCTATGGTTTGCGGGGAAAATAGTGGATACTTTATGAGCAAATCTCATCTACTTCTCACTCTTATGTCGTCACAGACAAAATTTCTTTGGAGAACGACGACATAAGCAGGTTTCACATGTTCCTACGCTTTGTACTTTTTTTGACACAGAGGAAAATTTTTAAAACGATAAAGTACTTGATACTTTGCTGATATCCGAAACTTTAGTTAACCATTTCGTAAACGGATGTATTATCTTTTTCATTTATATCTATCCTTATCAATGTGAAAACATCAAAATATGTAAGTATTATGTTGCCAACACGTATTATGGCGTGATTAAGTGAAACTCAAGATAACACTCGTCACAACTGAATAAAGGAAACTGCACAAAAACAAAGATATGAAAATGTATATTTTTGTCTTTTAATAATTAATTTAAAAAAAGCGGTATGTTGTGAATAAAAGGGTCCCTCAACCTGGACCCTTAGTACTTATTACAAAATACCCAATATCTACAACTACACTCCGACTTAACTGTCCCATGGGCTAAGCGAGAGTTTCCCAAGAATCTAACAGACCACAGAAGATTTTATAGACGTCAAGTAGGCAAGTGTTGGTTGAATGGTCCAGTTCAACCCGGGTAATAAAATATATCAACTACGACTTCAACGTTTTGCCTAGATATAAAACTCCTTTCTACCACGTGACAGTACACGTGTGCTAGTGCTTATGGATTATCATTTTATCATAAATCATAGCCGTATATTACTATGTTGTTTAGCTCCTTTTTTTGGAGTGAAAAGAACCAGAATCTTTCTGCCTGAATGGAAAAATAACGAATATAAATAAGACCAAAGTTAATTTTCAATAGTATGCTTGATATTATTTGAGGTACTAATGAAGCGCTATCATCATTAACAAAGAGCTGTTGAATATACCTAATCGCGTAATACGATAATGTTGATTGATTCATTTCTAGCCATTTCAACAGCAACACAAAGAAATACTAACTACTGTTATTACAACTGCTATTACGATACGAATATTATGACAAAATGTATTATGAGGACACAATATGTTTTTAAATTTTTCAGGGATAGCCAGGACATGGATATCTTGTGCTAATTATATATAACCAAAATCAGCAATGGCGGTTTTGATAGAAGACTTGCTATACGTGATCGAAGGCCTTATCTTAAGTCTCGATAGTTTGTGCTCAAGAGTGAAAAGATGATGTTGAAAGTGGTAGCAGCACACTGGAAAACAGAATTTTAAAGTAGAAGTTCCATCGATTCAACAAAAGAAGAACACGTCTTTGGGTTACAACAATCCTTAGATGGACCGTGTGCTAGTTAATTTATGCGTTATGGATAGGGAGGAATCAGCTTCTAAATAAAGAAATATAAGAAAATCTAGCTTTAAATGCAATGCTGTAAACATAAATTCTAAATCCTGCTTCTCCGGAAATAACTTTAGATGTGCGTCATTTGGCACTGTTTTTGTACAAATCAGAGGGTTTAAGTAAACATTTTACAACCTAGCTGAAGTCGTTAAACCCGGAATTGATGAAGCTCACTTCACGGTAACAACCCTTGCAGGGTAAAAGTTCAAAGGGCGCCTAATTCAATGAACTGCGTCGAATGAAACGTATGAAGTGTGACGTTTAATTTCGCGTAAAATACGTTTACAGAAATGGCGTCTGGCATTGGCGGGAATTGAGAGTAATCTGTTGAAAAAGGTGTCGATGCTCTCACATGTCTCCAGAAATCCAGACGCTCTGATTTATGCTGTCAATAATATACTTTGTAATATACTGTCTGAATATGTTTTTGTTGTAAAAATCGTTCAAGCAACTGAAGCAACCTTAAAACTTAATCAAAGTCAGACTATCTAAATAGATATTTACACTTAGGTATCCGTAGTGTACATTCGACAAAGGAGAAACATTAAATTTTTCCATTTCGTTTAACCTTCTTAAAATCTATAAATGTATCTTTAATCTTACAAGGTCAATCAATAATATTTTTGTTTACAGCCAGAGACGATTGTGCGAAAGTAGTTGTACATTAACTAAAATATATTCTTATTTAAATTAATTCTCTCTGAAATCGGCAAAGTTCCAAATGTATAGAAAAAAATGACTAACTATACTTTTTAAATTTTATGCATGGAAGTTTGGAGGGTTGATGTTAGTCACTTAGGGGCGAGGGGTAGAGTAGCTTGATACAGTTAGTCATTGGTCGATTTCCAGTGAAGTCACCCAGTCTGACCAATGACGATCGGTATCAAGGTTGCCGCAGTGATGTCAACTGAATATACCTAATTGGCATTACTTATCAATAAAATTAGGATTGGGACATATCATTGTATACAGCACATAGTTAGCACAGTTCACTACCCCGAAATTTCCGAGAATAGGTAGATAACGGCTTCAATATACCATGTTGGCGGAGCCGCAGGCAAAATCTAGTTTTACAATGAATATGACTATTAAATATCAGAATGTTACAGCTACAGCAACATCAAATAATTTATTGGCTTAAGTTAACAGTCATTTTAGAAATTTCAATAATTTGTCACAATTTATTTCATATCGCGGAATGTAAATTGAAAATACATATTGGGTATTCAACTCCTTCGATAACACTTAAAAGAACACGATATCGCACTATTATAGTTCATTGACCGTCCCTTAGAACGTCTATATGTCTCCTTGTCTACCACGAGCTTTGGAAGTGCGCTCAACTTTTTCGAATTCCGTCAATAAAAACACATTACTTACACATTTTCAAAAATTTACACTTTATTTAAAATGTTTTACTACTTATAGTTATTTATATTAGTTTTACTTATAAAAATACAATCCTACAAGGGCTTGTAGTGTTCTTTTTTATTTCTGAACGAATTAATATTCTTAACCCTCCATCGCTAGCTGGGACCGGGACGAGAAGCCTGCTTGTACGTATATTGTACCTTTTTTTATTAGCACTGGTTTCTAACCATAAAACTGAAATCGTATATTATGGTAGCAATCATTTATTATTGAATTCGTTGTCAAATAATAAATAAATTTCCTTTGTTTCCAACAGCAGAATCATAACTCTTGAGCCATTTCTATAATAAAATGTATATTGTACCACATTGTGCTTGTCTGTGTGTTACGTAGGTACGCACGAATCATGTTAAATCCCGCCAAGACTGTTACTCTAAATTATATTTATGCATCTCTATTCAGACTAAAACAGATAAACAACTGGTTAGACTGATTGGTTTAAAATATTTACAGAAGCTTTCGAACATTCTATCAAAAAGCGAACCAACTTGTTATTTCATAATGGTAATCAATTGTGACGTGGTTCTTTATTTATTCAGCTGAACACCGCAATTCTTTTCACATGAGTATTATCATTAAATACCAACCTATTATTGCTTTGCTTCTCAATAATGCCAAACAATCTATGAATTTGAATGTTTGTGTAGAATGCTATCTAAGGCATTTCCACAGACAGTTGATATTTTGATTCATATCTATTTATTCGTCTGCTGTTTAGGTGACTAATACGTAAAAAATAAATTTTTATTCATGTCACTAAACTTTATAATAATGATTAATATTTGTATGATATATTTCGTTGATTATAAATAAACATTGAGTAAATGTTGACATTAAGGAAGAACTTTTCTTTTGTATTGTTTTATTTATCTAATCTTTTTCGTGGACGAAATAAATCACAAATTCGGTATAATGGAACAGTTAGATGAATGTGTGTAACACTATACATTTCGCAAATCGTTTTTGGTCCCAGACCCGCGTTAAAAGGAGCTTTTATTCATTTCTAGATTTCAAATACTTAATTTCAAATGTCAGCAGTTCAGGACATTACTTGATTGATAATAATTAGATATAGGTTGATGTAGGTAGAAATTTTATACTGTTAGCATACCTAGCATTTCGTCGAAGGAAAATATCCATTAGTTTGAAACCGATGAAGTTGTGGCCTACGGCTTTGGTAAATCTTACGAACAGGATTAGGAGTAACGGGAGACGAAGAAATATTACTCTGTCATTGCCACAGCACAAAACTCGGATACCGTTCAGCGCAGCTGTACAAATTGAAACTCTTGCAATTCTGTCGAATCACGATTCATAATTTTGAACAGTTATTAGTGACTAAAACAAGAATACTGGTGCATTATTATACAACACGGAATTCCTGACTATAGTAATGTTACCCTATTATGTAATTCAATTAAGTAACAAGCGTACTCGGCTAAAACAATCGATGTAAACCATTGTACTCATCGGCATTGTCAGTAGAAGTCGTGACTCGTGAGTCACTTCTTGGATCCTTTAACCAGTAACTACTTTTATTAAACCTGTGTATATGCCAAGGTGGTCCACGTTTTGTTCAGATAATAAACAGAAACCAGTCTTGGGATAGTACTACGCCTTACGCACAGGTCTTTAGTTAGAGCCACGAAATGTTACTAAATGACTACACCGGTTGAAATATCAAAGACGTTTATTTTTAGCTTTTGGCCTAGATGTTTGTCTCAAGGGTTATTTCCAGAAAAGGTTGACTTTTGCCATTTAGAATATGATATTTGATTTTTCAAGATGTTTCAATTTATTATTAAATAAATTATTCTCTTAAAGCTTTCGTTATTATTTGTCATTTACACTGCTGCAAGTCAGTTAATACTTAAGTAACGATTTCTTATTTATTGTAAAAGTTTACTTAGAACATAATTGCATTGCGATGATATGCGAGATTTTCTAATAAGTAGAACATAATTATAAACACTTAAGAAACTATACCTTTCTATATTTAACAGTGGTTTTTATTGATATCATTTATAATACATGTCGTCAAATTTTTATTTGCGTTGTATAGAGTCGTAATTCACGTTCATTGTCTCCCCTAACTCCGACTGGCACTCATAGGGCAAGGGCGTCTAATGGCGACCCCTCGTCCTCTCAATATGCCAAGGACAAAGTCACAGTATATTTGTCTACTGCATACTGCATAACAACTGCTACAATTCGTCTTCTCAGACACGAATCGACGTAAAATAGTGAAAAAATGGATTACTACGAATGCATTGACAACGCAGATTTATTTTATTCAAGAACTTAATTTCGAAAAAGCCATTTTATTATCTAGTTTCAATTAACTTATCTTGTTCTCTATGGTGCATCTTTTATGTGTGTCAGTGTCTGAATTAACAACGGACCGTTTCGGTTTATATCTAAATTTTATGCGAACTAACTTGACTAAAGACTTACAGTAAATTGCTTACTGAGAACATGCATAAATACATTTAATTTCAAATGTACCTCTTGAATAAATAATAATATTTAATTGCTATTATGACTTGCTAATTAGTGCACATATATAAAATACATTAAAATTCAGATTGGTGGATTACCGAACCAGTGTCAACGACCTCATCTAAGCTAGAGTGTCCGTATATTTAAGATACGTCTGAAATTTTATGGAGCGTCAAGTCCAACAACAGGCATTGGCAATTAAGAGATTTTCAAGAGCTAACATCGCACGGCTGGCTGAGGATTCAGAGCCATACAATGTTGATGCGCCACTTTTTTGAGTCCGTTCTAAATCTTTCAGTATGCACATCGCTAATTAAAATTTTCTTTTCGGTTAATCTAATTAGTAGACCAGCAAAAAACTGTAATAATCTTATCTAAGCTTAACAATCACTTTGCAAATACAGACGTTTAAAATTCTTTTTAGGAACACGATTTTTTCGCTTCGTCTGCGTAAGAAACGGCGTTTATTTTATATTAGTCCTGTGGGTGGGCAATGCGGCAGTGTTCAAGTGCGGCTCCCCTCTTCACTTATTGATCTATAAACCAACATAGGATACCTAGGGTTTCACAGTATATATCGACTGCGAGGGGCAGCGTCCCTGCCACCCTTTTGACTATACACACATATGAATTATATGTGAGATGATTATCGTACTATATTATAAATTTGAATGTGTGGCAAATTTTTGAATATTTGCTATTCAGTCACGATCAGTCACTTAACGGATCTGGCTCAAATTTGATACAGGGATAGATTATAGGCGAATAATTAATCCCATAGGTTGCAGGCGTAGGATCAGAATTTCACGCGGGCGAAATCGCGAGCTTCAGATAATTGAGAATAAACCTTATTTTTTCAATAAATATTTATAAAGTCTTTACTATCAAGGACATTTGTTTCAGTGATAGCCACAAAGATCTTATTGTTGTAATAGCCAATTGCAATTCCCTAGCACAATTGGGTGCTAATTCGGTAAAACTCACAGACAACCCTAACAGTTAGGGGTGCGACGCGTCGTTTGGTCTCCGGGCAATCGATTTACGTATTCGGGAAGTTATTTCTCCTCTTTCTCGCAAATGTGTCTGAGTGTTCCCGTCCCTGTTGCACACAAGCCTTGTCTGGGCAGATTTCATTATAAACCAACCCATCAATCTATTACATAGTGGTACATAGTACTGATATAGGGATGATCAAGGAAACGTTTCTATAACATTCCGCTACTAGTTACCACACCTAAACGGGCTATGATTCATTACATTTCAGATAATTTAACTCGTCAACAGGAAAATTCATAACAAAGAATGGTAGCTGTTTATCAAAATAGAGCAAATTATTACCATTGTTTTTTCATTTTTAGGAATAGCAACTGTAATTCCCGGTACACGTAAACTCATATTCCCTAAAAAATTGCTGTAAAAAGCGTTAATTGATGCGTAGGTGCTAATTACAGATTTCGCGTTGGATTACTACCCAACCAATAATACTCTTTGATGCGTGAAAGCGGCGAAAGTCCAACAACGAACACGAACCGGTTTAGCTCTTCGCAATTATTTATTATTCAGTGAATATTTTATGAATTTGTCACCAAAAGTTGTTTACGAAAAATGTAAGTATAGTTTTTTCTTAAATTGGTAAGATTTTTTATTTAAGTACGTCATATAAAAAAGTCGTAGTATTAGTCGACTAAGACTTCAAATATATATTTGTTTTTTACCAGAGACGATTTATTATTCGAAACACCAACGGACAAAATTGGGTATGTCAAGCATGTGTTGTGCATTAGTCAGATTTCTATTTATAGAAGTCCGCTGATACAAAACTTAGGGTTCATTAGCACCACATCAATGGATACAGTTATGCTTAAGGGCAACCACCATTAAAAGATTTAAGTCTTTACGTCTGTAAGTGGCTTAACTATTTAGATGAGATAATGGATGGTATGTATTGTACCTACATTCCTACACATGTTCATCGCTTACGTATCTTTAGAACATGCACCATAATGTATTACCAACTGAAAAGATACTTATTCAATAATATAAAAACTCAATCTCGGTATTTCGGATTAAAACTTTCAAAATATAAAGTTGAACGACACCACTTGGTTAGCGCAACCGGATAATTGTATTTATTAACATAATATATTGCATGGCGGCAAACGAACCGAAACAGAACGGTACATTCTGTTTTTTCCCTAGATTCTATTATTTAGAAAATATGCTTTATGTATGACTTTTTGCTATAGGTACGAATCATACAAAAATTTGTAAGAATTTGAATCCTGCAACTTTGAATTTGGTTTTTTTAACTGAATTAAATCGGCATATTCACCTTCCAGGAACATAGATAATGAAACTTTGTCAAATGGTACAACGGGATAATTAATGTATTAATTTGTACTAACGAAATGGGTACAGTATTTTAGGGTTAAATTATGTCACCACTTCGCAGACCCAAAGCCTTTAGGAATCTGCGGAAATACCTTTCTTGTAAAATTAAGTTTGCTAATATCAAATGACAACATTTAGAAATTTATAAAATTCTGATTACAACATGGATAAAAAGCCATTGAGGAGGTAGAAAGGAAAATAGATTGATTTACATGGACCATCCACATCCCGTTGGAGCAAAATTACATGCAAGTCTATAAAGGAATGCAGTATCGATATCATTACATGCTAAATGTATACAGTAATCCAACAACTACGTAGGCTATGCTTACAAACAGAACACGAATACACGATTTGAAGTTAAAAAAAAAACCATTCAGGCGTTTCCATTCTTCGGACAATAATATTCCGTTAAATAAATTCGAATTTCATTTATTTCCACATGACATCTTCAGTATTATTAATCAATGAATTCACAATATGCTATAACTGTCCCTACAATACTCTAATGCCGGTTACTGAGGGAGTAACGACGTAATTAACCGTTCGATAAACCAGAAATTCTCTACAAACTTGTGTAAAACATGATATTCTGTTAACATATAAAAATAAACAATCCAATTTTGTGCTGGAATGAAAGAAAGAAACTTAATTTTGACTTACCAAAGTGTTGTTAGTTGAGGAAAAAGAAAGGTGTTTAACCGTGCACTGTACTGCAACGATAAAATCCGACTGAGGCGAACTAAAGCCGAATGAACGACCAGAAGTTGTGTGCGGGCGATACGGACGGGGGTGGTGGACTCGCGCGGTGCCACAGTTTAAATAATAATATTTCTTTTTTAATGTACCGACCGGTGCGTTGATGATTCATACACGGCCTGTATTGGTTCAAAAACAAAATAATGAAGGAAATATGTGTGCATTGGTGACGTTATCATATTGTAAATATAATTAGTTATTATGTATGTAGATTAAAGGTGTGCAAGATAATGAATTAGGTATACCTACCTACCTACATTAATTTATGTTGACGTGTATTTGTTAAGTTTGGCACTTTAAGTTGATTTCTATTGTTATAATTATAATATAAGAAATAAGGATTCTTTTAACACAATGGTGATTGCATTTTTTGTAACTTATAGATACGTAGTCAGGCACCTAGGCATGAAAATAGTTGAAATTTTGCATGAATTTACGGTAACAACGAGCAACGGCTTAGAGGTAAAAGAGTCGGAATTACCCACGATCGAGAGGTTCGGAGTTCAGATTCAGTCCCGATGTGAACTCACTCCTAACAAGTAATTTAGCTTAAGTGGAGAGTTTAGGGTAAATACCTACTAGTATTTTTGGTTACTAACAGATATTCATTCAAAAATTTCACTATTATATATAAGCAGTACAATATCAAAATGGTTCTAACCTATTATTACAACGTAGATCTTCACGAAATTTTCGAAGAATTTTTTGACATTATCTACTTTCGTTCTATAAATCATCACGCTATATCTAAATGGCGATGAGCAGTTACAAATTCACATTTTACTAAAATGAAGACAAAGAAAAGAAGTCATTGTTACTAAACAATAAACAAAGACAGACAGTTTCATTCTACGTACTTATTTATGTAATTGTTATTTCATACAATTAAACGAACGATTTACAAAACATTTTTAAGTTGCATATTTGTATTAACAAAGACATTATCATTCTTGGTAATCCTGGTTGCGTCCGTTTTCTTCAGTTCTCTTACTCCTTCTGCTTTCTAATATGTGATATTTGGGCATTTATGAGAGCGACTGCCCTGAGTCCTCTGACCTCCTAATAATAATAATAATAATAATAATAAATAATTTATTTCAGACGTAGTCCATATGTGTTAGTAACAATGAGCTTACAAGTATGTTAGTACAATTACATTTAGACACAATCACAAAATAAATCGAGGGGACGCGCTAGCATGCAGGCGCGTCCACCTTTGTAGGACAGGAAGGTCCCACCTCTCGGACAATACCTTCAGGATGCTGTTGGTGCTGCCTAGCAGTCGAGCACACATTGATGCGCTGCGCTTTCTCATAATGGCATAAAAATCATCGCAATGTGCCTCCGCGAACATATTTGATGCACTACAAAACCTTGGCAGGTTCAGCAGCACCCGGAAGGCATTGTTGTACTGAACTCGTAGTGCGCTGTACGCCCGCTGCGTGTAGTCGGCCCACAGGCTGCACGTGTAGAAGGACTGGCAATATGCTTTAAAAAGTGTAACCTTGACTGGTGTCGTACAGCGCGCAAACCTGCGCGCCAACATATTACACCGAACGGACAGCGCCCTACGCTCCCTCTCAATGTCAAGATCATCTGATAAATCATCGGCGACCCAATGGCCAAGATACTTGAACTTATTAACCCTGTTCAAAGGCGTACCGCAAAGAGTGACTGGAGGAATGGTTGAGTAGCATTTGGTACCGGCTTTAAAAATCATAAGCTCACTCTTCTTGGTGTTATACCTAAGACCATGAGACGCCGCATATGATTCACAGATGTCTATCAACTTACGTAATGCACCGATCGATGGGCTCAGCAACACCATGTCATCAGCGTAGCTTATATTATTTATAAATGCACCATCAATAGAACAGCCAACATTAGTGTTGCTGAGCTCACCGATCAGCCCATTCATATACAGGTTAAAGAGATGAGGCGAGGATATACCACCCTGCCTAACGCCGCACTCCAACTCATACATGTCTGAGCGCGCATCCGACCATTTTACTCTATTTTGCTGCCGACTGTACCAGTACTTAAACAGATATACGATCTCACGTGGTAACTCAGTATCATACAGTAGCTTCCGCCATAATCTGTCATAATTGACAAGATCAAAAGCCTTTGACAGGTCTAAATAACAAGCGTATACTGGTGTACTTCTAGTTGTATAGTAATGAACCGTCTGCTTGAGACACCTAACACCGCGAGGAAAGTCTTCACCAGTCTTATCCGTAGACCAACAGGTGCACCCGGCAAGCAGGTGAAGTTAGCTTGTATACACTAATTTTAAGAACGTAAGAGGTAACCTGTACAGTTAGACAGGTGTTGAAAACGTTTGTCAATCCATACTACTATTACGAGTATAAATGGGATAGGTGTGTGTGTTTGTGTGTGAGTGTCTGTTTGTCCGTCTTTCACGCCTAAACCATGGAACCGATTTTGATGAAATTTGGTATTAGGGTAGATAAGACCTTGAGAAAGGACAAAGACTATGTTTGGTCGCGATACTCGCGATAACCGACATCCAGGCAGGCGGGGCCGCGGGTAAAAGCTATTACTTTAATAAATCTGGTGCAGGTGTGAGGGTGTCGTAAACATTACTCTCGCTGACGCAGTCGGGTAAAAATTAACTAAGTTATTTACTACCATATTATTTTGGACTAAAAATTTGCTCCATACCTATAAATCAACATATTATATTTACGAAGTATGCATTTTTACCCCTTGAGGGGAGCACGGCGTGGTACGGCGGTGGATGAACTCAAATCCACTAGTCATAGATTAAATCAAAACAATCCACTCGCTGCAGAGCCTCGTTTCCTTCGCGATTTGGGTTAAGACATGTGGCACTGACTATTCAAGCTTAGTGGTCCAATTTTAAAGATGCCAGTAAGTTAGACGTTCGCAATTGGATATGAAAACCTTTTATTTAAGTACTTGTATATTCATTCGATGGGTTGCTTCGCCGAGTTTATGTTCCGAATTTTAATTGGAAAAGTTCGGGAGTTCCTTCAGTTTAATACCTCGAGATTTACTCTGTCTAAAAGTATGGAGACGCAATGACCTCATAAATTGATAGCACGTAGATAATGCTCACTGTAAACAGAATCGTTTCCAATCAGCACAATTCGGTAAGGTAATGTTGACTTTTGGCTGTTGATCTCTGACACTACTTAATAAAGTGTCTATCAGAAAAAAATAGTGACTTGATTTTTAAACCTGTCTAGTATAAGCCTAATATTTTCATCATCACCTCCACGTCGTTTTGGGTTGCATCTGATTTGACACCTTCGATCGGAGCTAGAGTCCACTTTACCACTTGATTCGACTTGAACGTTAATTTTTGATATTTTAAAGCATTTAGGTAGTGTTCTACCCTAAATATTTCTTTCGATTGCATCTAGATAGCTGGCTCTCGACTTACGGAGACAGCAGCAGGCGCGGCGGCGCAGCGAGCGAGAAAGACTCGCGGACGGGCCAGACCGAGAGGAATGGCCCTGGGTCAGCCGGGGTGCGAGGGATATATCACGAGACAACCTCACGTTCGGCCTAGCACATCGACTCACAGACGGCGTGCGGTTAAGTTGGTTCGAGTCCGACATAACCTACCCCTTCGGCTCCGAAGTGGGGGAAGGTGAAGTTCAGAAGGGGAAGTTCACTGGAGAGTTTAATACTCTCCAGTGAACTCTAGCTACCCTACTTACCGTCGAGAACATAATATAAGGCTATTATGGCCGCGGTATTCTGTAGGGCGGACTGTTCAATTGGACAGAAATACCTTTGTCTCCTACCGTCTTGAATTGCCGGCTGACTTCCTAATTCCCACAGGAATGCCGGTGCCAGAGCTATATCGCCTGTATCCGTCAAACAGAAGGTCTATACTGACTTGTGCCGGTGAGGCTGGCCAGGGCCGCGGAGATTTTAGTTAGTAGGTACCTATATCAATAATGGCTCTTTCCATAGAACTAAATTCAGGCAGGCATATCGGCTTGCGCAGGTCCGCACAATAGATATGGTTTGAGCCTCGGAGACTAGTATGTCCCAACACACACCCTTGTGATTATCTATAACTAATAGGCTTGTGTCCTATTTTTTATTAGTATCTTAAACTATAGATACAATAGTTTAATGAACTGTTATAGTGAAATATTCTTATGACAATTAGATTTAAAGCAATTTGATTTTGAAATTTATGACCTATTTTCGGAATTAAAAGTAATGAAAATTCATAGTTTCAGTTTAGTTATCTATAGTTTACTATGCATATTTGTTGAAAAATAAATACAACATTAAGCAGTAGATTCCATTAGTGATTGGTGATGATTCGTTGACTCGCGACAATATAATAGGGGTTAAAGTATGAAATTGCCGTTTCATTGTAATAGGTACTTCGAATTGACATAGAACCTTCATGGTTTGAGATTTTTGAGTGAAACTTTTTCCACATGGTACCTATGTAGTTCTTCATTTAAAAATGTGCAACATTCGATTATCGACTTTCAGTTGTTTTTTTTATTCAGCTTAGACAAGAAAGATGGATACTTCGAAAATTCGAGTGATTTTTGAATACGAGTTCCGACGCGGAACTAACGCGGCAGAAACAGCTCGCAATATCAATGTTGCGTTTGGAGAGGGGACTGCTAATGAACGCACCGTGCGATTTTGGTTTAAACGCTTTCGTGATGGAAACTTTGATTTGAAGAACGAACCACGAGGAAGGCCGTCCACACAGGTGAATAACAATGAATTGAAAGACATGGTGGAAGCCGATCCGAGCCAAACTACCCAGGAATTAGCTGCCTGGTTTAACGTTACCTTACCAACAATATTGACTCATTTGCGTCAAATCAATAAAATAAAAAAATGTGAAAAATGGGTACCTCATGATTTGAGTGATCTGCAGAAAGAAATGCGTGTTGAAACTTGTGTTGCCTTGTTGAATCGATACAGAAATGAAGGAATATTGGATCGAATTGTGACATGTGATGAAAAGTGGATTCTTTACGATAACCGTAAGCGAAAAATGCAATGGCTGACCCCAGGTGAAACGCCACAACAGTGTCCTAAAGCAAAGCTTACCAATAAAAAGGTAATGGTAACTGTTTGGTGGTCTCAGCATGGTGTTATTCACTATAGCTTTCTACGATCTGGTCAAGCAATAACGGCAGATGTCTACTGTGCCGAACTCCGAACAATGATAGCAAAACTAGCAGTGAAACAGCCCCGACTCATGAATCGATCTTCACCATTATTGCTCCATGATAACGCGAGACCTCATACAGCACGAGAAACCGTTTTAACTCTACAGGAACTGCAATTAGAAACTATCCGTCACCCTCCGTATTCGCCAGACCTTGCTCCAACAGACTACCATTTTTTTCGTGATTTGGACAATTTTCTATGTGATAAAAAGTTTTCTTCTCAGGAGGCAGTACAAAATGCTTTCACACAGTTTGTCGAATCTAGATCACCAGAGTTCTATCGCAAAGGCATAAATGACCTTCCTACTAGATGGCAGCAATGTATAGATAATAATGGTAATTATTTTGATTAAATAAGTACGTTAAATTAAAAAAAAATCGAATTTCTATTTGTCAGTACAAATCGGCAATTTCATACTTTAACCCCTAATATCAATGGCGACAATACTCTATTGCCCCTTTCCTAGAACCATATTCAGTAAGTACCTATCTGTAGGTACTCTGTATTTGTACCCTTAACCAAGTTTTGGATTCATTCTTCATCTAAACTATGTCCGATATTCACAATATTATGAAGTATAAGTTAAAGGTAAAGTAGGTACCATACATGAAGGTTACATTCACACTCAGTGCCAGTTTTACAATGCAAATCGGCAGAATCCATGTACCTACAATCTGCAGACAATAAGGCAATTTAAATTCATGTAGGTAGGTACTATGTGCGATATCAATCGCTTGAATTACTCAATTACTCCCTACTTAGGCCCTTACAATGCAGCATTATTTCAATTACTTATTATTATGCTACCTATAGATTCTTTTATCAGATTAAACCTTTGCGTATGCTTGGCCCTACCAAAATTTGAGGGCCTTTCTTTCGGCCCCGTTATGTCATATGGTTAACGCGGCGCCGACACTTGCTCCCGTCCGTGTAGATCTGTACCTGCGTCTGCGATTTGACGCGTTGAAAGTGTTCCTCGTCTACCAGACTTACGAACTCCAGGTTCATATGCTCTGCGGGGTGAGGAGCCTCAATAGCTGAAGTCATCCGCTCGATCTCCCTATCTCTCAACCATGACTGGGGCACTCTTCTCTTGGCCTCGTATAACGAGGCCACCTCGCGAACTCGAAGTAGAAAATTGTAGAAAATTTTGGTAGGGCAAAATTTTTCAGTGTCGGTCGAGGCTTTTGCAACAGATTTGGGAGATCAGATAAAGTCGTTCCCGGAAAAGTCGATAATTATCAAAAACAATAAGCTGAAACCAGCCTCTGAAGTCCAAACTTTTGATGCAACTGGAAACTCGCTATCGGATTTTATACTACTTGAGTAGTACCTACTGATGGTATTGCTCGGAATATATGTAAATATTCCGAGCAATACATCTCGGACCCTCTACCTTTACGTTCAGCCCCTCTATACAAGTGGCATTTCGCTAGCGGCGTTTGGTAGAATAGAATGATGAATGTATGGGATTTGAAGTAAATGACAGTCGTTAACGCATGTCAAATACGTCAAATCCTATACATTCGTCATTCTATTCCATCAAACGCCGGCTAGCGAATTGCCACTTGTCTAGAGGGGCTGAACACGTTTCTTAGATGCCTTTTGTGGATAACACGGGGTGCTATAGTGGCGGACGAGTTCAACTTCACCATGCATAGATTTTTTACAAACAATCCGCGCGCGCCAGAACATCGTTTGTCTCATGATATAGGTCCAAGATAGGTGACCCGAGGTATTCTGTGGCCTGTGGTCGTCCACAGAACCTATTAGGTAATCTGTGACAGAACCTGTGATCAGGAAAAACCTCAAGCGAAAACTACTAAGCACATACACTGTCTGTAGCATTCGGCACCTCACCTTCGGCCTAGCAGGACGACCCACAGACGGCATGCGGTTTAGTCGATTCGAGTCCGACATAACCTCCCCCTCCGGCTTCGGAGGGGGGGTATCCTTGCGGATTTCCTGTATGTAAAAAAAACCTATGACTACTTTCTTGCCAACTTTTATCTAAAATATCATGAAAGTCTATGAGCCGTGTGGTATAATGGTATAAAAAAACAGCTCCACTAAAAATCTCTCATCTGCAAGCTGGTACCTACTTAATAAATCGGTACATTACTCAACAGATTAGGAACTGGCCCAGGGTTCCTTTGGGAGTTGGGAGGTTAACAGAAGTAGCTTTTGTGAAAGACTGAAGTACCTAATAATAACAGGGTAGATCCCGAGCTCCAATGTGGTTTGGTTGCATACAGGATTGGTGCTCCCGCTTTAGCGCCAAAGAGTGAGAATAATGATCACGGAAAATAGAAAATATTAGCAGACTTGAATAACGATAAAGGACGGCGTGCATTTTCGCTTCAATGAAGCCGAAGCCGCGGCCTTCTCTACTACTTATTTTAGTATATTCGTTAGTGGTACGCGTACAACGGCTGCTAATCTAGTGATTACAAGAGTAGGTACTCAGAGCTACACACACACACACACGCCTGTGTAACTGTATGGTTGCGGGTTCGTGATAGTGGTCACATAATGAAAGCAGATGACCGATAAGCCCTCCTCGTGTATTTCAATTATCGCTTTTATCAATTAATTAATTAATGAAAGTTGAAATTTCTTGTAACTGGACTAGAGGCTGGATTTAGCAGTGAATGGAGTCCAACAAGACCTCAGAGGACTCAAGTCAACATACTTTACTAGAGAGTTTTTGTGCCGTCAGTGGGAAGACCAAAGGCTTGCCCTGCTTCGTCTTCTATACTGACGGTACAGAAGCTTTCTGTTCTAACAGGGTTGGCAGCGCGAGTGTGACGCCCGTGTTATAGCATACGTCCATAGGCCACGGTATAACCCCTTTCCATCACGTGATTGTGTGCCACCTAAGTAGTATAAAAAAAAACCTGCAAGTTCATCATTCAATTAGTGACTGATCAAGAGTTCTGACCGCCCTAGGCTAATATTATGAGTACGCTAAAAGTAGTGGGTAGAGTAGTAGTGTGAAAATGTCACCATGGCACAATTAGGCTGCACAGTTTAAATTTCGAATTTCCCATACAAAATGAAGTTAAATCTACGCCCGTTATTGCGAGGCGGATTAAACAAAACTCGCACTAGGCACTCTGTTGCCAGCTCATCCTCCCATTCGAGTAATAAGTCAGTGTCTGAAGTACGCGCGCCTTTGAATTTATTAAAATTTATTGTTAAAATTAAGGACTGTCAAGCGCATTCAATTTTAGTGTTTTGTCTCAGTCTAGTTGAAATATGTAGGGTAGATGCAATGATGATAGATTAGTGCATGCGAAGACATGATTTCACCGCGCGCCCCCTCCCGATCCTCGTGCCCTAGGCTGCAGCCTAATTAAGCCGGGTTTTCACTATACGAGTATTCTAGGACCGAGTTCGCTCGGATGACTACTCGGACGTTACTCGTAGCGTGTAAACACGTGATCCGAGCGTACTCGGACAGCGACATCCGATCAGAGTAGACTCGGGCGCGGTTCTATTTTTACAGGTTCACTCGGATCATTTTATCAAAATAAATTAACAACATTCAACATTCAATGGAAATGCTCCACTTCACGCATAAAATTATTCGAAGCACCCAATTCTTCACGTCCTAAAATCCAGTTCCGAGTCCAAATTTTCCGCTTGGTTTGATTTTTCTGCGTTTCATAATTTTGAACTTCAGCAATTAACATATCAGCTACAATTTCTATACTTCGCAGCAGCTGATCAGTCGTCATCTCCGTCAGATACGTGCAAGGATGCAAAGAGAGAAAAGTAAATGCTACCTTGACGTTGACGAACTCGTAACGTGTCAACCAAACTCCGAGTGAACTCCTATCTATCTAGCTCGTATGAGCGCACTCGGTCCTAGAATACTCGTATAGTGAAAACCCGGCTTTAGCCTAAGGGTTAATCAGGCCCTGCATTCAATTAACCTATCGCAGTCCACTGCTGGACATAGGCCTCTCCCAATGTTGGGAGCCTTTGACCTACAGTTTCCACGCTGGCCAGACGGGTTGGCACGGTATTTTATTTCATGTTTCCTTCTCTCGCAGTCTGCGTATTTTTCCGCTAGTCGCCTCTTAACACCCTTCGGACGAGATATGGTGGCGATCCTTGTATTCTTTGTCCGGACCTTTACATCCATGATCAACACTGACATAGGCTTCCACCTCAGGGCTGTGAGGTCAGATTACAGTCGCTTCTATAAAAGCCATATACACCACATCCTGATTGTCCACTTGAATCTCGTGAGGGGGCAGACACACGGAAGCAAATTTACTGGCGTGGCTAACGAGACTCTGCTCCTCTAGACAAGTGGCAATTCGCTAGCCGGCGTTCGGTGGAATAGAATGACGAATGTATGGGATTTGACGTATTTGGCAGTCGTTAACGCATGTCAAATACGTCAAATCCTATACATTTGTCATTTTATTCCATCAAACGCCTGCTAGCGAATTGCCACTTGTCTAGAGGGGCTGGTAAATTGGCGTTTCGCCATTAATAATTTTATAATACATTTTACTAGACATTAGCAAAATTGTGGCGATTTGCTGCAGAGGCCATATTGAAGAAGATGAAGTTGAAAAGCCATATAAACCAAAAGGAGTACGAACGTGATAAGAAGTGAACGCCTCGAATCGGATGCAGTCTGGAACAGCGTAGGCTGATTTTGTAGGCAGGTTGGAATATGTGCATCTGGATTGAGTGATCTTTTCTTATATTTCAATGAAACCAAAGCGTACATTTAGTCAAAAATTGTCAAAAATTATAACCGATATCCAAAAATTTGTCACTCACAAGATAATGAAGATATTGACCAATATGTCGATCACTCAATACAGACATTTTGCAAAATGGCTTCAAGCTGAATCTTAGCCAATACTTACTCCGTGGACAAAATTTTCGTATCAAAAATTTGTACCTAATTTGTCACATTGTTTTACAAAAAATCTAGAAACTAAAAGGTAAATCCAGGAATCTATGACAGTTTCATTGGATCACTCAATTCAGACAAATTTAGATAGAGTGATTCTAGAAATAGGGTATTATGTAGACATAATAAGTACTTTTTATTTTCGCCATAAATTTAAGACTGGAAAACATTTTTACAAATTGCAATCACAACGCCAATATTTATAGTTAAATAGTTATGAGAAATTAAACCTTTTTGCATTTGCTGAACTGAGTGATCGTTAGAAACGCATGAAGGTAACTATCCCGTTTGTTTAAATGTACACTAACTGCGTTGAAAATTTGTACTACTTTGTGACTAAAATTTGGCATAAAATTCATTTGTCTATGTCATTTCATTTACGAGATTTAATTTTTTATTTTTATTAAAGAATAGAGTGTTGTAGGGTAGATATAAATTGTTACTGTTGATGGACTATTTTATCATCTACTATCTATTGTATTTCTGTCATTGAATCTAAATATAATATAGCGGTTTTACATAGAAATAAAACCGATATTATGTGCCGAGAAGGAAAGCGTACAACATTGTTAGAAGAAACGATGTATACTTAGCTATAAATGCGGTTCCTATAGTTGCGTTTCACCCAACGTTCGGTAGGTGTCAGCACTGTCAACCCAGCTAGTAGGTGGGAGTCACTTCCACTTATCGCTTAGATTGGCATAGTAGTCTTCACCAGGAAGACCTTCCTGCAATGTTGTACGCTTTCCTTCTCGGCACATAATATCGGTTTTATTTCTATGTAAAACCGCTATATTAATGTGCCTTCCGGAAAGCGTACAACATTGTTAGAAGACGTGTTTGTTATCTGCTGGTGACATAGAAAAACACAACGCTATGATGATTATATGGTGGGTTGATCCGTAATGAAAATAAATAAGGTTCCCAGTAATAATTTAATTACTGAAATAAAAATATAATAAATTGAATAATTACATCAATATATCTAATTATACTGAAAATAAATAGTATGGAATCCCAAAACATATCAATTAGTTAAATAAATCAGAGAATCACTTGTAAATTTAAGAGATAACTTGGACCTAACCTAGGATGGTTTGAATGAATTAAAAAATGAATAACGATTTTCCTTTGGAAGCTCTAATTCACGACAGTAATGATTAAAAAACGTGTTGGAAGATTTCCAGTTGCCCCTGGACAAAATCTCGTGTATTGGTTGATTGTCTAACCATCCTAATGAGGCTACTGCTGACCTGCAACTACCAGGGGATGCCGAGATCCCGCTATCCCGAAGCACCGTTCGTACCCAGTTTCCGATTACAGTACGTGAGGCAGGTTTGATTTTATTGCCCACTGTAATGAAGAGATTATTCAAGTCTTTAACTGTCGTTCGCCTAGAATTATTTTTTTGATTTAGGAGCCTAACTAGAGTAACAGGACAAATGTTTTTATCTGGGTGTTTTGATAATTTCCAGGCTGATTGACGAGACTTGTAGGTATCAGTTTTCGAACCGAATACAGGCATTAGAAATATATCTTCCCCGTTATCATAAAAAATATTTTTTGAAATCTTAAGTAGTGTGAGATCGTGAATCCTACGTCCCGATGCTAACAATAGGATTGTCGCTGTTCTACGTGTTATGTCAAATAGAGTGTCTTTGAGAGGAGTTGAGGCTAACCAATCGAGGACAATTCGGGGATCCCATGTAAATGAGGGTTTTAATACTTTTGGCTTAGCAACTCCTATTGCCTTCAGGGTATGTTTTATTATGAAATTGGAAAATGCTTGCTGTTCTACGTGAGGGCCACAAAAAGTTAAAACTGCTGATTTATGCACAAGAATGGTGCTGTAGGATAAGTTTTCTTGTAGGAATAAAAACATTAAAAATTTTGCAATGTCCGCGGGTTTAGGTGATTTTGGATTTATCCGAGAGTTAGAACACCACGAAATCCACCTTCTCAGGGCTGGTAAATAAGTCGATAAAGTTGAATGTCGCCAACTATTTTTCAATAGTTCTTTTTCTTGTGTAGACCATTCTCTTATTTGGGCACCCCACCCCCAATCCTCCAAACTTTCAGGGTTAATGTTTCCACTTGAGGGGGCGGCATCAGCGTAACTACATCTATTAGAATCTTCGACAAGTTCGAGAGTTCGTATGGTTGTTCGAGTGCTCTGGCCTTCAAGTCCTGAAGCCAGAAGGCTCGGGGCCACTCCGGAGCCACTATTAGGTAAGTTCCTGAAGCACTGTTCAGGTGTGCTAAGACTCTGGGTAATAAGGTGGGTGGTGGGAACACCCAAGCTAGATGGTAGTCCCATGCTCTGCTGAAGGCATCTATGTATGCGGCTAATCGATCTTTGCAATCTATCGATACGTAGTTTTGCACTACAGCAGTTTTCCGAGACGCAAAAAGGTCTATTTCCGGTAAACCCCATTTCTGAAAGATCTTCGCAGTTGCTCGAGGGAGGAGGTGCCATTCCGTTGGCCGTTTTCCTCGTGATAGCCTGTCGGCTATGATATTGTATCTGCCTGGTACATGATGTGCTGATAAGGTTATCTGGAATTTGTCCGCTATTCGTAGTAGTTTGGAAGTTAGTGCCAGTAAGGCAAGCGATTTCGTCCCCCCCTCCTTCCGAACATACGCGATGAGAGTTCGATTGTCGGATTGAATCAGCACATGTGAGTTCTGCAGTATTTTTGTATTTCTTTCGATGGCTGCTACTACCGCATACAGTTCTTTTTTGTTGCAGTGCCATCTTTTTTGGTAAGTTGACCAGTTGCCCAACATTAACTTGCCATCCAAGTGAGCGCCCCATCCTGTGTTCGAAGCGTCCGTCGCTAGGAAGTGGGTGGCAGGTTTCTCGTGAATCGGTACCATGTGACGTGTGGCTCCCCGCCACCATGTCATGTCTTGGTTCACAACTTGAGGGACCGGTTGTTTTTCTCTGGGTCGCTTCTTGTCGAACTGTCGTAGAAAGATCTGCATTCTTCGACAGTGCAGTCTGCCTCTTGCCACGACGAAATTCGCGAAGTTTAATTGGCCCAGCAAGCCTTGTAGTTCTCGGCGGCTGATTCGGGATTTTTCTAAGAACCGGTCTAACGTGTTGTTCAGAATGTGTCTCCTTTTTGTGGGTAGTGACATTATGTTTATGGAAGTCTGCCAACGAATGCCCAGGTATTCCAGGTCTTGGGTTGGTGTTAATACCGATTTTTGGTGGTTGATGTGCCAGCCCAGGTATTCCAAGTGCATCACGGCTTCCGCAGCCTGAATACATAACTTGGATTGGTCTTGATTGACCAAAAGGAAATCGTCTAGGTAGACTAGAACCCGATATCCTCTTGCACGTAGGGTCTCCGCGACCCAAAATGTTACTGAAGAGAATAGGTGTGGCGCTGAAGCCAGACCGAATGGAAGACATGTCATTTCGTATAGCTGGCATTTGTAACTCACCCTTAGGAAAGGCCGATGAGCTTCCGCCACCGCCAAATGAAAATATGCTTGAGAGATATCTATTTTTATCATCCAGTCTCCCCGTTGGAGGAAATCTGGTATAGAGGCATGCGAGATCAGGCGAAAAGGTTTTGCTCTTACAAATCTGTTTAACTCTCGAAGATCGAAGATTGGACGCATTGTTCCGTCGCTTTTCTTGCGAAGAAATAGTTTCGAGATGAAGCTGGGAGTCTTCTTGGAGACTCGTTGCAGTATTCCCTGACTCAAGAGTTCTCGTACTGTTTGTGACAGGGCAGGAGTTGGGTTGGTGGCGTATTTCCGCAAAACATGCCACGTTGGCGATATCAGGGGGGGCTTCTTGTAAAAAGGTATTCGAAAACCGGTGATTGCAGATATTATAAAATTGTTGGCACCCTGTGCCCACCACCGATCTTCGACACTCCTTAGACAACCCCCCTGAAGTGTGTCGGATAGTCACTTTTTTCCTTCTTTATTGCGAAAGGAATTCTTAGGTTGTTTGAGGGACTCACTATTTCCTTTGTAAGTCCGTTTTCCTTGATTATTTTTGTAGGTGTCTCTAAAATTTGTTTTATTTTGGTTTAGAGGTCTATGAGTATTTTTAGAAGTTGAGGGAGTCGGCTCCCGATATTTATTTTTGTACTCTCTATTCCTATTCATTTGTGGTGGAGCTAACCAAATAATAGGGCCTCCAAGAGATTGAACAAATTGGAAGAGTTTTGTTTTATCAAATAAAAATTCCTCACTAGGGGGTATGTTGCAAAGTGCCACTTGTATGTTTTTATTGGGAATTTCGTCAATTAATCGTTTACGTCGATATTCTATACATTCGGCCCTCTTTCCGCAAATTATTTGCAAGGTCTGTTCGGATACTTTATACGACGGAGACGTAACACCAAAAGTTTCAGAAAATTTATTAAAGAGGGTATCTGGTTTTAATTCGAGAGGATTATTATGAGCCCAATCGACAATGGTTTGTAACCCCGATAGTAATAGTTCTCTTTGCTGTAATAACGCGTTAGTTATTGCGGCCATGATATTCTCTGTCGATGCGAGAAAATCTTTATTTTTCTTCAAGGTACACATCTCATCGTTAACTTTTAATTTACAAAAACCTGGAGATGCGAGCATGTCTGTTAATGCTTTTTTATAACGAATATGTTGCCATGTGGCAGTGTTAAATTGTTGTAATTTTGTCAACTGCCGCAGTCGTTGTTCATCGGCTGGCTTGAGAACTTTTTTCTGATCAACGTCAGTTTGACACAATCCCAAGTTTAACGAGTATGAGGTTTTACTAGATGGATTTGTTAAAAAATCGTTATTTTCATTATAAGACGGCTCAACTACGTAGTCCCTGTTTGTATCTGAGTTAGGCACGTATTGTTGATGCATGATTAAATTAGTGAGATAACTGACCTGGTTAAATAACGCGTCGATCCGAGGATCGACCGTTGCCTGTGAGTCACGCTTCCTTCTCTTTCTAGCAGGTTCCTCCAGCTCCGACCCGCTGTCCGAAGAACTGCTACTTGGAGCCGCTTCCCTTTCTTGTAGAAGAGGCCGTTCAGAGGTCGGAGGCTCCGATGAAGTTGAGTGTGAGGCATTGGCGATATCTTCTCGCGTAACACTCATATCGAATTCGCGATTGAAAATACACGAAAGTAATAATTATACTCTTAAGTAATGCTTTACAATAGAATAATTTAGAATATTTCAGAATAATTACGGATCAGAGAGATATTTTAAGATTCGACCGCACGCGGCGAAAGTACACAACGCTATGCCAATCTAAGCGATAAGTGGAAGTGACTCCCACCTACTAGCTGGGTTGACAGTGCTGACACCTACCGAACGTTGGGTGAAACGCAACTATAGGAACCGCATTTATAGCTAAGTATACATCGTTTCTTCTAACAATGTTGTACGCTTTCCGGAAGGCACATTAATAACCGTATTTGGTATTCACGCTCTTAGAAGATGCAATTTATTTAGCGATGAAAAGGGAACTTGTTCTTTTTTGTAATGGTACTGCTGCCTATAATTACGAACTTTCAAATGTTATTTCGATGGACTTAAATGGAACAGAAAAAGTCAATTTACATGATGTGCCCGAAATGATGTTAATAAAAAAGAAGTTCTACAGATTACTGGGAGGTATAGAATTCATCGCTTCTATGCATGCTGGTGTAATGGGTCATTATAGAGCACGCGGGTATATAAATGGACGCATGGTTTGCTATGATGATAATATGCAAAAAATGTATGATAGTAAAAATGAATCACTTATTTTTTGCATGTACTTACTTACGTAATTTGCGATTTAAAAGAGTAGTTTGCTTTCTAAATAAAAATTGACAAACATTTTATGTAGTCTTTAATTCTCTTATGATCTCATATTACTATGGCCACCCTACTGCACTTTTCTCTGAAAATTAATTGTGAAACGAATATCTCGTAAATGAAATGACATAAACAAATGAATTTTATGCCAAATTTTAGTCACAAAGTAGTACAAATTTTCAACGCAGTTAGTGTACATTTAAACAAAACGGATAGTTACCTGCATGCGTTTCTAACGATCACTCAGTTCAGCAAATTCAAAATGGTTTAATTTCTCATAACTACTTAACTATAAATATTGGCGTTGCGATTGCAATTTGTAAAAATGCTTTCCAGTCTTAAATTTATGGCGAAAATAAAAAATACTTATTATGTCTACATAATACCCTATTTCTAGAATCACTCAATCTAAATTTGTCTGAATTGAGTGATCCAATGAACCTGTCATAGATTCCTGGATTTACCTTTTAGTTTCTAGATTTTTTGTAAAACAATGTGACAAATTAGGTACAAATTTTTCATACGAAAATTTTGTCCACGGAGTAAGTATTGGCTAAGATTCAGCTTGAAGCCATTTTGCAAAATGTCTGTATTGAGTGATCGACATATTGGTCAATATCTTCATTATCTTGTGAGTGACAAATTTTTGGATATCGGTTATAATTTTTGACAATTTTTGACTAAATGTACGCTTTGGTTTCGTTGAAATATAAGAAAAGATCACTCAATCCAGATGCACATGGTTGGAATCCCCCAATCATCTTTGCCCATCTATTGACATAGTATCATTGCACCGTTAGTACATACATATAATCACGCCTTTATCCCCGGGGGGTTAGGCAGAGGTGAATTAACACCCACATTTCACCAATCTGTATTCGGTCCCACGGAATCGGGGGTGAGCCTATTGCCGTATTCCGGGCACTATTGTAGACTCGAGCCATGCATCTGAGGCTGAGTCTGGGCTGTACATATCTGTCTGATGTTAAAGTTAATCAGCCATATCCCTTAGTCGCCTTGTACGACACCACATGAGAAGAGACGGGGTGGCCCAAATTCTACTCTGCCGGGAACCACGCGGTTATTAATACGTTGCTATTAATACGTTAGTACTATTAATTATTCTGTGGTATCACTCAAATCGCATTTAATCTAACTAAACCCATACTGATACAGCAACTGTCTGTTTCGCTTCCACGCCTAAACCTCTATAACAATTCTGATGAAATTTTGTATAGAGACAGATTAGACCTTGAGAAAGGACATATGCTGTTTGGTCGCGATAACAGATATCTACACGGGCGGAGCCGCGGGCAACAGCTAGTATTTCATACTTTACACTGCATTTTGTGAAACGATCGCCACGCAATCGTTATTCATCACACTACTTACAAATGTCTACTGTCTATAATGCAACATCAGATTGCGTACAAAGGCTCCTTTAAACGTTTGTTAATAGATTAGTCAGTGGAACTGCTGGGTCATGAGTTCGACATCAAAGGACTTACAGTCCTTTGTGGTGACATATTCTATTTTTAGCTGTTCATAAGGTCTCCAATAGTAGAATCAACAGCAGTGACTTATGGGCATATAAGGCCTTCCTAACATCCTCGAGGTCAAAGCCAACATCACCCGTATGACAACGAAAGGGCCTCTAGCGAAAGCTTTTACCTAGGGTTGGGAGGTCAGCGGCAGTCACTCTTGACAAAGTAGACATAAACTAAAAACCTACGTGCGATCTTTTTGCACATTTAAATTTTAAGTTTTTGAGTGTGTCTGCCTTCAGTGTCAAAGTTCTCAAACAATAATGTTTATTATTGTTAATTCAGCAATTATTGTCATTGCAACTTTTGAGTGGCTATTTTTACAGATTAGAGATCTGTAAAAATAGCCACTCAAAAGTTGCAATACGTCAAAAATAGTCACGAGTTAGCGACTATCTTTGAGTAACTATTGTTATAAGCTATTATAAGTTATTAAGCAGTATAGCCTAGAATAAGGCTTTTAGCTTAGGTACCAAGGGATTATATGAAATAAAAGTCAATATTCCTGAAAAGAAAATATTTATTATTAATATCTTTTTTCTTGTGTTAGATCGAGTTATCTTTTTCGATATCGTTTCGTTTCTTTTTTTAATCTTTTTTTTTAAATTCAGTATATAATACATTAACATAGAAATAACCTATACCGTTATAAATCTTAGTGCTAACTTAAATTGAAATAAATTCTCTTAATAAAAACAAGAAAAACAATATGATAGATCCTTTGTCCGGTAGGATAGATGGTGGGTTAGATACTAATTAGAATGACTGCAAAACAGCGATATAGTTCGTAATTATAAATGCCTCTGCCGTCTTATGCGTGTCACGTTTCCGAGCTCCTAAACGACGTGCAAAGACTAAGGATTTATTTTGCAAGATTTTGTGCGAAAATAGCTCGGTGTTATTTGCACGACACAGGTTGTGTGCAATCGCATAATGCAGCGAAGGCCTTAATATAGAGTACCGGAAGCGAGTTTTTGACCTATTCGATTACGAAAATTAAAACCTTTCATATGGTTAGGTATAGATACTGCTCGGGCATTATTCTGATGAACAATGAGCTTCACAGAATTTAAAAAAAAATTAGTCGTTTTACGTGAGCCGACTGTAGATTTCTGTTAGTCAATATAGAAGATAGAACTGGCATAAAACTAAATCAATTAAAATGTGTCGGCTAATACGAACGCAAATAGTTGTAAGCAACCTTACGGTTGGTCAAGCCGAATAAGGGTCCACATAATTTTCAGACCCATTTCACGTTTGTCGAACGCGATCGAATAAATAAAATACTCGCTCTCAGCACTCTCCTCCCGTAAATAATAAATTAAATCGTTTTTGTCACCCATTATTATGTTTTAAGGGCGCTAGCACAGTGAGGGACATAAAATGTCGCATCGTTAGTAAAAAGCACAAGCACGCAATGAAAATCGCTCATTTGTGAGAAAGTGTCATTACGTAAAACATTTAAATAAATACACAGAGTGTTACAAATGTAGAAAAAGTGATATTAGTGCAACTAGTAGGAAAGATTACAAAAAACATTTATCACGTAATCAAGTTATATTTCTTTGGTGTGAATAAAACAAAAAGGGACACGCATTTTTAATGATTTTTGCAACAGTGAATGTGTTTAGTTTAAACATTATATTTTTTTCATTTTCATAGATATAATTAACACGACATTACAATACGAATAACGGTTTTGTAAAAAAAAATGCACCAAATAAATTAACAGAAAATACAAAGACAGATAAGTATTATATTATGATTATCTGTGTGTGTACTCTGTGGTTGGAAGTTTAGAACTATGTCAATAGCCATGCCTGGACTAGTACAATAAAAAAATTGACAAATTTCAAACTTTTGGCATTGAATGAATGAAACCTCTAGTTCGAAATAATATGAATATTTAACTCGACTCTCTCCCGCGTAAAATGCACTTCTCCTTACGCGCCAAAAGAAATATAAATTCAAAAATTCTTTTTTTTTAAAGAACTTTCGCGCAAATGAGCGACGTTAGTTTTCTCATTCGTTCGTAGAGCGCTAAGTAGAAATGAATAAATATTTTAATCCGAGATGTTAACGTTTATATTTCCCGTTCCATGATGATCTATTTACACTATATTTTCGAAAATTAACACAGTCGTGGTATTTGTATGTATTGTATATTCAGCAACAAAGTAGGTGAACACTAATATTACAAAAAATCTTTATACATTGAAAAATAAAACTTGTTTTAAGTTTATAACGCTTATGATGTTTTATGTTACGTATATTATAATCTGTTGTTATGTTTTATTGAAGGAGTCAAAATTATACAATGAGGGTATGTTTTAGCAAAAATATGCTTTTTAAGAAGTCGGCCCAACGATCCAGATGTTCGAATCCTGGTCATTACACCAGCGACGCGAACCCACTGCGAACTAAAGTAATTTAGATTAACAGAAGGGGCTAACGAGAATATTTACTTATATTGTTTGATCAATTTCTGTAACATTTTTTACAAGATAGGACTGGCATAAAGGCTTTTAGTTCCAAAAATAAATTAAGAGAACTAAATATTTTGTTTATTATTTCAGGATTTTTTGTCAACTATTGTACATCATATTGTACCTTATTGTACATGTTTTGTGAATACTAATAAATAAATAAATAAGGTTTTAGTAGAACAAAACTACTTTTGATGCTGACAGTACAATGTACATACTTTAACTCAATCGCGTTAACGTCCGTAAACATATTTGTTGTGATTTTTAGTTTTATATGTGAACAGTCATACTCAACTTTTTTTTAATCGCATAGACACGAAATAATATTATTTACAAGAAAATGGCGAACGGACTTCATGTTCGTTGCACTATGACTTGGTTGAGTGTGACTAATCTTATGATATGGTTATGTTATTTAGCGTTTGAGATTAGACTGACCGTGAATTTTTGTTCTATCCGATTGTCGTTTGAAATGTATTGGCTCTAAGGCATGGCTGTGACAATCACACATTTCTAAAACAAGCGATAAAGCTTGGTTAGCTTTTAACGAGAATACTAGCAAGTAATGAAAACTTACAAATTACCAGCTTTTTCACTATAAAGCGTGTGGGGGACCTACTGATTGACAGATTTAGACTTTTCTGTAGCGATTAGGGTACCTTTGACAACTCCCATGTAATAATAAAACCAAAATAAAATGTAGTGCAAGACCGAATCCCAGACTCCATGCATTCGGAATTGACTAAAATCTATGTTAGTGACAAATCATAGTCCGTGTTTGCCCTTTTTCTGTATAAAAGTTGACCTACCATAACGTGCTATGTCATGTTTCGAACGAGGAACAGAGATGGAGCGATACAACCCTTAAAGCTCCATCACTCTTACTCGCTCGGAAAATGAAGGCATAAAATGTTTTGGAGAAATTGTGTATGATGGTTGAACTTAATAAAACTGGTACACGGATATTCTCGATAGGATGAATGAAGTAAGACAATATAGTCAGCTTAATCTGTTTTATCCGAGAATACAGGACAATATCGACTGCTCGAATTAAACCGTAGTTAAATTGATCGAAGGCCGCATGAACTTGGTTTTACTAAAGCCTAATCATATGATAGTAGGTATAAAATGATATATAACATCTCTTAAATCGTTTATAATTCAAGTAATATGTTTAAAAATGATGATTATGGTTTAGATTTATTATTTATATAATTATACATCTTGGGATAGTAAGCATACGCTAAATATAAGCTCAATTCGTGTGATACTTTATGCTATATGTACATTACTTACAGTTTTTCAATAGACAATCTATCCTAGATAAGAAATTAAAAATAAAGACATTACTAAATCACACAGGTTGTTGTGTACACTACCTAAATAAATCGAGAAAATGTTTGCTGGATTTTTTTTACTTTTTTTATATTTATCATTCTCAATAGCGTAGGCAGAGGTGTATTACAAGCCCACATTTCACTAGTCATTGTTCAGATTCCAACTTAGCTTTAGTAAAATTATTGCCATCAAATGGGTAATGATAATTCAATAATTATTTTTAAATTATGAATTTATTTTCTATATCACACATTTGGCTGCTCTGTGCTAAAAAAAGACAGTGAAGCATAAAAGTCAACTGTCAGCTGTCATTAATGTCACATCAACATTTTTCATTCAACTTCCCTTGAATAGATTATGTCATATCCTATCGGATACAGAACATAGGCTTCTCGCCATTAGTAATTTTATAACAATGTATATTTTACTTCAAATTGGCGAAATTGTAGCGATTCTGCTGCAGAAGCCATTCATAAAAAGAAGAATATTATGTGAAATGTCATGAGTTGATTTGAATCACATATGTCATTAATCTGACAGTTGATCGTAGTATTCCAAGCCAAGTTTAGCACATGTTCTATTGATGACAGACCAGTGGTTTTTTTTTAAAATCACAGTGATATCAAACAGTCTTTACTAATACTTTTCTCTATTTATTAAGTCAGTTTACAAAACTTGACCCGTCGTAAATCTCGACGAGATGTCTTCTTCAAAGGTATTTTTTTTTTATTCTGACGTTTTGTGGGTGTCGTTTTGTATTTTTGCCTTTGATATAAGGTCTGTCTATAGTTTCATACAATAACATGCGTTGGTCTACCGATACGGAAAATCGTGATGATATTTCCGGCAAATGTAGGGTAGGCCACCACAGGACACGTTTATTTTCCTTATCCTGTTTGTATTCCTAATATCTCTATTTTCTCCAACAACTTCACAGCTCTGAGCTATGATATTTCTCTCGTTGATACACAATGATAACTGTGCGCAAATCTTATACCTACCAAATAAAAAATTAACACGAACAGCCCTGTCTTACGCCAGTCCATAACAAATTCACGATAGTTACGTAAGGCCCGAATGTTTAACATCTAAGGTCCGTATTTTAAAACGATACTCAATCATGAGTCTAGATTTGAGACTAGTACAAATTATATTCTAGACCTAAGAACGTAATCATCATAAGATCTCTACTCAAGTTAAGTAGCATCTAGCCGTGTTTTTTTTTATACGACTGAGGTGGCCGACAAGCACTCGACCCACCTGATAGAAAGTGATTACCGTGGCATAGCCCCTAGAGATTGCGTCCATAGGGACATGTGCAGCACTAGGGGCGTCACACTCGTGCTGCCGACCCTGAAGAAACCTCTTAATGCCCTTCTTGAAGAACAGATTAGTAAGCATCATGACGTCTCCCGTTTTCGTGAAGCAAGATGAGAGACACCGTCGTTTCCACACCAAATGCAAAGAATAATATAAATAATAGTACTACGATTTCTAGTTCTCTAGTTCTGGAAACTTCGATACGCAACTGCGAATTTTTCAATGGAATCTCTCGGAGTCTGGGGTCTGCTTTACAAGTCTAACTGCGGGTTTGGCTGATCTTCGATATTTTTTGTGAAACGACTGCCATCTGACCTACAAAACCCAAAGGCGATATCGAAGTATTGCAGTTAGACCAGATGTCGGACATTTTAGAGCTCCAACTAACTACTTACTAGTTTCAAAACAAGATTCATGAGTGAGTATCGTTCCAGAAAACTGGCCTAAAATTCCTAATACTACTTACTTTTAAATACATAATTGAAAAAAAAAAAGAACATTAATTTTGTCTAAATTTCCGATATATAAGTTATTTGGTACATATAACGTTTTTGCATTGTTTAGCCAAAGAGCTCTAAAACTAAATTTTTAATATAGTTTAATATATTATATCTTCTGTCGGTGGTCTACGTGTCTACTATTTACAAAACGAAATTCGTTAAGGTCAATTCAAACCAGGCGGAAATATGCTCCAGCAATATTTAAGTCGTAATTAAATATCAATCATATTTTATTAAGATGAAGTTTCAAATAATAAGAAACAATTCGCTTTCATCTTAGTGTATAATCAAATCAATGAATTAGCCCACCACAGTCTACTGTTGGACATAATCCTCTCTCTCAATGTGCGCCATTTCGTCCGATCCTCCACCTTTCGCATCCAGTCTGTCCTTATCACCTTTTTCAGGTCGTCAGTCCATCTGGCTAGGAGGTGTCCCACCCTCCGCCTGCTTTTTTGTGGTCTCCACACTCCTCCAGAGCCCTCATTCTAGGATGTTACTCAATTTCTGTACCTCGATTTATCTGAGAGCATGTCGTAGGTATACACAATCTGACAAATATGTCAATATGTCTATTCTATATAATCAGTCCTCAGATGAATCTAAATTCAGGACTGAGTGTCAATCTAGAATAACTAAGACTCGTCTGCTCCGAAGGCCATCAGCCCTTCGACAGACGTGGCCAGCCCATTGCCAATTCAGCTTGCTTATTCTACGAGCTATGTCGGTAACTTTAGTTCTTTGTCGGATGTATTGAATTGTATAAGATTTAATGCTATTTTTTACCTTGTCTGAATGGAAAATGGTGGACTTATTAATGCTTATAAGTGATCGAGCATTTTCCGCCTGATCTGAATTGACCCTTAATTGTTTATTTACTCGAATTGAAATTAAAACATCGTTTTTACAAAATAAAATGCGTTTCACATAGACAGTTACATACTAAAAAAATCTTTAATAAAACACATTAATCCCATGTTTATACACTAGATGACCCCGTTGTTTTCCGTTATTAAAAATGGCGATTTGTAGTAAGACGAAAATTTGGGGTCGTGTGTATTTCCCAATGCCAAATAATAATGACATTTAAAAAATACCCAAAATTATCAAAAAGAAAATATTTTAGGGTGGCTCACTTATAACTTAGGTGAGACCCCTAAGTGACTTGCGGGAGGGAGGGGGAGGGGGGGGGGGCTGGTTGGTTTTCACCCCAAAATATTTATTATACAAACTAGTTTATTCGATTCCGATTCTCAGACCACATATGCACAATAATTTACTGTTCTAGATGTTATTACAAGCTTTAATTTAACTGCAAGTTCAATGTTAAAAGCAAATGTGTATGTGCGTATGGTTTGTTCGACTGAAATTTTGTTTTATCGCAACTGTCCCGTGTGAAAGCATTATCATAATCCTACTTACTCTATCTACAAATACCTAACCTAAGTTTATCACAAAATTGCCCGGCACAAATTGTAATTAATAATATTGCAAGCAACTAAACTAAGTTTAACGCGACCGACTTAAAGACTGGTTTAATTGACTACAGTTAGATTGTGGAGTGAATGAAACGTACACATGGCAAAGCCGATATGTATACACCTTTACATGCAAAGTTGTAACTATGTATGTTTACTAAATTCTGTTAGATTCTTAACTAAAGGTAAACACAATTTTAGGCTAAAATAGCTGAATAACTCATCATCTACTTCTCCTGGTCCCAATTATTTGGAGTCGGCGCAACATGTCAATTTCCTCCATAAATTCCTGTCAGATGTCATTTCCTCAGTTACTCCCTTCTTTGCCATGTCATCCTTCAAGCGATCCATCCACCTTTCTTGGGCTTAGCTCTGCTCCTACAGCCCTCCGCATTCATACTTTGAACCTTCCTTACAACATTACTTTCCTCTCTTCTCATAATATGTCCATACCACCAGTCGCTCGCTTCTCAATTTTAAATTCACTGGTGCCACTTTCAAACTTCCTCCAATATAGTCATTTCTTATTCTGTCCATTCTCGTCACACCACACATCCACCTAAGCATTTCCATCTCGGCCACATGCAGTTGTCTTTCATTCGTCGCTTTCAAAGCCAAACGTGACGATTCAACTAGTGGTCCAATTTTAGTTTTTAGTCTTTAGGATGAGTTTCTAAACAGAGAAATATTATTAACCGAGTTTTCAAATAAGTTATTTAAAAACACATCAAGATTGTTCACGTTCAGTTAAGTACCCAGCCGAATGCAGTATAGAGGTGTATACTAATCTCCTTTGCTGTGTGTACAATCAGATCCCACTAAGCGAATAGTTACTAGCTCTGATGGATAGTTCTTGCTTCGATTTTTAAGTTTGATATCCTCATAGAGTATTTAAAACTATTTTCGTGATATCCATAGCCATACTAATCACTACATAGTATAAAACAAAGTCGCTTTCTCTGTCCCTATATCCCTTTGTATGCTTAAATCTTTAAAACTACGCAACGGATTTTGATGCGGTTTTTTTTTAATAGATAGAGTGATTCAAGGGGAAGGTTTATATGAATAATACATGTTTAATATAGTAGAAGGTGCAGCGGGAACGGGACCTGACGCCACGCGGGCGGAAAAATATTGGTGGTACGAAGTTCGCCGGGTCAACTAGTATTATATATGTGAAAGTAACTTTCTGTCTGTCTGTTTGCCTGTTACGCTTTCACACCTAAACCATTGAACTGATCTTGATAAAATTTAGTGTAGAGAAAGGACATAGGCTATGTTTGGTCGCGATAATCGATATCCACGCGGGCAACAGCTAGTTACATATTATAAACTTAAGAGTTTGTGAAGGGGGTCTGGTCGTAATTTGGTACAGGGACACAGTTTAGTCTGGAATAACAGGGCGACTTTTATAGCTGAAATGTGTTCCAATAAGAAAATAAACCAAATTTAAATTCACGTAGGCCAAGTCAGGGGCACGGCTAGTATTTTATAGTATGCGTTGCTTATATAAAGACCTAGGTAAGTTAGGTTTCAACCTTTATGCCTAGAAGGCTAATAGTTAAAATTTGTTGTTTGGAAATTATTCGCTTAGTGGGCCGTCTATACGAAATTATTGGAATAACATAATATACTTACCCGTTTAGTTATAATATGTATTGCAGAGGTGTTCTTGTGATTGTAAGCTAAAACTACACTAGTTCTCTCATGTTTGAATCAATGAAATGTAACACAGTTTTGAACGTGGTTATTGTCATTTGTGAAAAAATACCGCGATTTTCGTGATCCTGTCAATATACCGGGTGTAAGGGCAACGCTCCCGAAGCCGAAGGCCCCTGGTAGTACTCCAGGTACACTACATAATGGCATAATTTTCTTTTCGATTTGGTATTTTTTTCCCGTTGGAAATGGTAAGTAACCATTATTTATTCTCCATCGTATTAGGAAGGCTCAATAAAACGCCATTTAAACAACAAAAAAAACAACACTAAAAAAAAAATATCTTGCCAAGCGTGTGTTTTTTACGTAGTGATGTATTTTTAAGAAATTGTCTTGTCATTGAGCTTTACTAATACGATGGAGAATTTATAATGGAAACGAAAAAAAAATTATAAATTTCTTGTTTCACCAAATTGAAAGAAAATTATGGCAATATACCCGGAGTACTACCAGGAGCCTTCGGTTTTGGGAGAGTTCTCCTTACACCCGGTATTTTGGTAATGTAGATGTGCATTATTGACACCGGATCACAATATTGGATTGCGATATTTTTTAATTATGTAATCGTTTCTAAGTTTATAAAAGTTTCACGCATCGTGTTAGTTATTTCTTTTAGTTTGATTATTTTATTGTAGTAATAATAATAGATAATACAAGCATAGAAAGTACCAAAAATTCAAGTATATTTTTTAGATGATGAACAAGCTTGGAAATGAATTATTGACTCGACTATGCTACTCAAACAAAACATTGTATTTAGATAAAGGACATATAAACATGTTAATTTAACTGTTGTTTCATATTTAATTATAAGCAAATAATAATTATAAGCCTGAAGACTTATAATTATTATTTGTTTAAAAATAAAGCTAACTATTTTATACTCTCCTTCTTTTTGTGTTCCGCTAATTCTGTCGGTGTGTGTATTAGTCTATATTAATCAGTGACATACATTCAAATGTCAAATACTGGTGACAAAAATGGGAACTAATAAAGTGTCAAAGTATGTTTTTAGATACAATTAGTCTTTAAACTCGTATTATCTATTATGATTATTGTTGAATAAGGCCGCGTACGTAATATTTTACTTATAATAAATCTTTTGAAGTGTTTCTACCTAATTAGAGTTGTCGATTTTTGAGACAGTACTCAGTTTTTGATGTGACACATCGGAAAGAAGAATGCAATTTCGACAAACATCGGCTCGCTTCGGCTTTTGTAGATCGTTCTCTCTGTTACACTTCGTAGCTTGATATCTTTATAAATTAGTAATAACCGAAGTTATCCTACTAATAAATGGGAAAGTTTGTGAAGATGTTTGTTATTTAATCACTTCTAACGGTTCAACGTATCTGGATGAAATTCGGTAGGTACGGAGATATATAGCAGTCTGGAATAACATTTACTTTTTATCACGGGAATGCAGATGTAGCTGTGGGCAACAGCTGGTGATTTTAATCTATATAATATATAATTATATAAAATTTAATCCCTATTTCCCTTGGTCACGCCATCACGCCTGAACCACTAAACCCGATTTTGATGAAATTTGGTATAGGGATAGATTAGATCTTGAGAAAGGACATAGGCTACGTTTGGTCGCGATACCCGACATCCACGCGGGCGGAGACGCGGGTAAAAGCTAATATTTTATAAATAAACAGTTTTAACCACTCTATATAGGTACCAAACTGTCAGTTACAGACATTTACTCTACACATTGAGGTTGGCAGAATCTTCGGTACTTATATAACTGATGCAAGGAGCCATTTGAGTAAAATAAGAAGAAGAAGAACGCTCTACTAAATATGCATCGGCACATCGATCTTAGCCGAACTATTTCTTCTTCCCGAAGTGCCTCAAAAAAGTAGTGTCTTGATTTTAGAAGAAAAAACAATTGATATAGTTAAAAAAAATCAATACGATTAGAGGCTCTGTACAACGATACATTATTTTTTTATCTATATTTTTAATATTTTCCTCGCCAAAATCAGTTGTTATAAGCGACTGGGTGTTGAGCCTAGATCTAAAAGAAGAGAGATGTAACTATATAGGTTGTATAGCATCCATCTCTCTCCCTCTGAACCGCGGCCGAAAATATAAACAGAAGGCAATTTTTTAACCCTACCTGGACAAAAAGTACTCTAAATACTGGAGATAGGCAATTTTATATAAAAAAAACATTACTTTAAAAAAAAACTGCTTTAAAAGATGTTTAGAAACTTCCTGCCCATCTCAGCAATCGAATCGGCTAAAATCCGAAAGAATTACACTCATATTTTTATGGCGTAAATCGATAAAGTCAATCATGAGAAGCAAATCGCTCCAACAAAATCCATGAAATCGAAAATTGCCTTTAAGTAAAATTTATTATTTCCAATATTTAGAGTACTTTCCCTTCAGATATGGTAGAAAAACTTCCACACCACATAACATACGTTGAAAAATCGCTACTTTAGACAACCCTAACTCTCCATACATTTTAAAATCACATAACAATGGCCCTCAGCACATTGCTAACTTTGCAATTACACACAGGACACCTTTTAACCGTGGCCCAGACTCTAACAGCACACTTATAACAACAACATATGTGTGCTATCCGTCCGTGGACAAATGCCCCAGACTTTGGTTCTGCCACGCATATCACACACAAATCTTTTGGGTCCAATTTCTCAATTAATGTATTAGCTATTACCTTTTTTGTGATTTTAACATCTAAATCCTCTACAGTAATTGCTGGATCACTAACGGTTTTAGTCAAAGGTCTTATTTCTGTACTTTGGGAGTTATCGGAGTAATCTGAACCTGTGTCGGTACGGGAATGCCGTTTACGTTTTGCCTTACGGTCCGGGAATTCCGCGCGGCGTTTCTTACACCTACTTACGGGTCTTTCGTCTTCGGAGGAGGCGTCTCCAGGGCCTCCTTGTACCTCCTGGCTGTTTAGGGAATCGACGCCGGAATCCTGCGACATCATGCGAGGTATTTCGTCCGTTTCCGTTATTGAGTCGGTTAATTTCGACTCGATTTTTTTCCTTTTCGGCCTCGGCGAAGAGAGGCTGTTGCGTACCTGTAACATGGGTATTATAATTTATTTTATATACTCTCATAATGAAACGTTATAGTCTTTACGCACAGAGTCATCAGAATACATTTAAAAGATTACTATATCTACTCTGATACTATAATACAAAGATTATAAAATTGAAATCAAAACTCTTATGACAAACATTACGCACAGGCCAAAAAAAAAGTATTTTCAAATTCAAATTCATTTATTTGCATTTTTATTACATTACAGGTCTTGTATGGACACCTATATCGTTATAGTAGTTTATGATACTGTTACATAATAAGGGTTCTTATACCACGAGTGTGTTTTAAAAAAACGAGCCGTAGGCGAGTTTTTTTATAGTATCACACGAGTGTTATAAGACCAAGTTATGTACAGTGTCATACACTACTTTATCTACTCTCATACTATAATACATAAACTAATTTATTTTACAAACAAAACCAAACTTTGTTTAATAAAAATGTAAAAAAAAAAGTTGACGCCAAGACAAGGCCGCAAACATAGATTGCGCATGCGCGTTTCTTTTATTTTCTTACGAATTGGCCGTTTTTTTTTAAAGTAGAGGTTTAGTCCAGATGGGGATTGTATAGGTGTATCGTTATGATTAAAAAGTTATTTTATGATATAGGTGTCCATACAAGACCTGAATCGTTATAAAACTTTTTTTTTGGCCTGTGCGTAATGTTTGTCATAAGAGTTTTGATTTCAATTTTATAATCTTTGTATTATAGTATCAGAGTAGATAAAATAACTTTTTAATCATAACGATACACCTATACAACCTCGATCTGGACTGAACCTCTACTTTAAAAAAAGAATCCGCCTAGTTGGAAGAAAAAAAAACACACATGCGCAATCGATGTTTGCGCCTTGGCGCCAATATTTTACATTTAAATTAAACAAAGTTTGGTTTTGTTCGTAAAATAAATTAGTTTATGTATTATAGTATGAGAGTAGATAAAGTAGTGTATGACACTGTACATAACTTGGTCTTTTAACACTCGTGTGATAGTATAAAAAAACTCGCCGAAGGCTCGTTTTTTTTAAAACACACTCGTGTTATAAGAACCCTTATTATGCAACAGTATCATAAACTACTATTATGATACAGTTCTTTTATGGCCTTCTGTTTCATAATGTAACTTTCCATGCATTTTATCTGCATAGTCTGTGGACGCGGCGCAATGCGCATGCGCGCGAATCACCTAATGACTCTAACGGTTAAATTTTTGTGGTTTTAAGCAAATTATATTAATTATTTCATGAGATTAGATAAAGTAGTGTATGAAACTGCACATTATTTGGTCCTAAAACACTCGTGTGATACTATAAATATGTGCATATTATGAGATTTATTTATATGTCAACTTGTACGAAAGTATTTTTTACGCCGCGCGGTAGCCACTTACTACTACGGTCAACACACATGGCAGTTCAGGTAATAATCCAAAAACGGAACAGTCCCCAAGTCGATACCTTTTCGATCTTATTACAACCGGTCTGCGGGGAGCAGGCACTCATCATATATTATGCTTAAAAGTCCCATAGAAACTCATCCCCACGACCATTAGCCGGTCGCTTATACGTTTCATCCCTGAAACATCACTTTAAAGCAATGAAGCCCGTTTGGCTACTATATTCATCCTACCAGGTGCTCTGTATTGTAGTCTAAAGTTTATACTTTCTTTTTAGACCAACGACCCGTCTATCCATCGTTTTCACATGCTGGTTGCAGGGAAATTTCAGTTTCTCCTGTACAATCTTTCACCACTAAAGTGGGTTGTAGGGTTGGGTAGGGTAGGGTAGGGTTGGGTGGTGTCTTTCAAAATTACACATTGAATAAACTGGGTGCAGTGCAGGGGAATTTCATTTTTTTCTATACAATCTACCCAGTTTATTCAATGTGTAATTTTAGATGACACCACCCGACCCTACCCTACCCTACCCTTCCCAACCCCATAACCCACTTTAGTGGTGAAAGATTGAACAGAATAAACTGAAATACCCCCTGCACTCAGTTTATTCAATGTGTATTTTAACCCAACCCTACCCAACTTTACAACCCACTTTAGTGGTAAAAGATTGTCCAGAAGAATCTAATATTCCCCCTGCATCAAGTTTAATCAAAGTGTATTTTTAGACAACACCACCCAATCCTACCCTACCCAACCCTACAACCCACTTTGGGTGGGAAACATTGTACAAAAGAAATTGAAATTCCCTCTACACTGCACCCAGTTTAATGTGTAATTCTGGACGACACCACCCAGCCCTACCCTACCCTACTCTACAACCCACTTTGGCGGTGAAAGATATCACAGAAGAAACTGAAATTCCCCCTGTACTGCACCCAGTTGATTCAATGTGTTATTTTGGTCGACACCACCCAACCCCACCCTACAACCCACTTTAGTGGTGAAAGATTGTACAGAAGAAACTGAAATTCTCCTGCGACCATTAGTAGTTTTACTAGGATATAAACGAATCGCGCATCTAAAAAGAAAGTATTAACTTTAGACTATATCTAAACTCTATAGACACAGTAAGTGAGACTACAACGCACCGTAAAAAATATCTATTACCATGGGGTACCAATACTAAGAAATAATCTTTAGTAATATTCAAAAATTAATAGATGGTACTAGTAGACTCATTTAAAGAAATAAAAAGGTTCAACCCCAGTTCTTCCATCGTAGAGGGAGACTAACAGATAGAGCTGATCTCCATTCAACAGTAAACATACAGTCCAAGACAAAGGGCCCGGTAGACCCCAACAGGCTCATCCCCTATTACGTGGGACCAAACCTAAATTTACAGGCGTGAGTATATGTATGAGTATATACTTACAGGTCTTTCCACTTTACAGTTCGAAGTGCCCTCACCAGGGTCTTCATGTGTCTCCTGACTGTTCAGCGAGTCCACACCAGAGTCCTGAGACATCATGCGAGGGATATCGTCGTCTTTCGGCTTTAAGTCCGTAGATAATTTCGTCTCTCTGTTTCTTTTCGGCCTTGGCCTCGGCGGGAAGAAGCTTTTGCGTACCTGTAACATGTTTAATAATTTGTTAGGTGTGTTATTCTTAAGTGTTACGCTTTGATGGGTGACCATTCTTAAGACATTGAGATTCAGACCCATTTGTGCCTCAGAAGAGCACTTTAGGCCATCCATCGGTCCTTATCATCATACGAACATTCTATGGCAGTCACTACGGGTAGTTAAAGCTCTAAAGTCAAGACAGAATCAACTACAGAACCTAGATATAGCCAATGGCTTGTGGAGATCTTAAGATAGTCGCTTCAAGGAAAGTATCAAAGTCCTTTGACCAGTTAAAGTAAATTTTGACCACGGCCAGGTAGTTGAAAGCTTCGGATGCAACCTGGGCTTTTCTTTTACACTACTTAGGTGGCAGACAAGCACACGGCCCACCTAATGGAAAATGGTTACTATGGCCTATGGACGTGTGCAACACCAGGGGCGTGACACTCGCTCTGCCGACCCTGTTAGAACAGCGAGTTTCTGTGCCGTCAATGTAGAAAATAAAGCAGGACCAGCCATTGGTCTTTCTAATGGCATCACAAAAACCCTCCACTAAGCTCTGGCTACCCTACTCACCGCCGGTAACACAACACGAAGTTATTATGGCCTCGGTATTCTGTAGGGCGGAGGTACTGTCCCTATTCAGACTGCAAAATTGGACGGAAATACCGTCGTGTCCTACCTAGGCTCAATAAACGAAGCTCCCGGAGTATGTAAGGACTGAACTAACAGACCTAAGGGCGGTTCTCTCTGTCTACCTTGAGAAAATTTAGTGCATATATGCCTGCAATTGTAATCGTCAGCTACAAAGTGCAAGTGCAACTAGCGTACACAAGTTCGATACCCGGGTCAAGATTCCGGACTTGTGATGAAAGGAAAGTGTTGTCGAGTGTACCTGAAAGCACTTCTGGCAGTACCGGTACAGAGGATTGTTGTTCTTGGCGCGACACTGCGCGCAATGCCAGTAGTCGTATAGATCCATCTCGCTATCACTCTCATACGTCTCCGTCTCTTCCGAGTCCGCGAACTGGAGCTCTCCGTCGTCTCCCACAGACACTTCTAGCACCTTAGTTGAAATTATATTGTTCTGAAAGTTGACATTGGTGCATGAAATAGCCGAAAATAGTAACTATACTTCATTCAGTTAGGTACTTAACTAAAGGTAAACAATCTTGTAGCTACTTTTTATAAAAACACCATAAAAAAATTAACTGGGCTCACTAACTTGCTAAATAGTGGCTCAATTTAGGTAAAAAAAAAAACTATATTATAATTATTATTAGGCCTGTATTCTAGAATGCCACTCAGCTGAACCTCGATTTACGTGGGAAAAGATTGTGTACATATTGATAAATTTGACAGGTTGTCTGGCAGATTGTCTATTAAATTTTTCTTCAGAAAAAAAAAATCTTTTCTTTTTAAAAAAACATCAAGATTATTTACTTTTAGTCAGGTACCTAACAAAATGATGTATACATACATATATCAGAGATAGACTGATTTACGGATGGACTGCGAGCGCTGAACTGCTAACACAGTGAGCGTGGCGTGTCGGGGGCCGAGGTAAAAGAAAGAGAAAAAAAAAAGTATTCGCTGAGAGCAAGTGAGATGCCGCCGTGAGCGCTGGCGGTGGATATCGCTCGCTCTCGTCTTATACTCTTTCTGTCTCATTTTTTATTTCGTGCCCCGCCACGCCTAACTATCCTAAACCGCCACTATCAGCTTTCCCACACCCGAAGTGAGTTCTCTCGTCTTCGTGAGACTCAACATCGGCCTGTAACACTCACATCGCTCTGCGCAGTCGAGTCCCCATCCACGTCTACGGCGGCTCCTTCATCATCATCGGACTCTGTGACGGGCTCGTACTCCACGTCGCTTTCGCTCGCGGCCGCCACTCCGTCCGTGTCGCTCGTGTCGCGCGCATAATCTACAACACACACTCTATTACCACACTGTACTGGAGCCACCCTCGAACCGTTGTTTAACGTCTTCACTCGACGAGGTCCAACACTGAACTGAAAATGTCTAACTACTGGACACGTTTGTTCTTTTTTTAAATGCCTGGGCTCTTTTCTGTGCAATCTTTTTTTTCGAAATTAATTTTGGAATCGGGTCAGTTCTTTTTTCACTTTTTTTTTCGTTTAACTGCTTTATATCACCAATGTTTTTTTTGTTCACTCAATTGAATCTTTATCTTTTACTATTTTTTTTTTCCTGTGTTGCCGTTTCAAAATATTTTTTCTTGCGTTTTCCATTTTTGTACTATTCATTTTTTCCTTTGTTTTTTTTTTTTCAAATAAAATTTTGCTTACATGTATAGCTTAATCTACATACATACATACACAATCTACTCTATCATAGATATGGCTGTTATAAATTGTCCGAAATATGATAACGCCAGTGTGGCATACGCGACATGGCTCATACAAACAAACAAATATAAGTATTTTATCTTCTGAGATAAGTTCAGTTCAAAATCGTAGAACCATAGAAGATTGAATGTACACGATGCTTCGAACTCTATCGATTGCTCAGCCGGGTACATACTGGGCAGCATTTCTAAATACGGACGCGAACACACTTTGATTGGAGTTCGCGCCGTTCGTAGTGGTCGATTTTGAAGTAGCCGATTTTTTTTTTAGTGATTACAGTAATTCACAAGATTTTGTTAAAAGCGGATCCTAGATGGAAGGAAACAGTTTTATTACGTTACATTTCTTAAAACTATTCGAACACCGTCCATACGGAACATACAGATAGGATCGCGGCGAACATGTTAGACGAACCAAGTGTTCGATGTTCGTTAGTGGTCACACGTGCGAACCAAGTTCTTGCGTATCCTGAAACGCAACAAATATATTCGTACGTGTGTACGCGGCTTTCCAAGAACAGTATTTTATTATCAGTCCTAGTGACTCATAAACCTTTGTCTTGAGAAGGGAAGTACGTGTGTTGAGAATATTGGTATCTTTCCTCTCAGAGTTGTGACGGCAATCACTGTCGAAAAAAGCCAGCACACCAATCCAAATCAATAAGCGGACCCTTAGGACGCAACTAGAAAATTACTGTGGGGATGATGTGTATTCTTAAAGGGAATGAATGGATTTAGCAAAAAAAAAAACTATTATCTGATCTTGCGCTATTTTCGCGATATGATATCAATAATAAAGATAAATAATTCAGTAAAAATACAAACTGGACTTGCAACATTTGCCACAAACGTGACTCTTGACTTGACGGTCCTGATCAAACGGACGTATTGTCTTGCAAGTACAAAGAAACCCTTCTACAGGTTTGAGAGAATTCACATAGCATAATTCATGTTCATTCATATGAGCCACGCACGACTTACAAGTAGGGCTGCCACCTACTGAATACCATCACCGTTAATATGTATAAAAAGTATTATGTAATATACCTACTATTTGAAAATGAGCCCTTCTGCCCTCATACTGAGTCCAATAAAAGAATAAACATTTTTTACTGATTACACTATATTGTTCGGTCGTTTAAATATGTTGCGGTAATACTATATCTACTTATGGATCATTTCTTTTTTATATTTTCAATTAAAAATTAAACTGTAACCTTAATTAAAATATTGTTTAATTTCCCACCTTACCATCATTCGTTTATTATCAAGATTTTATATGCCAAGAATGTGTGACAGCCCTACTCACTATTCCTACTACATTATGTAAAGTTTAACAAGCACACTGGATCAAGTAAGAACACGATTAGTTTACAACAGCCAATCCACAAACAACACACACAAAAATCAACTAAACTAAATACAGTAAATTAAAAACATATTTCAAATTAGGGTTGACATTTTAATGGTGAAAAAACGTGCAGTCACTTTGTAATAATATATGAAAACATACCATGCTTTTAATAATGTCAGTAGGGAAGCGTTGATTACGCAGTTAATAAGGTAAAATACCTATGACCTTGTGAGGGGGACGGAATTTTGATTTTTAATACAACTTAGGTGGCAGGCAAGCACACAGTGCTATGGATAGTGGTTACCGTGCCCCACGCGTGCAACACCAGGGGTGTCATACTCGCGCTGCCAACCCTGTAGTGTGGAAACCTTCTAATGGCCCTTCTTAGAGAACCCCATATTGTAGTGCCTTGGAAAAAAATGCAGGGAGTTCACACCATAGCTTGATTCCGCGTGGGATGTTTTGTTTAGGACACTTCAATGTTCGTAAGCGCTTCTTTGTTCGATAATAAAGTCTTGCTATGTCATAAAATCCGGTGCGAAATGTTAATTTAATGATTCATCCTTAAATCAGTTACCTAAGTATAGTAAGCTTAGATTGCTTATTCGATTTTGCTCAAATTTCCCATCAGAGATATCTCTTTTCATTACGGAGGACAGTTATTTTTCACGCTAAAGAAAACCTAATGGGCAGAGCGGCGAAAATTGCTTGATAAGTAAATGCACTCTCCTTCACCTTCGAAAGCTAATTAGAACATTATGTGTATAGCAAGCTATGTTGTGTATAATGAAATGAGGTAAAGATCAACAAAGCAGATGGTTATGACACTAATTGACGACAGCTGTGAACCCTAATTTGTAATATGTCATATTTTAATCTAATCTAACAATTACTATCTAAGAATAAAACTACGAGATCAATAGAATGTGATATTCAAGCATTATAAATAGGTACAGAGGTTTCATACGAATGGAAATCACACACACACACATTGACAGACATCTACTTACGAGAATCTCGGGTCATTTCGGACGTCTTGTCAATTGCGAGTGTCCGAACTATATTCCGAAGGTGACCGCATAAGACAACTGCAGACGCACGCAGCAGATACGTGTAATTATTACAGCTTCTCAATGTCCTCTTTATCCGTGTTAAAGTTTAACAAGTAAGGTATGCGCTGTATGTGCTGCATGCGTCTGCAGTTGTCATATGCGGTCGGTTTCGGAATCATACTTTATTACCGATCCGTAACTTGTGTGTTTTAGATTCTCGTATGAAGCTTTCTGTACTTACTTATTTTCAAATAAAATAGGTCCACAGTCTACACAGATGGAAACTTAATTCAATCTGTGTTCGAAACACGAAAATCAGAGAAGCAGACATCAGTCAACAATCGGTGAATATTCGAATGTCATTTTCGTTTATTGGAAAAAAATGAGGCGAAGCAAAAGCGTATAAATGTGAATCAAATTGTACAAAAGAATAAGCGGAAATGAAATTCTTATATCCAATGATTTCAACGTGCGGTTTAATGTTCTTCAACTCTTTAAACTTCTCTTCAACAATACATAATGCAGCTTCAGCACATACACGACAACGCAGACGTACCGCCGCACCTGAGGCTGAAATTGGATGCCAAAATTGGCAGCTAAAATTGGCAACTAAATTTAAAATATAGCAGCCAAAATCTTGCACAGCAGTACTGTGTAGATGACACCGACACTGAAACCGCATTGCCATTGTATCCCACTGCTATGTTTGACTTGATTACTTATAGCCACGTACATCGTGGCTAGTACGATACTACAAAAAAAAGTGTAATATTAAAAAATACACAGTCTATACATCATTCTGGTACGGCGGCGGAGTGATCGCGGCGTGCCTACGGTGTCGTGTATACGCGTGCAGCACGGCGGAAAAGCCTTATCTCTCTTGAGTCTCTAATAAAGACTTATTTCTCAAAGAGAATCAAGACACACGTGTCTAAAATGCCGAGTGATGATGTGTAAAGAGAAGTTATCATACAAATAAGTACACTTATTTAACAGTATACAGAGACAAACATTCATTTCTTTCTTTCATACATGTGTACATATTTCTGAAAAACTTAATCTACAGTTAAAATTTCGATCATGAGGATCATCGACTTCTTCCGGGTTCTGGTTCCTGACAGACAACCGTCCTGGTAGACTCCTGGGTAGACCATCAGGGGTACCGGTTCGTACGGATCTGACAATCACCAGTAACAAAATATTAATATGTTTGCTTTAATTTCGGCGAATTGAGAAATGGAACACTTCTTTCACCAAAATTGTATTTAGAAAAAGCTGAACCCAGTTTTCACCTATTTGAAAAGTGCACCTTCTGCAGTAAAATCAGTAGTGTCCTTATTATATACTCACGCCTACGCGTTCTGAAGGAACAGGCAGTAGGACATTGATTTCAAAATTCATACCGGTACATTTCTAAACTGTCTACTACTGAGAATTTCTTTATAGAAAAACCCAATATGAGTTTAGTCAGGGAATCAAACCCCAGGTGACAAGTGACATAAGGTACGACGCAAATATGCGAACTTATTTCACTGGATCAACGGGGTAAAAGAACTAAAGGATAAAAAAGTCAATCAAACTTGTGAAGCTTACAAACTATTGTTCCTTCGGGATCACTTCTTCCTTGGAAGGGACAAGGGGATGTTGTAAGTGGATAATAGTGCCATGTGGATATCGAAACCACAACTACCTTAAAGTAGTTGGCAAGGAAACCACTTCAATCACAACACCATTGCGGCAGTTACGCATTTGTCACAGGAATCAGGATAGTGATCCTCGCAAAATTCCACCATTATTTGACAATATCATATTAAACTGATAGGTGAGATAGGTGGAACATTAATTAGGCTCAGGTGCAGAAAAAAATGCTATACGGGTCTCGAACCGTATACCTTAACGGCATTCGTTGCAATAATGTTTGAAAGAGACACTCGGCGAAGAATTCTTGGTATCGTGTTACCTGCAATTGTGTTGACCAAAGGACTCTTAGAGACTGTTCTCGATCTTTTTTTATGGAGGTTTCTCAAATTGATTTCAAGAAACCCCTTTAAGACTCTCTGGACGAGGGAAAAACCCCTTTAAAATTGGACTACAGTTATCGCAAATGGAATTGATTCTTCGAGAATTTTTGCTCAATTTCAATCTAAATCAAAAGTATTCACTTTTTATGTGACTGAGCAAGAATTGATAAGCAATAGATTAATCATAGACGATTCGTCTCGAACCTACGGCGCCCTCAAACCGAAATCCGCGCGTTTACGGCAAAATTGACGTAAATGGTAGCAACCCTAACATCAATATTGTCACGAATCACATATAATCAACTGGTATATCCGTTAATTAACCCACGCAAATTATAACTAATAACATTATATCAAAAATGCAACGACACTTCTTTACCTGTCTCAAAACCAGTTAAGAAGTGCAAATACTCTGTAAAAACTATGCAAGCTGACATTTTTTTTTGTTTACAATGTCGCTTCTATCGTCGCCTTTGATCTGCTGCTAAGCTGTCAGGATGACCACACGAGGACCTGACGTCATGCAGCCTACATACTTGACGCATGAGTCATGCTTCATACATGATCTTGAATACATGTCAACGTAAAATCGTGTGCAAAAAATATTGAATTTTGGATTTTTCTCGTTATGGATTGTGAAATGAAAATATAATACAACTAGCTGTCGCCCGCGGCTCCGCCCGCGTGGATGTCGGTTATCGCGAATCGGACTATAATTTGAGATTTAAACTATCCTATCTCTCAAGTTGGATCGAACTGCACATGGTGTGCGAATTTTATTATAATCGGTTAAGTGGTTTAGGAGTCCATTGAGGACAAACATTGTGACACGAGATTTATATATATTAAGATTTGCCAATTTGGAATTTATATACTCACAGTATTGTTTTTTTTTTTGCTTTTTATTTTTTCTTGCCCTGCTGAATGGTAAGAAGCTAAGATGAAGTCCAGACGAGTAAAAATGAAAAAAATGTTTTCTGAGTCTGGCTGGATGGACTTATTGTTCCATTTTAAAGTTCAGCTACGCCACTTTCTTAGTTAAATAATAATTAAGAAAAACAATTATAAATTTGTTCAATTAAGTTCAATTAATGAACCCATTTTCATCATGGTTTTCTATGTTTTATACCTACTATGCCATCTAATTTTCATTGCATATGCGGCCAATATTAAAATTATAAAATAATTTCTTCAATTGACTCCAACTGTACAAGCAGACTTTCAAAATTCACGTTCTTACACGAATGCAGTTTCTAAAATTGGACATGGCCAAAAAAATCCAGTGTCTTTGAACTCAGACAAATTACTGCATAGACGCAAGTTGAGACATGTTTCAGTCTAACGGAGCGTGGTGCCGACTTGCGGATGGCAGATTTTGAAAAGGTCTTTGTTCATAGCTTTCGACGCGAATAAATATTTACGAAAGGGGAAGTCCCTGAATAGGGCAGATTACTACAATGTAACAGGAAATGAATCAGCGAATGAAATCCTTACGCAATAGTTTTTAGAAAAGTAAATAATTGTTTGTTTAATAAATATTGTTATGTAAGATTTTGTTGATATTTTTAGGCACAGTTTTATAATGTTTGGGCAATTCATTTCTCATTTGACATAAAAAGAACTAAAAATGCAAAAACTTCCGTCATTCTCATACACATGACGCATTCTATAATGAGTGTTACTCGTTAAAATTATTTATGACTAAACGTGCCAACCCCATTAAATTTCATATGGATACTTGTAGGTATTTGTTTGAAATTATTAATTATAAGTTTGTTTCTTTTGAAAAATTACTGTGTACTTACCTATTTATTGTGATGAAAAAAATTAGTTTCAAAATTATTTTTATTATTTTATTTAATTAAAATCCAAAAACCAATATTATTATTTTTAAATTTTAATCTGTTCTAAGCGCTATCGTCGTTTAAATGAATGATAAGTTTAATAACCTAAAAAATCATTAAAAAAAATACAGAGCTCTTCTTACGTGCGTCTGACTCACACTTAGCCGCTATTTTTTTTGTTATTCTCTTGCCGTTTCAATAAAAATTGCCCGACAAAAGTCGCACACCAGCAATAGTATTAATAAGCTATTCAAATGATGTTAATAAGCCCTCATTAACATACATGATTGATAACAAATAAATTACATTGATAGCTCCTATCAAGAACTTGATTTATTTATTATACTGAATGGCTAGAACATGTTGCAACAAGTCAGTGTCAAACGCTAACTCATTGCGTGACGAGTAGTCAGTAGGTAGGTTAAAAAAAAAAACAATGGTTAGCAACCGGAAATAATTGGGTTTTGAGGTAAATTATATAATTTTTGATAGCGTTTTGTGTGAGAAAAGCGCGCGTTTTATCTGGAACATAAACTTTTTTTTCATATATTCACTGCTTTACATCCCTGATCGAGAGAGATGTATTTTTAGTCGCATGTAATCGGTTTAATAGATACCTATCTTGCGCCAAAGTCAAGGTATCCACGCTGCTAATAAACTTATTTTAGGGTTAGCACTAAAATGAGAAAAAAATACGAAATTTAAAAAAAAATATTTTGTTTCATTTTGAGAGCAGAGAATTTTTTATATATTATTTATGTGTAATTTAATAATGAAATATGTAAAATAATAAAAATTATACACATAAAACGATAACGAGCTCTAAAACAGAATGAAAAAAAGAACATTATTAGCTGTTCATTATTTTGTAGAATAAAAAAACAATCAGAATTTGATGACGGCTTGCATTAAAAGTCGCATGACAGTAATTGAAGCTCGTGAGGCAAGAACAAAAGAAAATGATAGGCTGTCTCATGGTCTAATTATTATACCATGGGCTGTCTCTGTCTAATCTGGAGAAATGTATGAGGAGTGTATGTAAACAATCCTCTATGTCAAACATTTTAAAACTTAGAATAGATAAATTACATATTATATAATTAATTTGACATAACTATAACATTTTTAGTTGTCATGAAGTAAAAAATCTAAAATAAATTGAAGTACAGTCATTCGGAAGTGTTGCATTTTGTAATTTATCTACTCTGATACTATAATACAAAGATTATAAAATTGAAATTAGAACTCTTATGACAAACATTACGCACAGGCCAAAAAAAAAGTTTTATTACGATACAGGTCTTGTATGGACACCTATATCATAAAATAACTTTTTAATCATAACGATACACCTATACAACCTGCATCTGGACTAAACCTCTACTTTAAAAAAAGAATCCGCCGATTCGGGAAAAAAAAAAGAAACACGCATGCGCAATCAATGCTTGCGCCTTGGCGCGAACACTTTTTTTTTTGTTCTATACATTTAAATTAAACATAGTTTGGTTTGGTTTGTAAAATAAATTAGTTTATGTATTATAGTATGAGAGTAGATAAAGTAGTGTATGATACTGTACATAACTTGGTCTTATAACACTCGTGTGATAATATAAAAAAACTCGCCTACGGCTCGTTTTTTTAAAACACACTCGTGTTATAAGAACCCTTATTATGCAACAGTATCATAAACTACTATTATTTTACTCTAACCCGTTTTATAAAGTATTCGTTTATTGACCTATTAACCAATTAAAATTTCGAGGACAGATAACAAACAAAGTGATTGACTGAGTGTTCTCTGGGGGTTGCTTTAGAATCGTGCCAATCGAATTATGGAGTGAGAGGGTGGGAGGGGGGAGGAGGGGGGGAAGAGGAACCCCTCCCACCAACTCCCCCCCCGCGGAGACGCTTAGTTTTTAAGTTATGATTATTTTCATAACCGCGGGGCTCCTATTTCTGGGTGGTTTGAAAAAAAATAACCACGAATGCTAAGGCGGGAGCTCCGCTCCGCTTCGCTCCCGCCTTAGCCTTCTAACCTAACCTATCCGAGTCGGGGTACTCTGAGTCGGGATATTATAAAGCTCTTAAAAAAAGGAAAAAAATAAAAACAATAAATAATCCATTGCTTATTTATTAGGATTATAAATAATTTGTTTGGGGATGGGGGTCTCTACACATCAGAAACTTACTTAGTCCTTGTTACCTACTTACGTCAAAAATATACTTTTAGGTTAGGTTATGCAAATAATCATAACTTAAAAACTAAGCGTTTCCGCGAGGGGGGCGGGTGGCGGGAGGGGTTCCTCTCCCCTCTCCTCCCTCTCCCTCCATAATAATAATAATATAGCGTTTTATTACGCATTACTTCGTTCTGTTACACGAAACTTTAAAAAGCCCTAAAAAAAAAACTACGCATCTCCGCGGGGCGAGAGTAGTATTTTTGAGAAGGGGAGACAAACCCCTATCTAACACAACCCCTAACAACCCTTATTTCGATTGGCACGATTCTAAAGCCAACCCGGATGGATTGCTTGAAAGATGATATGACAAAGAAGGGAGTGACTGAGTAAAATTACATCTGAACTGACAGGAATGTAGGGAGGAGAATGACATTTTGCACCAACACCAAAAACACACACCGGCAGAATTAGCGGAACCCTAAAAAAAGGAGAGTATAAAATAGTTAGCTTTTTTTTAAGCAAATCATAATTAAACATGAAACAACAGTTAAATTAACATGTTTTTACATTAATTTGCAACATATTACTTAAAGTTTTATTAAAAAAAACTTATCTAAACAAAATGCATTTTTTGTGTTCCTCTAATTCTGCCAGTGTGTGTAATTGGGACAAGGCAGGCAGGTAGGTAGATGATGATGAGAGTTCTCTGTAAATTGTGATATTTAATATAAAATGGTTCTTTCATACAGGAACACTAGTAAGACCAACTGAGTCACTATTCAGTGAACAGCAGAAAGACAATAGAATTGTTTTCTCAATTAAAAAGTTCTGAACTAATCGGGATATCCATCAGATCGTCTCAAAATTTTCTGCAAACTCATAAAGTCTGTTTATGACTTATAGTTCATTTCATTTACTTCTAAAAAATGTAGCTCAAATGTACAAGAATAAAATTGTAATGATACTTTTACTGCAACTGAATAACAAATTATACAAATAAAGAAATTCTATACAATCAAAAACATGCACACACACAACACAATTCCTTCAAACACTCACACACTTGATGTATATGTTTATTATTTCAACACTTACCCGTTTCCTTTCCCTGAATGCTGAACACAGTTTCTGTAGAACATCTTCGGCTCCATGAATGATCTGTAACAAATGTTTCCATTCAACTTGCTTACTTCTCCTAACCAGATTTTCAGGAAACATTCCATGTTTATACAAGTAAGAACACACACAACTGCCCAAAAAGGTGGCTAAGTGTGGGCAAAAGAGTCCCTTTCCTATCCTAAGTTAGACAAGTGGAAAATTTTCATGTAATACTAGATTGATGGTATCAAAACACTATTATTTCATAGCTGAGGTTCAGGAAGAGCAATTTGAAAACTGAAATACACGATCAGCTAGTTGTATTGTTTACATTAGAGTTAAAAATGTATTCTTAAAACAATAATATCACTACAACAATAATATCACTGTATGTAGCCTGTAGATATCTGCCTAGATAAATGACAAAACTGGAAACCAATATAGGAAAATCTTTGCAATTTCTTTTTAGTATCACTAATTAATATAAAACTCACTAAATACCAATTTCAGTATAAAAACTAATAAACTATTTAAGCAAACCGTTTGTTAAAATTAAATACTGTATCTAATTATGACAAGAAAGCAATAACAAATCTTGAACTTTCGCGCCATTGCTCGATCACTTTTTTGTATATTGGCACCACATTTTTGTTCTACAAATACTATCTAATTAGTATGAAACACTTTTAATTTACTATTAACACTTCAAATCACCTTGAATTGACAACGACAACATCTCAATATGCAGAATGACTCCAACAAAAGTTAATAAAACATAACCTTCAATGGTAATTAACTGACAAGACGTCTGTACTGTTACGCCTCATGCTTGGGAATGTACTAATGTAGTATGTACGAGCACGATTATGAATGGATGTTGAACGCCATTTACAATACAATGTAGACATCCGGATATTAATTCAACAAGTTTATAAGTAGATGCATAAGGTATCATATCGATTTATCTATTCTGTAGGAAAAGTCACAAGATATTTGTACTAGATGCACTCAATGAGCTATATTTTCCTACTTTGCTCACCTGAAGAGTATGTTGCTGTTGTGTTCATAATAGTAAAACTGCAACGTTCCGTCGCTTAGGTCGCGATTAGTTTATATTTCCTAATCTATAGCGTTTAAGATAACATAACAAAACTATAAGCCAGATAATCTGGCGTCTATTTTATCAAATCTACAAATTATTTAGTACTTCGTTTATTCGTTACGCGCTGGCCAGCGCTTGTAATGTTGCCAGACCTAGCATGCAAATGTGACATCATTTATTTTAAATGAATTTTCCCTTAAAATTCATATATTCCGATATTTCTACTGAATCCTGTTTATTAATTAAATTTTGTGCCATTGGTATGCAATACAATGAGTATCCTATAAAGCAATGAGTATGCAATGGAATCATCCTTCCTGGACTTTAACTTTTGCCAATGTAAGTTAAAATGCCAATCTTGCAGACAGACATGGCTGCCAGATCTTCACACTGCAAATCAGTCGTGTAAGTACATTGATTGGATATATTTAAAAATAATTAGATTATGGTAGTTTGTGTTCAAGTAACATTTCTGAACACAACGTTGAGGAATTCTTGTCAGAATGTATTGTATTTTTGTTCACGACGGCCGCAAAAACCACAAAGCGCATTTTGATGTGTATGCTTGGTTAAAAAGGTCTTGGTCAGACTTGACTGCATACATATATTTCATCGAAGTTACTTGAATAGTGTCAGAGACATCTCAGACATTACAAAAAGTCAAGATTGCTAACATGCATGTGGGTGGAGCCGCAAGCATCAGCTAGTTTATTTATATTGTTAGGACAGGGTAGGTATATCACGTCCCTTTTGCCTCCGGGGTATGCACAGACAACAGCTTGGCATAATATGCTTCTAACCTTTTATCTTAGACTGTTCACGAGCTTCCTCTATCTACTGCTGTCATAAAGCCTTTTACGCAAACAAGAAAATATATTGATATAAGAATCTAAAAATTTCCATCTATTTCCTATCTACGTACTCGAAAATTCCTGAAAATTTTTGTTACTAACTATTACTCGCGGCTCTGCCTGTATGTGTGTACCTACTGATTTTTCTACAGGAACCTTTTTCCGGGATTAAGCTGTGCTTTCTGCCAGACAATAATCTATCCCTGGAGTGAATTGCTTTCTATACCATTCGGCTGTTCTCATGTAAACAAACACTTACCCAAACTTTAACAAATTACATCATTTTAATGTCCCTCAATACATAGAAAAATTATATATATGGCAACATTGGTCGACTACAACTTGTATTTTGTAGCCAACTTGCCAGAACAATTGCCAATGCCAACATAACTTTTTAATTGTGTTCCACAGAGTATAGCAAAATTTAGAAGAGAGAATACAGAATTAGTAAAAAATCATTCGGAAGATTAATAAGTAAAAAAAAAAACAGAAAAAGCTTAAAAGTATTTTGCTAAGTAGAAACTGTCTTTTTAATCAAGTGACTAAGCAAGTACGTATCCATGCGAATGATAGACACTTTGAGGACAAATCAAACTTCACTCTACAAAATTAAATACATTAATTACAGAATGGTCGTTGTATCCTTTTTTAACTGTAACAGCAACATTCAGACATTAACTTTTGCAGATAAAATCATTAAAAACTATCATACTTTTACCTTTAAAATTATAATACACTTGATCGTGAACACCAATTCTAGACAGCATCTTCCCAATAGAAGACACCCATTGGCACCAATAGTAGACACTTTAAGGACAATCAAATTTCACTCTACAATATTGAATAAATGTATCAGAGATGAATGTTGGGGTATTAAAAGTTCGACATATGTATGTATGTGTGTGTCTGTGGCATCGTAGCTCACGAACGGATTAACCAACTTTGATGAAGTTTTTTTTTTGAAAGGTGAATTGGGAGTGATCTTACTTAACTATGATAAAAATCGTTCTAAGATGGTTGCCACTAGAAAATTGCAGATCTTCTCATATGGGTATCACATTAAAGAGCTTGTATGTAGATCAATCATCATCAAGTTCGGTAAATGTGATATATTCCTTTTTTTTTGATTCACCACTATTTTTAATAATTACCATCTTTCTTCGGTAAAATTAATAAATGAAACCTTAATATGTAATTACCGTTGAAAGCGATGTCAACGGAATCAAGCTTCGTGGCTTCTATTTCATCCGAAGGTAACCAACGAAGGGTACAGCGGAGGTCTATCTGAGACCTTCTCTTCTAACCTAATCTATCCGTCCCGGAGCGTGTAGTGTCCACAAGATCTCTACGCTCGCAATTGGCAATATCAATTATCATTATCATGATCATCAAAACCATTATTATCATGATGATCATCATCGTCAACGTCGTCATAATTGTTATTATCATCGTCATCATTATGATCGTTATTGTCATCGTTATCATCATCATCATCGTATAAATCACTGAACAGATATTAATGAAATTTGGTACACAGTAATACGTGTAAACAGTAACACGCGATGGGTGGGGCTACAAGGGGGGAAATACGAGATGAAAATTTCTATGAAAGTTAATCGTTGAAGATGTCCTGAATTTCTGATGAGACACATAGATCAATTACGGCTTGAGGAAGGAGAGAAGAGGGACAACGGAGGCGAGGAATAGGTCAAGAGAATAAAACAGAGAACAGAGACTCAAGTAGTTCAAAGGTGTCGACTCAGCTCAAAGCAAATCAACACGACATTCACGCGGGTAGAGCCGTAGGCATATTAATAACTAGCTGTTGCCCGCGACTCGGTTATCGACTAGTATTGAGTCGAAGCTGTTGAGCATTAATCTTGCCTCTGTACTCGACTTTCTACGCGTCTCTGTAATCACCTTTTCACTCTCCTAGCTACTCGCCTCTCTACTCACCTCTTTACTATCCTCTCTGCTCGACTCTCTACTCACCTCTATATTTGACACTACTCGACTTTCTACTTGCCTTTATCCTTGAATCTATATTCGACTCTCAACTCCCCTCTCTACTCGACGCTGTACTCTCCTCTATACTCGCCTCTCTACTCGCTCATTCATTATACTCTCTACCCGCCTCTCTACTTGATTGTCTACTCAACTCTTTACTCGCCTCTTTACTCTTGAATCCACTCTACTCTCTTTTTAGCTCTCTACTCGACTCTCTACTGGACTCTATTTGATTCCCTACTCACCTCTCCACTGGCCTCTCTAGCCGCATCTCCACTCGACTCTACTCAACCTTCTATTCAATCTCTACACGCCTATTCACTCACCTCTCTATAACGATATCTACTCGCCTATTCATTCACCTCTATATTCGACTATCTTTCCCCAATCTCTAATCTATCTGCGTACCAAATTCTATCAGAATATCTTCAAAAAAATATGATTGTAGGTACTAACTTTCATACCCTATTGAGCCCCCGTTTAACCCCTTTTCTCATTCAAGGTACAATTCAATTTTGTACCAAATTTCATCAGAATATCTTTAAAACTGACAAACTTTAATACAAACTTTCATCCCCTATTTCCCTCTTCCCTATCTCCCTTTCTCTTATACATCTTTTTTCGCGATAAAAGGAAACACACGTCCGATCCCAACTAATTAACCTCGGTACCAGATAGAGTTACTTTCGCATTTATAATATTATAGTATAGATTACCAGTACCTGCATATGATGATTTCCAATATATTAATCAAATTTACCAAGAGGCCTTCATTACATTCACCGTAGGTATACGTTTATTATATACTTTCCCAAAAAAGAGGTATTTGTCGAAAGTGTTGACTTTTGGGTATTTTAAATTTTTCGGTACCAATAGTAGATATCACTAAAACTGCTCGAAAATATAGCCAAATGTCTAAGAATGTCAATAACTTACATGTTTATATCATCTATACTAAAATTATAAATAATAAAATATCACACCCATTGAAAATCAGTACCCTTAAAAAAAACTCTGAAACTACACGGCTGTGTTTATCGGCCTACATAATTTGCTTTCAACTGTTGACAATTCAAAATTTGCTTCGGGCAGTGCTGCGAATTTTTAAACACCTCTTATAGATGGCATTAGCCTTTAAGTAAATTGTCTTGTAAATCAAATAGTTACTTTTATTAAAATAAAAGGTTTTTTTCGGAAGTGTCTACTATTGGGTCAGTGTCTATCATTGGTGCCTTTACCTTACTTATAAGTATGAAAATGATGAGTCGGTCGGATCGGATCACTCGATTTTTAAAGGTAAAGAGAAAAGCTAATGGTTAACCAGTCGTGGCTCGCACAAGGAAACGTTAACAAGGTCGTCCGATTCTTCCGAATTAGGTAAAAGCACCAATAGTGCGCTGACCCAACTGTGGACATTTTCGAAAAAAAGCCTTTATAAAGGAACTATTTGGTTTATTTATATGACTATTGACTTAAAAGATGGTTAATGGCATCTATAAAGCATTTGCAACACAATGTCGTAAGCAAATGTTTGAATTAGAGACAGTTAGAGACAGAAGACAGCCTCCGTGGCGTGGCGGTAGTGAACGCGGCCGCCATGCAGGAGGCGCGGGTTCGATCCCCGCTCAGTGCAAATATTTGTATGCATGAATATGTATATTTGCATTGGTCTGGGTGTTTCTATGTATAATATGTATGTATTTACAAAAAAAAAACGTATCTCAGTATGTTTATCCGCATTCTAGATTCCATAACACAAGCTAGTTAAGCTATGCTTACCATGGGTCTAGATTCTAGATAGCGTTTTGAAAATGTTGTGGAATATTTATTTATTATTTATTATTTATTTTGTTGTTTCTTGAGATTTTTGTGAAGGGTCTGATTTTAATAGGTTTTATATTCTATTTATTAATAATGATTACCACTAATTTTATTATGTATGTTAAAAATATCTAAATTTTGACCTACTAAGGCTATGCTAATGCGCGTTTTGTAACTTTAAACATTTTATTCAGGTAATGCACATGCTAATGCGCATTTTAATAAAGTGCGCGTTAAAATCTGCGCTAACGCTCAACCGTTGTCAGTGCGTGGCAAGGTACGCTTTGAGATACGCTCAGATGAGTGAGCGCTTTCGACGCGGATAAACGTATTCTTCAGTATCAGTCCGTCCAGAAATTATCCGAAATAGAAACCATCCAGTGAATGGTGTCCACCAAATATCTCAGTCTTCTGTCGCGTCGTTTCTGCTGCCGGTAGGTATAGAATCCCCGCTATAAGTGTTTCAACGTTCATGTTCGACAAATGTAAGATACTGTCTGTCAGATCCATTTCTACTGAATTGAGAATCATAGTCATGACGGTTGCTGTAACGCGCGTTGAAAGCGCGTGTTATGTGAACGAGCCTCGAAGTTCTTGCAGGTAAATGCTAGTGTACCACAGGGGTCCATCCTGTCACCCCCTTTCTTTCTTCTGCATATCAATGACATGCTGTCTACTGGCAGCATTCATTAATATGATATGATATGATATGATAGACTTTGCACAACAGTATCATGGACGTCCTGCAGATAAACAGTCGGATATCGCGGAAAAAAAGCAGCTTCTCTTCGCTGAGCTTGACTGGATCCTGAACAACATTTCCCAATGTGGCACTGAAAACCTAGTCGAGTTCAAGGCCAAGAAGACGCAGGCATGTATGTTTACAGCAAAGGTATTTTCTTGCATTCCCCTTCCCACTATTGATAGCATGCCACTGCCACTGCAGGACAACCTCAATATCTTCGGTACGAATGTTTGCTGCAAACTGAATAACAAAAACTACACCGAGAGTATCAGCAAAACAGCCTCGCGTAAACCTCGGAGTCCTGAACAGAGTGAGACGATTTTTTTGTTTGCATTATATAAAATTTTGAGGTCACGAGCACCCTCGAGCCTCTGCAGATGCGTAGAGATTTTGCTTGCGATCTTGGCAGAATTTTACCGCTTCTACCATGATGAAGGTTTTGACGAGCTCTTTTAATTAGTCCCACCCTCTCCTTTGCTACACACGATAACACGTGCAGGGTTTAGATGTCACCCGCATACGGTGCAGAACATTCCTTCAAGAACCAAGCGGTTTGGTGATTCTTTTCTTTGTCGCACCATTAAGACCGGAACTCCTTGTCAGCTCACCTGTTTCGGTCCTTTAAGCGGGGCGTAAAAAAGGGATCTGCATCATGAGGTGAAGTCAAGTTGACGTGTTCTATATATATATACTAGCTGTCGCCCGCGGCTCCACCCGCGTGGATGTCGGTTATCGCGAATCGGACCATAATTTGAGATTTAAACTATCCTATCTCTCAAGTTGGATCGAAGTGCACATGGTGTGCGAATTTTATTATAATCGGTTAAGTGGTTTAGGAGTCCATTGAGGACAAACATTGTGACACGAGATTTATATATATATTAAGAAGATATACACTTGTAAGTGATTGTTCACTATAAGTGTTTACGATAAACTATTTAATAATTGTATTTGAAGTTAAATTATGAGAGTGAAGTTTGGTTTGTCTTTACAGTGTCTACCATTGGTGCTTTTACCTTCTCACACAGCATTTTTATGGAATGCCTTAAATGCCACATTTTTAGTGGCAAATGGCAACACTCATTCAATTTTAGTTTCCTTTTCCATGTGGCATGGTGTCGGCGTAAGGTGAGTTTGTCAATCTTGTGAAATAAATTACATTTAACGGCGCAATTCTTGATTATATTGTTATCAAAACTTTCGTACTGTTAATTTTATCGATCGCTACCAAAAATATTTCATAATTTACTCCGGGAACCGAAAACGAATTGTTGAAAATCAAATAACACGTGCATAGTGATTCAAGTGACGAGTTTGTGGAGTTTTTGAAGTCTTGCTGCTATAAAGAGCTTTAAACGGTTAATCAGAGCTCATTTACTGGATATTTCATCATACCATATGCCCATTTAAAGAGTGCAAACATTTGTGTTCGTGGTCTCAGAGGTTAGTTGTCTATTTGATACAATTTTGTTGTAGTTGCCGAATAAGCAACCACAATGCCGCAGAACGAATATATTGAACGTCACCAAAAGCTTTACGGTAGGAGGCTCGATTATGAGGAGAGGAAACGGAAGCGGGAGGCCCGAGAGCCCCACAAACGTGCTGAGAAAGCGCGCAAATTGCGAGGTATCAAAGCAAAGATCTACAATAAGGAACGCCGCAATGAGAAGATACAGATGAAAAAGAAAATTAAAGCTCATGAAGAGAAAAATGTCAAACAAAACACTGAAAAGGTATCTGAAGGTGCCTTGCCTGTGTATCTTCTTGACAGAGATGTACAGTCCCGTGCTAAAGTGCTATCCAACATGATAAAACAAAAACGTAAAGAAAAGGCTGGAAAATGGGATGTCCCTATACCAAAAGTGAGAGCACAAGCTGACGCTGAAGTCTTCAAAGTATTGAAAAGTGGGAAGACCAAACGTAAAGCATGGAAACGAATGGTCACAAAAGTTACATTCGTTGGAGAGAATTTCACCCGTAAACCTCCTAAGTTTGAAAGATTTATCAGACCGATGGCTCTACGTTTTAAAAAGGCTCATGTAACGCATCCAGAATTAAAAGCTACATTCTGTTTACCCATTATTGGTGTGAAGAAGAACCCAAGCTCTCAAATGTATACAAGTTTGGGAGTGATCACGAAGGGTACCGTGTTGGAAGTGAACATTTCCGAACTTGGTCTTGTTACGCAGGCAGGAAAAGTAGTGTGGGGCAAGTATGCTCAAGTAACGAACAATCCAGAGAATGATGGATGTATAAATGCTGTACTTTTGGTTTAATGAACAACTTAATTGAAGACAAAGAATTCTTAACTTATTTCAATTTGATTCATAGCTATTACCGCAGTCCAATACTGGACATAGGCTACCATCAAATGAGTTATCAAATAACATTGTTGTATATTGGTCGCAATAAACATGAGCGCTATATATAAAAAAAATATATTTTATTTTTACCCATTGTAACCCGTTTGCCAGTTCTCTTGATATGCTACTGAAGCCATTGCTGGTTTTGATATTTATTTATCAAAACCGTTCATTATGAAATTTATTGATTTCAACTGATTGCACATTTTACTTAATTTCATTGATAAAATCATGAGTACCCAGTTTTATAGAACTATAGTTTTTTTTCATCAGTGAAATGTGACTTCAGTCTTTGTACAGTCAACACAAGATATTATGGTTACACTTATTCATATAAAGTTGTATGTAAAGGTATCTCTTTTGTAGACTGTACATCATTCTGTACATAGAACATGTTTTTATGTATAGTCGGCTGATATAAGTATTGGTTAGGAATACAGAGCACTAACGTGTCTTAGAAATATTTTTACAAACATCATCAATCATCTCATCACACACTAGTTCTCCACTTTTCCATATTTTAATATTATTGAATTTATATTTCCTATACCTAGGTGAGTCAAGATGCAGATTTTCGTCAAAACCCTAACGGGTAAGACCATCACTCTTGAGGTCGAGCCCTCCGATACCATCGAGAATGTGAAAGCCAAAATCCAAGATAAGGAGGGAATCCCCCCAGACCAGCAAAGGTAAGTCTACCTACAGTTGAATGGTCAGCATCAGATGGATCTTGACGAACAAAGTACTCATACTATTTAATAGGGACTTTGCCATCAAGATCTTGTGGTGCTGAGTTAAGATCAGTAAAATCAAGAATATTTAGATGATAAACAAGCTTGAAAATGAGCTGTTCGCTCAACTATGTCACTTAAGCAAACCATTGTATTGTTCACTGAGTAGAACAAAATAATAGTAAATGAACCGAAAAAAAGCCCGCTGAATTTCTTGCCGGAGTCTTCTCAGGTAGGGGCCGCGTTTCAAACTGGTGGTCCATTTGCTAAGTCTAGATTTTATTGAATTTGACGTTTTTAAGTTCCGTTTTAATGGTCTATACAGTATCAATTATTTTTAAGTTTGGCAAAATTTCGGAATCATACTCTCAATTTTATTCAATCAAAATTACTGTAATACCTACTAGTCAACTGAGATAAAGTGTAGTTATATAGCACACCTCGAACCATACTTAATGGCGGCTAGGAAGTTTGTACGAGTGCGGTTTAGGCCAATGGCGTTTGAGGAAAGAGAGCGAGTCAAATGTCGATTGGCCTGAATCCGCACTCGTACGAACTTACTAACCGCCATTCCGCTTCTTTGGCGTGGCGGTAGTGAACGCGGCTGCTACGCAGGAGGCGCGGGTTCGATCCCTGCTCAGTGCAAATATTTGTATGCATGAATATGTATATTTGCATTGGTCTGGGTGTTTCTATGTATGTATTTACCAAAAAATTGTATCTAAGTATGTTTATCCGCAATCTAGATTCCATAACACTAGCTAGTTATGCTATGCTTACCATGGGTCTAGTAAGCGTTGTGTGAAATGTTGTGGAATATTTATTATTATTATCTCTTTATTTACTTTTAAACTACTTATAAATTACATTTTTAAATACACATTAAAAAAAAAACATAGAAAAACGTCTATTTAAAAATATAAAAAATAGAGTGCCACCGATCGCGGGGCAGGGCCCAAGCTAACGGCGGTTGGGGTCACAGGGTGAGAAACCTCCGGACAATGCGTGCCGTGTCGAGGATGACCGCCTTCTGCATCTGACCCTTGACCCAACCATCTAGCGAGAGCCTCTTGAGGTGTTGTTCTAGGCTCTTCGCTATCAGCCCGTTCGCCGAAATGACTATCGGGACAATTATCGTTGAATCAACATATTATTATTATTATTTATTAAGTTAGGTTCCCCAGGTATTTATAGCTAGTAGTCATATTTTTATATACGACTGAGGCAGCAAACTGTTAGCCCGTCGTCGATAAGCTGTTTGACCGCTTATTATAAGCTTGGCAGGGGAGAACATTAGTCTCAGTTGCATCCAAAGCTCGTAATTTGAGCCTGAGGTCAGTTTAACTTAAATTGACTTATCTTAACATTTATGGAAGCAACTGCCTCCCAGTCCAGCCATGAGAGTAAAGCTGGTGCCAGATCCCTCGCCTTGCTAGCAAGTGGGGATTTACTTGTGCCCTGAAGTTGTGATGGACACCCAAAATCAACTAGTACTAGTAATTATTAAACTAATAGTCTTAAAAAAACTAGCTGCCAGAAACTCTTAAACTGATAATAGTGATAATCCAAAGAAACAATACATAGTCTAAACATTTCGTGGCGATTTGCTGCAGAGGCCATTTTGAAGAAGTTAATAATAATTCAAACAAAGTATGATAAAAAAAAATATTTTCTACCAAAAAGGTTTTGTCTTAAAAGCACTCGGCCTTTCATTAAGTTCTCATTCACATTTGTTTTAAAAGTGTAAAAAATATTAGTTATGCAAACCAGCTCCCTTTGTCTGAGGTGCTAACCAGTTCGCCTGGATCATGCATATAGTTGTATATGAGGTGCAATGTTCGAGTCCATTGGAATGCACTCACGACACTACACCCGCTGGAATACAAATATAAACTCCATTGAGATGGTATTGTGATATTCTCTCTGAGGTATTTGTCCTACTGTTGGCTAAAAAGCGATTAAATATCGACTGGTTACTCGCTTAAAAGCAACAGATGTAGGATTTTTGTTAATGAAAATACCGATCGAATTGAAAAGCTTTTCCTTTTCTGAGGTCGTTAAAAATAAATATAGTTGACTACCAGACAATGATGATTTACGTTAGCTCGGCGTTTGATACTCGCTGTGAGATTCTCATTTCAGTTTTTCAATTTTAAATATAACAATTTGCTTATTTATATCGATTATGGTTTGAGCAATAAACTGCCGCCCCAAGCAAGTGGCGCCCTAGCTCGATAGCCTACCTAGAAAAATATATTCCAACTACACTACCATCTAATCGCTACTCGCTTGTCGCTAATCGTGTGTGGCGGGACATATACCTTACAACTTTGAACTTTTCAAGGCCAATTTTACGATATGTGTACAAAAAAAATCTTTTGAGTTTGAATGTATTTTCGTTTCATGATTATATACCTGTTTACCATGTAGCCTTGCGCCGGGGATTGCTTCTGTATGGGGTCATTTCACTCATTTCCCCTGTATAACGACTGTCATGCATGTGTGTATGGCAACAGGGAGCGTCGGGCTTAACGTACTCTCCGAGGCACCACCAGACCAATGAAACTACCCATATTCATGCATACAATCAATCGTTACGGGTAGTTGGGAGCTCGCAAAAATCCAACAACTGGTCTAACTGCAATGCTTCGATATCGCCTTTGGGTTGTGGTCATATGGCAGTTGCTTTACGGGTAGACTGCAAAACCGACTTCAACTAAGAGAATTATGAATAACTAGTGATGGTACTAAATCGTCCTTACTCCCCAGGTTAATCTTCGCCGGTAAGCAACTTGAAGATGGCCGCACTCTCTCAGACTACAACATCCAGAAGGAGTCCACTCTTCACTTGGTGCTACGCCTGCGAGGTGGCGCCAAGAAGCGCAAGAAGAAGAATTACTCCACACCCAAGAAGATTAAGCACAAGAAGAAGAAGGTCAAGCTAGCCGTGCTTAGGTTCTACAAGGTCAGTTTATATTTCCTTTAATTTATCCTATAGGCACCGGCAAATTTCTTGAAAATGTTGATTATCTACTCTAACTTTACTGTACGGGTATTTAGGTCTCTTTTTTTATAGATTTAGGTGACAGACAAGCACACGGTCCACCTGATGGAAAGTGGTTACCGTGGCCTATAGATGTATGCAACAATAGGTGAATCACACACATGCTGCCGACCTTGTGAGCTCAGAGTTGTCACAGTTTTTTGTACTGTCAGTGACAAGTCTTAGGTCTTCCCACTGAAAGCACAAAAAATTGTGAGCTCTGGCATGCATAAGAAATCTGTTCAGTATTTTTTGCATTAATTAAAGATTACATTGGTTAGTTACTATTTTTGTTGGTGTTTTGATTGATCCGTATAAGCTCACATGAGCGTACTTTTTGATCTTTGTTCACGAAGTTTGCCGGTAACTATTTAGAATTATAGAATTTGTCCAGTCCTCTAGATTTGCTAACTCTACGCATATTACTTATGTACTTACAATATTGCATGCCAGTGCGTAATTTTTAGATGATTGCGATATATGACGAAATATTCCAAGAATTTGTTGCAAAATATACTGTATCGGCAGGGAAAAATTATTATTGCAGCATTAGTTACCATGTTCAATCCTTATTAGAGACTAGCAGACCCGGCGAACTTCGTACCGCCAATATTTTTCAGCCCGCGTGGCGTCATGATTCCGCTGCACCCTCTACTATATTAAACATGTATTATACATTATAATCCTTCCTCTTGAATCACTCTATCAATTAAAAAAAACCGCATCAAAATCCGTTGCGTAGTTTTAAAGATTTAAGCATACAAAGGGACATAGGGACAGAGAAAGCGACTTTGTTTTATATTATCTAGTGACTAGTGATTAGTGATTATTCACCTATTTAGTAACTTAGATTCGATTAGAACTTCTAACCCAGTTTTAGGGTTGTTGAAATACTTCAATAGAAATACATAGGCGAATAGCTGGACTAGCAAAAATATCCAAATAAAATCTTATGTTATTAATGGATGGTGAAAGAATGATTAAACTTTCATTAGTTTCAGAGTTTATTGGTGACAAATAAACAAATCTTTATTCTCTACTAGCTTAGCGCGGCTCCGACCGCGTGGATGTCGGTTATCGTCATAAATTGTAGCCTTTGTGTTATTCTGATGTATACAGTATAAGCTATATTATTGTAAAGTTTCATTAAAATCCATTGGGTAGTTTTTACGTGAAAGAGTAACAAACATCCATCCTTCCACCATACTTACAACTTTCGCGTGTTTAATACCTATTAGTAGGATAAAGTTAGTATTAATAGATAGATTTGATTTTAGGTACTAAATATTTGTTTATTTATTTTGATAGATGTCTGTGAGTTCATCTTTTATTTTAAAAATTTTGATGGACGAATGCTTAGCTCTTTTATATTTTCTAATCCGGTAAATTATTGTCCATTAAAAGCTCAATAACCGTCAAGAAACTCGTTCTAACAAGTTCGTATCTTAAGGAAAATCTCAGACTACTTAACCGACACTAAATAAAGGAGCTCTTTTCAAAGAACTCCCACGGGCTCAAGAAAAGCTTTCAATGTGCGGACAGGTCGCGACTTGCGCGAGCGCTGGAATGCGAAGTCCCATAAACATGTGCACTCAACCGCTTGTATTATGCATGCGTGAGTCAGGGGGTAGGCAGAACACGTTTGTACATGTAACCGTGAATCATTGTGGATGTACGAATAGTATTGTCACAACAATGCATTGTATTATCTGCTGTGTCTATAATTATGTATTTGATTAGTACAATTGTTAGATAATGCGATGTAGGTTTTTTTTAATATACCACTTAGGTGGCAGACAAGCACACGGCCCACCTGATGGAAAGTGTTTACCGTGGCCAATGGACGTGTGGAACACCAGGGCGTCGCACTCGCGCTGCCGACTCTGTTAGAATAGAGAGATTCTGTGCCGTCAGTGTAGAACTGTAGAAAAATCTTTAAGCAGGATAAGCCTTAGGTCTTCCCACTGACAGTACAAAAACTCTCCAGTGTTTGAAATGGTATTTTTTTATGTGGCTTGGGTTTAATGGGAGGAAACTAAAATAAAATAAAAATAGTTTATTTGCATAATACAGTTTGGTGTTTGCAAGCAAATAATGCCTGTATTAGATGTAGGAGAAGCTGATGTCCAATGTCCAGCAGTGGAATAGGCTGTTGAAATGTGTATGCCCGCGTCATCATGTATAATTTGGGGGCACCCTTTCCTGACTGTTGCTTTATCTAAGCAGACTCTTAGACTCTTAGGCCCGTGTTCTAGAATGCCACTCAGCTGAACCTCGATTTACGTGGGAAAAGATTGTAAACAAATTGTCATATTTGACAGGTTGTCTGGCAGATTGTCTATACAATTTTTCCTGAGACAAATCACGATTGAGCTGATTGACAATCTAGAATATGAGCCTTAGACATGAGATACAAAAAAAGTGCCCCCTATTACGTGCAACCGAAAAACGTGGTTAACGAAATGTGGGTGTTAATAATGTTAAAACATCTCTGCCTACTTCTTCGGGAATTTTGAAGGCGTATGCAAAAATGAAAATTAATTCAACTAACAGAAGGTTGTTCTCTCCTCAGGTTGACGAAAACGGAAAAATCCACCGTTTAAGGCGCGAGTGCACTGGCGAGCAGTGCGGCGCCGGAGTTTTCATGGCTGTCATGGAGGACCGCCATTACTGTGGCAAGTGCCATAGCACGATGGTCTTCAAGGATGATGACAAATAGACATAAGCTGTAGCCCTAAGACCAACCTCAGACTGCTGTGTATGATGGATTTTTTAATAAATCTTGACACAGTGTCAGAGTAATATTTTGGTGTTATTTTTTTTGAGGCTAGTTTTGGTTTTATAGACTATAAACTTTATAGACACAGTATTTGCATTATGTGGTGGTTGTCAAGCCCACCTGATGGAAGGTGGTTACCGTGGCCTATGGACGTGTGAAACACCAGAGGCGTCACACCCGCGCTGCCGACCCTGTTAGCACGGAGTGTCTAACTGCAATGCTTCGATATCGCCTTTGGGTTGTGGAGGTCAAATGGCAGTAGCTTAAAATATCGAATTAGGCTGGTAAAGCGGACCCTAGACTTTCTTTTGTTGGTTTAATCGCCTCTTTTATCGATGCGAGATTACAGTAAATTTAGTTGGTGTAAAGCACTGACACTGACAGAGTTAAAGACTTCTGTTAGGTGAAGTGTTGTGATCTATGACTGAAGTAATCCCACTGCTAGGAGGAAGATGTGTAATATTGTTAACATTAGCTAACTCACACATACCGCGTTCTAAGCTGTTTTTCTTGCGATGAATTTTGTTAAAAATACTGTGTCTATACTGTATATGGTCAAAGGTTTAAATATGATCCCGCCCTTAGGTCTTGGGGATTTTCATATCTTGTCTTTAGGCGATTCTTTAAGTTGTTAAAGCGTCGTCAGATAACAGGCCTACGATAATCCATTTGGTCAGGTACTTTGTTTTGTTCAAAAAATCAGATGATCAATATTTTTCTGTTTAGAAACACATTTTAAAGACTAAATACCTAAATGGAACCACTTGTTAGTCAGTTTAGTTTGTTTAATATGTGTAGAATATACTGCTGCCGGGCTGTTTGGCCGTGGTCCATATGAAACTTGCGTTCCAGACGTTTCGTCGATCGCTGCGGTCGACATCTTCAGTGGTGGTACGCAAGTTTCATATGGACCACGGCCAAACAGCCCGGAAGCAGTAATTCTACATGCAACGCCGGCCGTGAAAGCCTAAAACTTATATGTTTAATATATGTTTTTTTCAACTATTTTTTGTATATGTGATTTTATAAAAAGTCGCTACAAGATTGTTTACCTTTAGTTAACTACCTAATCAAATGGAGTAAGTAGGTAATTTTCTGTTAAAAAATTATTACTATAGTCTGTTTTTTTAATTTCAGAAAGTAAAATGAAATTACCTGTGTTGCCGGTTTATTGTAATTAAAAAATAGTCATGTGCTACCAGTATCGAAACTTGTCGATAAATTAAATTTAGAACAGATTTTTGTAGGTTATTTTATAGTTAGCTTATTTGGATAGTGTACGAAACTAAAAAACTTTTTAATTGTAACTTTTTTCTTAAAATATAATGAAGCCAAACCACTTCTGTCTAGGCCACAAACATTGTCGATAGTTTCGAGCACGTCATTAAGCATTAAAAGCTGGTATCATTGTTTCGCAATTTGACATTTGCAGTTGTCGATTTAGTATCCGAATTAAAAACACGGACTATAGATTTTATATTCTGTTAAAATTGTTAATAATTTAAGAATAGATGTGAAGAACCCTCATGCCGTTTCCATGTCCCTCTCAATATTTAAGAGAAAAAATAAGTGAAAAAGATTTTTTTTATGACGTCACCTTTTTTTACTTCATAACATGTCGCCTCTTTGCTTCAATAACGTGACATATCCGAAAAATCGTTTTTTTTATTGTTTGATAATTAAAACCGCCGTATCCGATTTTATTTTCTCACAAAATGTGGTATTTTTTACGCGCGAAATAGCTAATCTGTGGGTGAAAAAGACAGCGCCACTGTGATAGATCACAATATCACGTTGTCTCTTACTGCGGAGAGGTTTGATGCGACAACGCAACATAATAGTAGCCACCGCGCGCTTGCAGCGGAAGGTGTTAAAGAATTTCTGCAAAAACGTGACTTATCGACCATATCGCGTTTTAATTGCAAAGGTAAGGTTCATTTTAAATACGATTTTTAATTTTATAATGTGATATGTAACTTTGACACATTGATATTGAAAAATAATACGGAAGGTCGATTGTTATATTATGTTTATGTCACACTGCTACCGAAAGGCTGTTAGTTTTGCTTTGTCTTAACTTACGATGTAACATTGTAGGTAATAAAACTTTTTCTAATATAAAATTTAAGCAATAGATAATTGTTTATGTCTCGTTTTAGAACAAAAATAAATTTGTTTTCTTGGAATTATTTCCAAATAGTACTTTGTTAATGCTAAAACTAATAGCCATTGGTACTTAATTTTTCAGATGGAACCTAGAAGTAAAAAACTAGTTAAACTGGCAATGACAATGGAACATGCAAATACTCCTGAAATAAACACAAGTGTAGGTAACTACGTATTTGTGTGTAGGTATAACCATAAATCTTAGTATACCTACTTCGCTGTGCGAGATACCAACGCGCGTCTGACTTAAATACTAGTTCTATCTACTATTTAAATAATGCACAGAAATATGGGTACTATTAATATTTTAGTAATAATGTTTGATTCGTACAAATCCTAATCTATGCCTCATAATAAAACTAATTAATTACGTCTGCGAGTTCGTTAGTTAGTTTGTTACGCTGTCACGCCTACTATAGTAGTTATTCAAGTGATTATTACACGCTAATATTTTCGAACACGTTATCAGGCGTGCATAGTAGGTTAAAAAAGGTACATTATAAATCAAAGAAGGTACCTACTAAAATATTTTAAAGATTTAAAGCAACAGAACGTCTTTTGTTTTACAAAATTACACAATGCTAAGCGTGGAGGATGCAAATATAGAGGATGTAATGGACGTAAATGAAGTTGTAGATACTGTAGCAGAAAAAAAAACTGAGACAACTGTTCTTGAGACTTTACCTTCAGCTTACCATCAGGCGAGGTAAAGTCAAATTGACGTGTCCTATTTATAAAAAAAAATCTAATTGCCATCGTTGTGATTCAACTAGTAGTAGCAGTAGTTCGTCGACTGACTCCTCATCGTCATCAAGCAGATTTTAGCTAAAGATGCTTTAACTTGTCTAGTAAAATGTGATCTCGGCTCCACGTCATAATTTCGAAATAATCTGGCCGACCGTCAAAATTTCGAACGCTCATTTCGCCGATAATTAATTCAACGAATGGTTGTATGGTCGACTGTTAAAACTCCGAATGGTCATTTCGCCGATGATCAGTTTTACGAATGATTGTATGGTCGACTGTTAAAACTTCGAAAGCTTATTACGCCGATGATGAACTTTATCATTATTTGTGGTATTATGTTGTGATGAAGAAATCCGTTTAATCACAGTGTAGAGACAGAGTGCAGCGTTACGCTGATGTGGCACAGGTCAATGGGTCTAGTTCATAATATCAACAGTCACTATATCGATGATCGCTGTATCGAAAATTCCATCGACAGGCTAATGTATCGACAGTACCCCAAATCGATGGTACGCTACATCGACAGTACGCCAAATCGTTGGTACACTACATCGTTAGTACACTAAAACGATGGTATGCTACATCGTCAGTAAACTATATCGTCGTCAGTAAACCAATAGTACGCTGCATCTACTACCCGACCCAAACAACAGTTAGAAAAAATATTTATTTCTGCATAGTTATAAAAAAAATGCGTAATGTGCATTCGAAGTTTTAATAGTCGACCATACAATAATTAGTAGAACTGATTATCGGCGGAATGACCATTCGGAGTTTTAACAGTCGACCATACAACCATTCGTTGAATTCATCATCGGCGAAATGAGCGTTCAGAATTTTGACGGTCGGCCAGATTATTTCGAAATTATGACGTGGACTCTGTAATCTCAGTAAGTAAGCGATACAAATTGTGATTATTTTTGTAGCAGGTATTAAGTTGGTTTTGTCATAATATAAATTACAATAAGTGAGGTATCGGTTCCTCTTTTTTTCAATAAAAATTGATTCTCAAATCCAATAGTTTTTATTTCTTCAATGTTTATTTATGACATAACTCAGTGTCATAACAAAAGTAATATCATCAACACCGTGACTACTTAGGTTGTAACACTTATGTTATTAATTTTTTGCAAGAATAACGTGATATATTTTCCCCCTTTTTGAAATTGAAGTCAATTTCTTGCTAAGCTTTCAAATAGCCAAGATTTTAACAACTTTTCAAATACTATATTTGTTGTATTAAATAATAAATTAATGATCTACAGTAAAAAAGTTCTTTGTTTCGTCACAATTGTGTTTTGTAAGTTAAAAATCAGTCTCCTGTAAAATTGCAGTTTTCAAGATAACACATTATCGAAGCAAAGAGGCGATGTGTTCATTGATTTTCACTGTGCAGATGGATCACCAATCGATCTGTTTATTCACTTAAGTGGTAAGTATAAATGAATATCAAGACATTTTAAATCGTTTCTAGAATATTTTACAAAGTGACTAAGATGAAAGTCCCGTTGCTGACAATCGGAAGGATTCTGTTGACAATAGGTAAGCGGAAAGGAAATGACAATGTATCCCTATATCTGTTTTATCTTCGGGAGTAAAGAGTAGGGGATATGTTTTAGGTTCGTTCCTATCGAAACGAGCTACGTATGACAAGCAAGTGCTCCCGAATATACTTATACGGTAAGTCGTTTTATGGAAATAAAGTTATTAAAACTATCATTTGCATTTCATTATATACACCCCAAAATAATTAGGGTTAATTAACACAAATTCTGACAATCCGTTAATCAGCGTAGGTCAATGATGTAAAGTGATATCAAAAAATATGTTAGCAAAATTGTTGTGAGGAAAATAACATAAATAGGTAGGTACTTTGTTAAGGGAATTTCATTTACGGAAATCTTCAACACTCGACCTCTACAGGATTCTAAAAAAAAATTATATGAAATAATCTGGATAATAATTGTACAATACGCGCCACACAACTTGCGCCTACGAAGTTAGCTAAATATTCGTGAACGTCAAGATGGCGGGACCTTGTCAGATTTTGTGAATATCATGCGATAAGGATTTAATACACTTTCTCTACACTCTTTCTCACACTTTCATAGTAAAATTCTACAACCATAAAATTACTTCATATCCTACGATTATTCTTTTAAATAATAATAAGTACTATATAAAGATATCGCGGTAGCCTAGTGGTATGGGTAATGGACTGCTGAGACGAGGTTTCGGGTTCGATCCCAGGGTTTTACCATGGCACACACCAATGACTTTTCGATGCTTTTCGAAGTTGTGTGTATTTATCGCAGGTTTATAAGTGTCCGGTTAATGGCAATTGGCTCGCCACCTATTACATTGGTACCTAAACATAAACTGGTGAAATGTGGATGCTAGCACCACTGCCTAACCCATGTAGGTATGTGTATGAAAGATATTATCTATTTAAACATTCTGGTTTTTTGTTCAAACAACTTTTATTTTTAGGCAAATATGCACTATTATAAATGCATTTTAGAATAACCTTCCAAAATAAAACCGTAACGACAGATAACATTAAAGTAACAAACAAAAAGCCTGTACAAATTGTATGAGCATAAAATAATACTTAGGTATGTTAATTGGCTTTGATACCTTTTCTTCGGGCGCTATTCTAATGTAAACATAATAAACGTGTTTTTTTATTGAAATTGCAGTTTTACAAGTATAACAATGATTCAAATGTAGTTGTACTTTTTCGTATTAAAATTGGGTGTGGTTAGTTTAAGACCACGCCATGTTTTTTCTTTAATTTAATAGTGGTCCCGCCATTATGACGTCAAAATAGCGGGACCACTTTCTTTGTAGGATATTTAGTAATTTCATGGGTGTAGAATTTTACTATGAAAGTATGAATTAGTAGAGAAAGTGTATTAAATCCTTATCGCATGATATTCACAAAATCTGACGGGGTCCCGCCATCTTGACGTTCACAAATATTCAAGGTTGCGCAGGTACTGTCGCAAACAAAAGTATTAGAATACATCTTACTTACTGTTTGCGTGAAATATTGGTTAAGGATTAAGTACCTACATGTTTAGTCTATAAACCTCCTCAGTACCGTAGTCATTCTGGCTTAACCAAATGTATATTTCATTAGGCCAATCAGTATGTTACCAGAATGGGGAGGGGCCAACAAAATATAATTTCTGGATCTTGAGAGGGCTCTTTACTCACGTAGGTACTCTACAAATATAGTAGATATTTATTTAGCTGCTAATGTATTATCGGTAAGAAAACTTTATATGATACACATCGGTCTTGAAAAACAAATCACTTCCCTATGAGTTATGACTCGTAAAAAGAAAAAGGAAGAAGAAATTATTCTGTAGCTCCCACAGTCACAGTTAAATCGGAGTGTCCGTTTCAACTGCTCGGCCACTGTCGTAGAAAAAAAAAACTTATGTCAGCATTTCGAAGGAATTTGTAAAAGACGAACAGTGAAAACTGCCATTTCGAAGAGTCACTATTTAGAAAGTTATAAGGGTTTAACCGTGGCCGCGCAGTCCGCACGAATTCAACTGCGCGGCCACGAGTTCTCATAAACGGAGCTACGTACAAATCTAATTATCTTTGCTAATTACTGATACGATTGATCCGTCCTTTGTGATGGACGAGCCTCCGAGTTCTTGCAGGTAAATGCCGGCGTACCGCAGGGGTCTCTGTCCTATCATCAACTCTCTTTCCGGCAGGACTTATTGCTATGCGGATGATAGCACCTTGCACGGGAGTTATCATGGACGTCCTGCGGATAAGCAGACGCATATCGCGGAAAAAAGGCAGCTTCTTGTCACTGAGCTTGACCGGATCCTGAACCACATTTCCCAATAGGGCTCTGAGAACTTGTCGAGTTCAATGCCAAGAAGACGCAGGCATGTGCGTTTACAGTAAAGGTATCTTCTTTCCTTCTCATTCCTACTCTTCAGAGCACGCCACTGCCACTGCAGGGCAACCTCAATATCCTCGGTATGGATGTTCGCTGGAAACAGAATAAACAAAAACTACACCGAGAGTAGGTTTCATCAAAACAGCCTCGCGTAAACTCGGAGTCCTGAACTGAGTGAGACGGTTTTTCACGCCGGAGCAACGGTGTCCTCTATCTCACCATTTTTAACATTTTGCTTTCAGCTTACCATCAGGCGAGGTAAAGTCAAATTGACGTGTCCTATATTTAAAAAAAAACGATTTCGGAGAAAAAAAAGATTGTAAAAATATAGCCCTAAAGTTTCGACTTAGACTTCTCGTTCCAGCTCCCAGTCTCTGTCAAATTACCGCAATGGCTCAAATCACCTAAAATATCATTGGTAGGTATAGCGTAACTGATCCATCCGCCATCATCCTAAAACATTTCGTTTATTCGTTATTATTCATAAATAGTGTGGAAAAAGTAGGTACAAGTGTTCTCAATATGTGTACCTAATTAGGCATGTGTAAACTTTACGCTTAATCTCTAAAGCACACGCGCCCGCGCGCGCGCTCACACACACACACACACACACACACACACGCGCATACATAGACACACGCATAACTATTATATCTGTAATAGCAAGTACCTAGGTACCTAAGTGAAAGTTCCTCAGAGGAACAGGTCATTTATCACAAGCATATGTTTGCTAAATTATCCAGCGCTGTCCGCACTTGATACCGGTTCCTACAGGGTAAATTTATCGGAGCATATACGACAGTCAAAGGGCATGTCAGACTTAATAGTCAAGTCATATTGCCCGTTCCATATTATATATGTTGGATCTGATATGTGCTATATACGCTCAGAACCAGTTTCTAGGGTGTCTTTTGAGGATTTCACGGGGTGCTACGGCCGTGGACGAGCACAAATTCACCAAGAATAGACTACATAACAATTCGCGCGCGCCAGGGCCTTTTATATATCGCGATTTAGGTCCAAAATATATGGAACGACCTATACTACGGTTAACCTACGGAACAAAAAAAAAGGTGGAAGTGTGAAGTAGGTGTAGCACGCGTGTCATTCATATGCGGAGGTTGGAGGTTTGCATACCGTACAATTTCGACCTTCAAAGTAATGTCAACCGTATCCTTAAGTTTTTAAGCGTTAAATAGCTTTCTTAGAGTAAACAGACATCTATTGAGAATTCGTTGAACTTTTTCGTAAGCACGTATAATTCAAATGCGAAACGTTGTAAATCCGTATATTAAAGTAATCCCTACTGCGAATCTATATGGTGTATTTTTGTTTTGTAGTGTACTTTAAGGCGCCCACTCACTAACAGTCCGCCTGCAGTCCGCCTGCAGTTCCTGATCTGTCCGGCGGCCTGCAGTCCTTAGCCGATAGCGCCCACACACTAAAGCGATTTTGGCCCGCCGGCAATTCCCTGTTGTCAGTTTTGCGACCACACACTAGCAGTTGTGAGTCGTCAGTTTTAGGTCGTACGATCGCCTGCCGGTAATGGTCTAATATCAGTTACATAGAGAGTACGGAACAGTGCAAGCGATTTTCGACCTTATTGACATTTTCTTAATTACATGTTTTTTCGCATAAATAAATGCTGCTGATCACGAATATAAGAAAAAAAACTAAATTTGTTGTGATGTCAATAAGGTTGAAAATAGCTTGCACTACGTTATTCTTATATAAGTACGTGCTAATCATTGTGGGAAATAGGTGTTAGCTATTTTGAACCTTATCGACTATGTGCATAAGAAATATAGACGAGTATGTACAAAAAATGAATAAAACCTTAGTAAAAACTGACACGAAACGTCGATCGACAGGCCCGTTGTGCTCGTTCGCCCTGACGGCCTAGGACTGTCCGGCTTAGAACTGTCCGGAATCGTTCGGCGGCCACACACTATCGGATCGTATTAGTCGTCAGTCCAAAATCGTTAACGAAACTGTTAGTGTGTGGGTTATTGCGATTAACTGACAGATTTATATCGTCCGGCCGTCGTCCGGTAAACTGTTAGTGAGTGGGCGCCTTTAGGCTAATTTGATCCTAAAGACACAGGTTGGTCGTATACCAACCAAAACAATTGTTTACTAGTAGTGCAACGTATTAATTTCTGGTTGTATGTGTGAGTTTGGCGACATTGGTTCCGCTATAGAATGTCTTATCACACTTGTAACAGTTTTTTCTGTTCTGTGGGTTAACCGCCCTTACTGTACTTTCATAAAGCAACTATTTGTCCGAATAGTTCTCATCATTCAAATTAATTTACGGGTTAGGAATGAAACCATTAATAAAATTATGATTCTTACTGTTAAATAATTATATTTATTGTATACGAAACGCAAACTTTCTTGTTTGCTAGGAAATCCTGTTTTTTTATAAATTAAAAAGCCATGATTCCCTCATGATTTTTCCATTAAATAAATTTTAATTGACATTTTCAATTCATAAAATGTAAGGGTGGTTTTACGTGAGGCAGGATTATGCTGTCATTACATTTTACTCTACGAAAACAACACCAAACCATTATTATTTTTTAATTTGTTACAATTACCCACAAGGTAAAGTAATTTGACAACACCTGTCAAACGTGACAATGACAAGTTAGGGTGACCACGAGGTACACAAACTTTGTGATTATTCCCAAATAGGAGTCAATAGTATCACTGAGATGAGTATTAGCATGTAAAGAGGACAAATTCGATTTCGAATATACTCCAGTAACTGTTCGATCGGAGAAAATGAGTTTTTATCATAAAATTACCAGCGGTTAGGCCGTGAACATGCCCAAACGGTTAAATTACCTGCGAATACTCAGAATGTAACATCAATTTAGAATTTACAAGAAATGTGCGCGTCGAGTTTTACATTGTTGAAATATTGTTATTCCATTATAATAATTATAATCCCACCAATGTCAGTGTCTGGAGTAATGTCACTGCATAAAATCCTCCGACGTAAAACCAACTTAAGTAACGAAAGCATTACATTTTTAATAAAACCTAAGAGCACCAAAACATAATTTACTAAACGTAGTTTTTATATATTTTTACAATAAGAGATCATCGCCACAACTGAAAACATTACAAATACCATAATTATATCGTAACACTAAACTTCTTATATTACCACTCTGAAGTATACTAAACAACACCACGATAAATTTCTTTCATATTATTTAAAATAAATCTATATAATTTTAGATTCGTTTTGTAATATAATTCAACTATTATATCTACAAAGTGAACCAATGTATCGACTGCACGGATGATTATTCGTAGTCGAGGCATACTATAAGCAAGAGTAAGATAATATTGTGCTAAAACGACTTATTTGGAATGAGCAAAAACTAATTACTGTGTAATGCATCCTAACCTCTAAATGCTGCGTGAAAAACATGAAATCGATACACTTGTGTTCAACATATCACAAAATAAATAGATACAGAAAGCCATTTTTAAACAAAGAGCTAAAGTACACACACTCATAACACTATTATGTACTTACGAGTATCTCAATATTGCCTCGTCAATAATGACTTAGTGCTGCAAACCATAATAATTTAATAGACTTCATCGAGTCAACTAAAATTGTAATAATTTTATGTATTACTTTATTATAGCATAACAAATAAAAATACATTAAGAATTATCCCGCCAAAATACACGAATATATTGGCACTTTATTGTTATGTCGCTTTATTTATCTGTCATATTTACAGACGTGTGATGTCAATATGTATTCGGCCAATGTGAAACGTTTTAGATGAAGTTTTGGCGGGTTCCCGAAAATGGTCGCATTAGGGCATTATTTTATTTTCCAAAATTCGTGTGAATTCGAATTTTTATGTATAAAAATGGATAGACATAACGTCTTGGACAACTCACAGAAGTGTAAGAAAGTGGAATATTACAGTGAATTGTGACATCTCGTGTTCATTCCAAATCTCCCGGGGGAGCTTTCAGTACAGTCCCCACAACTTTACTGAGGCATAAATCATCACTCATCGTCATGCTCACGAAAAGCTATTATATTGAAGATATTTAAGTGACATTTTGAATGTGATAACATTGTGCGAGGTTAAAATATAGAAAAAAAAACCTTTTATATCCCATGGCTAAAGAAAACTTTGCTTTTTTGGAGGATTCTTTTTTATATATTATTCATCATTATTTAATGTTTATTTATAGTTTCTCAAAACGCCTCGGAAATTGGCTCCATTTTCGGCCATGTTCGAACCATCCATTCCATCCAGGCTTACCACGATAAGTGCTAGATTTTAGATAGTTGTTGTGCTGTCGCGTTGAAAACCATCATTTGTGTTGGTTCCCGGTGGAATAAAATAGTGCCACCCCATCTCTTCCTGTGGGTATCGTATAGGATAGGGCTGTCCCCCATCTGACAGTAAATATACAGCCCATGATTAAGTGCCCATTTACATTGGCGGAATTGATGCTGAAAGCACAGAGCCATTAATCAAGAATTGAATTGAATTGAAGTGCCCATTTGATGGCAATAGGCTCGCACGTGGGACCCACGGAGGACAGAAAATGATCAAGTAGCGGAGATGCCACTGTCAAATTTCTCTTAGGAAAAACGCGTGGCCAAATGCGGGTGCGAAGGGAGACGCGGGGGCCATGAGGTAATACCTTGTCCCCCGTCTCCATGTAGTGCGTCATAGCGAAACCGAACAGAAACAGGGTCTTGTAATGTTTGTTGTGGTTTGACTACTCGCCACTAAGCGCTATACAAAATTCTAGAATAATCCATAATAAAGCAAATAATTTTTGAGAATAAGGCCATCTGTCGGATTATAGCAAAATCATTTAGGCCACCTAATTGATTTGGCCTTATACCAACAGATGGCCAAATTTTTATATTTGTTTTTTCAATTTCAACTACATACACCATTTAATAAATAAAATAACATTTTTGAAATTGTTAATGAACTCTGGCGAGACTATTGTGATGAAATTTTCATGAAATGGATTAAGTTATTATTACAACTATTATTTATGTAAGACAAGGTTACTTATTTCTTCTCTACGCTAGATGGTTCTGTAAAGACATTTAAAAAAATAATTGAATAGAAATATAGTGGACTTACTGATGAAATTTTGTACCCTTAAAATGTTTAAACTTAAACTTTGTGCACCCTTGCAATGCACACTTCATACTGTAACCAGGTTGAAGATATTTTTATCTATTTTTATACTTTTGACCAAAAATGACAACCGAACGCAAGGACGTTTCACTAGAACTAGATGGTGACGTCACAGACCAATTGAGTCGTTTTGACGTATGGAAGGCTCGCGACTCGATTGCCTTGCAACATCTCCGCTATCGTTTCCTTTTCCATGGTGGGACCGAAAACCAGTGTTGGCGAAATGTGGGTGTTAATACACCTCTGACTACGCCTTCGAGGATTTAACTCCTCGTGCGTTCATGCTCTTTGTATAAAGCGGGCTTTTTGCGTCTATATATCTCGTGTCTTAGTTCTATGCCTCACATGGCGGTATTTGGCGGTTCTCATCTACAATAGCTTAAATAAAATTATTTCTAACATTCTTCACGAAAATGCATAATATTGGAACATTATATCAACCATGGTTAAAATTTTTTTGGTAGAGCTGTTATTAATTTTGTTGTACATACTTTTATGTACAGTATACGAACTTTGATTTGGTACATCGGGAAGACGAGAGTTTTCTTTAATACCATTTAGGTTCATAAGCTCGCCTGATAGAAAGTTGTTACCGTGGCCTATGGACGTGTGCAACACTTGGGGAGTCATGTCGTGCTGCCGACCTTGTAGAAACCTAATGATATACCATGATATACAATGATACCCATCGGCCATTATATTATCAATTAAGACCGTATTGCTTCAGTACCGTTATCTTTATCGCACAGCGTATGTCCACAGCTTGATATCTATTTAGAGTTGTTAAAACCGAAGCTATAGCAGTTATATTTTATAAGTACAAACTGTTTTAACAGCTCTATATAGGTACCAAACTGTCGGTCGGATGTGTGACAGAAATAACGGTCTACAAAACCGACGCGAACCGATCTTAGCCGAACGCGCACTCTTCTTCCCGACGAGCCCAATGGAAAAGCTCAATACTGTATATACAGTCGGGATAAGAGATAAGTGTATACACCTTTTCGTATAAAGTTGTATTTTTATCTCTTTTGCCGATTGTACCTTACCGAAATATTATCAACTCCGACAAACTTTACCGATAAATTAAGTAAATACAAAATTTTCAAACTCATGTGACCACAACAATGAATTTTATAGGACACTACCACTTGTAAATTACATTGAAAATTACTTTCCACAATTTTATTCTAGAGTTCCGTATCTAAGGGGCATAAATGGAACTAGATTATTAAGATGCCGCTGTCTGTTTGTGTGTTTTAGTGTTAGTGCTTGGCAACAGATTTGCGTCACAGGACTACGCCTGCTAACAATACACCTCTGTCTACCCTTTAGGGATATACAGGCGTGATTTAATAAATAAAGTGTGGTAGGATCCAACACGTCATCTCGCGGTAAAATTTCATTGAAATTATTTTGCAGGCGCTATACACATTCACCAACAATTTTAAGCTAATTCATTCATTTCACAAACGCCTAAAAAATCTAAAATACATTTATACAATACAATAGTGCATTAACTCTGATACAAATACATACTTACTGTACAGTTCGAAAAGTAGCTGACAATTCACACGAAATATAACAATAAGACGAAATATCCCATGATTAATTAGAAAATATTTTTTTTTGTATATAACCAAATTTACTATAAGTACTATAACCCAGCTATGCTAAATAGCTTGTGTAAGGAGCGGATTCTCGACGATAGTGTAACGGTCAGGATTCAAACTTGGAACATCTCAATCGTAAGCCCGTTTCCTTAATTAACCGATTAACGTGCTCTCCGAGGCACAGAGGGGTTTTAATGTTTTAAGAGTGGTCACCCATCCTAATACAGACCTGCCCCTCTAGACAAGTGGCAATTCTTTGACCGGCGTTTGATGGAATAGAATGACGAATGTATGGGATTTGACGTTTGTGACATGCGTTAACGACTCATAAACGTCAAATCCCATACATTCGTCATTCTATTCCATCAAATGCCGGCTAACGAATTGCCACTTGCCTAGAGGGGCAGGTCAGTATTGCTTAAGTCGTTGACCTTCTCGCACACCACGAGTACCTATGTACCACAATCAAAAGGGTGACGGGTGGAGCCGCTCGTCACCCTAGCAGAAGCAGGCCACGGCGGCGGCGCGCATCGTAGGACGAGGCCCCCCCCCCCATACCGGGGGCGAGTCGGGGACCACGTGGTTCCCCCTCCCGAGGAGGGCCAGACCGAGAGGAAAGGCCCTGGGTCAGCCGGGATGCGAGGGATATGTCACGAGACAACCTCACCTTCGGCCTAGCACATCGACCCACAAACGGCATGCGGTTTAGTCGGTTCGAGTCCGAGATAACCTCCCCCTTCGGCTCCGAAGGGGGGGGGGGGGGGTATCCGTGGGGATTACCCGCACGTAAAAAAAGGGCACCCCAATTAAAAAAAATTACATAAAGAAGACATATTTCGCAAAATGATTAAATTTTCGTGGGACGTGATTTATTTACATTATATGAGAGTCTGGCAACCCAAATTTACTTATCAACGAATTTTAAAGACATGTCATCTTGATTTTATATTCCGTGGTTGTCTACCAATTAATTATAAATATTTAAAAAAACACATACGGTGCAAAAAATCCTAATATATGTAGTTACAGGAATTTAAATCAATTGCCATAAGTACTTATTACGTAAGATATATGTTAAGCCTCTTCCACACTGTACTGGATACCGAACATGCAATAGGAATATTTAGGAAGTTGCAATGATTTCTAATATTAAACTCTGGTCCATACAATATAGAGGCGACACAATTTATTTGGAAATTGAAGCACGCTGTATACAAGATGAAATTGAATTTGATTAAAAAAATACACAAATTGAAATTCACCCTGTATATCAACATTTAAAAAAGCTTCGATATAGTGTAGCGCATATGAGTTAAGATAACCGCTTACCACCAAGCAGTTTAGCTGCCGATAATATTGTTATGCTCTACACAAAATTTACAATTTAATTAAAAAATAATTCACCTACGCCAACATCATTACATAACAATTAATTTATCTAACACACAAACATTACATCACAATTATTTTAGCAAGGGAATCTGCCGTTTGATGGAATAGATTAACGAATGTATGGGATTTGACGTTTATGACATGCGTCAACGACTGTCAAATACGTCAAATCACATACATTTGTCATTCTATTCTACTAATCGCCGGCCAATGAATTGCCACTTTCCTAGAGCTGGAAGTACAACGCTACGCGCTTACGTCACGAAAGATAATATAGTATTTACTAGAGGAATAAAATTATTTGTATCTACTTTATCACAGTGGGGATCTGTGAGGTTTTCCATTTTAATGTTGCTAGTCTAAAGGAATGGGTAGTTTTTAACACAGCCACAAAAAATATCATTTAGAACTCGATTAGGAAAAATTGAATTAGTTCATGGCATCATTGATGACTTCAGGCGTGGTTCGGTGGCATGGGAAAGAAAGGTTCGAATCCTGCCTGAACAGATTTTTTTTTCTATTTTAATCGATTTGAATACTTGGCATATAAAATGCTTGAAAATTTTAAGTACTGTACAATATTAAAAATTTTAAGGCTTTGTATGTTTGTAATATTAGGGCGCGTTCAAGGATGTTACCTATGTGAAGATAACCATAGTTCAATTAATTTTCATTTAAAAAATTGCTAAGAGTAAATGTAATAAGTTACCATAAGCAATATAATACTTGTATTTTCGGTTATTTACACAGCGCTATCTTCCCTCGGGAGTAAGCAGACACCTCATGAGCTTTCCCTACCGTCATGCAACCGGTTTGAAAAGCTTCTGATTTATGCATTGATAAAAGTAAACATGATATTTTTGTGGCTGAATTAATTTTACTTAAATATAAAGACTTTTGTACGGTGAGATCTCGAACATAATTAACAATTTTGTCACAATTCCTTTCTTACTAAAAATATAAGTGGTTGACATTTTTGGTATAGTACTGTCGTTTTAATTTAACCGACACTGATTGCTGCGACGTCACGTCAAATAATTCTTATCGAACCAATTGAAATAGACTGTAAATTAACGACAGTAAAATCGAAATTTAAATACTAAATCATAACGTCGCTGGCTTTGTTTTAATGGCTGATGATCGTCATAGAAATGTTTGTTCTTATTCGCCAAATAAATATATTTTTATAGTGCTGTTTCGCTCTCGTTGGTTTTAAGTAGCGTTATATGACGTGCCATGTGTTTAAGGGCAAATCATACATGTGTTAACGACAGTACTATAGGAATTGGTCCTGCACCAAACAAAAGATTTACAGTACGTTAATTTAAATACTCTTTTACTCGTATATCATTGCTCAATGATTACAATAGTTTAACACTCTTATAGATAACATTATCTAAATAAATAAATAGTTGATTGCATGATTTACTAGTAAAAGGAAATAACAGTTCACTGCTTTTGATGTTACACGTCGGAAACAAGAGTGAGACTTCGACTAAACTCGGCTTACTTCGATTTTTTACACTCTCCGTGTCGCACATATGAATGACAGTTTGGTACCTATATAGAGTTGTTACAACCGTTTGCACTTATAAATAATTTAAGTATACCTACGGTTTTAACTACTCTAGAAAAATATGTGATAGATAAAACGCTAAGTTAACCGAAGGAAGTTTATCTTTGCCAGACTTGCTCTTATTCCCAAGGTGTAAAATCAAAAAGGGTACAGTAAATATATGTAGAAGGGGGAACAAACTCATGAGAAAACCTCTAGCAGACATTTAGGATAAAATATCTTTCACCTCGCCATGCACTCGTATAGTATTTTAATACTAAGTATTTAGCTGCTAACATAATGAAAAAATTCTGCTTGGGCTGAGTTTATGTGGTTTTTCTTTGGATATATTATTTTATTGAGCATTTTTATAGTTGAAAATCATTAACAAAAAGCATTCAGGTGCATTATTCCGAGTGACATCGAGTTTTAAATCGGATCGTCATAATACGGTGGAATAAAATTGTTTAACATAAAAGACATAACTGGCGTAAAACTAGACCAATTTAAATGTGTCGGCTTTTACGAACGCACTTGTCACTTGAGGAATAAAGGGCCAGCAGTCCACAACTACTTTTCTAGAAGTATAATTAGTGTGGATTTCTATAATACTGTTTCTTTTAAGCGGTTCGTTCTAAGACTTCTGCCTTAGCTTAAAAAGCTGTATTAAAATAAAAATTTCATCAAATCCATAAATTATAAAATAAATATCAATGATGTACTCAAAATTGTAGAGAGCAAATATCGAGGGTACTTTTCATTTCTAGATCACTCTCAAATTATTTACAAAAACCATGACCACCTAATTACTAAACGAATGAACCGAATTGGATGAAATTTTGCATCTCAATAGGTTCCAGAATGGTTTAAAATCACAATTGGACTGCCTATTGCCTTTTTCAGACAGAACGATACCTGCCAAGTCCGCTAGTATTGACATAATAATTTCTAGTACAAGATACTATACGGATGCATGCGTGCCGCGGGGACCGCTCAGAGTTCATCCTTGGGCCCGTCCCGCTCCTTATCCAGCGAAGGCTTTATCGTCTCCAATAACTTTGTGAGGGCTTGCTCCGTCTGTGGGTGCAGAAAGAACGGTATTTAGTGTAAGTTTTGTAAGTACAGATAGCGGCAAATATCTTGAACAAAAGTGTCAAGCCAAAACTAATGAAAGGACTTTTCTTTAAAGAATATTTTGACAGCCTCCGTGGCGTGGCGGTAGTGAACGCGGCCGCTACGCAGGAGGCGCGGGCTCGATCCCCGCTCAGTGCAAATATTTGTACGCATGAATATGTGTATTTGCATTGGTCTGGGTGTTTCTATGTATAATGTGTATATATTTACAAAAAAAAAGTAACTAAGTATGTGTACCCGCATTCTAGATTCCATAACACAAGCTAGTTAAGCTATGCTTACCATGGATTCGTAAAATATAGCTTGATACCTCTGACGTTTGTCAGAATGACATGTAATAGGTATGGGACGTCTTTAGTATTTTATCGATATTTATATAGAATGAGTTTATTAAAAAAATACATTTTAACGATATTGAAAGAAAGAAAAAAGGAAATGAAAGATGAATTTGAAGGTATTTAAAAGTTTAATTGTCAAATGGTGTACAGCCGAGATCAACTTCAAAGTCAAATTCTGATTCATCACTGGAGCAGTCCTGTAGATTAATAATTAATTCTTGATCGCATATGTTGTCAAATTGAATATCGCGCTCCCAATCTTTTTGAATCACATTTTTTGTCTTCTCAACTACCTTTTTCCAATCATCAGCATTTACATGTACACAAGCTTCATGTAGTAATGTCAACATTTTGTTTGCTGTGAAAGGCGGTGCTACATTATGTCTGGCAGCGTAACCTAGAAAAAAAAGGTATCCGATCAAACAAAAAACCTACTAAATTCTTTGTAAGCTTTTTATGTATGTTTTTTTAGATTATACGAACCTTTGACTTGAGCCCAGATTAGTTCTATTGCATTGTAATGGCAATGATATGGTGGTAAACGGATGACGGTGTGGCCCATTTCCTTTGCAATTTCGTCTATAATATATCTTGGAGTGGGGGGCTTATGAATGCTTACTAATCTTAGCAATTCTTTCTTGAGCATGCTGTTGTCGGCTTTTACTCCTTTGTTTTGCAGCCAAGTAATAATTTCAATTTTACGATTGCTTGTCGTAGGCGCCTTATCTTTTTGTACTGAATGATACGTAGCGTTGTCCATCAGAAAAAAATGTGGTTCACTCAAATTATTTAGAAGAGTTAGAAACCACTCCTTAAATTTTGTAAAATCCATTTCTTCATGGTACTTACATTGTACTTCTTGGGCACAAAACCAGACGATGTCCTCGCATGAGTAATTATTAATCTTTGTCCTTTGCCTTCGGGCACCTTGGTGGTAGACTCCGCTTTATCGTCTGTCCACGATCTTGAAACAGTGTGGTTTGCGTTGAGCCATGTTTCATCAAGAAAAACCACTTTATGCCAATCTGTTATATTTTTGACTTTGCGCAAAAAGTCAATTCGGGTCAAAGCAATGTCTGTTCGCTCCATTAAAATTTTTCTTTTATCGCTTTTTTTATAAGCAAAGCCGATTTTTTTCAATATTTTGGACAACGATGGTGGACTTCCTTTAAATAAAGCCGCGTCTTTAAGCGAAACGGATATTTTTTTTAACGTGGGAAATTCACCACGTGCGTAATACGCATATATATGATTTCGAATTGCGGCAGCATCAAAGTCGTCAATTTCTGTGACTGGCGAAACTCTCTTCCTTTTTTTATTAGGAGTCGATAATATTTTACCTCCCTCATCTTCGGCCACCATCTCCTTTGACGATTCTCCATACTTTTCTTTGTTAATTCGAGACACTGTAGCTCGTCCGATACCAAGAGCGTCAGCAACTCTATTGCACACTTGCTCCAATGGTAGTAGCGGTCCGCCATTTTGATTCTCGCGGTCAAAATACTCGCGCAAACGAATCACAAACTCGCGACTTTCGCTATTCAAAACAGTTTTTTTGTTCTTTTCGGCATTGTGGTGCAAAAAAAACAAATAACTAGAAATAACAACAAAACTTAACAAAGCAACAGTAATAACGACAAAACAATATTAATCACGTAGCGATAGCGTATACAAGGCGTGGGCACTCAAAAAAGATGGCGCCCGCTTGTTCGCTGCATGCGAAAGCAGTAGGTATTGCAAGACTAAAAAAATACGAATTTGTTGTGAAAAAATTATTAGATATAATCATTTATACAATTTATATTAATGAAATTGTCATACATTTATTTTATCGATATTCGCTGGCCAGTCGATTACACATCCCTACAAGGCTGCGAAAAGAGTTTACGAAGTAAGCTAACAAAAAAAATATAAATAATAAAATATATTAAATATTTTAAATTACCTTTGTTTTTACTAGTATCTCCTTGATAACAAGTTCTATTTGAAAAAAAGTGTTCTAGATTTCTATACAAATGTCTTATTAATATTTAAAAAATTAAAACTTTTCCAACAACAAATTTATTGTTGCAGTCTTTATAAACGAAGTCTCTAAAGTCACAGGTATCAAGCTATATTTTACGAACTATAGATATAGCGTTGTGTGAAATGTTGTGGAATATTTATTTATTTATTTATTATATCAGTAACCGAAGTTACTTGGCCAAGGCATCCAGGTCCTTAGCTGTGACGTCACATCGCCCTACGTAGGCGGGTGTACCCACCTGTGCTAGGTGCGCCCTCGTGTGGTCGAGCGCGTCCCTCCAGGCCCTGAGCTGCGCTCGCTGTCGCGAAGAGTGCTGCTCCAGTAGACGCGACCAGTCCGCCATCGCTGAACCACTCACGCTGCTCATCCTGCAGGCAACAGAGCATAGTCACACATGGTTAATCTTGGCATAATGATAGTTCTTGTTCCAAAGAGTAATCCACACATGTACAGGCGACAAAGGAGTTACGGTTGCACCTACACATACAACTGCATATGAAAAAGTGCAACCGTATTTCCTTTGTCGACTGTACATCGATGTACACAATTCACAAATTTTCACATTTATGATATTATGTGGCTGATACCTGCGACTTTTCTCCGTATCTCCAGTCCTACTAAATCGATTATTGTGATACAAAACGTAAGATTTTAAGCATTTTTCATGCTAAAAATTCAAATCGAATTAAAGATAAAAAAGAATTGAATGAATGGTTCCGATAGTCCGTAAGAATATCGGTAGATGCTTCACTGTTGCCTCAAAGACGGATATAGAAGGAGAAATTTGTATTGGTTAGGGCGAGGTCTGGTAGCTTAGTGGTCAAAGTATTGCTCCTGTAAGGTAAAGATCGCGGGTTCAAACTCCGCCTAGACCGATTCATTTTTTTCTGACCGCAAGCACTGTACCGCTCCAACAACACGCGTGTGGTGGCGGGAGACGTGGCAGAAAAAGAGAAAGAAAGAGTATGAGACGAGAGCGAGCGAGATACCATAATGCGCACGGCCCTTCACCGCCACGAAGAGCGTATCACGGGAACGGTATACCATTCGCGGTCACACTATAGACAAAAGCTTTTCCGCGAAATATTACCATCAAAATTACAAATAACACTTTGTCGAAAACGAATATCGAACCCGAAACCTCAAGTATTATTATCGATCTTGCTTAGATTCATATCTTGGATACAGTACACGTTTCTTGGGTGCCTCGAGGATTTTTTTAAACCACTTTAAGGTGGTAAATAAGCACACGGCGCACCTGATGTGAAATGGTTACCGTAGCCTATGGACGTGTGCAACACCAGCAGGGCTAACATGCGCGCCACGAGAGAGCTATCACGAGGCACTTTGCCGTTTTATGTCGATATGTCAACTGTTGGTAACATGCAGGGCTAACATGCGCGCCACGAGAGAGCTATCACGAGGCACTTTGCCGTTTTATGTCGATATGTCAACTGTTGGTAACATGCAGGGCTAACATGCGCGCCACGAGAGAGCTATCACGAGGCACTTTGCCGTTTTATGTCGATATGTCAACTGTTGGTAACATGCAGGGCTAACATGCGCGCCACGAGAGAGCTATCACGAGGCACTTTGCCGTTTTATGTCGATATGTCAACTGTTGGTAACATGCAGGGCTAACATGCGCGCCACGAGAGAGCTATCACGAGGCACTTTGCCGTTTTATGTCGATATGTCAACTGTTGGTAACATGCAGGGCTAACATGCGCGCCACGAGAGAGCTATCACGAGGCACTTTGCCGTTTTATGTCGATATGTCAACTGTTGGTAACATGCAGGGCTAACATGCGCGCCACGAGAGAGCTATCACGAGGCACTTTGCCGTTTTATGTCGATATGTCAACTGTTGGTAACATGCAGGGCTAACATGCGCGCCACGAGAGAGCTATCACGAGGCACTTTGCCGTTTTATGTCGATATGTCAACTGTTGGTAACATGCAGGGCTAACATGCGCGCCACGAGAGAGCTATCACGAGGCACTTTGCCGTTTTATGTCGATATGTCAACTGTTGGTAACATGCAGGGCTAACATGCGCGCCACGAGAGAGCTATCTCGAGGCATTTTGCCGTTTTATGTCGATATCGACTGTTGGTAACATGGCAAATTTCATGGCGATCTGTCAGATGTCGACATAACTCGACTTCGAGAAATCATCTCTACTTAGTGTCTGCAAATTGTAACATACGTGCCCTTATTTACTCGAATTCTGACATTTAAAATGTTTTGTCTCCCGTCTTTATCTCGTGTAAACTTCCTTTTCTTGTGCTCGGTTCATTTTGGATCAAAATTTAGTACCTTTGTGCTGAAAATGGCGGTTCCATATTATAATAGCCCCGATATCGGATCACAAAAAGACTAAAATAGCGACTGCAAGCAATTTTCGACCTTAATGACATTTCCTTTGTTACGTGTCTTTTCGCGTTAATTAATGACGCTGATCACGAATATAAGAAAAAAAAAATCGATAGCATGTCATGTCAATAAGATCGAAAATTGTTTGCACTATTTTTTCTCTTTCTTTCATGCCTAGCATCCCTAACTAGTCCATTTGCTCGAAAGCACAGACTAGTTAGGGATGCTCGGAGTAAAATAAAAGAAGAAAAAAGTACAAGCAATTTTCAACCTTATTGACATGACATGGTATCGAGTTTTTTTTCTTATATTCGTGATCAGCGTCATCAATTAAAGCGAAAAGACATATAATTCAGAAAATGTCTTTAAGGTCGAAAATTGCTTGCAGTCGGATGAGTGTGAAAACGCTCTTAGTCAATCACCGTAAATCAAACCGTGAAAAGATGGCTTTTATTTATTTGCCATTACAATAATCACTGTAAATCGGGGGCATTGTATGCCATAGACAATAATTTAAAAAGTTTGACGCGTTAAAATATGTCGACGTTACTTCGCTCGAGAAGACTCGAGATGATATCTCATATCGATTCGAGATAGTTGACGACGCGCGCATGTTAGCCCTGCTGGTCAGTGACGCAACTTAGATCCAAGATTTAAAAGACAAAAACATACGAAAAGCCAGTGGACAACACATACATATCTAACCTGTGCTGAAGATCTTCCAAATCGAAGCCAGGCCGCTCAGCATGATATAGCTTCCAGTACAGTAATCCATTCAGCAGTAGCAGTAGAGCCAGTAGTGCCAACAGCCATAGGGGCGGCCATCCCCCCCCTCTGACTGCCACCCTTGGGCCTGGCACAACCAGTGGCGGCCGTGGGGGTACCAGGCTGACTGGGGGGAGCGGTGGTATCGCTGATTCTGGTGGCGACGCTGTGGGTAACATATTGGATTGATGAGAAATTTGGTTAGATTCTACTCGTAGTTAAATGGTAGTTGAGTTAGGTAATATTAGTGACTCCCCTCCGTGGGAGCTGGAGGCCGGTGTCCTCGCGTCAGTGTATCATTCGCCCGGAGCCGGGGCGAATTCCCGGCACCTTCGGAGGTGGGAGAGCGGAGGCTTCAAGCGAGACGGTCCATGCTCCTGGAGTGGGAGCGGCGGCAGGCCAATCCCACGGCTGGCAGAAGGACCGTCGAGGCGATCCGTCCGGTCCTCAGAGACTGGATGGATAGATGGCGGGGGTCGGTAACGTTCCGGTTGGTGTAGATCCTCTCGGGGATGGATGCTTCGGGAGGTACCTGTACCGGTTGGGACGAGAGCCGACCAGAGGGTGCCACCACTGTGGAGGCGATGATGACACGGCGCAGCACACCCTAGAGGAGTGCCCCGCGTGGGCTGGGGAGCTCCGTGCTCTCATCGCCGAAGTGGGGACGGACCTCTCGCTGCCGTCTCGCTGGTCGGCGGCGGTTCAGGCCTTCTGCGAGACGGTTATCTCGCAGAATGAGGCGGCGGAGAGGGCGAGGGAATGTGACCCGCTTTCCCTCCCGCAGCGCCGCAAACGAGCCGGGGCCCGGAGGAGGCGGTGCCACCCACTCCTCCCCCCCTAACCGGGCCGGGGCAGTAGACGCGGGGGCGTCTGCTGCTCTTACATAGGCCTCGAGGTTGAAGGCGCACGTCGTGTCGGGTGTGCCTTGCCTAGGCGGGCGGCAGAAGGACTCCTCTTCTGCCGCAACAGAGATGGGCCTGCCACCGTTGAGTGGTGGGCGACCCACACGGCGATGGCGGAAGATGTTGTTCCCGCCATCGTCGAAATGTGGTAATGACGGACACCGTGGTGGTTTAGTGGGTAGTCTGGCCTTCTTTAGAGGCCAGGAGTCCCACACGAAGCTCTCCCCCTACCCCCGTGGGGGGGGGGGGGGAGCGAAGTGCCTAAACGCATTCCACCACGTAAAAAAAAAGGTAATATTAGTGAGAGTAGTTTTAGGATGGGTGGGCATGACATTGACAATAATGCACAATGTTACAACGCATTATAGATTATGAACCTATGTAAAATATTGTACAAAGTTTATGAAATAACTTTGATTTGATTTGTGCCTCGGATAGCACATAAAGCTGGTTCAGGTTATCATACGAACATCTAAGGTAATCTTTACGGATAATCGGGGCCCTTTTTTTAACATGCGGGAAATCCCCACGGATACCACCCCCGCTGGAGCCGGAGGGGGAGGTTATGTCGGACTCGAACCGAGTAAACCGCACGCCATCTGAGGGTCGTAGTGTAAGGCCGAAGGTGAGGTAGCTATAGACTATAGAGCATATCCCTCGCACCCCGGCTGACCCAGGGCCATCTCTCTCGATCTGGCCCTCTTCGGGAGGGGAGACCACGGGGTCCCCAGCTCGTTCCCGGTATATTCGCACGCCGTACGCCGCCGCTGTGGCCTGCAATGGCCTGCTGTATAATGCAAGACGTGACGTACCGGCTTACCGTCTCCAGGAACAATAAGTATATTATGTAAGCCTTGACGTACCGGCTTGCCGTCTCCAGGAATGCTAAGTATATAATGTAAGCCGTGACGTACCGGCTTACCGCCTCCAGGAACGCTAAGTATATGATTAAGCCGTGACGTACCGGCTTGCCGCCTCCAGGAACGCTAAGTATGTAATGCAAGCCGTGACGTACCGGCTTGCCGCCCCAGCAGCGCTAAGTATATACTGTACGCCGTACGTACCGGCCTGGCGCCGGTTGCGGCGGCACACCTTCCTGGCGGCGGGCACGGCGCACTCGGCCTCGGCGCCCAGGCGCAGCTCCAGCATGCGGCAGAACTCGTCCAGGCCCGACATCGTGTTCTTCTCCAGGAGCGCTAAGTATATACTGTACGCCGTACGTACCGGCCTGGCGCCGGTTGCGGCGGCACACCTTCCTGGCGGCGGGCACGGCGCACTCGGCCTCGGCGCCCAGGCGCAGCTCCAGCATGCGGCAGAACTCGTCCAGGCCCGACATCGTGTTCTTCTCCAGGAGCGCTAAGTATATACTGTACGCCGTACGTACCGGCCTGGCGCCGGTTGCGGCGGCACACCTTCCTGGCGGCGGGCACGGCGCACTCGGCCTCGGCGCCCAGGCGCAGCTCCAGCATGCGGCAGAACTCGTCCAGGCCCGACATCGTGTTCTTCTCCAGGAACGCTACGGGAATATCATTGTACAGGTTAATGTAATCTATATATAGAAAAGGATGTCATTTTAGTTACACTATTTATAACTGTACCGATAACGATACCTGTAACGACTGTACCGATTTGGCTGAAAATTTATGGAGATGTAATTGATAGGAAGGATGAAGCATTAGAGGTTCATAAATGTTACTACCTGACATTAATTTTGAAGTTCATAAGCGTTACTGTCTACAATTAATTTTGACGTTCATCAGTGTTATTGTCTACAATTAATTTTGACGTTCGTAACTGTTACTGTCTACAATTAATTTTGACGTTCATAAGTGTCACTATTTCACATTCATTATGACGTTTTCCGTGTAACTTGCATACCCTCTATTTTGATCTCCTCTATCACTCTAAAGTTAGCTGGCAGAAATCTCAACATTGACTTAAGCTCATCTTTGTTATTAAATATCTTTTAGATACACAATTACAAAACTATTTATTCGCACAATAAATAACGAGAATTAATTTTAACGTTCATAAGTGTTACTGTGGAAAAGTATAAGTGAAGTGTATTGTCAAATATGTGTAGTAGATTCCACCAAGCGCCATTAATCTCCAATATACAAAATTGGTGTAACTTTTTACTCTCACTAAATAAATATAGATACTCGATGTAGATATGAAAAATCAAATGTTCAGATGGGACTTGAACCCGCGAACAGGGGAATGACCATTGAGGTACAGAGCCACGTTTTGAACATACAAAATTCTCCCATACAACCATCTTGGGCCGACGATTGGAACCATTTACTGCAAATCATACGAACTATCGGTTCAAGTCTCGCCTGAGCAATTCACTTATTCCAATCAAAACCGATTTGAGTAAGTATACTAATTACTTTAGGGTATCGTAAACCCGAGGAGGGCCAGACCGAGAGGGATGGCCCTGGGTCAGCCGGGGTGCGAGGGATATGTCGCATGACAACCTCACCTTCGGCCTAGCACTACGACCCAGAGACGGCGTGCGGTTTAGTCGGTTCGAGTCCGACATAACCTCCCCCTCCGGCTCCGGAGGGGTGGGTAACAGTGGGGATTTCCCGCACGTAAAAAAAAAACAGGGTATCGTAAAAGGCAACTGAGACAGGGCTGTTCTCTATCCGACAGAAAACATATAGCCCATGACTAAGTGCCTAATTGACGGAAACAGGCTCGCCCCCTAATACGTGGGACGTTGTTGGCGAAATGTGGCTGTTAATACACATCTGCCTACATCTTCGGGAATTTACAGGCTGACGGCAACAGGCTCACCGTGGGAACGAAAATCTTAGTTGGCGAAATGTGGGTACACCTACACCTTCGGGGATTTACAGGCGTGAGTACATGTATGTATGCATTAATTATTTATAGATATGTCGCCGCCAACTAGCTTAATCAGCCGTCCAATTAACTGCCTAGGCAGTTAACTAAATGGCGCCATTCAATTAACGGCCTGAATGATATTCAGCCGTCTCGTTTATCACATCATTTAATAACCTGACTTGCTAATGCTAAGGCCAATCGTAAGATGAGACACTACCTCGAAATAAGATAGAAAATTACATACATACATACATATACTTACACCTGTAAATCCCCGAGGGGGTAGACAGAGGTGTATTCACAGAAAATTAGTGATAGGTTTATTGTGATAGATGCGCAATCTGATTTTTTTTTATAACCATGCAGATATGACATTTTTCTAACTGTTTAATAAAATGTCTAAGCCATCGATCTAAGCTATTTACCTAGCCGTTTAACTAAATAGCTGAACACCATTCAGGCCGTTCATTGAATGGCACCGTTTAGTTAACAGTCTAGGCAGTTAATTGAACGGCTGATTAGTTGGCGGCGACAGATACATATATAGGTTCCGATAGTCCGGAAAAGTGTCAGTAGATGGCTCCACTGTCGCCTCAAAGACGGATATATTTGGAAAAAAAATGTATAGTTCCAAGCGACGCTTAGTGGCTTAGTCGTCAAAGCATTTCACCCTGTAAGGGAAAGAATGCGGATTTGAACCCCGTCTGAACCGATTTCAACTTTTTCCTATATTAATCGATTTTTATAGGTAATAATTTGCTATTGAGTACAATACAAACCTTTAGTCAAATGCCACATGCTCTTCTTATACTTAACGCCCCCATAGAAGGCTAAATCTGTGGAATTCTCCGTGACCCTCTGTAGACAGTAATGGACTTGTACGGTGAAGTAGTCCGCGTAGGGGATGCCAGTGTTCTCGCTCGTCGAGTCGATCGAGTACAACTGGCCGGGCTTTGAGCATTTGTTCATTACCTGAAATATATATTTTTTAAATGGTAAATATGTCCGTAATAACAATTAAAACAAGTAATTACATAACTGCATGTTTATTGTGCTAGGTAGCGAAGCATAATACATCGATTGAGAACTACCCCCAACTTAGTTTATCTTATATGTCAACAAGACAAACAAGTACCTGCAACTGTCAATACACACATACCTGAACTACATACACTCACAAACTACAATCATGTATATGACAAGAACATCGGCCGTTGAGATGATTATTTTTCTCATTAACTCCGACGGCTAAGGTAATTTTTATTCATTTATTTATTTATTATTTTAATTCAATTGTTTATTTTAATTGCATGGAAGGGTTCAGGTCGGTAGTGTAATGGATAGGATTCGAACCTGAGATCTTTTGATCGTAAGGCCACCTGTTTAATCACTAAGCTGTCGGCGCTTTAGAATATTAGACCGAGATTATAAGTTACAAGAGATGACGAGCTTTTGTTAAGAGTGGTTTTAAGTTGGTTGTAATGGACCGAATTTGAACTTGGGAGCTCTCTATCGTAAAATTGATTCGTTAAGCAATAAGTTACGCTGCAAATTTTAGTATTTAATGAGAAAAAAATAAGGTGAGCATTCGGGCTCACAGAACATTATGCTGATTAATTTATTGAAAACTTATTTATTTAGGTGGCAGACAAGAATACGGCCCACCTGATGGGAAGTGTTTACCTATAGACGTGTGCAACACCGGGGGTGACACACTCGCGCTGGCAACCCTGAAGAAACCTAATACCCTAATTGAAGAACCACATATTGTAGTCGCTTGGGAAAACCACAGCAGGGCTCCACAGCTTAGTTCCTTTCATACCCAACTGTGTGTATATCTCAAGGCCCCCAAGAAACGTGCACTGCGCGTATACAGCACATTTGAGGTCCAAGATCTCGTATACCGTTCCCGGTGCCTGCGCCAGTCCGTACCTGCGTCTCCGTGACGCGCACCTCCTTGGGCCCGATGGGCCCCGACGTCAGCGCCAGCGTGTAGCTCAGTTGGCGGCACTTGCGGCCGCCTTGCGCCTGCCACGGGGCCTGGGGGCAGGGGAAGCATGTTATTAGTGGGCTTGACAGACCAAAAACTGTATAATATTGCTACGCCCGGCGCTTGGCAACTTCGATATACGGCCAAATTCCCATAGGAGTGAGCGAGACGGCACTATAGAAAGAGACAGCATGCCTTGACGTCACTGTTCTAGAAGGAATCGAATGAATAGAACGAGGCGTCAGGCTAGAAAGAGACACAAGACCTAATAGAACCTTCCAGAACGTGCCTGTCTTTTTCAGAACGTTCCTGTCTTTTCCAGATCTTTCGCTACTCAGCCGCGCCCGATATAAAAGGCGAGCTAACAACCTCCGCTCAAGTTAGTCTACGACTAGTATTCGAAGCGATAAAGTGTGCGAAGCCATACAGTGCGATTTATACAAGTGACTGTGTATTGTGTAAGGAAGAGTTTTGAATTTCTACGCGCTTTGCTGTAATTTAAGTGCAGCTGAATAAAATCTGTTTTCAACGGTTGTCCTCGCATTTTCTATTTAAACCCACCCCCACGCTCGTAACAATATCGTTAAAAAATCACTGTGTTGGTTCGTGGTGGAGTAGAATAGAACCACTCCATTTCTTTCCCCGTGGGTGTCGAAAAGGCGTCTAAGGGATAGGGCTGTCGTTCATCCGACAGAAAACATACAGCACAAGACAAAGTGCCCCCTAGACGGCAATAGGCTTGAACCCTTTTACGTGGAACCGAAAATCATAGACGGCGAAACGTGGGTGTTAATACACCTCTGCCTACCTATTCGGGGTCAACAGGCGTGAGTATAATGTATGTATTTATCGTTAAAAAAAAGTAGCTTATGAGTTCGCAAGTACAGACGTAAAAAAGATTAACTTCCAACCTGCACATAATCTGTGGTCCCTCTCGCAGCCAGGAATTCGAGGTTAAACTTGGAGTTGGTGAATATCATGGTAAACATTTGGTCGATGTTGAAGGGGAACTCCTGGTGGAGGAGTAGCTTCCCCTCGTGTGGTGCTGTACATTTTTCTATGTCGCCACCGCTGGAATTAACACATGTCAATTTTCAGAAAGACTTATGGGTTGTGTAGGTTTTTGTCCTCTTAGACAAAGTCAATCTAAACTGCAAGACGGTACATATTCCCACGGATTAATTACTTACGCGGGTGATCGGCGTAAGTTCTTATTCCGTGGGAATAACAGGATAAAAAGTAGCCTATATAACTTAGAGATAGGTACAGTAGTGCTTTACAAATAAAAAATATTACATAGTAAAGATAGATAAATCATCAGTCAGTACTTCAATAGCGCGATGCAGAATTTTTGAACATCGAAGGAGTTCAGCTTGCTGCCTCTAGATGGCGATGGTTACACGAACAAACCGCTACAAAGGCATACTCACTTGTGTGGCTTCTCGGGCTCGCTGTCTGAAGTGTCGGACATGTCGGTGGGCAGAGTGTCTCCCGCCTCCACCTCGCGGTATTCCGCATCACCGTTCGTCACTGCCGACAAACGCATAATATACTCATTTTGAAGCGTCAATAGTTTAGTGACTAAGGCGTCAGCCTGCCTGCTGCCTGGGAGCTAAGAGGACAGAACCAACGACAGCAAGGGCGGAGCTATTGGGTTTGGGCGGCACTCTCTCACATAAAAGTCAAGATAAGTTTTTCTTCTATTGAATCGACAGCACTTCTATTCTCAAATCCTGTTTTCCTAGTGTGCTAATCCAGGTAGGATTGTAGTCTCGAAGCGCCCATAAGCTCCTTCAGTGTGCATGTAAATGGGCATGCAGCAAGCCAAGGTCTGTGGCAAGTCAAGACTTAGATCCGAAGGTCCTGATGGGCTGATACTTGTGAGGCAAGTGTCTATACACTTAAGGTCAATCTCCACTGAAAGAGCATCGGTCGGTAGCAGCCGACAGCAGTCTGAGTTTGTGAGATACTAGAAATGAGTGCGAAAAGGCACCTACTTTGCGTTCAAATGTCTGGTCCTTTTCTCCCGTAGATAATATTCAAAATGGTTAGCAATATTTTACCCCCAAAAGTTGCTGCCGGCCGCTGTTATTTCATTGGGGATTAACCCTTAATGTACTTATAATATAGTATCGAAAAAAAAAACGCGAAATGAATATTACCGCACGGGTGAGCTATCTCGCAGCTATCCAGACTTGAACACACAGACTCGAGCTCCACGAACTCATACTCGTCAATATCCACGCTAGAGTCACTCATTTAAAAAACATATATTGAAATGTTTGTCTGATGGAAAACTATCACTTTATCGTACAACAAAATTATATTATAGATATTGTTGAAAGTTAACGCGAATATCACACAGTTATAGCGAAACTTCGGGCTCCAAGCACCAAAAAAATCACAATAGAATCCGCTTCTTTAATAATTTTGTTCAAAACTTCGCTAATAAACAGCGTTATAAAGAATCCGCCAACCTCGTTTTATTTCAAACATGAATCTAAATTCAAACTATGGGAGCACTATTTTTTAGTTACCAATCCCTAAAGTGAAACAAAAATACTGTTTATCAAATACATAATATCGGAGCGTAACTATCGTTAAATGCCACAATGCACAAATGAGTTGTTTGTTCAACTATGCTTCTCAAACAAAACATTGCAATTAGGTTAAGTAAACATTACTATTAAAGTTTCGGGATATTTGCCATGTATTGTTTTGTGTTTCCGGCATTGCGGTACTGTTGTTTTCTTTTCCACCACGTAGGTGGCAAATAAGCTACGGCCCACACAAAACACTAAGGGCATTTCACTCGCTTTGCAGACTACGTAAGAACATATTAAGAGGGGCACTCTTAAAAACCCCAAACCTCTTGTAGTCGCTTAGAAAAATCACATAAAGGAGATCAATCAGTTAACAACAAAACAATTGGATATTTGACTGTCTAGTTAAATTATTTACTTTTTACTAGACGTCGAAATGGTAATATATATTGACGAATAGGGTTGTGTGTGTAAATTAAAAATATTCAAATTCAAATTCAAAAAATCATTTATTCCATAAAAATATTAAATTTGTTTGGAATCGTCATTATTTTTTCCCCTACCGTGCAGTGCGTGACATGGCAACTACTGAGAAACACTGCCAAAAAACTCAGTAGGAATCCTTTTTTTTAAAAAAGTCGTCATGAATGTACAATCATTTTCTTGTGTTGACTTAGAGCTACTTAATCCCAAGCATTTTTGTCATTCAAATAGTCTGAAATGTTATAATATGCTCTGCTACACAATTTGGCCTTATTTGTTGTTTTAAATTTATTTATGGACAATGTTCTTATTTCATTGGGAAGTTTATTGAAGAATCTAATACATTGCCCCATAAAAGAATTGCTTATTTTTTAGAGACGAGTAGTAGGTATGTAACACAAGATTATCTTTATGTCTAGTATTTATACCATGTATATCACTCTTTTTAGTAAAGGAGTCTACATTTTTATGCACATAAAGTAAATTTTCATAAATAAATTGCGAAATAACCGTAAGAATGTTTATTTCTTTGAACTTTTCTCTTAGAGACCTTCTAGGACCAAGTTGGTAATAGGGTAAAAAGTATGAAATTGCCGTTTCATTGTAATAGGTACTTCGAATTGACATAGAACCTTCATGATTTGAGATTTTTGAGTGAAACTTTTTCCACATGGTACCTATGTAGTTCTTCATTTAAAAATGTGCAACATTCGATTATCGACTTTCAGTTGTTTTCTTTATTCAGCTTAGACAAGAAAGATGGATACTTCGAAAATTCGAGTGATTTTTGAATACGAGTTCCGACGCGGAACTAACGCGGCAGAAACAGCTCGCAATATCAATGTTGCGTTTGGAGAGGGGACTGCTAATGAACGCACCGTGCGATTTTGGTTTAAACGCTTTCGTGATGGAAACTTTGATTTGAAGAACGAACCACGAGGAAGGCCGTCCACACAGGTGAATAACAATGAATTGAAAGACATGGTGGAAGCCGATCCGAGCCAAACTACCCAGGAATTAGCTGCATGGTTTAACGTTACCTTACCAACAATATTGACTCATTTGCGTCAAATCAATACAATAAAAAAATGTGAAAAATGGGTACCTCATGATTTGACTGATCTGCAGAAAGAAATGCGTGTTGAAACTTGTGTTGCCTTGTTGAATCGATACAGAAATGAAGGAATATTGGATCGAATTGTGACATGTGATGAAAAGTGGATTCTTTACGATAACCGTAAGCGAAAAATGCAATGGCTGACCCCAGGTGAAACGCCACAACAGTGTCCTAAAGCAAAGCTTACCAATAAAAAGGTAATGGTAACTGTTTGGTGGTCTCAGCAGTGTGTTATTCACTATAGCTTTCTACGATCTGGTCAAGCAATAAAGGCAGATGTCTACTGTGCCGAACTCCGAACAATGATAGCAAAACTAGCAGTGAAACAGCCCCGACTCATGAATCGATCTTCACCATTATTGCTCCATGATAACGCGAGACCTCATACAGCACGAGAAACCGTTTTAACTCTACAGGAACTGCAATTAGAAACTATCCGTCACCCTCCGTATTCGCCAGACCTTGCTCCAACAGACTACCATTTTATTCGTGATTTGGACAATTTTCTATGTGATAAAAAGTTTTCTTCTCAGGAGGCAGTACAAAATGCTTTCACACAGTTTGTCGAATCTAGATCACCAGAGTTCTATCGCAAAGGCATAAATGACCTTCCTACTAGATGGCAGCAATGTATAGATAATAATGGTAATTATTTTGATTAAATAAATACGTTAAATTAAAAAAAAAAAACGAATTTCAATTTGTCAGTACAAATCGGCAATTTCATACTTTAACCCCTATATATATAGATCAGTGTAATCAGCGACAGGACGAACGTCGTTAGTTAAAAAAATACAGAAAAGTATTTGTTCTCTTAATGAAATAATTAAACATGTTAAATGTGCTTATCTCGCACATTAATGTACTATTAAGTAACGAGGTCACTTCTTAGCGGGTAGGTACTTAGCTCAAGAAGAATACAGAATCCTTATATGATCACTTTGTTGTCTGTCTGTCTGTATTTTAAGACCTTTTTCTCAGGAATGCTTATCAACTTGAAATTCATAACACATACTCAGGGCCTCGATTCTACTAAAGTAAAACCATTGTCATACAACAGACACTGCAAAATTACCCATTTAATCTTAAACTTTAAAGTCATGACCTTAAAGTCTTATATTAAACGGCTTTTTGTAGAGTGAAGGAAAAAGTGAAATGTGACACTCTTCATTTAATTTTGGACTTTAAAATTATAATTTTAAAGTCTAAATTTAATGCCATTTATTGCAGTGTCTGTGGTATGACAGTTGATTTGGCTTTAGCAGAATCGAGGGCCAGGTCGGTGACGTCTTGAAACTGCTCAAAAATTTACTTTCTCATGAAGTTCAACTCTGAATTCAATTTTGTACGGAGTCCTCGGAGCGTGCGTTCAAATTACACTTGATCGGTTTTTTTATAATGCTGAAATCCCCACGGATAACCCCTCCCACCGGAGTAAGCGGTGGTGGTTATGTCAGACGCGAACCAACAAAAAACGCACGCTGCGCTGTCTCGGGTCTGGTGGTAGAAATTTGATGGCACAAAGTCACTAATTTCGAACGGGCGGGAGCCACTGTGCACGATTGCGAAAAACCCTCCATAGTAATCCCATCTCGGTTGGATGCGTTCAGGGTTCAGCAAGTGAAGCCCCCCTGGATTGTGGTCGCGGCACTAGTGGGACCGGTGGGAGTCACACGGTGCGCAGCCGACAAACCTCTTTTGGTGAGGCCGTCAAGCTGAGTGCTACCATTGTTAACATGGAACCTGTATGTAATGGTGACCCTCTTTCCTGAGACTTTGCCTTCAGCTTACCATCAGGCGAGATGATGTCAAATTGCATAACATAACATAACATAAACTCACGCCTTTATCCCCGAAGGGGTAGGCAGAGGTGCTAGCACCCACATTACGCCGGTTTATGTTTGGGTCCCAATGTAATAGGTGGCGAGCCTATTGCCATTAACAGGGCACTTATAAACCTGCGATAAATACACACATAACTTCGAAAAGCATCGAAAAGTCATTGGTGTGTGCCATGGAATACCTGGGATCGAACCCGAGACCTCGTCTCAGCAGTCCATTACCCATACCACTAGGCTACCGCGGTTCTACCAAATTGAAGTGTCCTTTATATAAAATAAAAATAACCTAGGGTGAGATTGGTTCTGGCATTTCCCTCACGCCCCGGCTCACTCAGGGCCATCCAGATGTTGCCCTCCCCTTGGGTTTAGGACTGCGGTGTTCCCATCTTACCCCGAATAGGGGGAGGAAACATATAGTACTCGGCGATTGAAGTGACAATTCGGCTAAAATCGGCTAGGTTCTGGTTTGTAGAACAGTATATCGTACATGGCATGTTTACGCGATTCATCATCTACCTGCCCTTGTATGGGGTCCGTTAACTCCTGACAGATATACTCGGTCACTTTATTCTTTGTTATATTGTCTTACATGCAATCCATCCATCTTTTCTTGGGTATACCTAGCTCCTAAAGCCCTATACATTCATACTTTGAAACTTTTCACAAAATTATTTTCATTCCATCTCTTTTGATAATATGTCCGTAAAATAATACTTTGAAACTTTTTCACAAAAATACTTTCATTTCATCTCTTTTGATAATATGTCCATAAAAGCCCTACATTCATACTTTGAAACTTTTCACAAAATTACTTCCATTTCATCTCTTTTGATAATATGTCCGTAAAAGCCCTATACATTCATACTTTGAAACTTTTCACAAAATTACTATCATTTCATCTCTTGTGTTAATATGTCCGTAAAAGCCCTATACATTCATACTTTGAAACTTTTCACAAAATTACTATCATTTCATCTCTTTTGATAATATATCCGTAAAAGCCCTATACATTCATACTTTGAAACTTTTCACAAAATTACTATCATTTCATCTCTTTTGATAATATGTCCGTAAAAGCCCTATACATTCATACTTTGAAACTTTTCACAAAAATACTTTCCTTTCATCTCTTTTGATAATAATTATGTCCGTAAAATGATACTTTGAAACTTTTTCACAAAAATACTTTCATTTCATATCTTTTGATAATATGTCCGTAAAAGCCCTACATTCATACTTTGAAACTTTTCACAATATTACTTTCATTTCATCTCTTTTGATAATATGTCCGTAAAAGCCCTATACATTCATACTTTGAAACTTTTCACAAAATTACTATCATTTCATCTCTTTTGATAATATGTCCGTAAAAGCCCTATACATTCATACTTTGAAACTTTTCACAAAATTATTTTCATTCCATCTCTTTTGATAATATGTCCGTAAAATAATACTTTGAAACTTTTTCACAAAAATACTTTCATTTCATCTCTTTTGATAATATGTCCGTAAAAGCCCTACATTCATACTTTGAAACTTTTCACAAAATTACTATCATTTCATCTCTTTTGATAATATGTCCGTAAAAGCCCTATACATTCATACTTTGAAACTTTTCACAAAATTACTATCATTTCATCTCTTTTGATAATATGTCCGTAAAAGCCCTATACATTCATACTTTGAAACTTTTCACAAAAATACTTTCCTTTCATCTCTTTTGATAATAATTATGTCCGTAAAATGATACTTTGAAACTTTTTCACAAAAATACTTTAATTTCATATCTTTTGATAATATGTCCGTAAAAGCCCTACATTCATACTTTGAAACTTTTCACAAAATTACTTTCATTTCATCTCTTTTGATAATATGTCCGTAAAAGCCCTATACATTCATACTTTGAAACTTTTCACAAAATTACTATCATTTCATCTCTTTTGATAATATGTCCGTAAAAGCCCTATACATTCATACTTTGAAACTTTTCACAAAATTACTATCATTTCATCTCTTTTGATAATATGTCCGTAAAAGCCCTATACATTCATACTTTGAAACTTTTCACAAAAATACTTTCCTTTCATCTCTTTTGATAATAATTATGTCCGTAAAATGATACTTTGAAACTTTTTCACAAAAATACTTTAACTTCATATCTTTTGATAATATGTCCGTAAAAGCCCTACATTCATACTTTGAAACTTTTCACAAAATTACTTTCATTTCATCTCTTTTGATAATATGTCCGTAAAAGCCCTATACATTCATACTTTGAAACTTTTCACAAAATTACTATCATTTCATCTCTTGTGTTAATATGTCCGTAAAAGCCCTATACATTCATACTTTGAAACTTTTCACAAAAATACTTTCCTTTCATCTCTTTTGATAATAATTATGTCCGTAAAATGATACTTTGAAACTTTTTCACAAAAATACTTTAACTTCATATCTTTTGATAATATGTCCGTAAAAGCCCTACATTCATACTTTGAAACTTTTCACAAAATTACTTTCATTTCATCTCTTTTGATAATATGTCCGTAAAAGCCCTATACATTCATACTTTGAAACTTTTCACAAAATTACTATCATTTCATCTCTTGTGTTAATATGTCCGTAAAAGCCCTATACATTCATACTTTGAAACTTTTCACAAAAATACTTTCCTTTCATCTCTTATGATAATATGCCCGTACCACGACATTCGCTCGCTACGAGCGATTACATATTCAATAAATGAGATTGCACTTGGCTTTAGTCGCATTATGTCCAATTCGCAAAATGTCCAGTTGGCTCAAATTGTCCAATTCTCACAACGTCCAATTCGCAAATTGTCCAATTCTCACTATGTCCAATTCGCAAATTGTCCAATTCTCACTATGTCCAATTCGCAAATACTGTGTTATTAAGCATAAATATTGTATATCCTAATGTTCATAACATTGATATGCATAAAGTTGTTAAGCATATTGTTTATTTGGCTAATAGTTATTTTGGATAATGATAAACGCCTGCTAACATGGTGCTAGCAAGCTAGCAAGGATCTGGATGCAATCTGGACTTTAGGACACCCCAACTCGGATAGGTTAGGTTAGAAGGCTAATGCGGGAGCGGAGCATAGCGAAGCTCCCGCAATAGGCCCTTGTGGTAATTTTTTTATAAATCACCCAGAAGTAGGAGCTCCGCGTAGCGGGGCTCCGTCGACCAATTAGGTCAAAAGAATATTAGGTTAAATGAACTTTGGGATCCCTAATTACGAATTGGACCAATTGCGAATTAGACAAATTGCAAACTGGATCTCTTGCGAACTGGACCAACTGCTAACTGGACCAATTGCGAACTGGACCTATTGAGAGTTGGACAGTTACAACATTTTGCGAATTGGACATAACATAGGCACATCAATTTTTGTTGATGGAATTGCGCGGATCGCGATTCATGGTTATATATTCATACGAATTTTACATAATTATTTTTTCCTTCTTGTAGTAATTATAGTTCTGACTAACCGAAGGTCAAAGTGAATAACTCACTTATAAAAAGTAAAAAATAAATAGGTACCTTATAATCTTTTGTTTAAAATAAATTATATTGTATATTTGTTCTAATAAGTATGTTAGGAATCGAATACGAATGCAAAATTGATTCGATCGACGTACATTTCACTTGTTAAACAATTCATCAACACTCTTAAAACACAATAGATTACGATATAACAACAATTTATTATAAATTGAAATTATTATATGTTATTATGTTACACACTGATTCCGATATTTCGCTTGCTTTTCAGCAGCTATAGTCATTAGTCACGTGTCACGCAGATATAACACAAAGCATATCGTGATAGAATCCGTCAAAAATAGTTTCAATTCAATGTGTCACAATCGCGCCCACTTCCTACAATATGAACAATACAAATTATAAATTCTAAATAATTAAAAATGTAAACAAAAACGCTCCGTATATAAAAAAAAGCCTTAGTGGTTCTTTTGACGCGTATATAGGAACTAACGATATGTAGAATGCATAATGCTTTTTTATGTTATTTTGTTAAATTGTAGACGGTTATAAAGTCTTTCTTTACAATTCAACTATGTTATTATCATCTAAAGTTCTCTCTTGCTATCCCACTAATACTATAAATATGAAATTTGGTCAAGATGGATGGATGTGTGTTAACGTTATTGAGGAATTTTTTTTTTTTATTATATATTAATTCCACGACGCATTTTAACTCTTAGTTTTAGTTTATCTTTGTTTATTATTATGTATATGTATAGTAAGTTTATTAATTTTATTTTATTTAACATCTGTACTACATATAGGTTATAATTATTGTTGTATAATAATATATTTGTATGTCAACTACTGAATAAATAGAATTTTGTAGATACTGGGATAGATTCTGAAATACTAAATATGATACTTTTTTATACCGGAAACAGAACTGGCTCGTGTGCGTAATGGGATAAATATTGTATATGTGACAAAAAAATACATATTTTATATAAATAGTAACATACAGAGGCGGCGGAGACTATGGGCGGACTTAGCGACCGCCTACGGCCTTGTATCATAGCCAAAATCCTGAGCGTGGTCTAAGTTAAGGTGGATTTAGAACAAAAGGTAGGAGAATGAAATTTTGAAGCATTTACTATGCTAACTTTTCAAATCGATCAAAAAGTGAATCGCTCAGGTGGGACTCGAACCCACGATCTTTCCCTTACAGGGGGAATGCTCTGACCACTGAGCCACCGAGCCACACCTGAAGCTATCTAAATTCTCCCATACTACCGTCTTAGGTCGACGGTGGGAGCCATCTACCGACATTCATACGAAATATCGGAAACAATGAATGATGTTGCAATCATTTTTAAACATTGTTTTTCGATGACTCCGCCCAAATAATTGAATGAAATTTTGAAGCATTAAGCGCCGGTAGCTTAGTTGTTAAGGAGTCGGCCTTACGATCGAGAGGTCCCGGGTTCGAATCCTGGCCATTACACTACCGACGTGAACCCACTCCTAGCACAAGCAATTTAGCTTAGTTGGAGGGGTTAGAGGGAATATTAGTAATTTCGATAATTTCGGTTGCTAATATTCTTTAAAAAAAAAAAAAAAAAACTATGCTAACTTTTCAAATAGATTCAGATTCAAGCGATTCACTTTTTCCTATCTTAATCGAAAAGGTAGGAGGTAGGACACGACGTTATTTTCGCCCAATTGAGCAGTCCGACTGGGGAAGTACCTCCGCCGTATAGAATGCCGCGGCCATAATGACCTCGTGTTGTGTTCCCGGCGGTGAGTAGGGTAGCCAGAGCTCACAGGAGAGTTTTGTGCTGTCAGTGGGAAGACCAAAGACTTATCATGCTTTATCTTCTACACTGATGGCACAGAAACTATCTGTTAACAGGGTCGGCAGCGCGAGTGTGAAGCTCCTGGTGTTGCACACGTCCTTAGGCAACGGTAACCACTTTCCATCAGGTTCGCCGTGGGCTTGTCTGCCTCCTAAGTGGTATAAAAAAATAAAAGAACCAGAGGATGGCTTCTTTTAATCTTTTAGTGTAAACAGAATTCGTTTTTAAAGTTTATACCAAAATATCAAAGAGCAAGAATGAGCCAAGAACTAGAATTCTTGTACATGTTTTCGTTTCGACGTCAGCCGAAAGAATGCTCATTGCTCATTGCTCATTAGTGTCAATTCTGTCGGTGACTCTTTTCTTTATCGCACCATTAAGACCTGGAATTCCTTGCCAGCTCACGTATTTCCTTCTTCCTACAGTCCCGGGTCCTTTAAGCGGGGCGTGAAAAAGTATCTGATGAGGCCGTCAAGTTGAGTGCCATCATTATTAACATGGTACATCGTACACGTATTGGTGACCCTCTTTTCTGAGACTTTGCCTTCAGCTTACCATCAGGCGAGGCGAAGTTAAATTGACGTGTCCTTAAAAAAACCTACCTGCCAAATTTCATATTTGTAGGTGTTATACTTTGTTTCTGAGATTTCGTGATTGATCAGTAAGTGGTATTTTGCTTTTTTATATCCATACTTACTAAAATCATGATTGCCGAAGTAATTTTGTCTGTCTGTCTGTCTGTATGTTACGCTTTCACGCCTAAACCACTGAACCGATTTAGATATATTTTGGCATAAGAGTAGATTAGTCTTTAAGAAAGGACATAGGCTATGTGGCGAAAAGCTCGTACATAGATAGATTATTGGTTCGTTTCAGCGTTGTGAGGACTTTATCAATAAATAACCTGTTATCGATTATTTAACTATTACGTGGTAATAAGTGTGAAAATCTAATATCTGATAAGCGCTGTGGCTGTGACGTCAGCGGTGTTGCTCTAGGGACTAATGTTACCTTTTTGTGTTATGTATTAGCTGTGCCCAGCGACTTCGCACACGCGGAATCTGTTTGGGTTTTAGTTTGTTTTGCGCGTATCCTAATTATTTATCTAAAATAAACGTAGCCTTAATGTACAGCACATGTTTTTTGTATCATTTTCACTAAAAACACGCAACTACAGATACAGTGATTTACGTCTCTATAGGTTTTCACAATTTTTTTAATGTTTTTTTTTATATTTAGGATACAGTCTCAGGAAAAAGGGCACTTCTTAGAAATAATCCTTTATCCGAGGTGTTTGTTTTTAATCATCATAAGAAATGTTGTGGAAAACCATAGAGATATAGAGAATTACATTTTTTTTTTGTGTATTTTGTTGCAAAAAAATGAGTTCTGGACGGTGCATAAGTTACGCCTTATACCGTCAGCTATCTATAGTAAAAATCCTGTCAAAATAGGTCTAGCAGTTTCGGAGATTATCTGTTACAAACAGACAGACAGTAGAATATGCAGTGTTGTCAATTAAGGTACTTACCGAGGGGTGGTGAGGAGTCTCTGTTGGAGACAGGTGGCCTGGAGCTGCGGTGGTCGTCGCGCGCGTCGCTGCCACTCGTCTCCATACACGTGGAATCCACCAGGTCCTGAACAGATGAAAAAAACAATAGTTATTTCATCCTCACATATTGCGACCGAAATTGGTGCGAACCGTGTGGTATAAAAGAAACTTCATCCCACGCACGCTCAAGCTGTGGAATGAACTTCCTGCCGTGGTTTTCCCAAGCGACTACAATATGGGGTTCTTCAAGAAGGTTATTAGAAAGTTTCTACAGGGTCGGCAGCACGAGTGTGATGCCCCTGGTGTAGCACACGTCCTTAGGTCACGGTAACCACTTTCCATCAGGCAGGTCGAGTGCTTGTCTACCACCGAAGTGGTTTTAAAAAAGTCATTGTATGAGCACTGTGTCACTCACTGTATTTATATTGTTGATTGATGACACTTGGTGGAATTTGTTGTTACACAGCATCATTTATTATTGAACCTGTCCGGTTTCGTGCAGCGATGTCAGCGAGTCTTTCTCGCTCAACGCGCCGCGCCCGCTCTGCTGTCTCCTTCGCGAGCATGACCTGCTCGCAGAAGGAGGCGCTGGCCGCCCACGCATCCGCGCAGCGGACCATCGCCGCGAGCAGGGTGGAGAGCGTGAGCACTCTCACCCCCAGGGCCGCCACAAGCTCCCGCCTCGGCGTCTCAAACGCCGGGCACTCGGTGAGCGTGTGCAGCCCCGAGTCCACGCTCGCGTCGTAGTGATGGCACTCGGGCGTTGGCTCTATACCCATCAGATGCAGATACCGCCCGAAGCTACCGTGACCGGTGATAATCTGCGTCTGACGGTACGAGAGGCTACCGTGTGGCCCCTAGCCACTCCCCCATGATGGGTCTTACCGCCGCAATCACGGCGTGCCCTGGCAGATAAGCACACAGACTCCCTGATCGAAAGTCCACGGACGTGTGCAACACCTGAGGCATGAAATTCTGCCTGTATCCCTCTAACTAGCAGAGGGCAAAATAGAAAGCAAATAAGGAGTGGACTGGTTATCGGGGGCAGGCGTGGAAATTTTTGCGCGGTCCTTCGTCCTTTGTGCAAAGGGCGAGATTCAAAAGTAGATATTTCTGATGTTTGATGAGAAATTCAAAATTTATATTAAATGGCTAATAAATGGCTCACTCGCAAAACGTCCACATCCTACCAAACATCCACATCATCAAATGTCTTATTGTATTATTTTATGTACTCAAGAACACTTGGGGCAATAAATACCTTTCATTTGAGACATGAATCATTGAAATCCGTACGGTGGTTCAGAAGATATGAGGTAATAAAGAATATTACGATCGTACATAATATATACAAACATACATAGATACACTATACGCGTGTAAAATTTTTAACTCTTCTTGGCAGTCGGGTAAAAATGTACTTTTCGCACAGTATCACTTTCGCCAAATGTTCTTTTCGCACAATATCCTTTTGGCACAATGTCCCTCTCGTACAATATCCCATTCGCTGGGTCTACCTTCAACTTACTATCAGGCGAGGTAAATTCAAATTGATGCGACGACTTACGGACTAAATTTAGACAGTACAATACTTCGACATGTAGCGAACTTCGAAAACACATAGATCGACAAGCCATTGCTTCGACAGACAATTATTAGACAACACACACCCTTGTCGATATATGTGTTTTCGAAATTCGCTACATGTCGAAGTATTGTACTGTCTAAATTCAGTCCGTAAGTGTGATGCGACCAATATAAAAAGAAAATCATTGTCTAAAAAGAAGTTGCTTGTCCCATTATCGTAACGCCCACGGCTTCGATGCGTAGCTGTCAGTTTAATTACATAAGTGTGTGCTGTAATCTGTCGACACACAAATATACGCTTGTATTATCATTCCTATCACAAAGATTAACGATTATTTCGCGATAGTATATATTATCAATGTTTTTGCAGACAATATTGGAAAATAAATTCATTTATGTTACAATGATAATTTCTATGTGTTACATTCATACAGATGTACAACGACTGATACGAACAACGTATGGCAGCCAAAAATAAAACAAAAAAGCTGATGAGGATTAATTCTCGCAAGTACGCGGTTCACCTGATGGAAAGTGGTTACCGTGGCCTATGGACGTGTGCAAGACCAGACGAGTCACATTCGCGCTGTCAACCCTGTAAACACAGAGTGTTACTATGCCGTCAGTGTAGAAGACAAAGCAGGAATAGACCCAGGTCTTCCCACTGACAGCACAAAAACTCTAGCGAGCTCTGGCTACTCTAATTACCACCGGGAACACAACTCGAGCTTATTATGGCCGCGGTTTCCTGTAGGGCGGACGTACTTCCCCAGTCGTACTGCTCAGTTGGAAGGCAATACCGTCGTGTTCTACCTCCTACAATTTCTGCTGCTGACATTTATATGCCTTTTTTACTCGTTTCAGAAACATACAAATACATATATTTGGGCCTGTGAAGCTACGAAACGGTGGGCAGAGTTGTATTACTACCCATATTTCGTCCCCTATGATTTTCAATTTTGGAAAAAAATCACTATATTTCTTATTGACATATTTACCACTAAACAAACTTTTTAGAAAAAACCACAACTTGTATCTAGAATGAGGTGTCATGGGATACCGATACCAAAAAAATATCTTTAGTAATACTCAAAATGAATAGATGGCACTAGTAGACTCATTTGAAGAAATAAAAAAAATTAAATCGCTTATTTGCCGACTTAGAATCACATAAATGATTTCAGAACTTAAATAATGATAATGTAAGCATGTATGCATATAAAAATCGTTGGTAATGTAATAAATAAAGATTTCGTGGCAATCGTGCTATTTATTTATTTATGTGCCATCTAGCTGCATAGTGCATTATGTCTGTAAATTTTACAACTGGGTCTACACAATTTTAAAATTACGGCAGAATCTGGCAGAATCAATATAGATTAGAATATTTATACTTTTATTCAGTCAAACTCAATAATGTGTTAAGTGTATGTTTTATTTTTGATACGTTAATTTTAATACTAAAAATTAAAAAGTTTGCCAAAACAATGTCGCCATCTAGTTTTATCTCCTGAACTAAAATGCTGCCTGCCTGTTTTTCGAAGTTACGAGTGTAACCATTTTTTGTTCCTGATTGTGCATCTGTACAAGAATTATATTATATTATCTGTGGAGGTGTGAATTAATGTTTTAATATCGAATATGGAACTATGATAAATGAGTTAATGTTAGTATTTACGGCAGCTACCACCATGGGGGCTAAATTCTGAGAGGAAAGCTTGCTCCAAAGTCTAGCCGTTAATCAGCAGGACCGGCTTGCAGTGAGGTTGCTTGGGCCGAAAGGACTTTTTGTGGTTATAGTCTGTGTTGATAGTTTCCCAACAGAAAAACCATCCGGGAATCGACACTGTGACTTCATTCACAGATACATCAATCACCACACTACCACTGTAGTTTATAATTGCAACGATAAAAAACAGTGCTGCTCTGTTTTGTTTTGTAGCCATCCACTTCCATAGATAATGCCTTCCTTACGACATTATTTTCATCCCTACGCATTGAATGTCCGAACCAGGACAACACTTTTATAGAACTCAGATTGTATTATGTCACTTTTGCATAAAACAAATCCATCACTCTTCGAGCCATTTAAAAACATAGTTGGGGTATTCGGGTCAACTTTCAGCTACGAAAAGAACCACACTTCGATATTTTCCGCGAAGCAAATACAATATGACTTCAACAACTCACTTATAGTAAAACCAACAGATCCCTGAACTAAAGGAGGCCGCAACCGTCCATTAATATTGTCAAATCGTGCCAAATTGTCTTTCAGATAAATTTATCACGGCTATACTCACGTAAATCGTCTAGATGCGCCCGACTATTTTGTAAATTGTCTTTGATTTGTAACTAAACGGTATGAATTTGACAGTGACAAGCGTAGTTCCGATGTTGGGCACTTCACGGAATCATTGGTTTTACTATACAATATCAAAGTTCTTTATCACTTTTACACAAAACTATTACTCCAAACGTCACTTTTTCTTCTAGCCAATGTTTAGATCTGGTACATAGTGGCTAGAACTAGTATATAGTCGTTAGATCTGGTATACAGTGGCTAGATTTTTAAACTTGTTCCACAAATCACTAATCAAAAAAATTATATATTCACACTTACTTTCTTTTTTAATTTCCTGAGCATAATAACGCAACATTCGGCCACTTATCGCGGTATCTCGCGCCAACTGATACCGTGCCGAAAGCGAGATTACCGGTTCGTTATATTCCGGTGTTTTTTTATCAATGTTTGTTTATCTGCGATTACAAACAAGTGTTTATCTAAGAGTAGTTAGGTTTCATTGTCAGCTGGGAGCTGGAGTGACGGTGAGTGAGTCAAAGTATTGATAGCAGTCCCTCCCAGGCTTTGTCCGAGACATACTTGGGACTCTTATATATATACTGTTATCTATGTGTGTGTGTTTCTTTATAATATTAGTATAAATTATAGTGCGTGGTTCCCGGCAGAGTAGAATTTGAGCCACCCTTTCTCTTCCCATGTGGTGTCGTAAAAGGCGACTAAGGGATAGGGCTGATTAACTTCTACATCAGACAGATATGTAAAGCCCAGACTCAGCCTCAGATGCATGGCTCGAGTCAACAATAGTGCCCGGAATACGGCAATAGGCTCACCCCCTAGGACCGAATACAGTTTGGTGAAATGTGGGTGTTAATTCACCACAGCTTAACCCTCCGGGGATAAAGGCGTGATTGTTTTGTTTAGATTATAGTAATCGGAGTTCGTAGTTGCTAAACCTAGTAATGAAAGAGACTCGAGTGGCACTGTTTATATGAGTTACACAAATCTAAATATATATAACTCAAAGGTGACTGACTGACTGACATAGTGATCTATCAACGCACAGCCCAAACCATTGGACGGATCGGGCTGAAATTTGGCATGCAGGTAGATGTTATGACGTAGGCATCCGCTAAGAAAGGATTTTGATTAATTCTATCCCCAAGGGGATAAATAGGGGATGAAAGTTTGTATGAAACTTTGTCATTTTTAAACCGATCGGGCTGAGACTTTGCATGCATAAAGCTACTATGTTCACTCAACACTAAGCGATAACCGACATCCACGCGGGCGGAGCCGCGGGCAACAGCTAGTTATCTATAAGAGTTGCGATAGACTTCTGTGACGGTATAGAAATGTGGATCATTGCACTCACAGTCTGTACGTTAAATTGCAAAATATTCAAATCGATTAAAATAGGAAAAATTGAATCGATCTATGCGGGGTTTGAATTTGCGATGTTTGTCTTACAGGGGTAATGCTTTGACAACTAAACTACCAGACCTCGCCCGAACCAATCCAAATTTCTCCTTTATTTGAGACGACAGAGTGGACCGTCTACCGATAGTCTGGTAGCTTGGTGGTCATAGCATTGCCCCTGTAAGGCAAAGATCACGGGTTCAAATCACACCTAGACCGATTACATTTTTCCTATTTTAATCGATATATTATTTTTTATAACACACACGCATTTATCCATACTAATATTATAAATGCGAAAATAACTGTCTGTCTGTCTGTATGTTACGTTTTCACGCCTAAACCACTGAACCGATTTTGATGAAATTTGATATAGTGGTAGATTAGACCTTGAGAAAGGACATAGGCTATGTTTGGTCGCGATAACCGACATCCACGCGGGCGGAGCCGCGGGCAACAGCTATTAGTTAATTATAAGTGCTTATTAAAAAAATATGTTTCTCCAGTACGAGTGACAAAGTAACATCATCGATTTAGATTGTAAACAGTGAATTCTCAGTTGAACACGCGACCGGTCCCTTCAAAGGGGAATTCTCTGACCACGGAGCCACATCTTTAGCATTCGAAATGTTCGTATGGACTATAGGAAAATACTCCTAGTCTCGTCTGCACGGTTCAGCACGGAAGCGCTCAGATGAAATACCACTAAGTGGTCACCCATCCAATTGGCAACCGGGCCTAGGTAGCTTAACTCACTGATTGTTTACCGAACAGTAAGCGCACAAGGCTACGAGTGCTTTGTATTTAGCTATAGTCCGACAGCAACTGTTGTACCGCGTTCTATGTACGCGCGGTGAGGCGGGGGACGACGTAACGAAAAAGAAAGAAAGAACACGAGAGCTAGCGTGATGCCACCGTGAGCGCTGGCGGCGGACTGACCAAATCCGACGTCGACGTCTCGCCTTGTTGTATGTTGTACCCAAGGCACAGCAGTGATCAAAGTATGGTGTTATTGAATATATATATTTATAATAATATAAAATACATAATTTTTAATAGTGTTATAATATAGAAGCACACGGCCCGCCTGATAGGAAGTGGTTACCGTGGTCTATGCACGTATGCAACACCGGGGGCATTACACTCGCGCTGCCCGCCCTGAAGAAACCTTCTAAAACTTTTTTGAAGAACCCCATTTTGTAGTCGTTTGAGAAAACCACAGCAGAGCAGAGCAGCAGCTCCGCACGTACCCAAGGCGCGGTACAGCGGTTACAATCAAACTATAGTGAATAATTCCTTGAATATGTCAAATTTAAGATTTTCAATAACGTATATAGGTATATATAAAAATTAGTCGGGTTTTCCTTCCTGACGCTATAACTCCAGAACGCACGAACCGATTTCCACGGTTTTGCATTCGTTGGAATGGTCTCGGGCTCCGTGAGGTTTATAGCAAAGAAAATTCAGGAAAACCGACATGCACGCGGGCGGAGCCGCTGGCAACATCTAGTAGGTATATAAGATACCAAATCATCTCACAAAGTCCCGAGGGTTCATTTTGTGACACTTTACAAACTGCATGCAGGAATACCGAGGCTTTCAAAATTAGCGCAAATACGAGGAGTCTGTGGCGGCCTGCTCCACCGCCAACCGCTAAGTCCACGCGCTTGCACGATGCACAGCGCCGTGGCTTAGCAACAGAAATAACTACACTGTCACTTTTCTGTAAAATTTATATCTCGGTTCGTCTTGATTACTATGTTCTTGAAATTATAAATATATCCTGCCAACCAAATAACTTGGAGTAATTTAAAGGGACACACGCAACCACATATCTATAAAAATATTGCTACTTCGAGAAGAAATAATACGTCATTATTATATGAATTATATATTATACACTTGTGGACGTATCTATTGGCCCACCTTGCATTTTAAGTTTCGTTTAGTCCTAGCTAAAAATTGGGTACTTTCCTGTAGTTAAAATAAATTATTTAGCTGGACTTATTAAATTAATAATGGTAAAAGAGTGAAAACAGTTGCGTCGGTTCTTATTTTTTCGTTCTTATTTATTTTTAATCATCCATCCAACATTTAATAGTATATGATTTGACTATTAAATATTATGACGTCACAAATATAGTTTTCATACAATTTTCCTTATAAATTACCGTTTTGACGTTTAGAAAAAAGTAACTAATTTGACTGGTCAGTCAAATACCCAATTCATATTGGGTCGAGCAAAAAGTTTTTATGCAGTTTTGAACCAGGCACATTCATAATTTTATTCATTAGTTTTATTTTGAATTTCGAACACAGAATTTAAAGAAACAAAAGACAATTTGGAGCCTGTTCGTTGATATTAAACAATCGAATACTAAGAAAACTTGAGTTTATCAGTTTACTTGGATTTAATTCTCGAAAGTGTGATTTTTGTCTTTGGCTTTGCAACAAACATTACTTATTCTTAGCAGAAATGTGAGTGCTCAACTTAATTTAAGTCGATCTGCGGTCCGAAATGTTTATCGGAGGTACCTAGAGACTGCCGACTTTGTTCGTCGCCAAGGAAGGCCACGATCTCGGGTCACAACTGAAAGGCAGGATCGATTCATCGTGACGACCAGCTTGAGAAATCGTCACCTTACCTCCATTGAGATACAAAACCAACTTCGCGACTTCCAAGGAGTATCTGTGAGCGCTCGAACTGTTCGGAGAAGGTTAGAAGAACGTGATATGGTGCCACACAAACCAGCTAATGGCCCCAAACTAACGCGAACCCACCGAACAGCGCGTCTTCTTTTCGCGCGCACTCATTTAAATTGGACTCAGCAGCATTGGAGCCGTGTACACTTTTTTGATGAGTCTAAAATTGCGTTACATGGCAATGATGGAAGGAAGATGGTCTACCGACGTAAGGGAGAGCGTTTTGCACAATGCTGCTTTCAAGAGAGGGTTGCTTATGGCGGTGGCTCATGGACTATCTGGGCGGTATATCCGCGACCGGCAAAACTCAACTTGAGGTTGTTACGGGACCACGGTTGCCAACATTAAATACTGAAAGGTACATTCGTGAGTGCTTAGAACCTCACGTGATGCCATACGTGGACTATGTGGGCCCAAATTTCCTTTTTATGCATGATAATGGAAGAGCCCATACGGCCGGCATCGTCAGGTAATATCTTCGGGATAGGAACATCACAGTTAATGGACTGGCCAGCCAGAAGCCCATACATGAACCCGATTGAGCACATGTGCCAGTTGCCCAGACGATGCCGGAGTTGAAAACTGCCATAGAAGAGGAATGGGAGATGATCCCTCAAAATTTCATAGAACGGTTGATAAACTCTATGCCTAATCGTATGAGAGCTGTCGTAGATGCCCATGGAGGCAACACGCGTTATTAAATTAAACCTTTATTTGATAATTAAACCTTTATTTTGATAAAACATGTTTTTTATTCAAAAATCAACTGCACTCATCAAGGCGCATACGCGACTTGTTAGGCGTAGCTCCATGTCCTGTGGTATTCTGAATTAAAATTTAAAACGATACGATCGAGAAAGATGGTGAAATGTATCAGGTTTAAAACTGCATCAATAGTTTTTGTTCAATCTAGCAATCATATTTAGGTAGGGGCCATCGAAACCTAAACTCTAAGGTGGGCCAATAGATGTGTCCACAAGTGTATATCATTGGAGCTATTACGTACCTCTGGAATGGAGTCTGGAGGTAGGGAAGGCACGTCGTCTGGCGGCTCGCGGCCGTATCCCTCCTCGTCAGAGTTGAACCCTAGCTCCTCGCCGTAGCAACTGTGTACCTGGACACGAAACGAACTGAATTAATGAAGGTCTTCTTCTCTATCGTGTCGATGGCAATATTTGTGGTATTAGATATGACCAGCATAAATTCGGCAACTTTTACAGCTGTTTCATTTGCTGCGTTCAGGTCTTCAATCGTGCAAGTATTGGGGCAAAACGGGCACGACAATGTAGGTGCAAATATTTCTTCTTTAATACCACTAACCCAACTGATGGAAAGTGGTTACCGTGGCCTATGGACGTGTGCAACACCGGGGCGTCACACTCGCCAGATATATTTGATAATAATTATTTTAAATAAATAGATTAGAATTATTTCATGTACAGGTAACAGAAACAGAAATAACATCAAATAGTAAAATCACATAGAAATTACAAAGATACAGTATCAAGAAATACAATTAAATTACAAAAGAAAAACTAAAATAAATTAAGGACCTATCAAGAAAAAAAATCGCCGACCTAAAAATGTCACTTTCAGATTACTAAAGAATTAATGTCAATATCAGATTTAAATAAGAACAAATAAAGTAATACCAAAAGTTCGTACGATACTTCTAACATTAATATCTACAAATATCAATATCTATCACCAGTTATTTTTTATTTATTTATTACCATTTACAAAAATACAATTTAAATACATAGAAAGCAAACCATAAGCCACTTGAGCTTGTCTGGAATGCTGTACCTGTTCTAAAGATAAAAATATTCTAGTGCAACAAAAGAGTTTTCATAGTATAGCAAAAGAGGGAGAGATACAGGTAGATAATCAACGAAATGGCTAGACCGATTACAAAACAACTAATGCAACACACACACACAACAAATATATTCAGTACATAAACACTGCAACAGACAAAATATGTCTATGCACCTGTGACAATAAACACACTGTTACCTAAAAATGACATTGTGATAGGCAAAAATGCAAACGTTTTGGCTTATCTCCAAGTTGTCACGAGTATAGTAAATATTTATGAATCGAAATAAATTGTAAGTGCGTTTGATTTTTACCCCCGACGAAAAACGTTTCATTTTGGACTCTTTTTTTTTATACCACTGAGGTAAGGTAAGCTCGCGGCTTACCTGATGGGGAGTGATTACCGTGGCATTATTTAGAGCGTGGGATTATTTGTATGTGTTGTGGATCATAGCTCCCAAATGGATAAATCGATTTTAATGTAGTACGTTAGTTATTTGACAAAAGGATCTTTCTAGCTAACATAATTTGAAATTTGTTTAGGTTAGGATGGGGGACACAGTGACGACCAAAAGCTGCACGAAAACAAGGGTCTCTTCGACCTTTTGACTAAGGTCTAAGGCCTTGACCTAATGTCACACTCGTGCTGCCGACCCTGTTAGAACAGATACTTAACATCAACAGTACAAGCCTTAGGTCTTCCCACTGACAGCACAAAAACTCTCCAGTGAGCTCTGGCTACCCTACTTACCGCCGGGAACACAACACGAGGTTATTTTGGCCGCGGTACTCAGTATATTATAGGGTGGAGGTGCATTCCCAGTCGGACTTTTCAATTTGGACGTAAATACCTTTGTGTCCTACCTAAGCACGACGTCTTGCAAAAATTCATAAAAAAAATTGTAAACACTACTTACTAAACCCGCCAACCACTGTACTACACCAGAGACAAAATCCTACTAAGCTTGGACACCGTTATCCTTAAAAGGCCTCAACTCATAGACTTTATAATGTGCCCCGACGCTTGCGGGAGATGATTATATTATTGCATCACCTACTTTTCAGTTCGCATTATATATTTTGATATCTATGTCGCAGCAAAATACCTTAATCAGCCGTTTAATTAACTGCCTAGGCTCTTTACTGAACGGCGCCGTTCAATTAGCGGCCAGAATGGTGTTCAGCCATCTGATTAAACGGCTAGGCAATTAGCTTGGATCGATGACGTTTAATTACTTGCCTAGCCATTTAATTGAATTATTAAGTTGGTTTTTTTTCTGAATGGCTATAAAAAATAACCACGAAGGCTAATGCGGAAGCGAAGCATTAGCCTTCGTGGTTATTTTTTATAGCCATTCAGAAAAAAGCCAATTGAATAATTCAATTAAATAACTGATTAAATAGCTAGGCAATTAGCTTGGATCGATGACGTTTAATTACTTGCCTAGCCATTTAATTGAATTGTTAAATTGGCTTTTTTCTAAATGGCTATAAAAAATAACCACGAAGGCTAATGCTTCGCTCCCGCATTAGCCTTCTAACGTAACCTATCCAAGTCGGATTGTACAGCTTTCTCAATAAACCTATCACTAATTTTCTGTGCATACACCTCTGCCTTCACCTTCGGGGATTAACAGGAGTGAGTATGTGTATGTATGTATGTTATTTTCTGTCTTAATTCGGGGTGGTGCCCCATCTTACGAATGGCCTAAGCATTAGCCAGCCAAGTTATTAAATGTTGTAATAAACGTTACGGCTGAATATCATTCAGGCCGGTCATTGAATGGAGCTGTTTAGTTACCAGCCTAGGCAGTTAATTGGACGGCTAATTTCCAGACCGAGAGGAATGGCCCTGGGTCAGCCGGGGTGCGAGGGATATGGCGAGACAACCTCACCTCTGGCCTAGCACATCGACCCACAGACGGCGTGCGGTTTAGTCGGTTCGAGTCCGACATAACCTCCCCCTTCGGCTACGAAGTGGGGGGTGTACGTGGGGATTTCCCGAACGTAAAAAAATGGCTCTTGGCTTAATAACTTATAGCAAGCTTTCTACATTGCATGCTTATTAATAATAAGCAAGCAATGTAGAAAGCTTGCTTACTTACTAAAATAAACCAGATTAGGAATTGAGAGAAGCAGGAGAGCGGACATAAGCGAGTATAAGATGGCCCTCTACTGCCATCTGATTTCTCAACTCCGGAGGGAAGGCGTGCCCGTCAATCAGAACAGCCTCAATTGCGTATTTGACTGACTACAGTCCATCAAATCTAAGAGGTACCGTTTGACGTTTCATATTTTTCAAACCGAAACAACTTTGTTCATACGTACATTATTCAGTTTCGATAACCTTTTTCATAAAACCATGAATTTAGAAAGATTTCATTATTGTATCTAAAAATGTACAATTCTTAATATCTAAATGTAATTGAAAACTTTCAAACAAAGCAAAATAACACATATTTACACAGTAAATAATTTCTAATAGTTATATTCTTGACCGCATTACAAAGTTACGTAGTTAGGTCACTGCACGTAGTGTTGCGACTCTTCGGATACACTTGTATGCAAAAAAATCGTTTACATATACGAAAAATCGAATGTATTATTTACAAATTACACTTGACAACCAAACAAATATTTTTTCATGTGAATGGGATTTATCTCACATATTACGATTACATAACTAAATAGTTATGTAATCGTAAAATATGAGATAAAACCCATTCACCAAAAATACGTATTTATAAATCAAATATATTTGCTTCTTTAAAAAGTTGTCGAAAGCGATTTGTCGATTTTTGATTTTCGCGCCCAAATAAGTCGGGGTTTCTCGCGCTAACGCTGTCGAAATAGTAAATGGAGTCAGGGATAGTGTTTTTTACATTTATTTTTGTGTATGATAGTATGGGTTTGCATATTACAGAGAAATAAACAAATTTTTAACAAGCACATCCATTGATTTTACAATTACAATTTTTTCTTCTAAGTCTTATTTCTACGTCTAAAACTAATAAAAATAAGGTATGTAGAACCCATTCACAAAAATGTTGTTGCCTGATGTTATAAATTAACGACGTTACTGCGCGACCGCATAATGCACTGAATACACAGATACCCTAAAATAAATTAATTTAATTATTTTTAGGTCAATAGGCAAAATCGCAGGTGTCCAAGTCTCTACAATTTTTTTTTCTGGCAACACTGCCAACTACAAGCGCACGCGGTCCGCTCGGTCGGTTCGGCGTCAGCAGTCTCTCGCCATCTTGGAAGCTGACTGTGCGCGTACTTGCTTTCTCGTTTGTGTTTTACAATTTGTGACTTGGCTATTACTTTTCTGGACTGATCATTCTTTATCCGTTTACCTTGGCAATATTTATACTGGACTCCGAACTAAGCAAGTGTTTATTAATAATGTCGAAAAGAGGACGTACTTTGAACAGCCAGGCTCGTGAATTGGTGGTGAAATTACACGAGTATTTTGAGCGTGAATCTCAAAATGGTGGACTTCTACTGCCAGTTACACAAGTTCGGGATCGCGTCGGTGAAGCTCTCGGTATTGGTAGCCGCACCGTTGGCAAAATATTAAGTGAAAAATATGGGCCTTCGGGGAGTGACAGTAACGTACTTCACACACCGAAAAAACGAAAAAGAAATAAACCTGTGACAGGCATCGATGAATTCGATAGTCATGCTATTAGAAACCATATATACGGGTATTTTACAAGAGGCGAATTTCCAACATTGGCAAAGTTATGTGCAACTTTAAAAGATGCCGGGCTGTATAAGGGAAGCATAGAGTCGTTGAGAACGGTAATAACAGGAATTGGCTTCAGATACAAAAAAGTTGACAAACGAAAAATTGTTATGGAGCGACATGACATAATTATGCAGCGACTAACATTCCTGCGCGAAGTTAAACAAATTATAAACTGGGATAATGTAATATTTTTGGACGAAACTTGGCTAAATTCCAACCATTCTGTGCCGAAAACATGGACTGATGATTCTGAAGCTTCGTGCTCGAAGGTGCCGATAGGAAAAGGTGGACGCCTCATAATATGCCATGCTGGGTCAGCGTCTACAGGCTTCGTGGAAAACTCTTTATTAGCTTTCCAATCCAAAAGCACTAAAGAGTATCATGAAGAAATGGACGCAGTAAGGTTCCGAGAGTGGTTCTTAAATTTATTACAGAATATCCCTCCTAACAGCACAATTATAATGGATAATGCCCCATACCACTCTGTGCAAATTGATAAAGCACCTACGTCAGCCAATAAGAAAGCAGATTTGGTGGCATGGCTGCAAAGAAAAGGAGTGGATGCCGACATGTCACTATTAAAAGCTGAATTATTACAGTTAGTGAAATTGCATAAACCACCAAAACCGACATATGTAATTGACCAATTGGCCGAAGAGCACGGGCACAAAGTCATACGACTTCCTCCGTACCATTGCCAATATAATACCATTGAACTGATTTGGGCCCAAGTTAAAGGTAATATTTTATAATATTATAATAATAACACGAGTACTTCTAACATTTATAATTTAAACAATGGTTTTCGTCTGCTATCAAATAGTTACATTATTGTTTTACAGGTTATGCAGCAAGACACAACACAAAACCACCCTTCAGTGTCAAGAAAATGGAAGGTTTATTAAAGGAAGCATGTGCCCAAGTTACACAGGAAGATTGGAGTAAAGTAGTACAAAAAACAAAGAAAATAATAATGGACGAATTCGAAAGAGACGTACACTTTGATAATGTAATGGACAATCAACTGGTCATTAATTTAAATGACGATGATGACGAAGACGACGATACTAGTACTAGTAGTGAATAAAAAAATATCCTAAACATTTCTTTTATTTAATTATAACAATTGATTTCTTAAAATTCGGATATTATAGTAATCAATCTCTTAAAGTTCGGATATTATAGTAATCGATTTTTTCATCCCATCCCTATAATTCAATTGTCAGAACTGTCAAACGGTACTTCTTAGATTTGACGGACTGTAGTCAAATTGGTTACTTTTACTAAAAGTGAAAACGGCAAGTTATAAGGAAAATTCAATGAAATTAATTATTGTAACGTCATATATTTAATAGTCAAATCATTGACTATTATAGGTTAGGTGGATTATTGAAAATAAATAAAAACGATAAAATTCTGTACAGGGTCAACACTGACCACTAAGCTATCAGACCTCGCCCGAACCTCCCCGAGGAGGGCCAGACCGAGAGGGATGGCCCTGGGTCAGCCGGGGTGCGAGGGATATGTCGCATGACAACCTCACCTTCGGCCTAGCACTACGACCCAGAGACGGCGTGCGGTTTAGTCGGTTCGAGTCCGACATAACCTCCCCCTCCGGCTCCGGAGGGGTGGGTATCCGTGGGGATTTCCCGCACGTAAAAAAAAAAAAAAAAAAGACCTCGCCCGTACCAATCCAAACTCCTATAAATCTGTCTTTGAGACGACGACGACGGTGAAGGCGTCCACCGATATTCTAACAAACTCCTATCTTAATCGATTTGAAATTTTAGCATACAAAATGCTTGAAAAAATCACTTCAAAAAGTAATATTCTCAATTAAATAATTAATTTATAAGTATAAAAAATAGCCAATACTACAGTCCATCAAATCTAAGAGGTACCGTTTGACGTTTCATATTTTTCAAACCGAAACAACTTTGTTCATACGTACATTATTCAGTTTCGATAACCTTTTTCATAAAACCATGAATTTAGAAAGATTTCATTATTGTATCTAAAAATGTACAATTCTTAATATCTAAATGTAATTGAAAACTTACAAACAAAGCAAAATAACACATATTTACACAGTAAATAATTTCTAATAGTTATATTCTTGACCGCATTACAAAGTTACGTAGTTAGGTCACTGCACGTAGTGTTGCGACTCTTCGGATACACTTGTATGCAAAAAAATCGTTTACATATACGAAAAATCGAATGTATTATTTACAAATTACACTTGACAACCAAACAAATATTTTTTCATGTGAATGGGATTTATCTCACATATTACGATTACATAACTAAATAGTTATGTAATCGTAAAATATGAGATAAAACCCATTCACCAAAAATACGTATTTATAAATCAAATATATTTGCTTCTTTAAAAAGTTGTCGAAAGCGATTTGTCGATTTTTGATTTTCGCGCCCAAATAAGTCGGGGTTTCTCGCGCTAACGCTGTCGAAATAGTAAATGGAGTCAGGGATAGTGTTTTTTACATTTATTTTTGTGTATGATAGTATGGGTTTGCATATTACAGAGAAATAAACAAATTTTTAACAAGCACATCCATTGATTTTACAATTACAATTTTTTCTTCTAAGTCTTATTTCTACGTCTAAAACTAATAAAAATAAGGTATGTAGAACCCATTCACAAAAATGTTGTTGCCTGATGTTATAAATTAACGACGTTACTGCGCGACCGCATAATGCACTGAATACACAGATACCCTAAAATAAATTAATTTAATTATTTTTAGGTCAATAGGCAAAATCGCAGGTGTCCAAGTCTCTACAATTTTTTTTTTCTGGCAACACTGCCAACTACAAGCGCACGCGGTCCGCTCGGTCGGTTCGGCGTCAGCAGTCTCTCGCCATCTTGGAAGCTGACTGTGCGCGTACTTGCTTTCTCGTTTGTGTTTTACAATTTGTGATTTGGCTATTACTTTTCTGGACTGATCATTCTTTATCCGTTTACCTTGGCAATATTTATACTGGACTCCGAACTAAGCAAGTGTTTATTAATAATGTCGAAAAGAGGACGTACTTTGAACAGCCAGGCTCGTGAATTGGTGGTGAAATTACACGAGTATTTTGAGCGTGAATCTCAAAATGGTGGACTTCTACTGCCAGTTACACAAGTTCGGGATCGCGTCGGTGAAGCTCTCGGTATTGGTAGCCGCACCGTTGGCAAAATATTAAGTGAAAAATATGGGCCTTCGGGGAGTGACAGTAACGTACTTCACACACCGAAAAAACGAAAAAGAAATAAACCTGTGACAGGCATCGATGAATTCGATAGTCATGCTATTAGAAACCATATATACGGGTATTTTACAAGAGGCGAATTTCCAACATTGGCAAAGTTATGTGCAACTTTAAAAGATGGCCGGGCTGTATAAGGGAAGCATAGAGTCGTTGAGAACGGTAATAACAGGAATTGGCTTCAGATACAAAAAAGTTGACAAACGAAAAATTGTTATGGAGCGACATGACATAATTATGCAGCGACTAACATTCCTGCGCGAAGTTAAACAAATTATAAACTGGGATAATGTAATATTTTTGGACGAAACTTGGCTAAATTCCAACCATTCTGTGCCGAAAACATGGACTGATGATTCTGAAGCTTCGTGCTCGAAGGTGCCGATAGGAAAAGGTGGACGCCTCATAATATGCCATGCTGGGTCAGCGTCTACAGGCTTCGTGGAAAACTCTTTATTAGCTTTCCAATCCAAAAGCACTAAAGAGTATCATGAAGAAATGGACGCAGTAAGGTTCCGAGAGTGGTTCTTAAATTTATTACAGAATATCCCTCCTAACAGCACAATTATAATGGATAATGCCCCATACCACTCTGTGCAAATTGATAAAGCACCTACGTCAGCCAATAAGAAAGCAGATTTGGTGGCATGGCTGCAAAGAAAAGGAGTGGATGCCGACATGTCACTATTAAAAGCTGAATTATTACAGTTAGTGAAATTGCATAAACCACCAAAACCGACATATGTAATTGACCAATTGGCCGAAGAGCACGGGCACAAAGTCATACGACTTCCTCCGTACCATTGCCAATATAATGCCATTGAACTGATTTGGGCCCAAGTTAAAGGTAATATTTTATAATATTATAATAATAACACGAGTACTTCTAACATTTATAATTTAAACAATGGTTTTCGTCTGCTATCAAATAGTTACATTATTGTTTTACAGGTTATGCAGCAAGACACAACACAAAACCACCCTTCAGTGTCAAGAAAATGGAAGGTTTATTAAAGGAAGCATGTGCCCAAGTTACACAGGAAGATTGGAGTAAAGTAGTACAAAAAACAAAGAAAATAATAATGGACGACTTCGAAAGAGACGTACACTTTGATAATGTAATGGACAATCAACTGGTCATTAATTTAAATGACGATGATGACGAAGACGACGATACTAGTACTAGTAGTGAATAAAAAAATATCCTAAACATTTCTTTTATTTAATTATAACAATTGATTTCTTAAAATTCGGATATTATAGTAATCGATCTCTTAAAGTTCGGATATTATAGTAATCGATTTTTCATCCCATCCCTATAATTCAATTGTCAGAACTGTCAAACGGTACTTCTTAGATTTGACGGACTGTAGTTTACTTCCTTTACTTTTCGTATTTGCACTGTGCCTAAGTACGCTTTGATGAAATTAAGTTTCAATTCCTACATTCAGAAAACCGACATTTATACACAGTTTAAAGTCATACATATGTATGTATGGCAGTGTGAGCAATATGCGCATGACTTAGCATTAATGTCACAATATGTTGTGCTTTGAGAGTTATCATTTGAATTGCCAATGAAGTTAGAGTGGCGTACGGACAAATCCGTGTGCCTTAAAACGACTATAACATTTTATTTATGAAAATACTAGCCGACTCGCCTATGCCACTATGCGTCACTCAATTGTTTTGCCTTCCCGGAACCTCTGTACTAACACTTGAACTTTATGATATGGTATTAAAGTTCAAATTGAGTTTTAAGTATTATTAAGAATATTTTGTATGGTAGTGTAGTAAAGTGCTGTTTTTCGGGCATTTTTTTTTTAATTTTTCTCTGCGTAAGAACCATCCTCGTACTGCGAGGAATATTCTAAAAAAGGAATTAGCGAAATCGGTTCAGCTGTCCTCCATATTTGCGCTTAGCAACACATTTATCGCTTCTATTTTTATATTATAGAAGATTATTAGTAGACCAATACTGCCGGAAGGTTAGGCCAATATCACTCATTGAAATAAAATCACTTTTTAAGTTCGATTAAAATAGGAAAAGTTTGAATCGGTCCGGGCGGGGCCTGAACCTGTGATATTTGCCTTACAGGGGCAATGGCAATGCTTTGACCACTAAGCTATTAGATCTTTGGTAGCACTCGTGCAAGCTCATAAAGTGCGAGCGAAATTGTACAGCGGAGCGGGTGCGGCGTGATGTGTGACAGAGACTCGCGGACATCGCGTTCGTAGGCGGCTCGGACGTCGGAGGGCGCAGACCGACTTCCGCCCCCCATGAAAGCGGGCCTGAAGTGACGGCTGGAGCCCGTCACCCTAGCAGAAGCAGGCCACGGCGGCGGCGCGCATCGTAGGACGATGCCCCCCCCCCCCCCGGGGTGAGTCGGGGACCCCGTGGTCCCCCCAGACCGAGAGGAATGGCCCTGGGTCAGCCGGGGTGCGAGGGATATGTCGCGAGACAACCTCACCTTCGGCCTAGCACAACAACCCCCAAACGGCTTGCGGTTTAGTCGGTTCGAGTCCGACATTACCTGGGGGGAGGGGGCGGGGGGGTATCCGAGGGGATTTCTCGCACGTAAAAAGAAAGTATTACTGCTGCTTCACTCGTTAGTTCTATCGTTCCATCTACGTTATTCTTTTAGTTTAGTGCCATAGACGTTCGTAAATCGGTCGAGGCCTTTCCCGAGTGTTGCATTCAGCAACATCAATTTTTACTATGTAGAAGAAGATTTGTGCCTACACAGCTATATAAATACAAACTCACCCACTGCCATATTTCGTGGCTGCTCATGGGCTGGTCCATAAGCGCGTTCTGCCAGACCCTGAACAGCATCAGGTAAGCCTTGTCTCTCCCCGAGAACGACGTGAGGAAATTCTTCTCGCTTTCAGTGCAAACTAGGATGGCGTTGGGAATTACCTGTGGGGGAGAAAGGTTGTTTTGGTCTGGTTACACTGTTTGCTGGTGTTAAATTATTGTATGTAGAAAGTGGAGCTGAAATGGTAATGGGCTAGCTACGTCTGTCGAAGGACCGATGGCCGTTGGAGCAGACGGGTCCTAGAGTGGAGGCCGCGAGAAGGCAAACGAAGGGTAGGACGCCCCCTAGCCAGATGGACCGATGACCTGAAAAGGTGGCGCACATTGGGAGAGGCCTAGCCAGAGGCTGTCCAGCAATGGACTACAGTAGGCTAATTGATTTTTTGATTGATTGATGTTACTAATAATAATGAAATGAAATAAGTATATTAATTAATCAATAACGACACAGTGAAGTCATTCTGCGTGAATACTAACACCAAAAATTCATTATGACTCGGGTACTTTGAGATAACTTACACTTCAAACTATATGACAACTACCATCCTTAGTCAAACCGCGAACATGGCTGCTGAAAAGTAGCCGAAACGTCGGTCTAAAAGTTAATAATAACAAATCAATCGCGATAGTATCCTTTAAAATGTGGTTTTATTTCAATTAATTATTAAAATGGATTAAGGAAAAAAAAATCTGTTCAGGCGGGATTCGAACCCGCTATTTTTCTCTTACAGGAGGAATGCTTTGACCACTGAGTCACCTAACTACACCTGAAGTCATCCAAATTTTTCCTATATATCCTTCGGTCTTGGGGCACATTTTGGTCTTGTCACGCCGTTTGATAGTTTAAAGTCTACTATAGAAAGCATAATTATTTATTTATAGGCCTTATCAGTTGCGTGTGCAAGAAAAAAAACCATAAATTTATTTTTGCGACGTCGTGCTTTTACGTGCGGTAAATCCCCACGGATACCCCCCTCCCCTCCGGCGCCGGAGGGGGAGGTTATGTCGGACTCGAACCGACTATACCGCACGCCGTCTGTAGGTCGTTGTGCTAGGCCGAAGGTAAGGTTGTCAACGACATACCGCGCGGTCCTCAACTCGCTCCTGATGTAAAAAGCCTGCCTCTGCTAGGGTGACGGACGGCTCCACCCGTTACCCTTAGGGCTCGTCCACCAACCGAATATGGACACGAAGAAGCACAGGTAGTTAATAATATCATGTGTCACTCACAAGTGCAGTCTTCTCCTTGGTGATGGCGGTGACGTCCTTCCAGCGCAGCGTCATGCTCGTCTCCCAGCCGAAGATAGACGCGTAGAAGCAAAGGTAGTTTTGTGACGCGTACAAACGCCCGTGGGCTAGGATGTCCTTCTGGAGTGCGCATGAGTAGTCTGCGATAAGAAAGTTGGTTTATGAGTTTTATATTTATTGTTCAGTAGCCCTAGCATGAAAAACTATCGTAATTTTATTAAGAGACCGGACCATGGCTATTGGCCGTTTGCCTACAGTGATTCTGTGTGTGTGAACCGACCAATCGCAATTCTCAGTTCTCTCGATACGAATACGATAGTTCTTCGTGCTAGGGGTACTGCAGGCATTAGGGGTGATTTTTCTCCGATCTTCCGACCAGGCAAGGTGGTCAAGACTATCGGATCGCGGCCCGTCGTATGTGTATCAGCGCGAGAACTTCTCATTCGCGATGCAGGATTGGTAGTGACGTAAAAGTACGAAGTAGTTCGTTTCGTTGTCGCTAGATGGCGCTGGGTATCAATGGTATCGACATAATGTATATGTCGCCGCTAACTAGCTTAATCAGCCGTCCAATTAACTGCCTAGGCAGTTAACTAAACGGCGTCATTCAATTAACGGCCTGAGTAATATTCAGCCGTCTCGTTTATTACATCATTTAATAACCTGGCTGGCTAATGCTTAGGCCAATCGTAAGATATGGCACTACCTCGAAATAAGGTAATAATTACATACATACATATGCTTACACCTGTAAATCCCCTAGGGGGTAGACAGAGGTGTATTCACAGAAAATTAGTGATAGGTTTATTGTGATACTGCGCAATCCGACTTGGTTAGGTTAGGTTAGAGGGCTAATGCGGCGCTCGTGTACCACGATGTGCCTCTCTACCTCCGCCGCATGGTCGGGGCGTACCTGACGGGGAGAGCCGTCGTCTACCCGAGTTGGACCGGACTCGGTAGGCGTGAGATGTCGTGCGGTGTTCCACAGGGATCGGTCCTGGGGCCACTGTTATGGAACATCGGTTACGACTGGGTGCTTCGCGGTGACTTCGCGTACGGTGCCACCGTCACGTGTTACGCGGACGACACGCTGGTGACGGTGGGCGGGGCTACACACCGCGAGGCGACCCTGAGGGCCACGACCGCGGTTGCTCAAGTCGTGGAACGGATCCGGCGGCTGGGTCTCGAGGTGGCTCTGCACAAGTCCGAGGCCATGTTCATTCATGGCCCTCGGCGCAGGCCAGACCCGGGAGCCAGCCTTACAGTGGGAGGCACTCCCATCGACATCAAGCCCCGGTTGAAATACCTGGGGCTAGTGCTTGACGGTCGATGGGACTTCGGAGACCCTTTCCGAAGTCTGCGCCCCAAGTTGGTGACAACGGCGAATGCCTTGGGCAGGCTGTTGCCCAACTTGAGGGGCCCAGAGGACTCCTGCAGGAGACTCTACGCGGGTGTTGTGCGGTCCATCGCGCATCTACGGGTGCCCCGTATGGGCAGGAATCTGGCCCCCAGGGTGTCCGCCTCTGCTCCACGCGGCGCAGAGGACGATGGCCTCCAGGACCATCAGGGGGTACCGCACGATATCCTTTGAAGCGGCGAGTCTCCTGGCCGGATCGCCACCGTGGATCCTGGAAGCGAGGACCCTTTCGGCACTCTATCGGTTCCGAAAGGAGGCGCGGGAGCGGGGATTCGATCCCGAACCCGAAGAAATTCGGACCGAGAAATCCCGTTTTCACAGGGCCATGGTGAGTGAGTGGGAGCTACGACTTGAGCAACCACGCGCAGGGCACGCCGTAATTGCGGCGGTAAGATTCATCATGGGGGAGTGGCTAGAGAGGCCACACGGCGGCCTCTCGTACCGTCAGACGCAGGTCATTACCGGACACGAGCTTCGGGCGGTACCTGCATCTGATGGGCATAGAGCCAACGCCCGAGTGCCATCACTGCGACGCGAGCGTGGACTCGGGGCTGCACACGCTCACCGAGTGCCCGGCGTTTGAGACGCCGAGGCGGGAGCTTGTGGCGGCCCTGGGGGTGAGAGTGCTCACGCTCTCCACCCTGCTCGCGGCGATGGTCCGCTGCGCGGTTGCGTGGGCGGCCAGCGCCTCCTGCGAGCAGGTCATGCTCGTGAAGGAGACAGCAGAGCGGGCGCGGCGCAGCGAGCGAGAAAGGCTCGCGGACATCGCTGGCCGCGTTCGAAGGCGGCTCGGGCGTCGGAGGGCGCAAACCGACCTCCACCCCCCATGACAGCGGGCCTGACCTAGCAGAAGCAGGCCACAGCGGCGGCGACCCCCATACCGGGGGCGAGTCGGGGACCGCGTGGTCCCCCTTCCCGAGGAGGGCCAGACCGAGAGGGATGGCCCTGGGTCAGCCGGGGTGCGAGGGATATGTCGCATGACAACCTCAACTTCGGCCTAGCACTACGACCCAGAGACGGCATGCGGTTTAGTCGGTTCGAGTCCGACATAACCTCCCCCTCCGGCTCTGGAGGGGTGGGTGTCCGTGGGGATTTCCCGCACGTAAAAAAAAAGGCTAATGCGGAAGCGGAGCGGAGTGTCTCTACAAAGGGAGGCCATGGTAGAGATGTTTAAATAATACACAGAATTTAAAATTCAGAATCTAGAATTCAGATCTCAAATGTGAACGCCAATTATTCCATACAAAATTGCTATGATCATTCAATAAGAAGTAAGTAGTTTTCCAACGGCTTCCTTTTTGAAAAAAATTCCGCCACCGTGAAATACATACCGACGATGAGTCTCTCGTCATCAGGCAGGTCTTTGAAGAGTCTCTTGAAGTCGTCGGACTTGCTCTTGTAGGTGGGGTACAGGGAATTGTACCACGATTTCTTTTTGGTTCTCGCCCCCCCGCCCGTGTCGGAGACTTTCATGTTTGTGCTGCCTGTTGATAGCTGTACAAAAATTTATTCAGGACTTTTATACGTTACCGAAAAAAGGGGTCTATACCGGGTGCAAGGGGAACGCTCCCGAAGCCGAGTACTTCGGGTACACTACATATTGGCATATATTTCAAAAAAGAAAAATTTAGTTTTTTTCTTTTTTTTTTGAGATTAATTAGTATAATTTATTCTCCATCGTATTAGTAAAGGTCAATGAAACGGAAATTTCATACAACATCACTACAAAATAGCACGCGCTTGGCGCCATTTCTTTTTCCGTAGTGATGTTTTTTTTTATAAAATTGTCGTTTTATTGAGTTTTTCTAATACGATGGACTATAAATAATAATTACCAAATCGAAAAAAAAATATGACAACATGTAGTGTACCCGGAGTACTACCAGGGGCCTTCGGCTTCGGGAGCGTCCCCCTTACAACCGATATAAAGATCAAAGGGTGAATAAGAATAAAATTGTGCAATTCTTTCTCGCAAGGTTTCACCATGGACTAATCCATACTAATATTATAAATGCGAAAGTAACTCTGTCTGTCTGTATGTTACGCTTTCACGCCTAAACCACTGAACCGATCTTGATGAAATTTGGTACAGGGGATGATTATATATTATAGACTTTAAGAGAGGACATAGGCTATATTTGGTCACGATAACCGACATCCACGCGGGCGGAGCCGCGGGCGAAATCTTATTCAATATAATAATGAACAGAATTCTCTGATATATGGTTAAATTAAATTAAATTTAAAAAAGGAAAAAAACATCTATTACTTCTATTCCCTCCATTTTAGTTGGTACTGCCCACTGACAGCACAAAAGCTCTCCAGTGAGCTCTGGCTACCCTACTCACCGCCGGGAACACAACACGAGGTTATTATGGCCGCGGTATTTCGTAGGGCGGAGGTAATGCCTTCGGACTGCTCAATTGGAAGAAAATACCGTTGTGTCCTACCTTCTTAGACCCTCAGGGGTCAAAGGTGTATATATGCCACTTGGCTTTAAATGCATCCTTTATGGGAGCAATTTATTAAAAAAAGATGTGAAAGCCTCGGAGGTAACAGAGAACAACGCTAACAAGATGGTGAAAATACATAAATAAAATAAAAGTTGTTGGGTACTCACCCTGGGGTTGTCACTCTTCGAGTAGGGGGGCGAAGCGCTAACAATCGTGATGGGTAGTTCCCCACTCGATATCGAGGCGGTATCGCCCCCGCCATGAATGGCCGCGTGGATCGATGCCTCGCTCGTCTGAAATACGGACGTCAGCTTTTAACAGACGGACGTACGGAACATCTATGTTAGGCGTGGACTGTAGAGAAACGGCACGGATATTGCACGGGTAAGGCGTGAGCCTCTACCTTATTAAGCTGGGGTCAGTTTAATAGTCTAAATGGGTTGCGGCAGAATTTCGGCCATCACAACCAATTGAAGTTATCGAAATTCAGCAGTTTTTTTATACCACTTAGATGGCAGACAAGCACACGGCCCACCTGATGAAAAGTGTTCTTAGCGGCCTATAGCCGTGCGCAACAAAAGGGGCGTCACACTCGCGCTGCCAATCCTGTTAGAACAGAGAGTCTCTGTGCCGTCAGTGTAGAAGATAAAGCAGGACAAGCCTTAGATCTTCCCACTGCCAGTACAAAAACTGTGAGTGAGCTTTTTAGGGCTCCAACTACGCATAACGACTGCTATGAATGTTCGTATGGATACTGGGGCCGATGGCTTAACGTGCTCTTCGAAGTACGGAAACACCCCATCTGATCTGATGAGGCCGACAAGCTGAGGTCCACCATTGTAATATTGTTGGTGCCTGTAATAGTGATGCCCTTTCCGGAGTCTTTACCTCCAGGCTTTCCATCAGGCGAGGTGAAGGCATACTGACCGATATTAAAAGTTAAAAAAACACAATCGCCATACGCCTTAGAGCGAGGCCCCATTACTGCATTGCGCTGCGTTGCGTCGTCGCAGCGTCATTTTTCAAATATTTTTTATGACATGCCCGATTAGACTGTTGCGTGGTCGCGCGCGACGTTTCGACGGATCGACAGGCGAGAGAAAAAGCGGGAGTGATGGTGATGCGCTGCGTTGTCGGAGCTCCACTGCGACGCCGCAGCAACGCCTGACCTGAACTCAGGTGCGACGGCGCACACTGATCGAATTTTGAAAGTTAGCGGGCTTTAATTATTTTTGGTCAATATGTCGGTACTTCGAAAAATTATTTTATTAATAGTTGTAGGTAAGTTGTTTACATTATGCTAAAATATCCACAACATGCGGTCAGTAGGTTCATAGATATTTCATTTCAAAGTTATCTCGAAAGCGAAATTATTAAAACAAGACTGTTTTGTCGTTGTTTTGCGCTCCCATTAAAGTTAAGTGTTTTGTGTTATTAATGCAGTTTGTGAATTGAAAAAATTGGTGCATATTATGGAAGGTCTGTACTTTGAATTAGTGTATAAATATAATAAAAAATATATCAATTACTATCATAAAAATATATATTTGGTTGACTTATTGATATTTACTAACTTTTCTAAGTTTGAACTGAGTTACGTTTTAAAACACAAATTAGCACAAAATCATTCCAATTCCACCATATAGCAGCAACTATAGGCTATTTAAAAATAGGATTTTTTTTACCGGTGATTACCGGTTTCTATAGAAAAAAAGTGGTTTTTTCAGGAAACGGTGCCTCGATTAAAAATATTGTTTTATTCAATGTTTTATCATTACAACGACCAATGAAGCCGCAATCAAAGGACACTAAAGATAAACTGCTTAGTTTTATTTTGGAGACATTAGAAGTATCAGAATTGCCTACTACAAGTACAAAATTAACCAATATATTGATGGCGGGTTAATTTTAAATCTGTAAATAAAGATAATGCTTCTTGACATGAATAAGATACATTCGCTTGCGATTTATTACTATCTTTTACAATGTGACCTTTGTCAGGTGAGGTAGAAATATCTAAGACAAGTGAAGCTGCACTCCGGTTTCCTTCTGAATGTAACTTCACCGAAGCCGCAAGGCAGAGTTCTTCTGTACTTTTTGATGTCACCTCTGTATTTAACCTCCTACGTTTAGCTTTAGCAGATAGGTCACAAAAACTCTTTTTTGGGCGTCCTACTTCTCTAGATGTAGAAGCAGAGGGTGCACTTTCTTGTCTAGCAGAGGTAATAGTAGTTCTTCAAGCCATTTTTCATTTTGATTCCGAAATCTAGTAATATTAAGGGAGCATTTTTTCCAAAATCTTGAAGTTGTCGTTGTAAAAGTTTTAACTACCCTTTGAAGACGGTGTGTACTTGTAGTAGGCAATTCTGATACTTCTAATGTCTCCACAATAAAACTAAGCAGTTTATCTTTAGTGTCCTTTGATTGCGGCTTCATTGGTCGTTGTAATGATAAAACATTGAATAAATCAATATTTTTAATCGAGGCACCGTTTCCTGAAAAAACAACTTTTTTCTATAGAAACCGGTAATCACCGGTAAAAAAAATCCTATTTTTATATAGCCTATAGTTGCTGCTATATGGTGGAATTGGAATGATTTTGTGCTAATTTGTGTTTTAAAACGTAACTCAGTTCAAACTTAGAAAAGTTAGTAAATATCAATAAGTCAACCAAATATATATTTTTATGATAGTAATTGATATATTTTTTATTATATTTATACACTAATTCAAAGTACAGACCTTCCATAATATGCACCAATTTTTTCAATTCACAAACTGCACTAATAACACAAAACACTTAACTTTAATGGGAGCGCAAAACAACGACAAAACAGTCTTGTTTTAATAATTTCGCTTTCGAGATAACTTTGAAATGAAATATCTATGAACCTACTGACCGCATGTTGTTTATATTTTAGCATAATGTAAACAACTTACCTACAACTATTAATAAAATAATTTTTCGAAGTACCGACATATTGACCAAAAATAATTAAAGCCCGCTAACTTTCAAAATTCGATCAGTGTGCGGCGTGCGTTACCTCTTGCGTTGATTTGTCGCATCGTCAACGCAACGCAGGTATGGCACACAATGCTTTGTTCCGATGCGACGCGACGCACAAGTGGGTTCTCGCTCTTAGAAAGATGTTTCTTAGTTCACAGAAGAAAAGGAATTTTCCTTACCTTGTCATTGTCCAACTGTTCTATGGCACAATCAGTCCGGAGTGAGACGGAGGGAGACGGCGAAGGCGAACGGGATACACTCCTGAAAGAGATGAAAAAAAAAAAACATTTTTTTTATGTAAATGGAGGCAAACGTGCAGACGGATCGCCTGATGGTAAGCGATCACCTCCGCCCATGGACACCTGAAACACCAAAAGGGTGCTAGGTGCGTTGCCGACCTCTTCTTGAAGGTTTGAAGGTCGTATCGGTCCGAAATAGTACATTACTGCCGCGGCCACCAATTGTAGTGTTGCCGGACGATCGTGAAGTATCAGTGGCCAAGGCTTGTATAGTGCTTTTCTCAAACAATGCGCGGAAATTAGGCAGAATTTTTCAGTTACCTACTTTTCAAAATCAATGACGAACAACGAACAACAGTAATTTTTCACGCGGCGAAATGTTCATTGGTTTTTTATTTGCCAGCCAGTTCTATATTTAAATAACGCCTTGAATATGTTACCTCCTTGGTTGCCATGGTTCGGAGTAAAAGTTGGTTCCATTTTTAAATTACACGACAGATATGAGTTTACATAGTAATTTATTTGGCCGCTAAAACATGACAGATATGGATTTTCATACAATTTTTGCTGGCCGCTGCTCGCATGTACAGCAATTTCGATTTATCTCGAAGAAGGTTGTCAAAATAATGTTCACATTTCCAAGCATGTTTGAGAAAATAAACTTACATAGATAGATAATACTTTCAATTAAATTAGTCTACCACAGTTCACTACTGGACATAGGCCTCTCCCAATGTTGGGAGATTTTAGCCTACTGCTTCCACGCCGGCCAGACGGGTTGGTACAGGGTTTTATTTCGAATTTTCCTTCACTCGCAGTGATATCGTCTGAGTATTTTACCGTTGGTCGCCTCTTATGAAGGTATATGTTATAACTAAAAAGAATTAAAAAAAAGACTGGTTGCACTCCGGGAGTGCCGGCAAAAGTGAAAACTATTTCTTTCTTTCTTTTTTCGTTATATACAGAGAAAAAGATAAAAAGAACACACTATACCATACCATACCTATAATATAGCGCCAATGATAGAACCTATCACTAATTTTCTGTCAGAAGAAATTAATGAATTACAAAAAGAAAACATAATCACAAAAGTAATAAATTACAAAAAGAAAACATAATCACAAAAGTAATAAATTACAAAAAGAAAAAATAATCACTAAAGTGTCAGAAGCCCAGGTTCGAACTCGGTACTATCTGAAACCATAAGGACTTGCAGTCGAAGCTTTTACCGCAGGTCTAGGGAGCTTCTTAATGCATTTAACAAAATAAATAATCTCTAGCTGTTGTAATGTTGTATGATGTCAGTCGTCGGTTACGGTTCAAAGGTCAACTAATCCTGACGCAAGTTTAACACTTTTTACCCATCCAACGCCGCTAAAGAAGTTTTCACTTCAAAAAAACCCAACTGATACTAAAAAGATCGAAATAAGCTTTATAGCAGGCGGTACTCATTAATTTTCATCTGGTTTGAGATTTGACAAATGGGTACCGCCTACTATAAAGCTTATTTCGATCTTTTCAGTCTCAGTAGGGGTTTTATATTTTTAATATTTTTTTTTGTTGTTCTAACAACTTTCAACTTTAGTAGTAAGAAGGGTAAATCAATTACCGGTGTTACTACTAGTATTAAGATCGGTAGTAACAAGCAACAAACGATCCATTAAGTATTTCTCTGTGGCCTAACTCATGCAAACAAGTTTTTATATCTTACCCTAGGGTGGTCACTCTTTTGGTACGAAAGTGAATCGCTGACAAACGTGATGGGTGATTCCTTGCTCGGTATTTGAGGGGAAACATTAGTACTCTATTTGCCCCTCCTTGGAAAGAGATGTCATTTTATTAGGTCTATTCTAACATCACATTGGTGTACGCTGGACTTTACACTACCTACTAACGTGAACCCACTTATTTTCGCTGGAGAGCTTATACTACATTTGATTAGCTAGGTACACTCGACAAAATCGATAGTATCCCACCTTAACTTAAGATATATGTAAAGGTGGGATACTATAGATTTTGTCGACTGTAAAGGTACTTTACTAAATGTAAAAAATCTTGTAGCGACTCTCAAGAATTAAAGAATCAATCAAAGAATCAATTTTGTTTATTCAGTTTATATAGGCACATATGAACGTCATAATTTTACAATTAAGAAAGAATTAAAATAATATTAAATATATAAAAATGCATCCCTATTTCCCTTGGTCACGCCATCACGCGTGAACGGCTGGACCGATTTCACTAATTTCTTTTATAGAGTATTCCCTGCAGTACCTGCAGGCCATCAGCTAGTATTAAATAAAGTAAATAAATCATTTGAAAATGTTTTTTTATCTGGTTCGGTAACTTGGTTCTACTGAGAGGATACCAGCAAGAAACGCAGTGAACAAGATTATCGTTTTTCATTTTATAAAACACATACTAAATAAACTAAACTAGGCTTACTAACTAACTAAGTAGTGGTTCGATTTCGGTTTTTACGTAGTTATTAAAATGATTTTTTTTAATAGAAATATATTAATAAACGGAAGTTGTAATGAACATAAGTATTAAAAGACATATCAAGATTGTTTACATTTCGTTAAGTAAGTACTTAAACAAATGGAGTATTTTTGTTCCTAGCACTCTTTAAAACTACTAGACGGTTAGCTAGTGGTATTTACTAGTAGGCTAGAGTGGCAGATATTAGGCGCGGCAAAAATTCAGCAGTATTAGCTACCTGGCGACAAAATTAAGAGTAGGTAACCTACTGGCGAAAAAATATGCATAGCAACAGGTTACAAAATTTTATCAGCGAACCGGCGGCAAAATTTATCTCCGTCTCGTCTGTCCTATGGCCCCCCTAGGGGAGACATCAGGATATATTCAAATCTATATAAATACGCAAAACATAATTTTTGAAGTAAGTTCTGTTGTCTCCTCATCTTAAGGGAACAACTCGGTTCAAAAATTCCTGATGTCCCCCTAGGGGGGTCTATGAAGTTACCGGCGGCAAAACTGGGTATAGGTGTAGTTTAATCACACTCAAGTAGTTGCACACCCAACCCTTGCGACACAAAGGCGTTATTAGTTCCAGAGATAGTTATTGTCCTAATTTCCCGTCATCGAACTGCTCCATTGATAGCATACAGATTACCCGAGAGGAACTCCTAAAAAAGTTGCAAAGCGTTGATCTCGCTAAGAGTGGTGGCTTTGATGGTATCCCGCCTATTTTTGTTCGTTTTTGTGCTAGTGCTCTCGTAACGCCGCTATTAATCATATTTGGGAAGTCTTTGCATGAGGGTGTATTTCCTGGCTTGTGGAAGATAGCCAGAGTCTCACCGGTGTATAAGTCTGGGGACAAGGGTGATGTTTTGAACTACAGACCTATCTGTATTCTAAACCTATTTGCCAAGATATTTGAGAGCTTTGTCTACGCCCATATGTATTACCACCTCAGACATGTATTGAGCCCACGACAACATGGATTTGTAACTGGAAGGTCAACTCACTCTAATCTATTATCTTATACAACATATTTATGTATGGCATTCAATGATAAAAGGCAGGTTGACTCTGTATATACTGATTTTTCCAAGGCGTTCGATCGAGTGGATCATTTTGTACTACTTGTTAAGGCTCAACATGTGGGAATACACGGGAACTTGCACAGATGGTTAACCTCTTACTTATTGAACCGCACCCAGCTTGTCGCACTTAGTGGGTATGAATCTGTACCATTTTTATCAACATCGGGGGTGCCCCAGGGGTCAAATCTGGGTCCTTTATTGTTCTTGCTATTTGTGAATGATTTACTGTGCAAAATTAAAAGTGAATGTTTGGCATATGCAGACGATATTAAGGTATTCAGACGTATATATGATGACCGAGATTGTGAGGCCCTTCAAACTGATATCAATACTATTTCTGATTGGTGTGTTGAAAATTCTATGGCTCTGAACATTAAGAAGTGTCAGATTATTACGTTTACCAAAAGTAGGACTCCTATCAAGTATAGTTATAGTATCCAAGGGGATCTCCTAGATAGAGTTAATGTGATTCGTGACTTGGGAGTAATATTCGATTCTGAGATGTCATTTAGACCTCACTACGACCATATCTGTAGCAGAGCTAACCGTATGTTGTCTTTCATCCTCAGAATCTCCCAACCATTCAGACAAACGTATTCTTTGATTGTACTATATAACTCCCTCGTAAGAACCATAGTCGAGTACTGCTCAGCTGTATGGGCCCCGATATACAAAACACATACAGATCGACTAGAGTCTATACAAAGACGGTTTGTTAGAGTCCTATGTTCAAAACATGGCCTTAGGCGTAGAATAAACCTGTACGAGCAGCGACTTGATCACTTTCAGATGGTGAGTCTTGAGAGGAGGAGGTGGTTGAGTGACCTGTGCATTCTGCACAGAATAGCAAATGGTTCATTTGACAGTTATCTATTAAACAAATTAGACATCAAGGTACCGACGCGTTCTGTGCGTGTCCCACAACTTTTCACAATACCGACAAGTAACAACAACGTATCCCAGAATGGTCCGCTCGCTAGAATGTGCAGGTATTATAATTCTGTGTGCTCTCGTGTTGACATTTTTCACAATGGTTTGTTGGAATTTAAAAGGACTTTGCGTGGCGAGGACTTTCAACCGGAATAGCGTTTCTTGTTCTTTTATTTTTATTCTTTTTTCTCTCATTGGATAAGTTAAATTCTTCGTTCGTTGTAACTGATTGTAATTTTTTTTTCTGTCTAAGTGATGGTTACTGTGTTGACTGGCACTAAAGTCTGCTAAATGTTGTGTATAGATGTAAGTGGACGTCAGATTTAAAGTGTGGTGTGGATTGTTGAATCTTAATCTTAAGAGTCTGATGTCTGTTTCTGTACCTTTTAAATAAATAAAATAAATAAATAAATAAATTAGAACTACGCTATCGAACAAAGAACTAGGAAATTATCGTTTGGCCACATTATAATGAAAACACAATATTTATTATTGACAAGACTGGATAACATATTCGGTGCGTTATCTGCCATTTTGATGTTTGTACAATACACATTGTCATAGATGATAAATACTAATAGACTTGGCGTAACGACATCTAAATACAATAGGTAACTATTACTTTTTAAGTATGTACTTAAACGAAGTCCTATTTACCCGACTGCGCCAGAAGGAAGGTTATGTTGTTCGAGAGTATGTATGTATAATTGTTTGGCACGCTCTGCAGCCTGAACTGCTCAATGGATTTCAGCTTGAGAGGTGTCGTTAGATTTGTATTTTACTGTGAGAGTGGCACTGGATATATCAAAATAAAAATAAAAACAAAATGGTAGACTTTGGTAAAAAAAACATGCAACGCCGGCCGTGAAAGCCTGAAGACTTACAAAAAGTATAAAATAAATAATAAAAAATAAAAAATGCATCAGTCATGCTTAAAAGATCGAAACAAGCTTTATAGCAGTGTCGGTACCCATTTGCAAATCTCAAACCCGATTAAAATTAATGGGTACCGCCTGCTATAAAGCTGGTTTCGATCTTTTCAGCATCAGTCAAGATTTTTATTTTTAATAATTTATTTATACTACTTGGTGGTGGTGGTGACCCTAGCATATGGACGTGTGTGTACAACACCAGGGGCGTTACATTCGCGCTGCCGACTCTGAAGGAACCTTTAAAGTGGCCTTCTTAAAGAACCCCATATTGTAGTCCTCCGTAGTAATGGCAGTTTTTGGGACCTTCAAAGCCAGGCCAATCTCAATTGCAAGGCAGTAAACATGATGAGTAATGGACGAGGTACCAGCGCAGGCTCTCCTCTCCAGCTGGGCAATAGGGTAGTGTCCTAAGTCAATGTATCATCACCAATACTGCTTAATGTCGTGGATTTTTGTCTATAAATATTCATAGTACATTAAAATGTTGTTTAACTAAACTGAAACTATGACTTTTCAATACTTTTAATTCCCAAAATAGGTCAAAAATCGAAATAAGACAAAATGTATAACTTTTTAGATTCCTCATTAAAATCAATCTTGTACTTGTACGTGTAAAATAATATGCGATACTCTCTTGCACTCCATACATTTGCACTACGCGCCAGCACACAGTGACTTTTGTATGAAGCGGTTTCGGGCAGCTCGAGAAATTGATATTTCAAAATCTAATATCTTTAAAACTAATTGTCATAACAATATTTCACTTTATCAGTTCATTATACTATTGTAAAGGGTACAGTTTACGATAATAAAAGAAAAATAGGACACAAGCCTATTTCACTAAGCATTCAGCATAGAGCGCAGCCCCAACTTGATAAAGATTTGTCCTTGGTTGATATCTAGTGACGTTACCCAGTCTCACCAATGACCATCTTTATTAAGGTATAAGGACACAGCGCTGCGCTCGACGCTGAACGATCCTGCATTCAAAATCATTCATTGGAACTTGGAAGAGCAGGCAGCCCGTAGCACGAAGGGCAGCAGAAACCGATACGATACCAATCAAAAAGCGGACCTTGGACTCCAAAGTGCAAAACATAACATAACATAATAACATAAACTCACGCCTTTATCCCCGAAGGGGTAGGCAGAGGTGCTAGCACCAACATTTCGCCGGTTTATGTTTAGGTCCCAATGTAATAGGTGGCGAGCCTATTGCCATTAACTGGGCACTTATAAACCTGCGATAAATACACACATAACTTCGAAAAGCATCGAAAAGTCATTGGTGTGTGCCATGGAAAACCTGGGATCGAACTCGAGACCTCGTCTCAGCAGTCCATTACCCATACCACTAGGCTAAACTTTGGGCGCAAATGAGAAATTATGTAGGCCTGTGAGCCTAGTACCATTCAATCGATTAGCCTATTTTAATAGGACGCTTTGTTGCTTGCTGGAACACTTTGTACTTTGTAACTACTGTTTCCACGCTGTCCAGACGGGTCGGTACAGGGTTTTATTTCGAGTTTCCCTTCTCTTACAGTGATATCGTCTGCGTAGGTATATTGCCGTTAGTCGCCTCATTAGTTTAGGTTTAGATGATATGGGGTGGTGATACTTGTATTCTTTCTCTGTCACCACACAGCGTGGTACAAAGTACAAAAACATTGTAGTTGCTATCATTATTCGTCTTCATCGTATGTAATTATCATTTTAATGTGATAATTGTTGTACTATCACTACGTTCAGTATACGATAACTAATTATTCACTGACTCATATGTATATGCTGCCAAACATGTTTACGAATATGCAAAACGAAGCTTTTTTTACACATTTCGATTGGCAAAAGTGAGAGATTAGAAGAGAAAGAGAGAAGATATTCAAGACGGCACATGAATCCACGACCAGCGAAAATGGACTGCGGACTCCAAAGAGGAAGCTTTGAGTGCCCCTGAGAAATCATGAAAATGATGATGAGTATTATCACAAAAACACTAAAATAATATGTTTAACTAATGTAAGTAGGTAATGTTTTCATGAATTTAGTAAAAATACTACTACGTAATCGTGTTCTATTACATAAATAGCATTAATTATGTTAGTGTATTTAGATAACAACGTTTGCTGAAGGTTTTATTTAAAAAAAAAAATATAGAAACAAAATATGAGGAGAGGTTTTGTGCTATCAGTGGAAAGACTAAAGACTAGTCTGATTTGTGTTCTACACTGACGGCACAGAAACTTTCTGTGTTTACAGGGTCGGCAGCACGAGTGTGACTCCCCTGGTGATGCTCACTTCCATAGGCCACGGTAACCACTTGCCATCAGGTGGGCCGTGTACTTGGCTGCCACCTCAGGTGTATAAAATAAAAAAAAAATCTTTTAAAAGTATTATCTCTGATAAAAAGGGGCTCGGAGAAGAGAAGTGAGTGGCTGGACAAGTGAACATAACATAGTAGGAATGTTGGGATAGAGAGTATCTAATGCTGTTATATATTGTTCACGTCCATATGTTTTATAGAGGGTCGTAAGCAGCCGTGGGTCCATACTTGGAGTTCATACCAAAACGTAGCCCTTCCAATCAGGTGGGCCGTGTGTTTATCTGCCACCTAGGTGGTATAAAAGAGGGAGGGATATCGTATAAGAGGACAAGAACTGACTTAGGGATAGATGCCTAATGTGAAAGTACTTATTAGTAGGTATATTGAATCAGTCACTATGGCTGTAAACAAACAAATCTTGCTTTTAGTCACATACCATTGTGTACTACTGAAGTAGCAAACATGCACGCCCTTTCAGATGGTAAGCTGTTATCGTGATATATGGACGACAGTAAGTCTAACAAAACCAGAGCTGTCAAATACGCATTTACAGATTAGAAGGAGAAAGATAAATGTTCCAGCATGAGGTAAAGGACATTATTAGAAGTCCTAAAGTACTCTTACACCCTTCGCGGACGCACGGAAGTTATCTACGTACCCGTAAGACCTCAAACTTCGGACTGTATGGTGATGATTCCTAATTGCATCCAAGGACAATATGAACTCGGAGCTCAAAGTCCGCTTTCCGGGTTTTTCTCCCCCACTTTGCACGGTCTTGGGAGACCTTATCTATAAAAAGGGTCTTATACAATTGAAGCCGTACGGGTGTTTTTGTGGTAGGGTCCAAACCTGAGCTCCTCCGTCACCGTAAGAACCTCAGATTGTCTTATAAATTGAGATTCAGAACTGAGTGCGATTCCAAACTACGGGCCTAAAAGTCTCAACAACAGTCTAAATAAAATTAAAAAGTAAAAAAAAAATACATACATATTTGTTACAAGACCTCAAAACCGCAATCCAAACAAACACTCAGGAAATCACTCACATTTTTCAGCCGTTTACAAGTTTACACCAAGTATAATGTTTCACGGCACACAATTGACTAAATAACAACCCGCCCAGGCGTCGAACCATTCACGGTCTGTTGGCGAACAGTGAAAAAATGCTAAATTGCGACACTTGACAGTGGCATTCACTGTTCCTATTCCTAAAGTGTCTTGCGTCACGTCAACTAAAGTAATTCAAAAACATACAATTGAATAAAACCGTGATAGTGGTAGGCTGTGGACTTTGAAAGGCGGAGCGGAATTCTCTCGCTGTGTGGCGCATTAGCGGAATACGGGTGCGAAGAACTGAATGTCACATAGCTGAACCGGAAACACACGCAAACGATATCACTGCGAGAGAAGGAATACTCGAAATAATAACCGTCTGGCCAGCGTGGAAACACTAGGCCAAAAGCCTCCTAATACGCAAATAAATTGATTGACATAGTTGAATACCATTTAGGTGGCAACAAGTAGTCTGCCCAGCTTATGGGAAGCGCTTACTGTAGCCTGTGGGATCAATCTCACGCTGCCAACCCCGTAATAACCTTCTAATGCTCTTAAAGAAACCCATATTGTAGTTGCTTGGAACCAAAGCAGATCATTCCACAGCGTGCTTGGGATGAAGTTTCTTTTACAACTCAGTTTTCCGTCGCAATGTGTGAGAGTGAATTTCCTGCCGTGGGTATCATGTCAAACAATTATTCTGATTACACACCGCTATGTAGGTAATCAAGTAGCAAATATTCAAATATCTTCACATTTATAATATTAAGTAAGGTACTTATGAAAACTGTTTTATATAGTTTTAATACTTATTTGTAATAAGTAATATAAAAGTATGGTATCTTTATATTTGTTCTTGCAGATAATTACTGTCACTGCCGCCATCACATCATCTCAATAAAAAAAAGACGGGTTGCACTCTGGGAGTGCCGGCAGAAGTGAAAACATTTTCTTTTTTTCTTTCTTCGTTATATACATAGAAAAAGATAAAAAAGAACATACCATACCATACCTATAATATAGCGCTAATCATAGATCCTATCACTTATTTTCTGCTAATTTTCTGTCAGAAGAATTTAATAAATTATGAAAAGAAAAAAGAAGTAATAAATTACAGAAAGAAAATTATAATCATAAAACGTAATAAATTACAAAAAGAAAAAATAATCACAAAAAGTTTCAGAAGGCCAGGTGGTTTGAACCCGATACTATCTGAAACTATAAGGACTTACAGTCGAAATGCTTACCGTTTAGGCTACGACGCTATCTATCGTAACTTGCAAAATAGATAGTCTGTACCTAATCTTGTATGACGTCAGTCGTCGGTTACGGTTCAAAGGTCAACTAATCCTGACGCTTCCTTAACATTTTACACCCATCCAACGCCGCTAAAGAAGTTTTCACTTCAAAAATATAATGGCTACATCAGTATGACTTCACCTCACAGGAAAGAAGGTCACCGTATGAAACACGTATGCTGGTTAAGCGTTCCAACTTTTTTGATGCAAGACAAATGGCGCCGAACCTCTTTTTCCAATGATCTCTGGCCAAAAATAACCGCCAAACAATTCTATAGATTTGGCTATTGACGGCTACTGTCTGACCTTCAATCCTTTTCAAATCACGCCACCACACAGTTCATTTTTTTGGCATGCAACGATGTCGCACGACATAAGGTTTTCTGTCTCCAAACGCGGTAATTTCGTTTATTGCATTGTGAGAGTTAATGTAGTTACTGTTATTCGCGTAATAACACATTTGCGGTGAGCAATGGTGAAATAATCTACTTCATAAATTGACTGACTTGTTTGAAATCCGCAAATAATTGACAGTAAAGGAAGGTGGTAAATGGGAATGTTTTCGAGAATTATTTTGCACATTTGTTCAGTATCGTCATATTTTAGCTTTGTTCCCAACTGCATCCGATGCTCTAATTTCGTTGTCCAGTGTTAAGCTTATTTCTCCCCCACCTCTTTCTTGGTTAGACCTCTTGGGAATGCGTTATTGGGCATTGGGACTATTTACACCATGGAATTTGAGACTCGAGACAGCGTCTAGTTTCAGTCGGTTCGAGTCCAAAAATGCCGCCTCGCAGGCCAGCAAGGGATCCTTGATGATTCCGCACAAAAAATTATGTTTTGTATCCAACGAAAGTCGCGAACGCGAAGTATCACAATGTAGGCGTATCCTACACATACTACACATGCTTATCTTTACCAGATGTACGAGTATTTACAGGAGTGTTGTAATCATCTAAACATACCAAAATTACTGTATTTACATTTAATTTCATTTAACGGAATTTACGCAATCGAAATATGCCAATAAACTCGGTAAGGTGAACTAGGATATTAGATTAATAGCACCCAGATGACAGACAAGCACACGGCCCACCTGAGAGGATGTAGGTAGTTACCGAGGCCTATGGACGTATGCAACACCAGCCTCTCTAGACAAATGGCAATTCGTCTGCCGGTGTTTGATGGAATAGAATGAAGAATGTTTGGGATTTGACACATTTGACATGCGTTAACGACTGTCATTAACGTCAAATCCCATACATTCGTCATTCTATTTCAGAAAACGCAAGCCAACGAATTGCCAATAGAGGGGCAGGAGCGTTATCACACTCGTGGTGCCAACTTTATAGAAACATAATAATACCCTTCTTGAAGAACCCCATATTGTATTCGCATGGGAAAACTACAGCAGAGAGATCATAATCATAATCATAATATTTATTCTGTGGATCATAGGTTAGTTATAAAGGTCTACGCTATGTCCTACCACAATGTGGTTTACAGATTATTACCTATACTAAATAAAATTAAAAATAATACCCAGCGTGCATTTATTATATCAACTGCATTATAAAAAAATCAATCAAGCACCGTACATTATCACATTTCCAAAGCTTAAGAATTTGGATCAACTAGAAGCAAATTAAATAACGAAAGTGTAAGTATTTTGTTGTGTGGCGGCTAACTACCGATCGACTTGATAACATCTTATCAACAAACCTTCGTTAAAACGGCTCGCAAAGTGCAGAGCTATTTATCAACAAAAAAAACGTGTACGCGTATATATATTCACGCCTGTAAAACCCCGTATAAACTCCGGCAAAGTATAACAACGCTCGCATCTCGCCAATTACGATAATCATCATTTAACATCAGACAGATATGTACAGCCCTGACTCAGCATGCATGGCTCGAGTCAACAATAGTGCCCGGAATACGGCAATCGGCTCACTACCTACTACGTGGGACCGAATACAATGTTTGGTGGGTGTTAATTCACCTCTGCTTAACCCTCCAGGGATAAAGGCGTGATTATAAGTATGTTTGTATGATTATCGGTCGCAGGTAATAGAGGGTGAACCTGACTTAACCCGGGTTGTATTATCGGATGGACAATGGCCCTATTCCTTCTAAGACATATGAGCGAAGCCCTATTCTACAGAGGACGAGCACGGTGATGTAAGACAGCATTGTTTCAATGTACCTACTAAATATTAATAAATCCTTGTACTAGAATTTGAACAAAGCAGTTGATAATGACTACTGTGCACGCTACAAATTGATTGTACAACTATCTGAGAGCCGATCTCGATGGCCAATTCTGGTTGCACCTCTTCATCTTGATGTTGTTCCTGGCTTCACCTCAGAGCCCGAGTCCCCTTTACACAATCCATCAATCAATTATTCTGTTGCAGTCCACTGCTGGACATAGCCCTCTCCCAACGTTGGGAGCCTTTGACCTAGTTGCCACGCTGGCCAGACGGGTTGGTACAGGGTTTTATTTCCAGTTTTCCTTTCCTTTCCTTTTTCCAGTGATATCGTCTGCGTATTTTTCCGTTAGTCGCTTCTTACGCACGGATTTGTAATGGTTTTGTGCAACTGATGTTTGACCCTCCAACCCTGCCAGGAAAGCCTGCGCCGAAGGCTTGTCTGTACGAACACGAACATACTGAACACAAAGTCAAAGATGAATATTCGGTTTGTACGTGTGGACGGCATGTCCGAACACGGATGCGAACATAGTTTGAATTGAGTTCGCGCACAACTGTCGTGAACTCAACTCAGCGCCGTTCGTAGTAGTAGAAAGATTGTTGGTGATGACAGTGATTTACAAGATATTGTTTAAAGCGGATCCTAGATGGTGGGAAACAGTTTTGTATAAAAAATAAACGCTGTTCAGTTTTGTTACGTAAAATTTATTAGAACAATTCGAACACCGTCCATACGGAACATACAGATAGGATTGCCGCGAATATGTTTGACGAACCGAGTGGACACATGCGTTGCGTATTCAGGAACGCAACGAATTTGTTCCTGTACGCGGCTTATGGTCTCAATATGGCCCCTAAAGCCCGGGTATGGTCCCATACAACCGGTTTGGTACAAAACCCGTTAATATTTTGGTTACCACCATAGCGCACAAAAATGTTATAATTCAAATGTTGAGTCACCATACTAGTAACATATCGCCTCTATCTTATCACCTACCAATAAAAACTCTTACTTTTAATTGCTACCACCATTCACATACATTTTTTTTTATTCCACTGAGGTGGAATTCAATCACCCCCACCCAGTTGGACTGCTCAATTGGACGGAAATACCGTCGTATCCTACCTACCTACCCTCCGCGGTAAGCAGTGTCATCAGCCCGCCATTTGACTCTATCCTTACAAAGACCACTTCTAAGTCACTTTCACTATATCTAACTATCACAGGGATGCTTCGGGAAATAGTTCTGTGTTGTACAATCTCAAGAAATACATCGCACATTCATGTGTTATGCAAAATTTATCGAAAGTATGATAAAGCAATCTGATGTGAACCAGTCTTGTAAGAAAGGTATGATAAAAAAACTAGCGTGAGCTAGTATTGGAAGAGAGATAGGCGAAGCACGCATGGGTCGCGGGTTTGATTCCCGCTCAGTGCAAATATTTGTATGCATGAATATACGGCTAGTTGCATTGGTCATTGTTTCTGTTTCGGAGAGCTCGTTAAGCCGTCGTCGGTCCCGGTTGTCATACGAACATCTATGGCAGTCATTACGGGTAGTTAGAGCTCTCAAAAGTCCGACTAGTCTAACTACAGATAACACTAATTGGTTATGGAGGTCAGGTGGCAGTCGCCTCATGGAAAATATCGAAGTTCAGCCACATCACAGTTGGACTGGAAAGCCGACCCCAACAGACTGATTAACCTGGGTTAGAACTACTTGAATTCACTTTTCCTAATTTGGACATTGTCCGCGCGAAACAAATTTGATTGATGGTAAAGTTCAGTTAAAAAGGCAAACTTACAAATCTTCTTTTCTTTTTCGTGTGGTTATTGGCCAACCTGTGACAGAATGGTTCAGGTTGCCCATATAGGCCTCCGTATTGACCTAACGACTGTTAACAGCACAAACCGACTTTTGACGTGCCCTCCAATGTAAGGAAGCGCTCAGATGTAGCACCACTAAACGGTCACCCATCCCAATGGTAACCTTCGCCTAGGTAACTTAACCCACTGATCGTTTACCGAACAGTAAGCGCACCTGGCCACGAACGCTTCTTACAAATAAATCTGTTTCTTTATATGTCACTGTGCGCGAAAATCACATCGCTTCTTATAAGCAAGGCGACAAGTACGCGATAGCCGGCATTGGTCATGTTTAATTTAAATAGTCATTTTGATTAGATAAAAAAGGTTCATGGTTTAACGGGTCAAAACGAAAGGTATCACCTGAATGTCCAGTGATTTAAGTGATAGCAGCCTTATCACTACGAATATTTTATAGTAAGAAAATTTTGGCGTGTTCACGAAAATGGGCGCATCGTAGTTTTACTTTATTGCCGAAATTGGTGTGAATTCGAATTTTTATGTATAAAAATGGTGGATTTTTAGACATAATATTTAGGAAAGTGGCATATTACAGTGTTTTGTGACTTTCGTGTTCGATCCTAATCTCCCTAGGGAGCTTTTTGATATTGATGATTGCTGCCTCAGTAAAGTCCCCACAACTTTACGGAGGCAGCAATCATCATTCATCATTCGTCGTCATCATTTAACGTCATCATCATCAAAATCATCATCATCATCACCCACAACTCATAGTCATCATCATCAACAAATGAAGATACATGGTCTTAAAGGTCTTGTAACCAAGCCAAAAATATTCCCTAAAAAAATAGTAAAACCTTTTCAGGACAAACTGATAAGAATAGACGCACACCTTTTCACTTTTTTTCCAATATTTTAAGCATATTTACTATGACAATATTAGCATATCTGTACATATATTATGAAGTTTTTAAAACAGACTTGCTAATTTATCGACCATTGTAATATTCATTTGTAAATTAAATATAAATAACCTTTCTTGTCAGTCGAGTAAAAACATGGCTGACGAAAGGTGTCCTAAATTAACGCAAAACCAACCTTTGTCTACAATCAACTTTTTATAAAAAAAACAAAATTAATACTTGCCGATATGATAAGCATCCGATAACACTATAGAAAACTCCCTACGAAGTATGCCAAATAAATTATTAAATAAATACCTTTGTATACACACTTGACACTTTGATTCCAACTGCGAGTAAGACACCCGAAAATGCACCACCTCCATTTCACTTAATATGTAAAAAACTGAACACAATATACTGCACTAAGTACAACTAGATAACAATTTGATAAGTAATCTATATAACGGTACAAAATTTGATAACACACCTCGCGTAGGTGAGGCTGAATATTTCAGTGCCTATCGAAACTATCCGTCTATTATTTGTTCTAATAAATGCGTTCTTTACTTATGAAGGTTGTAACTTGATTAGTATGCTCAATATTTTGGTGTGCATTGCTCGAACAATTTTGGTACGAAAATACAAGGCTTTTTATATAAAAAAGTATGTTGAATTATCATTAATTTAGAGCATTTGAAAGTCTTGAAACTAATTGTTTGTATCAGTAAGTTTTGTTTTCAGGAAGTAAAATAGAAAATATGTTTTGGAGTTGCTACAGGGATATAAAATTTAGATTATTATGTTCAAGGAGTTTAGGAACAGTTTGTGTTTTGAGAATTTTTGTTATATAAGTCTTTAGGCTTCACGGCCGGCGTTGCATGTAGAATATACGCTTCCGGGCTGTTTGGCTGTGGTCCATTTGAAACTTCCAGACGTTACGTCGATCACTGCGGTCGACATCTTCAGTGGTGCAGGTCCGGAAGCAGTATATTCTACAATCTATCTTCAAGTTGACCAAAAAAAGCTAGAAAAAGAATTGCCTGTTTGGTATCAATATAAACATCCGGTGCTATAGCGTGCAATAGGAGAGGCCTATATCCAGCAGTAGATGTACAGGACACAACTAACGTGCTTCAGGTACAAGCCGACCATACCTCCAAGTTAGTGCATATGGTTAACAATTGATGAGGTTCCAGCGCAGGCTTCCCTCCCAGCAATGCATTTTTATACCACTGAGGTGGAAGACAAGCACACGGTCCACCTGATGGGAAGTGGGGTACCGTGGCCTATGGACGTGTGCAACACCAGGGGAGTCACACTCGGCTGCCGACCTTGTAAACACAGAAAGTTTCTGTGCCGTCCGTGTAGAAGTCAAAGCGTAGCCTTTGGTCTTCCTACTGACAGCACATAAACTTTACAGTGTGGTCTAGCTACCCTACTCACCGCCGGGAACACAACACGAGGTTATTATAGCCGTGGTATTCTATAGGGCGGAGGTACTGCTGCAGTCGGGCTGCTCAATTGGATGGAAATACCGTCGTGTCCTACCTCTCGAATTCAAAAAAAACTAATGATAAGCGGATTGCACTGTAGTACTAGGCTTTGCTCAACATCGTGCATCAAGCAATCGGGCTAGAAGGACAGAACGCAGTCGCTCCCGGAAAAGCGGCTTTTTTTATATAGTTCACGTCAATTTTACTTTTCTTTAACGTGTAGAAAATCCCTAGGGGCTCCACCCCCACCGGAGCCGGAGGGGGAGGTTATGTCGGATTCAAACCGACTATACCTCACGCCGTCTGTGGGTCGCAGTGCAAGGCCGAAGGTGAGGCAGCTATAGTGCATATCCCTTGGACCCCGGCTGACCCAGGGCTATCTCTCTCGATCTGAGGGGTCCCCAACTCGCCCCCGGTATGGGGGGGGAGCTGCTGGGGTGAGAGGCGGCTCCACCTTTCACTCCCAGGCCCGCGCTCATGGGGGACGAAGATCATTCATGGACGTCAATTTGAATTCACCTCGCCTGTTGGTAAGGTGAAGGCAAAGTCTCGGGAAAGATTTACCTACAAATCAACCACCATAAGTAGACTATATGCGCAGCAATAGACTGCAATAGACAAATAGATTACGTCATAAGCCAGGTATTTCTAAAATACTAATCAATAGGTGTCAATAAACTCCGTTTATCACCGGGATACACGTGTAGCCGACCTCCGCCCGCTTCACGCAGATATTGTGAATCTCTCACAGTTCGTGAGTCACGGCTCTCGCGTATTATGTGCTATTGTGAAGAAATACGACCGAGTTTACCGTCAAACCCTGATGAGAATAGTTGTGCGCATATAAAAAAAAATTACAGAATAATACTACTGTCGGATAAAGTCATAGATAAATATAAAGAAATATATATTCCACAACATTTCACACAACGCTATCTAGATCCATGGTAAGCATAGCTTAACCAGCTTGTGTTATGGAATCTAGGATGCGGATTAACATACTTAGATACTTTTTGTTTTGTAAATACATACATATTATAGAAACACCCAGACGAATGCGTTCACTTTAGCCACGTCACAGAGGCTGTCAATAATAAATAAAGCGTAAGAGATGATAACAGCAGTACACATAATACTAATCATCGTCTCAACGCTGATACTGTTTACATCTGAGGCTGTCAACTCAGTTCTGAGTTTTCTTCCCGGCTTACATATGTATGAAAGACAATAGAGGAAGACCGTGTTGGTTCCCCGTGGAGTATATAATAGGACCTCCCCAGCTCTTTCCTGGCGTATCGTAGAAGGCAAGGGATTTCTCCATTCGACAATGAACATGCATATAACTCTTTAGGCTTTCACGGCCGGCGTTGCATGTAGAATATTCTGCTTCCGGGCTGTTTGTCCGTGGTCCATATGAAACTGAAGATGTCGACCGCCGTGATCGACGAAACTGCTGAAAATTTCATATGGACCACGACCCGCTGTTTAGCCCTGAAGCAGTTCATTCTACAAGTAAACATGCAGCCCAGGTTTTCCCCCCTATAACTTGAGACCAAAGATTATAGTTAGGTAAATGTGGACGTTGTAGTGAATGTTGTCTGACCTTCTAACCTCGGGAGCTTACTAGTCGGTGCACCTACTAAACAACCAACGAGGTTCTAGCGCAGGTTTCTTGTCGGAAGAACGTCCTCCGTTGGAAGATCAGATCAGACAGTATTTGCCCTCGTAAAAATCAACAAACTATATTTAAAAATAACAAGCCACCTCATATTCTGAAGTAGAACGCAGCTGGGAAATCCCTGGGTGATCGTAGAGGAATAGCAAGTACTTTTCGACCCCCCCGAGGGATCTAAATAGGAGCACCTAGTGGAACACCTCAATAAAGCATAAGGATAATGACAGTGCTCTGTGCTTAGTGTAATATAAACAAAAAATACATACATACTTATCAAATTGATAGCTCCTAAACTCCTGTTTCGAAGTCGATTAAAACATAACTAGCACGTTAATTAACGGTATTAATTAACAATACTATAACGCAGAAATGTTACATCGTAATGTTACATTGGTGCTGACCTTTTGAGGTGGAAGAAGAGCATTCACGGTTGGAGGGGAGACACGCATCGATGGTTACAGGTTTGAACTAGGAAAATATTATCAGGAAGTAGTCTGGCGCGTTATTACATGTCCGATTGGCGTGAAGACGGTCAAAAATGATGCACTGTGCTGTATGAAAGGAATTTCATACTGCGGACGCTCAAACTGTGGAATGAACTTCCTGCTGTGGTGTTTTCAAGCGATTACTATGTGGGGTTCTTTAAGAAGGGCAATAGAAGGTTCCCTACAAGTTGGCAGTACGGGTGTGACATTCCTGCGGTTGCACACGTCTATAGCCCAAGATATTCACTTCCCTTCAGGTAGATCGTGTGCTGTCTGCAGTCTATTGAAAATTTACATTTGAGCTTGCATTTCTCACAGGCTGCAATTTTCTTTTTTAGATATCAAGGAGTGTAATTTATAGTAAAGTTAAATTCGAACTTGTGCGGTTGTAACCTTCATCCCACGGCCGCCATTTTGGAAAAAGGGTTTCCAATGGTTTTGATGGTTTTAAGGGACTACTAAACTCTACAGTTTGAAACCTTATAATACCCTTCTTGAAGTACAGTATTGAACCAATACCAATATTCTAAGTGGCCTAAGTAAGATAGCAATCAGATGTAGGTGCCTTCTTAAAACAGTAATAACTTTGTGCTTAGTCTAGAACTCTAGATACATGCATTGCGCAATATACGAGTATAATTAGACAATTATTACGACATTCGCATATAAACAGTAATTGCCTAAAACACAGCCGCCATTACCGCAAGCTTATTTTATTCCGTTGTTCGACTTTCACTAAACAAAGCGATGACGTCACTGTTAATGTTGAATCGCGCTAACAAAAACTTCAAGTTGTTTTTTTTTGGAAATTTCCTAACAAGGAGAGCTTACGACATCAGTTTCCATGGGCTGGGATTTGAACTCAAGGCGCTGCAATTGGTAAAAACTTGTTTCACGAGAACTTTGAGTTAAAGAGCCTCTACGAGTACAACTTGGTTTCTCCGAAGTCTTTACTTACTTTAGTGGTGAGTCTAAGTAGTATCCGAGCACTAAACTGCATCGCCAGATTAAACAATACCAGCCAGGTCAGCTGAGGGTGACACTGTCATCATCATCATCTGCATTTAGACGTTATCCTGATTGCATCCGTGGCCGCGATGCCCTCGGAGCTCAGGGGTCGCCTAATAGGTGTCACTGTGACAGTGGCGAAGAGACCCTAACCCACTACTAACCTCTAACCTGAATCCCGTGGGCTCTATATTTATTTATTTATTTATGTATTATTTTGTGAAACATAGGTATTACAAAAGATCTTAATATTAAATATCAGTGCACTATGTCCTACCGTTAAACATGGTGTACAAATTAAATTTAAAGTGTGGTTAGTTTTCGACTTAAAGAATATGGTTAGTAGGTACATATCAATCATTCAATTATTGATTTATTTCTATCACAATTCATAATTATTAATAACCTTTATCTGTGACTTTATTCATATTTTTAACTAGTCTAATTTAAAGTCATGAGAAATTATAACAATAGAAGGTTTGAATGTCAAAGTAATACAATGTCAAATTTAAAATAATCCACCTCAACAATAATATAATAATAACAATAAAACCAGTAAAATATTAATATTTCCATAATGTCATCGATAAAAAATTAAATAATAGGAGTTCGAATGTCAATGTAAAATAATGTCAATCTAAAAATAAATAAAGTTCAATCATAACAGTAATATTAAAATTTGTCATTCACGTACTCATTAGTGGAATAGTATGCTTTTTCTAACAGTAATGTGAGTAGTTTGTTTTTGAATTCTTGTATATCTAGAGTCGAGCTAATAGACTTAGCCAACTTATTGTAAATTGTAGGTGCCATGCAGAACACACTTTTCTGATACATAGTGGTTTTACAAGCTACCACATGTAATGTACCTAATCTTTTATTCATTTTTATACCTTTTAAGTGGCAGACAAGCAAACGGCCCACCTGATTGAAAGTGGTTACCTTGGGGGGCCACACTCGTGCTGCCGACCCTGTAAACACGAGTTTCTGTGCGGTCAGTGTAGAAGACGAAGCAGGAACAGCCGTTGGTCTTCCCACTGACAGCACAAAAACTGTCCAGTTAGCACTGGCTACCCTAGTCACCTCCTTTGTTGTTGCTTACAGAGATGGTAGAGAAAAAACTCCTTTTAAACTACGCTTCACCATAGAAAGAAAAAGAAAGAAAGAAAAACACATTTAATTCAGGACACGCACAATGTACATCCACCAGTTACATAAATATCATACAAATTACAATGTAAGTTTACACTGTGCGATCCCGAATCCCATCTCAGCTTTTTTTTTAAACCCTTTATCCTACATGTCAGACATTGACCTATACTACATCATTGCTTATAAGTAAGTATTCCATGTATAGTGAAGGCGACAAAAGCAGACAAGAGTTAAGATATTTTGCCACCGGCTTCCAATTCGAAAATGAAAGAAAAATTTGGTAAAATAATTATGAACTCATGATAGGTCCCCTAGCTATTTGTAATGTTTTACATCCGCTAATTAGAATATATGTGTCAGTTTTAATTGAATTGCGGTGTTCATTTGTATGTGCTGGATGTGTGGCTAAATAGTCTGCCCCTGTAGACAAGTGGCAATTCGCTAGCCTGTGTTTGATGGAATAGAATGACGAATGTATGTGATTTGACGTATTTGACAAGCGTTAACGACTGTCATAAACGTCAAATCCCATATATTCGTCATTTTATTCCACCAAACGCCGGCTAGCGAATTGCCATTTGTCTAGAGGGGCTGGTGTTTAATATGATAGCTAGATACATTCATAGAGTTGTTAAAACAGCTTTTATTAGTAAAATATTAAAACTACAGGATCGTGGGTTCCTGGCTAAATATTTTTAAGTTCCCGGTGAAAAAGTTGGCCCTACAGCTCATTTCTTCCCGAGGGTATCGTAGAAAGGCTGTTCTAAACATTTATCCTATGACAAAGTGCTCGCTTGACGGCAATAGGTGCCCCACATTACAGGGAACCGAAAATCATAGTTGGCGAAATGTGGATGTTAATACACCTCTGCCTACCCCTTCGGGGATTTACAGGCGTGAGTATAGGTAAATATGTGTGTGTATATACCCTTAAACTGTTTACTAATCCGCTCGCGGCCATGGTCCCCAGCGCGGATGCGTGGGCGGCCTGCGCCTCGTTCTGCAAGGCTGATTGAGGCAACTCGAGCGTCGGAGGTCGATGAATGACCTCCGTTCCTCATGAGCGCGGGCCTGGGGGAGACAGCTAGTGGAACCGCCTGTCACCACAGCAGAAGCAGCCGGCGGCGGCGCGCGTCTCTCCTCCCCTCTCCCTATACCGGGGACGAGTTTGGGACCCCGTGGTACCCCCCCACCCGAAGAGGGCCAGATCGAGAGAGATGGCCCTGGGTCAGACTGGGTGCGAGGGATATGCTCTATAGCCAACTCACCTTCAGCCTTGCATTGCGACCCACAGACGGCGTGCGGTTGAGTCGGTTCGAGTCCGAAATAACCTCCCCCTCCGGCTCCGGCGGGGGTGCTGTCCGTGGTGACTTCCCGCACGATAAAAAAAATACTGTTTACTAATCCGTGTTCAATTTGGGACACGCGTCATCCAATCACGCATGGAATATGGAAAATATAATACGCATGGAAATTATCGTTCATTACAAGTCTGGTAAAGGCAGTAGGTAGTTTAGTAAAATATGACTTTATGACTAATTGTAATTTTTGTAACACTAATTCGTTTAGATTACCCTTATCAGATCAAGTGTAGGTAGATGTATCGATTCAAGATATTAAATTTGGCCTTGTGGAGTTCATTAGTACTGTATCTTTATTGTTTTAAGTGCTTTTAAGTCAATAATAGTAGTCTTCTCGTAAACAGAAAAAGACAGCACGGGGGGACGTCTTTTTCTGTTGGGTGCTGTCTTTTTCTGTTTACGAAAAGACTACTATTATTGACTGAGCAAAGCGACCGAGATTCTCTGCTTCGACAAGGTGGCCGGTTTTGTTTTTGTCTGTATCTATGTCAGTTTGTTAGCTCCGGTCTAGAGGGTTCATTTCTTTGCCGATTTTCACTAAACTTGGCACATATGTTTAGTAACAAAAGGTGTTTTTGACAATAGCAAACAATACAAATTTTGACAAAAGCTTTTTTTTATAGGTGGTCAAATCGGGGCGAATAGAGGGGAAGTTTTCTGTCGCCTTATTTAGGAACGGATCCTGATGTTTTTTAGCTGAAATAGGACATGATTCGTAACAGATTCTTGAGAAAAAAATTCAAGCTTCGTGAAGATAAACTTCGTTTTGAAAAAAAAGAACAGATGAAGTAAAAGAGAGAAGTTTGCTGTAGCGTTTTTTAAGAACTTTTTTTAAACATCCAAGGCTGTTTAAAGAAGATGTTACGGTATACCAAGAAGGTGCAAAAGGTGGGGGGTGAAGGTTGAGGATGCTAGAAAAGTCCTAGGGTATCGGTGCGTCGTGTTCACCAGGGCCCCCACCTTGGTGTCACCTATCTCGGTAGCACACGACATTTTTCCGTCACACAGTGGCATTATTCCGAGTGAAATCGAGTTTCAGACTATTATTCCTCAACATAGAAAACAACTGGCGTTTCAGAGCGTCGTTAGTGAACGCTGCCGCTACGCAAGGCGCGGATTCGATCCCCAAATGCTTGTATGCATGCACATGGGCTATATTTTTATTGGTCTGGCCGTGACTCGGAGAGCACGTTAAGCCATCGTCCAGATTGCCATACGAGCATCTATGGCAACCGTTACGGGTAGTTGGAGTCCTGAAAAGTCCAACAACTGGTCTAACAGCAAAGCTTGGATACGCGTTTGGGCTATGGAAGTCTAATGACAGTCGCTTCACGGAAAATATTCAAGCCGAATTTGCAGTTAGACTATTAAAGCGGACCCTGGACTCCAAAATGAAAGCGTCGGATGCGACTGCGCTTAACGCTAAGATGAACAAGAATAAAAAATAACTGGCGTACAACCAGACCAACTTCAATATTTTTGAACGCGCGTAGTCATGCAAAGTGTCACTCAGAATAAGGAGTCAGGTCGATTTGAGTCGATTTTCGTGCGGTTTGAGTCGATTCAAATCATCTTTTTGCGTTTGTCATCCTTTATTTGATTGGTGCATTCTTGGTATTACTTTTATGAAAGGAACGAAACAATAAATGCGTTTATTTTGCATAGTTGCAGCACATAAAAAGGTTAAATCATAAAATTATACACACTGTTTATTATAAAATATAATACAATATTAAAGAACTTTTGTACCAGCAGCACACATATCGAAAATTTACGTATCTAATAATCCACATACCTGTTCTCCTGCAAGATATTGTTGGTATGCTGCGTGATCACTCCTGAGAAGGTGAGAGCTTGGCTGATGCTCTGTCCGATGGCATCTTGCGACGATATCACCAGGTTCTCCACTGATTTTCGCCTGGTATAACATAATAAACGATGGTTAGAATGGAATGGGGCCCCATATCTCTTCCTACAGGTACCGAACAGAAAATAAATTGACTGCTTGCAGCAATAGTTTCGCCCACAGAAATATATTAGGATAGAACTGCCATGTGAGTGGGAAATGTGTGGCAACTTTTTGGTCGCTAGACGCTCACTAGATATTGTTAAGACTAGCTTGTAATAACATAATAACATAAAATAAAAAAAATAAAAACAAAAACCCGACTGATGCTTAAAGGATCGAAACAAGCTTCACAGCAGGTGGTACCCATTAATTTGCATCTGGTTTGAGATTTGCAAATCTCAAATAGCTTGTCAAAAACCCAACATATAGCTTTTGTTCATAATTGATGTACCCAAGAATACTTGGGCAATAAATAAACCTTTCATTTGAGACATGAATTATTGAAATCCGTATCAGAAGATACACGCGAAAACCATAACCCTTCTTAGCAGTCGGGTAAAAATGGAGAAGTTAATTTGAAAAATAAAGGTATTTTTTATCTCTCGTGAGTATTTATTTACAGTGAAAAGCACTGCATATGGTCGTTCTTCTCTAATATATTTCTGTGTTCTCGCCCCTATTATGTGGGACTGTATGTCACAGCTGGTGAAATGTGGGTGTGTATTTCTACCTACCCTTTTAGGGATTTACATACGTGAATATATGTTTGTATGTAAAATACTGGTTGAATCAGATGTGACTAGTGTAGTTTATCCCACCAAAAACATAAATGTAAAAAAGGAGAGCCAAGTTCAATACAAAAATTATGCTTGACTGTGGGCTTAGCTGCAAAAAGAACGGAGATCAAAATGAGTGCCAAGTTCTATGTAAAATCGAAATATTATGTATTTATAGGAACAAAATAACATTATGAACAAGTATTAAAATCTATTTCTTTGCTTTGTTGGATACCTATAACAATTGCTTTTATTTAAAAATGTGAGATCTTAAGGTAGGTAAGGTAGGTTTGATTTAACTTGGCCAGTTTTCATCAGTAATTTTATTAAGGTTTTTTTTATTCTGATAAAAACTGTACGGTATTTGTAAGCGGTGCCTATGTTTATGTGTTGCTCAGGAGCGCTTTTATGTAGATTTACTTCTGTTCTGTGTATAATTATGTGATGCCGCGCCGTATTACAAGTTTTTGTATGGGGACACCACTTATTTTTTATCATTTTTTTTTATTTTTAGATGTTTTCCTACGCTTACACACAATTACCGAGCTGGATTCCAAATTTCATCCTTCTAGGTCATCTAGAAGTAGGTTAGGTTTAGGTACTATAAGTAAGTCAGTCAGTGCTAAAATTTACGACTTTTTGACCTTCATATCTTCATAACCGTTTGAGCTAGCTTCATGAAATTTGGGCTTCTACATGTCCTTATGGATATAATTAAACACACGTAGTTTTATGTGTTTACGTTAAAGAGGTTTTGAGTTATAGAAGGGTCAAAAGTACCACCAAGTGGTTCGTGTAATATTACACTCGGCGCTGGCTAGCCAGTTCATTTGCTTGAACTTGGCTTGACACGCTGCCGCATGTCTAGATCTAAATGTACTCATCATGTTAGGTGACTGAGTGGAACACGCTTGGCCTTTTACTGACAGATGTGCCACTCAAATGACCAATGTCTGCAAGAGCATTTACTGCCTGATCCCCAACCCCTGCACTGAAGGAAAGCCTGGACAAGAGCCTTGTTTGTCAATCACTGCAAGTCAGGTCTGGCTTGTACCCCAAAAGTTCCAGAGTCTATCTTGAACTTAGAAGATTCCTTCAGGGTCGGCAGCGCGAGTGTGCCGCCCCTGGTGTTGCATACGTCCATAGGCCACAGTAACCACTTTCCATCAGGTGGGCCGTGTGCTTGCCTGCCACCCAAGTGGTATTAAAAAAAAAAAAGCGGCCAAGTGCGAGTCATACTCGCCCATGAAGGGTTCCGTAGCAGCAAGTAGATAAATTGCGGTTTAAGATTTATGACGTACTAGCTGTTGCCCGCGGCTCCGCCCGCGTGGATGTCGGTTATCGGTCAGTGTTGTTCGCTATTGAGCATTAAATTCACCTCTCTACTCAACTTTATCCTCATAATTTTTAAATTTTTACTATTTGTCCCCGTGTGTATCAGGATCGCGGGTGTACTTTTTCAATTTGGATGAAAACTATCTTAAATAAATGTACCTAAAATGTACTATTTAGTACTTATATTGAATTTAATTGTACCTCGTTCAATACCTTGTAATCACAATACTAAAGTGAGCCGCCATTCTGATATCAGGATGGCGGGTAAACTCTTAATTAGTTAGTATATTTTGATTTTATCATTATGGTAGGGGAGCCCAAGCGGGGATTTCGGGATTTACTAAAGCGCGGCAGATTAATATACAGGGGGATACCTTGTACCCGGTTAAGTACCTCCACAAAACATGAGGTCCATATATAAGGCCGCCCGTGAAGGATACAGGATCAGGTTAGTAAAAAAAAAATGACCATCAGAAATTCTCGAGCGCGTCAGATTAAGGTAGGGTGAGTTAATTACATCCTAAAAAGTGTATATTCCACTAATCTGACAATTTGAGAGTGACGTAAAAAAAGGGGAGGGCAACAAAGTTGTAAAAAAAAAACGTCATCTCGACATTCTCGAGCGTCGCTAAACTTTTTTTTATTTTGAAGGAAATAATTCAAGAATAATGAAAAATGTATAATCTGACGATTTCCGCGAGCCGAAATAACAAAAATTCGTCGATAAAGTTAAATGCGTGCAGCTGCGTGATGCCTACATTTCCTTCTCCGCGTTTCTATTCCTCTCTCACTCTTTCTCTATCTATTACTCTCTCACTCCGTCCCCACTCTGGTTTCTGTTGCTATGACGCCATGATTGTCATGACATTTTAATATTAGTTGTGTGAATTTTCGAGTTTATCGAGTTAATCGAGTTTTCATCAGATCTTGACGTTTTAAGGTCATAGGAAGCTTCCCTGACTACCTCCGTGATGTTGTCACTATGTCTGTATGTATGTGTGTGTGTGTGTGTGTTGAGCTCAAAAATGTCATAAGTACAATTTTAAGCGCCCAGGAATGGAATTAGCGGGAGGTTGCAGGGATCGCCTGTAAGGTGAACCGTTTTTCTAATTTTTTTTGTCAGATCAGGCGAATCCCTCTAGATAATCGTCAGATTATGAGACAGTACGTTTAGAATATAAAAATGAACCATATATATCTTAATCTGATGCGCTTGAGTATTTCAAAATGGCGAATTTTTTTTGCATATTATGAAAATGGCCGCGAGTTTGCGTCCCATCGAAATCGTCAGATTAGTGAATGAGAGCTTTTTTTTGGTGCACTTAACACTCCCTTAGAAAATCTGACGAGCTCGATAATTTTTTTTTTTTTTCATTTTCAACCCTTAAATCCAACCACCCGCATCATGCAAACGATCAGATTAACATACGTACATTATTAAAAATACGTAGGGCATTGATGCTATCAATTTCTGACGCGCTCGAGGATGTCCATGCAACAGTTTTTTTTTACATATTTAAAAATCGATAGCCGCTTCCCCCACCGATGTAAAGGTATATATCATATAACATTTTTTTCTTCTTATCATCTAAGCTTTGCATCCCAATAGGTCTCTACGACGCTCGAGTAAATCCCCATTTAGCCTCGTGGGCTCCCCTACTATTACGAAATAAATGTACCTAAAATGTACTATTTAGTACTTATATTGAATTTAATTGTACCTCGTTCAATACCTTGTAATCACAATACTAAAGTGAGCCGCAATTCTGATATCAGGATGGCGGGTAAACTCTTAATTAGTTAGTATATTTTGATTTTATCATTACGAAATAAATGTACCTAAAATGTACTATTCAAATTATATTAAAAAAAATAGTACCTCATCATATCATTAAATTAGCCAAGTACGTTTCGTAGTTTACGAGAAATTATTAGGGCTTTAATTTAACACGGGAAAATCTTTAAACGCTTGTATTTTTAGACTGTCAATAATCATCCTTACAATACATAAAAAAATATTGATATCATGAACCCAATGAATTGTATTTCTCATTTTTTACCATATGAAATGTATTGAGTAATCATGTATGTACTACTTTTAAACATTCTGGTATTTAAATTATCAAAACCAGTCCAATTGTTTTGTCTAAAACAATGTGCTTCGTAGTGACCGTGGTAGTGACCAATGCTGTCAAGGCTAGAATTTTGGCCGGGCGACACGTACTCAATAATTCCTTTTAAGCTATAGGCATTACAATTTGAGTTTTAAATTCAGCGGCACGTCTACTAAGTATATCTCATCTGTTTACACCAATTACAAAAATTACCAATAAGAACAACAATTACCAATTACAATTACATTAAGTTTTGTCTTTAAGCGTGATGCAAAGTTTAGGTATATTTTCATTTAAATAATTTCTTGTAAACTACTAAACGTACTTGGCTAATTTATTGATATGATGAGGTACTATTTAGATACATTTGTTTCGTAATCCTGCAATAAGAATACACTTGGATCTTTAGAGTTTACCCTCCATCCTGACATCAGAATGGCGGCTCACTTTAGTATTGTGATTTCTATAATAGGTATTGAACGAATTTCGATTAAATTCAGTATATAATTTGAATAGTACATTTTAGGTACATTTATTTTGTAATGATAAAAACAAAATATATTAAATGATTAAGAGTTTACCCGCCATCCTGATATCAGAATGGCGGCTCACTTTAGTATTATGATTACAAGGTATTGAACGAGGTACAATTAAATTCAATATAAGTACTAAATAGTACATTTTAGGTACATTTATTTAAGATAGTTTTCATCCAAATTGAAAAAGTACACCCGCCATCCTGATACACACTTTGTCCCCTGTTCAGCTAATCCATCCATCTCTGTACCAACGTTCATAAGGATATTTAAAAATAACAAACTATCATACAAACTGTCATCTCCTATTACCCGTCCCCCTTTTCTAATCTGTCTCTGTGACAAATTTCATCAGGATGTTCTCAAAATGTCAAACTATCATCCCCTAGCCCTATTCCCCCTACCGGGTGATAGGTAGGGCCACAGTAAGGGAAGAGGACACTCTGCTTTCCGCCAATGGTTCCTACCTGGACGCAAAGGGTTCGGTCGAGTTGCTCGCCCGAACCTTTTACCCTGAAGATCGGGAGGGGGAGGACGACGGGGGGCATCGAAGAGTGAGGGAAAAGGCCAGGAGTTTGGATGGAGATGAGGGTCATCATGATGATGACCCACCTTTTACAGTGGGTGAACTCTTCGGTGCCCTTCGGAAATTTAACCCCAAGAAAGCTCCGGGGGCGGACGGCTTTACGTCGGACATCTGCACCCATGCCATTGGGGCCGACCCCTTATTCTTCCTGAAGCTGCTGAATCGGTGCCTTCACCACGGTTACTTTCCTAAGATATGGAAGGAGGCCGTGGTGGTGGCACTGAGGAAGTCTGGCAAGGACTCGTACACCGTTCCCAAATCGTACAGACCTATTGGTCTGTTACCGGTTCTGGGAAAGGTGTATGAGAGGATGCTGGTAGCACGTCTCAACTTCTATTTACTGCCCAGGATGAGTACTCGCCAGTACGGCTTTATGCCCCAGAAAAGTACCGAAGACGCCCTCTATGACCTCATGGGTCACATAAGGGCGAAACTTGATGATAAGAGGATAGTCCTTATGGTGTCCCTGGACATAGAGGGCGCCTTCGATAGCGCCTGGTGGCCGGCAATTAAGGTACGACTGGCAGAGGAAAGGTGTCCGGCGAATTTGAGACGGGTTATCAGCAGCTACCTTAGCGACAGGTGGGTAAGGGTAAGGTATGCGGGCGAGGAGTGCAGACGCCCTACGGAGAAAGGATGCGTCCAGGGTTCGATTGGCGGACCCTTACTGTGGAACCTTTTGTTAGATCCCTTGCTTCGTCAGCTTGAGGGTGGGGCGGCCCGCGTGCAGGCTTTCGCGGATGATGTGGTGCTCGTGTTCGATGGTGATAGCGCCTTGGAGATCGAGAGACAAGCCAATGCCTCTCTCGAGCATGTGCGGGAGTGGGGCATCGGAATGAAGCTGAAATTCGCACCGCACAAAACTTGTGCGATGGTAATCACGCGGAGGCTTAAGTACGATGAACCACGCCTCAGCATGGGCGGGATAGACATTGGCATGTCCAAAGAGATCAAAATCCTGGGGCTCACCATCGACCACGGGCTCACATTCAACACTCACGTTACAAATCAATGCAAAAAGGCTATTTCCATCTACCACAAGTTGGCGCGGATGGCCCGGATCAGTTGGGGATTACATCCCGAAGTGATTCGGACCATCTACACCGCCGCTGTGGAACCCACGGTGCTGTATGCAGCCAGCAGTTGGTGTCCTGCGGTCGAGAAGCTTGGTATCCAGAAGCAGTTAAACGTGGTGCAGCGCGGGTTCGCGCAAAAGCTTTGCAGGAGCTATCGGACGGTCTCTCTGCACTCGGCACTAGTCCTGGCTGGGATGCTCCCTCTGGACCTCAGAGTTCGTGAGGTGGCCTCGCTTTACGAGGCCAAGAGAGGAGTGTCCCAGTCATGGTTGGGAGACAGAGAGGTCGAACGAATGGCTCCGGCAATAGAGGCACCTCACCCCGTGGAGCGCACGAGCCTGGACTTCACCAGCCTGGTAGACGAGGAAGAATACCAGCGCACCAACACCATCCAAGTGCGCATTTTTACGGACGGGAGCAAGATTGAGGGTCGAGTCGGTGCTGCGCTATCCATTTGGGATAGCGACACCGAAATAAAGACCCTCAAACTTGCTCTCTCGCCGCACTGTACCGTCTACCAGGCCGAACTCCTGGCTCTGTGCAAAGCGACCAGTGAGGTTGTCAAGCGCGGCGCGGCCACGACGTTCGGCATCCTCAGCGACAGCAAAGCCGCACTCCAAACGGTCATCAACCCGCACACCCTCCACCCATTGGCTGTTGAAGCCCGAGCGAACATCAAGCGGGGCTTGGTCCAGAACAAGGAAATATCCCTGTTCTGGATCAAGGCCCACATAGGGTTGGAGGGGAATGAGCGAGCAGACCAGCTCGCTAAGGAGGCGGCTTTGAGGTCGAAGACGAGGCCGAACTATGACCTGCGTCCCGTTTCTTTTGTCAAGCGTGGTCTGCGACAGATCACTCTTGACAAATGGAACGAGCGTTACAAAACGGGTACGACTGCTTCTGGTACCAGGCTTTTCTTCCCCTGTGCGGTGGCTGCATACAGCATAGTCCGCAAGATGGAGATAGCCGGCACCACTACACAGCTGTTAACAGGGCATGGTGGGTTCTCCGGATACTTGACTCGTTTCAAGTGTAAGGAGGACCCATCATGCGCCTGCGAGCCAGGCGTTGAGGAAACGGTCGCACACATAGTCACGGAGTGCCCTATCTTCGCGAGGGACCGGTATAACCTGGAATGCCGAATTAAATTAAAGGTCAATATTGAAAATCTCCCAACTTTGTTACAGAAGAGCTACAGGCGGCACTTCCTAGAGTATTGCGGAAAGGTTATAAAGCGAGTAAATGACAGGAATAGAACGTGATCGACCTCACAAAGCTATTTTATAAAAATATCTCATTGAAGGTCGATACTGAGGATTTGAAAATACTCTAGGTAAGTGCCGCATGTAGTTCTAGTAAGTATATTGTAGTGCAGCATAACTTAGTATTTAAGTAAATTAGTATATTTAATTTTAAGTTTTCCGAAATTATTGTTGGTGAAGTTAAGCCTTTAGAATAAAAAATTATTGTCGTCAAATTAGAAATAAAGTAAATAAGTTAGCTTAAATTAAGAATAGTAATAGTAACTGTATTCTGTAAGAATTGTATATCCTTGTTGGTTCTATAAACTTCAAATAAAAAGAATGTAGACTCAGGCCCAGGTAGGTACACACACACCCAGATGCCCCCACTCCCCACAGAGAATGAAAGGTTGTATGAAAGTACGAGAGGAAAAAGTGCGAGAACTGGTATGAAAGAATTTGATTGATGTGACATAATTAGGAAATAGTTAAAGATGAAGGAACCCTGTGAGGGTTATAGTAAATAATTAGCAGACTAGAGTTAAGAAAAATTGTGAAGAATAGGCTCGGACTGAGGATGAGGAGAAGTCTGAGGAACTAGGAAAAAAAAAAAAAAAAAGCCCTATTCCCCATCCCCCTCTTCTACCCCTCTATTCGCGATAAAAGGTAGCACATTTCCGTTACCAAGTTCAAATTCATCCCTGTACCAAATTTCATTAGGAGATTTTCAAAACTGATAAACTTTCATCCCCCATGCCCCCCCCCCAAACCCCCTTTTCCGCTATGTCCATTTTCAAGCTCTAAGCCATCTCTATACCAATTTCATCAAGATATCTTCAAAACCCTATTTTCCCCCTCTACCTCCTCTTTTTCGCGAGAAAGGGTAGTCTATGTTCATTCGCAAGCTTTAATCTATCCCTGTACTAAATTTCATCAGAAGATCTTCAAAACTGACAAACTTTCATCCCCTATTCCCCCCCCCCCCTTTAAACCCCTATTTCACTATAGTAGATAGTCTACGTCCATTTTCAAGCTCTAATCCATCTCTGTACCAAATTTCATCAGGATATCTTCAAAACTGACAAACCTTAATTCCTCCCCCCTCCCAATTTAAGCCACCTTTTTCGCGACAAAACATAGCCTATGTTCGTTCCCAAGCTTTAATCTATGCTTGTACCTAATTTCATCAGGATAACTTAAAAAATGACAAACCTTCATCCCATACCCATTTTACCTCCCCGTTCTACCCCCCTTTTTACGATAAAAGGTAGCATATGTCCGTTACCAAGCTCTAATTCATCCGTGTACCTAATTTCATCAGGATATCTTCAAAACAGACAAACTTTCATTCCCTTCCCCCCCTTAAACCACCTTTTTCGCAAGAAAAGGTAGCCTCTGTTCGTTCTCTGTACCAAATTTCATCAGGATATCTTCAAACTTTCACATAAACCTTCTTCCCTTCTACCCCCTTTTGGCGATAAAGGGTAGCCTATGTCCATTCTCAAGCTCTCATACACCTCTGTACCAAATTTCATCAAGATCGGTTTAGTGGTTTAGGTGTGAAAGCGTAACATACAGACAGACAGACAGACAGAGAGACAGACAGACAGACAGAGTTACTTTCGCATTTAAAATATTATGTATGGATTAAAAAAAAAACTACTTACTAGATCACATTCAAACCAATCTTCGGTGGAAGTTTGCATGGTAATGTACATCATTCATTTTTTTTTAGTTTTATCATTCTCTTATTTTAGAAGTTACTGAGGGGGGGATACATTTTACCACTTTGTAAGTGTCTCTCCCGCAAACTATTCAGTTTAGAAAAAAATATTAGAAACCTTTTTTGAAGACCTATCCATAGATACCCCACAAATATGTGGTTGAAGAAAAAAAAATTTTATATTTTTGTGTGAAAATCTTAATGCTGTTCACGGAATACATCTACTTACCAAGTTTCAACAGTATAGTTATTATAGTTTGGGAAAAAAGTGGCTGTGACATACGGACAGACAGACATGACGAATCTATAAGGGTTCCGAATTTTGCCATTTGGCTACGGAACCCTAAAAATTTAGTAAGATCCTATTTATCCCCAATTTACAACTACTACTGCTACTAGAGATGCCATTGTCTGGATAGGTGATCAGTTCTTCTATGAGGGCCATTTCACCCTTTACCAAATAACAAACTCGGTTTATTGCCACTACATAATTTACCTTTAATTAATTTCACTTTTTCCAATAAGGAAATCAACTTGCATAATTTTGTTGAGATAACAATAATGAGAGTTTAGTCATTCGTTTCTATTGCGTGATAGGCACTAAATTATCTTTTTATTCTCTATAGTGATTTCTAAGATTGTGATAATGTGCCGATTTCATTATTTTTAGAATATATTTGTTATTTATGTATTGCTATTTTCAACTATCTAGGATGGGACCTGGTAGCTCAGTTCGTAAGAGTTTACCTATGGAAATGGAGATTGAAGTACCTTCGAGTGGTAAGTTTTATAATATTAATTTATAGTTGTGAGTTCTATATAAAATTTGCTTTTGCTAGCAAAATTTTGATGAATTTTGAATTAAAGAATTGTTAGAATTTTTTTAAAGCATTTTGCATGCTAAGTCTCAAGTGGATTTAGATAGGAAAAAATTTGAATCCATCCAGGCGGGACTAGAACCTGCGATCTTTCCCCTAATCAAAATTCCTCCTTATATCCGTCTTTGAGGTGGCAGTGGAGTCTGTAATTTAGTAACTTTCTGTAGTTCCGTCTTTTGGAAGAGCTAAGATCAAACTAACCCGAATCTAACTTTATAAAAAAGTATTTTCTTTACGGTTCAGGTATTTAAGAAACCACCCTTTTTCATTTACTCTTTGTTGTGAGTAAAGTACTATTAAATTAGAAAATATAAATCAAATATAAACAATGAGATTAATACTAAAATTATAGTCCAATTTAGTATATCTAGAACCTATGTTTGGACATTAAAAAATAATAAAACAGTAGGTCAATTAAAATTTATATATTTTAAAGCTCTTAGCTCAAGGTTGAACCGACAAGTATTACTGAAAAAAATAATAAGGCCAATAGAACAGCAGAAAGATTTAAAAACACAGAAGAAAAAAAAACAATCTCAGGAGAAAGATCATGTTGCAGACTGACAACTGTACTTTTAGTAATTTCTGCATCAAAACAAACAAAGTAGAGAAATGTTTTATTAGCTAAATATTGTTTTTCGTACATAATATCGCCTGAATGGCGGAGACAAGCGTGCAAAAGATCAACGACCTATCATCATCAGCACCAAATATTGCACATAGTGAACACTCAAGCTACAGCCACTAACTACTACACATCATAAACAAATATCGTGACGAATATAACAACACAAATGTTCTATAATTAGGAGAAATGCGTGTAATTCTTACATCGATATGGCAATGTTACGGTTTTCCAGCTCCGAGGATGTCATGTTCACGGTATAGTTTATTCACTTTTGTGTCGGCCACTCGCCAGTTATCATCAACGCTGCGTTTTTTGCTTTCATCATCCAAGTAATGAACTTTTTTGGACAAAAATACAAAATTGATCTCGCTAGCCCTAAATCCACTGACAGCTGCGAACTATGTTGCAAGTTGCAAATACAAAAGGGGAAAACTTCGTTTTATAAATGTCAGTGCACTTACATGATTGCAAATGATCATAATTTTTATACATTGTATAAAAATAATTAAATTATACTTATCTATATCATCTACGTATTCTACACTATACGACAAAAGAAATAAAAGATGACCAATGTCATATGAACTTCAATCGGGCGAGTGATCGAGTCTAAACCTGTGAGAATAGCGAATTGAAAATCAAAATGATCAAAAAGCTTCTGGCATACATTAGTTATATATAACTCTGGACCTAGACACACCGTCTCCGTGATGGGACTCACTTTAATGTTTTCATTCCCATACATACTTAAAAGGTCAATATCAATACTAAAAAATCATTGACATTCAAAGTTCCTAGACAAAAATTAAAATGTCATTCATTTGTCAGGTCAGTTCATCAGTTGTCATTTCAATGAAAACAACATGCAATACACGTGAGGTTATTTTGTATTGAGTTGAAGAATTTTGTACGAAAATTTTAAAATACGGTTAAAATGGCAGACGAGACTGCCTTTGATAAGAAAAAGTCACACCGTGCCAAACAGTCCGGACGGAAGGCTGAAAAGAAGAAGAATAAAAACAAAGTTGACCAATCTAACCTAAGTGCCCGACAGAGAAACCCCAAAGCTTTTGCTATACAGTCAGTTGTGAGAGCAGAACGGCAGTTTCGCCGAAAAGAAGATGTTATTGCGAAGAAGCAGCACATTCCACAAGTGGACAAAACTCCTCTCGAACCGCCACCTATTGTTGTGGCAATTGTGGGTCCACCGCGCGTCGGCAAGACTACACTCATCAACAATTTAATAAAAAGCTTCATAAAAACGAACGTGACGAACACGAACGGTCCAATTACCATCGTAACTTCGAAGAAACGGCGTATTACATTAATAGAATGCAATAATGATATCAATTCTATGATCGACATCGCCAAATGCGCTGACTTAGTTTTACTTCTCTGTGATGCTAGCTTCGGGTTTGAAATGGAGATATTTGAGTTCCTTAACATCTGTCAGGTGCATGGTATGCCGAAAATTATGGGTGTGCTCACTCATTTAGATATGATAAAAAATGCTAAAACATTGAAAACTACGAAAAAAACGTTAAAACATAGGTTTTGGACGGAAGTGTACTCCGGAGCTAAGTTGTTCTACCTCTCAGGTATTGTACATGGAGAGTACTTAAGAAATGAGATAAAGAATTTGTCAAGATTCATTTCGGTTATGAAGTTCAGGAATTTGAGCTGGAGAACGACTCACTCTTATGTGTTGGCGGACAGGCTGGAAGATGTGACTAGTCAGGAGTTGATCAGAAAGGATCCAACGGTGGGCCGAGATGTTGTGCTGTATGGATATGTGAGAGGAGTTCCATTGATGAAGGAGTCAACAGTGCATATTGCAGGTGGGTTTTGTATTTAATATTATCTTTTACTGTGCACATGTATGTTGTATGTCCATTAGTGTGTAGATGGTTAAGTTCAAATTTCACACACTATGACAGCCTTGGCGTATGACAGCCTGGCATAACAGTAGAACATTCGACTGCTACCCAGTGGGTGCGGGTTTGATTCCTTCTCAATGCAAATATCTGTATGCAGCAATATGTATATTTGCATTGGTTTCGGTGTTTCTCTGTAAAATATGTATGTATTAAAAAAAAAAGGAATTTGTTTTGCTTATCCACATTCTAGATTCCATAAAACAAGCTAATTGAGCTACTTTACTGAATTTTTTGAAGCTGAAAAATATGTGCAGGCACTGGTCCCTAAAATACATTTTCCACTAGTATTCTTTACTAGTGAATTTGTACTTACTACAGACTTGGATACTTTGTGTCAGTAAAGATTTTTTTATGATTACTTTGATTAACCAAAATTTCTTTTACCTGTATCAACTCAAAATGTATGATATTAAGGATTGTTTCACTGTCATCATCATCATATCAGTTGCTCATAGTCCACTGTTGACCATAGGCCTCTCCTATAGGCTTCCAGAACAACCAATCTAAAGCAACCCACATCCAGTGCTTCTTGGCGACCTTCATGAGATTGTCCTTCCAAAATTCCTGTACTGAAAAAAAAGTTAGTCATATTTACATCCGGCAAAAGGACTGGAAATTCAAGGCATTTAGGAATACAAGAAACTGTTTCAGGAACCATACACTCTATTTTGTATATTCAAGAAATTTGGCATACTTACTTAATTTTTTGATCTAGCACAAAATCTATTTAAAAATTCAATATATTTTGTTTTTAATGCAGACTAACTTCAATTTTAGGTACCTATGGATCATTTCATGATATTTGTTGGTCAGGCACTTATTTATTTATTTTGCAAATGCAGGTAGAGTGTTAGTACAAAGTTGTTCATTACTCTGGTGACCTTTTTATCTGTAAAATCGTTTACAGAAATCTGATAAGTAAAAATCTTATTTTGTTTGTTGCAGGTGTAGGAGACATGAAGATCAGTGAACTATCGTATCTACCAGACCCATGCCCACTGCCCAGCAGTGAGAAGAAACGCCACCTCATGGAGAGAGAAAGACAAATATATGCACCCTTTTCAGGAGTTGGTGGCATTGTTTATGACAAAGATGCTGTATATATTGAGTTACAAGGCTCTCATTCACACAAAAAGGAAGATGAAGAAACAAATGAAAAGAAAGCATTGCTCAAGAATGTTGTTGAGACTAAAGAGACAGTAGATGAACAAATGCAAGAGACTGGGTTCCAACTCTTCAGTGGTGGTCCTGTTATCTATCCAGATATGGTGAAAGATGATGAATATTTACCACAGAATAAGACAGGTGAATCTGATGAAGAATCTGATTCAGATGGGGATGAGTCTGAAAATGATAGTGGTATTGATCAAAGTGAAAATAAGAAAGCTCCATGGGAGAATAACTCAGCCACTGGTTCAGGTGCTGAAGAAAATGAAGGTCCATCTAGTGAAGATGAAGTAGAAGAGGGAGCACAATCAGACGAAGATTCTTCAGGGTCAGATGACGAAACAGAAGGAACACAAATAGAAAATTTTGACTCGAAGTGGAAAGAAAAGTTAGGTGAAAAAGCAACAGAAGCATATTTAGAGAGACAGAAAACATCAAAAAATATTATGAAACTTGTGTATGGCGATTTTGAAATTGGTAACAAAACTAAGAGTAAGAATCAAGAGGCTTCTGATAAAGAAGATGAAGAGGAACTTGGTGGTCTGTTTAAAAAGGTAACAGATACACAAAAAAAGAAGCATATAGAAAAGGAAATGCTGGATGTAGAAGAATGTTCCTTCTTCTATGCTTTAAACAAACCTAATTTAAGAGACTGGACACTTGAAGCCAATCAACAGTTTTTGATAAATAGCTTTGTAACTGGTAAAAGATCTGCTGATGAAGATGCAGATGAGCTTCTGAAGCTAGATGATGCCAGTGATGGAGAAGATGAGGATCTATTTGGAGACTTTGAAGACTTAGAAACAGGAGAGAAACATACAGCTGAGGAAGATAAATCCGAAACTGGAACAAAGAGAAAGGCTGAACTAACAAAATCAGAAATTATTGAGAAAAAAATGAAACTCAAGGCTAAATTTGATGCTGAATATGACAACCCAGATGATCATAGAATTAAAGGAGATCATTCGTATTACGAAAACTTAAAAGCAGAAGCATTAAAACAGTCAGAACTCAATAAATCAGTCTTTGAAAACTTAGACAGTGGTTTGAGAGTTGAAGTTGAGGGCTTCCGACCAGGATTGTATGTAAGAATGCTATTCAAATATATGCCAGCAGAATTCGTTACCAATTTCGATTCAACATACCCAATCTTAATAGGAGCTCTTAACATGGCTGAGCAAAATATCGGTTTTGTATCGTGCAAAGTTAAGAAACACAGATGGTACAAAAAGATTCTAAAGACAAATGATCCGTTGATCATATCTTTAGGTTGGCGGCGTTTTCAAACTATGCCTATCTACTCCAAAATAGAGGATGACTTCAAATGCAGGTATTTGAAGTACACACCTGAGCATGTTACTTGTAATATGCATTTCTATGGGCCGATTACACCACAGAACACAGGGTTTTTAGCATTACAGAGTGTGAATAACGATCCCAATGATATCAAACGGGCAGGCTTTAGAATAGCCGCGACCGGTAGTGTAAACGAAATCAATAAATCGACACAGATAGTTAAAAAACTCAAATTGATTGGCACACCAGAGAAAATATACAAAAAGACTGCGTTTATTAAAGATATGTTCACAACTACCCTCGAGGTTGCAAAATTTGAAGGGGCAACAATAAGAACAGTGTCAGGAATAAGAGGTCAGATCAAGAAAGCACTCAATAAACCTGAGGGTGGTTTTCGAGCCACTTTTGAAGATAAGATTCTGATGAGTGACATTGTGTTCTGCAGAACTTGGTTCAAGGTTGATGTTACTAAATTCTACGCTCCAGTAGTGAATTTACTACTGCCTATTGGTGCTAAAAACGCTTGGCAAGGTATGAAGACTAAAGGGCAACTGAAGAGAGAAAAGAATATAAGAAATGATGCGAACACTGACTCAATGTACACTGAAGTCACTCGAGCACCTAAAGTCTTCAAACCGTTAGTCATTCCTAAGAATTTACAAAAAGGACTGCCATACAGATTTAAGCCTAAAGAGAAATCTGCCACACTATCGGGTATCAATCCAAAAGATAAATTCAAGAATAGAATAGCAGTTATAAAGAATCCACACGAGCAGAAGGTGTCCAATGTTATGAAGATGTTGAAGACGAATTATGAGAAAAAGAAGGAGGTACAGAAGGAGGCGACGGCGCTGCGGCTGCAGAAGCACAAGAAGCAACAAGAAGAAGAAGAATGGAGGAAGTTGAAGCGGCAAAAGGAGTTGAAGAAGAAAATTTGTAGACATTTAAGTAAAATGGGGAATAAAAAGCAACCTCAGATGTAATATTTTGTTTTATTTGATTTTTCGTTTTCTCGTAGAAGATCCACCACAATTTTGCCATGTTATGTGCGAAAGACAAGCTGTCAAAAGATTAGAGCCAAAGGCCAAGGGGAATTCAGTGTATGCACTTGGGAGCCCAAGAGCGCATTTCAATAGGAGGCAGCATTGCCTTGACAGCCGCACGGGTTTGTTACCCTAGTACCCTTTCCAAATCCGTATTCAGTATGAGGCACGAATTAAGTTACAGCCACTGGAGGTGTTATTTAAAAATATAACTTTATTGCAGGTGACAGCGTAACAGCTTGATGGTAATATAAACACAGTAATGAACTCACTTGTTTATTTAAGGCTAACTAGCCTAAGGGTGAATGTAGTCGATGTGAGAGCTACATTGCACCGTACTAAAATACGCGGATGAGTTCGATTTTAGAACTACATCCTAACTACTGACTACTGACAGCTGCTAACTGGCAACTGCCAACTAACTAAGTAGTCTAACAACTAACTACATTATGTCTACACTACGTCTGGCTGTCTGAACATGGTTTCTTCCTCAAGATCTCCTTATATACTTCATTATCTGGGTCGAGTATGAGTGAACGGTGGCTGTTTGTTACTGCTGATGCTGCGCCTCGTGCTTGCTAACTTGAAGGTGCTAGCTCAGGCCTCGTGTCGCGATTGAGGTCGACGCACTGCCAAAAGTGGGGTATTGAGGTCGCTGCGTCCGTTGTAATTGCGTTGCATTTGAATTGCTGACAGCGCAATTCTGCTGACATGTCGATGATGCGGATATATAACTGGGTCGCATGATATTGCGTTATGCTTCGGGTTTGCTTGTTGTAATATTATAATTATAGTAATATCGTACTTTTTGCTTGACGTTCCTTAACTCACGCGTGTGAACACGTATTTATAAGAACAGTTTGCGTGACAAACCCGTACGCGACTGGAAGACGCGTGCCTTAAATTGATTACGGGTTTGGAAAATGTAACAAACCCGTGCGGGTTTTATGGTACTGCTGCCTCCTATTGAACACGAATATGTAAATACGCAGCCCAAGGTGCGCTTGTTTTAGATTGGTATGTTGGCTGTCGGCTTATTTGGCAGCGGCTGCATTCTGACCTGCAGGCGAGGTTGGCTTGGCCTCTACACCCTTATCCTAACATGACTCACATGAGTTATTTATACAGTCAATCTATAATTTGACTGCCCTCGACTAGATAAGAAGCTTAAAGTCTTAGAAAGTACATGTTCTCAATCTTGATGCATCGACCCAGTATGGTGGTCCTTACTTTGGCGGCGCCAATAGATTTCATTTCACGCCTCGTTTAAAATAGGTAAGTACTCTGCAGTGTGCACTATCACAGATAACATGTTTGGGTAGGCTTTCCAGTCTTAAATGTGACGCGGCTGAACTTCGATATTTTCCGTGAAGCATATCACCATGGGGTACCGATACTAAGAAAATATCTTTAGTATTACTACTATTATCTATTCTGTGGTAATACTCAAAAATGATAAGATGGCACTGACTCACTTATAAAGAAATAAGTCAAAACGCTTATTTGCAGACTTTGAATCACGTAAATTATTTCAGAACTTAAACACATGATAATGTAAGTATGAAAGCAAATAAAATTCGTTGGTAATGTATCTAATAAATGAAGATTTCGTGCCAATTGTGCCATTTTTTTATGCCATCTAACGGCATAGCGCATTATGTCTGTAACTTTAACAATTACTGCAGAATCTGGCAGAATCAACATAGATAAGAATATTAATAATTTTATTCAGTCATACTTAATAATGTGTTTAGTGTTAGTGTATGTTTTATTTTTGATAAGTTAATTTTTAACAGTAAAAATTAGAAAAGTTTTGTAGTTTAAAAAACAATGACGCCATCTCCTGAACTAAACCAATCCAATGCCAAGTTTAGATGCACTTTAAAATCGATCATAATCATCTGCAATTAAAAACAAAAAAGTCAATGCCGGCTAAGTGGACCGTTGACGTGAATACGGTGGCGGGTAGTGGCTGGATGCAGAAGGTGGGGGTGGGTGGCGAGTCTTGGGAATGGCCAATGTTTACCAGTGGATCAGGCTGTTGATGAAGTTATACAATATTTTATACCCCTCCCCCTCTCCTCCAACAAGCCAACTCACGCTTGACCGATTTCTTATTTTTTTGTTAATCTACATTATAATTTATAACACACGACCTGTGTGCCAAATTTCATAACGCTAGAAGTGACCTAAAGATTTTGATTACCGGTCAGTGAGTGAGTGAGTCAGTGCCAAAATTAACTATATTCACAGGGTCATATTTCAGGATCTACTGAAGCTATATCTATCAAATTTGGCGAACTGCTTTAGTACTAGTATATAATTAATAGGTATAATTTTATCTCTGTACTTGCAATAGGCACTGATCTCCCTTCGTGTAAATAGTGCACGGCAATAGTGCGCTTAGATATGCACAAATGTAACCATTTTTTATTCCTGATTGTGCCTCTGTATAAGAATTATAATTATCTGTGATATCACCATCATCACGTTTAATATACTTACCTATAACTCAGTATATTATAGTGTGAGTTTCACTACCAATCAATCAATATTAGCCCACTGCAGTGCACTGATGGGCATACGCCTCTAATGTGCGCCATTTCATTTCACTATAAAGGACACAAATAAAACAAAAAGCGTATCGTGTAAATTGTATTTACTTCTTATCATGACGCATAACGTTATGCCGTTACCGCACTCGATAAACGTTTTTACAAAGGTTACACATTAGTACAGATTACATTGGTCAAAATAAACATTGTTCTTTAACAATTTAGTTCGACAGATCACAACTTATAGTACACCGCGATTAGTCGAGGGCCAAAGCGATCTTATAAAAGCCTGGAATGTAAACGTGCGTGACGTCACGTCGCAGACTCGTTGCATACCTTCGTCACAAGCTATGCACACACAGGCCAAATTATATACATATCCATTTTTTTTTCTAACATATTTTACATTTAATTTCTTAACGTGAAGGTAACTCTATATTCTTTGGTAGCGCGAGCGCGACTAAAAATCTTGGAAAAATATTCTTTTTTTTTCTTTTTGATACATCGGAGTGCGTTTGGAATGTGTTAAATTATTCTAGTTATTGTTCGGTCGCGTCCGTTCGCAAGCTGTCGGGTTACATTGGCACTTGTGGAGGTAACACACGTCACTGGACAACTATGTACATTGTACACGATGGTCAAAAGCAAGTGATATTGAATGTGTACAGTGTGTACAGCACTATTGAACAGTCGCGTGTACGATAACACCAAGTATCGATTTGTAACGTTACTTATAACACGTTATTTTTTATAACTATGTAACGTTTCAAACGTTGCGCGTTGTACCAAATTCAAATATTACCTATATCGTTTTTCGTTTAATACTGTCTACTGTCAAAAACGAGTTACTATGTAAAATATAACGTTATTGTATCGTTATTTAACGTTATTAACCCGTTACGTTACAAATCTGTACACATAAGGAATCGGACGATTGACGTTGTCTACGCTATTAGTAGGGAACATATAAAAGTATGATTAACACGAGACCGCACAGCGGCCATGAAACTCCGGCTACACTACTTTCATCCAAACTTTATACAAAATCTCGTTTAGCTACGTCGAAGAGCTATAAGTACACTAACAGTTAACTAATAACATCCCAAGCCGTATTTCCACCTGTGTTTCACTTTCGACATTGAACAAATAATCAAATAACGTAAAAATACGCAGTTTGTCACCCCACGATAGGAATTATTAGATGCATACAACAGGGAGCTATCTGCCACGAATTGTTTTGTGTAAATTCAATGTTGATGGTCAAACGCAAGTCAAAAACAGCTTCATACTTGCATTGTATACAATTTTGTCGCTATATATATATGATTTATTTGATAGTGAAACAATGATGTGTACGTATGATATAGTCAGGCTTTATTGACGAAACGTCAGATCGGCACCACAAGAGAGTGAAAACCTAGAAATATTGTATTCAAAAATATTTACCAGATTCAATCAACTACTATAATGATCCGAGTCCTAAGGCTCACTGATTGTCATCTAATGTTGTCGAGAAGTAGGTACAAAGTGATTAAAGTTGTTATGTTTTCAATTCAACTTGAATGAAAATTTACAAAATGTGTATTTTTATTACTGGTTTCGCGCTCTCTCGCACTGCCGCACTAACCTACCGGCACTCAGCCACGCATTGACTAGCCGCCGCAATAATTAACAGTAACAGTTATAGCACACTGTATGACAAATAACCGCGTAGCAGTCAAATTTCCTCGATAACGTAACCAATAACGTTACTGGTAACGTTAAGGTGACGGTTACTAGTAACTTTACTAATTACAAGCAACGTAATATAACACACGCTCCGGGCAAGAATCACTCCGAAATTTTAATAGGTCGAGTCAATGTTACTAATATCAAAAAATTTCGTTCTTATTAATGGCAGATTCTCTTATAGAATATGTAGATTACAATGTTTGTTCACCAGACGGCGCTATATTCGAGACGCCCGCAACCTTACCACGATTAGTTTCCAAAATTTCCAAATTTATCTACGATTAAAATTAATGAATTTTATAAAAAATCACACCGGTGGCGCCCTCTTTCACCTAACTTTATTAATACTGTTACGCTAACACTATACAGTAGATTAGCAGAGGCCTATAAACGACCGCAATACCTTCACGCCTCGTTAAGTAAATAATTGTGATACGTGACAACCGCAGACAGACGATTATTGAGGTAATTTTTTTTTTATAAACCGGTATATTCAATACATTTCCTATAATAACTTAATAAATAATAAAATCTAGTAAATAAATAAGCGGTTATAAAGTAATAATACAATAAAAATCCTTAAGTTTTGAACACATCTTAGCTACATATTGCTATTAGACCTAACGGCGATACAAATGATATATATATATTTAAACGATAATATTTACAATATATTGGCTACAGGTTGAATATTCACCTTCGAAATAAAACGTTTTAGCTATACAATTTTATTAAGTTTATTTGATTATCTATTGTACCGCTCGTTTGGTGTACGACCCTAGACCAAAATAGTCCTTATTCTTGAAATATTTAAAAAAAAATCGTTGCATTATTATCAATTTTATGGAGTGCGCGTGATACATACGCATATAAATTCCAACATATAACAGTCCACAATCGTACACCATACGATAACAAATCATAATTACAACATTCAAAATCTCGCGCGCGCCAACCCTAACGACCAAAGAATGTGACAACACTCTAGTGTCATCAAGTAGGACAGGGTTGCCACACATCGGATATATTTGTAAAACGCTTAACGAAAATATACCTAGCTAAGTTTCCAGCTGATCTAGTAGCGAGTTAATAAAATAGATGATTACAAAACAATGCAATTAACACTGTACATGAGACTAGTATGGTGCGCTCGCTCGGTCGGCAACTTAAACTTGTACTACATTCGATTCGTAGGTCGACGGAGAGCACACATTCATCTACATAAAGCTATGTATATATACACACCTCGGCGAGGCACTTGGTAGACAGTTCGACTTGCACTCACTGAGTCACATATAAAAAAAACTACGATAATTCTAACTATCTATAATTCTATATACAAATTAATGACGTCATCAATCGCTAGACCATTAAAATTACAGGATATTTAAAAGCATTCCATTTTTAAATGATTAGATTCGTTCAATTTTTTTTTATTATACTGCCAGTATTTCCAGCTAAAATAAAAATACATTTTGGTAGTTTTTGTAAACTTGTTATATGTGCCACAGTGAGCGAAATACAATTTATTCCAACTAAGACACCCTTATTTAACAAGAATAGGTGCTGTGTTGAAACAGCTAGTTGGTACAAGTATTGGTAAGATATATTTTTCGTCGAAAATAACTGTGAATCGCAAACTATAGTCAAATATTTATTAAACTGTCGTAAGAAATAGTTACAAGTCAAAAGTCCTCACAAAAGTAATACGTAGAGAAATACGTTTATAGCACCGCTGGCGTGCTTACACGAATTTGCAGAAACTGCAAACATGCTATAAATAGCGTGCTATTATTTAGAATAGTCTGCTATTATCCTTTCAATTAGTCAATAGCGCGTTAAAAGCATACTTTCCATAACATATTAAAATCTTTTTTAAGAAATTAATATGCTAGTAAGGATATTAGCAATGCAATAAATATAGCATGTTAACTAATAGCTCATAAAATTAGTCAAAATATTTAGTTGCTTTTCACAGTTATTTTTCAACGAAATGCAATCAGTCGTGATACCGGTTACCATAGACTGTCACAACACAGGTTTTTGTCGATCTCACATTCAGCGGTAAATGTATCTACTTCTTATAAGAATTAAATATGAATAAGGGTGGATCCCACTAATCAAAGTAATTTTGCTCTATTAACTATAATTGAGTTTAGTAAACATTGAATAAATATTTTCACTCGTGTAATTGGACCTGACATGACGTGACGGTCAGCGTTTAGTATAGATTCTATAAGGTAGATAGATTACAAAAGAAATATTTACAATGAAGTGGATTTGCAATTCAAGACCTGTGTTGCCAAATTTTAGTGATATAAATTACCATCAAAATTTATTAATTAACTCCAGGTATTGATGTCCAACTCAAGTATCCACTGGTTCTTTTCTGCATCAGCACGAATTTAGGAATACTGTCCAGTTAACAACAATGGACTTGCCTCCTTGATTAAAATGATACCGTATTATGGTTAATATTAGGATAAAACCATTACAAAAATAATGGAAATTAGAAAACGGAAAAATAACCCCGTATATAAAACGATTAAAAGAACGTATACAATGTATACTTAAATATATGTAATGGTTGACGATATTACTAATCTTGTGGTATTTGGTTATTATTGTCTTATATTAAATTGAGCATTGGAAATTTATAATTTAACCTTTAACATTTATTGACAACCCTACGTTGATACTATTTATGAGACAGGGATGTCTCACTTTTGATATCGTTATCATCATTAATTTGCCCACTGCACTCCACTGAAGTCCACTGCTGGACATAGGCCTCTCCCAATGTATGCCATTTCGTATGATCCGCCACCATCCGTCCCAGTCACCTTTTACAGGTCATCGGTCCATCTGGCGAGGGGGCGTCCTACCCTTCGTTTGCCATCTCGTTGTCTCCGAAATATTCAAAAATTTTATTTTACAGTTGGTGAAACGTAGGTATTAATACACCTCTGCCTACCCCTTCGGGGATTAACAGGCGCGAATATATATATATATATGTATTTTTTCTGATGGTAAGAAATTATTCTATTCTCAATAAGATGCTCTAAAATGATACATTTTTAATATGAAGATATTTTCTTACATTAAAGTAGATGAAGTCATCTATTTATCGCAGAATGTGCGGTCGACAACTATACGAGTAGTATATTAGTTAAAATATAACTAATATTTGGCATCAGAGTACGACATTCATTGCGTGTACCGTGTTTTTTCATACACAAAAATATTAACCTAAAATAAAAGTAAGTATATTGTTGTCTTTTTCTACTCTATAAACAGAGAGGAAAGAGTGAGAGAGAAGGCATGATGGAAGTCATTAGGATAGCTAAATATAAAGCTTAACATATACATAATATTATACACAAAGATATGTAGGTAGTATTTGAAGAAGATCAATATAAGGCTTAGTTCACACTATAAGTTACATTTAATAACATTTAATACATTTTTGACGGTAAATATATGAGAAAATCTAAACAATTTCTTTGATATTATCGTAATTTATATAAAGTAGGTATTATATATATTACCAAAGAGTATAAACTTATCATCGGTAATTGTTTGCATTTTGAGGGCGAAGTCAAACGAGCGTAATTTCATGACTAAAATAAAGTTGAGAAGAGTTTTTGTGATGTATATAGATCCTTTAACAATTCAGTTATGATGTATTGACTTCATAATCACACAATAATACAGCTTCCATTGCGACTACGAGCGTTAAGAATTTTTTATTATAAATTTCATATAGCTTAAATTACTCGATTCAAAAATCAACAAAGAAATACGCTCGTGTGGCCTAACCCTAACAGCAAATACATTTTATTTGTAAAGTCATAATAATCATGATAGTGAGAGAAGAGTTGAGATACCATAAAACACGGTACAGCAAGCCACAGCTATTTGATAGTCGACAGTTAATTAATAGTTGAGGGCTAATTGCCGTAATAAAAAGTTGTTTAAAATTTAGTTTCGATCGAATCTCAATTGCCCAAATGTCAAAAATCATCACAATGTTCGATCTTTAAGATTATAGTTGTTACGAGAATACTGTTTTTGACAATTGGTACATTGAAAGTAGATCGAAATTGAATTTTGAATTGATTTTTATTACGAGAATTGGTCCTCTGGTTACATTTAAGTACATACACTAACTATCAGAGCACTTTGTTTATATTAGATAGAAGCCTTACCTACGATAGTATGATACATGTGGAAAACATAACCCTCCCTTGGCGGTCGGGTAAAAAACGACTATTTTGTCAACAATTTAGTTTATTTATTTAGATCGGTGGTGTTTTATAGTTACATTTACTTTTTGTATACTTAAATGTAAGTAAAAAAAGTGTAAAATATGTTTTTAAATGTAAAGTTTGAACATAGGACTTATTTTCACATTGTTGGTATGTCATTGATTTAGTTTTTGCATATTGCGAAGTATTTTATGCCACAAGTAAGTAGTTTGTTAAGAAAAAAGAATGTTGATGAATGAAACAGGAATAAAATATGACTGTTAAGGAAAGTTTTCTAGAAAGAAAGGAAGAAAGATAAAAAAAAACAGGACAATGAATTATTTGGGAAGTGCCTCAGTTGATAGATTAAAACGAAAATATAGGTGGCAGTCTGTTTTTACATGAATCGATTTTAGATGGTAGAATATTGCTCTTTGTAAATTTTGTGAGTGTCGGAGTTCCTCTCTCTTTCGGTGGTAGATAATTGGTGTAAAAGGATAATGTCATAAGTCAAGGTAACATTTAATTATGTTCAAATTTGCCGCGTGGTTACCGGCAGAGTAGAATTTGGGCCACCCCTTCACTTCCCATGTGGTGTCGTACAAGGCGACTAAGGGATAGGGCTGATTAACTTTAACATCAGATAGATATGTACAGCCCAGACTCAGCCTCAGATGCATGGCTCGAGTCAACAATAGTGCCCGGAATACAGCAATAAGCTCACCCCGGGGATAAAGGCGTGATTATAAGTATGTATGTGCAAATTTACCCAATAAGGTAAATGTGAATAATTTCAACCATGAAAAATATATAACGTGTATTTATTTGAGAAACAAAAAAAAAGAGACTGGCCATGAAGAACATAATATATGGTACAGATAAAGGAGAAGATACGATGTGAATCGTATTAAGAGTTGTGAGGATTAACAGAAGAAAGATGCCGTGTAAACAGTAGGCCGGAGGCTCCCAACATTGGAAGAGGCCATGTCCAGCACTGGACTACAATAGGCTAATTGATTGTGAAAGCGTCCAATGTTCCATAAACCTAGCTACATTAACACAACACTGTAACCATAAAACACCACCGAACCTATCACTCAGCTCCATCACATTGAAACCAGCATCCCACGAGATTCCACCACGGACAACTAAGTTTTCATAAAAAAAAAATAATTTGTACCATAAATAATAGTTAAACTTAACGTACATGACTAAGTCGCCGGTGCCCGGCCGATCGCTGGTTCCGACTACTGTGAGCTTGCGGGAGCCCCGTGGTCCGGGGCTGCGGGAGCCCCGCGCGCGATTGTCGACGGGGCTCGCGGGGCTGCGGGCGGGGCTCGCAGGGCTCCTCCCTAGTTGAGCGCGTGGTGTCAGGAGGCTGCGTGTTCGTGTTGTAGGCGAGCGGCTCGCTCCGTGCCGCTCGCTAAGAGGTTACTAAACTCCACTTCGAGGATTTGTCGCGCCTAAAACGTATAGGTTTTAGTTAGTAAAAATTTGTACTTTTATAAAAGATATGTCACGTAATGGACAATTTTGTAATATTGAAGGGTATAATATGTCGTGGAACGTATAACATAGAAAAAGGAGCTTACAATGATGTACAAATCTAACTATAAATAAAATAAAGTAGTTACACAGAACGACTATATAGAAAATCATAGAATTCACTCAGGCTAGGCCTCACAGTGACAATGAATAATTCCTTAGGCTATCTCCTCTCTGCGTTTGCTTTGCCTGATGGAAGACGAAAGGCTGTTAGTTATGTCACCTCCTCTCTGTACCTACTCCATATCGAGCCTGTAGAATGAATAGGCTACCCCCTATCTGTATCGACCATGTGGGATGCATAGGTCACCCCCTCTCTGTATCGACCCCATAGAATGAATACGTCACGCCCTCTCTGTATTTACCCCGTGGGATGATTAGGCCATCTCCTCTCTGTATCTACTCTGTGTCACGAATAGGCCTCCTTCTCTCTGTATCTGCCCGGGCTGCCACGTACCTGCGTGTTCTGCGTAGGAATCTGCAGCGCCAGCGCCATACTGTTGGCGTCGAAGTTGTCGTCGAGAGCAATGAGCGCGCCGTGCACGCCGCTCTCCGAGAGGTTGCCCGCGTACTCCTGCAACAGGAAGCAGCCGTGAGCCGCGCCGGCGCACACGCACACACACACACACGCGCCCGAGGCGGGCGGCACGCACCTTGAGGTTGATGGCCACGAGCCAGCGCTGCAGGCGCTCGTTGGTCCACACGAGCACGTCGCGGCACACGTGCTCGGCCGCGCGGCGCCGCTCGTCCAGCGCGCGCACGCTGTAGCCAACGCGCTTAAGGCACGCCACGCCGAAGTGCAGCGACGTTCTAGCGGGGAAACACTCTGTTACTAACTGATATAAGGCCGGATCGAACATGCTTCCCTGTGGCACTCCTCGCTTCTTTTAACTTGAAGAGTAAGTTGCTAGCTGGTTAGATGACAGATAGCTTCTGATTATTTCCGTTGATTGTTTCCTATTATTCAAATAAAACGTTATAAGGAAAACCCAAAAAATCAATATAATTTGTTTCATACACTTTATGATCACATCAGTCGAATGCTTTACTTGCGACAATGTTTACTTCAATGGTCATATTAACTGATTTATTGCTCTTCAATTTAAATAATTATTTTCAGATATTTCAGATACCAGCTGGCAATGCTATGGGTTTATAGCTATGTATGTTACCTTCTATAAAATCTATAATTGTAAATTTTTTAGACTTGAATTTATTTTTTAGAATGTAATATAAATAAATTGTGATTTTACATTGTGCAAATATGTTCAGTTAGTATTTGTCTAGTATTATTTCCAACAATTTCTCTTCAACGTTATATTTTACAGAGGCTATCATACCAAATAAAGTTTGTTTCTCTCCTGGCAATATGCCAGTTACCTGTGGAAGCTGTCGACCATCTTCAGCTGCGTCCTGAGGTCCCGTTTAGTTAGGTGCTCCAGCATACGTGCGTCCACTAGGCACTCCATAAACGTCGTGCGGTACTGCGGCAGACCTGAGGGGAACACAATCATCATTATCACCACTATGATCATCATCATCATCGTTATCGTCGTCGTCGATATCGTTATCGTTATCATCATCATGATCATCATAAATTAAAGCGTTAGGGCTGTATTTATACGATATACTATTAAAACAAAAACGTTTCATTCAGAACCATGAATACATAATGTAGCGAGGATAGTTACCGAGCGAGGGCAGCCACACGTTGCCGATCCACTCGTGGTTCATGTCCCCGAAGGCGAGCGCGGCGCAGGCCGTGCCGCGCGGCGCCGACGGAGACGTCAGCGACACCATCTCCTGGATGGCCAGCCGCAGCTTCAGCCGGTGGAGCGGGTTGCTGATACCTGCACAACGAAGGGCACATACTATAAGCTGCTATTTTTTTATTGTACTCTACACCTGCGTCATAGTGCAGGACCTATATTTACTTATGATGGCGCCCGACTTGACGTTGGCGCGGCACGCCGCCACGTACCACGCGGGCATGCCCACTACTCACCGATCTCCCTCTGTATCTCCTGGTCCGACAGCGCGGACATGATGGCGCCCGACTTGACGTTGGCGCGGCACGCCGCCACGTACCACGCGGGCATGCCCACTACTCACCGATCTCCCTCTGTATCTCCTGGTCCGACAGCGCGGACATGATGGCGCCCGACTTGACGTTGGCGCGGCACGCCGCCACGTACCACGCGGGCATGCCCACTACTCACCGATCTCCCTCTGTATCTCCTGGTCCGACAGCGCGGACATGATGGCGCCCGACTTGACGTTGGCGCGGCACGCCGCCACGTACCACGCGGGCATGCCCACTACTCACCGATCTCCCTCTGTATCTCCTGGTCCGACAGCGCGGACATGATGGCGCCCGACTTGACGTTGGCGCGGCACGCCGCCACGTACCACGCGGGCATGCCCACTACTCACCGATCTCCCTCTGTATCTCCTGGTCCGACAGCGCGGACATGATGGCGCCCGACTTGACGTTGGCGCGGCACGCCGCCACGTACCACGCGGGCATGCCCACTACTCACCGATCTCCCTCTGTATCTCCTGGTCCGACAGCGCGGACATGATGGCGCCCGACTTGACGTTGGCGCGGCACGCCGCCACGTACCACGCGGGCATGCCCACTACTCACCGATCTCCCTCTGTATCTCCTGGTCCGACAGCGCGGACATGATGGCGCCCGACTTGACGTTGGCGCGGCACGCCGCCACGTACCACGCGGGCATGCCCACTACTCACCGATCTCCCTCTGTATCTCCTGGTCCGACAGCGCGGACATGATGGCGCCCGACTTGACGTTGGCGCGGCACGCCGCCACGTACCACGCGGGCATGCCCACTACTCACCGATCTCCCTCTGTATCTCCTGGTCCGACAGCGCGGACATGATGGCGCCCGACTTGACGTTGGCGCGGCACGCCGCCACGTACCACGCGGGCATGCCCACTACTCACCGATCTCCCTCTGTATCTCCTGGTCCGACAGCGCGGACATGATGGCGCCCGACTTGACGTTGGCGCGGCACGCCGCCACGTACCACGCGGGCATGCCCACTACTCACCGATCTCCCTCTGTATCTCCTGGTCCGACAGCGCGGACATGATGGCGCCCGACTTGACGTTGGCGCGGCACGCCGCCACGTACCACGCGGGCATGCCCACCCACAGCTCCAGCCACGCCACCACGGTGGGCCCGTTCCACAGCGCGAAGGGCGTGCCCGCTCGCATCGCTTCACCCAGGAGCTCGTGGCGGTAGTCGCGGTCTCTGTGGGGCCGGAAGAGGGACATATATTGGGTCGCCGAAAAAAATAGTAGGAGTCTGGATTAGATCAAATGTGTCACTTTTGTTGACCGTTGTCTGTATCGAATCGGTTTTAACTACTCTTTAAAGATCCAACTATAAATCGGATGTAAGACAGAGAGAACGCTCTACAAAACCAAAACAAATCGATAATAAACAGTCTTTCATTTTTTTCCAATCAAGAGCCGGGTATAACAGGCTGTATAATATTATACATAAATTATGCCAATGCTGTTTGTGAATGGAGAATAATGCATTCTCTTATAAATTTTGTATACTACATAATAAAACTACAATTTTCTTTTCTGTTCTTCCTTTTTATTATTGTTTCCTCTGAACTATACCTATCAGAATATCTTTAAATATACTTTGATTTTGAGTCAGTTATCTTAGAAGTAATCTAAAACTTCTGACTACTATAGACTGATTGCAGAAAGCCAAGAACCGAGTACCATGGCACCCATTGGCAGAGGCATAATATGTCCAGCAGTGAATACAATAGTCTAATTAATCAATACTGACTTGCTCTTAGTCCTGGCATAGTCCTGATGCTGTAAGGTCGCGTGGGGCGCGTGGGGCATCGATGCGTGAGGCGACGACGCGTCTACGCTGTAATCATCCCCCGCTATAGACGATAGCCCGATGGTCGACGCCGACAGCATCGAGCGGGGGCTCTGGCCTTGTTGTAACTGTGTATTAATATGATAGATTGTAATCACAAGTCTTTGATTAGAATAACTCTGTAGAAGTATATCTTTCTACATCGACAATACCCCAAATCGTTGGTACACTACATCGTTAGTACACTAAAACAACGGTATGCTACATCAACAGTAAACCAAATCGATAGTACGCTGCATCGGCTACCCGACCCGAGCAACAGTTAGAAATATCATTTATTTTTGCATGGTCATAAAAAAAACCATGAAGTCCTAATGCGGGAGCGGAGCTTCTAACCTAACCTAACCAAGTCAAGTATCATTTTATAATATTTCTAAACATTTTTCATGTTAAATATTGAAATCGATTTAAATAGATAAAAAATTATCGGTCTAGGCGAAAATGTTTAAAAATGATTGAAAAATCATTCATTGGTTCCGATAGTTCGTATGAATATTGGAAGATACACTCCACTGTCGCCTCAAAGATATAGAAGGAGAAATTTGAATTGGTTCGGGCGAGGGTCTGGTAGCTTAGTGGCCCTTGTAAGGCAAAGATCGCGGCTTCGATCCCCGCCTAGACCAAGTCAACTTTTTCAAATTAAAATCGATTTAAGTATATTGTTCTAACTCTAAAGTAAAATAAAAGGTACTTTAGTAATGGAAATGAAGCATTGAAATATCTGCGAAGGCGACTCGAAGGTCTGAGAGAACGACTACTGCCCTCCATGAGCGAGAACCAGGGGATGACAGGTGGAGACGCCTGTCACCCAAAACGCCCCTTACCAAACTCGGGGGCTACACGGGGACACTGTGGTCCCCGCACTCGAACGGGGCTATTTGGAAAACGATGGTCCTGGGTCGATCGTTTTTTTTTCTTTCTCGATTGTATACAACTGAAGAAAGAACACAAAATAACGATGCTTTAACTCTACAATTACAGTTGTGTACTCACCCCAGCCTTCTCCTTCTTGCTAAAGAACCTTCCTAACGAGCTCTTTATGCCCCTCTTCTTCTGCTGATGCATGTTGGCAATGGAGGCGGCGGAGGCCGATCCCCCCCTCACCACTCCTGATCCCCCCCAAGTACTGGACATGGCACCTCCAACCGAACCCATCCCGCCAAGGGATTCCTGGCTTGAGCTGGACGAAATATTGCTAGTGAACATACGAGACAGTCAGTAGTTGTACAGGGATCTACTATGGATACTACTGGAGCAGCAGTTCGGACTAAGCATAGCATGTACAGTAAGCGTCATATTCGGATTTTTTCTTCATAAAAAGTAGCATATACTTCATATTTTCTAAACCACTTTTTAACTGATTTTTTTATACAACTGAGGTTGCAGACTTTCACACGTCCCACCTGGTAAGTGGTTACCGTGGCCTATGGTTGCTGTAAAATAGCCAAACGCCGGGAATTCGTTAAAAAGTGGTTTTATTTAAATAGTAGTATTATTAGAGAAAATGATGTTTAAATATATAATGGCTTCCATTACATTCTTTTTTAAATTAAAGTCGGTTTAAATTGTCATTTACTCTCGACGCTGACTTTACATGGGACTATCACTCTTCTAGCTTATAATATCTCCTTTCATCTCGTCACTTTACATTATAACAAGATAGAAAGAGATAGCAAAATTAAAAAAGAGCTAAATCGCAAATTTTGTGCTATTAATCTTACGCGGTCACCAATGACCGCAAGTGGCGCGATAACTGTGCTAGTTTGAAATGCATTCTAGCTAAAATGGAATTACTAAACTTGTAGCTTTACATTAATCTCTACTTGGATGTGGGGTCACACAAAAAGATTAAACATTAACGTACCATAAAGTTACTCTGGTGACAGTTCCAGTTCTCACACAAAGTTGAAGGTTTCACAAATAATACGTAAGTATAGTAATTCCATTTTATCATTGTTTTATTAGAAATTATATATCAATTTGTTAAAATAAAACAACAGTAATGACATGCAATTATGACTAATTAACATAAAATAAACCTATATATAAAATTATAAAATAAATTGCCCACACTCACTGTCTTAAATCTTTAAATGTGTATAGAATTAAAGTGATTATTTGTTCATATAAAAAATCGAAATAAGCTTGAAGGCCTTTTAATTACCTTTTTACGAGAGTTTGGATTTGTTTTGCGAGGATACTTCATGTGGCAATATGTTGTGCACGAGCACCAAGAATTAATATATTATATACCTATTTTAGACAGCTTCGACTAACTTTCGCAATCAATTAAAATAATCCACTCATAAATAGTCTGAAATTTATTTCTTCAACACCGATTGTCCACCTTTTTTAATTTATAAACTAGCTAACCCGCCTCGGCTCCGCCCGTGGCATACTTCAACCCCGTAGCACCCCTAAGCCACTATGCGTCACTCAATTGTTTTACCTTCCCGGAATCTCTTCACTAACATTTAAACTTTATGATATGATAATAAAGTTCAAATTGACTTTAAAGTAAGGGTTCCGTACCCAAGGGGTAAAAACGGGACCCTATTACTAACATTTCGCTGTCCGTCCGTCCGTCCGTTCGTCTGTCAACAGACTGTATCTCAAGAATCGTAATAGCTAGACAGTTGAAATTTTCACAGATTGTGTATTTCTGTTGCCGCTATAACAACAAATAATAAAAGCAAAATAATAATAATAATTAAGGGGCCATATAAAAAACGTGATATTTTAGCCCTTTTTCATGGCTTTTAGCCTTTTTTTATTATAGATAGAACGCCATGAAATATTTACCAAGCAAAATACATTGCTAGTTTACTCCAAACATTTACATCAGCATTTAATAGGCCTTCAGATATAGCTAGCCGATTTCACCAAAGACGGATGGTGCAATAAATAATTATCAACAATTCGATACAAACTGGACTTCAAGCACAGTCTATGTGGGACATAATTGAACAGTGTGTCCGGGCAATCGCACCACTGGTAGGGCGAACCCTCTTGGGTTGCAAAGGGTTTGTTAAGTCTATGTATGGACGGAGACCTGTGTATCGGGATGCGCGCTGATGACATGATTGAAGTCCTGTGCAGCGTGTGGGGGAAACAAGTGTTAGTTGGTAATATAAGTTGAATATTGTAGAGTTAGGTAACCGTAAAAGAGCATATTTTTTTAAAGATACAGTTACAGCTCATTTTGTTTGCAACATTTTCACTAAATATACGCACATTTTTTATAATATTTGGCACAGAGAAAGAAAAGTGCCAAACATTATAAAAAGTTTTGTGTAAAACCATAGAGATTGTAGGGGGTTCGATTGCCCAAATTTGTAGAGGGTTCGATTCTCGATAATTAAAAGATAAGTTTTTATTTAGAAAATGTAATGATAGATCAGAAATGATAATAGGTAATACACGTTATGCCGCGAAGCTACGGTTTGGTCGCGCCCGATTCCCGTAAGATCTTAGGTTAAACTGTTTAATTATAATATGGCAATCGGTCCGACCGCGCCGTTTCCGCAAAAGTTGCTAAGGCTAGCATCTTTATAATGTACGTAGATGTGTACCTCTATATGTTTTGTTGCAAAAAATATGAGATGTAGCCGTACCTTAATACAATTTTTAATTAATTATTATGCTAACTATTCAAATCAGTTTCGGTCTCGAGTCTCCCCTGTTGGCCCCCCTAGGCGAGACATCAGGATTTCTTCAGTCCTGTTGTCTCCCCTAGACTGGGGAGACATATGAACTTACTTTTAAAATTATATTTTTGGTGGGAGGTTTTTTGTCGCATTTACTCGTGACGAGTAAACGGTGACTTATATGCGTTAAAAATGTTTCATAAATTTGCCGCCAGTTGGCGCTAGTTTAATGCCATACAAACATGGTGGTTTGTATTCGTCATTAGATATGTAGGTCATAGAATGTGTGAATAAGATCGCACTGGGTATACGTCGAGACATATTTTGGATCTAAATCGCGGGACAAACGAGGCCCTGTTTGTTTGTTTAGATTGTTTGTAATAATGTACATACATACATACATATATACATATAATCACGCCTTTATCACCGGACGGTTACGCAGAGTTGAATAAACACCCACAGTTTACCCATCTGCATTCGGTCCCACGTAATAGGAAGTGAGCTTATTGCCGTATTCCGGGCATTATTGTTAACTCGAGCTATGCATCTGAGCCTGAATCTGGGCTGTACATAATTATCTGTCTGATGTTAAAGTTAATCAGCCCTATCCCTTAGTCGCCTTATACGACACCACATGGGAAGAGAAGTAGTGACCCAAATTCTACTCTGCCGGGAACCACGGTTATTGTAATAATGTATGTTTGTTAAATTTGAGCTCGTTCAGCACCGTAGCACCCGTGGTATCCTCGAAAGACACACGAAACGTGTACTGCGCGTATACAGCACATTTTAGATCCAAGATATATGTGGCGAGCAATACCTACCTATTTATTTTATAAAATCTTACTGCCTGGTTAACCTACATCAATAATACACACACTAGTCCATTTAAGGTCGAAGATATAAGAGCAGTACTCAGAGCTGACATCAACTTTGGCGAGAAATATGTTGAGAAACTCAACTTACGCGTCATAAGGTTGCTGGTAGTGTCCGCGTAGACGGTCACGTTCAGCGTGTATCGCCCGCGCGGCTCGCTCTAAGCGCAGCGAGCGTGACGTCAGCGGAGATTCCGCCCCCTCCCCCGCGCCCCCTGCCGGCCCACCGCCCCCTCCCCCGCCGTCTTCGCATAGCTGCAGCTGTTGGGAGACATGTAATGTAAACATTGTCATGTAATGGGTCACTAATTATTCTTCATTCGGTTAGGTAATTAACTAAAGGTAAACAATCTTGTGGCGACTTTTTAATATGTTTTATTTCAATACTCAGTTTATTAATATTTCTCTGTTTCAAAACTCATTTTAAAGACTAAAAAATCGGAATTGTACCACTGGTTAGCCTATTTTATTTTTAAATATATGTTTTTTCTTTAAATTCACTGCAATATTGTTTACGTTTAATGAAGTACCTAACGGTATGGTGTAAAGGTTGTGTAAGCTTTAAAATGAATAACATTCATAAAATCATCATAATATTTTTTCTACTAAATATATTGCTATTAAGTATATATTGAAAAAACTTTTGATGTTCTAAAATAGTATGTGGAAATACATATATTTAGATACTATACAGATTTCTAATTCAATATTGAAAAAAATAAATTATAATACGCTTTTCTTCTTATAATATTTGAGACACAATCAATCAAAGTAATTATTATCTACTAGTTTTTTTTAAACTAATATAAATGTCTATATTATAAAAGATTAAAATAATGTATCTACTACAATAAACGACTTATACTTTAAACAGTACGCAAGTGTTCAGACACATATAGAAGCTGCCTACACTCTACTAGGCTAGGCGTGAAGCGGCGGTGTGCGTAAGAACCTACACTTCGTTACATACAGATTAAAGCTACAGCTTACTAAATACAATAAGATATACTATACCGGGTTTAAGGGGAACGCTCCCAAAGCTGAAGGCCTCTGGTAGTACTCCGGGTACACTACATATGGGCTTTTTTTTCGTTTCTTTATTTAATTAGCCTTATTTATTCTCCATTGTATTAGTAAATGTCAATGAAATGGCAATTTCATAAAAAAACATCACGACAAAAAAAAACATGCGCTTGGCGCCATTCGTCGTTTCATTGTGCTTTTCTAATACGAAGGAGAATTAATAAGGCTAATTAAACGTAATTAAAAAAAAAATTAAATGTTTTTTATCTACATATCAAAAAAAAAAAATGCCAATATGTAGTGTTCCCGGAGTACTACCAGGAGCCTTCAGCTTCGGGAGCATTCCGCTTACACCCAGTATGTGTAGTTTATGGAAAATGGATATAAACTCTATGTTAAGATTGGTTTTTACACTTTCCAGTAGAATACCGTCATGGAATACAGTTTATGTCGAATTTTGTATCTATTAGCCCACCGCAGTTTACAGCTGGACGTAGGCCTCTCTCAATGTGCGTCATTTCATCCGATTATTCTACTTGTTGCTTTTTAAATTATATATCACGGGCAACATTCGTTTGGTATTCTGCAGATAATTAAAACATTGAGAAAACTTCAAATAAAACATTTTGGTCACGGTCACAGGTGACTTCATGGCATTTAAAAAAATTGACTTGCGAGTTACCTAATGAATAACAAAAAATTGCTCATACTCGTTGACTGCGTAAGAGGTTTGTTTCAATTTACCACGACATTATTTATACTGAACCTCAGTACACTCGACAAAATCGATAGTAACCCACCTTTACATACAAATGCATATGAGAAAGTGTGACCGTATCTCCTTTGTCAACTGTACTAACTGTACAAACTTTTATAGTTTGTATTTAAAATATTATCACTACATAGTATAAAACAAAGTCGCTTTCTCTGTCCCTATATCCCTATGTATGCTTAAATTTTTGAAACTACGCAATGAATTTTGCGGTTTTTTTTAATAGATAGATTGATTGAAGAGGAAGGTTTATATGTATAATAACGTCCATTGCACTCGTGCGAAGCCAGGGCGTTTCGCTAGTTTTCATACTAAAGTGGAAAAACCAATCACAGTTACAGTTTTCGTGGGAAGCATAATTTACATAATTGATATATAGGATATTCATAATGGATATATAACTATACAGTACAATTCATGGTTCAAATATGAACGAATATGAATTTATATACTAATGCGTTTAGCGTTGACTATCTACTTATTCATTTATACTTATACATTTTTACAAATAATTGTTATTTAATAAAATATTACATAGTTTTTAAGTAATTACTTAGTAATTTAAGCCATTCGCAACATAGCTCGGAGTTCCTACGGATGCATACAGCTTATAATGTGAGATTATCATTTAAATTATGTAAAAGTAATGCTTTGCTTCCTTCGTCATTTAAAAATAAAACTTTCGTTAAGTAATTAAACCTCATTATGTCCTGACCGGTGAACTAATTACAGTTGAAAATAACAATACTGATATTGACAAATGATAATTACAAATAGGCGGGAAAAAATAGCCTTCATACATGTCGGAGAATAAATTGCAAATAACGCCATCTAGTGACCTTTTGCACGACAGTATCGATTACTCTTTTCCCGATGTCTGTAATTCGAGAATTTGACGAGAGGTGTCACTATAGCCGTATGTGTGAGCGTCCTTCGAAGGGAACGCGTACGAGAGGGGATTTGAAGTGAGACACGCGACGCGGGACTCTTGAAAATACCTCGACATGTCGTTTAGTACACACAGACTTCAAAAATACTTATTAAAAACGCTACTATAATTTATATTCCGACATACATTAGTACATTAGTCCGTTCATCTGTGCATGAATCCCATAAATTATTTTTCATTCATTTAATTACACTCGGTATAGTAAAAACCCCTCTTTCTTTCTACAAGAGCAAGACTAAAAAAGAACTAATTTTAATAGATGGATATTTTGGCATATAAGCAGTATGCATCCGGTCGATATGTCGCAGGGATATGATAAAAACAGGGATTTGATCAATTCCCTAAGCGATTTGATCAAATCACGGAAGATGTTAAAATTACAACCTGGTTTTATCATTTTCCTAAACAAATCTAGCGATTTGATCAAATACCAGAACTCGTTATTTTAGACAAGACACATCTTCGAATGACCACTGCTTCGACAGATTATTTTTCGTAGTCTTTCGTTGAATTGTAACCGTTTTTTGTTTCTTTGGTTTGCATGCCTCAAATTACTTCATTATAGTTAACACCCCGGCTCAGAGCACCCCGACTCGGATAGGTTAGGCTAGAAGGCTAAGGCGGGAGCGAAGCGGAGCGGAGCTTTTAGCCTTCGTGGTAATTTTTTTAAAACCACTCAGTAATAGGAGAATGATGATAATCTTTGAAATATTATAGAAAGTTTATTTTGTCATTTCACGTAACGAGTGCTGGTATTTGATCAAATCACTAGATTTGTTTAGGGAAATGATAAAACTGGGTTGTAATTTTAACATCTGCCGTGATTTGGTCAAATCGCTTAGGGAATTGATCAAATCCCTGTTTTTATGATATCCCCGCGACAGGTACATAACGCGGCGGCCACAGTGGCGGATAGCGGCGTGTCCATACGTGCGTGGCTGGTCGGGGGCTACCTGGCTGGCGGGCAGGCTCTCGCTGGCGGCGCGGTAGTGCGCGTGCGCGGGCGACATGGAGGCCGGCGCCTGCGGCAGGCGCGTGTTATTTACATAGGTAGGGACTAAATATGAATGCTTGTAATATAGTCGCTTTGGAATGAAACATTTGGACGCAATTGCGATAGCAAATTGTCTGGAAGTATTAATCCTCGTATGAAGCGTCGGTAGCTTAGTGGTTAAGGGGTCGGCCTTACGATCGAGAGGTCCCGGGTTCGAATCGTGGCCATTACACAACCGACGTGAACCCACTCCTAGCACAAGCAATTTAGCTTAGTTGGAGGGGTTAGAGAGATTATTAGTAATTTCGATAATTTCGGTTGCTAATATTCTTAAAAAAAAATATTGACGAAATGTTCTTTTATATAAAACCCATACATTATTCCGTTCACCTGTATATTATTCATATTCAAATACAAATTAATTTTTTTTACTGAAGGGTTTTATCTCCTCTATGTTTTTTTTTTCCAAATTTATAAGTACTTCCAGGCGATTTTGCTATCGAAACTTTGTCTATAATTTTCAGCTCGGAAACGAATATAAAATCATCCGTCTGTAATACAACTTAGTGGGTTCTACATTGGTGTAAATTGACCTGGCAATTTCGAATACTGTTTACATTAGTTTCATAGGGTGGTAATGTAAACTTGTCTCTCAAGTTTCTTTGATTAATGGCTTTCTGTTCACTAAATGTGCCGTTTTAACATTACTATCATCCCTCCTCGCATCATAGGCTTCCACCTTGGAGTCTGCTTTCCGGGTTTTTCTTCTCCAAATACATTTGCTTGTTAGGGCATTCGATTGGGTACTTAACTAAAGATAAACAATATTCTACAGAATGTTTACAAAAAGAAATATTAAATAAATAAACTACGGTAATTAACTGACTAACTAGTGGTTCGACAGCCTCTGTGGCGTAGCGGTAGTCAACGCAGCCGATACGCAGGAGGCGCGGATTCGATCCCCGCTCAGTGCAAATATTTGTATGCATGAATATGTATATTTGCATTGGTCTGGGTGTTTCTATGTATAATCTACTATATAAAAATAAGTCGGGTTTTCCTTCCTGACGCTATAACTCCAGAACGCACGAACCGATTTCCACGGTTTTGCATTCGTTGGAAACGTTTCGGGCTTCGTGTGGTTTATAGCAAAGAAAATTCAGGAAAACCGACATCCACGCGGGCGGAGAAGTATCTAAGTATGTTTATCCACGTTCTAGATTCCATAACACAAGCTAGTTAAGCTATGCTTACCATGGGTCTAGATAGTGTTATGTGAAATGTTGTGAAATTGTAGATTTCGGATTTCAATCTTTGAAATGAGTTTTTAAACAGAATAAATATTAATAAACAGATTTTTTAAATAAAGTATTTAAAATACACATCAAGATTGTTTACGTTTAGCTAAGTACCTAACCAAATAGATTATAGTTGTCGTTTGACAACGTTAGATCCAAGAGACATGAGAGACATCTGTCTACAGTACCTGTAAGACTTATATGTGTACAGTACCGGTCGGTACGTAATGAGCTAGAGATTCAGGCCCCACTCAGCTGAACTTCGATTTAGGTGGGAAAAGATTGTATACACATTGGCAAATTTAACAGGTTGTCTGGCAGATCTCTTTACCATTTTACCTCAGATAAATGCCGATTCAGCTGAGTGACAGTGTGTAAAATATTTATACGGAAATATATTTCCTCGATGGTTCAATACAATAATGTCAGAATTTAAAAATTCTCATAGGAAAATTGAGGGCACGAGAACCTTACACTGACTGTTGCTGGAGTTATGTATTGTGTTATGTATAACTCTGACTAACAACCTATTACAAACACTAAAAAGTAAAAATTCAAAAAAAAAAACTACGTTCAAAAGAATCGACTTCAAAAACTGAAAAGTAGGTTTAAAATAACTTAGTGAAAAATAACAGATTTACTGTTAGAAGTCGGTGCCAAGCCCGAGAGGTCATATAACTGATTCCAGCATAGTAGTTCAGGCACCACAAACAAAGTTGGCACCGGCTTCTAACAGAACAGTAATTCTGGTTAAAATTTAAAAACACATACTGTTTACTAAACTTGCTTGAATAGAGATCTGAAACTGTATTTTTTATGGATGAACTATTCACAATTCACAAGTTATAACGGACACAATTAATACACAAGAAAACAAATTTAAAATTTAAAACGATTTATCAACACAATAGGTCTAAAATGATTTTGTTAAAATAGGTTCGGTGTTGCGAATGAGAAAATCCTCCACCAATTTTAAATGGAAGAGTTTGTTATTTTCCAACAATAGTCACAAGAAAACGAGTTCTGTATTACATTAAAAGTGAATTGAAAAGAAATTTCGACTTATTTTTTATTTGTTTTAAATATTATTATAACGAATTAATATAATAAAAAGGCGTCATTTTTGCTACTCTCTATAGTCGAATTTTTAATTAGAGGAAGTTAATTGACAGCAGCTGATGAGCTGATATTTAATGTAATAGTGATTCATTCAGTTCACGTTCATTCGTGACGCAGCAGCGCCACTCTCAATTGTCATGACTTCTTGACGAAATCGAAGATCAAAAAATGATTTTACTAGGATTTTGCATAATTATTTTCTTTATCACAACATTATTTTTATTTTATCAAAAACTGACAACACAGTAATCGTCAGTTTACTTCGTCTAACTACAAATTCGAATATTGAGAATAGAAAAGATGACGCCTTTTAATTATATTAATTCGATGTAATAACATTTAAAATTGTAGGAGATAATACACATAAATATTTAACAAAATTAGACTTCGGTTTATTGCACTACAGAAAGTATTACAATCATATTCAAATTGACAGCGGCGTACGAGGTTGCTAGAAAAAGGAACTATAGTTATTTTCTCTTTTTTTAGACTAAGGGCGTTGTTTACATTCTACCAATAAAAATAAATTAAAAATAGGTCGATTTTTTTTAATACACTTTTAATTTCATATCCGCGATTTATTTTGATGAATCTTAGAACCTTACGGGTTGTATAATAGATTCTTAAAATATTAAAATAATACGAGAACTGTAAAATTTTCTTGTCACACATGTCAGAAACAATTTTATCCTTCACCGAAAAACAGATTTAGTATGACCGCGAGTGCTGTACCGCTCCCAGGATACGCGCGGCGTGACTAGTACGCAGTAAAGAGAAAGAAAGACACGAGCCGAGTGCGAGCGACATACCGCCGTGAGCGTCGGCGGCGGACTGACCAAATCCGACGGGCGATTCGCACCCTTAATATAAGGGCACAATGTATTTTTTGAAAAATTAGTTTTCAAATAAAAAGGAACAAAATGAAATTATTTGACATTTTCTAAAATTTACGCGAATATCAATCATTGAAATAAAAGTAACAACAGCAATTCATCATGATTCGGGTACTTTGAGGTAACTTACACACTTCAAACTATATGACAACTACCATTCTTAATCAAAGCGCGAAAATGGCTGATGAAAAGTAGCCGAAACGTCGGGCTAAAAGAAGATAATAACAAATCAATGGCGATAGAATTCGTTAATAAGTGGTTTTATTTCAATAAAATTATCTACCGATTGGACGCCAAAGAGTCAAAACACAATCATAAATCGTTAAAATATTTATCTCTCTCTCACACTCGGCCCGCAGACGAAATCAGTAACATAACATGTTTATAAATTTGAATTGTGTCCTTTTAAAGGGTGCGGATTGGTGGTTAGTCCACCCGTCTCGCCGCGCAAATACCCACAGCGCGGTACAGCGGCTGCAGCAAGCGACGTGCCAATACGTACGGTGTGGTACTTGTGGATGGGCGCCAGGTGCGGGCGCGAGGGCGAGGCGGCGAGCGGCGGGGAGTCCCCGCGCCGCGACACCACGTTCATGTGCTCGTAGCTGCCCACCTGCTCGGCACCACCCCACGCACTTACTTACACCGCTTATATACGAGTGCTACATACTGTCACCGATAACCGGACCACAAAAATTCTGTATTTGACCGACTAGTCAAATTAGTTACTTCTTACTAAATGTCAAAAACTTGTATGAAATAAATAGGTGTGACATCATAATATTTAATTTTCAAATAATTTACTACATAAATTATAGTGTGGCGATGCCACATGTACCCAGCGCCATCTAGCGACATCAAGATGACCTACTACGACACTACAAATCCTGCATCGCGAAAGTGAAGTTCCCGCGCTGGTACAATACATATAGAACATGCCAACGACAATAGTTGGGCCGCGGCCCGCCAGGCGTGATCACCTTGCCAGGTCGGAGGATCCTCCCTTTGCGTTGGAGGAACATCACACCTCGTTCCTCCACAATAGGTTGGATAAAAAAAATAATGAAGACGATATAATAAGAACAGACGCAATGTTTATGGTACTTTGGCCGTTCTTAGTTTAGGAAGCTCAGTATAATAATTTATTTTAACTAGAGCATATTATCTATTCTGTGACTAGAAGTAATCACCTAATAATAGCTACGGTGCGCATGTTATGGCATGTATGTATATGTCAAATTTATACCAAAATTGAAGTACTTTTAACGTCGCGTTGTAGGGGTAACTCTGTCTATAAGAGTTTGTATATTATAGTGTAAAATCATAGTAGGTAAATCGGTGAAATAAGTTGTACTCCTTTCATAATTATATCTTATAATTTTTCTGATCCGGTTATTCAATATTATGGAAGAAATATATTACAGTGCCATCCACTATGCAGTAATCAGCACCAGAAAATGATGGTAAGATTAAGGACGTCGAAAGTTAGTTGTCAAACGATCATATAATGAACTGATTTTTTTATTATACATATATTTTTACTGCCGAATTCTCTTAAACTCATATTTCGCGATTTGTCTGCAATAAATTGTTTTGAGACCCATTCCATGATCGGTTGGCAATATTTATGATAATTATGTATATGCATCAAGAAAGGTAAAATAACATTTAAATATAAGAATTGCGCACGAGAAACCTTCGATTAGATACTTAGCGGAATGTCTCAAAAATGACATTGGTTGGCCGTAACAATACTAATCCCATTACCCACTGTTCAAATCTATACACTGAACAGTCAAGTATTACTAGTTGTACTATGACGTCATAGTACAATAGGGAATATGCATATTTTTGTTTTATATTTTTAAATTATTATTTACATCATTATATAAATATATAAAAAATAAACAGTGCCAGACAGACAACATTTAGTTTTAAAAAAAGTTTTAAATGATATTAGCTTTTCAAACGACCGCCATGTTGGCGCGCTTGTAGTGACGTCAATGTACATGACAGCTAACAACTACATGATGTCGTGAGTAGCTGCAAAAGTGTTTTGGATTATATAATATTCATATTTTGTGTTTTACTTTAATTTAATAATGCAACTGGACAATTATGCACAAAAAATAGACACCAGACGACATAAACTGATATTTTTTATTATGGGATATGACGTCAAAGTACATTCCGAGTCGGAACGCCATTGGTCGGAACTGGTTACCAATAGCATTACGTTTTAACTCATTTGAAAATCGTAATTAAATTAAAAAATATTAATATGTACGTAAATCTAAAAGAAGAGACCACAGGTAAAAAAAAATGTGCGGTAATTGAATCACATGCATATTTTCTATTGTCAAAAAATTTTTTCGCAAATAATTTTCTTAAAATTTTGTTTTTCCTTTTTCATTTTTATTATTTGACCTTTCTGATACATGTATATAATGAGACCCATCACCATTCGTGATAACCCAGCAGTAAGCAATGACCCCGGCTACGTTATTCAAATGAAAAATGAGTAATATATGAGTAGTAGTGTTTTGAACCCAGGAACGAACACCCAGCCTACCCTATTTATAATGAGTGAACCTTCGATATGTGGGCCCTGGTACATTTAAATTACGTTTTTGAAATACGTGAATTCATAAGCTACTAGAACTTACAGAATTTAAATTTCTTTTTACCTGACTGCCAATAAGGATTATGTTTTCCTTTTACATATAATCATATAGGTGGCAAACAAGCACACTTCCCACATGTACGAAAGTGGTTACCGTGGCCTATGGACGTGTGCAATATCAGAGGCATCATACTCGCGCTGCCGACCCTAAAATTGGAAACGCAACCAGCTGTGGAATGGTGCTGTGTTTTTCCCAAGCGATTACAATATGGGTTCTTCAAGAAGGGTATTAGAAGGTGTCTTCAGGGTCGGCAGCGCGAGTGTAGATCCCGGTGTTGCATACGTCCATATGCCACGTTAATCACTTTCCATCAGGCGGGGCGTGTATTTATCTGCCACTTAAATGGTAATAAAAAAATAAGCTCACAAAATTTTATCTAGGTTTACTTTAGATCATACTGAATGCCATTTTTTATGTCGGTCACATTAATTTGACTCCTCCTCGTCTGATGGTAAGCTGAACGCAAAGTCTCAGGAAAGAGGATCACCATTACAAACACGTACTATGTTAACAATAGTGACACTCAGCTTGACGGCCTCATCAGCTTATTTTTTTAGTTTCCTGATCGAAAACCAGATATTTTATTCCATGTTATTCCTATTTAGTCAAATTGAATTCACGCGTCTTATAAACCTAATCTTACTGAAAAGTCTTTCTGATATTACATCGACAGCCCACCACAATACCCCCCTACCATATTTACATTCCCCAATTCCACTCACCCTAGACTCCAGTTCCTCCGCCCTCGCCTCAGTGCTCTGTTTCTCCTCCTGTATGAGTCGTATCTCCGTATTGATGGCATCCAGTTGTTCCTGCAGCATCAGAGCTAACGCCGCTGCGTCAGTATGCCCCCCCTCAACGCCGCCGTCAGACTCGTCGTTCTGTGACACAATGTCATACATCTAGATTAGAGAAAGAGAAATAAAGTGTTAAAACAAAAAATAGTAATCACACATACATATATTCACGCCTGTATATCTCCGGAGGGGTGGGCAGAGATGTATTAACACACACATTTTGCCATTTTGGTCTTGTAAAAAAGGGACATGTCAAGAGTATTCGAAACCGGCGAGCATGTATGTATTAGGTATGTGATTGACTAGTCAAATTAGTTACTTTTTACTAAACGTCAAAAAGATAAGTTCTGAGGAAAATTGTTTGAAAAAAATTATATGTGACGTCATATTATTTAAACTGAAGTCTCTGCCTCCACCACTGGCAAAAAGGCGCGAGGTAGGACTTGACAGTATTGCCGTCCAATTGAGCAATCCGACTGGGAAAGTACCTCTGGCCTACAGAATACCGCGGCCATAATAACCTCGTGTTGTGTTCCCGGCGGTGAGTAGGGTAGTCAGAGCTCACTGGAGAGCTTTTGTGCTGTCAGTGGTAAGACCAAAGGCTATTCCTGCTTTGTTATCTACACTGACGGCACAGAAACTATGTATATAGGGTCGGAAGCACGAGTGTGACTCCCCTGGTGTTGCACACGTCCATAGGCCACAGTAACCACATTCCATCAGGTGGGCCGTGTGCTTACCTGCCACCTCAGTTGTATGAAAAAATAACGCTAGGGGTTCTTACCTCAGCGTCACTGGACACATCGAAGTTCTGCTGTACATTAGCCAGGACATGCGCCTGCTGTAACTTCTCCCACGAGCTGTCCAGTTTGGGCGCGAACATGCCGGAAGGCTGCGGCGCGGCGGGGGACAGCGAGCGGGTCAGCGCGTCCGTCTGCTGGATGTTGAAGGCTATCTCTTGTTCTAGCATCTGGCGTTTCAGCTGGAATATATATATGAATGGTGACGTTAATGTTACATACATAAACTCACGCCTATATTCCTGAAGGGGTAGGCAGAGGTGCTAGCACCCACAATTCCGGTTTAGGTTCAGAATGTCGCTTTCCCAGAATGTCCCTCTCCCGAAACGCCCCTTTCCCAGAATGTCCCTTTTGGGAAAGGGACATTCTGAACCTGATCGAATAATTCGCCAGTTTATGTTTAAGTCCCAATGTAATAGGTGGCGAGCCTATTGCCATTAATCGGGCACTTACAAACCTGCTATAAATACACACATAACTTCGAAAAGCATCGAAAAGCATCGAAAAGTCATTGCTGTGTGCCAAGTTACATCACTAATTACGTCAGAAAGAAAAATGTCATAAGGGGCCTTTTAATTTTGGATGAGTGTAATGATTATAAATAAATGAGGCTTTTCAGCCACAAGAGCTCAATTCACCTGTTCAGTCTCCATCCGCCACTTGGACAGTTCTTTAAGAATCTCCTGTTTCTCTGCGAGCAGTTCGTCTGCGTACTTCCTTGTCTTCTCCAGCTCTTGGGTGAGAGCGTTCTTTTCATCTAGGGCGTGCATACGCTCTTTTAGATGGACTTGTAACCTGTAATTGTTAAATAAATAAATAAATAAGATGATGGGACGCTCTACCAATATAGGAGAATCATCATAGTGTTGTTGCCAGTTGCACCCGAGGTTTACAACTCGAAACCTATCCTCCCTCCTGCTTTTATCTGTAGGGATTTCCCGCACGTAAAAAAAAAGTTTTGATATGTTTTAATACCACTCTTTTATGGGAGCGATACCAACCTCCCACCATTACGAAATTTGTATTTTTTAAAAACCTTTTGTAATGTGAACCAAACAACACTTTATTTTCGGCTTTACCTCTCCAATAGGCTACTTACTGCCTTAGAATAGGGATGGGATGCACCTGGATAAGGTTTGAACTTGCGAAGTCTTAGCCATCACGCACTTACATCAATTACGTAGAGGATATCTCTTTAAATCGACTACAGTTACATTTTACAATATATCCCAAATAATAAAGTTACCGTTCAAAAATAGACCCCAATTATTACAGTTACAGTTCAAAATTATACCCCAAATAATATAGTTATCTCTCGCTATCTCTCGCTCCACTTCGTACCTGGGGCAAAGGTTGGCCGTTGCTATCTAGCGGGGTAATGCCGCTAGCGTCATGGGCACCTTTGCCCCTGGTACGGTGAGGGGTGGGTTAATAGATTAAATTTGACAATTTATTTACATTTAGCTTTTAAGTTGACATTAAATATGTAATTGGACTATGTAATTTTGACCCTGTTATCTTTAAAAATATAAATAATACCAAATAAATCGCGATAGAATCCACTTAGTTATAGTTCAAAAATAGACCCCAATAATTACAGTAACAGTTCAAAAATAGACCCCAATAATTACAGTAACAGTTCAAAAATAGACCCCAATAATTACAGTAACAGTTCAAAAATAGACCCCAATAATAACAGTAATAGTTCAAAAATAGACCCCAATAATAACAGTAACAGTTCAAAAATAGACCCCAATAATTACAGTAACAGTTCAAAAATAGACCCCAATAATTACAGTAACAGTTCAAAAATAGACCCCAATAATAACAGTAACAGTTCAAAAATAGACCCCAATAATTACAGTAACAGTTCAAAAATAGACCCCAATAATTACCAGTAACGGTTCAAAAATATACCCCAAAAAATGGTAAAACTTCAAAAATATACCCCAATTCTCAGTTAGACCACCCATAGCTGTACATACAACAGTCTTATTATTTCTTACAGTCGGTCGACTTGGTACTCGCGCGGGGCAAACTATGAGTAACCAGTATTTTGCCACCAAAACCCTTTTAACCGACTTCAATAAGACGGAAGGTTCTCAATTCATCGGCATATTTTTTACAAGTAACTTACAATGTATTTCATTAATGTATGAATATTTGTAGGGGTCAACTCTTGCTACTCGATTCTCTTCAACCGATTTTGATGAGATTTTGCATATATTTTTCATTTGGATGGCATGGAGCTGTTCTGATGATGGAGTTGGAAGGTGACCAAAGGCACGTGTGACAACTATAACCCTTGACTGAGTTTCTGTGCATAAAGAAGATGAAATACTGGTGGCTATACGTACCTATCATTAGACTCAGACAGTAGCTTATCAACGGTCGCGGACAGTCTCGTATTATGTTCCTCATTCATCCGCAGCCGTTGGTTCAGTCTCATCAACTCTGCGTTCTTTTCCTCCACACTGGCTTCGAGCCGCTGGATGCGGTCTTCGGCAGAACCATGACGTTCTTGGGCCTGGAATCAAATGTATGGAGTATTCAGACATGAGACTACGTGCGGTAAGGGTACCGTGGAGGAATGTGGTTGGTTTTTCGAATTGGTTTGAAGTATAAGTCAGATTGACAGTGTGTTTTTATGATTATAAATAAAGTACTTTTTATGTAGTCAAGTCAAAGGACATTTTTCGAACTACACTAGAAATTGAAAATTTAACGTTATTTCAAATAAGGTGGTATGCTTTTCAAGTTACAAGAGAAAATAATAAATTTATATGAATAACTATTAAACAACAATTCATGTGTATAATCATTTTGTTGTGTTGAACAGTTTTTAAATTCAAATGTATAATTTGTTAATTTATGTTATGAATTTATTAATTCAACTGAACACTTTTTTATGTCAGTAATAATTTATTGATATTTTTTTATGCCACTTAGGTGGCAGACAAGCACACGGCCCACCTGATGGGAAGTGTTTACCGTGGCCTATGGACGTTTGCAACACCAGGGGCATCACAATTGATTAATGCAGAGTCAAATATTAAATTAAGTAAATAGTTTATTACTATACCAATACAAAATGATAAGATTTATGGAAAGGAACTACCTCAATTGAGAAAAATCAGCTGTGCACTGAATAATGCGATGACTTTAGGTAAATGGCTTTAGGCTTTAGGTAAAAGTTAGATGTCAAATGTGTATGGTAGTTGGCAGTTATGCATGGGTGTATGTGTGTATTTCTAGCTAAACCTAAACTTTTAATCCTAAACAATAAATAATAATGTTAGCTACATATTAATATTATCGCTGCACTATGCTTGGCGTGTTTACTAAAAAAGTACAAATAATAATGATAATGTAATGAAATACTATTATAAAATAACTATTTTATTTTTGAAGAAAAATGTCATCGATATTGTTGAAAATATTCTTTCAGTGCATGTATCTATAGCATTTTAGAACCAAAGAGCTGTGCTCATGGCGAATAGGGGAACGGAAAGTACTCACCACAAGGGGCCGTCCATTAATCACGTGATCTTTCTTTTAGAATTTTTTACCTCACCTGATTAATGGATGGCCCCCGAGGGGGAAAGTCTCAACAATCGTACGAATACAGTATATTGTAACTAAAATCTATATTAAAGTGAGTATTTTCCCGGTCGAATGAGTTTAATCGTACTGACTTAACATGTGCTTATACTGTTGATTGATAGCACTTGGTGGAACTTGCTACACATCTTCAATGAAAACACTTGTACTATTCCACATTATTTATTAAATTCCTGACCGGTTTCGCCTTACGGCATTATCAAAGGTTGATACATCTTTTTTGGGTATCAGATGTCAATTAGAGGAGTAATATATTGACGTCGATAGTCGATATTACTCTAATTGACATCTGATACCCAAAAAAAAAAAAAGTGGAATAGTACAAGTGTTTTCATTGAAAACTTAACATGTCTTCTGCAAACTAAAAAAAAAATTGATCAACTACATTCATTATAAATCATTAAGTTTTCAATCTGACTTAAGCTTTTAAAATAAAAATAAAACTCTAAATATATATAAAAAAACGTATCGCTCCACTGTACCCTTACGTCTACTATTTAAATGCAAAAAGCACCTTAAAGACTTTTTATTGCTAACATAAAACAGCTATTTATATGGGCTAAGCCCACAGAGTAACAAAAATTGATTCTAGACCATTAGGGTCCTTTTAGAACCTTAAAAGACATATATGTCGATAATCTATTAAACTAAATCTATACTAAGTTGTCTCTAAAACTAATAATTTCACCTGGATCTGCGTCATTTTCGAGTCGGTCGTCGTATTAGTACATATAACAAAGAAAATATATATGTTGTCAATATGTTATATATTATATTACGCTATATATACACAAAGGGTAAGTAGAGAGGATCCAACACCGATATTTCTGAAGTCTTATTTACTCGGGGGTAATAACACCTACAACTTTAAGTTCAAGTATTATCTGCTGCCAAATTATCTGAATCCACGAATTGAAACCAGATACTTAGAAATTGGAAGTCTATCGACAGGACTGTACTATAGTTTTTTTAATTGGCTATCGCATCTAGTTTCGTAAGCTTATGAAAAAACAGTACTATATTAACCTGACTGCCAAGAAAGATTATTTACTAATACTTAACTAATCGAGTGTTGTGGGTTCGATGCCCACGTGGCGCAAATTCTGAGGTTGAGTATACTTTACGTCCATTAATAAAGTCATCGCGACACTAGGATGGTTCCTTAATGCAGGAGTTAACTTTGAAATAATCATTATATAAACTCAAAGCGCCTTTTATATTGTATTGCAGTCTGGCTAAATATCTAGAACAGTCCTGGATTTGTTAAAATTTACATACATACTATGTAGCTATATCTCAGTTGGCAGAATAACCAAACTGGATTACTAGTACGAAAACTTTACTTGACTAAGCCGTCAGGATTCTTGATTTAAGTCGTCAGGATTCTCGACTACTCTAAGTCGACTATATTACATCAATGATGACCAAGTACGCTATGAAGCGTACTATTTCTTAGCACTCAATTTCAGGAAGTAAACCCTTAGGCTTCTTGAATACTATTAAAGTTTTTAGACTTCATAGAAAACTGTATTTTAGTAATCAATTTCAGTAAATGGACTTATTCCGTCAGGGTTCTTGTCTACTATAGGTCGAATACATTAAGACTTCATAACGAACGGGGATGATAATACACTCACACACTAACTAAACAATGCAAATGGACAGTGAGAAGCAAAAAGCGTGATTATTTGAGATTAGTTACAACATAAATACTTTAAATTTGAAAGGTTTTTTTTACTATTCATTACATATAGAATTATATTTATATACAAGGTATCGATAGTTTTTGTCAATGACTTTTTAAAGGGAAGTGATATAATTGTTTTTGCCAACAAAAGTTTATTTGGGACCTGTGATATGGGAGGTCCTGATTTCACGTATAATAATAAACTCAATATAATCATATAATACGTATACTACAAGACTCATTTAAAAATAAATACCTATTTGTTATTTCAATATGTCTGTAAGAGATTGTCTGTTAAGGCCTACACAGTTGGCTGTTACTGAGGATTTTTAACCAAGGAATCGAACCTGCATGTTTCAAAGAGTGGTGTGAATCGGTGACGAAAATACAGGTTTATTTATTTACTTTAGCAATCAGATACCATTACGTCAACATCTCTGTTTTACCCTCAGGTCAGTCACCGATAACATTATCAACAAAATTACTTCAATATTCATCTCCCTAAAACAAAAATAACCTAGCCACATCTTACCGCAAACAAAAAAAGCAAGCAAATTTAACTCTCTCCATCTCCTACAATCTCATTCTCTACCCACCTGGCTGAGAGCTTCCATTCTAGCCTTCAGTTGTTCCTCCATCTCTGGTAGACTGGACATCTGCGCGAGTTTCTGCGTAGAGAGTTCTAGTTTCTCCTCGATGGCAGCTATTTTCTCTTCTTGGAGCTGAAGGGAGAAATGGTATGAAGGTGCTGATGGTCGCGGAAAGCACTGTGGTAGCTACTTGGGAGTTAGTTTTTGTTAGAACTGGTTAGACGACATTGAAGCTTTAATCAGATGTTACAGTCGCGAAAAATTATTTTGTAGTTTTGGGAAACACTTAAAATACCTAGTAAATAATAAACTGTTGGTTAAATTAAAAATGCAGTACTGGTAAATGTCAGCATTTTTTTTATAAGACATATCAATATGATTTCACTTGGTCTGAATGCAAAGTATCAGGACAGAGACCAACAATATTACACTAGTAGTTTTCCTCTAGTAGTCTTCTTCTCTTCTGGTACCATTATCTGGTATTGATATATTAAAATAAGATAAGATATTCTTTATTGTACACCATAAAAGTATTACATGGTAAAAAGTATTACATGTAATAAAATAACTATACGGATCTTCTTTTTTTAAACTGCCCTGGATGTTTCACCAAAAATAATGCAGATCTGTTCTTAAAAAACACTACAGCGAACATTCCCCCTTTTACTTCATTTGTTTTATAATAAATAAATTCACCTTTACGAGACTTCATATTTTTTTCACAACAAACTGTCAGGGACGAGATGTCCTATATGTTTCAGCCAAAAATCATCAAGATCCGTTCATAAATAAGGCGAAAGAAAACTCCCCCCTTTTCACCCCCATTTTACCTCTTATTGTGTTGTGTTTTAAATCACAGAACATGTGTGCCAAGATTATTGAGAATCGGTTAAGAAATGAGCCCTTTAGACCGGAACTGACAAACCGACATAGATACGGACAAAACCAAAATCGGCCAAAATGATTGTCTACACAGAGACACTCGTTGGCTTCGATCGTTCTTTCAAATAGTATCCCTCAGATTGACAGCCTCATAAGATGTTTTCTTACGCCTCACTTAAAGGAGTCAGGATTGTAGGAAAAAGTGCGATCTCGGTTACATCCGAAGCTTTTAACTCGGAGTCCGGAGTCTGCTTACTGCTAAACCTAGGAGGTAGGACACGACGGTATTTCCGTCCAATTAAGCAGTCCGACTGAGGAAGTAGGTACCTCCGCCCTACAGAATACCACGGCCATAATAACCTCGTTTTGTGTTCCCGACGGTGAGTGGAGTAGCCAGAGCTCACTGGAGAGTTTTTGCGGTGTCGGTGGAAAGAGCAAAAGCTTGTCCTGCTTTATCTTTTACACTGACGGCACAGAAACTCTCTGTTCTAACAGGGTCGGCAGGTGGGTCATGTGCTTGTTTGCCACCTAAGTGGTATAAAAAGACCTCAATTGGGTTCGGCTTAAACGACTTTTATGTGAGCCACGTCTAACCTCTCAACTCAAAGAGGCAAGCCTGCCCAGAGCCTTGGCCATCGATCAGCAGTCGTGTTAGCTTTAAAGTTGGCTTGGTCTTGGTGATCCCCTAAAAGACCCATTGATTCACCCACCCACATAAGCCCCATAACTTAATTTATTCGTGCCAGTTCGAGACTCTAGGGAGCTGGGGCAAAAAGGCCAAAAGCCTTGTAAAGGCGATTGGGCAGTGCCTCATAGAGGCCTCTGGACACTCCCGTTCCGGATCAATTCTGGCGCAGATGCTGGCCATTACAATCCTGCGTGGCAAAGCGGTAAGTGTAATGGGCACCTTTGCAACGGGAGCGATCAGAGGTAGGCTATTCGACTAATACTGAATTTTGATTTAATATTTCGCATTAAGGTGACATATGAGATATATTATTTGTATTTTCAATTATTTTCCTCAGTAACTCCTTAGAATGTTTTTAATTCTCAATTTTAAAGCTTAAATCAAGATCTTTCAGTGTCGTCTAACAACTACATAGGGTATTTAAAATACTGGAGGTCCAAGAGTACTTCTGAGGTATCATGAAAGACTTCTAGATATTAAAACCTACATTATATACAAGTGAACAATATGACTGTAAGTAGAATTCATGCATTAGATACGACTGATGCCTACAAAGTATAATGCCCGGTTCACAGTATTCCAGTAGAATCCAATTGGAATGTTACTGGAATACTGTGAACCACCACTGGAATGTGCCCATTCCAGTCCAGTAGATTGTTCAAGGGCGTTTAAAACATTGGAATAATGTGAACGTTACACCAACTGCCAGTACACCAAGTAGTCTAATAGACCAAGTAGTCTAGTAGACCAAGTAGACTAGTAGACTAGTAGACCAAGTAGACTAGTAGACCAAGTAGACTAGTAGACCAAGTAGACTAGTAGACCAAGTAGACTAGTAGACCAAGTAGACTAGTAGACCAAGTAGACTAGTAGACGCGTAGACTAGTAGACGCGTAGACTAGTAGTACACTCACCTTCAGCTGTGCCTGTTTATGCTGCAGCTCCTGTTCTAGTTTTTCGTTGAGGTCGTGGAGTGATGTAGACTCGCGTTGTGCGTTCAGGTAACGCTTCTCCAAGGTAGCTATCCTCTCCTCCTGAGTGGAAGAAGAGTCTTAGTAAGAGTTCTACTGTGTAAAAGAAGAAATACCATAAATCATCAGTTTAATGTTATACATTTATGTACATATTAACTGTACACTCTTAGTAGCAGTTGTCGACATGTCAAAGAAAACCTCTCTCTATTAACTGTTTTCGAAACACAATTACGATGGTGGCCCATTGGGTAGGCAGAGAGAATAGCTTTACGCTTTCTACGATCCTACCTTTGATGTATCATATTCATTTGCTTTTAGCTCTTATTTTGATTAGCTTGTTATCAGATTTTACTTAAATACTCTATATAATATCTGCATAATATTTAAAGGGATAGATTTTTTTTTCACATCCTGATCGTCCACCTAAATCTCGTGGAGGGCGGACACACGGAAACAAATTGACTGGCGTGGCTAACGTGACTCTGGTACACTTGACATTGGCGTTTCGCCATTAATAATTGAATAATACATTTTACTTGACATTGGCAAAATTGTGGCGATTTGCTGCAGAGGCCATGTATGTGTATGTAGGTTTATAATGGTAATATATGTGTGTGTATAAAGGTTTATGATGGTAATATATGCATGTATTAGTAATGCCTTTTATCAGGAGTATACCTCTGGTATATCTCCTCATATTATTAAACTTCAATAATAATGTACACAAGACTGCCTCTCATTTGACTGCAATTCCTCTGTGCACTCCCGGGTTTGCTGGAAGAGAACTCAACCTTGAGTTAAGCTCGCCTTTGTACATATTATCTCTCATATTTGTTTAAATGCTATGTAAGTGTACAATAAAGAATAAAGAAGAAGTTGAAGTTGAATCTATTATATTCTACAAACATATTGCCACTTGTCTATAGGGGCAGGGAATCAAACCCAAGACCTCGTACATAACAATCGCATTCGTATTTTCACAGTAGATATCTGTAAAATATGAAAAAAATTACTACAATTTATTAAACACAAACCTGATCCTCCTTCTGAGCAACGTTTTCCCTCAAGTCCCTCTGCAGTTTGGAGCACTCCTCCTGCTTCTTGACTAGTTCCTTCTCTCCTTTCGTCAGTCTCTCTTCAAGGTCTGTCACCTTATTGTTCAGTTCGGCCACTCGCCGCTGCCAAGAGCTCAACTCTGCTGACTGTACCAGAAATTGTACAATATTAGGAAACAGGTATATATATTTATGGCGTGAAATATCATCTGTACCCCTAGCACGAACAACTATCGTAAGCATATCTGCATTATATTTCAATTTGCAAATGTTCTTTTCTGGAGTAGGGTACCAAACCTGTTATAAGATTTATAAATGAATAATATACCTAATAAGAAAAATATATTATTTTAATGAAAATCAATAATTCTTAACAATTAATTTCGTTTGAATTTATGTTATTTATAAAACTTTCTTCTTCTATAATGTTTAAATCGTCGTAGTTAGACCACTTGTAACTCGAAAATAGTTTAGAGTTTTCAAAATTGCTAAAAAATTTAACCAATACGAAATTCTAGATCCAGTGGTCTAATAACAAAAAATGATACCAATCCCACTTACCGTAATAATACCTATGGTCGTATGGGTTACCGTAAGTCGCAACTATGGTGAACAATGGTGACCAGTGGGTAGTGTTAGTGTCAATGAACTGTTGCTTACGGTTGCTAGTGACGTCAATGTGTTTATATTATACGGTATACATAATATGAAGATGACATTTGATCTTTAGAATCTATACTAATTTAATTAAAGGCTTTTTAAAACAGGCATTTGTACTCTTCACAAGAGCTTTTCAATTTTTGAACTCTCTTCTGTATACACCGTGCCTTATTAGCAGGTGAAGGTTTTTTATATATATATATAGGACTCGTCAATTTAACTTCACCTCGCCTGATGGTAAGCTGAAGGCAAAGTCTCAGGTTAGAGGGTCACCATTACATACATGTACCATGTTAACAATAGTGGCACTCAGCTTGACGGCCTCATCAGTCGAGGATTATCGTCTGCGCACCGCGTGACACCCACAGGCGGTCCCACTAGTGCTGCGACCACAATCCCCCTGCCCGGCTATGCCCTTGCTGACAACTGAACGCAATCCAACCGAGAGGTGTGATAAGAGTAGATAGAGGTGAAGAGTGAACCTTTTATTGCTTAAAAAAACAGTAGCAAAGTATCAAATGTCATCTTCCTTACTCCATACCTTTGATATTTAGTCCAACTATATCTTTGCGAGCTAAGCATGCGACTATTTTCATCAGGACTACCTTAAGAACCAAGTTTAAAAAATCCCAACAATTTGAATTATTTTTACAAGATTGACGGTAAATTGACATTGACGACAAAAATCGACCAGGGTCAATTCTCGTAATAAAAGTCTGTTCAAAATTCTATGTCCCAAATTTCAAAAACAGATCGCAATATCAGTGTTCCATCTTAAAAAATGTGTTACGAGAGTACCGTTTTTGACATTTGGAAGATGGAAATTAGATCTTGAATTATGAACAGACTTTTTACGAGAATTGGCCCGCAGGTTAAGAAACCCAAAAATCAAGATGAATTGTCTTTTTCTGTTTCTTTAATATGTTTAAGGTAGCCCATAATAATTGTACTTAATACCATTTGTCAGAATTTATTAGGAGTAAGCGTTGCTAGCGAAGCATTGATGCATGATTGTAGCCAATTCGTTATGAGCATGCTATTAAATATCACTACATAGTATAAAACAAAGTCGCTTTCTCTATATCCCTTTGTTTACTTATAATCTTTAAAACTACGCAACGGATTTTAATGCGATTTAATACATAAAGTGATTCAAGAAGAAGGTTTATATGTATAAAACATGTTTAATATAGTAGAGGGTGCAGCGGAAACGGGATCTGATGCCACGCGGGCGGAAAAATATTGGCGGTACGAAGTTCGCCGGGTCAGCTAGTAATTGTATAAATAAGTCATTAAATTTGATCACAGTTAGACCAAATCAACAATACGTTATGAGCATGCTTTTAAATAATTGTATAAAAGAGTGATTGAATTTGATCACAGTAAGACCAAATCAAATAAGTCTAATTTCTGTAACATGATTTTAGTTGGCAATAAAATTCTGACAAATAGTTACATGCTGTTACCAATTCTGATTATAAAAACCGATCCAAAATTTAGTCTCGATCAAGTCTTAATCTGCCAAATGTCATAAAGGATACTTTCGACAACAATTGGGAGTAGACTAAATTTTGAATGATCAGATTTTTATTGGAGAATTGATTTTTTTTGCACAAAGCTATTAATTTTACATAGGTTATATGTTTGTTAACTGATTTAAGTGTTGTACTCACTGTATTGTAACTTGCGTTAAATAAATATTGGACATCGGCCAAACAAGTAGAAATAAAATACGAGTGGATTGGAGGTTTTACTGACATCGGTAGATGCTATCGACTATCGAGAGCTGTCACGGACAGACCTAGTGTTATATATAACATTACATAATAATAAAAATACTTTTATACACTTTTGGTAAGGGATCACCCATAAATAATGTAAGGCGCGAGTAGAAAATATGACATTGTCTCTCGCAAAATACAAACCAACTAAAATAACGTTGTAAATAATAAAATTTCTGAGTGTAAGATGCTGAATTTACAAAATATGATAATAATGACACGTTAAAGGATGATCCTGTCAGATGAGCGAATCACAGACCATTCCATAAATCCATACTAATATTATAAATGCGACAATAACTCTGTCTGTTTGTTACGCTTTCACGCCTAAACCACTGAACCGATTTTGATGAAATTTGGTATAGAGGTAGATTAGATCATGTGAAACGACATATGTTGTTTGGTCTCGATAACCAACATCCACGCGGGCAGAGCCGCGTTCAAAAGTTAGTATAAAATACATATTACAATACAGTGAATAAATACATTTTTATATCTAATAATACTTTGTTAGCGACATACAGGTTATATGATCATATGCGATGTATTTCAATGGCGTATTCTGTTGCATATTACAAGTACTACATTAGTACAATGTATGTAGTATAAGATGGCGACACGAGCGTGCAATGGCGGCCAGGCCGAGCTGTTAGGTCGGTTAGTTTTTGAATGGTGTGGTTTGCTATCAGCTCTACCAGAAGATTCGACTAATTAATTATAAGAATTGTTTATATATCACTAAGTACGTAAACACTGTCTCTTACGTAAAACAATTTACTACAGGTAAGAGTTAATTAAAAAAAATAAGTGTTGTAAAATAATAAAATACAATGGATAGAGTCGTTAAAAGAAAGCTAGATTTTTTATCATATTATCAAATAATGAAAATACTTAGTAACTATTTCGGGTAATGTATTTTCATATATTGCTTTTCGAATATTGATATTATTTTGAGTTTTTGTGTTTATTACGTTCAGTTCGGTTAACTTTTAAGTGCCTGAACTGATTTCTATGCGAGTATCATTCGCTTTCCTAGCCGATCACCAACAGAGCGTCTGCTCACCACACCACCCTGGTACCACCACATGATGCATCAGCGATATACTCTATCTCTTTCTCTCTAACCTGTTTGGCGATAGTATTTTGGAGCTCGCACACTTTTCTTGTCGTCTCCGTGTCACCGTTAATATTACTTTGCTCCTGTGTCGCCCATAACAAACAAATTATCATCTAGTATCTATTTGTTGGGTATTAAAGCTTTTTTATCTAAGGGGAAGGAGCTTTACTAAATTCATTGATTTTTTGCTAATAAAAACAGAACAAAGGATATGTTTGTTCAATTGACAAATATTATAAAGATCTTAATTATATAAGATCGATTATATAAGATCTTAATTATATAATAACAAGCGAATGTATATTAATTCAAATCAATGATTTAAGTAAAACCTATAATTGAAAATTTAAATACAACATAGTCATAACATATCTGAGAGGACTCACGTAACCAACACTTTGTATATACAATGTTTCATGATAATATAGTGCTTTGAAATCCTTCAGATATGTTATATAATAAAGTATAGCACAATCACCAACCACTAAGGCTGCGAATATATCAACGACTTAATATTTATACACTATTTTTTTAACAGTAAAACTCTAGGTTATACATTATCCGACTGGGCAGTAGTACTCTTTATATTTACATTTACACTTAGAATGTCACAAAGGCCTCCGTGGCGTAGCGGTAGTGAACGCGGCCGCTCGCAGGAGGAGCGGGATCGACCCCGCTCAATGCAAATATTTGTATACCTCGCAGAGCAGATTAAGCCGTCGGTCCCGATTGCCATACGCACATGGCATATGGCAGTCGTTACGGGTAGTTGGAGCCAACTGGTCTGGCTGTAATTAGATTGGTAAAGCGGATCCCAGACTCAAGCTGAAAGCTTCGGATGCGACTGGGATTAACGCTAGGAGGAAGAAGAGAATGTTACAATAGTGGCCCTCTGCTTGACGGACAAACACATCAGATGTCTGATGATTTCGGCCTCCTTAAAGGACCTTGGACTGTAGGAAACTAAAACCACGGCCAAACTGATTTTAAAAGTTACAATGACTGTCTTCTTTGTGACTATGAGAGTAAAGAAAAAAAAGATTTTTTAATTTCAAGACTAAGATAGTAATTTTAGTAAGGTAAAAGTAGATATAATTGGGCATATGCATCTAGATTTTCGAAACATCTTTCAGCCAGTCAATGCAACGCGGTCGGAAGTCTTCTGATATCTTCGCAGCCTAAGCTATCTAATTATATTGAGTAAAACATTTATTAATTGAGTGAGTTTCTGTAACGATTCTGTTAGTGTATATCCATTTTGTTACATGTTTGTATTTGTGTTTCTGGGCGTAGTTTTTGTTTTGTAAGGGTCATCCTTAAATTAATTTAAATCTCACAAAATGCAATCCACCAATTAATTTATTGCAAACTCCTGCTACACATAGGCCTCTAGGAATATATGTTACAGCAACCGGTTTAAACAAATAAATTTGCTTTTAAATGAATATCAAAATATTCCCGATGGCGGGTAACCTATGTGTAGATTTCCCGCCATCGTTACATCTATATCAAGTAGTATACATGAGTAATGTTTGCCTCTTGCAACTCAATTCAGGTATAACCGTTATATCAGAAACAATATAATCTAAGGTAGACCTAAGCTGGTCACTTCTAATTCCACCTGAATTTAAAATTCATGCAAAAATAAAAATAAAAAATTACACATAATTTATGGACAACCCTTAAAGTTTCTGTCAGCCGTAGAACAGATATACACGCAGTAGTGCCATACCTTAGTGGTTTGTTGTTCGCCGTTCTGCTCGGGGGAGCCACTGGGTACTGTGCCGTTTTCTTTGGGCTTGTCGTCAGAGGCGCTCGACGACTTGTATTGCTGTAACTGCAGTTGAATATTGTGTTATTGGGATAAATATTGCTGCTCTTTGGATGGAAATCTTATCCTTAACAAAAATTCCATATCCATCAATTTCGCCAAGCTGTTGTGGAGGTCAGATGCTTAACGGAAAATATAGAAGTTCAGCCGCGTCACAATTCGACTGAAAATTCGACCCCAACTGAGGTGGGTAAAGGAGTCAGATACAGTTATTCTAGGAGCAGATTTTTCGAGATCATTTTACCGTCGATAAAGTTGGTATTAATGAGTTTATATAAGTTTAACCCGCATTACGAGGAAGGTTCGACCAGGTACTGATTATCCTCTCAATTAACTGTTCACTTAAGGTTTTTTTGGGGCTCCACGAACATCTTCGCTCATGCCAACATCTAGTGGTGCACCTACTGTCTGACAGTTGAGGTCTTGCCCTGGCTCAGGAATTTCTACCTTCACTAACTTATATCTCTTTCAACTTCCTTTCGCTTCGCTTGATCATACTATCTCTCTCGGCACACATTCACTATATTACTTACTCAAGCGTGTGAAAAGAAGATTTCCTTCAAAGGCACATGACATATCACTCACCTCCTCTTTAGTTAAAGCTAGTTCCTCTTCTAGCGCCGTGTTCCTCTCTAGCGCGACGCGCAGCCTCTCGCGAACCTGCAACACGTACACACATCGCATTGATAAAATGTTATTATGCCTACAGGGAAACAAGCGTTTTGTGCCCAAAATGTTTATCCGTTCAGCGTGTAATCATTAACATTTATTTACGTTGTGTTCCGAAGTGTCGTAAAAAAATCGCAGAGAAGAACCACACATAACTTAGTAACAAAGACAATCCGATATGAAGCGTCAGAAAAGGCGGCGTAATTCTAAAGGTAAGGGAAGGTCTTTTTAACACAAACTTTTTAACTTTTTAAAAAAGCGGTATCGTCAACACCGGTCTATCCTGGGTTTTTTAAGGCCCCGACTAACCGTTCCAAATGTCACAGATGTTTAATGGCTTTGTGACTGACGGCTTAATGTGCTCTAAAGCTAGGGTACCACGGCCCGTTTTAGTGACAGGCCGCGCCGCGCCAGGACTGGCCAACGCACCGTGAGAACCGTCTGGCTTGGCGCGTCCAATCCATTGCCAGTCGGTAACTTGAAATGCGCGGCCTGTCGAGGTGCAAATGTAAGCATGAGGCCTGTGATTCCATACGCGCCACGCGCCGAGCGGTTCTCACAGTGTGGCGCGGCGCGGTCTGGCGCGGCCTGGTGAGGCCTGTGCTTTCGACAGGCCTTGGGACCCCTGCTTTAGATGACTGACATAAATAACGCTATAATGCTGTGTCTTCAGTTTGACTCCTTCGATCAGCTGTTCAATTAACTACTTAGGCTGTTAACTAAACGGTGCCATTCAATTAGCGGTGTAATTCAGCCATTTCATTAAACGGCTAGGTAAATGGCTTGAATTAATCAAACAGAAAATTTGTTTAGAGCGGGACTCAGTGGTTCCCGGTTAGGAAAAACTTTATTTAAATAAAATTATTTTTTACTTATTTGTGCATTGTTATAAAAAGCAAATAACCACTAAAATAAGCACAGGTGTTTTATACTCATATTATGAGCTAAATTTTTAAACGTCCCTGATCTGTAACAGCCATTCTGTAATTATGTGAATTCTATGTACAGTTCCATTCAGATGAAAGAGCTCACTTCGCGCTATTCCCAAATCATGAACATTGGGTACAGTCAGTTGGAATGTTAGATTATTCAATAAATAAAACCATAATGAATTGTCTAGAACATTCTTGTGAAGAATTATTCATTTCATTGTGATATCTCGACAAAGTAAGCAAAGCATTGCTTGTATTGTAACTTCTAGTATACGGATAAAAATATTTTCACACATCCGATTTTAGTATCAACAAGTTTCCTAGATTTTCTCTCTATGTGGAAGCAAATTTGCGAATCTCATCATCCTATGCTATGGGGACATGGTGTAAATTGAACAACTAATGTTTCTTTGTGCAAATAGTAGGTACATTGTATGAATGGGATATTCTGTGTCAGATTCATTTAAAATACTATGTCAGGTTAGAATTTAATAAATTCACATCTCAAAATAGATGTTTCCTAAATAGTCTGCTACCTATACCTGTCTGCTTCTACTTCTGTTTAAACAAAAGTCTACAATACCTTCTCGTCCAAAGCCTTGTGATGTTCGAACAGGCTCTTGAGCGCCTTGAGCACCTCCACCTCCGAGGAGACGCCTGACTGCGCGGCCGCCTGTCTCTTCACCACGGTCATGCGCAGTGAACGCTCGTGTCTTGACACCAGGCATTCTAGGTGCTCTAGTAGTAGCTGTGGGAGAGAGAACATTTTTGTTTATTTGAACCATTATTACAGACAGTTCTTAGAAGCCCTAGCCACCCTCACTGCACAGTTTGAGCTTCATCTGCTAACAAACTGTAATACAGTTTTGCAGAAGAAAATATTTTAAAATTGCATTCTTTTTCGTAAATAAATTTTATTACAATTTCAAATTTTTTTTAAAGAAGTATAACTAACCTCTCAAACTAAGCTAAATTGCTTGTGTCTGGAGTGGTGCTTATCCGTAGTGTGATGACCAGGATTCGAATCCAGGACCTCTCGATCGTAAGGCAAACTCCATAATCACTAAGCTACCGACGCTTTTTAGTTTACCAAGAAGGTAATAATAAAATCCTACTAACAAATATGAAAGTTTGTGTAGATGTTTGTTTAATCACGCTCTAACTGAAAGGAACTACCTGAAATTTCGGCTCGGGAAGAACAAGTTTAATATAGTCTGAACTAATACATAGGCTACTTGTTAACCCGAGAATAGGTTTCCATGGAGTGGGGGAACGGGACCAGAATTCCACGCGGGCGTGGTTGTAGGCAACTAAACAGTTACCTACGTAGTTCAAGAATATTGAGACGACAAACGTGCTTGGTAATAAAGTAGGAGGTAGGAAATTATGGTATTACCGTCCAATTGAGCAATCCGACTGGGGAAGTACCTCCGCCCTACAGAATACCACGGCGATAATATCCTCGTGTTGTGTTCCCGGCGTTGAGTAGGGTAGCTAAGTTCACTGGAGAGTTTTTGTGCTGTCAGAGGGAAGACCAAAGGCTTTGTCTTCTACACTGACGGCACAGAAACTCTGTGTTTACAAGGTCGGCAGCACGAGTGTGACTCCCCTGGTACTTCACATGTCCATAGGCCACGGTAACAATTTTCGATCAGGTGGAAAAAGTCAACATAAGCCACATCAGCAGTTCACTTAGGTCCCGGAGACCTGTTTGGGGCTCCATACAGCCCCGTTTAATTTTTAATAGCGTAATAACACTTTTAAATCAATGGGCCTTTCTTCCATTCCTATATCCATATCATTATAATCACGAAATCAGACCGACAGTTTAAGAGAACTTCCGCAAATTAATTGTGCATTAACTTAGTGATTAATTATTAGTACACTACCAGGTAGGCAATAGACAGTAGACGAAGCCTTTATACTACGAGTAGTACAGAATTAAATATTTCATTCGCTTCGCTCCGATAGTGACTGGCTGGCGAAGACACAGAAACACTCGAATAGTTTTAGGTACTATTTAACAAAAGGGTCGGCCATTTTACTGATGATAAGTTATTCGGACTGTAAACGCAGAATTGGACGTTAATAAGTGTTTGATACAAGACAAGCACACGGTCCACCTGATGGGAAGCGTTTACAGTGCCGAAAGGTGAAAATTTCAAAAAGCCGGTGGAAAAAATCTTACCACTTACAGAATGGCCATAGCAATTTTGTATGGAAATAAAAACATTTCTACTACGGCTTCGTTTGCAGAGCAAGTCGGCAGGAATCGGGTTATCAGTGGCAAAGAGCAACTCCAGAGGTGTCATACTCGATCCTATGTTCTTGGAGAACCCTATATTCCAGTCGCTCGGGAAAACCACAGGAGGGAGATTATTTAACAGACTGTGCCTTCCTAACTTGCACTTGATTTAATTTCAATTTTTTTATACGAGTACGGTTCTATCCATTTTCTTTTTTAAGTATTTTGGTAGCAAAAATTATACTAGTATTCCTGTTAAATGTTCCAACTTAGGCCGACATCTTAGTTACTACGCTACCGACACTTCAAACAAGAAAGTAAGTCCGAGTAATTATTTATTGTATGGTACCGATGATGGATTGCACTAGACTAAGACAGTACCTCCCAAGGCGATACTGATTGAGCACCAAACGTTTATAGTAAGAATTAGACGTGCGACCCTACAACTAATGAAGCAGGATTTACCGCCGTTAATTGGAGATAAAAGATTTAATCGTCAGCTTAGGGATGGCCCTGTTACGGCCGGGGTGTGAGGGTATGTCCCACGGCATCTGAAGCCTCAAGACGGCATATGGTATTTGTCGGATCAAGTCTGACTTGATTTTTGAGGGGATTTTCGCACGAAAAAAAAGATAAATTCCTCCAGAAAGAGTAGCGATCACAATTTGTTATTATTAGTATAGGAGGTAGGACACGACGGTATTTCCGTCCAATTGAGCAGTCCGACTGGGGAAGGAATAGGAATTGGAAGGGCAGGAATATCGCGGCCAAAATAACCTCGTGTTGTGTTCCCGGCGGTGACTAGGGTAACCAAAGCTTATCGGAGAGGTTTTGTGCTGTCAGTGGGAAGACCAAAGGCATATTCTACACTGACGGCACAAAAACTCCCTGTGTTTACAGTGTCAGCAGCACGAGTGTGACTCCCCTGGTGTTGCACACGTCCATAGGCCACGGTAACCACTTTCCATTAGGTAGGTCATGTATCTACTTGTCTGCCACCTCAGTTGTGGTTATCCTGGTTGTTCCAAAGCATACACTGTAGGACCTAGGGTCCGCTCTGCTACGTTTATTCCCACTAATTTTACATGACTAGATTTTTGGAGAGACTGCCGGCTGACAGCTGAACGAAACCGTAGTAAGGAGAACTAGTCCATACTAATATTATAAATGCGAAAGTAACTCTGTCTGGCTGTATGTTACGGTTTCACACTGAGCCGAAATTTGGTATAGAAAAGTACAAATGAAAAGGACATAAATGACTTTTTTTTAGGCCATGGGCAACAGCTAGTCATACATATTAATGATTTACACCTTGCGGGGAATCTTAATGAATACATTTTTCGTTTTATAATTGCTTCAAAATGTTCAAAAGACAATGTCGCAGCAAGAACTGTTTTAGACGTTGTCGAAACCATCGAGAGCTGGCGAGCGGTGTCATTGACACGGTCCCAAGATAAAGAGATTAGTGAGTCGATCGTCCGCGCACTTTACCTCGAGGATTACCTTTGAGATAATTCGAGAAGGACGCTGGGGGAGGCAGTGATGTACATATATACTAGCTGTTCATATATAGATATGTGTTAGACACTTTCGTTGTAATAAGTCATGATCTTTTCTAAAGTTTACGCCAATATCTCTCATTGAAATAAAACCACTAGCTGTAGGCTTAGGCTTGGTTGTACCATTCTACCTGCTAAAAAAAAGGTTTACGTCAAATTTAACATTAACAGTAACACTGACTCTTGCGGTTTCTGCTAAATGTGTTGCACCAGTGTATTTAGTTGCTCGGTTAAAGTCTCATTATTGCAAGTCAAATGAGACATTATTACCTCAAATTCCTCATGTTTTTTTTTAATGTGGTAATACTATACGTAGTTAGGCATTTACTGTCAGTTCTTAGTCAGTCAGTTCGGATGACAATCGAGGACGAAAATGTATTGTTTGACAGAATTTAACGTTAACAATATCAGCAGGGCTAACATGCGCGCCACGAGATAGCTATCTCGAGGCATTTTGCCGTTTTATGTCGATATCGACTGTTGGTAACATGGCAATTTCATGGCGATCTGTCAGATGTCGACATAACTCGACTTCGAGAAATCATCTCTACTTGGTGTCTGCAAATTGTAACATACGTGCCCTTATTTCCTCGAATTTTGACATTTAAAATGTTTTGTCTCTCGTCGTTCATTTGGTCGACGAGAAGTTATCTCGTGTATTCTTTTCTTGAGCTCGGTTCATTTTGGACTTAAAAAGCGACTGCAAGCCATTTTCGACCTTAATGACATTTCCTTTGTTACGTGTCTTATCGCATTAATTGATGACGCTGATCACGAATATAAGAAAAAAAATTCAATAGCATGTCATGTCAATAAGGTCGAAAATTGTTTGCACTATTTTTTTCTCTTTTTCATACCTAGCATCCCTAACTAGTCTGTGCTTTCGAGCAAATGGCCGTATCGGGCCGATTTTATCAGATAAATGTGAAAACAGCAACTAACATGTTTAAAAATTTGTACTTATGCCATAGACAATAATTGAAAAAAATTGACGCGACAAAATATGTCGACGTTACTTCGCTCGAGAAGACTCGAGATGATATCTCATCTCGATTCGAGATATTTGACGACGCGCGCATGTTAGCCCTGCTGGCCAAGCGTGTCCGGTTAGAGCGTTTTGACGTATTTTGACGTCATTTTTACTGTTGTCAAATGGTCCAATCTATTTTATATCTGACCGGTACTTTAACCGCACTGTAAATGTTAAAGTAAGATGGTGCAACCTAGCCTATGCGTCTCCCTACGCAAAAATTTGTACGCCACTATATAAGGCAAAACATGGGACAATATATACTATCATTCACTTATTGCATGCTTTTGTATGTACACACACGTTTTGACAAATGAAATGATTCTATTCTATTCTACTCACCCTTGTGTTGTTCCTCTCCGCTTTTAGCTCTGAAATCTCCTCTTCTCTCTCGAGAAGCTGCTCTCTGGCCTGATTGAGTTCTTTTGTGAGGGTCCCGAACTCCTGCAGACAAAGGAAAATAAAATAATTAGACATGCTAATAAAATTTCTTCTGTCGAGTTAAGGTTAGTTTTGAGACTGTTATCCGTTATCTAAATAGAAGATCTCCTTCAATAAAGGTGTCTTTTTATACCACTTAAGTGGCAGACAAGCACACGGTAGCCCTGATGGAAAGTGCTTACCGTGGCCTATGGACGTGTGCAACACCATGGTAGACCCGGTAAGAACAGAGATTTTCTGTACCGTCAGTGTAGAAGACAAAGCAGTGTCTGTTTTATCTTCCACAGATGAAATCCGTTCTTAGATTCTACATTTAAACGGTACCATAATATTACAAATAAATAAATTTCGTCTTCAAAACAGTTAAATACTTAAAGTATTCATAGAACGTTCCCCAAGTAAAGTAAATCGAAAATTTTCGTTTGTAAGCTGCGAATCGTTTTATACAACACGTAAACCCCAAATTCACAAGCCAGTGAAAATATCACAAAAATCACTTTATTTCGGAGCCTAAGAACGTATACAGGACACAGGTGTACCTCGAAGTAGGTTTAAGCTCCCTTGGGATAGGTAAGAGGTCGGCCAACTGACACGGAACGGAGTTCAAGCCACACACGGAGTATTACAAGACTTAAGGACTGAAAGACTTTTGTACGTGAACGTAAAACTTTTGTAGATAGTATTCATGATTAAGATTAGCTATAGTCATGGGGTACCGATAGGAAAAGAATATCTTTAGTAATACACAAAAATCAGTAGATGGAACTAGTAGTCTCATTTAAACATGGTATAAATACTAGACATAAAGGTAATCTTGTGTTACATACTACTCGTCTCCAAAAAATAAGCAACTCTTTTATGGGTCAATGTATTAGATTCTACAATAAACTTCCCAATGAAATTAGAACATTGTCCATAAATAAATTTAAAACAACGATTAAGGCCAAATTGTGTAGCACAGCATATTATAACATTTCAGACTATTTGAATGACAAAAATGCTTAATCCCATAAGTAGCTCTAAGTCAAAACAAGAAAATGATTGTACATAAAGACGACGTTTTTTTTAAAAAAGGATTCCTACTGAGTTTTTTGGCAGTGTTTCTCAGTATTGCCATGTCACGCACTGCACGGTAGGGGAAAAAAATAATGACGATTTCAAACAAATTTAATATTTTTATGGAATAAATGATTTTTTGAATTTGAATTTGAATTTGAAAGAAATAATAAAGACGCTTACTATTTACAATCAAGTAGATTATTTCAGAACTTTAACACACATGATAATGTAAGCATGAAAGCAATAAAATCGTTGGTATATAATGTAATAAATAAAGATTTCGTGACAATAGTGTTATTTTAGGAAGCCGCCATCTAGCGGCATGGTGCATTAAGTCTATAACTTACAGCATTGCTGCAGATTCAATATAGATTAAAATATTTGTAGATTGATTCAATCATATTCAATAATGTGTTTAGTATATGTTTTATTTTTGATAAGTTAATTTTTGATAGTAAAAATTAGAATAGTTTGGCAAAACATTGTCGCCATCTAGTAACAACACCCGCGGACTGAAAGTTACTTGCCTTCTTTTGGAAGTTACGAGTGTAACCGTTTCTTGTTCTTTATTTTGCATCTGTACAAGAATTATATTATATTATCTGTGCCTTAGTGAAGTAGATGGTGTGTTGGTTCCCAGTGAAGTATAATTGGGTTAAGCCATCTCTTCCTGTAAGTTGCGACCAAGAGATAAGTATCCAATAGAAAACATACAGCATATGACAAAGTGTCCACTTAACGGCAATAGGTTTGCAACCTATTTTTGCGAAATGTGAGTGTTAATACACCTCAGCCTAACACTTCAGGGATTCATAGGCGTGAAATTTATGTATGGACGTACTTTATCGTCATCATCATTTTATTTTTTATCGGTTACGGCGGCCTATGGACTTGTGTAACAACCAGGGGCGCTAGGTTCTTACTGCCGACCCTGTAAGAACCCTTATTCACCACCCTTCTTATACTTAGAACCCCATACAGTAGTAGCTTGGGCAAACCATAGAAAGAGAGCACTTTATCCGAAGGACTAAAATCCGCAGTGTGTATTGACCCTAACTTTATGCAAATATAATTTCACTTCCATTCCTCTTTTGATCTCAAACTTTGAAACTGTTCCAAATCGTTAAAACCGACAAATTCTGATATTGTAACTTTATTTTTCTTCAGAGGTCGTAAATTGGAGTTTTTTTTTTAATTGTCTTTTCTATGTCGGCCTCATTTTTTAGGCGGAAATGATAGAACTCCTTTGTAAGATATCTTCTTCTGTGGAGTTATTTAGTTTTAATTTCACGGTCGTTAGAGGTGTTATAATTATGTTATAGCATTAGTTGTCGAAAAGACACTTTCACGGTTGAAGTTATTTAGCTGAGTCAACCGTAGGCAATTTTCAGATAATCTATACCAAAATTATCTGAAATTATCGTTCCGGTTTTATGCCTAAACTACATGGGTAAAAGGGAGTATTAGGGGCGATGAAAAGTTGTATGAAGTTCATTATTATTGCAGAAAACCTAATGAAATATGGTATAAAGATAGATTAGAGTTGAAAAAGCACATAAGCTAAGGTTTACCGTTACCTCTCCGGCTAAGCTAATTTGCTTGTGTGGACTCACATCGGTAGTGCACTGGCTAGGATTCCAACCCGGGCCCTGTCGATCGTAAGGTCGACTGGTCGCGATAGCCGACATCCAACCGGGCGATGCCACGGGCAACAGTTAGCCTTACGTATTCCATGATTAAGTAAATAAATTAGTTATACTTATGTCAGCAAATCAAATAATTAATCAGTTAGGCTTCGTTGTGGGATTCATCTGTAACTCGACATGATATTTACGTCAAGTGGGTCAGTTCAAACCGGTCGATTGAACTGGAATGATGATATATAGTACAGCGATATCGATAGCGTGTTGTAATAGACGGTCGAAGGGGTAAAATTCTACATACATACATATAATCACGCCTTTATCCCCGGAGAGTTAGGCAGAGGTGAATTAACACCCACATTACACCAATCATTGTATTCGGTCGCACGTAATAGGGGTGAGCCTATTGCCGTATTCCGGGACTATTGTTGACTCGAGCCATGAATTTGAGGCATATCTGTCTAATGTTAATCAGCCCTATCCATTAGTCGCCTTGTACGACACCGCGTGGGAAGAGATGGGGTGGCCCAAATTCAACTCTGCCGGGAACCACGCGGCAAAATTCTGTTGTGCAATTTTTTAAGCACACGGTGCCCATCACAATCAGGACTAGTCCTAGAGTGCCACAAGAAATTGGAGGGTATATGTGAGTCAAACGAGATTACACTCCAATGGATCAAAGGACAGCGGTTCCCTAGGCAACGACGCGGCCGATGAACTGGCCAGCAGGGGAGCCGAAATAGAGACGTACAGGGTGGAACCCGTAATACCAATATCGGCAAACCAGCAAAGATGCTGGCTGAGACAGAACAAGGAAACTACACGCCGAAATGTGGGCGAAGACGAAGGAATAACGTCAATCGAGAGAGGCAATGCCATCTCTAGACAGACGGCTCTCTAAAAAACCGCTGCGCCTAAATAGGGCGAACCTACGGTTTGTAGTAGGGACCATAACAGGGCACAGTAATCTTAACAAACATTTGTATGTTATAGGTTTAACGGACAGTCCATTATGCCGAGCGTGCATGAGGACTGACGAAACACCGGCCCACGTAGTCATGAACAACGGGCGCAACATCTGGGAACACCAAGCACACTCCGAGAGGCCTGAAGCAGACCCGGCAGCCTCGCCGCTTTTTGGAAGGAGCTTGGATGGTTGGAGTAGGGCAGTGGATACACAAACCACACGATCACGCAAAAAGGCCCAACTACAAGGAACCACATGCGGAAAACGAGCCCGCAAAAAGAAGAAGAAGAAGCACACGGCACGGCGTCGGGAACAGCGTTGCAACGTCCTTGAAAGAGATTGTCATTGAATGGTCTACGTCACTTACCAATGCCAGACAAGATCGACCAATGCCAGTCTCTCTATAAAGGCCGTCGCAGCATTATGCTCGAAGCTGTGTTCTCATTGAATTGTAAAACTATGTTTGTTCGTTTCATATTTCATATCAGCCACACTAGATTGAACTCACGTATTTTTATACAAGATAAAAGCTCTTTCTTGTGTGCCATCACTTACTTTTTCTTTTAAATCACAATATCCATAAAGTTACGGAATCGGTAGCCCGAGGATTCTAAAAGAACATAGTGTGCATAAGATAACGAATGATATACTTTCCTCTACGGAATATGTAAAAATGTTTTTAAAGCTCAGCAGTTAGCATGGAAAGTAGTGGTTTTTATGTGAAGCCCTCAAAATTGACTGCACAGTAAGCTAGGGTGCAGTCCAAAAAATAGTGACTACCATTTCAGATGCGGTCCCTGGAATGGCGATCCTTAGCTTGACGGCCTCAACAGATGTTCTTTCACGGCCCGCTCAGAGAAAATGAAATTCTACCTATTTAGGGAGGAACATGTGTGATGTGATAGGTTGATTGCGCCAAAATGTAGCATCACTGGTCACATGTATATATACATAGATGGAAATTACACAGAAACGATACGGCACGGGTTAGGAGCAGTGTTGTGAAACCTCGGGCTATTTTCCAGTCCCGTTATTGGGTTATCCCGTGCTTGTATACCTGCAACATGCAGGACTGCAAACGCTATTTTGCAGCTGCATTCAGCTAGCTGCGGGATTAAAGTCTGGGATCCCGCGGGATTCACGGAGTAGTGCAGAAACGACACCACAGATATGTTGTGTTTTGTTTGCAAACATTCTCCTCTGAATGTTGTCGAAATTGATTAAAGTTTTAATTAGTTTTGCCAAGGTTTGGTTACAAATATTTTTGTTCCAATTATATGTTTTGACTTTGTTTTATTTTCTATATTTTTGTTGTTTATTTGTTTGATCTCTTACAAATCCCGCGAAAAGCGGGATACTTCAGACTACAAATAAAATCACTTGTTAACTAATCGCCACTAACCGAATTTTTGACAGCTACCATCACTTTGCCCGATCGACACGAAAAACATAATAATTTAACAATTATTTCTAAAAGAAATACAAGTTATTAAGTATTTTAGGTTCTTCATATTCCCAGAGACAACGTAAATATCATACATACTTCACAATATTTACGAACATAAAGGCATTGTTCCCGCGACATACTTGTCACATCACTAAATTCCAATCTAAATGCGAAATTCGAATACATGGAATTCCTCTTCCCTCCTCAGCATTATCTACGCAGTAGTGACGTGCGGCCGACAGAGGGCTTTGTAGATACAGCTCCTAACTTACTGGCCCGGGAATGATTTATTGGTGGGATAAATTGATGGTGATATCGAGTGGGATATATTGGGGTAGGATTCTTAAACATGGAAAGCATCTAATGAGACCGTCAAACTGAGTGCGTTGTCAACCATTGTTAACATGGTACGTATATATAATGGTGACCCTCTTTTCTGAGACTTTGCCTTCAGCTTACCATCAGGCAAAGTGAAGTCAAATTGACGTGTCCTATATAAAAAAAGACGGGTTTCACTCTGGGAGTGCCGGCAGAAGTGAAAACATTTTCTTTTTTTCTTTCTTCGTTATATACATAGAAAAAGATAAAAAAGAACATACCATACCATGCCTATAATATAGCGCTAATCATAGAACCTATCACTTATTTTCTGCTAATTTTCTGTCAGAAGAAATTAATAAATTATGAAAAGAAAAAATAAACACAAAAAGTAATAAATTACAGAAAGAAAAACTAATCATAAAAAGTAATACATTACAAAAAGAAAAAATAATCACAAAAAGTTTCAGAAGGCCAGGTGGTTTGAACCCGATACTATCTGAAACTATAAGGACTTACAGTCGAAGTGCTTACCGTTTAAGCTACGACGCTATCTATGGTAAATTGCAAAATAGCTAGTATTTACCTAATCTTGTATGACGTCAGTCGTCGGTTACGGTTCAAAGGTCAACTAATCCTGACGCTTCCTTAACATTTTACACCCATCCAACGCCGCTAAAGAAGTTTTCACTTCAAAAAAACATGAATTGGTGATTAGTAAAAAATTAAGAATACTTTTTGCATATCACGAGATTACTGCGGTGTATAAAAGAAACAACCAATGAAATAGCGGGACCAGGGGCCCGTTTTCTAAAACTACAATTTACAAATCACAAGTACAATTCGATGTACATTGCGTAGGTAATTGGTCATTTAAATAGGTTTTATAATTTATCGCCAATTAACTACGCAGTGTACATCGAATTGTATTTGTAATATGTAAATTGTAGTTTTATGAAACGAGCCCCTGATGGCCAATTCTCGTAATAAAAGTCTGTTCAAGATTCAGTCACTATTAATTTCAATATTCCAGGTCGGCAGCGCGAGTTCAGGGTCGGCAGCCCGAGTTCATCGGCAGCGTGAGTGCAGGGTCGGCAGCGCGAGTGTGACGCACCTAGTGTTGCACACGTCTATAGGCCACGGTAACCACTTTCCATATGATGGTCCACCTATGCGGTATACAAAAAGCATAATGTCAGCGATCATCATGTCTTTGAGAATTGTACTGGGAGAATTCCGTTTTTGACATTTGGGAGATTAATGAAGCCTGTATTATGAAGGGATTTGTATTATGAGATAAATCGAGATATTTAATAATACTAAGCTGTAGAAATATGTCGGTAAAATTGCTGTTGGTCGGCTAGAAATAATAACCAAGAAAGGAAATGTAGAGACGAAAAGTCCAGAATGAAGCCTGACAAATTACATAAACTTACACTTACTTACTTACTTATTTTTAACAAGTATCAAGTGTTACTTTATTTATTGACGGTGTTCAATGACGAACACTTTAAATAAATCATAAACAAATTTATAGCTACGATACGGCAGGGTAGATATCGGAATGAATTTTTGCAGTGGGTAGAACAGAACTTTTGAAGTGGGTTTCGTGGGTTACGGTACGGTGGGTAACGGAAACACTCATTAAAAGTCCCATAATTTACCTGACGATTATTTAAACAACGTCTTACTTCAAGATATTGTAATTCTAACGACTACCCCATACCAGCAGGGCTAACATGCGCGCGTCGTCAAATATCTCGAATCGAGATGAGATATCATCTCGAGTCTTCTCGAGCGAAGTAACGCCGACATATTTTGTCGCGTCAAACTTTTTCAATTGTTGTCTATGGCATACACATTTTTTAAACATTTATCCGATAAAATCGGCCCGATACGGCCATTTGCTCGAAAGCACAGACTAGTTAGGGATGCTAGGTATGAAAAAAAGAGAAAAAATAGTGCAAACAATTTTCGACCTTATTGACATGACATGCTATCGATTTTTTTTTCTTATATTCGTGATCAGCGTCATCAATTAATGCGAAAAGACACGTAACAAAGGAAATGTCATTAAGGTCGAAAATGGCTTGCAGTCGATGTTTTAGTCCAAAATGAACCGAGCACAAAAATGTTTACACGAGATAACTTCTCGTCGACCAAATGAAAGACGGTAGTAGACAAAACATTTTAATTTAAAAAAGAGAAAAAATAGTGCAAACAATTTTCGACCTTATTGACATGAAATGCTATCGAATTTTTTTTCTTATATTCGTGATCAGCGTCATCAATTAACGCGAAAAGACACGTAACAAAGGAAATGTCATTAAGGTCGAAAATTGCTTGCAGTCGCACAAAGGTACTAAATTTTGATCCAAAATGAACCGAGCACAAGAAAAGTTTACACGAGATAACTTCTCGTCGACCAAATGTAGGACGAGAGACAAAACATTTTAAATGTCAAAATTCGAGTAAATAAGGGCACGTATGTTACAATTTGCAGACACTAAGTAGAGATGATTTCTCGAAGTCGAGTTATGTCGACATCTGACAGATCGCCATGAAATTTGCCAAGTTACCAACAGTCGATATCGACATAAAACGGCAAAATGCCTCGAGATAGCTATCTCGTGGCGCGCATGTTAGCCCTTCATGCTACCAACAGTCGACATATCAACATAAAACGGCAAAATGCCTCGAGATAGCTATCTCGTGGCGCGCATGTTAGCCCTGCAGAACTAGTTAAAACTATTACAGTATTTAAAAGTTAGAAACTCAGATACATTTTTTACAGAACCATTTTTTACCGCATTCACCCCACTTTCCTCTAATTGCATCATTCGCCTCGTGTTAATTTTAATTCCTATCTCGACCCACATTTTCAGAAGCCCCGTCTGCATTATTCCTTTATTGACCTGAGGTATAAAAAAAAGTCTTTGAAATGCACGTTATCAACCCCACATATAACTATCACCGTCCTTGCAATTCCATATCTATCTAAGCAAGTTATCCCCGGTTCATCGGATCTATTCCACTTACCACGTATAGACTGAGAGCCCGTGGATACCAGAACTTCATCATTTTATGATAGCTGAAAGTTTGTCAGCGCATGCTCCCAACAAAAGTAAGAAAAGCCCATTATGCAGTTTGGGGCATAGTGGTTTTGGTAGGTAAACTAAAGTTTTGAAAACAGAAAATCTAAGTATATTAGTCAAATAATAGTGTGATTTTAGGTATTACCTTCACAATATTATTAGAAAAATCGTGACATTCATATACAGATACGTTAACATGGTGGTAACCCCTTGCCAGACACCCTTAATGTTCATAAAAGTGTAAATATATGTTATACTATAAGAGCTGATTTTCATACAACGTACCCGAAAATTCAAGGATGAGCAGGCACCAGAGAGTGGACTTGCGTATGGTTACTCGAGAAAAATAAAAGAAAACTTCTCTATTATTATTTTTTACATCGTTAGTACCTGCCGTTTATCAAACTTGATAATGGCCCATTGTTCATAACTGTGTTGGGAACATGAACTGGCAAACATTCAGCTTTTTTTAAATGACAAAGGTCTGGCGTTCACCGGCTCTTAGTCCATAAGCCACCGATCACCGTGGGGAGTCATCGCCGCAAGTAGGGCGCGCCCCGCGGCGCTGTCTCCGCCTTGTATTGACAGTTTTAACGAGATATATTGTATTGTTTATATTATGGTATCTGTCTGCGGTATAGAACCTTGGTGTATTATAAATTGTGAGAATATGTTGTAATTTATTACAACATATTATTATTATACCTAGATCAAAAAAGTCCTCAGTATCGGCAATAGGCTCACAAACTACTACGTGGGGTTAGCGAAGTGACTGGCGAAACGAGGGCGTAGTAAGCGCCACTGTCAACTCCTTCGGTGATAAATGCGTGATGTGAGTCGGTCGGGAAAACACCATATCACTTTTAGTACGTGTGGTACCCCAATGGGTATAACCTTACCAGGGTTAGTGAAGTGGCTACTTCAGGATCAAACTGACAAAAACCACAAGGTGTACCGTCTGTTAACTAGGACCCTGGGTATATCCAAGGAAGGATCTTCCCAAGAACCCTGGTAGGTAGTAGACGCCCGAGGAGGGCCAGACCGAGAGGAATGGCCCTGGGTCAGCCGGGGTGCGAGGGATATGTCGCGAGACAACCTTACCTTCGGTCTAGCACATCGACCCACAGACGGCGTGCGGTTTAGTCGGTTCGAGTTCGACATAACCTCCCCCCCCCTCTGGCTCCGGCGGGGGGAGGAAAAAAAAACCCCTACAGACGAATTCTTTTAATAATAACCCAATATTTGTATAGGTTTTCTGCCAGTTTAATTTCTAATCTAAGTTCTTCGTATACTAAACGTTTATTTTATTATCAACTATAATATTATCTGCTCTTGATGAAATTGTACCATGTTAGAACGTTTTAATGAATTAATATATTAAGAATGTAGGACTCAAAGGCAGCACAAAAACAGTGAATAAGCTTTGTATTTCAAATAGCGCTACCATAATATAAGAATTCCGTTCTCGTCGGACTTGATTTCGTAGAAAAGGTGCCTTACAGTAAAATGTGATATTCTCTTTCAGACTGACAAACATTAAGTATTCTAAGTTGACCTACAATCTTTCGGGATTTTCGCGTTATTTAAGAATTCCCTGTCTTGCGTATGTTTAACTTTATTATATGTATACATACATTTAGTCACGTTTCTATCTTGTGAGCATATCTTTTCATTATGTAAGTAAGTATCTTCCCTTCCCAATAGAGAGGTGTAAGTAATATTGTAAAAAATATTCAAAGTAACAATGTGGCTACGTAAGCGCAAGAAACTTCGACAAGCCAGGGAACCAAGAACAAGAAGAAACAAAGCAAGAAGCACAAAGAAACTACGGTATTTCCGTCCAATTAAGCAGTCCAACTGGGAAAGTTCCTCCGCCCTACAGAATACCGCGGTCATAATAACCTCGGGTTGTGTTCCCGGCGGTAGTAGAGTTGCCAAGTGGGTAGCTCTCGGTCTGGTAGCTTAGTGGTCAAAGAGGCAAAGATTGCGGGTTCAAACCCCGCCTAGACCGATTAAATTTTTCTATTTAAATCGATTAATTTGAGTTAATTTCAATTGTCAAATTCAATAGACGCGTACAGTTGTTCTTGCCAGGTCTAGACATAGCGAAGTTTCGAGCGCTCCTAGAGGCTTGAGCTGTCTACTCCACACAGATTCTGCGAACGTTCTACAAACTCCACTGCCAGTACAGTCAGCAACAGAAGTAGGTTCACGAATTCAACTTTACTTATAGACCGCTTTGATTTTAGAACTTTTCACTGTATATATACGGAGGTACGAACACGAACATAGTGAACACAAACATCAAACATGAACATTTGGTTTGTACGTCTGGACGGCATGTCCGAACACGAACGCGAACATAGTTTCAATTGAGTTCGCGCACAACAGTCGCGAATTTAGCACGTTCGTAGTGGTCGAGTTTGAAGTAGCGGAAAGATTTTTGATCATTGCAGTTATTCACAAGATATTGTTAAATGGGGATCCTAGATGGTGGGAAACAATTTGTACAAAAAATAAACACCTGTACCCTGCCAAGTTCTATACAAACAGTTTTTTTCCGTAAAAATTATCAAAACTATTCGAGCACCGTCCATACGAAACATACAAACAGAAACGCCATAGAACCACAGGACAAACATGACATGAAATACCTACCTTTGTTAACGGTGATTCAAATATTTATTTATTTAATATCACAATTGCAATACATGTGCAAGGGATTTCAAATTCGCGTGAGTTTACCCAGGACGAACAGACATAACGACCAAAAATTTTCACTCATGAAAAAGCTGTTTGTACTTGAATAAACAAACACTTGGAATTTATTTATTTGTATAGACTATGGGAGCTGTGAAGTCAGAACTATTTATTGTCAAAAATCTACTCCTAAAGTAGTACAGTAGATATTTGTGTCTACAAACAAGATCAGCAACAACGTCAATAAGACAATTGATCTATATTTCAATGTAATTTCATGAGTGCTCAGCAACTTTTATCGTCGTCTGTACATAGTAAGCTGCACCCTCCAAGTTTAACGTTCACTCAATTTTCCAGTACAAACATGGAACCAGTAGTTTCAATTAGCAGTGTGGTCCCAACCGAACCAATTTCCGGACGAAAAAATATATTAAACATGACACCGCTGTGACGTACGGTATCCGGACGGCTTCAGTGGTTGTCGGTTTGAGCCGCGAATTTGGCATCTGGGGACCGTTTACCCGGGAACTAGGTGCTTAGAGGGTATGGGTAAAGTGGGTGATCGACGTACGAACTGTATTCTGCGGTTCTAAGAACGACGGACGGCCGGTTTTATTCTGCGTCTCTGATCGATTTACGAGTAAGACACGTCTGTCTTACTCGTAAATCGACCTGAGATACAGTCTTGATACTTGAAACAAACTTGATACTGGTCGGAGTCAGATTTTCTGTGTGATATAGCTATAACATACAACGACTTTATAAAAAACCCCGGCCAAGTGCTGTCTGAGTTACGCGCACGAAGGGTTCCATATTATCCAGTCCCCCTTTAAAATTACGTTTAGTTTTATAAGAATACTAGCTTTTGCCCCCCCCCCCTTCGGAGCCGAAGGGGGAGGTTATGTCGGACTCGAACCGACTAAACCGCACGCCGTCTGTGGGTGGATGCGCTAGGCCCAAAGGTGAGGTTGTCTCGTGACATATCCATCGCACCCCGGCTGACCCAGGGCCATTCCTTTCGGTCTGGCCCTCCTCGGGAGGGGGGGCCACGCGGTCCCCGAGATACAGCCAAGTGAAGGACAGACATGTGGACGGACATTGGATTCTTGGTAGTAGGGCTCGTTCTCGCTCTTCGTTTACGGGTACGGGTTTTACAGATCTTTAGTGTTTAAAGAGTATTCAGTATTCAGTATATTTATTCATGAACAATTTTTACATTGTGTTTGAACATTTTTACAAATATAAATAATAACAAAGGGATAATAGTAACAGTAGTATTACATGCAAATTATACACTTTATACCATGCACCAATTATATTAATTTTAAATGAATAAATAAATGAAAAGTCAATGTTAAACCAATGAAAGTCAGCAATTTTGACATGACAATATGTTACATAGTGAAATCAAAACAAATTTTATAAATTAATAGATACATGTCAAATCCATTTAAGAATGTCAGCAAAAAGTCAAATTAAATAAAACAAGAACTAGAGACCCTACAATAAAATGTGATGACATTAACAAGTCAATAATAACAAATTTCTAAAAACCAGACCAGAGTCAGTGGCAATCAACACTCGGTATGTAGGGTTTGTGGCTTACGTCCTTTTGGTTGAAACCTCTGAATCAGCATTATTATTATTGTTATTTTAAATTAAGGCAACATAAGTGTTGCACTTAGAAGGTAATTAATTGATATCTAATGGGCATATGTAATGGCGCGCCGAAGAAGAACTAAAACATTCCGTTAGTCACCAAATGTCCTTCAGTCAAAAATATTCCATTATCTTTACTATAGAAGTAAATATTTTTGCTTTCAACTGTATTGTAGAAAATGAACTCGCTCCACTTACTAGATCTAGTTCTCGCCGGGGACCGTGCAAGTTGTCCAAAGATTTAATTCCTTCATTACGGTATAGACAATCGAGTCTCAAACTTTCAGTGAAGTTTGACGTCCAGAGCCTACGATAGATTTCCTACTTGCAATCAAAGTGGCACCTGGGGTCTATTACTAATCTATAACCTGGGCGTCTTCAAGTCTAAAGTGAATAGATTGTTTATGCGCAAGTGTTCTTTATCATCAACGACATAGTCACTTACCAACAGGTGAGGCAAGGTTCAAACAGGGGCCTATTAATATAAAAAAAAAACTATTTTGTTATGTTGATATTAGGTGAAAGAGTGGTGTTTCCATCGTTCTAGAACCAGCCCCAATACCAGTACAAAACAGTATGCAAATTATGAACATAGTGTTGTTTTTCTCTTACTGAAAAATGCTTAAGCTCGATTATTGACCTGTTTTAAGATTTCATGGTAAGCCTGCAGTGGCCCATACTGACCTGTAACAGCGCGGTATGCACGCGGCACGTGCAGACGGCTCCGTTCTTGCGCGTGCACGGCGCGCCGAGCCACGCGCACGCGCCGCCACCGCGATTCATCGCGCGCGACCATCCCTGGCCGTGCTCTTCGCTCACATCACTCGTAACACCGGAGTTCACACTCACTGGATACTCGTCTACAGTTAAATGTTTAATTGAACATTTTTACCATTCCAGTTTTGAATTTCGAATTACTTGATATTGTTTAATAAAGATCACTCGTAACACCGGAATTCACACTCACTGGATATTCGTCTACAGTTTAACTGTTCACAGTTTAAGTAAATATTTTTATCGTTTCAATTTTATATTTTTAAATGTAGAATCTTTGGATATTCCTTACAAAAGTTTTAAATGTTACTACAATATGTTTGATAAACATTTTTATTGGTCGACTTTTGAAGTTCGATTAATGGATATTAATTAATTAGGTTTAATACCAGCGTATACATATTTAATATCTGAATAATTCAGTTATTTTGCCGCCTGAGGCTGTCAACAGTTACGGTGTTAAGAATATGAATGTATAATATATGTAAATTGAACAAGTTTAGTTGTTATGTTATGATAAGATGTCACGAATGTATGAAAGAAAATTTTAGTAATATAACTTAGAAACGTCACGCGATATTTCTCCGCTTAGAATACGAATAGTGTAACTTCAGAAGAATTATTTACAACACGTTTACTTAAAATTTGTACCTAAGTGTGGAAAGTAAACGGTTTGTAGTTTAATCTTCAAGTTACATGAACATGATCTATGTTTTTCATTTTTTTTTTGGTTTAATTCACTTCAATGGAAACGTATGAATTGACAAAGTATGACTTCATACTGTACCATGGCTACAAGGAGAGAGGAAGACCTAAAAGGAGGTGGATGGACTGTGTGAAAGATGATATGGTTAAGAAGGGAGTGAATGTTGGGATGACTGCAACTAGACCCCAACCATAGGGGATTTGGGTGAAATGGCCCACACCGAAGGGCAGATCATCCGTCCGGTTGCGGCGTCCCCTGCTGGCAGTAAGTAAGTAACTAGACCCCAAATAAACTTGGGATAAGGGCAGAAGAACGATGATGACGTCATAATGTACCATAAATACATAAAGTGACGCCTGGGTCACAAATGTCACAATCCCAATAGGGTATACAGAGACTACATGTCCATCCTGTCATACATCTTTCGCTTCTTATACTTTCATAATTGTTATCGTATATGCTCGTCAATGTTGGGTACTCTTTCCTCATAATATTTTTTGATTGACATACATGTGGCCAGGTCGACCAATGCCGGGTTGCCCATTCACACCTGATTCATACATCTTTTTTGTCAATCTTCTTATATCCATCCATTCTGTACCATTGTCAAAAGGATATAGGACATTATTGAGGTAGAACACGACGGTATTTCCGTCCAATTGAGCAGTCCGACTGGGGAAATACCTCTGCCCTACAGAATACCGCTGTCATAATAACCTCGTGTTGTGTTCCCGGCGGTGAGTAGGGTAGAGAGCTCACAGGAGAGTTTTAGTGCTGTCCGTGGGAAGACCTAAGGCGTGTTCTGCTTTATCTTCTACACTGACGGCACAGAAACTCTCTGTTCTAACAGGGTCACGAGTGTGACGCCCCTGGTGTTGCACACGTCCATGGGCCACGGTAACCACTTTCCTTAAGGTGGGCCGTGTGCTTGTCTGCCACATAAGTGCAGTGGTATAAAAAATAGAGATGACTGAAGTGGGGTCTAAGAACAACATGCAATGCACAATCATATTACAAGAATCCGGTTTAATTTAAAAGCTAACTGCGCTTTTATTCTACTTAATTATTTAAATAACACTCATTGTAACAAATAACATAAGTAGCAGTACAAAGCAATACAGTGAACTAATTACCCCACCAAAACACGTTTTATCGGACAACGACTTCCCGAAATCATTCCAATCTTCCCATCTATCTAACAACCCTCCTTCGGGCACGGCGTTACGGGGCGAAATGGCGTCGTAAACGTCACCAATTACTTTATATACCGACAGTGTTGCCAACATGATGCAATATTGATGGAACTGATTTTGACACGGTTTTATTAGATTCGATCTAAATCTTCGATCGAAATAAATCTTGCTGCTTACATTGTAGGCTTTCATCTCGGAGCCGAGGTTTGCTTCTTCCATTTCTTTTTTTTTATGCCACTAAGGTGATAGGCAAGCACACGGTCCACCTGATGGAAAGTGGTTACCGTGGCCTATGGACGTGTGCAACACCAGGGGAGTCACACTCGTGCTGCCGACCCTGTAAACACAGAGAGTTTCTGTGTTTCTGAACCTACACCAATTTGTACTCATATTAAAAAAAAAACAAAGCAGCTACGAAGAATTTTAGGAAACCAGTGGGTTCGTGCCCCCACAAAGTCCGCCATTATATTTATAATGTTTGCAAAGTTGTCAACAAACTTTTTCTCCAATTTCCAGCTATTTTTGTCGAATATCTGACAACAAGAGGAGGGACAGACAGACACAATAACAGGAGGTGACAGTCGGAAGGACACCCGAGTTTACTTCAAAAACATTTTGAAGAGGGCCGAATATTTTAAGAAATTTGACAAGGCTGTATGGAGATGCTGCGGAATTACAGACACCCATTATAAAAATCGTGCTAACGATGACATTACCATTTTATTGTGAAAATAAATATATGAATGCTTAATAAAATGTTCGAGAATAATTTGATTGATTCTGAAGAGCTACTATTTTTGGGTTTGACGTACCTACCTAATAATAAAAGTACTAGTGATCATGTATGACCCAACTTTTGTACACTTTTGTTTTTATTTAATGATTATATCATGATATGATAATAGTAATGCGTTATGCCCGGTTCTCATTATTTCAGTAGCATTCCAGTCCAGCAAGCGAATCCAATGCTGGAATGCTACTGGAATAATGTGAACCATTACTGGAGTAATCCAGCCCAGTCACTGGATTGTTACCACTTCAAGCGAATCTTGCGACTCGCTGACAACTGCAACTGCTCGCTGCAACTCGATTCGGCAGCTTGCTAGCGAAGCTGCCGAATCGAGTTTCGATTGCGGCATGGGATTGTGTAATGGCTTTGTTTGTACCACAGACAGACGTCTAATTCTTTATGCGTGTGCATCTGTAGTTGGTATGTAGGGTGCACCATAGAGCAAAACAATTTGGTTGCACGCTGCACATATGATAGGGAGGGGCAGTGTTACTGTAGGAAAAAAAATGGTTTTTTTAAGGTGTTTATGTCAGTTTACGTATAATGTACAATTTATTATCAAATGGGAACCGTTTTTATGTGCTGCAGCTATTCAAAATAAATGCATTTTTCTTTCTTTCTTTACAACCCACACTATATAGAATCCAGTATAGCACTGGACTGCAATAGTGTGAACCGGTCATTATTGATTTAATATCACTTTACACAAATTTATCATTAATTTTGACCTTGTAAGAACCTCTTACAACTTATATGAAAACTAAAAAAAAAAGACATGAAATCGGTAAAGTCGTACTCAAGTTATGCCGTGACCAAAAGAAACAGCGACTCATTTCTATAGATATTGTTTGTAACATGTGCAGCTTAAAACTATGTTAGAAAAAAAGTATTCTAACTTCACTCATATATATATGCAGCACATTTGCAAACTACAAATGTAGATACCTCTCCATTATTCAACACGTCAGTTTTGCGAGCTAAAACAAGGTGCACTTCATGTCTGTGCATCAGAGAATTCAAAGTTTCTGAAGTTCGAGTGAATTAGACATGGCCAAACGTTTATTAAAACTGTATGTTATAATTTGATAGTTAGTTATATCGTTAAAATAAGTAGGTTTTACTAAGCTCATTGTTGAGGAAGAAGGAACGGCGTGATAAGAGAACGTTGTGGTTCCAATTGTAGAATATGTAATGACCAAAGAACGCATTGATGGTTCAAATACTTTGAACGGATTTACGAGACAATGGCAATCTAGTAAAAAACGACCTATAGGCGGAAATATATTATCAGAGTGTCCAGTGTAAGTTTTTTTCTCGCTTTCATTAGTGACGAGTAAACGTTTGATGACATTGAATTAAAGTCACTTGGTGGCAAACTTGTGAAACATTATTGGCGCATACAAGTTACCGTATGACTGGTGGACCGATGACCAGATGATTTAAAAAAAACTTGCACTAGATACTAAACTTACGTCCGCCTAGGTCGTCTTTTAATTATCACACAAATCGATGTTTTTAGGGGACAACCGTTGTGATTCAGTTCAGATAGCACAGAACACACATCGACTCCTAGTATCAATCGACAACAAACAGAAGAAATTACTACACGTTCAGACGTTGACTTGACTACTAGGCAAGACTTATCTTTAGAACAAAAAGTAGAAATTAAGCACAAGATAATAATATTCGGAGATCAGCAGGCCCGTGGGTTATCAAAAAAAATGATAAAATCAAGACTACATCAATTTAAGGACAACTACACAATCACAAGCATCATTAAGCCCAACGCTAGTACTCCACAGATTCTGCAAAGCTGTAACGACGAATTAATAAATACACTATCTGTACATGATATTATTGTACTAGTTATAGGGTCAAATGACAAAAAGCCTTATATTTTTATGTCAGAGATGTGTAATGTATTGTATAAGTTACGATTCTTAACTGTTTATATAACGAATGTGCAACACAATCCATATTTAAATGAAAATATGATTAATAACTCAATAATTTCGATTGTCCAGAATTACAAAAATTTAAGAATACATAGCTTCGTAACAGGCTACCACAACAATAGGGCTGTATACCCTACCAAGTTTCACAGCAGTTACCTATCATGTTTATGCCTTAGATTGAACACAATAATCGATTACAAGGAGTACATAAGTAAACACAAAATTAAATACATGAACTCGAACCCAAACTCTAAAATAATACCAATGAAAGCTAAAACATTACAAACTAAAATTCCTAGCTACTTTAAAAAATTAAACAATACCACAAACTCTAACAAAGAAACGTTTTTTTCTTGAATGATATGATACCCACAATGAGTGATACTGATACTATTACATTATTACATCAGAATATTGCAGGCATATTAAATAAACAAGAGCTATTTGAAATAGCCCTGCTTGAGCTCGGGAAAACATTAGGTCTGGTGGATATAATATGTTTAACTGAGACATTTATGAAGCGCGGCACAGAATCAAACTTACGATTAAAAAACCATAGACTTGTCTCATCTTTCTCTCGAACTGATAAATGTCGAGGAGGCTCGTGTATCTTAATAAAAAACAATTTGCAGTTTAAAGAGCTCACTAATTTAAATCCATCTATCCCATTTCATTTTGAATGCTGTGGGGTGGAAATTACTAAATACAACCTCATAATAGTATGTATCTATAGAACACCTTCATCAAACAAGGACATTTTTTTGAATAATCTAAAACTGTTAGCTAATAATTTAAGTAAGAAAAATAATAAAAACATAATTATGTGTGGTGACTGGAATATAAATACCCTTGAAACGAATATAGCATCGAACGAATTACAATCGTTACTAAAAAATAACAATCTAAAATGTCATATTCTACTGCCTACACGGCAGCAATCATGCTTAGATCTGATAGTTAGCAATATACATTCAATAATTCATTACAAATCAGCATTGCCTTAGTCTCTCAGATCATACATCAGCACAATCCATCCAATTCAAATTAAGAGTAAATCAACTGATTAAAGACACTCCAAGTTTCTGGTTCAGAAGCTTAAGAGATCTTAGTGCTGAGAATATAAAAAGATTTGAAGACTGTATGTCAAGTTTGACTTTTTCCGAGGTTTACGAAGCCAAAACAACAAATGAAGCATTTGGTACTTTCCACGACATAATTATGCTATTCTATGATCTGTGCTTTCCAGTGATCAAGGTAAAGACCACCTATAAAACTATTAAAAATAGATATTTAACAAAGGGTATAAAAAGATGCTGCATTAAAAAGAGAGTTCTGTACCTAAAATATCAACTATGTAAACATAACAAGGCGCGGAATAAAATAGTATATGACAACTACACCAGACTATTAAAAAAATGTATTAACAAAGCTCAACAAATAAGTAGCCTGAAGTATATGAATAACACGAAAAATAAGAGTAGAGCAGCATGGTAACTGATTAAGGAGAAAGTTTCACATAACAGCGGAACATTACACTCTGAAATTGACACTATAACATTTCATAATAATATTTATAATGACGGACAACAAATATCTGACCTATTTAATGACTATTATATATCCTTGACCAACACGACTAAAGACATAGTGACACACACACCAACCTCAAAGACTACAATACCTCAAAACCCTAAAAGTATATTCCTTACACCCATGGACAAAAATGATATTTACAAAATAATTAAATCTCTAAAAAATTCTTACTCCACTGGATACGACGGGATCAGTACAAAAGTATTAAAACAATGTGCAAGTAGCTTATCAGAACCTTTGACATACATTATTAATTTATCATTGACAGAAGGAGTGTTCCCACAACGCCTTAAAAAATCTATTATTAAGCCTCTTTATAAACGGGGACCAAAAACCGACATGGGTAATTACCGACCAATAACGCTGATTCCAATATTGTCAAAAATCTTCGAAAGGGTTATGTACAATAAATTAGAAAATTTCTTAACCTCATGTGGCATAGTAAAGAATGAACAATTCGGATTTAGAAAAGCTAGCTCTACGACCCTAGCATGCTTCTCACTAATTAGGCAGGTCGTGGAAAGTCTTAACGAAAAGTCTAAAATAGTAGGTCTTTTTCTAGACATGTCAAGGGCTTTTGATTTTGTCCATCATGAGACCCTATTAAATAAACTTTCTTGCTACGGCATTCGTGGAATCGCGAATGAGTGGATCAGAAGTTACCTTACGGAGAGAGTACAAAGTGTGGAAATTTCAAGAGTTTGTAGATTTGATCAGAAAGTATTTAGATCTGAGTATAAACAAAACAATTATGGCACTCCTCAAGGGAGTATACTGGCACCTTTACTCTTTCTGACTTACATTAATGACCTCCCTGATGCCACTAACAAAAGATGTATCTTATTTGCAGACGATACGACACTAATAATTAAGGGTGACAATAAAACAGATTTTAATAAGGAGATATACAATGCACTTTATGACATTACAAACTGGTTGAAGCATAATAATTTAAAAATAAATATGGCCAAGACAAAGATAGTTCAATTCCAAACAGTAAACTCTAACCCCCCCAACCTTCAAATATGTTTCGACAACTGTAAGCTCTCCAATACAAATGAGTGTGTATTTCTAGGCATAACCTTAGATCAGTTTTGTAGCTGGAAACCACATGTAGAGAAAGTACTGCACAAAATGGACAGATTCGTTTTTGTACTGAAAAAAATGAGACAAACAGTAAATCTTGAGGCAGCTATGACAGCCTATAATGCATACGTGTCTTCTATAATAAGATATGGTCTCATAATTTGGGGTAATTCCGTAGATGTCGATCGAGTCTTCAAAGCACAAAAAAAATGTATCCGTGCTATGTGTGGAGCGGACTTTCTCGATAGTTGTAAGCCACTGTTTAAAAAACTTAAAATACTGCCTCTACCAAGTCTCTATATCTTGGATATTTGTGTCTTTGTAAAAAAACATAAAGAACTATTTGAGAAGTTCAGTGATAGAGAAAATAGTCGTACTCGGCATAAGAATAAGCTATGTCTGCCTATGGTAAGGCTAGAATTGTCTAAACGAAGTGTGTATTGCATGTGTGTAAAAATATTTAATCACTTACCTAATGACATTGCTGAATTACCTATCCGATTATTTAAAAGGACATTAACTAGAATATTATTAAATAAAAATTACTATGACATAAATGAATATCTAAATGACAAATCTATAGAATGACAATTAAATATATGTAATTAAATCAATAAAGTTTTTAATAATGTTAATGATTATAAATGTAAATTGAAATTGACAAAATATGTATTTTGCATGCCATCATGTGGCAGAATATGTATGAACTTTATTATATTGTAACACCTTTCTATCTACCATATTCTTGCAAAAAAAGCGTAAGAGCGTATGCGAATTTATTGATTTAAGTTGAGGCGATACTTAATGATGGTGAGCCAGGTGCGGTTCGTAACGCGGGGTTGCACCCTAAGCCGAGGAAAAGTATTACCTTAAATACATACAGAACTTTGCAAGTTTTTGTAACAAATTTTATATCCATTAATGGCATAAAGGTAAAACGAAATTTGTGCTCTTTGCTAAATAATAATTGATTTGATTTGAAATAATAAGTCGCTCCTTACACTTATTAGTGACCCATGGGCTGATTATTAAAATTAACTTGTAATTTAGGTATTTAAACTATTTTTGGGCACACACATTACTATTATAGTTATCGGTAAATATCCCGATAGTTCTAATAGTAATCACTTGTAATTCTTTATTTTAGTACCAAATAATGAAGTTGTAGGAAAGTGTGCTGTGACCTCCGAAGTGCAATATTTTAATGCAACCGGAATTGCCGCTAACGGATGACGAAGAGCCAACGCTTGAATGAATGCCAATCTTAAAATGTTGCTAAAAATCCCATTACATTCCACAAGTGTGAAATACAAGTATGAAAAAATTGTCAAAACAATCAATGGAATACAGCGGCAATTTCTTAAATTTTCAAATCAACTCCTACAATTTATACAACTTTATGTACATCATTATGATAAGTTAAACAAAATTCTTTCCTGAGATATACAGAAGCGCCTATTCATTGAAATTCATGGAGACGTATTATCATTCTACCCTCCTTTGTGGCGGAGAGCTCGCTACTCTTAGTCCATCGTGTTGGGGCGGATTGCACAATTTTTCCATGCAATTACCTCCAACACCGGTTCATTAGAGAAAGCTGCTGGTGTACTAAGTGAAGGAGGTCGCGGAAATTCTTTTATTTCAATATTTGGGCTGCGATTTTTTCAATATACAGGAAGTGTGTTACCGAAACGGTGACGGAAATCTTTTAAGAAAATGGTGTAGAAATGTTTTAGGATGCAGATTTTTACTGGTGACATCCCCTCCGTGGCGTGGCGGTAGTGAACGCCGCCGCTACGCAGGAGGCGCGGGTTCTATCCCCGCTCAGTGCAAATATTTGTATGCATGAATATGTATATTTACATTGGTCTGGGGTTATTTGTATGCATGAATATGTATATTTGCATTGGTCTGGGAGTTTCTATGTATACTATGTATGTATTTACAAAAAAAAGTATCTAAGTATGTTTATCCGTATTCTAGATTCCAGAACACAAGCTAGTTAAGCTATGCTTGCTATGGGTCTAGTTAGCGTTGTGTTAAATGTTGTGGAATATTTATTTCGCTTAATAAGTTTAAGCCTAGTGGTTAATGGACTGCTGAGACGAGGTCTCGGGTTCGATCCCAGGTTTTCCCATGGCACACACGAATGACTTGTCGATGCTTTTCGAAGTTATGTGTGTATTTATCGCAGGTTTATAAGTGCCCGGTTAATGGCAATAGGCTCGCCACCTATTACATTAGGACCTAAACATAAACTGGCGAAATGTGGGTGCTAGCACCTCTGCCTACCCCATCGGGGATATAGGCGTGAGTTTATGTTATGTTATGTTAATAAGTTTAGTAGTTTTATTCTAGCAGATATTTTTTTCAAGATTACGGCAAAAACAAAAGACTAAGTTAAGATTTTAGCAGTCAACGAGTTTGTATGTCTGAATTTACGTACGTTTCATTGTCGTGCCTGCAATACTGAACCTGCTGATTGATTTGCAAGAAAGGTTAGCTTGGTTACAAAGGGGTAGGTTAAACGTAAACACTTCCACTATCTACTTATGCCATTGCAAATTCAATTCGAGATGGTGTTAAATGACTTCTTCATCCTACTGTCAATCTCAATCGCATCTGAAGTTTTAAAATATGGAATCTGGGGTCCGCTTTACCAGTGTAACTGCAGATTTGGGTGAAATTCGATATTTTCCGTTAAGGGACTGTCATCTGAGCTCCATAACCCGAAGGCGACATCGAAGCAATGCAATTAGACCAGTTGTCGGACTTTTTAGGGCTCCAACTATCAGCGATTGCTATCGATGTTCGTATGGCAACCGGGACCGTCGGCTTAACGTGTTCTCCGAGGCATGGCCAGACCAGTGCAACTACCTATTCATGGATACAAATATTTGCATTGAGCGAGAATCGAACTCGCATCTCCTGTGTATCGGCCGCTTTCACAACCGCTACACCACAGAGACTGTCACTTCACATTAATTAAAATGTTAAATTTCACTTCATATCTATTATGCAAGACGTGCCAAAATTCTTGAGAGATTTCCTTCGTGGACTAGGCTAGGCGCTATAAGTGGACACGCCGTCTGAAAGTATTTTTAAATTGATACTATACAATTTGTTTACATTCACCTTACAATATTCATTTCTATACAAGAATCTTTACTATTAGAGCCATGGGGATGTTTACCGTGTATTGTTTGGAGTGTAATATATTTTGGCGCTGTTAATCAGATCAGTGATGACGGGGGAACTGAACGGAGGAAAGGAAAGGATAAAACCAATAAAAGTGTATCAGAAGACACGAGGAGCAACGGTAAGCCAACTAAAAGTTACTAACTCGTAAGCGTTAGTAACTACAAGCGTTTGTCTCTCTCATTTGCATCTCAGTCACGTTTCGCTCGCGTGACAACCATTTGTGCTTATAATTCAGAAGAGACGTGTACCTAACAAATAATTTGACAATAGGCAGATAAAAATGTCGCTGTAGCCGTTCAATACTTACGTACGCAACCTAACCAAAGTCTTTGTGTCCAAGGACACCTTAGCTGTTGATTTTAATAGACGCAGTGCTGGTGCAGGCGTTCCTCTCAAAATTAGGGAAATAGACGGCAGTCGCAAGTATAAAAACCTAAACCAAATCTACAGGAAGAAAAAGAGTGAAGTAGGCCGCACACCAAAACAGCAGAGAGCTTACAGCATTTTGAATGCAAAAAATGCGCCCATACCTACATTTATAGCAGGTAGGTACGCATGCTCGTAAAATCTTTAGCGCTAAATGTAGAGAAGCAAAAAACCAAACAGATTTTGCCTTAAGTTTAGTGCTTGATGCATGTGGCCTGCTTAAGAGAAGACAGAAAAAACCCTGATTACAACCAACAATCACGCTAAGATGATGCTCATTAAAGTTCTCTAAATTTCTATCTATAATTTCTTATTATTACTAGATAGATAGTATAAAACAAAGTCGCTTTCTCTGTTCTTATATCCCTTTGTATGCTTAAATCTTTGAAACTACGCAACGGATTTTGATGCGGTTAATTTCTTAATAGATAGAGTGATTCAAGAGGAAGGTTTATATGTATAATACATGTTTAATATAGTAGAGGGTGCAGCGGGAACGGGATCTGACGCCACGCGGGCGGAAAAATATTGGCGGTACGAAGTTCGCCGAGTTAGCTAGTAAGTTATAAAACAAAACAAAGGCATGCATACATGAGTTATATAAGAACACGTATGCGTGAAGAACCACAACACCGTCAGAGACAAAGCAAATTACAGTGATTTCAGTGAGACAAGTCATGATGACGACGGAGTGTTATTGGAACGTCGTGACTTGGCCGCTGGTAGTGCTAAGGCTAGTGCTACACTATTGTTTTTTTTTTTTTATATATAAATAGGACACGTCAATTTGACTTTACCTCGCCTGATGGTAAGCTGAAGGTAAAGTCTCAAGAAAGAGGGCCACCATTATATACACGTGCCATGTTAACAATGGTGGCACTCAGCTTGACGGCCTCATCAGATGCTTTTTCACGCCTTTTCATGTGTAGATAAGTATAACAAAGACTGCATGAAAAAAAACCTATATATACAAGTCAGCAAAGGAGATACGGTTGCAATTTTACAGTATATGAAAAAGTGCGACAGTATCTCCTTTGTCGACTGACTCAAATTGTAGTCGCTACACAAGTACTTTTATCGTTACCATCACTACTACTGAGAAGCAATCGTAACTTCGGGAAAAGTGTATATTGTTGTTAATTTTACACATTATGTAGAGTTTAATAGATGCACATAGAGGTAAGCACTTTTAAATGTTGTAAGAAATGAAGTGAGCCGCTACTTAGCGCTGATATCGAATGCTCTCAAGAATAACTCTACCATCAACTTTCTTTAGTATTGTATCATTTTGATATGTACTTGTACAGACGACAAAGGAGATTCGGTTGTATTTTTTCATTTCAAGTTGTATGAAAACGTGCAACCGTATCTCCTTTGTCTACTTAATATACATATATACACACACCAGCAGAATTAGCGGAACACAAAATTATGGGCTGGGGAGGGATATGTTTACAAGCTCGCACGGAGTTAGTGGTAGTCGACGGCGGAAATCTGACTGCTGATCGGTATATCAGGGAGATTTTAGAGGAACATGTTGTGCCATTTGCCCCATTGATTGGTAACTACTTCATTTTAATGCAGGGTAATGCTCGGGCTCACAGTGCTCGCTCAGTACAGGCATACCTAAACCATGTTGGTCTTACGGCGATGGAGTGGCCAGCACGGTCCTCGGATATGAATCCGATTGAACACGTTTGGGACTTGCTAAAGAGGAGTGTCAAATCAAGAATGCCACCTCCTAACAATCTGGGCGAGCTGCGAGACACATTAGTTGACGAATGGCAGAGGTTGACTCAAGAAAAAAATCATTAACAACATTATTAGCAGCATGCCCAGACGGATGGAAACCTTAATCAGGGCACGAGGGGGAACCACTCGTTATTAAACATGTTATTGTTGTTTCATGTTTAATTTTTATTTGCTTAAAAATAAAGCTAACTATTTTATACTCTCCTTTATTTGTGTTCTACTAAGTAATACAAAGTTTTAAAAGTGCATGTGAAGTCTGATTTGATCTGCTGAACAGAGCTCATTGGCAGATGATAATTAAAAAAAAAAAGACGGGTTGCACTCTTGGAGTGCCGGCAGAAGTGAAAACATTTTCTATTTTTCTTTCTTCGTTATATACATAGAAAAAGATAAAAAAAGAACATACCCATACCATACCTATAATATAGCGCTAATCATAGAACCTATCACTTATTTTCTGCTAATTTTCTGTCAGCAGAAATTAATTATGAAAAGAAAAAAAAAATAATCACAAAATATAATAAATTATAATAAGAAAAAACAATCACAAAAAATCCCTGAAGGCCAGGTGGTTTGAACCCGATACTATCTGAAACTATAAGGACTGACAGTCGTAGTGCTTACCGTTTAAGCTACGACGCTATCTATCGTAACTTGCAAAATAGATAGCCTGTACCTAATCTTGTATGACTTCAGTCGTCGGTTATGGTTCAAAGGTAAACTAATCCTGTACTTCCTTAACATTTTACACCCATTCAACGCCGCTAAAGAAGTTTTCACTTCAATAATCTTCTGGTTATTTTTCATAACCATTTCTCTTGTTGTAAGTTTAATCCGGTTTAATATGTAAGATTTTGGCGATGCTATTTCCCTACTAACGATGTTTTAAGGGCATTGTCTCTCAATTTAATATTCCTTGGGGTTGTCAGATGTTTAATTTCTATTTGCTTAAAAATAAAGCAAACTATTTTATAGTCTCCTTTTTTTTGTGTTTCACTAATTCTGCCGTTGTGTGTATTTATACATACATATAAATAAGTACAGATGCCAAGTTATTATAGGACTTAATTTGAGCACAATAGTGTGTGTACACCTTAACACAGTGACTATTAAATTAGAAATGTGTTGGTAAGTGCTAAGTAATGTACAAGCGATGATTTGTGGAGAAGCCTTCCAGGGCCCCAACCAAAGGGTTGTTTAAAGATTAAGTTATGCATGAGATATGGTGTATACTGATTATGTTTCACAATGATTATTATTTAACTAGCCTATATTCACGGCACCGCCCGCGTGGAATACTGATCTCGTTTCGCGATCAACAGGGAAATATCAGTAAAAATATGTGTTCTTTGGATGTAGAGGTCCTACCCTACCCACCCTCAAGCTGATATCCGGTTTTGGGTATTGGAGGTATCAGTGGATTTCCCGCAAGTAAAAAAAAACCGATTCATAGGGGATTTTAATTCTAAAAACAAACATTTTTCTTTTCCCGTTAGTTTTAATAAAAGGGATATTTGCAAATTGCAACAGCCATTAAAAAGCTGCACCGGGACATCAAACCCACGACACAATAGGTACTAAACATCAAATAAACACAAGCGTGTCCATAAATTCGACACGACTCGTGGGTGACATGACAAGGCGGTTGTAAAATTTGCCAAGCATGTTGAAACGGTGTACACAAAAACATTCTTATACCACTTGGCTCATTATGACTTACTTTTAACCGACTTAAAATACGGTCTATTTTTTTAATACCACTTAGGTGGCAGACAACACACGGCCCACCTGATGGAATATGGTTATCGTGGCCTATGGACGTGTGCAACACTAAGGGGGTCACACTCGCGCTGCCGGCCCTGTTAAACAGAGAGTTTCTGTGCCATCAGTGTAGAAGATAAACCAGGACAAGCCTTAGGTCTTCCCACTGACAGCACAAAATCTCTCCAAAGAGCTCTGGCTACTCTGCTCACCGCTGGGAACACAATGGAAGGTTAATATGGCCGCGGTAGGTATTCTGTACGGCGGAGGCACTTCCCTAGTCGGGCTGCTCAATTGGGCGCAAATACCGTCGTGTCCTACCTCCTAAAATCTTACAATTTACATGCATATTCCGTAACTATTCTTCTCGGCAAGCTTACAACTACCTCCTTTATTATGAAAACTCTGTCCTATTCGAGAACTCTTGCACAGGTGTTGGACTCGCAACCATTAAACCACCGAGTCTCATAAAGAGCTTATAGCAATTTTTAAGACCCAGTAAGACGTACAGTCGACAAAATCGATAGTATCCCACCTTTACATGCAACTTTATTTGTAAAGGTGGGATACTATCGATTTTGTCGACTGTACGTATCTTACCTTGCATTTTGCAATTATATGCTTAGCCTTGATTAAATTAATCTTTTGTTATTTTTCATAAACATTTCTGTTATTAGTTTAATCTAAATAAAAATAAATTATTAAATTTAATCCGGTTTAATATGTAAGATTTTGGCGATGCTATTTTCCTAATAACGATGTTTTAAGGGCACTGTCTCTCAATTTAATATTCCGTGGGGTTGTCAGATGTAACGCACAAATGATGTGCTCACGTCAAACTTCGAGCTAATCCCCTCAGATTAACGACCTTCAATTATAGCGTTAAGGTCCAGAAATTAATCCTTTAGGCACTTGTTCTATCGCCAGCGAGTAAACGATCAACTATCAATTATTTTCTCGCTCAAGAAGCGTACAGTAGATAGAAATCATGTGTGAACAAAACAAAATACTCGTATATGTAGGTACGAATTGTTTATCTCACTGCTAATTTTGCCACAATGACAAGATCTTAATGGAAGATAATAACCACTGTGAGCTATACTTGTCGAGCCAGCAGACTTCTTCCATTTTGTTCTACGTGGCACGGGCCCTGAGCGAGAAGTAGTGCGAAGAATTGCCCATCGCCTTCGAATACTCGCTTCCTTGTTTATAGCTGCCTGTACAGTCCCGAGTTTTTACCAGCGAGTGGTGCGAGTATTCACCCCGTACACTCGTTACTTTGGTTACGTTGCCAATGAAGTATCTGAAGCCCCATTTGGTGCTGACGAGTGGTATGAGTATTCACTCGATACACTCGCTTGTAATTACTTGTTGTTCAGCGACAAAACTATCTGAGCTACACACTCGCTTCACTTGTTTCTCGCTCATCGCCAGTGGTGGCACAAGTACTTTAGCAGTCAGCCATCTAACTCCTGACGCTTAAGATTAAGCCTTTGGGCTGACTTACAAAGTTATATCTTTGTACTAAGTGTCAGTGTTGAGGCGGGTTTTGTGCGCAAAATAGACAGTTTTTGTGATGAAGGTGGTACGGTCAGCAACAGAAGATGCTACCAACAAACTATTATATATATTGAAATACAATAGCTGCTGGAGACAGGATGCGGAGGGCAGAGGGCGGAGGATCGGGAGGAATAGAGCTCATTGGGAGAGGCTATGTTCAGTAAGGGCTAAATTGATTTAGGTGCTTGAGTTATGTAAAATAGACAAGGCAAAGTAAAATATTAACCTTGTCACTTTAGACAAGGTTAACATTTACCCTGCTTTTGTTCGCGACTCCACTCGCGTGAAAATGGATCTTATTATTTTTGGAGTTAGCTGGAAAAGTTAACAGGTATTCTAATAATTTCAATATAGTTAGTGTAATAGTTTAGTATAGTATAGTAGAAAGTAGAAAATTTAATCCCTATTTCCCTTGGTCACGCCATCACGCGTGAACGGCTGGACCGATTTCAATAATTTTATTTAAAGAATATTCCTTGCAGTACAAGGATGGTTCTTACGCAGACAAAAAATTAAAAAAGTTTACGCTGTCACGGGAACGGGAACAGAATTGCCACTTGGCATTCATTTCACGATATAATCATTAACAAGTTCACCGCCCGTACATTGAAACTGAAGCCATATTCCGTAAATCCCAACACGTGTTAACAGAAACGGAATCGGATTTGACGCTTATCTTTAAATCCGCGGTGACACGATCGGACTTAACGGCTGATTAGACAGTAGTTGTGGCTACACCTATCTACTAATCAGAATCACTTGGAAGAGTGCGTCCAATCAGATTGTTTAAGCAAGGTGCCAGAAAAGTATATATGTAGGTACAATCAAGTTCTTTAGAATGGAGGTACATCCCTTGACGGCCGCGACAGATTCTGATGTTTTTTCACGCCCGGATTGAAGAACCTCGCAATTGTTTTTATTTCTAATACAGGATAACAAAAAGGCGCGCTAAGGTGCTGTTTATACAGAAGAGATGTGGCGGGAACGTACGACGTGGCGAAAAATTTAAGTGATACAATATAAACCTTATTTAGTGTACCATAACATCTTTTTTGCCGCGCCATCGCATCTAGTGGCGCGCGTCACGACGTTATTGCACACCACATAAGGTTTATATATTGTGTTACTTAAATTTTCCGATACCGCCAAATGTCTTCACCACGTCTCTCCTGTATAAACCGCGCCTAGTCTAAACAGACGGGTGCAAAATTCATCAACTTATTTTATCAGTATCTGCGTCGTTACAAAATTAATTGCCGCCTAAGCAATGAACCGTGACGATAATTTTTTTGTTCATAACAGCTGTCTAATAGTACTAAAATGATACGAGTGACCGAAAATCCTAATTGGCGAAATGAGGGAACTAATACACCAATGCCTACCTTTACCTGTATATGTATAATCCTAATTCATGTAATAACACCTATCGTACCGCACTTTCTAGGTAGAAATCCACTAAAACGCTTTGAAAATACCCTTAATAATTAATCATCTACTGTATTGTACACCCAGAATATATTTTAGCGTGAGGAATATAATATTAAAAGCAGCAGTACAATGGGCGACCTAACTCTTGAAGCTATTTCTGACAGGCAACCTTTGAATCTTAAAAACCTTTGAACTTCAATCGTTCACCATTGTCCATTCACTTTCACATCACTGATTGATACAAGATTATTAATAACTGGTTTTTGCCTGCGGCTTTGCTTGCGGTAATTTACGACTGTATTGAAGCATTTTTTATATCTCTTAGTCTGTTAGTAGATAGGTTGAAGAAAGGAACCTTTATGCCTTTTACTGTATCCATAACAACGTGTATGCAAAATTTAATGATGACCGATTAAGTCAGGAACTTTATCAAACCTTTTTTATTTATGCCACTGAGGGCAGACAAGCACACGGCCCACCTGATGGAAAGTGGATACCATGGTCTATGGACGTGTGCAACACAAGGAGTCACGCTCGTGCTGCAGACCCTGTTAACACAGAGTTTCTGTGCCGTCAGCGTAGAAGACAAAGCAGGAACAGCCTTTTGTTGTTCCCACTGAAAGCACAAAATCTCTCCAGTGAGCTCTGGCTACCCTACTCACCGCCGGGAACACAACACAAGGTTATTATGGCAGCGGTATTCTGTAGGGCGGAGGTACTTCTCCAGTCGGACTGTTCAATTGGACGGAAATACCGTGCGTCGTGACGGTGTGCCTGTGTCCTTTTATACATCGCATATTATTATACAAAGAAGTCTTTGTACATAGCCAACGAGTAGGTAATGTTTAGGCTTTTCCAATACGGTTTAGCAAATACTCCGATACTCATCTGATTAGCATAATACACATTTGGTTTTAACATTCATTGCGTTCGCAACTTAGTATAATACTTAGATTAGCACTCGAGACAACGAGAGCGTTTTATTTTCAACAATTATGCGGGGACAGCTTTTTTCAGGGGAAAATTAAAACGGTTGGATCCAGTTTCTAATGTGTGTTGTAAAAATATGTAATTTTACCGTCATTACCTAAATAAAAATATGTTCTACTTTGAACGGTTTGCAGTTATTTTTCCACGTGTTAAACTGCTGGTAACTTCGATCTTGTGTGAAAATTACAAAGTGCCTTTTCCCTGTTCACGTCTATAATCCCTCTTCCTTAAACAATCTGACGTACACTGGTCCTCCCCGAGGATCAGCTGTTACGTTACAGTATCATTTATCAAAATTGGTTGAGCCGTTGAGTAGTTACGAGGACACATAGGAAATAATACATACGAGTAAGACATATAACTCTTCTCCTCAATTCGGGTAAAAAGTTCTTCAAGCGAGTTCAATACTAATAATATTATAAATGCGAAAATTTTGTAAGTATGAATGGTTGGATGGGTAGATGTTTGTTACTCTTTCATGTAAAACATTCTAAATGGATTTTTTAATGAAACTTTACAATCATATAGCTTATACATCTTTTTTTACGTGTGGGAAATCCCCACGGATACCCACCCCTCCGGAGCCGGAGGGGGAGGTTACGTCGGAATCGAACCGACTAAACCGCACGCCGTCTCTGGGTCGTAGTGCTGGGCCGAAGGTGAGGTTATCATGCGACATATCCCTCGCACCCCGGCTGACCCACGGCCATCCCTCTCGGCCTGACCCTCCTCGGGGTATAGCTTATACATCAGAATAACACATAGGCTACAATTTATAACGATAACTGATATTTTAGCCATAACCGAAATTCACGCGGGCGGAGCCGCGGGCAAAATCAAGTACTCCATATAAAGAAAACTTCTGAACAATTTCGGCTCAACTCTGATACATCGCATTGCTGCAAATTGAGCAGTCACAGAAATGAGGTTGCAAATCATCATATTAATACCACGCGCTGGTAAACTAAAGGGGTCACATTCATCTCAACAACTCGGTGACTGAACATTGCGTTTCGTCGCAAATGAAACCGGCGGCACACCTGACATATTTTAATATTAAACGTTTTAGATGTTATTCAGAGCTGTGATGTTCGGGGAAGAAAAAAGATCCGGATCCGTTTTTTTGTGGATGTTTTATGGATTGCTTTTCTTGTTAATTTTTAATATATTGATGCAATTGTATATTTCTTTTTTTTTTACGTGCGTGAAATCCCCGAGGATAGACCCCCCCCCCCTCTTTCAGAGCCGAAGGGGGAGGTTATGTCGGACTCGAACCGACTAAACCGCACGCCGTCTGTGGGTCGAATTGAGGTGATTAGGTAGCAATGAGACTAATAAATTACTTTCATATTATTATTTTGAATTAAAATTAAATATGAAAGACCAGCGCAATGAAAGTCGAGAAAAAGTCTTGTCACGTAAAGCATTTTTTAACATTCCAAAGTTAACCACATCGCGACAGATTTATTAAAAAAAGGCTTAAGATCCGTATCCCCGGATCTTGACACTAAATCTACGGATCCATATATCCGCGGAACACATTTTGAACAATTCGGCACATCACTATTTTAAAGCTGGCATTCCGTCTTCAAGAAATCGACGTCAAAAGTGAAAAAAAAAGTAATTACATATTTGATGTCAGTGCAATGAGCCATGGTTTTGTTTATTTCGCAAAAATTCTAGAAAGAATGAACGTGATATAATATTTAAAATACAATGCCGGTACAGATTTTTTCCACCACTATATGTTAATTTATTTTAACTTGTACAGAATTGGAGACAGGCGGATTCTGCGCCAAGAGTACGTACCTACCTTAAGCTATTATCTAGCAATCAACCTTAGAGTGGCAGTAGCCTTAACCGTTGATTTTATCTAAAGCAAATAACATAACATCCAAAAAACTGGAATATCAATACTATTTTTTATATGTTTACGCCAATCTCACTTATTGAAATAAAAACACTTTTTAACGGATTCTACCGCGTTCATTTATTTGTTATTATTTACTTTTAGACCGACGTTTCGGCTACTTTTCAGCAGCCGTGTTCGCGGTTTGACTAAGGATGGTGGTTTGAAGTGTAAGTTATCCCAAAGTACCCGAAACATGATGAATTGTTGGTGTTACTATTTACGCAGAATGAGCTCACTGTGTCGTTAAGTCTTGCTGTATTGTGCTGTTTACTAGGTTTGATAAAGTAGTTGACTGGGTCCCAGGCTACTGGTACGCTATAACCATCATTTGTTCTTAAATTTGGGTGCGTTTAATTTCAATAGCCTCACGGATCATTCTTGGTATATATACTATATTAGTAATACTGTTTTAATATAGATTATTAATAACAAGTAAGTACTTTAACGTGGAAACCAGTAGAGCACGCTAATGGAGCAGACGTTTTGATAAAGGAGTATAATATTACTTACCTAATTATGCCTAGACAATAGAATTTCAAGACGCTCCACATCCTTTATATTTATGTAAATAAAATGTAGATAGGATAAATTTACTCAGACGACGACTACAAAGGAAGATTTAATTTAATAACGTAATTTTTTAAATTACGGGAAGGCAATTTTGGAGAATTTTAATGTGCTTATAGCAGCTAGTGACTTAAAAATTCTCCGACCATTCAAAAAACTAAGCTAAACTCCAAAATTAACAAAAGTTTTAATCGGAGCTTGATTTGTCTCCTCTATGAATTGACAACTCTAGCTGCACATTGACACGTGAAAACAGAGCGTTTCCCTAATACCTAAAACCCCTAGTGGAGTGGCCAGGCACGAGAGCGTAATTCCCGAACAAGCAACGCAATTAGGGCATGCCCGGACACCCGGGCCGGATGCAGTATAAACTGCGAGCGCGGACAGACATAAATTGGCTTCATTCAGAAGGTGCTGAGCTAAATTATATCAAGTAGATAGTGTTAATGTGCTGTGTACAAAGCAAAGTAATACAGTGGATATCTGCGACCTGTAACGTAATTATTGTAGTACTACCTACCTAATAGTATTGTATAAAAATTATATTGTATTATCTGTGATTATGTTATGCTTAGTTTTTGACATTCAATTCTTTTTATTTTTATTATTATTAATTATTATTGTAAATTTCAAATTATTTAATTTAGGAACTACTATTGTTCAATTCAATTCATTTAAGTTTAAATATATGTGCACACTGGGGATTGACAGTTGATTTATGAACCACTCTTGTCCGGATTTATTTAAAAAACAAATAAATTTGAGATATCTGTTTGTAATATTAAAACAGAAGCGGGAAGCGCTGGATGCGGGCTGTTTTACATCGGTCGTTCTTGTAGTCCAGGGAGAGGCCTATGTTGGACAGTGGACTGTGTGCGGCTAATATGATAATGATGATGATGAATATTATAACCCGTGATCATAATTCTCCTTGCATTAAACCCGATTGCGTACGAAGCCTTCAACTTGAAGACCAAAGGCTACAGTGACGGCACCGAAATTCTCTGTGTTTACAGGGTCGGCAGCAGCACGAGTGTGACTCCCACGTCCATAGGCCACTGTAACCACTTACCATCAGGTGGGCCGTGTGCTTGAAAATCGGACTTCTCTGTAAATAGTTATGCGTGGTCATACATAAAAAAATATATACGTATCGACTTGAGAACCTCCTCCGTGTTTTGTTTTTTCGTCGGTTGAAAATAATCAGGTACAATCAGTTTTATCTCAACAATTCTCCCGATTAAAACATGATACTACTACAGCTTAGTTTACGAAACCGAAAAACAAATGTTCATGTTTAAATTAAGGAAAAACAAGTCTGTAATTGGAGTCCTGAAGGGCGATTACCGTCACGCAAGCGCAGAGGTCGCGGGTTCAATGTCTGGACGAAACAATTCCAAGAATAAATTGCAAGTTTTCAATTGCTTGTGAATTGCACGACAACTGCGAGTTAAAGTTGTTGATTTATTTCATGTCAATTAAATTATTTCCTGTGCAGTTTTGTGTGGAATTTTATTGTTTAAGGAATAATATCGCTTTCATTGCAGTTGGTGTTATACGAGGCAGAGAGAATTCTTAAGTAGTCTAAATTATTCGTAACTGAAAACAGCCAAATATCGCTTTTTTAATGTAAAACATGTCAATAAGATCACTTGATGTTTTTTATACCACTTAGATAGCAGACAAGCATCCGGCCTATCTGATGGAAAGTGTTTACCATGACTTATGGACACCAGGGATTACACACTCGCGCTGACGACCCTCTAAAGAACCTTCTAACCTTCTACCAAAGATAATATAATTCCTAAACAGATGCACAATCATGAACAAAAAAAAATGGTTACACTCGTAACTTCAAAAAGCAGGCAGGTAGCATTTTAGTTCAGTAGTTATAACTAGATGGCGACATTGTTTTGGCAAACTTTTTATAATTTTAACTATTAAAATTAACTTACCAAAAATAAAACATACACTAAATCTATTATTAAATATGACTGAATAAAACCATAAATATTCTAATTTACATTGATCTGCCAGATTCTGCAGAAATTGTAAAAGTTACAGACTTAATGCACCACGCCGCTAGATGGCACAAAAATAAATAAATAGCACGATTGTCACGAAATCTTTATTTATTACATTACCAACGAGTTTTATATACATACATGCTTACATTATCATGTGTTTAAGTTCTGAAATAATTTACGTGATTCTAAGTAGAGTAAACCTAAACCTACACTTGGGTCGCAAGTCCCAGGCACTGTCCCGAGTTCCCAACTCAGCAACGCGATGGACCCGGCACCCGCACGGAGAATCCATGGATTGCTAAGAATATCGTCTCAAGTAACTAAGCGTTATATCTCTTTTATTTCTTTAAATGAGTCTACTAGTGCCATCTATTCATTTTTGAGTATTACTAAAGATATTTTCCCATGCTATTACAGACACCAATAACGTTACAAAGGTGACCCTCAACTTGACAATGATGTCATGAATGCTTTGTAAATGATATTTGCGTTAAAAATGCTTTCAAAGCAATGCTTAAACAGCTGAAGCATTTTAATTAACTTGCAGTGTCAATAAACTACTTCCTTTTTCGAAGTCGCTTTAATTAAGTATGTGTAATATTCGCATATCTCACGTGCGAGAGGGTACCGCACGTTCGCACGGTATTAGAGCTACGTAGCGTGTTACGAGCGCTACGAAGTGTCTACGGAGTGCTACGGCGTAGATTATGACGTAATGTGCTTTCTATGTTTTACTAGTCGTTACCCATGATTTTGTTCGCCTCAAATTTCGATCTGAATATAAAGTGTTACCTGAATAAAGTATCTAGTCAATGTTGTAAATGTGTATAAAGTCATCAATCAATTAGCTAAAAAAAATCGTAAGTCCACAGCTGGATATATGCCTCTCCCAATGTTGGGAGGTTATGGGCTACTGTTTCCACGCTGGCCAGACGAGTTGGTACAGGGTTTTATTTCGAGTTTTTGAAGTGAAAACTTCTTTAGCGGCGTTGGATGGGTCAAAAGTGTTAAACTCGCGTCAGGATCGCTTTACCTTTGAACCGTAACCGATGACTGACGTCATACAACATTAGCTATAGACTGTCAATTTTGCAAGTTACGATAAATAGCATCGTAGTCGACTTATGTCCTCATAGTTTCAGATAGTACCGGGTTCAAACCGGGCCTTCTGACACTTTTTGTGATTATTTTTTCTTTTTGTAATTTATTACTTTTTGTGATTATTTTTTCTTTTTGTAATTTATTAAATTCTTCTGACAGAAAATTAGTGATAAGTTCTATGATTGGCGTTATATTATAGGTATGGTATGGTATGTTCTTTTTATCTTTTTCTATGTATATAACGAAGAAAGAAAGAAAGAAAAAGTTTTCACTTCTGCCGGCACTCCCAGAGTGCAACCCGTCTTTTTTTTCTCTCGCAGTGATATCGTCTGATTATTTCTCCGTTAGTCGCCTCTTACGACACCCTTCGAATGATACTTGTATTGTTTCTCCATCACCACACAGAGTCATACAACCTTGAATATATTACACTCCTTTTTTTTTGTTCAGTCGTTTAATACATACACTACTGTACCCCTAGCACGAACAACTATCGTAATCGTATCGTACACGTATTGAGAGAAGGGAGCATTGCAATTGGCCGTCTTCACAGAATTCACAGCATTCACATAACAGAGATGTTGCTTCCTTGGCAGTATTTTACCGTCCCTACCATGGTGAATGTTCTTTGGCCGTCTTCACAGAATTCACAGCATTCACATAACAGAGATGTTGCTTCCTTGGCAGTATTTTACCGTCCCTACCATGGTGAATGTTCTGATGAGTTATTCCAATTAGTCCCACCCTCTCCTTTCCTATACAGGACAACAAGTGCAGAACATTCCTTCAAGAACCAAGCGGTTCGGTGACACTTTCCTTTGTCGCACCATTAAGACCTGGAATTCCTTGCCAGCTCACGTGTTTCCCTCTTCCTACAGTCCCGGGTCCTTTAAGCGGGGCGTGAAAAAGCATCTGATGAAGCCGTCAAGCTGAGTGCCACCATTGCTAACATGGCACAAGTATATAATGGTGGCCCTCTTTCTTGAGACTTTGCCTTCAGCTTACCATCAGGCGAGGTAAAGGCAAATTGAGGTGTAGGCACAGTAGGCAGGCGGCCAATGGCATTGCTTCGTTCTCTCAATACGATTACGATAATTGTTCGTGCTAGGGGTACAGGTATAAACGTACCCCAACTTAATAAAGGAAGTGCGAACCACAAGATACCATATCTCGGGTTCGAAGTCAGGATTTAAGTTAAATTAAAAGTTGCCGCGTACGTTCGAAATAGACGTGGATTTTATAGGAAATCTTATTAAATCTTTCAAGTCGAAGTTTGGACTTCCAGATATTAGAAGTTCGGAAGGGATTATGTCGTGTTTATTTGTGGGTTCGTAGTTTTTAATGGAAGTATTATATTTAATTTACGTGTGGGTCGAGTTACGAAAAGAATCTCGATAATTGAAATTTATTTTTACTTTAGATTTACTTCGATAGGATAAAGGCGAAACGACGCCTTCGGTTCCATTTTTGGGACAAATCAATTTCTTTGCCCGGTACCCCCAAGTTTCATGATACTGAGAACGGTCTACATATAATGAATGTATGTATGTGAAATCCGGATCCGTTCAGCAGTCGTTAGAGAGTGATCGAGTAACAATAATCTAAGCGTCGGTAGCTTAGTGGTTAAGGAGTCGGCCTTGCGATCGAGAGGTCCGGGGTTCGAATCCTGGCCATTACACTACCGACGTGAACCCACTCCTAGCACAAGCAATTTAGCTTAGTTGGAGGGGTTTGAAAGGAACATTAGCAATTGCGATAAATTCGATTGCTGTCTACGCCATACGACCGCTCCCGCGCCCGGCCGCCCGCGCTGCGCGACACACACCTTTCGAGCGTCGTGAGGAACGGATCGTTCGCGACCCATCATAATATAGTTTTCTTTATAATTGTACCTACTAAGAGCAAGTAAAGTGCTTAAAGCCAACACCATCTTTCATTGAACAAGCCCAGCTTCAACAATTGAAAGATGGTGTTGACCGGTGGTGGCGGCGGGCCGGTCTTAACCGCCGTCCAACTTTGATTACGTTCGCATAGATTTGTAAGTCGGACAGTATGATACATGAAACTTATAACTGGTAAACAGTGAAACTTTCAAGCAAATGAATTAATCAGAAGAGAAACGACGTGTTAGAAATTGTTAACCGTCACAAATTCGATAAAAAAAAAAAAAAAAAAAAAAAAAAAAAAAAAAAAAAAAAAAAAAAAAAAAAAAAAAACAATTGTTGAAGCTGGGCTTGTTCAATGAAAGATGGTGTTGGCTTTAAGCACTTTACTTGCTCTTAGTAGGTACAATTATAAAGAAAACTATATTATGATGGGTCGCGAACGATCCGTTCCTCACGACGCTCGAAAGGTGTGTGTCGCGCAGCGCGGGCGGCCGGGCGCGGGAGCGGTCGTATGGCGTAGACATCCTCCCGGGGGTTGAAGCTTGTCTTCAACTTCAGAAGTATTCTTCGCGTTAGGAGTTTATGTCTGTGCTTGGCAACAGACATATTTTATTGAGGGCTCGTCTCACGGAGCCCCGGCTCGTGGCGATGTCCGCAACTCGTGGCACCCCATCAGGTCCAGGGTACAATTTGGCGACACGTCCCAGTCTCCAGCAAAGCGGCGGGGCAGCATCGTCCTTTATGACGACTAGATCGTCCAATCGCAAGTCCTTACACCGAACTCGCCACTTCGTACGCTGCTGCAGCTCGCTGACGTACTCTGCAGACCACCTCTTCCAAAAGTGTTGCCTCGCTTGTTCCAGACGTTGATATCTGTCAAGATTATTAACTTTGTAGTCCAACAAACACGGTGATGGTAGAGAAGTAAGCGGCCTGCCTATAAGAAAGTGGCCCGGGGTGAGCGGACATAGGTCATTAGGGGAGGGGCTTAAAGGACATAGAGGTCTACTATTAAGGATAGCCTCTACCTGGGCAAAAAGGGAACTTAGTTCCTCGAAGGTCAGATGTGTATTTTTCAGGACTCGGTTCAGATGAAATTTGGCTGACTTGACGCCCGCCTCAAACAAACCGCCAAAATTAGGGGCGTATGCCGGGGAGAAACGAAATTCAATGCCCTCGCCGGCTGCAAATTCAATTAGACCTTGAGTGTTAGCCTTCGATTTTAAAAATGCGTTAATTTCCTTCGAAGCCGCGACAAAATTTCTGCCGTTGTCACAGTAGATTATATTAGGCTTTCCTCTACGAGCTATGAATCTCTTTAAAGTTAGTAGAAATGCATCCATTGTGAGGTCACTGACAGCCTCTAAATGAACGCACTTAAAACAAAAACAAACAAAAACACATAAATAACATTTTATAATTTTCGCGCCGCGGCCCTTCCGGTCTGCAATATAGAAAGGTCCGGCCAGATCGACACCGGAAGTGCTGTATGGGAAATTTGGGTGTGTCCGTTCTAAGGGCAAGTTGCCCATTATGTTAGTTAATGTTGTGCCCTTAAGACGACGACATACCATACACTCTCTCGACGTGCGTCTGGCGAGATTTCGACCTCCAATAGGCCAATAGCGCTCTCTTATCGAAGCGAGGAGAAGCTGGGGGCCTGCATGTAGTAGGCGAAAGTGTTCTTGGACAAATAAAAGTTTAGTCAAATGGTGGTCACTCTTTAACACAATCGGGTGCTTTTTTTCAAAGGAATACATAGAAGAGTGTAGACGGCCACCAACTCGAATAATTCCATCTTTGTCCAAAAACGGATCGAGAGAAATAAGTGTAGATATAGGCTTCAAGGACTTGCCGTTCTTTAATAAATTAAGTTCTTTGGCAAAGGATTCACATTGAGCGGATTTCACAAGATAATTGTGTGCCTTTTTTAATTCATTGACTTGAAGAGGACCTACTATCTTTGTATTCGAATCCTTACAATTACTAAAAAATCGAAACATGAAGGCTATAACTCTTTGAAGCTTAGAAAAATTTGAATAATTATTAATATTAACGACTTTAGCGTCATGCGTAGAAGACGCAACCTCCGCCACCAAGGCAGAGTGAGCCTTTAACTCGGGTAAATTAGTCTGTGCGTTACAAGAGAGGGGCCAAGCTGATTCGAGCTCCCGAAGAAAGGGTGGCCCTTGCCACCACAAAGGGTTGCAAACTTGGTCAGGATCCACACCACGAGATACGAGATCAGCTGGATTTTGATTTGTGGGTACATAGCGCCACAATGAGGAATCTGTGAGCTCTTGAATAGCGGCCACTCGATTGGCCACGAAGGTTTTGGGTTTCGTCTTACATTTAAGCCAACCCAATACGACAGATGAGTCAGTCCAATATACGTGACGGCTGATATTGTAACGTAAGGCTTGTGTGACCGTGGCACTGAGTTCTGCGCCCAACACGGCGGCGCTTAACTCTAAACGGGGTATTGTAGTAGCCTTTAATGGTGCTACCCGCGATTTGGCACAAAGTAGATTTGTGAGAACCTTGCCTTCGGCGTCAGAAGACCTCAAATATATACAACAGCCATAGGCGCGCTGGGAAGCGTCACAAAAACAATGTAGCTCAACCGAAATCGGTTTATTGATAATGACACACCTGGGTATTTTCAAGGCTGATAGTTTATGCGCACCCTGTGCAAATATAAGCCAAGCTGATTCAATTTCTGACGGTACTTGTTCGTCCCAATCGACTTTGTGAGTCCATAATTCCTGAAGCAGAATTTTTGCCTTTACTGTACATAAAGATAATAAACCGAGAGGGTCAAAGACCTTGAATGTCGAAGACAATATTTGTCGCTTAGTGATATTCTGCTCAGGCTGTATTACGTGTGGGAAATTGAACACGTCGGTGGAAGGATTCCAACCAATGCCTAACGTGCTTGTGGCGTTACTTATCGTTAGTTCCCCAGTTTCTCGTTTCAGAGACTCGGACAACAGTTCAGGGAGGTTGGACCTATACTTGCGCAAATGAAAGCAGCCCTTCATAAATTCATTTGAAATTGAGCTTTGAATGTAGCTTAATTGTTGTAGCGAGTCAGCCCCTGTCAGCAAATCATCACAGTACAAATCATTTTGAATAATTGTTTTTATAACAGGATCGTCACATTCCTCGCCGATTTGCCACAAACAACGAGTAGTGAGGAAGCTAGCACTGGCAAAACCGTATGTTACGGTATTCAGCCGTAGTGTTTTTATAGGCTTATTTTCGTCATCCCGCCATAAAATGAGCTGTAAATTGCGGTTTGACTCTTTGACTTGAACCTGCCGGAACATTTTTTCAATATCCCCGGTTAAAACAAATTTATGCTGCCGGAAGCGAACTAAAATATTGAAAAGGGGATTTTGGACAGTCGGGCCGACCATCTGTATGTCGTTTACAGACACGCCTGTAGAAGAGGGTGCAGATGCGTCAAAAACAACGCGAAGTTTGGTAGACTCGCTTTGTTCCCGCAATACGGGGTGATGTGGCAGGTAATAGGAATTGTTGATACATGACTCTGTGTATTGCGATAGATGACCAAGCTCTTCGTACTCATTGATGAAATCAACATAGAGAGCCTTGAGGGCTGGACACCTCTGAAATCGAGACTCTAAATTGAAAAGTCGTTTCAATGCTAGATTGCGTGAGTCTCCTAATGAGCTTGGACTGTCGCGAAGGGGTAGAGCGACGCAAAATCGTCCCTCGCTGGTGCGAGTAGTGTTAGAGACAAAATGTTGCTCGCATAATTTTTCTTCTGCTGTGAGAAAATTTGTCTTAGGGAAGCTCTCAAGCTCCCAAAACTTAGATAGTTCATCGTTTAAACTAGTAAAGTTAGTTTCTTTCAATAGAAAATTACACATTATAGGCGACCGACTAGTGGCACCCTTTTTAATAATATCAGGTTGCATAGTACCTGCTACGAGCCATCCCAATTTGGACTCGTGAAGACGGAGAAGTTTAGATCCTAGCTGATGCTGCTGGGAGCCTATTATTTCCCAGAATAGGTCAGCACCAATTAGCATATCTATAGGGGATGGTTCATTAAAACTGGGATCAGCTAATTGAAATTGAGACAAGTTGAGGTGGCTTATGTTGAAGGCCGTTTTGGGAATATTACCTGAAATAGTAGGTAATACAAGACAAGACATTGAGGCCTCATAGTGGCTATTCAACGAAAACAAATTGAGAACACGGCGTTCCGTATTGAGTTTTAGGGGCGTGTCACCAATGCCTACGATGTTAGTGTTAGTGGGCTGGAGTGACAAATTTAGTGTGACCTTCACCCTTTCTGTGACGAATGAAGACTGACTTCCACTATCAAGCACGGCCTTCACTATCATCGCATCATTTGTGTCTGGATTTGTTATTTTGACTCTTGCAGTAGAAAGGAGAATTTCGGAAGACGACACTGCTGCCATTGAAATAGAACTATCCGCTTGACCCGATGTGTGCAACAGACTATTGTGACGCTCCTTGCAATGACGACATGACCCCAACAAATTGCATCGATCGGTGGCGTGACCGCTACGTAAACAATTATGGCACAGATTATTAGAGGACACGACAGACAACCTTTCATCCGGGGTCTTGGCCTTGAAAGAAGTGCATTCGTAAAGATGGTGATTGGATTTGCACAAAACGCAGGAACCCAAATTCGTAGAAGTCTCCTTGATGGCTACAAATGCCTTAGAAGTTGATGGCTTTGAACTAGAAGTGGGTTGTTTTTCCTTATTTTTATCGAATTTGTGACGGTTAACAATTTCTAACACGTCGGCGCGCCCTTTCAAAAACCCAAAAAAGTCGTCGAGTGTAGGTATGTCGCCTATAGTATTTCGTTTCTCCTCCCACTTAAATAGTGTACTAGTATCTAACTTAGCAGACACAATGAAAATTATCAAAACATCCCACTGGGCCGTGGGCAAACCAAGCGTGCTGAGAGCCCGCAAGTTTTTTGTGACATGATCAATTACAAATCGTAACGACTTGTCGGTCTCTCGCGTTGCTTCAAAGTTAAATAGTGACTTTAGATGGTTGTTAATCAATTGACGCTTGTTATCGTATCGTTCGCATAAGAGATTCCAAGCTTGAGAATAATTTTTATTTGAAACTTCAAAATTAGTCATCACTCTAGCCGCTTCACCCTCAAGATAAGAATTGAGGTAGTGAAATTTGTGCACGTTTTCAATTTTATCGTTATTGTGTATGAGCGATGTGAACGTTTCCTTAAACTCCAACCATCTAGAGTATGTGCCGTCGAACTTGGGTATTTGGATTACTGGCAATTTAAAACTAGGCATATGGTTATGACAATTGCTATCATGATGACAATGAGTTGTATTAGAGGCACTAACACTATCATTGGTATTTGTATTTGCCTTTATTAAATTTTGACTGGTGAGAATGCAATGATAAAAATCTTGTTCAATTATGTCTCTGCTCTCAAGTTCGACGGCTAGAGAGGCTTCGTCACACGAGGCTTCTATTTGAACTTGCAACTCGTCAAAGTCAACAAATAACGTCTCAAATTTAGCTAATCTCATTGCTAGTTTACTAATTTCGAATTCTGATATTTTTTCTAAAGAACTTAAATTATCAAGACTGTTCTTAAATTTGGTTAGACGTCCCTTAATAGAACCACGTTTGCATACCAGCTCTCTGAATTTTTCCATTTGAAACATTTGGTTACGCAATGAGAATATCTAAACCAAAAATAGACAATGCAAATGGCATACGATTACGTCCCTTGCTCTGGCGGCGATAGAAGGCAGGCGGCAAGCAGTGCAAATAGCGGTGCAAAGGCGAGTAGGTGTCGCCCCACCACCGTCCCTGAGGTTCGTCTGGTACAGGCGGCGTCGCGCTCGTGCGCCGAAGCACGCGGCCTACGGCGGCGGCTCGATGGGCGTAAACGGGGTAGCAAGCGGGGAGCGAGGACTGCGTGGTATAGTACCGCAGTGGAAGCACTGAAATATTATAAGTAACAGCTAAACACCTGATCACCAATAGGTATATAAATGTTTAGAATGCTACGAGTAGCTTGCTTGGAAACTCGAATTAAATTAAATTTTACTTGGTACCCGTGCAAATTAAATTAGGTAGGTAGGTACCTACTTAAAAATATTTAATGTAATCACTAAATGGGATTTCTAATTGAATTTTAAGTGTGTATGAATTGCACAACAAAGAACAGAAATAATTTTACGGAAGCTTATGATCAGTTTAAAGTAAATATGTAGAATTTATAGGTATTGCCAGGTAGATGCAATGGATGAGTGAATTGGAATACTGGGATGAGATTGGAGTGGGCTCACGAAATTAGGCAGGCCGGCAGTGCTGCGGCGACGTGTTCTTGATGTTCACTTGGCTCGACGACAGCTAGGCGCTGGCTGCGAATTCGGCATAGCCCACAAAAAACTGTCCAGGTAGGCCGGCTGCTGAAAGCAAGCACGGCTGGTTGGCTGGCACCACTTGCTGGCACACCCTATACAAGCACGTGCGATCGGTCCGCGCGGACTTCTTCTAAAGTCTAGACTGCAGGTCCTGTCACGGTCGCCAATTGTTGAAGCTGGGCTTGTTCAATGAAAGATGGTGTTGGCTTTAAGCACTTTACTTGCTCTTAGTAGGTACAATTATAAAGAAAACTATATTATGATGGGTCGCGAACGATCCGTTCCTCACGACGCTCGAAAGGTGTGTGTCGCGCAGCGCGGGCGGCCGGGCGCGGGAGCGGTCGTATGGCGTAGACAATTGCTAATATTCTTAAAAAAAAAAATTGTCACTCAACTCGATTTAAATAGAAAAAATTGAATCGGTCTAGGCTTGAACCCGCGATCTTTGCCTTACAGGGGCAATGCTTTGACCACTAAGCTACCAGACCTCGCCCTAACTAATTCGAATTCCTCCTTCTATATCTGTCTTTGGGGCGGCAGAAACAAAAAAATCTTTACAAACTTTCATATTTCTAATATTAGTGGGCAGCAAGGCAGAATATAAAACTGAACTAAATGGCAGCGCCTCTTCACTTAGTTGAACACTGTTACGGTTTCAGTTCATAAATTAAATTTAAATTAGATTACGACGAAAGAAATGCGCAAAGCTTTTAGCCTGAATTTCAAATTTCAATTAAAAAACTCCATTTAGTTTAGTTTCAAAATTTACAAGGGCTCCTGCTTATGTTATGAATGGGACTGAGTTTGGATTTTTGTTTATCAAACACGCTCATTACTTTAAACATATCTTTTTTTTATACAAGTAAGGTGGCAGACCAGCTCACGGCCCACCTGATGGTAAGTGGTTATCGTAACCTATGGACGTGTGAAACACCAGGGGACTCACATTCGTGCTACCGACCCTGTAAACGCTGAGAGTTTCTGTGCCGTCAGTGTAGAAGACAGGAATAGCCTTTGGTCTTCCCACTGACAGCGCATCTTGCTGTTGTTTGGTGCAGAGAATGATTTTAGTCTGAAATAACACATAGACTACTTTTAATCCGGGAATACTTTTAATGCCAGAACCCGAGATGAGGGCTTTGGATATGTCCGGGGTTAACGGAATGATAATGATTATATAGATAATAGTCGGGAATAACAAATAGGTTTCACAGGTTTGCGGTAACGTGACCCGAATCCGAATAAAAGCTTGTTATGCTAACCAGTGGCCCAAGCACGAATAACATTCGAATTCGTAATGTAGAACGGAGCATTGTGATTGGTTCACAGTAGGCAGGCGGCCAATCGCATTGCTCCGTTCTCTGGTTACGTTCACGTTACGAATTCGAATATTATTCGTGCTCAGGCACAGGCAACGACAAAAAATTGTGCAAAATAGAGTGAAAATCCTTCGGACTTAAGTGCTCTTTTCTTAACGCCTTTATTACACGCAAATGATTTATACCCGCATTTTATATTTGAGCGTTTCATATTTAAGAGCATAATTACTGCCAGCTGGATCTTTGTTCCATTAAAAAGTGGAGATCATTCATATTTTGAATAATTAAAAATAAAATTGTAGACAACATCACCATATCAATAGGTTTATGGATAATCACCATCATATGAGACAATTAATTCTTCTGTATAAAATTTAATTGAGGGATGAACTTAAGCTACGTAAACGGTAATAAGTTTCGATTACGTCGACTCAGTTAAATTTTACACAGCTTCTAGACATCTAAGTAATAGATATTAATTTCAACTTGATTTCTCAGAATAGCTTTCGTTTTCTTTTTGAGGTATAAAATGAAATAGATTTAAAAAATTCACTTAAAAAGAGCTTATATCAATTTTTTTACTTACTCGATTGCGAGTTAACAAACTGTACGTACACGTACACGTACTTGCGGGTGATGTTGACGTGGTTCCGAAGGTCTTGGCCCATACACTTACGAACTGAAACAAGCGGGTCAGTTGCGCCTTACGATTTACCCCGCTCTCGCCTACCCCCGAAAAGTTTCCCCCTGAAAAAAATGGGGGCAATAGGCTCGCCCCCTATATACGTGGGACCGAAAGTCATAGGTGACGAAATTGTATCAAGGTATATTTGACATTTATAGTACAACGCGAAAGCAAAGTCATTCGAAACTTTATTGAGCTCGCACTCTCAGCAATCTAGTAACCGCTTAACAGTTTAATTCAGGGAATTTATGGCGCTTCCTTTATAACCGTTTTTTATTTGTTTGTTTATAATACAATAAGAACCTAAGTACTATGTGATTCTTGGCGAAATTTCATATATGTAGAAAAAAAATCGTAACTTTCTAAACGTACCCGTTAATACTTCCAACACCAAATTACTCGTGATGACAAATGGGTTTACGTTGGCACTTGGCAGTGACCCCACATTTTCTCTCTTTTGACCGGAACTCAAATATAAAACCTTAGTATCGTTTCAAACCATATATTTTCACGGGTCTCATAGAACCCGAAAACCATGCAGAAACGCGACTGTGCCTTTCCAGCAAATATAATGCAAATGTACGAATATACCTCTGTGATATTTAAATTACCTATTACAAACTCTGTCGTATCTACCTAAAAAGCCGACCAAATACCTTTATAACCATCGCTTTGTTTCTACACGAATGACCTCGAGAAACGCTCAAGCATACTAAGATGACATTACCAAAGATACGCAAAACAATTAATTTCAGAATTACAACCCGACAGAACCATTTAAAATTCTTTACAACAAAACGATATGAAAAATTGGGATGGTTTCTTCAAAGGGGATCCATTTCCTCCGCCCCTACAGAGGCTGGGCACACTTTGCATGTGAAAGGGGAACGTGATCTGAATAAATAGCCCTCGACATTTAGTTCCCAATCAGTCGGGACGATTGGTAAGGACCTCCCAAAATATTATGATTATAAACTAATATATACAATTCTTCCTAAGATTATAAATGCGAAAGTAAACCTGTCTATAACGCTTTCACGCCTAAACCACTGAATCGATATTGATGAAATTTTGTAAAGTAATGGACTTGCTGGAGTTCGGAAAAGGACATAGGCTATCATTTATCGCGAGGATATAAACGAGGGTGAGCGGGCCCAAAAAGGGAAAAAAAAATTGTAACCTTATGAAAGTAAAATAGAGTTGTGTAGCGATGAACTACACCTTTGCGGGTAGAACCGCGGGCAATAGTTCCTTATTTATAAAATGCGATGACTGCAACGCAAATGACTCTTGTGACATTTCTAGACGTCCATTCACCTTAATGAGGAACAAGCCAATAATTATTAACCGAATACTTTTTCTGTGTTGCTACTTACAACTTCTGCAAACGAAAAAGATTAAAAAGGTGACAAATATAAAAACAAATTCCTTATACGATTAGTCGGGACGACTATCGCCCCGATTAATTGTGACTAAAATGCAGATGTGAGCGATGACCAGAAGTCGACATTCAAATGAGCACACAATTTGAATCCTACTAATGGACGCTATTGATTGAGATGCCGCAGTGGTCACGAGAGGACTTGTGGTCACGAGACGAAATTGGTTAATCCCGTATTTCGGCATTTCGCACAGTGATTTATTGGCTTGAAAACATAAATTTGCCATTTATTGAGTTATTTTGATGTTTGCTGCAAAATCGCATCAGAACGGTTGAACAATATGGCAAAAATTTTGGTACAGTGGTACTTTATAGTCTCCAGACATATGGACATTTTCATTCTGTAAGTAGGTTATGGCCGCGGTGTTTCACAGGAACAGAGACCCAGTCATGATGAAACACAATGCTTACAATACATAATTTAACTTGGTATTTAAGGAATCCAAAAGTCCCGGGTACGAATTCTGTTCATTACAGTACCGACGTGAACCCACTCCTATATATATCCCACCCCTTGGAGGGGTTAGATGGAATATTACTAAATTCGATAATTTCGGTTACTAATATTCTTTAAAAAAGAAACGAATATGAAGAGTACCCAAAATAATAAATTAATATGCAAAGTGCCTCCATGTTTTTATTGACAAATAGTTATTGTTTATTTCTTGCGGAAGCATAGCGGGTGTACGGGGAATCCCATCCCCTTTCCCCCTCTAGTGGGTAGACAGACCCTGCCTCTATTATATTTTATCGGAAACCACGTCACAAAGTCACGAAATACCAATTAAGAGATATTAGGGGTTAAAGTATGAAATTGCCGATTTGTACTGACAAATAGAAATTCGTTTTTTTTAATTTAACGTATTTATTTAATCAAAATAATTACCATTACTATCTATACATTGCTGCCATCTAATAGGAAGGTCATTTATGCCTTTGCGATAGAACTCTGGTGATCTAGATTCGACAAACTGTGTGAAAGCATTTTGTACTGCCTCCTGAGAAGAAAACTTTTTATCACATAGAAAATTGTCCAAATCACGAAAAAAATGGTAGTCTGTTGAGCAAGGTCTGGCGAATACGGAGGGTGACGGATAGTTTCTAATTGCAGTTCCTGTAGAGTTAAAACGGTTTCTCGTGCTGTATGAGGTCTCGCGTTATCATGGAGCAATAATGGTGAAGATCGATTCATGAGTCGGGGCTGTTTCACTGCTAGTTTTGCTATCATTGTTCGGAGTTCGGCACAGTAGACATCTGCCGTTATTGCTTGACCAGATCGTAGAAAGCTATCGTGAATAACACCATGCTGAGACCACCAAACAGTTACCATTACCTTTTTATTGGTAAGCTTTGCTTTAGGACACTGTTGTGGCGTTTCACCTGGGGTCAGCCATTGCATTTTTCGCTTACGGTTATCGTAAAGAATCCACTTTTCATCACATGTCACAATTCGATCCAATATTCCTTCATTTCTGTATCGATTCAACAAGGCAACACAAGTTTCAACACGCATTTCTTTCTGCAGATCAGTCAAATCATGAGGTACCCATTTTTCACATTTTTTTATTTTATTGATTTGACGCAAATGACTCAATATTGTTGGTAAGGTAACGTTAAACCATGCAGCTAATTCCTGGGTAGTTTGGCTCGGATCGGCTTCCACCATGTCTTTCAATTCATTGTTATTCACCTGTGTGGAGGGCCTTCCTCGTGGTTCGTTCTTCAAATCAAAGTTTCCATCACGAAAGCGTTTAAACCAAAATCGCACGGTGCGTTCATTAGCAGTCCCCTCTCCAAACGCAACATTGATATTGCGAGCTGTTTCTGCCGCGTTAGTTCCGCGTCGGAACTCGTATTCAAAAATCACTCGAATTTTCGAAGTATCCATCTTTCTTGTCTAAGCTGAATAAAAAAAACAACTGAAAGTCGATAATCGAATGTTGCACATTTTTAAATGAAGAACTACATAGGTACCATGTGGAAAAAGTTTCACTCAAAAATCTCAAACCATGAAGGTTCTATGTCAATTCGAAGTACCTATTACAATGAAACGGCAATTTCATACTTTAACCCCTATTATAACAGTCTCGTAAAGTAGATAAAATGAACATTAACAAGATGGAAAGGTAACATCCGTGTAACATCAGGGTGAGTGATGTGCCTGATATCCGAGGGTTGGTAAAGATCCGTATTCGTTACTATTTTGACGGATATCTCATAATACATATTAATTTTAATGAAATGAAATTTATTCCTAGGAGACACGGTGAAGATAAGATGTTACATATTCAGTTTTAGATACAGCATATTTCGCCTTCATTAGGCATACGTATCTTTTACATAAATTATATGATCGTTTAACCACTTACTATATAATACCTAAAGAGTGATAATTTATTTTATTTATTTATTTTATTTAAATTTATGAATTAGTTACTTAAATGTACATATTTAAGATTAAATTGATATTATTAATTGTCAAGAAATTAGAATTGTTATAAATTAAAATTAGCATTATTAAGCCAATTGCATACATTATTAGATTCTATTATATCGCACATGTCAATAAATAAGCATTTAAAACATATAATAATAATTTTACAATTCGTTTAGATGAAATTTATAAGGTTATAGGTTGCAATAAAAGATAATTTCAATGGAATATTAAGTTTTCATTACCACTTCTAAATTGCAAATATTTATAGTAGCGTGTTACAATTGCAAAAGTACATAACCATTATAATCAACTATCTACACGATCAAACACAAATGTTTGTAATTAACTTATTAAACGTTGAGAAACGATTAATTAAACTAAAAATCCGTGCACACATTGATTCGAAACATATTCTGTCACTGAAAGCGTCAAGTGATGTCAACTATCGTTCCAAGTTCTCGCCCAACAACACCGAAAGAGTAAAAAAAATAAGATCCGTATTCGCGGATCTTGTCAGCAAATATCCGCATTGTGATCGGTAACCGCAGCACATCACTAATTCGTATTAAATTACCTGGTATTATTTATGCGTTCAATTTTATGTGTTGTGAACCTAGACCTTGATTTACTTCTGTACCTTTAAATTATAGGCACGGCTTATGACTAGAAAATACAGGTTTGAGTGGAGTAGGGACTAGATTAGAATCTAAATGTTTTTGGAATAAAACTTAACGATACGATATTATAGGCGTTAGCAGCAATTATAGTTTTCGAAAAATATTTTACGTGCTTTTTTACCTGACTGCCAAGAAGGGTTATGTTTTTCGCGCGTATCTTGTATGTTTGTATGTATGTATGTTTGTAATATTCTTTATTGCCTCATATCTTCTAAACCACCGTACGGATTTCAATGATTCATATCTCAAATGGAAGGTATTTATTGCCCAAGTGTTCTTGGATACATAAAATAACAAAAGCTATATATTGGTTTTTTGGAGCAAAAATGTATGGTGGTCAAAAAAAAATTCACTTCAATTTACCAATGCAGTATCAAAATTAAGACAATTCGACGAAAATTACAAAAATATATAAATGTCATAACTAAAAAGCATAAAATAAAATAAATGATTAAATACTAGCTGTTGCCCGCGGCTCCGCCCGCGTGGATGTCGGTGATCGCGACCAAACATAGCCAACGTCCTTTCTCAAGGTTTAACCTACCCCTATACTAAATTTCATCAAAATCGGTTCAGTGATTTTGGCGTGAAAGCGTAACATACAGACAGAGTTACTTTCGCATTAATAATATTAGTATGGATTAAAAACCCGACTGATGCTGTTAAGATCGAAACAAGTTTTATAGCAGCACCATTTGCAACTCTAAACCAAATTAAAATTAATGGTTTTTCTACGTGCGGGAAATCCCCACGGATTACCCCCCCCCCCTCCCCTCCAGAGCCGGAGGAGGAGGTTATGTCGGACTCGAACCGACTAAACCGCCCGCCGTCTGTGGGTCGATGTGCTAGGGCGAAGGGGAAGTTGTCTCGCGACATATCCCTTGCACCCCGGCTGACCCAGGGTGCAGGGTGAAGGGTCCTCTTGGTCTGAAAATTAATGGTTAGATTATTGCCATCAAGCGGAAACAAGTCCTGAGCTGTATGTTTACTGTCGGATCGAGAACAGCTCTTACGCTTAGTCGCCCTTTACGACACTCACGGGAAGAGATGGAGTGGCCCTTTTGTACTGCTTATTATAGCTCTCGATACGCCTACATTTTTAAGTAGGTTATAGAGAGATTTTTCTGGTAAACCTCTCGTCCCGAGGAGGGCCAGACCGAAAGGGATGGCCCTGGGTCAGCCGGGGTGCGAGGGATATGTCGCATGACAATCTCACCTTCGGCCTAGCACTACGACCCAGAGACCGCGTGCGATTTAGTAGCTTCGAGTCCGACATAACCTCCCCCTCCGGCTCCGGTTTATCCGTGGGGTTCTCCCGCACGTAAAAAAAAGGGAGACCTCTCGCTCCCACTTCTACTGCATACAAATTAACCACGTAACCGGTTTTTATTAATTCGTTTGTGAGATTATATTTGTTTTCCACGATACAGTACCTAAGTAACAAAAGAAACACATATTTTAACGTTTTGGAATAAAGAAATATGTCAGGCCTAGACGATCAGAATTCCACGCGGGCAGAGCCGCGGGTAAAAGCTTGTTATGCTAACCACTGCCCGAGCACGAATTATTCGAATTCGTACCTAACGTAAACGTATCCAAAGAATGAAGCATTGCGATTGGTTCACAGTAGACAGGCGGCCAATCGCATTGCTCCGTGCCCCGAGCACGTATAATATTCGAATTTGGAACGTAAAGGTATTGAAGGAACGGAGCATCACTATTGGTTCACAGAAGCCAATCGCATTGCTCCGTTCTCTGGTTACGTTCACGTTACGAATTCGAATATTATTCGTGCTCAGGGCACTGGTAACGACAAAAAATTTTGCAAAATAGAGTGAAAATCCTTCAGACTTATGTAAGTGCTCCTTTCTTAACGTCTTTATTACACGCAAAAAATTTATACCCGCATTTTATATTTTGGTGTTTCATTTTTAAGAGCATAATTACTGCCAGCTGGATGTTTGTTCCAGCCACATATTTTAACGTTTTGGAATAAAGAAATATGTCAGGTGTGATGATCACATTTTAATAACGAAAATTTACCTCCATTCGATTGTTTTCACTGATAAAATCCACTCTATAGTTTAATTGAATACTTTCGTCTTTCATTAAGAATATAGAACGGCAACTGGGATTTTATTCCTGTTGTGTTTTTATTTGCAGATATCTGATGGCCTCCGATGCACAATAAGATAGTCAAAAGTGACCCGAAGAATGAAAATATATGCTCAACGTTTCCCCAGACTCTAAAATAAGGAAAACGTAAGATATAAAAATGCAGAGACGATAAAAAACTATGAAGATTTTAATAATTGAACAGCAGCCATTGCAGACTGCAGATCCGAGAGGCATAAATTGCCAAAAATACTGCAACTAAAATTGAACTGAAAAGAGACTCATTTGTATTTGTGTTTATTCACGAAGTTTGCCGATAACTATACATTTAATATACGAGTCTTCCGCCCGCGGCTTCGCCCGCACAAATGTTAGTTAACGCGACTTTAGCTCATATCTCTGGTTCGATAAAATTTCAGGCTTTACCAAGGCCTTTGAAAAACCAAAAACAAAAAACTACGTCCAAATCCATAAGTAGTTTTTGCATCCATCGCGAACAATCAGATAAAAAATCCAAAAAAATATTTTCTTGTTCAGTATCGTTATTAAAACATAAATTAATTTATTTTTAAATACATATCGCTAATTGAATGAAATTTTTGAAGCATTTACTATGCTAACTTTTCAAATCGATTAAGATAGGAAAAAGTGAATGCTCAGGTGGGACTCGAACTAAAAATGAAATGATATATAAATCGAATTAAAAATTATTGCAACATCATTCATTGTTTCTGATATTTCGTATGAATGTCGGTAGATGGCTCCCACTGTCGCCCTAAGACGGTAGTATAGGAGAATTTGGATAGCTTCAGGTGTGGCTCGGTGGTTCAGTGGTCAGAACATATCCCTAATGTACAGAAATGACCACTTTACAATCCCGCGTGGATGTCGGTTATTGCGGATCGGTGTATAAAAAAAAGATAGTAGCCGATTCTCAGATTTACTGAGTATGCATAAAAAAAATCATAAGATTCGGTCGAGCCGTTTCAGAAGAGTGTGGCAACGAAAATGGTGACACGAGAATTTTATTTATTAGAAGATATAGATAGATATTGTTCTGTGTGAAAACAGGCAATTTTAGGTAAGATTGGTATGGAAGTGTCATAAAATGTGTCTTGTGCAATAAAGCGCGCGATTGGTACTTTTATGGCGATTGTAGAGGGACTGTTACATCGGAACATCGGTTTTAGATGACGGATAACAATATAGAATCTATCGAAAGTTTACGTGTACATAACACACTAGGTGTTACCCGCTGCTCCGCCTGCGTGGACTTTTATTACCTTTCCCGAAAACCAATTAGGAGGTTTGGAATGAAACAACTGGAGTAGGTACTACAGGAACAAAAAGTAGCCTTTGTGTTTTTTAAGACACAAAGGCTACTTACTGACTTACTAACTAAGCTGATTTTTTAAAATCAACTTGGGGCACATTCTAAACATAGGCCAAAACAAGAGTATTCGCAACCGGCGAGCTTGTATAAAAACAATTATGACTGTAGAAGAGGCGAAAGGTAGCGTGGATCCTATACCTAGTGAGGGAGAACACGTGTAACCTTTGATCCAGTTACATATGGTAAGTATTGCTACTGATAATTTTCTGTCAGAAAAATAATAATTTGTCAACGACCTTCGAATTAAACCTACAACATAAGTGCATAGCCGGGCAGGGGGGATTGTGGTCTCAGAACTAGTAGGACCGGTGTGTGTCACGCGGTGCTGCGACGACAATCCTCTTTTGATGAGGCCGTCGATCTGAGTGCTACCATTGTTATCCTGGTACGTGTATGTAATGGTGACCCTCTTTCATGAGACTTTGCCTTCAGCTTACCATCAGGCGAGTTGAATTCAAATTGACGTGTCCTATGTATACCTATTTTTATTTGAAAAAAAAAATCTTGCAAGTAGCCGCATTCGCTGCCTTCACACGTGCTCTATCCACATTTCTATACCATTATGCTGGCATATTTCACACGATTTACATTAAACGGAGTAAACAGCATCGTATTCATCGTTTTTATATTTGCCGAAACTTCGTTAAGCACCCCCCCATGCGTGTGGCGACATCGAACACATTCAAACAAATGAAATTCGAACGATACCCAAAACATGCCATTATATTGCCGATCGTGGCTTTGTCACGCTTGGCTAAAAAGTTTGCCCAACGAGTATGGGGTTGATAATGATTGGTTTGGATTTAAAATAAACTAAAACTATAATCAAAATGCAGAAGAAAGTCTTGGCTCGGAGCTAGTTTCAAGATGTAGTCGTAACTAACTAACTAACTAACTCAATGCGAAAATGAAGTAGGTCCCTGAAGGAATTGGTATGTGAACAAATAAAAAATACTTAGAATATTTCAATAAAACGAGTGCATTAGTTAGAACTGTTGAAAAATGGAAGTCATCGATTATAACAAACCATTGATTTCTATTTTACATTGGCTTCTTGACGCACTGATAGTAATGTAATACAAATACGTTATTTTTGTTCCGTGTGGCACTGTGTATGCATCAAATCTAGCCCATTTTCAAAGTGTTTGCTAGTAACCGCTGAAAAGTTCCTCTTCTCATTATATAGCACAAATCATTAGATAACCTCAATAGTATTTAGTCAAAGCTAAAAATGATTTACTCTGTATATACCATTTAAAGGTCACTTACAAAACGTCAACATTCTGATAAATGTGTTATGATGGACGCAATCGAAAGCCTTGGATAGATCACAGAATACACCCAATGCATCATGCTTATCCTAAATATGTATGTAAATACAATTTAACAATTCTATACCAGCATCAGCAGTCGAACGTCCCTTAGTAAACCCAAACTGTTTATCATGAAACAATCACCAAAATAGGTCAGCGGTAAAATTAATTCAAACCTAAACTACTAATTAGACGTTGATTAATAATACTGATTTACATAATATATTGATTATATAGTTGCAAAGCTATTCAAATTATGTTACGACGTCATGTCAGTATTCCATCAAATAAAAAAAAAGCGAACAGTTAAAAAGTTATTTTCATGGCAACATTAACAGATTTTATCGGTGTTGTAACACTGAAAGAATGAATAGCCAGCTGACACAGAGTAGGGTGGCCTTGCGTTAACTTTTGCGAGTTTGCCGCCTCCAAGGTACAGATGCTTGCCAGTTGCTAATCTGAGCAAATAACCCATTTGTACCATGACCTATTCTGAAGGGTAGATTTGTAATATTCTTATTATTTGCGGCTCATAACCTGCTAAGCTTAGTCCTTGGATAAATTTGAAATTTTGCATGAAATTTTATCATATTTATATAAGATTGTTATATTGATGTCTGAGGTTTATAGTGAAAATAATAAATGTTGTACACCTTGTACGAAAAATAAATCAAGGTTACATTAAATAGCCATATATGATAAAGCATGCTATACATTAGTGTTGAAAATCGGAAACTTTCTGAAGTTTACGTGACTATCTCTCATTGAAATAAAAGCACTTTTTAATTGCGATTTTGTTATTATTTCCTTTTAGTCCGACGTTTCAGCTACATAATAACAAATAAATCGCCATTGAATTTGTTTAAAAAGTGGTCCGCAATATCTATTATCCCTTCGACATTATAAAGCTTCCGATTTGTGAATTACACATCTAGAAGAGAACGTAAAAAAATGTATTGGGTATCAATATATTATAATGTCAAAGGACAATATTTTTCCGCTCGGATTAAGCAGTCAATGCGCTACAGTTTATGTGCCGAGTGTGGCGTTTTGGATTCCCACAATTTGCTACCTCGCCTCGGTGGTTGACTGCTATAAGTTAGCCCATATATTTGCGTACGATATACAAGCGGCAGTATATAGTAATAAACGAAATGATAAATGCTCTGCGTCTGGGTGTGCGTGATTATGGATGTAATTTGTGATTATAATATTGTTGAAATATTTTGGAGTATTCTGTTTTAAGTCTCCCAACGTTGTGTGAGTACTATGTCCAGCAGTAGACTGGGATACTCTAATTGCTTGATTGATGTTTCAATTGTTTATTGTGAAAAACGAAGGTATGAAAAAGGAAACAAAATTTTCAGGATTTATGTACGAATGTGTTCTTTAGTCTACCATAACTTTTAAATGTGTAGTTTAAGAGGGAAATCACGATTCGGATGTTCTGTTGATGGTATACCGTTTAATAATATTAGCTATGCGGATGACATGGTGTTGCTGAGTCCCTCAATCGGGGGCTTGCAGAAACTGCTGGATGTTTGTGTCAGGTATGCGGAACGACACGGCCTACAATATAATGTCAGGAAGAGTGAATTTATAGTGTTTAAAGCGCGAAATGTAAATTATACAAACACACCTCCAGTCTTCCTGAAGCATGAGCCATTACAAAGAGTGTACGAGTTCAAATACCTAGGACACTGGGTTACTGATAGCCTCAAGGATAGTTTGGATATTGACAGAGAGCGGAGGGCGCTGGCTGTCAGGTGCAACATGGTTGCCCGTAGATTCGCACGCAGCTCATGTGATGTTAAGTTAACTTTATTCAAAGCTTACTGTCAATCTTTTTACTCGTGCAGTCTATGGGTGGACTATACGCGGCTGGCGATCGGAGCCCTTCGGGTTCAGTACAACAACGGTCTTAGGATCCTGTTGGGACTGCCAAGGTACTGTAGTGCGTCGGGTATGTTTGCGCAATACGGTGTGACCTCTTTTCAAGCCATATTGCGCAATAGAACTGCATCTCTGATGCGGAGGGTCCGGGGTAGTTCCAACAGCATGTTGAGCGTTGTAGCTGATAGGTTGGAATCACCAATATGGCGGCACTGGATTGAGATGCACAAAAAAAAAGGGATGCAATAAAGTGGTTCCCACTCGCTCGCTCTCACTAAAATAGAAATTTATTGTTATGTTTATTATTGTTTTATTGTGTATTAATGTGACATTAAATTTAATTTGATTTTAATTTACTAACATAGTTTTAGGTAGTACTAACCATGGAATGGATTAATTTATCTGAATAAATGATTATTATTATTATTATTATTTGTAACTCAAGTCTACCTCACCTGCAAGTCTGTACATGTACTGATCAACGTACGAACTTAAATCCATGTTTTCCTCTCAGGGTTAGGTCAGGTGCTATTCGCACCGTAAAATATAAAGAATATAAGGAAAGGATGAAAGTGCAACTTTAGGATGCAAACGGCATTTATGCTCGAAAGATTCTAATTTTAGTTGCGTGGGGTATTGTAACACCGGTTATTACATAACTAGAAGTTCTGTGAACAGTAAACCTCGCGACTCGCGAGTACCATATTTTTTGGTAACCTCAAAATAAAACGATTCGTATCTTTTATACAGTCCTGCCCCCCTAGCATGACCACATGTCGTAGATATACGATAAAAGATATCGTATCATATAACACCAACATTTTTATCGATTTCGCGAGCATGGCCAAAGTAGCGATATGATATGATAGGATATGATAAAATTTATCACGTGTTATGAAATGATAAGCCTCGCGATATGGAATAACAATGTTGCCAGTACTAATAAAAATTTTCAATCATCATTCACTTGCCACTCACTCTTTTTTTGTTCTTTTGCAACTTTTATCACCTTTTTTGACGTGCGTGTGTAATCTGTGGACCTGTCCGACCGACCGACCTGTCTTTGTCTTATCACACCTTGTTTATTTACTTTTCTTGGAACCGGATCGCCATAACACAAAAAAACCGTCAACAGAATAAAAGTTTATTTACCTATTTGTTTGATGTGTGTTTCATCACAATAATGGAAAACAAAGGAAAAACACGGGAAGTTTCTTTTAATTGCCTCGCCGTTTAGAACTTAGAAAGTTTGCATTTTGAAAATTACATATACTTTTGTCTGTCTCTCGGTTAACTCTGTTCAAATTCGTTGTCTTTTAGAACTCGCAGTACAGCGCAGCAGCTGAAGCTACTGACTGAGTACATGCAGACCCATCCCCGATTGGCGCATGGGGAGTTTAGTGCGCCACAGGGTTGACTGACAGAAAATCGTCAGTGGGAAGAACTCCGGGCTATGTTGAGTGAACATGGCTCGGATAAGTCTATTGACCAATGGAAAGTGGTAAGGAAGGTGCCTCTGATGAGTGATAGGATAAAGTCAGTCATTGATTGTGATATTAACCGAAGTTATTATGGCATAAGCACACTTTATTCCATTTCATTTCTTCTTTTTACGACCTTAAATATATTGACCTAAAATATATAGAAATTCGTTGCTAATTTCTCTAATTAGGGTCCTCTTTTCCTATTTCACTTCTTTGTCCTATGTGTATGGTCTAGCCATATTAAAAGATTTTAGGTGAACCTTAACTTGTGAAGTTTTAACTGAAAAAAGGAGTTGTAATATCTTATTATTTTCTGTATTTTTCATATACATTTACACAATAATCATAAAAATGATTCTTACCTTTTAAAATCAGTTAATGACTAGTGATTGCATAATAAACTGGTGACTGTTATATTTTATCGAGTATATCACGCACTCTAAACCTCTTCGATAAAATAATACGACTAAATGTCAAAAATCGATAAACTTTACTTTTTATATCCACCAATAGTTGGCCATGCTCGACTTTTCGATAAATAACCGACTGCCATGCTCGCTCTTCTATCATTGTAACGTATCATAACACGTGACGTCACTGGGCACGGTTATGCTCGCTGTTTCGATAAAAATTTAACATGGCGGCGATATTTATCATATTTTGACAGTTGGCGTGGATAAAACGCTTTATCATATCGTGTTATGATGGTCATGCTAGGGGGGCTGAATGTTTCAAGAAAAAGAATGATGATCAGTTTTTAAAAATAACGCTACAGTTTACTGTATCGTTATTTTCCCTTCCCCCCCCCCCCCCCTTTCCTCTGCCAAGTTTGGTGAAAATCGGTTCAAAAATGAGCCCTTTAGACCGGAACTGAGAAACCGACAAAGACACAAACTTGTTGAAACGGAGACAGACACCCGTTCGCATCGCTCATTCGGTCAAAATATTTCTTTTTCAATCATCATTTCTTGTAAGGCCTTACACCTCAATTCTTGAACGATTGATACCAGAGTTGTCCAACACAAACAGTTAGTGCAATTTCAAGGCCAACCGAGAACCCAATCTTAGTCTAAGATGTTCAACGCGTGAAAACAGGAAAGTACATGTACATGCGAAAAATAGGGAATGCTTTAGTTCCCAAATGAAATACAATTTGTATGGGTGCCGTAACAGATAGGCCGGTAAATCCCTTTTTTGTTCCTTTCTCGGTTAGTTGGCTTTTGTAATAGCCTTTTTGTTATTATTTGGGTAATTCCGGACACATTTGCAAGATTGTCGTGGAAGCGACTGAAATCAAAGGGAAGCTTTGGTTGTGGTATATTTTTTATAAGGATAAGTTAGTAATAAATGTACAGTACTTGGGTCACCTACCTCTAAGGGGGTCAAATAAGGGGTGAATGAGTCGTATTTAGAGAAGCAAGGATCGTAGCAGGTGGAAATAACTGCTTTCTACCTATCTAAATATAAAAGACACGTGATTGTATAATAAGTAGCTGACATAGTTATATATACATATTTCTGTAAATCACCGAAGAGGTAAGAATTGTAATGAAAGCATGATATTGTTTTGTAATATGGAGGTACCTGTAGTAATTTTAATAAATTTAGGTACAACGATATTAAAAAAAAACCTACTTAGCTGCAATATAAAAACAACAAGGTGTTGCCATATTTTATGGTCACAAAAAATATCAGGTCGCCGCGTCGTGAGTAGTATAAAAGAATGCGTAAAAAGTTGTGTAATAACAGAAACACCCCACCAAGTTTTTCTGTCAGAGCTAGTTGAGTAAATGAAAAAGGTTTTTTTTTTAATTCAGGCTTCGTTAATTTACCTTCACCTCGCCTGATGGCAAGCTGAAGGTAAAGTCTCACCATTACAAATACGTACCATGTTAACAATGGTGGCACTCAGCTTGTCGGCCTTATCACATGCTTTTTCACACCCCGCTTAAAGGACCCGGGACTGTAGGAAAAAGGAAACACATGAGCTGGCAAGGAGTTCCAGGTCTTAATGGAGCGTCAAAAGAAAGAGTCACCTAACCGCTTGGTTCTTGAAGGAATATTCTGAACCGTATGCGGGTGACATCTAAACCCTGCACGTGTGTTGTCCCGTGTAGGAAAGGAGAGGGTGGGATTAATTGGAAAGAGCTCATCAGAACATTCATCATAGTAGAAACGGTAAAATATTGCCAAGAAAGTAACATCTCTACGTATCTACAAGAGCCCCGCCTGAGCTAATTTGCTTTTTCCTATCTTAATCGATGTCTACGATGTCCAACTAACGAACTGTATGTACTACTTTAAAAGTTCTTTCTTCAAGAGACAACTCCGGTGGCAGGAATTTATCTGTTCCAGGGATTTTACAAACAGAGGACACAAAGTACACCAAGCCTGAACAATTATTTGTGTTTCAGTCAAGTTTGGTGACGCTGTGATGGGAAGTAGATTGATTGGATTTAAAAAAGGGAATCAATTAATATTTCTTCTCAAGCCCTCGAAGTAAGCTTGTGTTAGAAGTGGGTTTACGTATGTAATGTTCAAGATTTGAGCCCGGGTCTGGGCAAGGAGTCGGCCTTGGGATTGAGAGATCCCAGGTTTGAATCCAGACCAAGCACTAGCACAGCGACGCTTCGCTCGTGTTCGATTCTCAGGTTGGGAAAAATGTTATTGTATCCTCAGTCAATTCATTTCTTGCCCATGTTCTTTTTCACGCATTTAATATCCATTATACACTATTGGGATCGAATTCACAACACTCAAAGCATATGTTTCCAAGACCCACTCAACTTCCAACTATGTAGGTTAGTTAAAAAGGCTAAATTAGCATTTTTTTCATAAGACAACACGATCACTTTCTTTCATACAGGTCCTTCTAAACAACAAGGTTTTATTTTAAACATTCTCTCGGTTTTGTCCTCGCCACTGGACTCCCCTATATTTTTAATGATGTCTACCTAAGCTCCTAGTTAAGAATACGAGTAGGTATCTTAACGTTACTAAAATGCGCAATGAAAGAAGTCTGTGGGGTAAGTTTTATAATTAACTAAAAACCGACCCGGCTTCGCTCGCCTGCAACTTGATTTCTCGTTCATCTTTAGTATTGTCACACCTCGGAAGCTCTCGGAAAAATGTATGAAACAATCGCGTTGTAATTACTACAAACATAGCTCGTGTACATGCTCGGTAGTGTCGATGTATGAGAAAATTAGAAATGTCATGGATGGCACTATTTGAAATTTGAGCTAATTTTCGAGTGAGATAGCGTGATTTTTCTCACTCTATCCCTTGGTGTAATGATTTACGTCACATCCGACGGAGGCGACAATCCTGTTGTTACAAAAAGTCAAATTAATGATTTTTACATTAAAACGTATTTCCATCTTTTTCTTCGCTTCGGAAGAAAAGAATATGGCGATACATTTTGGTCCTGTCAATCAACAGAATTGGCACAAATAACAAAAGAATACTACAACACGACTTTGATATGTTTATAGAGTAATTAAAACCGATTGTGTTTATAAAAGCTAGCTGTTGCTCACGGTTTCGCCCGCGTGAAATTTTTCATTAATTAAAAATAGTCTCCGTTCTATAGGGCACATTTCTTAACCGATTGTCACCAAACATGGCATACATGTTCTTTGATTTAAAACATCATTTTTTCCTAGAGCTTTTTTAATCGGAGGAGATAAGGGGTGCCTTTTCTGTCGCGTTATTAATGAACGGTTATTGATGATTTTTGGCTGAAATATCCGAACATGATTCCTTACAGGTAGTTGTGGAAAAAAAATATGAGAAAAGGGGGAGACGTTTGTTGTGGCTTTTTTAAGAACGGATTGACAATATTTATTGGTGAAATATCCAGGGAGCTATAAAATAAAGATACGTATCGTATAAATGAAATATAAGTGAGGATACCAGATTTGATCACCAGATGCCAAAAAAATGATCTGGAACTCTTTACAGAACTAATAGTATTTATCCCTTAGTAATTAATGCTCCATTGCCAAGGGTGAGGTAGAACATTTCTTTATAAATGGTGTTTTAATTACGTACCAAGGTTTCTGAACTTCAACTGAATGACACGGATTTTATGCCCGGTTTTTGGTATAACTATCCTAATACTTATTTATAATTGTCAACGGCAAGTAGGAAATTAGAAAAATGCCAGTTGAGCACACTTTAATTTAACCTGTCAAGTGAGTAAATAATAGACACAATAGGTAAACAATAGACTCGCGGTGCGATCGCACCGCTTGGGATCTTAGACTTTAATAGTGTTAATTTATTTAAGTATCAATTATAATTTATACTAAACGGAAGTTCACGGAAAGATATCTATTTATATTTTTTAGAAACAAATGGTTTTACCCGCTCTATACTTTATAAAATTTAAGAATCATTATTTTGACAGCTCACGCCTATGAAGTATGGCATTTTTTTTCGATTTGTATGTATTACAATTAATGTCGTCCATCATGGATCCCGTCATTGCCAGGTACCGCCCATTTTTTAACCCTAGAATGTATACTAATCTAAATCTGCATATGCTTTTGAGTTATAATCTTTATAATGTTAAAAAAATAATACACCTATAATCAATATCGGTCCACCATGTCACTTAACATGCTAGTTTTAGATTTTCTAAAAAACCCGGACTATATGAAAATTATTATAATTGATAAGATTTTTCACGAATTTATTCCTGGGCGAACCTGGCATCCAGTTCATTAGTTTTTTTTAAACTGTTCATTGATGACCCTTGGTGGACATATTGAGAACACTTGTACTTTTTCTACAGTATTTATTATTGAACTTGACCAGTTTCGCAATGTTTATGAACATTTCTAGTCGTAAACACCTCTAGTGTTTAAGATTAGAAACATTTCAAAAACATCAATGTAAACTTTTGAAGTTACCATAAGGCGAAACCGGTCAGGTTCAATAATAAATACTGTGAAAAAAGTACAAATGTTCTTACTATGTATAGTTCATTGGTTATTTATAAAAAAAGGCAAGATGCATTTGAGGGTTAAATTTCAATTTAGTCTTGTGTGAAAGAGAGGATGCCTTAAAAACCGAAGCTAGCCGAACTTTTCACTCTTCTTCCCGAAGTGCCGTTACTACACATTTTACTGATGACAACCTTTGTTTTAGGCGCCCATGAAAGCGCCCATGATTTTGACGTGCGGGGAGAGGAAATGAAATCGGTGGGAGGGGGTGAGCTTCCATTCTGTACGCTAGTACTATTATCTATTCTGTGGTATTGTGCATGCGAACCTTTCGAAGAATAATATTTTAAATGGTACTTACTGAAAATCGTATCAAAATACGTGAGTTTTAGAAAAAGCAGAGAAGTATACAGACAGAAAGTTAGGTACTTTGTTTTATAAAAAGTATGTTATGACAGTTATTTAGATAAGTGTAGTAGTTTGAAAATAGATTACTTACTACCGTAGATCTATTTAATAGAGTAATATATTTGCTGTAGTTTCATCCAAACTATGCTAACTAAACGAGACTAACCAGATTAAGACAGACTATCCAGACATCGAATAGTGATCAATTACCAACTAATTTGCCGCCTTTTATCGACTAACCGTAACGCTTTATTAGTGCGAGCCTCCTTAATTTATTGCTCAACACTAAACAACACAATTTAAAAATACACTGTCTAATTAATTTGGCGCTTTTTATTAGCAATTTAATTCACTAAAACCACACAACTTTAGCACTTTTTGTTATTTTTCGTTTGGCAACACTTTTCACAAAATCACATACATCCACTGATCGAAGATTCAAAAATTCAAAACACGTTCTATTATTCAATTTTCGAAATTGTATTAGGTATGTCATTTATTGCGTTGCGATTTCATTCGGGTCCGGGCGCGGGCGCGAAGCGGGCGGTCGGAGCGCTCTTCCCGCTCGTCTGACGCGCTCGCCGCCCTCGTCGCTACGTACGATAACATTGCGCCTTATCCGCCAATAAATGGAGGATTTTGGGTGGTTTAGAGGTTGAATTGATTTGTTTTTACAATAGCTTGTTACTTAGTAACAGGTTCTGTAATTTACATGGCCATCTTTACAGGGTTGGCAGCACTAGCGTGACGCCTCGGTATGGCACACGTATATATGCCACGGTAGACACTTTCTATCAGGTGGGCCGTGTGCTCGTCTGCCTCCTTAGAGGCATAAAAAAAATCATATAGTAAAATAGCATAGCAAAAATGCTAGGCAACATAATAATGTAATAGATTTCACACCCTTCATAGGCGTAATTTTAGTACCACTATCCGTGAGATACTTACCCACCCCTTCCATCAATTAAATGGTCTAAGTGCTCGTCTTCTCTAGCGCAATAAAGTCTGGGTTCCATCGCGGTATTATTCGAAAGTGGCTATAGACTGACGGACGGACATTAGGAGATAGGCCAAATAATTGGGTAGCTACTGTATCTGAGGGGGAAATGGTGGATTAGAACGACAATCTCGTATCTTGATTGTTAGTGGAGACTTTTTATACTACTGAGGGGGCGAGAAAGGTAACAGTAACGTGGAAAGCGATTACCGATAGGCTCATTACTAACCATGCACTAACTAATTGAGAAAAGATTTCAGATGTTTGAACATAGACGAAAAGTTGCAAGACTTTTAGTATTTTATGGTGGCCCTTAGTAGAATAGAAAACCGAACAACCAAGGTAGTAGTGTCACACCACCGACACGTAATCGACATTCGATCATATTATGCACATAACGAAACGCACGTTATCAAAACATTTGAGAGTACATTTCGGATTTTAAAGGGAAAGCTTTGAGATTGGCGTTCTTATGATGATGTAGATAGTCGGGATCAGACGGTAGTCGCTACCGATGATATTGATGCAAAAGGATGCCATTCGGATGAAGAGCTCTATGCGGTCTTTTAAAAATTGAAATTATAAAAGTGTAACCAAAATGAGAACCCTATTTAAAGCCATTTAAAAATATTTCATAGTTATAAAATATATAGTTCTAATCCAAAATCAATTAATTTATTGGTTGAACGCCTCGTCCGTCTGCACATTGATACAGTTTCTCGGTAGGTGTGCGTGTCAGCACCTAATGATGTTTCACTTAATGCACAAGGCCCCAAAGGCCTCTACTCACGACACTACACGATAAACGGTTATCAGCAGAGGACTTGGTTTATTGGCTTTTGTATTGTCAGTTCACGTGAATGGAAAGAATGACTTCTTGGTTTCGTATTTAGGAATGAACGTTGTTAGGGGTGAATTATACCCCAAGGGGGCCTTCAATGGCCCTGAATCAACTGAGGCGTGAGGGATATGCCAGAGGCCATCTCATCCTCGGCAATTGATGACCTAAAACGACGTGCGGTATAAGTCGGTTCGGGTCCAAAATAACCACACCGAGAGGATTTCCGTCCTCTAAAAAAGGGTGAATTACACAGAAAAGGTAACATACATAAGGCGAGCTTAAGTTGCGATACGGATACCTGCGCTTTAAAAAGTTTTCTATAGATTATTTGAAAGCTTCGTTAATTACACAAAAAAGATGTAGCGATGACATGTCTAGCGGCGTGGAACAGGTAAACAAGGCAGTCGCTTTTATAAACGCCGTATCGGTCAGACCAAAAGGAGGAGAAGTGAGTGGACTCCGGGGTTAAAGTTTAGGATGCAATGAGGACCCAAGGGGGGCCAGCCCCAGAGGGATGGCCCTGGGTCAGCCGGGGTGCGATGGATATGTCGAAGACAACCTCCCCTCGGCCTAGCACAACGACCCACAGACGGCGTAAGGTTTTGAGAAGGGAAATGTATACGTAGGGATTTTTCAAACGTAAAAATAGGGATGCAATGGGGATGCACTAGGACGATAATGATGACTAGGTGTATGTGTTGGTTTATTAATATGTTTAACGTTTGTTGTTCAATCACGCTTTAACGGTTGAACGGATATGGCTGAAATTTAGTACAGGGATAGATTACAGTCAGGAATAACACCTAGGCTTTTTTTATTCCGGGAATCGGTTCCCATGGGTTGCGGAAACGGGAGCCGCTGATAGCAACTATTTCAATGATAATGTAAAAAAAAAATCCTATTTGCTTTTCAATACACTTTGCTAATGTTAGAACCTCGTATTTTTTTTTTATAAATGCATTCTCGACACATTCCCGGTAAATATCAGATGTGTGAAAGTCCCGAAGGATAGCGTGAGGTCGCGTGCCATTGATACGCGAGTGATTGGAGTACGGCAGGAGGGAGGCAAAGGGCATCTGCGTCGATAGATTCTCGTCGAGGCTTGAGAAATAGCCCGCTACCCGGTATCGATGTGATTTGATTCGGAGGAGAGCAACAGATGTACTATAAATAAAATAACTCACATGTATTTATCTGGGTGTTCATTTTACCGTATATTCTATAATCTTTCACGTAAAACTACTGAATGGATTTTAATGAAACTTTACAATAATATAGCTTATACATCAGAATAACACATAGGCTATATATCATCACGCAACTACTCAAGGGAGTGGAGCAGTGATCATTAATGTAAAAATAGTCGAGGACAAAGTTGAGTAGAGAGATGAATTAAATGCTCAATAGCGTGGGCTCAACACCAAGCGATAACCAACAGCAAGAAAGATAATAAAAATACAAAAAATACAAAAACTTCAACCTAATGGTGAGCTTAAGGTACAAAAGTCTTAGGGAGAGCCACCATTATGTAATAATAAAATTGTATAGGTGTCTGTACACCTATAACGTTACAATGGACCACCCTGCAATGTTTCAACGCCGAAAGGAGTCGGGACTGTACGAAAGAAAGAAAAGTAAAAAATGGAAACAGAGGAACAGGAAACTTATATTTACCACAAGGTGTTGGGTGATCAGGTGGCCCTTGAATCAATTACCCAAATCTTCCAATGCAGAACATTAGGCTTTGAATTGTTTTACCTAGCCAAGCGTTAATACCGGTTGTATTTGAAACTTGTACCCTGGAGCCCGGGGTCCAGTCTTCTACGCTTTCTGGCTGTTGTTTCATGGAAAGTTACGACGATCAGACAAATCTGCAATTAGACTGGAAAAACCGGACCCCAAACTCCGAGGTGAAGGCTTTAGATGCGACTGGGATTAACGTTAGGATGAAGATGTGGCTTATCTTGTGTTTTTTCAAAAAAAAAATGCCCGCACAGTTTCTTGCCGGAGTCTTCTCATGTCGGGGCCGCGTTTCGAACCGGTGGCCCATTTGCTAATACAGTCGAGTTTTTATTTTTAAACTTGACGTTTTAATAGAAAAGTACGGTTTTAATGGTCTATGCAGAATAAATGATTTTTGACTTTGACTTTGAACGGAGGTAACAGCCGTTTGACCTTCCAAACTCGAGAAGAATATAGTATCGTCTGTTAATCATCAAGTATACTAACTTAGAGACGAGTTTTTAAGGCCCCGAAGATCTTAGTGAGCCCTATTCATCCCCAATGCAACATTTACATAAAGAAGCATAATTTAGTGATATTGTTTTGAATACGCCCATAATGGACAAGGGCGATTTAGATATCGAAATATAGGATCGTTCAAAAGCCTCGCTCGGCTATTCGATAAACATAAACGGTCTCGAAGGTTTAATTAATGAACCATAATATATTATTTTTACACACACTTCGATCTACTATTTCAGACATTACTTATGTGATCTCATTTGTAGACTCAAAACGGTACGAACCATTTTATTTCTGATTGTTGTTTGCAAAAGGGGAAAATCTTCGCGTTCGTGTAGGTACAGTCAGCACCAAAAGTCGATGAACAGAATCAACTTAACAAAACACCTGTACACAATAAAATGCCATAAGTTATGGTCGCAACTAGGAAACATTATAGCCTGTACACCAGAAATTCACAAAAGTCATTAAACACGAGTATTTCACAAGTATCTGTGCACTAGTATTCCTAAAGTCGCTGTACACCATCAATCCAAATGTCGCTGAACATTAAAATTTCAAAATTAGGTTAACAAAGCATATTTTTAATATTACCGTGTGTAATATACTTTTGTCGCTTATGTTGTTCAGCTACTTTTGGGACAGTGCTTGCTTAACCTTAATAACATATGTTAACACGTTAGTATCTATTTCAATACTTATTTACGAAACAATTACACCATCAATTCAAATGTCGCTGAACATCATTGTATCAAAGACACTAAACAGCTAATTTCACCTGACTAAACTAACTACTACCAAATATGGAAACTGTTGATATTGTTATTATAGAACAGTGTTTGGCTAAATAAAGGTATAATTATAAACGTAATCATTTATTTATTAATAGCACAATCAAAAATCAAATGAAAATATATTAGATATTATAATATAAATCTTAACGCAAAATCAAAAATTTAGTTTAAAAATAATAATTAATAGCGGGTATGACCTCCATTCGCGTCTATTACTGCCTGGAGACGTTCGCGCATATTACCTACCATATTTTGACAAATATTTTGGCCCCTAAATCTCTCCCAAGTTTCTGTTGCATGAGCTATTATATTTTGTCGGGTGTGTGGTGCATCGTGATCCCATGCTTGCACCATAAGAGCCCACAAATTCTCTATGGGGTTGAGGTCCGGGCTCTTCGGCGGGAATGGAATCTCCAAAATTTGCTCTGTGTTTTCATTAAACCATACTCGGCATACACGTGCTTTATGAATTGGACAGTTATCGTGAACGAAGTTTATTGGCCTCTCTTCTGGCAACATGACTTGTGTCGTCGGCAACAAAACATCGTTCAATATATCTATATAGCCCGCGCTATTTAATCGACCCCCTATCTCGATTAGTTCTCCTGGGCCACCAGAGCACATCCAACCCCAAAACCCAACAGATATTCTGCCACTTGCACGGTTATCGATTATATTACGTTCTGCATATCGGGTATTATTTATGCGCCAGAGCGACATACGACCATTTTCGGTAGAATGAAATGTTTTTTCATCCGAAAATATGACATTTGTAAAATCATAATTCAAAAATCTTTGCGCAAATTCGAGTCTATGCAATTTGTGTCTTGCTGTCAACATGAGTTTTTTGGCTGGTACTCGGTGATGAATACCTGCGTCGTGTAGTCGGCGCCTTACTGTATTAAGGGACAAGTTATTATTGATGGCTATTTCATCAGTACGAGTGAAACCGTTATTTCTAAAAGCGTTAATAATTGTTTGGTCTTGTTGGCGAGATGTTTTTCTAGGTCTTCCTGTTTTTTTCAACTCCCTTATGTGACCATCATCATCCCAACGTCTAAGCCAAAGATATACGGTGGTGCGCTGAAACAATGTTTAGCTATGATTAGACATAAACATATATTTCTTTCTTACAATGATGCGACTGAGTACTTATCGAGCAAGTAATAGATGCACTCATACTTATCAATGTGTGTTTGAATATTGACAAATGTTTGATTTAATAATAAAAATATAACACTGATTCGTCCTGGCAATCGATTCTTAGACTTTTTGATCTATTTTATGTAAAAAATCAAATAAATAAATGTTATTTATTATTAATTTAAACTTAAAACTGTTCAATTGTTAAAATGTTTTAGAAATAATGCACAGTTTATTTGTTTTCATTAATTACAGCAATCTTAATACCTACTTACAATTATTGTTAAACATGAATGCAAATATGATACAATATTATACGTTTTTACTTACCGAAACTCCTAATTCTGTAGCAATTTCTGATACATTGTATCCTTGTTCTTTCAAGAGAACAATTCTGTGACGTTCATGCTCCGTAATATGCACATTATACGGCATTATTGTGATATATCGTTTGATGATCTCAATAATATAAATAAACAATTATGCACATACACAACGTTTCATTTACTTCAGACTACGACAATAATACGCTAGACTAAAATTATCACAAGTCATATGAACAGAAATAATAAATTATAGTAGTTTATGATACTGTTGCATAATAAGGGTTCTTATAACACGAGTGTGTTTTAAAAAAACGAGCCGTAGGCGAGTTTTATTATATTATCACACGAGTGTTATAAGACCAAGTTATGTACAGTGTCATACACCACTTTATCTACTCTGACACTATAATACATAAACTAATTTATTATTACAAACAAAACCAAACTTTGTTTAATTTAAATGTACCTAAAATGTTGGCGCCAAGACCATCGATTGCGCATGCGTGTTTCTTCTTTTTTTCCGAATCGGCGGATTCTTTTTTTAAAGTAAAGGTTCAGTCCAGATGGAGGTTGTATAGGTGTATCGTTATGATTAAAAAGTTATTTTATCTACTCTGATACTATAATACAAAGATTATAAAATTGAAATCAAAACTCTTATGACATACATTACGCACAGGCCAAAAAAAAAGTTTTATTACGATACAGGTCTTGTATGGACACCTATATCATAAAATAACTTTTTAATCATAATGATACACCTATACAACCTCTATCTGGACTAAACCTCTATTTTAAAAGAAGAATCCGCCGATTCGGGAAAAAAAAAGAAACACGCATGCGCAATCGACGTTTGCGCCTTGGCGCGAACATTTTTTTTTTTTTTTGTTCTATACATTTAAATTAATCAAAGTTTGGTTTGGTTTGTAAAATAAATTAGTTTATGTATTATAGTATGAGAGTAGATAAAGTAGTGTATGACACTGTACATAACTTGGTCTTATAACACTCGTGTGATAATATAAAAAAACTCGCCTACGGCTCGTTTTTTTAAAACACACTCGTGTTATAAGAACCCTTATTATGCAACAGTATCATAAACTACTATAATGATATAGGTGTCCATACAAGACCTGTATCGTAATAAAACTTTTTTTTTGGCCTGTGCGTAATGTTTGTCATAAGAGTTTTGATTTCAATTTTATAATCTTTGTATTATAGTATCAGAGTAGATAAAAAATTAAAGGAAGGTAGGTTTTGTAAGATTCGCGCAAAGTAAAGCGATTATAGCGACGGTACCGTCACTATAATCGCTTCGTAGATCATTAGAGTTATGTTTATGTTATTTTTCATATTATGGATTAGTATGATTACTGACAATAAAATATAATTGTTTTGTAAATAAGTATTGAAATAGATACGAACGTGTTAGCATATATTATTAAGGTTAAGCAAGCACTGTCCCAAAAGTAGCTGAACCACATAAACGACAAAAGTATATTAACACACGGCAATATTAAAAAATTACTTTGTTAATCTAATTTTGAAATTTTGATGTTCAGCGACATTTGGATTGATGGTGTACAGCGAATTTAGGAATACTAGTGCACAGATACTTGTGAAATACTCGTGTTTAACGACTTTTGTAAATTTCTGGTGTACATGCTATTTTGTTTCCTAGTTGCGACTATAACTTATGGCATTTTATTATGTACAGGTGTTTTGTTAAGTTGATTCTGTTCATCGACTTTTGGTGCTGACTGTACATCGAAACGAAAAACCGATAAAAGTATAGTAGGTAGTAAAGTATGGTCATGTTATACATTACCGAAATACGTCTTAGTAAGTATCTAATGAATCCATATTTACCTACCGCTGTGTCTTATCTCCGACGCCATTGCCTCTCGTTGAGGGCCAATAACTATAAAGTCGCGTACAGACGTTGCGAGGATGTCGTCGCATGTCTCAACCTGAAGCACACCGAGATAGGACACAACGGTATATCCGTCCAATTGAGCAGTCCGACTGGGGAAGTACCTATGCCCTACAGAATAAAAAAAAAACACGACGGTACATCAGGCTGAGCACGCAAACAACCACGCATGGCCTCGATGACGCGTGAGAGGGCAACGCAAAAATGTTCGTCCACACGGAGCACACGGCCCGGCCTGAAGCAGCGTTCGTAATGAAGCGAATGCTCAGTGTGAGCACACCCGTCCACACAGCGCGAGACATGCGAGACAAACCATTTGCGGCGCATGACTCGCGACGTCTGTAGGCGCCATAATGATTTACAGCCTGTGTCATAATTGGAGATATTTGAGGCTTTTGGAGAATGTCTCTCGAAGGAGCTTCTTAAGAGTGAAGTGTATCTTGGCGCAGATTTTTTACCTGAAACAAAAAATAAGTGAATTAGGAAAAATCTAAAAAAAAATTATAAAGGTAACTTGCAGTCTGTTGGTTAGTAGACTCGCCGGAAGACTTAGAAAGGATATTATTATCGTAGAGGCTTTCCAATTTGCAAAAGCCTAATTCTTTCTTAAGTAGGTACCCAAATCCTGATCCTGATCCGGTACCCTCGCACGTACCGGATCAGGTGCACACAAACCATCATTTTTATTCATGAGCTGTTGTTAGTTTGCCCGCGAGGATTAGGGAAAATTTAATAAATCGAATCAAATAATTCGTGCAGTTTTGAAAGTTGATACAGTTATTCCCTAAAATGCTCAGATGTACAAACTGAAAGTCCCCGATCGGTTGGAAATAGTCCCATTTTTAAGTTTATTTGCTTGTATCTTTATAAAAAAAAATATCTACATTAAATTTACTATACATTATGTCTAGACATTTTAACTTTCGGATCGATACTTTAATAAATACGAGAGGTCAAATAAAACAAAGCTTATAATTGGCAACATATAGACCGAAACGACTACAAAAGGAACTCGTATTAGATCATCAAAATCATGTAACAAAAATCATAGAACATCTCTAAGTATAAGGCCGTTAAAATACCTCCAGCCTATTAGGCGTATTAGTTGTACATAGGTACTTCAAATGTCAGTGAACCGCAATCAAATCAGAGGCTAACCGGAGCCTGATACGCACGCTCCCGTGGGACGGCGACATACTGGAGTAACATGGCGGTTGGACGCTAAGCAGACTCGTGACAGACACGCGGTATCAGTGACTGGGTACCATGGTTGACTGTATTGAGTTTAAAACAAAGTAGCTTTCTCTGTCCCTATATCCCTTTGTATGCTTAAATCTTTTAAACTACGCAACGGACTTTGATGCGGTTTTTTTTAATAGATAAGAGTGATTCAAGAGGAAGTTTTATATGTATAATACATGTTTAATATAGTAGAGGGTGCAGCGGGAACGGGATCTGACGCTACGCGGGCGGAAAATTATTGGCGGTACACAGTCACTTGTATAGTCGCACTGTATCGCTTCGCACACTTTATCGCAATGATCGCTTCGAATACTAGTCGTAGACTAACTTGAGCGGAGGCTGTTAGCTCGCCTTTTATATCGGGCGCGGCCGAGTAGCGAAAGATCGAGAAAAGACAGGTACGTTCTGAAAAAGACAGGAACTTTCTGGAAGGTTCTATTGGGTCTTGTGTCTCTTTCTAGCCTGACGTCTCGTTCTATTCATTCGATTCCTTCTAGAACAGTGACGTCAAGGCATGCTGTCTATTTCTATAGTGCCGCATTTGGCCATATATTGAAGTGGCCAAGCGCCGGGCGTAGCAATACCATCAAGACCTAAACTACGCATAGCATGTAATATGGGTTCTATAGTTCTAATTAATCCTACTAATATTGTAAACGCGAAAGTTTGTAAGCAGGGATGGATGGATGGATGTTTATTACTCTTTCACATAAAAACTACAGAATGGATTTTATGAAACTTTACAATAATATAGCTTACACATCAGAATAACACATAGGCTACAATTTATAACGATAACCGACATCGATGCGGGCGGAGCCGCGGGCAGAAGCTAGTATTCATATATTTAAATAATGATAAATAAGTAGGTATGTTAAAGCACGCATTCTTAAGCCCATAACACCAAGTCTCAAGGTGAAATCTCAAGAATGAAAACCGTGTTTAGTGCTAAAATGCTGGCCTTCCAACTCGACGGCCACGATAAATGTTTTATTCTCACACTGCTAAAATACCCTAGATTTAAGGAAATCGGACATACGCGTGTTGGTAAAGAATTCCAATTCTTTATCGTGCGGCATAGCAGAAATTTTGAACCGCAAAGTCTTAAATGGAATCTTAGATTGGAGAATGGAGTCGCAAAGAGTTCGCCGACGAGGAGTGTTCTTCGCACTCGTCGCCGCCCAGACCTGCGCCACTTAAGATGTCGACCGCAGTGATCGACAAAACGTCTGGAGCGCAAGTTTCATATGGACCACGGCCAAATAGCCCGGATATGTGGGGTTGACTCCACAGCCCCATGCATACTGTTTTGAAAAGTCATCAAAGATCATAAATGCTACAAAAACTTTATACGTCACGTCATATCGTACCGTCGATACGCACTTCACTACATTTCATCGTGCCGTGACGTGTGTATTATGACCGTGCCCTTAGGAGTACACGACAAGGTCGAAATTGGATTAAGTTGAGTGCGATATGGTGCGAAGTATTACCACAGCGTGTTTGATTAATTAATTGTGAAGTACACACGTATATTGTACGCGACCCCATCTTGACGTGTTACGGTTTAATTCCATGTTTAACAATGTTCAATCTTGGTTGGTATTACTTGTATATTTTTGGCACTGATTGATGAAGGAATGTGAACTGTAGGAAACCAAATAAATAACCCAAGACTTGGTCCACTTGACAGTAAGCGGTGACTATGTGATGCCAATCCTTATGAAAGTTAAGCACAATAAACAATATTTTAGATTCCATGCAACGAAAAAGCAAATAACTAGATTACTTATATTTTCTTATAATATAGATATAAACTCGATTGAGATAGGAAAAAGTGAACGCCCAGGTGGGACTCGAACCCACGATCTTTCCCTTACAGGGGGAATGCTCTGACCACTGAGCCACCGGGCCACACCTGAAGCTATCCAAATTCTCTTATACTACCGTCTTAAGGCGACGGTGTAAGGGAAAGATCGTGAATTCGAGTCCCACCTGGGCATTCACTTTTTCCTATCTTAATCGATTTGAAAAGTTAGCATAGTAAATGCTTCAAAATTTCATTAAATAGATATAAACTGTCCGGGGACACATTATATCAGCGAAATCGTAATTTAGTGAGTTACTAAGGTAATCAGGGATTTATTTATCTACTCTCATACTGAAATGTCAACATTAAAAAAATAAAATGGACCTTTAACGTTTTTACACACAGAATATCTAAATCAAAAAAAATTATATTAAAGTAGGTACAGGTCAGCCGTAGACAAAATCGTTATATAACATTTCTTTCCATTACAAAACAGCTTCAGCTGGACACTTAGAGGTATCAATGCATATTATATATATTTATATATTAATTATTTCATTTGATTAGATAATAGTAGTTTATGATACTGTTGCATAATAAGGGTTCTTATAACACGAGTGTGTTTTAAAAAAACGAGCCGTAGGCGAGTTTTTTTATATTATCACACGAGTGTTATAAGACCAAGTTATGTACAGTGTCATACACTACTTTATCTACTCTCATACTATAATACATAAACTAATTTATTTTACAAACAAAACCAAACTTTGTATAATATAAATGTAAAAAAAAAAGTTGACGCCAAGACAAGGCCGCAAACATCGATTGCGCATGCGCGTTTCTTTTTTTTTTCTTGCGAATTGGTCGTTTTTTTTTTTAAGTAGAGGTTCAGTCCAGATGGGGATTGTATAGGTGTATCGTTATGATTAAAAAGTTATTTTATGATATAGGTGTCCATACAAGACCTGTATCGTAATAAAACTTTTTTTTTGGCCTGTGCGTAATGTTTGTCATAAGAGTTTTGATTTCAATTTTATAATCTTTGTATTATAGTATCAGAGTAGATAAACTAATTTATTTTACAAACCAAACCAAACTTTGTTTAAATTAAATGTATAGAACAAAAAAAAAAAAAATTGTTCGCGCCAAGGCGCAAACGTCGATTGCGCATGCGTGTTTCTTTTTTTTTCCCCGAATCGGCGGATTCTTTTTTTAAAGTTGAGGTTTGGTCCAGATGGAGGTTGTATAGGTGTATCGTTATGATTAAAAAGTTATTTTATGATATAGGTGTCCATACAAGACCTGTATCGTAATAAAACTTTTTTTTTGGCCTGTGCGTAATGTTTGTCATAAGAGTTTTGATTTCAATTTTATAATCTTTGTATTATAGTATCAGAGTAGATAAACTAATTTATTTTACAAACCAAACCAAACTTTGTTTAATTTAAATGTATAGAACAAAAAAAAAAAATTGTTCGCGCCAAGGCGCAAACGTCGATTGCGCATGCGTGTTTCTTTTTTTTTCCCCGAATCGGCGGATTCTTTTTTTAAAGTTGAGGTTTGGTCCAGATGGAGGTTGTATAGGTGTATCGTTATGATTAAAAAGTTATTTTATGATATAGGTGTCCATACAAGACCTGTATCGTAATAAAACTTTTTTTTTGGCCTGTGCGTAATGTTTGTCATAAGAGTTTTGATTTCAATTTTATAATCTTTGTATTATAGTATCAGAGTAGATAAAGTAGTTTATGAAACTCGTATGATACTGTAAAAAATTGGCCAACGGTTCATGTTTTAACTCACACTCGTACTCGTATTTTAAGAACCCTTATTATGCAACAATTCCATAAATTACTATTATATGACAATATAATATCAAAAACCTTATTTCTAGATTCCGACATTTTTTATACCATTTAGGTGGCAGACAAGCATACGGCCCACTTGATTGAAAGTGGTTACCTATGTGGTGGCCTATGGACGTATGCAACACCAGAGGTGTCACATTCCTGCTGCCGACCCTCGTTACACCGGGATTAATTAGTCAGTTATAAACATCAACATTACTTAGTGACATCGATGCATGGTAATCACATTTCTGCACAGATTGCTAGAATAGTACAATAACACTAGTAAAGACTACAAACAAAGAGTACAAACAACAATTGGCAATTATTTTCAAATTGTATTACTGCAAGAACTGTGTCATGGAATGTTGTATCGTTATGTGAGGTGAATCGGACATTGGCAGTTTCAATGTGCACGGCCACACTTGTCAATCTTCTAAAATATTATCATTTTTGAAAATTGTTCTTGAGGTAATTGAAACGGTTTTTTTTTTATGTAAACAATTCTTGGTAGTGGAATTTATTTTTTCTAAATACTGTTTAATAACAATATTAACAGAAACACAGAAATTTACGCGAATACGTTATCATTGTACGTTAGAATAAATCATCGTCAGGTAAATATATTTATTTTGAACTAGCTGATGCCCGCGGCTTCGCCCGCGTGGAATCCTGTTCCCGTTCCCGTGACAGCTTGACCCTTATTTAAATTTTTCTCGCCGTAAAAACCATACTTGAACTCCAACGAACATTTAAAAAAAATTGGCCAAATTGGTCCAGGCGTTGTTGAGTTATGCGCTTACCAACACATTTTGCGATTCATTTTTATATTATAGATGACGGTACTTATTAAAACTTCGAAACATGTCGTAATATTATAAATTAAATACTAAACAGTGATAAAACTAAATATAATTGTGTGGATATTGTAAAGTGTGTTTTTTCATATATATAAAGGTAGTGGGAAAAGATTGTATACACATTGACAAATTTGACAGTTTGTCTGGTAGATTGTCTATTCAATTTTTCCTCAGATAAATCACGATTCAGATGAGTAACATTCTAGAAAATGGACCATAGTGTAATACCATTGAAATAAAACTAACTTTTGACAGATTCTATCACGATTCATGTTTTATTATTTACTTTTAGCCCGACCTTTCGGCTACTTTTCAGTAGGCATGGTCGCGGGAATATATATAATCCGTTAAAAAGTAGTAAGTTTTATTTTAATAAGAATTCGCGTAAACTTTAGAACGTTCGTATAACAGTACCGATATAATGGATCCTAGATTTTGTCAAGTGTGTCCGTGACTCCGTTACGTAAGCGCCGACACCTAGCGTCGAATTAGTCACGAGTCGAGGATCAAACGGGCGAGTGACGTGATATGTCCCCACACACATCCTCATAAAACTAGGTGTGGTTGCCAAGATGTGTACTAATAGGTAGGAGTTTCATCGTTTACTGGTAACTTCTTCGTGGAGCCAATGGCAATTTTGATGTACAGCCCAAATTCAGTGACACTGACGGCCTCTGCAGTCGCCTTGTTGAAGTAAATAAGAGATCCACTAAATTTTAATTTAAAAAAATACGTGGGTCAAATCAAGGCCAAGTGTGTGTTTGGTTTGCAGATGAAGGTTTTCTGATTATGCCTTTAAACATGGTAACATGGATCTTACAATATATACAAGCACAGCATGCAAAACTTAATTTCCCAATTTTATTAGTTTAATGTCAACAGAATTATTTAATATTAATAGAATTATTTAATGTCAAAATAATTATTATAATGTTAGTTTAATTTTATAAAATAATAATATTTATGTTTTTTATCATCTTAGGTGGCAAAAAAGCACACGTTAGATAAAGATAGAGATAAATTTATTTGTAGAAACATGTGTACAGATGATGTTACATGATAGTGCATTGAGTTTCAACATGTTCTGTCAATGTAGACGTACAAATATGAGTATTCGCGAGCTTTTGTATGAACACGTGACAGGCATATTAAGGTTCCTTTATCAATTACATATTTTTGGTTTTAAATCATTTGACAATCATAGTTTATTTAATTCTACTGAACATAGTTAAATTTATCTACTATAGGGTCAATAAAGGAATAAATGATTAAATTAATGTCAGAATAAGGGGATACATACATAAAGTCCAAAATACATGAGTCCAAAGATACGTAAAGTCCGCAGCCTATGAACGTGTGGAACACCAGGGGACTCACACTCATGCTGCCGACCCTTTAAACACAGCGTTTTGAGCTGTCAGTGTAAAAGACAAAGCAGGAGCCTTTGGTCTTCCCATTGACAACACCAGATTCTCCAGTAAAGTCTGGCTACCCTACTAACCGCTGGGAACACAACAGATAAGTACTTTAGCTGGGTAAAAAGTGTTTTTATATCTTTTTGGTGGTTGTGAGGGGTACAACTACCAAAGCGTGCCAATTAATCAATCATAGATGACATTAAACCAATCCCAGGCTCAAAGATCTTTAATAATTGATTGATCAGTTCTTTTATTGGGTTTTTGGTTGGTCCGTATAGTGTTTTTTTTTTCCAATACTACCTTTCGCCCGCGGCTCCGCCCGCGTGGATGTCGGAATTGTAAAATGACTTGGGCCTATGTCCAGCAGTGGACTGGCGTGGGCTAATTAATTGATAGTAAAATTACTCGTATCTGTATATATCATAGTGATTTCCTTGATTTAAAATTCAGTGTATAGTAACTGCTGATTCAAATCAAAATAAGTTACGTTAGAATGATTTATTCAATCTATGAACACGATACGACATATGCACAGAGATGAACTTATCAACACTGATACGCCTCAGTGCACAAAACTTTTGTTATGACTGTTATGAGTTACTGATAGTAAAGCATTATGGCTGCATTCAATAACGACCTTTTTATACCACTTAGTTGGCAAACAAACATACGGTTCGCGTGATGGAAAGTGGTTACCGTGGCCCTAAGGACGTAAGCAATACCAGGGGTGGTTACAGTCGTGCTGCAGACCCAGTAGGATTTACTTAAGTAGTTACGGCACCAACTGTCAGTAAATGTTATTGATAGAAGACTGTAGGAGGTTGGACATGACGGTATTTCCGTCCAATTGAGCAGACCGACTGGGGAAGTACCTCCGCCCTACAGAATACCGGGGCCATAATAACCTCGTGTTGTGTTCCCGGCGGTGAGTAGGGTAGCCAGAGCTCACTGGAGAGTTTTTGTGCTGTCAGTGGGAACACCAAAGGCTTGTTCTGCTTATTCTATACTGCCGGCACAGAAACTCTCTGTTCTAACAGGGTCGGCAGCGCGAGTGTGACGCCCCTGGTGTGGCAAACGTCCATAGGCCACGGTAACCACTTTCCATCAGGTGGGCCGTGTGCTTGTCTGCCACCTAAGTAGTATAAAAAAAGACTGGTTGGAGCACTGTTGGTAAGTTGCCGTTACCACACATCCAAAATTCTTAATATTTTATAGTCAAGTACACAACAATCATGTTTTTTTGTACTACTGAGTTTTTTTTTACGTGCGGGAAATCCCCACGGATGCCCCCCCCGCCTCTTCGGAACCGAAGGGGGAGGTTATGTCGGACTCGAACCGACTAAACCGCACGCCGTCTGTGGGTCGATGTGCTAGGCCGAAGGTGAGGTTGTCTTGTGACATATTCCTCGCACCCCGGCTGACCCAGGGCCATTCCTCTCGGTCTGGCCCTCCTCGGGAGAGGGGACCACGCGGTTCCCGACTCGCCCACCGGTATTGGGCGCATCGTCCCACGATGCGCGCCGCCGCCGTGGCCTGCTTCTGCTAGGGTGACGAGCGGCTCCACCCGTCACCCTCAGGCCCGCGCTCATGGCGGCGGAGGTCGGTTTGCTCCCTTGACGCCCGAGCCGCCTTCGAATTCGAATGTCCGCGAGTCTTTCTCGCTCGCTGCGCCGCGCCCGCTCTGCTGTCTCCTTCACGAGCATGACCTGCTCGCAGAAGGAGACGCTGGCCGCCCACGCATGCGCGCAGCGGACCATCCCCGCGAGCAGGGTGGAGAGCGTGAGCACTCTCACCCCCAGGGCCGTCACAAGCTCCCACCTCGGCGTTAATGATAGGATAAAACTTTCGTCATTTTCCGCAAAATTGGATTCTTTAGTAAAAAAATAAGCATATTTTGCACTAACATTTAGTGACTAAATAGATGATACCACAATATTGTATGTAACTAGTATTAAAAAAAAACAGCAGAACTAGCTCGGTTTAAAAATTATTCATTGGGTCACAAAGGAGCAGTGTGAAAATTACCGGGCCATGGCAGAACAATGTTTGGGAAACACCGTTTTAACCTATTCGATTTCTTAACCACGAGTCATTCCACTCCCCCCCGCTACTAGTGGATGTAAATCCTTACACACCGTGTTCCATACATTTGGTAGGTAGCTAACAAGTGTGACGCCACCAATCACGGCACTGGCGCGAGCGTAACAGTAATTAAGGAGTAAATTGATTTAACCTATATGAGGGTAGGCCATTACGTGACAACATATTCCGTTGCAGTGGAACTTTTATTGGATTAAATCGCGATTTACATAAACGTGCTGATAGACTTGAGTGTTTACTTGTAATAGAACTACGAGCGTTCGCCGTTTTTAAAAATGGACAACGAATAGAGCCATGCTTAGAACCAAACGTCGTTACGAATATTTTCATGATCTTTTTAGCGAGCGCTGTAGTTAAAGTAGTTAATGCTCGTGAGAATACTCGCCAGAACACTCGTGAGGATACTCGCCAGAACACTCGTCAGAAATCTCGCGAAAACGCGCTTATACGTTCTCATTTTATTCGTATGAAATTATAAATGACACTCAAGTTTGCCAGATGTAGTGTGTGTACTTGTAGGGCCGCTAAGACCTTCGGGTCCCAGCTACTCACACCTTCCAGCTGACACACTTTCCGAACAAAGGACGAAGTTCTGGAGCAAGCTTTCATCTTAGGTTTGGATTAACCGTTCGGACTTCGAAAGATTAATATGGTGATCGCAATGCCTTAAGTCTGAGAAAATGAGGGAGCGGTCCCCTAGGGGGATTGTAGTGAAAAAAATAAAATAATTAATCCCACCCTCTCCTTTCCTACACAGGATAAAACGTGCAGGTCTTAGATGATAAATTCCTTCTAGAACCAAGCGGTTCGGCGTCTCTTTCCTTTGTCGCACCATTAAGACTTGGATGTCTTTGCCAGCTCACGTGTTTCCTACTTCCTACAGTCCCGGGTCCTTTAACGAGGCGTGAAAAAGTATCTGATGAGGCCGTCGAGCTGAGGGCCATCATTGTTAAGTGTATGTATGGTGACCCTCTTCCTGAGACTTTGCCTTCAGCTTACCATCAGGCGAGGTGAAGTCAAACTGAAGTGTCCTATATTTTAAAAAAAATATCCCCCAAGGGACCCTAGTGGACGAAAATTTCTAGGTCCCTTACTTATGGGCTCAATCCAGTGGATGGTACAAGTCAATGTGGATGGTACCAGTCAATGTGACCGAATTCGGAGTGGATACATCTAATTCCACATTATTTTTAAACTATATTACTATTGCAATGTTAAGATGGTTCGGTCATTTTGAGAGAATGAATGAAAGAAGACTAACGAAACAGGTGACAGACGAGTGTGGATGGTACCCTCGGAAGGGGAAGACCTCTCAATCGGGGCAGGGGACAGGTCAGGAGTACCCCTAAACGACGAGCATGCATGAAGAATGAGATGAGAGGGAATGAAGCGAGAGCAGTATGTCAGGATCGTGGCAACTGGAGATCAGAGATCACCTGCCTACCCCTACGGGAAACAGGCGTGATTTTATATATGTATGTATTATATTAACGGTAAAGAAGAAGACCATGTGTTAAATAACTTTATTACGGCTACACTCACGTAAATCGTCTGGATGCGTCGTGGCGCCAGGATGTTCTGCTCATGAATAAGAACTCCGGTCGGGTCCGAAACTAGTCGGGCGCATCCAGACGATTTACGTGAAGTGTAGCCGTAATAAAATTATTTAGTGAAAAATGTCTCATGATAGTTTCTATACGAAAGACCATATGTTGTTTTTGACACATTAACACACTTAAGACAAACCCACATTTTTTGATGAAAAGAATTAGATCCCTCGGTATAATAGCTGTAGTAGTCCAAATTTCTAAGATCAATACTGTCATCTTTAACAGAAATGGTTGGTAGTGCGAGCTATATAATTTATGCATTTATCATGAGGGTGATTTATTGGTTTCTACCCACGGCAGAGGAGTTAAGTCACAAGCTGAAGCGATTTAGGGAAAGGGAAAACATACTGTCATCTCTCTCAACGAACAGCACACAAAATGCTGAGGGTAGGTGAGAAGAAGGTAGCCAGGCCTCCCCCTTTCCTTTTCATTGTACCCCTCCTTGCTATGACACTTTCAAAACTCTTTTTCGGGGGAAATCGGGATTCAACCGAGAAATTTAATGGGACGCAACGTAATTCAACGTAATTGGCTGTATGTTTTTTTTTATATCTATAAGCTGGCTGACAAGCACAAAGCCCACCTGGCCTATGGACGTATGCAACACCAGTCGCTTACTAAGATTTTGGCAGAGTGATGCTCACGCGTATGTTACCACTAGTGATGGAGACCTTAACCATGTCCCCGGAATGAGGGTTCTTTTATGCACACACTTAATTCTTTCCCAACGAGTTGCAAACGCAGTCCACAATCGATGAACAGAAACCAGTAGCGCTCGAATATTACAGTGCTAGGAATTTTTTTTTGTTTTTGCGCTCAGTGCATAAAACCTTTGTTATGACTGTTATGAGTTACTGATAGTAAAGCATTATGGCTGCATTCAATAACGACCTTTTTATACCACTTAGGTGTGCAAGTTAAGTGGCAAACAAACATACGGTTCGCCTGATGGATAGTGGTTACCGTGGCCCTAAGGACGTAAGCAATACCAGGGGTGTTACAGTCGTGCTGCAGACCCAGTAGGATTTACTTAAGTAGTTACGGCACCAACTGTCAGTAAATGTTATTGATAGAAGACTGTAGGAGGTTGGACATGACGGTATTTCCGTCCAATTGAGCAGACCGACTGGGGAAGTACCTCCGGCCTACAGAATACCGCGGCCATAATAACGTCGTGTTGTGTTCCCGGCGGTGAGTAGGGTAGCCAGAGGTCACTGGAGAGTTTTTGTGCTGTCGGTGGGAAGAGCAAAAGCTTGTCCTGCTTCATCTTCTACACTGACGGCACGGAAACTCTCTGGTCTAACAGGGTCGGCAGCGCGAGTGTGACACCCCTGGTGTTGCAGGTTGTGATGCTCACGCGTATGTTACCACTAGTGATGGAGACCTTAACCATGTCCCCGGAATGAGGGTTCTTTTATGCACACACTTAATTCTTTCCCAACGTGTTGCAAACGCAGTCCACAATCGATGAACAGAAACCAGTAGCGCTGGAATATTACAGTGCTAAGATTTTTTTTTGTTTTTGCGCTCAATTGACTTACCGCGACGTGCTTTAAGCAATCGCGCTTCGGGCCGCAATTCAGAGAGAGCTCTATGGAACCTATTAACTACATATTTCTTCTTCTGAATTGCTGATCAACACGAACGCTCATAACACGACGTAGTACTTCTACTGGTAGACTTTCTGTATAAATAAATTAACTACCACCAAACGCAATCAAGATTTATAAGTCTTTAGGTGTACACGGCCGGCGTTGCATATAGAATATACTGCTTCCGGGCTGTTTGGACGTGGTCCATTTGAAACTTGCGTTCCAGACGTTTCGTCGATTTGCGGTCGACATCTTCAGTGGTGCAGGTCGGTCAAACAGCCCGGAAGCAGTATATTCTACAAGCCATCAAGATCGTTACCGCTTATGTCTTGCACCGGTATTATTTATTCGGCTTCCATCTCAATAATCAGCGCCGTCTCATTTAGGAAGCACCACAAACGGGCACTTGATTAGCTGCTGATACTCGTGAAGTACTGTACTGTACTATTTTATGTGTGTGTACAATAAAGAATTAAGTACCTTTTACAGTCAACAACAAAAGCCAGCTAACAACCAGCCTCTGTGGCGTAGCGGTAGTGAACGCGGCCGCTGCGCAGAAGGCGCGGTTTCGATCCCCGCTCAGTGCAAATATTTGTATGCATGAATATGGGTATTTGCATTGGTGTGGTCGTGCCTCGGAGAGCACGTTAAGCCGTCGGTCCCGGTTGCCATACAAACATCTAGCAGTCGTTACGGGTAGTTGGAGCCCTCAAAAGTCCATCAACTTGTCTAACTGCAATGCTTCGATATCGCCTTTGGGTTGTGGAGGTCAGATGGCAGTCGCTTCACGGAAAATGTCGACGTTTAGCCAAATCCGCAGTTGGACTGGTAAAAGCGGACCCCAGACTCCAAGTTGATAGCTTCGGATGCGACTGGGATTAACGCTAGGATGAAGAAGACAGTCAACAACAAAAGTTGCTGAAAATAACATGTTTATAAACGGCTTTTACATTGGGATAGGTACAGTCAACGACGTATGTTGATTAACACTAAAATATTTACAAACCTTTTTACCCGACTGCTAAGGAGGGTTATTAAACTTGGTAATTATTCATGTTTAAGTAGTTTTATGATCCCCAGAGAGGACAAAAGTTTTAAATATGTTCTAAAAGTTAGTAATATATTTAATATTTTGGTCATTATTTTATGAGACGTTTAGGTACCACAGTGATCGATTGATTATAATTATATATTACGTTACTTTTGTCATACAAAAATTATGGTCGTAGTCAAATATATACAGAGGTTATCTAAAAAAAGGGGGTGTGCGTTGTTTTATAGACAATTGTTTAATATAATTTCGTATTACAGAAAATATTTCGCATAATTTCGTTTCATAGAATAATCAATATACAGAATACTTACTTTAAAGAATTTTAAATCATTGAATTTTGTTTCATATGAAGTTAAACATTAGAATAATCATTTCATAGAATATCAAATCAAATATTCTTAATCATTATATTGTTTATTTAATAGAAAACTTATTACAAAGAATAACATATTATCATTTATATGGTTTTTTATAAACTAAACTATTGATGCGTCTACAAGGTCGATCCTATCCTATTAAGGTCCTACTTCTGGGTGGTTTATAAAAAAGTCGAGTCGGGGTAATCTGAGTCGGGGTGTTAAAATTGTAAAAGTTACAGTTAAAAATAAATGTGATTTGGCACATTATGAAGGTGGTTTGGTAGAATTATTTTTTAAAGAATATTATCTTTAAAAAATAATTCTACAGTTCGATAAGTTTGTTAAACAAAAAAATGTGATTAAAAATTCGTTCAATTGTGTTTCTGTGAAATATGTTTCATTGTAGGAAATTGTTTTTGAAACAATAATATTCGAAATAAAAATATAAGAACCAAATATTATATGAAACATTTTCTGTGAAACGAAATTCTATGAAATTTCTTTCTACGAAATAAGGGGCTCTCAAAAAAAGGCTTTTGAAAAACATTTCACATACCTAACTATTACCGAGTCGTTTGCTGATTCACTTATAAAGCGACGATCCAAATGTCAGATAGCATCTTATCTTCAAAACTCAGAGTAGCCCATCATGGGCTATCCCAGTACGCGTCTCCCAGAACGAGCCATTGTACCCAATCAACTAATTGTTTTAATAAGAGACAATCAAGTTAATGGGACATTACCGTTAGAAGTAATGGACACTTGGTTAAAAGTTTTAATTTAATCTGACCTTACTCGAGGGTGGGTGCCGTTCAATAAAACGACCTTTAAAGTTTTAACTTAAACTCCTCAATAGCTTTCGATGTTATTTGAAGGATACTTTGTTGGTTTATTTCGTACATAATCCTTAGATCATTTGAGTGGGGCTTGAAAAAGCATCTGATGAGGCCGTCAAGCTGAATGCCATCAATGTGACATTGTTGGTGCTTGATGACCCTCTTTCTTGAGACTTCGTCTTCAGCCAACCCCCAGGTTAAGTCATATAGACGTAGGTACGTATCCTATATAAAAATGTTCGTCAGATATAAATACGACATTACGTTATTTGTTTTTTAGTTCAATAAATTTGTGGTTCAAATAAAAATTGACAAACATGTTTCATCAATTATTTAGTGTTTTACGGCAAGTAGATCAATATTTTATAAAAGTGGTCATTTCAGAAAAGTAGACATTTTGGGCAAGTAGTCAATTCAGGAAGTAGTCATTTTAGAAAAGTGGTATTATACGGAAAGTGGTCATTTCCGGAAAGTGGTCATTTTTGGAAAGTGGTAATTTTAACAAAGTCAACCTAAAGGGGCTTTTTCGCCTCAATATGACTTTGCCTCGCCTAATGATAAGCTAAATGGAAAATACCATGAATTAGAGTTACTATTATAAGCACAATAATGTTAAAATGGTGGAACAGGACAAGTCTTGTGTCAGCTAATTCTAACTTAATATCTTAGATGCGAAAGTAAGTCTGTCTGTCTGCAATCACTGAACTGATTTTGATGAATATTTAATACAGCAATAGACTTGAGCTTGAGAAAGGACACAAGACATACACTTAGGCGGCGCCGCTGGCAACAGCAAGTCTTTCATACGAAAATTACAAACCCAATAACGTGCGAATACAGCTTACCCATTATTGAACATATTCACTCATATAGAGCAGCTCGCCAATTAACAAGAGCATTGCCAGCAATACATTTAACGCACGATCAATACGACCTGCCATTTCCACAAGCGATATTAAAACTGAATACAGTTAAGAGATATTGTACACTTGATTGTGCCAGTATTAGTAAAACCGGTATTTTTCAAGTGATTTAGAAAATTCACTTTGTTTCTATTTTGAGTCATGGTTGATCTTAAGCTAGTAATAGGTTTGAGATATTTTTCAAAATTTGTTTAGCATTTTAATAAATATAATTTTACTTTCATCTGGATTTAATGTAAGTATCTTCTAGCTAATGCTAATGCATCATGAGTTATCATATTCCTTAATGAAAATACATATTGCGCCGATCCGATAGGATTTTATTCCTCTCATTCATCTCTTTTAGTACCTAACCATCTGCAAATCTTAATGTCTCCCTTGCGACATTACTTTCATTTCTACGCATGACTAGCCGAAAAAACTAAATGTGTCAGTAAATAAATCTTGCAATTGATATGAGTAGGTACTTCTAATAAAGGAATGAAGTAGTGAGTTATTGGGCATTCTACCCCACCTTAGTTCCTTCGGTTATCTTCGATAACCTCAGTCACGGTGGGATAGAATGCCCAATAACTCTTTGTAACCTAACCTAACCTAACCTCAGTCATGGTGGGATAGAATGCCCAATAACTCTTTGTAAAATCATTTACCTAAGCCAACGTTCCACATTTTAATGCCGCTCAATACACTACCGTTCCGTCGGCTCTCTGCGATCCCCTGCGTCGTAATTGCGTTGAAAGATGCTCTGTTCTACCCCACCTTAGTTCCTACTGTTATCTTCGATAACCTCAGTCACGGTGGGATAGAATGCCTAATAACTCTTTGTAAAATCATTTACCTAAGCCAACGTTCCACATTTTAATGCCGTTCAATACACTACCGTTCCGTCGGCTCTCTGCGATCCCCTGCGTCGTAATTGCGTTGAAAGATGCTCTGTTCTACCCCACTTTAGTTCCATCTGTTATCTTCGATAACCTCAGTCACGGTGGGATAGAATGCCCAATAACTCTTTGTAAAATCATTTACCTAAGCCAACGTTCCATATTTTAATGCCGTTCAATACACTACCGTTCCGTCGGCTCTCTGCGATCCCCTGCGTCGTAATTGGGTTGAAAGATGCTCTGTTCTACCCCACCTTAGTTCCATCTGTTATCTTCGATAACCTCAGTCACGGTGGGATAGAATGCCCAATAACTCTTTGTAAAATCATTTACCTAAGCCAACGTTCCATATTTTAATGCCGTTCAATACACTACCGTTCCGTCGGCTCTCTGCGATCCCCTGCGTCGTAATTGCGTTGAAAGATGCTCTGTTCTACCCCACCTTAGTTCCATCTGTTATCTTCGATAACCTCAGTCACGGTGGGATAGAATGCCCAATAACTCTTTGTAAAATCATTTACCTAAGCCAACGTTCCATATTTTAATGCCGTTCAATACACTACCGTTCCGTCAGCTCTCTGCGATCTCCTGCGTCGTAATTGTGTTGAAAGATGCTCTGTTAGTTAGCGATAGAGTCATTTCATAAACAGTTCAGTCTTACGTTTACCTATTGTGTTGTCTGTAAGCAGTTTGGTTTAACTATTCTTTTAAGACCTATCATACTAGTAGAACCATCTAGGGTATCCTATAGTAATACGGACTATGAATCTTATAGTGTTGTCGCTAAGTACTGACTGAGTATGGTAGACAATAATGTCTTTGAATTTGTCCATTCTAGAATTCTAACATAGCGAAAAAACGTAAATTTGTTCGTCATGATGATAGTTTTGTAAATGCTATAGGAAATTAAATTAAAAAACTGAAAACTTTATAATAATACATTTTTATTTTTTTTATTTTTTACAGTTTTACTTAGTTTAGTTTATTAAAATAATTACAATTTCTTAAGTCTAGGTACTTATATAAGACAGGACAGCACACTTAATTCTAGTTAAATCCAATAAGCTAGCAGTCCCGTTATTAGTAGACCTTAGTCCGATATAACGGGTCTGATCCCAAGACATCATGTCACAGGGCTAGTTACGTCACTTTCACATTACATGTAGCATCTCAAATGATATACTTCACAAAACTTCGTATTTAGTGCACATAACATGTGAATATTATTTGCTCATTTTATGGTAACTTATAAAAGGTACGTAGCTTATAAAAGGTCTGTAAGAAGAGCGGATTTTCCTGATACAAGCATATATTGTGCAAAAGGAGATCTCTCCAAACATTGTAACATGTACTTAAAGGAAACAGTAAATAAACATTTTTATTTATTAGTTAAAAATTAAAAATATTGGTATGACCCCATGCTCGAGTTGAAATCTTATCTTTTGCAATTACTCTTTTATCATCATCACCAGACAATGCAATTTTTGTTACAGCACATGTAAATAGCTCATGTTTTATTGACTTAAATAAAACATTTGTTTTATGAACAATGTTACCATCATAAAGTGTTTTTTCATAATCAGTAACGTTAAGGTCACGTACAACATTCTTTTTAATACCCTTGGCTTTTTTAATTGTGTTGTGAACGGTGTTGATACAATATAACTTCGATCTCAATCCAACAAATTCGCTTATTATTTTACCAGCCATTTCATCTTTAAATAAGCCTGGTATTTTTTTGTTCTGTATGGGTAAAGAATACACATTATTTTTACAAAAATTGCTAGTGTCAAAGTAAGATAAAAAGTTATTTTTTATGTCTTCATAGAAATCATGGGTTTGTATATGATACACAAAACTATCTGTATCCGTGTAACACATCCGTATCCTATCCTTGTAAAAAGGTTGCATTACTGAATAGTGAAAATCATACATATGACTTTTTGATAATTCTAGAACAGCAAAGCCAATATATATTGGTTTGTTCAAAGTTATTTGTTCAGGATTTAACTGCACCGCTACTAGATTTTTAGTGAAAACCGTTGCACTATGGAAATTTGGACGAGCAATAAGGTTTTGAGCACATTTTCTTCTTTTAGTTATGTTTTTGATATCTCGCCACTGAGAAACTAAATGGACATTAACCCTGTTTTCAGTATTTTCTAAGGTTTTTCCAAATACACTATTATTCAAGAGCTTAAAAAAATCTTGTTCGAAAGTTGAAGAACTTTTTTGTCTCAGTTTGGTATTTAAATCAATATATTGTTTTAAATATGGGCTTTGTCGAAAACTGATTATTCTATGAATCTTCTTCAATATTAACCCATGTTTCATACAAGTTTGTAAATGCACGTAATGAATAACATATTTAAATTTATCGTATAAATTAGGGATTAGCTTAGAACTCTTTCCCCCGGGGGGTATAAATTTTTCAGAAGAAAATGGTAAATCGTTGTGTAAGTTATGCAAATGCTTAGGGTATACTATATCCACTTCCAAAATATAACCATAATCTGCATCAATTGCAATTTTCGTTATATCTAAATTGTTAATTTCCTGTGGAGTGAGAAATTTGAAGTTGGATAATGGTAAGTATGACACATACTATACCCATACAAATTATTACAATCTATATAAGAGACATAGGAATCAGGTTCCGAAGATTTGTAATCCGGTAAGTATATGTTATTTGCTTTCGCATGCCTGTGAGAGCAGAGGCACACGCCTCCTCTTATACCACTTTGTAACATGCGTATCATAGACAAGTCATTAATTAGTTCCAATTGAACACATGTTTTTAATAACATAGCGTCAAAAGATAAACTGGGTGCAGTTAAATAAAAAGCTGGATCTAAGTGATAATGTTGTTTACAAGTCTGTCTAAAGTTTTCAAAAATATCTGCTAATAAAAGCACATCAGTTTGTAGGTATAGATCCGTATAACCACCTAAACTAGTAATTCTAAATGTTGACCAAACTAAATGTGCATGCCGGTAATCATCTTCAGAAACATTTTCATCATTGAGGGAGCTATAAAAGTATTTCTTTGGAGGCAAACATTTTTCATCATACCGTTTCCACGAATCCATGTATTCATATGGATAAATTCCTTTGCGAGTAAGTAATTGGAATTCATCTTGGGCAGGGAAGTGATTTTGTAAATTTTTAAACATTTCTGGTTTTAAAGTTTTACATAATTTGCTTAAGCTTGTTCCCAAAAATTTAAACGAATCAAGAAAACGCATTTGAAAGAACTTATTATTTGAAACTGATACAAATTTCGTAAATGAGATATAGTTTTCTTTATTTTTAGGTATTATCTTTATTTCACCAGGGACGTCACCCAAGGCTTTAATAAATAAATGACAATCATAACCAGCTAAGTTATGAAAAAAAATGGGGACAAATGCAGGGCATTTATATTGCAAATTACAGAACGAATGTGCAGCTCCACGATAGCGACCGGTAAGATGACAATGATCACGGACTTTGTCCCAAAAAAGAAAGTTTTGACAGATATGACAACGTGTTGCATTTTCAAAGTCATACCTGTCCTCCGTGGAAAATATCATTGCAGCTGGTGACTTAATTATATCATAAATTTTTTGCACGTCTTTAATTAAATAGTCAACAAACCGCTTATCACAGTCTGGACCTCGATATGACACGTAACGATTATAGCTAGGTTCATCAGAGCATACAATATAATAACCAAAAGCAACCGGTACGTGTTGGTGAAACATATTCATATTTTTACTAGAACAATTATTAGGCTCAGTACTTGTTTGTAGCATCGATTCAAAATCTGCATAAATACAAAAAGGCATAGTTTGTTTCCGTTCATAGTTTTTAAACTTAATTACTGAACCTCTGTTTGGAAGGACAGTTACTACACCTCCACATAAATAGTTGTTAAGTTCGTCAGCGGTATTGAAAAATATCAAACATAATTCGCAAAGATGTAATCTGCTGTGATGAGATGTTAGTTGACTTCTAAAAAGTCTGGAACAGTCTTTGATCAAGCAATAATGAGAAGAATTATTATTTTCTAAAAACAGAAGGTGTATCAATTTTCCGTTGTATTTAAGGTTGAATTCAGATTTATACAAAGGACCTAACTCGGTGCCCAAATCAGTTTGGAGATGAGCTGGTATCCGCTGGTTAGTTGATATCAATTTCTCGAATGCGTTAGAAACATCATGCTTATTTTTAGTTTTTAGTGGTTCTATCCAAACGTACTTTGAGAAGCAATCAATAACTATTAAAATATAGTTATAACCTTTATTAAATCTTTTCAAGTTTTGCATGTCGATTAAATCAGCTTGCCACAAATCATCAATGCCTTTTAAAATTACAGATCGACGAGGAAAATTTTTTCGTGCAGCTTTATGTATTTCGTTAACAATTTGTTGTTTTGTCATTTTGAGGAACATTCAAGCTTATACTTTTGATCTAATACAAATTTAACTGCTTTTTCAACTATCTCATCAACTGCTTTTCGACTATAAAATTTGCTTTCCAAGTGAACCACTGCCTCAGATACTATTGATTTTAAAGCTTTCTCCAGATGGTTCTGAACATCGTTTAACATAGTATTTTGCAATTTTTGTAAGTCGGTTATTAGTTTAGTTCTCAATTCATCTACATATGCTTTGTTTACTGCATCATCTGCATCTTGAGGAGGTTTGACCCCTGTTAGCTTCGATGTCTTCAAATCGTAATCACCATTTTCAGATTTTAGTAATGCATTATCATAAAATCCAAGCAATTCTGATATACGTAATCGCTTATGAATATAATGACCAAATTTGTCTACATTCATATTTAAGATGTATTGTGTTGAACGGTGTACAATAAAATGATACACATTTCTTATTAGTAAATCTATTTAATGATTTTGCTTTCACGTAGTTCTTCAACGATAGATATTATTTCATTATCTAGTCCTGTGTTGCCAGCATCTCGAGAAGCAATTAATAACTTTAATCTATCAACCAATTCATTTGGATCATCCCAATATACAAAATCTGTGTTTTTTTTTCCACATTTTTACTAAAGGTAATCCTTTTCCTACTTTTGGTTCACAGCTTGGACTTTTACTTTGTTGATCGAAAAGAGGTTTAATAACTTGCATATATTTTTGTCCTTTATTACCTTTATTTGGTACTTTTGGTTCACAGCTTGGACTTTTACTTTGTTGATCGAAAAGAGGTTTAATAACTTGCATATATTTTTGTCCTTTATTACTTTTAATTGGTTTTCTTGAATCAAAATCGCGACGATGTGCATTTGTTACAAGTAACATCGACTTATAATTTTGCATGTCATAGTCTGTAACAAAGCTCAGATCAACGTCTTTTTTTAAGAGCAACTGTCGCAAGCCAGGTGTACATTTGTATTTGTGTCCGGCTACAGTAATAACGTCGTCACCAATCGTTATACTAGAGGAACCTAACATTAACTTTCCACGTTCATTTCTTACACCAAATGGCACATCCGCTAATATTTCTGAAGATAATGACCAGGATGATACATCATGATCTGGATTAGTATCGACTAATGACTGAAATGAAGAGTCAATATCGGTTTCCGATTCGTCACTGGTATCATTTGTTTCTTTTATATCTTTCTCTTTATAATCTTTCTGTAAGTCGTGATTGAAAGGTTGATCATGAAATTCTCCTTTTTCTTCTTTTTTTGTTAGAGCTAGTCGGTTATTGGTGTTGGCTATTAAATTAAGAGATTCTGTAACAGGCTTAAAAACTGTATCAAGCACTTGTCTGTTATTATCTTCAAAATCCTTCATGTTACGTAATTTTTTTTTTACAGCTTGTGTCGCATCTACAATTTGTTTTTTCAATGATTTTTCCATCATGTAAAATAGATGGTAATCGGATAAGAGTCGATTAAAGAATAACAAGAAAGTGGAAGCAGTCTATTTAAATATTCAAATTTTATCTAATTCTACAAAAGTGTCAAACTTTTTTCTATAGCAGCCGTTGTTTTTAGGACAGTCTTTATTAATCACAACATAGTCATAAGGCTCTTTCCATATTTGAGAACACATGGTACGAAATTCCAACCACGTCATGTCAGTGTTAACATGTTCTTCATAAACATGTTTCAAATTAATTTCGTCTTGCTTAAAAAGCACAATTAAGTTAGCGTTATCTCTTATTAGTTGTTTAGGTATTTTGCTATATGTTTGATTTAAATAAAAACTGTCAATCAATTTATGTCTCCCCATGGCAAAATAATCACGCATATTACTTTGATTTTCACATGCTACATCGTCAAAAATAATCACCGAATTAGGTTTTGCATCTGACACTTTCATAACGTCATCATTTGCCTGATATTTCTGAAAAGTGATTCCTGGTACTCCTCGTAAAACTTTTTCTAAAAAAATGTACTTTGGTTGATATAGAGTTTTAGAATATACATAAACACTTTGAAATGTCAATCCATTTTCGTGCAAAAGGAGACCAATTAACAAATTGGTTTTTCCACAATTTGATGGTCCGCAAATGATGCAACGTACTGTATTCGGCAATAATTCTCCGTGGCGTAACTTGATTTTTGGTAAATCATTACAGATTATACTAATCTGTAACGATTTTGCTTGTTTAATGAATTTCATGTTTGATGCAATGCTGATGGACTGGTTATGAACAAATGTAATTATGACATTATGTATTTATAACCGTAAATAGTTAAACCAAACTGCTTACAGACAACGCCATGTATACAGGTAAACGTGAATGAAATGACTCTATCGCTAACTTACAGAGCACCTTTCAACGCAATTACGACGCACGGGATCGCAGAGAGCCGACGGAACGGTAGTGTATTGAACGGTATTAAAATGTGGAACGTTGGCTTAGGTAAATGATTTTACAAAAAGTTATTGGGCATTCTATCCCACCGTGACTGAGGTTATCGAAGATAACCGAAGGAACTAAGGTGGGGTAGAATGCCCAATAACTCACTACTGAATGATGTTATCATGCATAACAACTATCACATTATTAAAAAAAATGCTCTCACCGGTAATTGACAACATTACCGATCCGGATAAAAACCGAAAACGATATAGTGTAATCACTTTTTTCCTGACCACTTTACTCGTCCATAATTACTAACATAATACGCATTTAAAATGTTATGTAAGAGAAAATATTGTTTAAGTGCTCACAAAACGCTGTAAACGATGTGTTCTTGAATTAATTACACTATAATTTAAAAGGAACAAGGCTGGGTATCGAGGGAGTAACGAGAACTGAACAAAGGTCTTCTGTATCTACTTACTAATGTGTACTGTTGTACATGTGTATTATCAATGGGAAGTCACAGGAAGTCTGGTTTAAATGTACTGAGAGCTTTCTTTGAGTAAAGTGCAATTGAGTTCTTGACTGTTGAGCCAGGTCAGGGACCCGAATCGTAGCGTTACGTTATCAAATCGTGTGATATCAATTCGATTGGCAAGAAAAATGAAAAGCACTCATATTTTGATTAGTTTTCAATAAGATTTTTAAATTTTAGAAGTTTTTACAACGTTATCTTACTGAATCGGGCTTTTCTTTTATTAAAAATCGAGAGAATAAGTTCTATACAAATTTGCTGGTAGATAATAAAGAAGTTTATCATACTTAAACAATTCATAATACTTCTAAATAATTCACCATAAAGGGGATACAGCGAAGTATAATTTTATATATTTGAAGTGAATTACTTAAGTGCGCTCAGTGATGTAGGACTTGGGAGCATCTAGCTAGTATGTAATTGTGTTTCATGTACCTAGGTGTTCAGCTAGCGTCTAGAGAGCAACTTTCCAACAGCCGTAAATCTAGTTTTAGTTAGGGGTGTGTTTAAGAGTGCGAATTGTATGTTGCAACACCCAACGCCATCTATGGTATACAGGTGGAACTATTACAAATGAACGTGGTTGCAAGCCTGAATGTACCACTAACTGGCACCTAAGTAATACCCATAAACTAAGCTAATTACGCCTTTTAATTTCCTTCACTTCGATAAGTTTGAGTGTAATTTTTTTTTTGCCAACAAACATTTTGGCCCCTAAAATATAACATTTAGCCTTTGTTCACATTTTAAGTACTCAAGAACCATAGGGAGAGGAATAACTTTTATTTCAGATATCAATCAATTAAATCCATTTACAGGTAATAACGAATATTACAAATATACATTCATACAAGATACGTGAGAAAAACATAACCCTTCTTAGCAGTCGGGTAAAAAGCACACAGCTACTACACACTGTGAAGATGACTTCATCAGCTTAGTGTAATTACCGATTGCATCTGGCGCTTGCAACTCGGAGGTCCTACATCCTGTTACTTCTACCCTTGATTTAGCTACAATACTGTCTTGTTTGCCTCGAAGGCGGCTCGGGCGTCGGAATGCGCAGACCGACCTCCGCCCCCAATGAGCGCGGGCCTGAGGGTGACGGGTGAAGCCGCTCGTCACCCTAGCAGAAGCAGGCCACGGCGGCGGCGCATCGCCCGCCATACCGCGGGCGAGTCGGGGACCGCGTGGTCCCCCCTTCCGAGCAGGGCCAGACCGAGAGGAATGGCCCTGGGTCAGCCGGGGTGCGAGGGATATGTCGCGAGACAACCTCACCTTCGGCCTAGCACATCGACCATCATTCATTGGTTCCGATAGTTCGTAAGAATATCGGTAGATGCTCCATTGTCGCCTCAAAGACAGATATAGAATGAGAAATTTGAATTGGTTAGGGCGAGGTCTGGTAGCTTAGTTGTCAAAGCATTTCCCCTGTATGGCAAAGATCGCGGGTTCAAACCCCGCCTAGACCGATTCAGTTCTTTCTCTTTAGTACAATACTGTATTTTACATAATTGGAAGGCTCTAACTATCGAAGTGAGTACTATCGAGTGAAGTGAGCGAAAAGGAGGTGGATGGAATGTGTGAAAGATGATATGATTAAGGGAGTGCATGTTGAGATGGCTGCAACTAGAGATGAATGAAAGAGACACACATGTTGCGCCGACCCCAAATAAACTTGCGATAAAGGCAGGGGGATGATGACTGTGTTTAACATAATTTGCAACGCGATTGGCTACCAACTGACTGGCTGTCTGTTGCAAATTATTATCAATTAGCTAACCCGGCGAACTTCGTACCGTCAATATTTTTCCGCCCGCGTGGCGTCCGATTCCGTTCCCGCTGCACCCTCTACTATATTAAACATGTATCATACATATAAACCTTCATCTTGAATCACTATATCTATTAAAAAAAACCGCATCAAAATCTGTTGCGTAGTTTTAAAGATTTAAGCATACAAAGGGATATATAGGGACAAAGAAAGCGACTTTGTTTTACACAAGGTAGAGACAAGCTCTGGCCTGCGGACTCACCTGCATAGAACTTATCCGTTCCCGCAATCCACAGGAACCTATTCCAGACATAAATAGTGGCCTACGTTTTATTTCAGAATATAATCTATCCCTGTAGCAAAGGTCAGCTAGATCCATTTAGTGTTTTGGGCGTTATTTAAAAAAAAAAAAGACGGGTTGCACTCTGGGAGTGCCGGCAGAAGTGAAAACATTTTCCTTTTTCTTTCTTCGTTATATACATAGAAAAAGATAAAAAAGAACATACCATACCATACCTATAATATAGCGCTAATCATAGAACCTATCACTTATTTTCTGCTAATTTTCTGTCAGAAGAAATTAATAAATTATGAAATGAAAAAATAATCCCAAAAAATAATAAATTACAGAAAGAAAAAACAATCATAAAAAGTAATAAATTACAAAAAAAAAAAATAATCACCAAAAGTAATAAATTATAATAAGAAAAAAACAATCACAAAAAATCCCTGAAGGCCAGGTGGTTTGAACCCGATACTATCTGAAACTTATAAGGACTTACAGTCGAAGTGCTTATCGTTTAAGCTACGACGCCATCTATTGTAAAATGCAAAATAGATAGTCTACCTAATCTTGTATGACGTCAGTCGTCGGTTACGGTTCAAAGGTCAACTAATCCTGACGCTTCCTTAACATTTTACACCCATCCAACGCCGCTAAAGAAGTTTTCACTTCAAAAACATCACAAGCTTTAACATTTTATATTAGTAAGATCGGATGTCAACAAAGAATAAGAAATAATTCGAGTAGAAACAGACATAAGACAATATTTAATAATCAAAACATGAAAGAAGCTTGTAAATTAAACATATTTCAGATGGGTCGTCGCGGGCATATTTATTTAAGTCAAAGCCAAATCTTCAATGAGCGGCGACTGTGAAGCGAAGAGGGCACATCCTAAGGGTACCTTCTAAGGGTATAATTAAACATGAAAGACGAAGATTGGGTCGAAATTAAGGAAAAAGATTCGAAATGTAGGTAAATCTGTTTGGTTGCTCGTATTTTATTAGGTAGGTAAAGTCGACACAGTGAATAAAGTTGTATGTAACGCTGACAAAACTGTTAGAAGTTGCGTTATTATCTATTTTCACGATTATGTTCATAGGGATATAGTTACATGTGAATTTAATAAAAGCCTACTTTTCTTATATCACTAAGGCGGCAGACAAGCACACGGCCCACCAGATGGAAAGTAGTTACCGTGGCCTATGGACGTGTGCAACACTCGTGCTGCCGACCTTGTAAACAGAGAGTTTCTATGCCGTCAGCGTAGTAGACAAAGCATGGCAGGAATAGCCTTTGGTCTTCCCACTGACAGCACAAAAACTCTTCACTTGATGTAAAGTGATTACTGTGGCCTACGGACGGGTTGCATACGTGGCAATACTGGCGGCTCTTCAATGTCCTTCTTGAAGTTATATTCCAATGTTATATTCGCATAGAAAAATCACAGCAAGGAGTTCATTCTACTGCTTGAACGTGCGCAGAAGGACGTTCCTTACATATTGCACAATCACAGTGCGCACCGTTGCCGTTGTACAAGAACAGATCTTATACTATAGAAAAGTAAAATATCCTCAAAGAATTTACTGAACAAACTAATTGCTAAGAAACATAACAAAAGTGTCAGTCAGCCGTGATCACGGCCGGTGTGTAACCTGGTCGAAACGTCAGGCAATCAAAGGTATGTAAGTACCTATACCATGATCGCGTTAATTTGCGTTCTCTTAATTATACATAATTTAAAAGTTAGTTTAAAAGTGTAATGTAATTGGACATTTTAAATTGCTTTGAAATCTAGTACAAACCAAGTTGGGATGGGCAAAACGTTGGCTTAAAATAGATTCATCACGACCACAAAAACCTACTGCTTAACTAAAGTTAAAATTGTATTAAGCGGACAGATTGTCGCCGACTGTTTGCCGGCCTACCATTCGCGTTATAGTCGCTAGAATGTCATTTTTGCGATTATTCCTACCCTGACAGAAATGTTGTGAGGGAGGAATGTGGTAGAGGATGTTATCTGTAGCTTGATTATCGATGACGCGGTTGTTCCGTCATTAAACGAGCTTTCACGTAGCAGTATAATAATTTATTTCATGTTTTCCCACTGTTTAGCAGACGTAACACATTTCTGGACATCAGTATTAAGCCGCGTGGTTCCCGGCAGAGTACAATTTGGGCCATCCCATCTCTTCCCATGTTGTCGTACAAGGCGACTAAGAGATAGGGCTGTTTAACATCAGACAGATATGTACAGCCCAGACTCAGCCTCAGATGCATGGGTCGAGTCAACAATAGTGCTCGGAATACGGCAATAGGCTCACCCCCTATTAAGTGGGACCGAATACGCTGATTGCTGAAATATGTGGGTTTCAATTCACCTTTTCCTAAGCCTCAGACAACCAGTTTCATCTCCGTGAAAACCTCAGGTGCAACTAGGATCATGGCTGAACTTACAGTACTGACCCACTAAAATATTAGTTATAATATTGGGAAAGTAGAACAGAAAATTAAATCGTCTATGAAACGCGCAGCAAATAATTAATCATCCAATTAAATAATCCATAGTAAATTGGAGTAGTTGGTTCTATAATAAAGCCATTTCTCTCATCAGCAAATTGGGAGGCAAAAGCAACAGCTAACATACGATCCACTGACCATATCCCCAATATCATAGCAGTTAATTTGTAACAATCAATCTGCGAAGTGAGAACATATCTTTATAGATGTAGTTAGATTCGACCGTAGTTATGAGGGGGGGGGGGGCGTAGTGGGGGTGCAGAGGGGTGTATTTTGACTCGCTAATGACGTCACGGGCTGCACAACGTTCAGGACTCGACAGAATGACGGGACTCGTCGACTTGCCCAGTAATTAAAGTTTCGTTAAATGGTCAAAGAGATATTTTATATAGTGCTGCACTAGTTATAGGATAAAAAATACTGTTAAATTATCCGTTGCTTCCTTTGAAAAGTCAACCGTTTGTGTTGGCTAAAAATGGCCAGGCATTGTTGTTGGTAAATTTCAGAATTAACTGCTATTCAAAAAATTTAGTTGAACAATAATGTCTTGTTAACTTAATAAAACAATTGATTTATTATTATTATTTAGGTACATTATACATTTTAGGAAAACTCACAGCTATTATTGTTACAAAGATAGTTTTAATAGGAGACGGTCAATAACATGTTTTCATTACGTTGATCAATATTTTTATTTAATCGATACTTTCGATTGATATTAAATAAAAATAATAGTCTTTTTATATCTCTTTCTTTTTTTGAGGAAATGTAGTGTATTTATTGCTATTTGCTTTATAATATTATGTATTTCATCTAAGAGTCAATCCCGGTTGCAGAATTTGGAGTTCCTAAAGTTTGGTTACATTGGATTTTAACGAGCCCGAGAAAAAAGTAGTCGTTCGCCAATAATTCCGTTGTTCCGATCTGTACCCCATGCACAAAAAGCATTTGAATTCGTAACGTAAACGTATCCATACAACGAAGCATCACTATTGGTTCACAGCAGGCAGGCGGCCAATCGCATTGCTCCGTGCCCCGAGCACGTATAATATTCGAATTCGGAACGTAAACGTATCAAAAGAACGGAGCATCACTATTGGTTCACAGTAGGCAAGCGGCCAATCGCAATGCTCCGTTCGCTTGATACGTTAACGTAACGAATTCAAATATTATTCGTACTCGGGGCCACAGAAATTGAGCTTTACTTGAATCTATATACTACATATCATCTAAGTAATTTCGATAAACCGAGATCACCCGCTAAATTGCACCACAAACCCACTTTTATAATATAAAAAAAACACAGTATTCTACTTTCACAATTGTTGAATAAATTCTGCAGGTGTATGTAAATGTATCCAGTGAACTATGGACGCTAGAATGGGACAATTTACATGCGCGACTCAAGAATCGAACCGCGACGTCGCCGCCACCTGGTGGAACTTATGTCGTCAATTGGAATCCTATTGTTGGATCCTGTTTGAGGTTCTCGTTTGTTATGCCAATAAGCTGTGCGCGTTGTGACGGAAATACGGCGGTATTGTCAACTACCACTGTTTTGTTTTCATCTTTTCGTGAATATAAATGAGTAGACAGAGGGCGCTCGTGTAGTATATAACATAAAACAGAACTGTAGGTTGCTTTCTGTCTACTTCGGAGGGAGAAAAGTTGTTGAAAGATGATTTAGAAGTGGGATAGCAAGTAATCTTTTTCAATAGGTTTACCGGAGTTTATTTCAAATTACTACCTTTATAATGTATTTCTTTACTGATTTGCAAGCCATATTCATATTAAAATGTTGTGTGCTGTCATCACTTTTTTCTACCAATCAAGTCTTTGGAATATGACGCGATAAACGCTCGTTATTGGTTGAACATTGTGCCTTACCCCCCTATCCTCGATCTATGTAAAATCTCAATTTTTAATACACTTACTTAGTAAATTGGTTTTCAACGATACGCATATTTTATTTCGTAATCCTAGAAAGTTTAAGTCCGATCTAGTTCAGCACAATGTCAAGTACCGACTGTCTAATCCGGTATAACTAACTGACAATAGGTTAGCACATCATCATCATCATCATCAGGCTATATTAGTCCACTGCTGGACATAGCCCTCCCCCAATGAGCGCCATAGCGCCCTGTCTTCAGCTTGCCGCATACAGCATCTGCCTGCAGTCTTTCTTAGATCGTCATCCCACCAGGTCGGAGGGCGTCCTACACTACGCTTGCCGAGTCGCGGTCTCCACTCTCTCCTCTCATATGCGACTAATAAACAGAAATATAACAATTCCAGATATGCTGCTGTTAGTAAAACAACTCTGCACACATTCTCTAATCACATCTATGATATGACGGAACAACCAGCCATTTTAACTTGGCCTGCCCCTTTAGACAAGTGAACTGTGTAGATACTAGTCAAAGTACGCTATTGACATATATGTTCACGACTATCATAAACATCAAAACACGTGACAATCCCATACGTTTAACGATTGTGTCACTTCTCTAAGCGGGCTGGTCTGGCTTCTGGGAAATCTGGATAGACTTACAAATTTAAGTGCAGATACAAAACATGCAAGGTTCTCAGTGACTTGCAACTCGGCTCACAATAGCAGTGAGCAGGTAGGTAATACGCTTCGTATTCGCACGCCTTTGCTCACGACGCCTTTTAGGTCGCACAATACGGCTTTGAGCGGTCGTTACACGTGTTTGTAAGTGCTAGTGTACCGTATGAGCTTAGGTTCAACTTGTATGCGATTCGTTTTTGTTATTGTGAAGTCTTGATCATCTCCATTTACAGATAGGCTAGATAAATACAGTGTGTGCATTCCTACCTGCGTGGATGTCGGTTATCGCGACTAACATAACCTATGTCACAGAATAGATAATAGTACTAGTATACAGAATGGAAGCTCACCCCCTCCCACCGATTTCATTTCCTCTCCCCGCATGTCAAAATCATGGGCGCTTTCATGGGCGCCTAAAACAAAGGTTGTCGCCAATAAAATTTGTAGGAATGGCACTTCGGGAAGAAGAGTGAAAAGTTCGGTTTTTAAGGCGTCCTCTCTTTCACACATGACTATAGTGAAATTTAACCCTCAAATGCATCTTGCCTTTTTGTATAAATAACTAATGAACTACACATAGTAAGAACATTTGTACTTTTTCCACAGTATTTATTATTGACCCTGACCGGTTTCGCCTTATGGTAACTTCAAAAGTTTACATTCAAGTTTTTGAAATGTTTCTAATCTTAAACACTAGAGGCGTTTACGACTAGAAATGTGTAACAAGTTCCACCAAGGGTCATCAATGAACAGTATAAAACAAAACTAATGAACTGGATGCCAGGTTCGCCCAGGAATAAATTCGTGAAAAATCTTATCAATTATAATAATTTTCATATAGTCCGGGTTTTTTTAGAAAACAACTCTAGAACTAGCATGTTAAGTGACATTATGGTGGACCAATATTGATTATAGGTGTATTATTTTTTAACATTATAAAGCTTATAACTCAAAAGCATATGATGCAGATTTAGATTAGTATACATTCTAGGGTTAAAAAATGGGCGGTACCTGGCAATGACGGAATCCATGATGGACGACATTAATTGTGATACATTCAAATCGAAAAAAAATGCCACACTTCATAGGCGTGAGCTGTCAAAGTAATGATTCATAAATTTTATAAAGTATAGAGCGGTTAAAACAATTTGTTTCTAAAAAATATAAATAGATATCTTTCCGTGAACTTCCGTTTAGTATAAATTATAATTGATACTTAAATAAATTAACACCATTAAATAAAAGTGTGCTCACCTACCATTTTTCTAATTTCCTACTCGCCGTTGAGAATTCTAAATAAGTATTAGGATAGTTATTACAAAAACCGGCCATAAAATCCGTGTCATTCAGTTGAGGTTCAGAAACCTTGGTACGTAATAAAAACACAATTTATAAAGAAATATTCTACCTCACCCGTGGCAATGGAGCATTAATTACTAAGGGATAAATACTAGTAGTTCTGTAAAGAGTTCCAGATCATTTTTTGGCATCTGGACATCAAATCTGGTATCCTCACTTATATTTCTTTTATACGATACGTATCTTTATTTTATAGCTCCCTGGATATTTCACCAATAAATATTGTCAATCCGTTCTTAAAAAAACCACAAGAAACGTCTCTGCCTTTTCTCATGTTTTTTTTCCACAACTACCTTTAAGGAATCATGTTCGGATATTTCAGCCAAAAATCATCAATATCCGTTCATAAATAACGCGACAGAAAAGGCAAAATGATGTTTTAAATCAAAGAACATGTATGCCAAGTTTGGTGACAATCGGTTAAGAAATGTGCCCTATAGACCGAACGGAACGGAGACTATTTATAATTAATGAAAAATTTCACGCGGGTGAAACCGTGAGCAACAGCTAGTTTTTATAAACAGAATCGGTTTTAATTACTCTATAAACATATCAAAGTCGTGTTGTAGTATTGTTTTGTTATTTGTGCCAATTCTGTTGATTGACAGGACCAAAATGTATCGCCATATTATTTTCTTCCGAAGCGAATTAAAAGATGGAAATACGTTTTAATGTAAAAATCATTAATATGACTTTTTGTAACAACAGAATTGTCGCCTCCGTCGGATGTGACGTAAATCATGACACCAAGGGATAGAGTGAGAAAAATCACGCTATCTCACTCGAAAATTACCTCAAATTTCAAATAGTGCCATCCATGACATTTCTAATTTTCTCACACATCAACACTACCGTGCATGTACACGAACTATGTTTGTAGTAATTACAACGCGATTGTTTCATACATTTTTCCGAGAGCTTCCGAGGTGTGCCTATGTCCTTTCTCAAGGTCTAATCTACCCCTATTCCAAATGTAAGCCGTGAAAGACGGACAAACAGAGACACACACACTTTCGTATTTAGAATATTAGTAATGAATTTGTAGTACCCTATTTGGCTCGCGTAACCTATTACGCGAGCCAAACGGACAACTTGGGGTATCTAACTCATATTAAAATTTATCATCATAGCATTAGTTAGCGTCATAGGAGCCCTTTACTTGTCTTATCTTGGTTTTGCCAGAGCGACTGCCCATGACTTCCAAACCTTAGACTCAAGTCTGTGACAGATCATCTATCAGCAAGTGTATCCATTGTCACTTAGGCAACGAAAATGTTGGTGGTGCCTAGCTTCCGTCCCCCATGAGCGCGGGCCTGGGGGTGTCAGGTGGAGGCGCCTGTCATACCAACAGAAGTAGACCACGGCGGTGGCGCGCGGCGCCCCCTCCCCCCCGAAGAGAGATGGCCCTGGGTCAGCCGGGGTGCGAGGGATATGCTCTATAGCTACCTCACCCTCGGCCTTACACTGCGACCCACAGGCGGCGTGCGATTTAGTCGGTTCGAGTCCGACATAATCTCCCCCTTCGGCTCCGGCGGGGAAGGCATCCGTGGGTATTACTCGCATGATAAAAAAAAGAGTCATAATACCCATAGCAATTAAAATTTAGCATTTAGGTATATCTTTTTTTACTATTAGATGTTTTACATTGCATAATTGATAAAGCAGTAAAGTCAAAATATTCTCTACAACTTATCAGCCACATTTAAACCGCCTAACGCGTAAACGCCCTAACCAATAACTTAGTTTACGACATTCAAGTAATAAATTCATTTAACAATAACTCTCTGACCCGAATAGTAAATAGAACCTCAAAGTTTATCTTCAGAGTTCTGCCTGTACCCAATACAGTCGGCATCTGATCGATGTTAATGAACAAAGTACTCAAAATGATTTTTGTTAAGTACTAGCTGACCCGGCGAACTTCGTACCGCCAATATATTTTCCGCCCGCGTGTCGTCAGATCCCGTTCCCGCTGCACCCTCGACTATATTAAACATGTATTATACATATAAACCTTCCTCTTGAATCACTCTATCTATTAAAAAAACCGCATCAAAATCCGTTGCGTAGTTTTAAAGATTTAGGCATACAAAGGGATATAGGGACAGAGAAAGCGACTTTGTTTTATACTATGTAGTGATAAGGTTTTTTGTTTAGAACAGTATTCCACAACAGGATATTGACACCCTTGTTTTGAGTATGCAGAATCGCTGCAGATGTGTCAGGAGAGTTTAAGATGGATAAGTTTTCAACAATTTTTATAAAAACAAATAGTTGTTTTCAAATCGATTAAGAATAGGAAAAAGTGAATGCCCAGGTGGGACTCGAACCCACGATCTTTCCCTTACAGGGGGAATGCTCTGACCACTGAGCCACCGGGCCACACCTGAAGCTATCCAAATTCTCCTATATTACCGTCTTAGGGCGACGGTGGGAGGCATCTACCGACATTTATACGAAATATCGGAAACAATGAATGATGTTGCAATCATTTTTAAACATTGTTTTTTGATGACTCCGCCCAAATAATTGAATGAAATTTTGAAGCATTTACTATGCTAACTTTTCAAATCGATTAAGAATAGGAAAAAGTGAATGCCCAGGTGGGACTCGAACCCACGATCTTTCCCTTACAGGGGGAATGCTCTGACCACTGAGCCACCGGGCCACACCTGAAGCTATCCAAATTCTCCTATATTACCGTCTTAGGGCGACGGTGGGAGGCATCTACCGACATTTATACGAAATATCGGAAACAATGAACGATGTTGCAATCATTTTTAAACATTGTTTTTACCATTATATACACGTGCCATATTAACAATGATGGCACTCAGCTTGACGGCCTCATCAGATGCTTTTTCAAGCCCCGCTTACAGGACCCGGGACTCTAGGAAGAGGGAAACACGTGAGCTGGCAAGGAATTCCAGGCCTTAATGATGCGACAAAGGAAAGAGTCACCGAACCGCCTGGTTCTTGAAGTAATGTTCTGGACCGTATGCGGGTGACATCTAAGTCATGTACGTGTTGTTCTGTATAGGAAACTAACTCTTGATGCACACTAACTCTTTTAATGTAGATATTATTATAATTAAATTAGTTATATTTGACCTTATTTGTAAAACTAGTAATAACACAATGGGTCCTTTTGATAAATAAATAAATTATTGTTAAAAAATAATCTTGGTTTTTTCCCCTTGAACTGATTTAGTTCGGACAATAATTCAATTTAACCGATTGACTTATTCTTAATACCTTGGTTTTCAAGTCATTTTGAAACTTTGTAGTCAAGATATTTTCACACTGACTGTACAAAGGCCAGTGGCTCTGCGTAAATACCGCTATAATTTTGAATTGTATCAGAAATGCAAATTAATGGCCGGCTGGTTCGCTGGCCAGCGTTTGACGTTATTTGTCAAAGTTATGTTTGTTCGCAATTCTATTGTTTTAGTAATATAATGAAAGACCAGTGATGGTAGCTGGACTTTTGTAACAATACATTTTTAAATGCCTGCTCTCATTTCTTCCTAAACGTTCCGGTTGCCTACAAAGAGGCCAATCTGGATCATAGGTAGTAACTGCTTTCCTAATCTTTTTAACAATTTTTATTTGATTGAGAAGATTGTATGGATTGTCATGTTTGGCCTTGAAAGCGACGAATGAAAGACAACTGCATGTGGCAAAGAGGCACCAGTGAATTAAAAATTGAGAAACGAGCGACTCGTGGTATGGACATATTATGAGAAGAGAGGAAAGTAATGTTGTAAGGAAGGTTCAAAGTATGAATGTAAATGGGCTTTAGGAGCAGAGGTAAGCCCAAGAAAAGATGGATGGATTGCTTGAAGGATGATATGGCAAGGAAGGGAATAACTGAGGAAATTACATCTGACAGGATTTTAGAATTTATGGAGGAGAATGACATGTTGCGCCCCGAATAATTGGGACCAGGGCAAGTAGATGATCATCATGAGGAGATTCCCAACTCGAAGCAAAAGTCATTTCTGTGTGGTGGGTTTGTTTCTACAGATCCAAAGGTTGCCTGGAAGAGATTATTGTTTGCAAAAGGCCGTCTATTGAACATTAGAAAGTATTTTTTATTTTCTGTAGCATAAAAAAAAATTAAATTGATTTAAATAGAAGTAATTGAATCGGTTTAGGTGGGGTTTTAGCTTAGTGGTCAAAGCATTGACCCTAATAATATGACTTTTTGTAACAACAGAATTGTCGCCTCCGTCGGATGTGACGTAAATCATGACACCAAGGGATAGAGTGAGAAAAATCACGCTATCTCACTCGAAAATTACCTCAAATTTCAAATAGTGCCATCCATGACATTTCTAATTTTCTCACACATCAACACTACCGTGCATGTACACGAACTATGTTTGTAGTAATTACAACGCGATTGTTTCATACATTTTTCCGAGAGCTTCCGAGGTGTGCCTATGTCCTTTCTCAAGGTCTAATCTACCCCTATTCCAAATGTAAGCCGTGAAAGACGGACAAACAGAGACACACACACTTTCGTATTTAGAATATTAGTAATGAATTTGTAGTACCCTATTTGGCTCGCGTAACCTATTACGCGAGCCAAACGGACAACTTGGGGTATCTAACTCATATTAAAATTTATCATCATAGCATTAGTTAGCGTCATAGGAGCCCTTTACTTGTCTTATCTTGGTTTTGCCAGAGCGACTGCCCATGACTTCCAAACCTTAGACTCAAGTCTGTGACAGATCATCTATCAGCAAGTGTATCCATTGTCACTTAGGCAACGAAAATGTTGGTGGTGCCTAGCTTCCGTCCCCCATGAGCGCGGGCCTGGGGGTGTCAGGTGGAGGCGCCTGTCATACCAACAGAAGTAGACCACGGCGGTGGCGCGCGGCGCCCCCTCCCCCCCGAAGAGAGATGGCCCTGGGTCAGCCGGGGTGCGAGGGATATGCTCTATAGCTACCTCACCCTCGGCCTTACACTGCGACCCACAGGCGGCGTGCGATTTAGTCGGTTCGAGTCCGACATAATCTCCCCCTTCGGCTCCGGCGGGGAAGGCATCCGTGGGTATTACTCGCATGATAAAAAAAAGAGTCATAATACCCATAGCAATTAAAATTTAGCATTTAGGTATATCTTTTTTTACTATTAGATGTTTTACATTGCATAATTGATAAAGCAGTAAAGTCAAAATATTCTCTACAACTTATCAGCCACATTTAAACCGCCTAACGCGTAAACGCCCTAACCAATAACTTAGTTTACGACATTCAAGTAATAAATTCATTTAACAATAACTCTCTGACCCGAATAGTAAATAGAACCTCAAAGTTTATCTTCAGAGTTCTGCCTGTACCCAATACAGTCGGCATCTGATCGATGTTAATGAACAAAGTACTCAAAATGATTTTTGTTAAGTACTAGCTGACCCGGCGAACTTCGTACCGCCAATATATTTTCCGCCCGCGTGTCGTCAGATCCCGTTCCCGCTGCACCCTCGACTATATTAAACATGTATTATACATATAAACCTTCCTCTTGAATCACTCTATCTATTAAAAAAACCGCATCAAAATCCGTTGCGTAGTTTTAAAGATTTAGGCATACAAAGGGATATAGGGACAGAGAAAGCGACTTTGTTTTATACTATGTAGTGATAAGGTTTTTTGTTTAGAACAGTATTCCACAACAGGATATTGACACCCTTGTTTTGAGTATGCAGAATCGCTGCAGATGTGTCAGGAGAGTTTAAGATGGATAAGTTTTCAACAATTTTTATAAAAACAAATAGTTGTTTTCAAATCGATTAAGAATAGGAAAAAGTGAATGCCCAGGTGGGACTCGAACCCACGATCTTTCCCTTACAGGGGGAATGCTCTGACCACTGAGCCACCGGGCCACACCTGAAGCTATCCAAATTCTCCTATATTACCGTCTTAGGGCGACGGTGGGAGGCATCTACCGACATTTATACGAAATATCGGAAACAATGAATGATGTTGCAATCATTTTTAAACATTGTTTTTTGATGACTCCGCCCAAATAATTGAATGAAATTTTGAAGCATTTACTATGCTAACTTTTCAAATCGATTAAGAATAGGAAAAAGTGAATGCCCAGGTGGGACTCGAACCCACGATCTTTCCCTTACAGGGGGAATGCTCTGACCACTGAGCCACCGGGCCACACCTGAAGCTATCCAAATTCTCCTATATTACCGTCTTAGGGCGACGGTGGGAGGCATCTACCGACATTTATACGAAATATCGGAAACAATGAACGATGTTGCAATCATTTTTAAACATTGTTTTTACCATTATATACACGTGCCATATTAACAATGATGGCACTCAGCTTGACGGCCTCATCAGATGCTTTTTCAAGCCCCGCTTACAGGACCCGGGACTCTAGGAAGAGGGAAACACGTGAGCTGGCAAGGAATTCCAGGCCTTAATGATGCGACAAAGGAAAGAGTCACCGAACCGCCTGGTTCTTGAAGTAATGTTCTGGACCGTATGCGGGTGACATCTAAGTCATGTACGTGTTGTTCTGTATAGGAAACTAACTCTTGATGCACACTAACTCTTTTAATGTAGATATTATTATAATTAAATTAGTTATATTTGACCTTATTTGTAAAACTAGTAATAACACAATGGGTCCTTTTGATAAATAAATAAATTATTGTTAAAAAATAATCTTGGTTTTTTCCCCTTGAACTGATTTAGTTCGGACAATAATTCAATTTAACCGATTGACTTATTCTTAATACCTTGGTTTTCAAGTCATTTTGAAACTTTGTAGTCAAGATATTTTCACACTGACTGTACAAAGGCCAGTGGCTCTGCGTAAATACCGCTATAATTTTGAATTGTATCAGAAATGCAAATTAATGGCCGGCTGGTTCGCTGGCCAGCGTTTGACGTTATTTGTCAAAGTTATGTTTGTTCGCAATTCTATTGTTTTAGTAATATAATGAAAGACCAGTGATGGTAGCTGGACTTTTGTAACAATACATTTTTAAATGCCTGCTCTCATTTCTTCCTAAACGTTCCGGTTGCCTACAAAGAGGCCAATCTGGATCATAGGTAGTAACTGCTTTCCTAATCTTTTTAACAATTTTTATTTGATTGAGAAGATTGTATGGATTGTCATGTTTGGCCTTGAAAGCGACGAATGAAAGACAACTGCATGTGGCAAAGAGGCACCAGTGAATTAAAAATTGAGAAACGAGCGACTCGTGGTATGGACATATTATGAGAAGAGAGGAAAGTAATGTTGTAAGGAAGGTTCAAAGTATGAATGTAAATGGGCTTTAGGAGCAGAGGTAAGCCCAAGAAAAGATGGATGGATTGCTTGAAGGATGATATGGCAAGGAAGGGAATAACTGAGGAAATTACATCTGACAGGATTTTAGAATTTATGGAGGAGAATGACATGTTGCGCCCCGAATAATTGGGACCAGGGCAAGTAGATGATCATCATGAGGAGATTCCCAACTCGAAGCAAAAGTCATTTCTGTGTGGTGGGTTTGTTTCTACAGATCCAAAGGTTGCCTGGAAGAGATTATTGTTTGCAAAAGGCCGTCTATTGAACATTAGAAAGTATTTTTTATTTTCTGTAGCATAAAAAAAAATTAAATTGATTTAAATAGAAGTAATTGAATCGGTTTAGGTGGGGTTTTAGCTTAGTGGTCAAAGCATTGACCCTGTAAGGCAAAGATCGTGGTTTCAAACCCCGCCTAGACCGATTCATTTTTTTCTATTTAAATCGATTTGAAAATTTAGCATGAAAAGTGCTTAATTTAAAAAAATATTTATTTATTTAATTCCATATTTCTTTTAACGTTTTTCAAACTGATTGAATTGAAATCACGCGATTTAAAAGCGTAGCGCCACTGAAACGGGGCCCCGTCGTCCTTAATCCTTATACTTCCCCAACTGAAAAAACATTTCTCCGCCTCCTACAGGGTGTTTACCTTCCGAAATCAATAACCAATCACTCTCTAAACCTATAATAACTAAATCCTCAGCTAATTTGGTATTCATTAGTCCCTTCCCTGCCAGACATGCTCGCCGTAAACATAACCGCTACTAATAAAACTGTATTTATGGGTTAGTTAATAGGTTTAATCTGTGTTACGCTGAACTTCGCACGCTTCAATAGAGGGAATGATGAACTTTCATATAATCTCGTTAGTGTTTTATACTTGCATATTTCACTAAATATAGTTTTTAGTCACCACCTACCTACATAGAGCTAGGCATGAAAGAAACTTTGTATATTACTCTTTTTATACTTTGGCCTAGGATATTGCCGTCATCCGGGTGCTTTGAAATGAAGTATTTGTATGCATGAATATGGCAGAAAAAGTGTCCGGTAATAGACACGTTCGTTCCAATAACGAGAATGAAAAAGGAGATGGTAAAATGTGGTTGTTTATCCACCTCTGAATAGCCTTTCTGCGATAAAAGGTGTGACTATATGTATGTAGGTGTGTATAAATACGTCTTTGCATTAGTTTTGGTGGTCTTGGTGTTTCTATGTATAATATTTACCTATGCAGACTATGTATGAAGAAAAATAAACTTAGGTATAGTACCCACATTTATTTTCATGTCACTATGTGGCAGACAAGCACACGGTCTATCCGATGGAAAGTAATTACCGTGGCCTATGGACGTATGCAACACCAAGGGCGTTATACTCGTGCTGCCTACCCTGAAGAAACTTTCTAATGCCTTCTTGAAGAACCTCTACTACAACACTACGTTTAGTTTGAATCCAGATAGGGCTGTGAAGAATAAAATAAGTACTATTCCTATTGTTATATACTATTATTATATATACTATATTTATACTGTTAAAGCCGGTAAAACTAAAAATAAACTGGAAAAGTGAAATTGTTATTCAATACTATATTTATATTATTCTAGAATAGAATAGAAAAAAAGTGTATGAATAAATCATTATTGTGACCCTGTAAATGTAATCGTGACTAGAGAATGGAATACTGTTTGCTATCCATTTGCCGAGTGCGCCCGGAGCTTTCAGTGACGAAAATATATTCTATGCTGGCTTCGCGTTTTATCATTTACTTGCAGCTATTCACGGCTTTCTTCGCGTAGAGCTTATTTTAGTGTCAATATCATGGATTTTACTGTTCCTGCGTGGAAACCTTATTCGATTTCTAAAATAAAAGTAACCGTTACGTTACACCTTAGAACGAGCAGTGTGTTTGAGAATCCTTTTCATGGAGTTGATCTGAAAGATATCGATAACTATGTTTTCGGGTGGATAATATCTCAGCTATCCTTTATTAAATCGGCTCAGTTATATCAGTGATTATATCAAGATATATTGGACACTGAAAACAGTCCCGAGGAGGGCCAGACCGAGAGGGATGGCCCTGGGTCAGTCGGGGTGCCAGGAATATGTCGCATGACAAACTCACCTTTGGCCTAGCACTACGACCCAGAGACGGCGTGCGGTTTAGTCGGTTCGAATCCGACATAACCTCCCCCATCGGCTCCGGAGGGGTGGGTATCCGTGGGGATTTCACGCACGTAAAAAAAAACTGGAAGCAGTATGGTATCTAAATAGAAAAAAAGAAAGAAAAATCAATTTATTTTAGTGCAACACAAAATAAAAGAATACATGCATGAATTATTATGCTATTACATTTTGGTAGGAACATACTTCATTTATGTATGTTGCACCAAGAAAGGAGCCAGTTCAGCTTGATGCTGTGCACAAGTACCCGGCGCTGGTTTTCAGCTGGTTCCTTAATATTCTGTTAAATATAAAGTTGCTGATAGATTTGAACATTTTTTTCTGAAAGAACATCGATCAAATGCAGTTTTTAGAACAACGAACCGAGCCAAGAGACATAGAGACAAACATGGCTACGAAAATTTTCATGGTCTTGTTGATGATCTCAATCGACAGCTCGTTAAACGTTTTCCATTCTTCCAATGGCAGTCAATGATCAAGTTTATCAGCACCTTCATACTAATACATATTAGTATGAAGGTTGATACTTTGAACACCTATAATATGAAATATTTTTCAACACACTTACTCATGAACTGGCGCTAATTACAACGCAATTAAGCACATAATGATACCTATAATCAAACTGTGGCTTTTGATTGTTATAATTCAGAAAAAGGTCGTGTATGGTACAAATAAATTAATATACTTTTAACTTGCTTATTTCATGCAACGTCGTATTTAAATAGATAATTTTAACATGTACGTATTTAGTAAACGAAAGTTTCAATCAAAAAACCCTAATAATTTTTGTTTTCTCTGTAAAACCTTTAACTTCCCCATTCAGTCCGTGACAAATTAAAAAAGAAACCTCTTTTAGTTCATGACCGATCGAGTTGCGCGTGCATAGGAAAACAAATTATCTTTTCCGCTTTTGCGAAAAACATTTCACAACACGTTTTCACTTTTGAAATTAGAGTGAATAGTAGTAGTGAATAAAATAATAGTAAAATAGATATTATCTATTTTACTATTATTTTATTCACAGGAGTGTTGAAAAACATAGTTTGATACACGTGTGTAATGATAATTACCGTCTTCGGCTCTCTTAAGACTCCACATCTGTCGGCTCCGGTTTCAATGGCACCTCAGCGCTAATCACAAACTTTACACACTTGTACGATAATTTACCATTCTTTCAGATATTCTCAAATCTACATACTCAAAACTATTTCAGCATTGAAATACCTTATTCCAGTAACGGATAAAACCCTTGTCGGCTTAGCAACATAAAACTGAAAGGGATTTAGAAAATGGAACCTTTTACATAACATAAATGATTTCTCGGATATTGTATGTACTATGGAGGCTCATCTGGAGATTAACTCGGATGGAATCGTGGAACTATAAATATATTTTTCATTTACTGGCTTTTCGCTGAGAATAACTGGTGGCCTTTTATACAAATACAAATATTCTTTATTGTACACCAAAAGAAACAAATTTAAAGAAATCAAAACAAGACAATGTACAATGGGCAAACAGCAATCTCTTCCAGCAGGGCTAACATGCGCGCCACGAGATGCTATCTCGAGGCATTTTGCCGTTTTATGTCGATATGTCGACTGTTGGTAGCATGAAGGGCTAACATGCGCGCCACGAGATAGCTATCTCGAGGCATTTTGCCGTTTTATGTCGATATCGACTGTTGGTAACATGGCAAATCTCATGGCGATCTGTCAGATCTCGCCATAACTCGACTTCGAGAAATCATCTCTACTTAGTGTCTGCAAATTGTAACATACGTGCCCGTATTTACTCGAATTTTGACATTTAAAATGTTTTGTCTCTCGTCTTTCATTTGGTCGACGAGAAGTTATCTCGTGTAAACGGTTCTTGTGCTCGGTTCATTTTGGATCAAAATTTAGTACCTTTGTGCGACTGCAAGCAATTTTCGACCTTAATGACATTTTTCTTTGTTACGTGTCTTTTCGCGTTAATTGATGACGCTGATCACGAATATAAGAAAAAAAATTCGATAGCATGTCATGTTAATAAGGTCGAAAATGGTTTGCACTATTTTTTCTCTGTTTAAATTAAAATGTTTTGTCTCCCGTCTTTCATTTGGTCGACGAGAAGTTATCTCGTGTAAACATTTTTTGTGCTCGGTTCATTTTGGACTAAAACAGCGACTGCAAGCCATTTTCGACCTTAATGACATTTCCTTTGTTACGTGTCTTTTCGCATTAATTGATGACGCTGATCACGAATATAAGAAAAAAAATTCGATAGCATGTCATGTCAATAAGGTCGAAAATTGTTTGCACTATTTTTTCTCTTTTTTTTCATACCTAGCATCCCTAACTAGTCTGTGCTTTCGAGCAAATGGCCGTATCGGGCCGATTTTATCGGATAAATGTTTAAAAAATGTGTATGCCATAGACAACAATTGAAAAAGTTTGACGCGACAAAATATGTCGACGTTACTTCGCTCGAGAAGACTCGAGATGATATCTCATCTCGATTCGAGATATTTGACGACGCGCGCATGTTAGCCCTGCAGGCAACCTTTAAGTCACACGTGGGTTTTTGGTGTAGGAATAAAATAGTGGTATGGGTAATGGACTGCTGAGACGAGGTCTCGGGTTCGATCCCAGGTTTTCCATGGCACACACCAATGACTTTTCGATGCTTTTCGAAGTTATGTTTGTATTTATCGCAGGTTTATAAGTGCCCAGTTAATGGCAATAGGCTCGCCACCTATTACATTGGGACCAAAACATAAACCGGCGAAATGTGGGTGCTAGCACCTCTGCCTACCCCTTCGGGGATAAAGGCGTGAGTTTACGTTATGTTATGAATAAAATAACAAAAACATAAATACATGTATGTATACTATATACAATACCTACATACAATACACACAATATCTACATACAATGCCTACATATATAAGACCTAGATATAATACATACAATACGTTAATATAATATACAACATTATAATTATTTTGTACAGACATGTACAATCATAAAACATACTACACCATATACGTACTGATATCTTATAGCGACAAATACTCGTAGTACCCAGTCACCAGTCACAAACGATATAAAGCTGAGACTTAATAGAACCTCTTTACTTAGCGAACGCGATAGCAGTGGTGCCAACCTCACGTCTAGGTAATTAGATAGTCTGTGCCGACGTAGTTCGTTACACACGCGGAAAGATGGCGCTGTACATAATTTTAATATAAGGATTTTTTTTTGTGAAAATAAAGAAATGTAGGTCTGCTATTAATATTATAAAGAGGAAAGATTTTTATTGCTTATTTGTTGTTTGTATGACTGATTTGAAACATTATTTTACGAATAGAAAGACATTTTAGTGAGTGTTATAGGTTATATCATAACGCTACTATCTAAAGGAGTGGAGCAATAATCATAAATGTCAATAAATCTGGTCAAATTACGGGAATATATTCGAAGTATGTCACGAACGAAGCCGAGGAGTATCAAATGAACTAAAGAACAGAAGGTGCAGCAGGTACGGGATCAGAATTCCTCACAAGTGGAGCCGCGGGCAACAGCTTGTAAATCGATATGAATCGTCATCGCAACATGTATTCGCTAATGTCAAAATTATAATGCATAATGAGACAACCATTCACAAGAATAAGGCAATTTTTTTTCCAATTTAATAGAAATTTTCTCAACAAGCTCGCTGGTCCATTCTTGAAGACTGGTCGGAATGCCTCGCAAACCGAGTCCTAGTGCAATTTATATAAAAACTTTATACATTATAGTTATTCATGGGAGTTGGTTCGCGTCGTTCGTATTAAAAGCGGCTTCAAGGAAGATATTCGCAAATCGTCGGAATTGCTTTTTAAGAATTACGTTCAAAGATAATTCTTTAAAATGTTTTTTACGCTTTGACCGCAATGATTTCTTTTTTACTTACGGGTAATCCCCACGGAATCCCCCCCCCCCCTTTGTGCCGGAGGGGGAGGTTATGTCGGACTCGAACCGACTAAACCGCACGCCATCTGTGGGTCGATGTGCTAGGACGAAGGTAAGGTTATCTCGCGACATATCCCTCGCAACCCGGCTGACCCAGGGATCGATGCTTGCCGGGAATTTTTGTTATTAGACCAATATTTTTATGTTTAAATTAAGCGGAATATAAAGCATAGGGCCTATGCATAGCCCACCTCGTTTTGATTTTAATTATGAATCTAGTATATGCTCTTTATGCGGTACAATCGGCAAACAGTACTCAAAGTGGTTACCGTCACCGACGCAATCAAGTACTAGAGGATAGTGGTGTACCAGGCACTTCAACACGTCTGTATTACAGTGAAGAGAGGGGGTAGGGATGTATCGCTTACACCCGTCGCACAACTTCAAAGTTAATGGGGTAAAAAGATTGCAATGGAGGGTAGAATCAAAAAAGTGGAAATTTAAAACTAGATGAATTTTTGAAACTGCTTATACTGTTGATTGATGGCACTTGGTGGAACTTGCTACACATTTTCAATGAAAACACTTGTACTATTCCACATTATTTATTAAGTTATTATAATTATTAAATTCCTGACCAGTTTAAAGTCCTGACCTTTGATAAAGCCGTAAGGCGAAACCGGTCAGGAATTTAATAAATAATGTGGAATAGTACAAGTGTTTTCATTGAAGATAGATGAATTTTTAATGTCTATTTAGTCGACTGCGAATGCGAGGGTATGTACATATGTATGTGACTCCATACACCCCCGGGTCTCCTAAACTATCCCTAAAACTAGAGCATACGGCTACTTAACATCAAAATTTTAAAACTCATCCAATATAGCCTATGTTACTCAGGGTGAATGTAGCTTTCCAATGGTGAAAGAATTTTTGAAATCGGCACAGATGTTTTTGAGTTTATTCACTATAAACATACACACAAAAATATTATTAAATATGTTTTTTTTATTTATACAACTGAGGTGGCAGACAAGCACACAGCCCACCTGATGAATGTGTGCAACACCAGGGGAGTCACACTCGTGTTGCGGACCCTGTAAACACAGAGTGTCTGTGACGTCAGTGTAGAAGACAAAGCAGGAAGAGCTCTGGCTACCCTACTCACCGCCGGAAACACAACACGAGAAATTCGGTTGTGATCAACTGGATTTACCTGAAACAAAATATATTATATTTAAGAATATGTTTAGGTATACATAGGGGAGGGTCCGTGCCAATATCTTAGCGGCTCAAACCAACCGCACGAGTCTTAGACGCAGTCTCTCCTCACGGGTTTGAGAACAGTACCCCCTTGCACGAAAAACATTCGAATTCATAACGTAAACGTATCGAAAAAACGGTGCATTGCGATTGGTTCACAGTAGGCAGGTGACCTTTTTTGTTTTTTTTACGTGCGGATATCCCCACGGATACCCCACCCCTCCGGAGCCGGAGGGAGAGGTTATGCCCGACTCGAACCGACTAAACCGCACGCCTTCTTTGGGTCGTAGTGCTAGGCCGAAGGTGAGGTTGTCATGCGACATATCCCTCGCACCCCGGCGGACTCAGGGCCATCCCTCTCGGTCTGGACCTCCTCGGTAGGGGGACCACGCGGTCCCCGATTCGTCCCTGGTGTGGGCGTATCGTCCCACAATGCGGGCCGCCGCCGTGGCCTGCTTCTACTAGGGTGTCGGGCGGCTCCACCCGTCACCCTCAGGCTCAGGCAGGTGACCAATCGCAATGCTTCGTTCTCTCGATACGTTTAAGTTACAAATTCGGATATTATTCGTGCTCGGGGCACTGACCTCTCAAACCCGAGAGCTGAAATCTCCTTATAGTTTCTTCAATCTCCACCATAAACGCTCGGATGCAGGTGAGGCGGAAGCAGGTGGAGCCGCGGGCAAAAGCTAGTCACACCATATTTTTACCTTTTTTTGTCAATTTGACTTTTCCTCGCCTAGTGGTAAACTGAAGGCAAAGTCTCAAGAGAGAGAGGGTCATTATTACAGATATGCCTAGTGGTATGGGTAATGGACTGCTGAGACGAGGTCTCGGGTTCGATTCCTGGTTTTCCATGGGACACACCAATGACTTTTCAATGCTTTTCGAAGTTATGTGTGTATTTATCGCAGGTTCATAAGTGCCCAGTTAAAGGCAATAGGCTCGCCACCTATTACATTGGGACCTAAACATAAACCGGCGAAATGTGGGTGCTAGCACCTCTGCCTACCCCTTCGGGGATAAAGGCGTGAGGTTATGTTATCTATCATGTTACAAAATTGTGTTTCTGAGCATGACCGCCTCATGCTTTTTCACGCTCCGCTTAAAGAACCCGGGTCTGTATAAAATTCAAATGGATGCTAACTGTATTTCATGTTCACACAAATCTACATGCAAAACACAAGTCATTGTACATACAACATACAAGACGCAAGTGAACAAAGCAACGGGCTCTCGTGCCAAATCAACAGCCGAGTGGAGAGGCACATAAGCAATAGATCAAAGCTCCGTAGATAAAAGTGCACAGCATCTCATCTGCTGTGTGCAGAGGTGAGATGCGGCTGCATTGACGATTGACTGATTCGTTAGACGTTTGTACGTGTTCTGTATGAAAAAGAATCAAAGCGGAGGTTTTGTAACGGTAATTTGAAATCCATAATTAATTCTATTTACGTATATCAGACATATGAATAGATTAGGTGTGGCGCAGGACCTGGTGATATGGTGCTCCATTGGAAAAAGTCAAGTCTAGCCGCAGACAGTCATAGCACAGATCGAAGCATATTATTATACCATGGCACATATAATTTTTATTCAGATGCACAATCAGGAACAAAAACTGGTTACACTCGTAACTTCGAAAAGCAGGCTGGCAAAATAAAACATGCACTAAACACATTATTGAATATGACTGAATAAAACTATAAATATTCTAATTTATATTGATTCTACCAGATTCTGCAGTAATTGTAAAAGTTATAGACTTAATGCCGCTAGATGGCGGCATTATAAAGTAGCACAATTGTCATGAAATATTTATTTATTACATTACCAACGAATTTTATATACTTACATACTTACATTATCATTTGATTAAGTTCTGAAATAATTTACGTGTTTCTAAATAGGGAAATAAGCCTACTAGTGTCATCTATTGATTTTTGAGCATTACTAAAGATATTCGTATAGAAACTATCGTGAGACATTTTTCAATTAAATACATTTATTACGGCTACACTCACGTAAATCGTCTTGTCGCGTCGTCGCGCCAGGATGCTCTGCTCATGAATAAGGACTCCGGTCGGGTCCGAAACTAGATGGGAGCATCCAGACGATTTACGTGAGTGTAGCCGTAATAAATGTATTTAATTACTAAAGATATTTACTTAGTATCGGTAACCCATGGTAATAGGCTAATTGACTGATTATTATCATCCCCCGATCCTTCTTTTAATTAAGATGGAGTTGAAGCGATCAAACTTCGATATTTTGCATGAAAAATTTTTTTTCCCTTTTATTACCATTATTTCTCACCAAATCGAAAAAAAATTATGCCTTCGGCTTCGGAAGCGTTCCCTTTACACCCGGTATTTGCTATCCGAGGCTCACATCGGAAGTCTCAATGTGTTAAGAATGGTCAGCCATTCCAAAACGGTCGTTTAGATTACCAAATCTAATAACGTGCTAAACTACTCGATAACTACTTTGCCACGAGCCCCTAAACTTCATAATACACACTAACTAATCCCTAATCACCACCACGTTACCTACCGAAGCGAGATAGAACAAAATCCTGCAAATTCCTGACTGTGCTGGGAGTGAAATATTCCAACAATTTATCAAAATCTAGCCGCTCGCTTGCTCACAAACTAATTATGACTTCGCTGGCTATCAAGTTTAGAGATTAATGGCGCATTGGTGTACTCGAATTTGTTGTTAAGCTTTCCCCACACAGGAGTGTTATTTATTTAACTTGCGTTAGTCCCGCTTGCATCCAAAGCTTTCACCTCGGAATATAGAGTGCGATATTTCTTTACCAGTCTAACTTTTTTTGTTAAACCACTGATGTGGCAGACAAGCACACGGCCCACCTGGATGTGATATGGAAAAATGAATGGATGGAAAGGAGTTACCACGGCCTATGGACGTGTGCAACACCAAGGGAGTCACACTCGTGCTGCCGACCCTATAAACGCGGAGTTTATGTGCTGTCAGAGTAGAAGACAAAGTAGAAATAACCTCTGGTCTACCCACTGACAGTACAAAAAGTCTACAATGAGCTCTGGCTACCCTAATCACCGCCGGGAACACAACACGAGGTTATTATGGCCGCGGTATTCTGTAGGGCGGAGGTCCTTCCCCGGTTGGACTGCTCAAATGGACGGAAATACCGTCGTGTCCTGCCTCCTACATACCTATCTGTAGTTAGATCAGTTGTCGGGCTTTTTACTGCTCCAACTATCCGTACCGACCCGCCATAGATGTTAGTTTGGCAACCAGACCTATGGCTTAAGATGCTCGTCCGAGGAACGGAAGGGTCTTAACACCTCAAGTATGGTAACGATCGTATCGATCGATAACAACGCGTCTGTGTGGCGGAGTCTTTAAAAGGATTTTTTTTTATGTAATGACTTCGTTTAGTAAATAAATAAAAGTTCCTTTTTTATACCACTGAGGTGGCAGACAAGCACACCGTCCACCTGATGGAAAGTGGTTATCGTAGCCTATGGACGTGTGCAACAGGGAAGTCAGACTCGTGCTGCTGACCCTGTCAACACAGAGTTTCTGTGCTGTCAATGTAAAAGATAAAGCAGGAATAGCCTTTTGTCTTCCCTCTCCAGTGAGCTCTGGCTCTGGTTACCCTATGCTCACCGCCGTGAACACAACACGAGGTTATTACGCGGTATTCGGTAGCTACTCAATGAAAACTCATTAAACAATACCTAGATTTATTGTAGGTACTGACGTTTATAAGTGTAATGCCGAGTGCTTTGATGATCACTGTGGTGTTTGAATAGATAGAGCGTTCGACTGCTAAGTCACGGGTCGCGGGTTCTATTACCGCTCAGAGTAAATATTTGTATTCACAAATATGTGTGTGCATTGATCTTGGTGTTCCTATGTAATAATATATATGTATTTTCAAAAAATGAATCTATTTATGTATATTTATTCGCATTCCAGATCCCACCATAAGCTTGATGAACTATATTTTCGGTATACATAATTATCTAGAATATTTATCCTCCTTATATAATACTAGCTTTTGCCCGCGGCTCCGCCCGCATGGATGTCGGTTATCGCGACCAAACATAGCCTATGTTCACAAGGTCTAATCTAGCCCTTTACAAAATTTCTTGAAAATCAGTTCAGTGGTTTGTGGGTGAAAGACGGACAAACAGATACAGACACACAGACACACATGCTCACTCGCGCACTCGATCAATCGCTTACTCGCGCACGCACGTACGCGCGCACAAACACAAGCACACGTACTGAAATTAGATCCAGAGATACAGATTAAATTATAGTCAGGAATAACGTGTAGAATTTAAACCTAGGAATCGTTTCCCATGAGATGTGGGGACGGAATTAAAAACCCATGCGGTAGAATCCACCGCACGCCATGTTTCTTTATAACACCAATCAATCAATTACTCAATAAGTCCACTGCTGGACATAGACCTCTCCCTATTTTACAAAAGCGGGCTGTGAGAGCTATTTATAATTTGGGCCCAAGAGTTTCCCTTCAAGAAAAGTTTAAAGAAATAGACATTCTAACCGTAGTGTCACAATACATCCTCGAGAACCTGATGTATGTAAGGAAAAATATCTCTTAAATTTTCAAGAGTTTGTGACAGGCATAATTTAAATACAAGACATAAAATAATCTTGTAGCTTGTGATAGTAGACTCCATAAAATTAGTAATTCTTTCCGGGGCAACTGTATACGCTTTTTCAACAAGCTCCCTAATGAAATTGGAGATTTACCTGTAAATAAATTTAAAAAATTTGGTTGCCTGTAAAGTCGGTATACGGGCGAAAGTTTTACGCGACAACGACTTTGAGTGGTAAAATAATTTTAATGTGAATATTCATTCGTATAGTAGGAAGAAGGATGAAATAATAGTAACAATTTAAAAATGTCTGTCTCTCTCGCTCTTAGGCGGGCTAACCATGCCCGAGTGGAAGGGACGCGTGCCTCTCACTCGCTCTCATTGTGAGCGCATAACGTGAGCGGAGCGTAACGCAGTTTCTTGAAGTGTCACCCGGCATACCAATTTATAAGACGTTGTCACGTCAAAATGTAATTAAGACTAAACTGTACCAAAAAGGCTATTATAAAATCCAAGAATATTTAGATGATAAACAAGCTTGGAAATGAGCTGTTCGCTCAACTATGCTACTCAAGCAAACTATTGTATTTAGACTAAGTAGACTAAGCAAATGTTTGTAAATAGACCAAAAAAAAAATACCTGCTGAGTTTCTTGCCGGTGATCCATTTGCTAAACTAGGCTAGATTTTTATTAAACTTGACGTTTTGTAAGTACCGTTTTAATGGTCTATGCAGAATAAATGATTTTTGACTTTGACTTATGTGCGCCAATTCATCCGATCCTCCGCTTTCCGCATACAGTCTGTCCCAGCCACCGTTTTCAGGTCGTCATTCCATCTGGCTAGGGGATTTCTACCTCCCGTTTGCCTTCTCGTGGTTTCCTCTCTAGGACTCGTCTTTATAGCATACCGTATTCTATAAAGATGTAGATGAGTTCATTCAAGGACGGGCTATTCGCTTTATATCAACGTGTTTCAGTCACATCACGAACGTAATAACTATTACTTCTTAATACAATTTTATTATTACTACAGTAGATGACAGTACTTAATATTATTTAACGGTCTCGATGAAGGAACTCCGAACGTAGATGACGGTAGTATTATTTAACGGACTCGATGGAAGAACTCCGAACATAAAAGCGGAAATTGATGTTCACGGGAACTCAAAAAGAAATGGAATGTTCTCAATTTATTTTAAAAAGTATTAACCTAAAATAAATAAATTGGACAGCCTCTGTCGCGTAGCGGTAGTGAACGCTGCCGCAACGCAGGTAGGGCAGGTTCGATCCCCGCACAATGCAAATATTTGTATATATAAATGAGTTTCTGCATTGATCTGATCGAGCCTCGGAGAGCATGTTAAGCCGTCCGTCGGTCCAAAACATATATAATAGTAGGCAGTCAACATATAGGCAGTTGTTACGGGTAGTTGGAGCCCTCAAAAGTCCAAAAACTACTCTAACTGCAATGCTTCGATATCGCCTTTGGGGTGAGGAGGTCAGATGCCAGTTGCTTCACGGAAAATATTGAAGTTCAATCAAATCAGCAGTTAAACTGGTTAAGCGGACCCCAGACTTCTAATTAAAAGCTTCGGATGCGACTGGGATTAACGCTTGGATGAAGAAAACCTAAAATAAGCGTTGCACTTATCCTATTAATATAATTCTTGTGAAAGTTTGCGAATATGTTTGTATGTTTGAACGTTTATTAATCAAACACGCTACATCGCCAAAGGGGTAGAATTAACCCACATTTCGGCAATTACGATTTTCGGTCACACGTAATAAGAGGCAAGGAAATTGCCATCAAGCAGATACTTTGTTTAGCAGTGGATTTTTTTTAAATATTTGGTCCGTCAATTGACTACACCACGCTAGATGGTAAAAAGGTGAAGTGCAGTCCAGAAGATGCGGTCCACCATTTCTAATAGGACCCTGGGCTGCAATTAGTCCAGAGTACAACAGAATACTGCGGCCATAATAACATAGTGTTGTGTTCTCGGCGACGGATAGGTTAACCAGAGCTCACTGGAATGTTTTTGTGGTGTCAGCGGGAAGACCCAAAGGCTTGTCCTGCTTTGTCTTCTGCACTGACGACACAAAAACTTTGTACCTACAGGATTCAGCACGAGTGTGACTCCCGTGGTTAGTACTGTGGTGTACCGTGTACTTGTTTGCCACCTAAGAGGTGTAAAAAAAATTTATGGTCATTGATGGTAGATTGCATGCATGACATACTTTTAAGCTATCCTTCAGCGAATCGATGAATAATCATAGCGATAATGTATAAAACCATTAGTGCACCGTGCAGGTACCTAATAGCACACGCTATAGACAATTTTATGGCCTGCCTGCATGCCTGCTCAATTATGGATGGCTAGATCGACATTTTAAAAGCTTTGCTTTATTTTAATCGTTGTATTTAGATGATAATCACAGTTGGTGAAATGCGGGTGTTAATACACTTCTGTCTACTCCTTCGGGGATATACAGGCCTGAATATATTTGTATTTTTTTTTTTTGAAAAGAATATTAGCAACCGAAATTATCGAAATTACTAATATTCCCTCTAACCCCTCCAAATAAGCTAAATTGCTTGTGCTAGGAGTGGGTTCACGTCGGTAGTGTAATGGCCAGGATTCGAACCCGGGACCTCTCGATCGTAAGACCGACTCCTTAACCACTAAGCTAAGTTAGAATAAATAAGGATAATTGTAAATACACCAAAACAAAGTAGGTACGCTGACTTTCTTGCCGGAGTCTTTTCAAGTCGAAGTTTCAATCTGACTAGTGGTCTATTTACTAAACCAGTATTTTTTTTAACGTTTGCTAAGTGCTGTTTTAATGACAGACTACAGAATAAATCATTTTTGACTTTGACAATATCATTATCTGAGCGTCTCCTTTTAAAAAAGAAATATTAAAAATGGCTGCCCCAGATTTTCTTCGTAAGCCGTTCATCTTACCGCAAGGGACACCGCTCCGCACCTCTCTATCTCAGCCTTACTGTCGAAGCGAGACAGAGTGCCCGTTAAGTCATCGTGAGGAAAGTCAAGATGAATATACAAGTAAAGAACTTATTAAATAAGGTAATATTTCAAGGCAAGTCGAAGCCGTGGATAAAATTCAAACTGACTACCCCTTTTTAATAAACTGGTGCCCCCTGTGGCGTAGCATTAGAGCTAGGTTTGATTCCCGCTCATGCATGTGCATTTATTGGCGGTATATTTGCATTGTAAGTCCCAATTACAAGCTAAGTAAGGTACTTGTTGGCTACAACAAGTACATTGTGTTTGTATGTTAGGTTACTTCGTTTGCTCTAGATCTTTTTAAAATTATATCAAGCTTTAAAAATACGCTGGATAAAATGGAGAGAAGACTCATTTGTAAAACTTCCATTGCGCAAAATGTCCCTTTCGCATAATGTCTTTTTAAAACTTCAAAACCGAAACAAGTCGTTCTTACCTCTTGCACTATTTTCCAAGTTTCAAATCAAAAGCCAGGTACATACAGCATAAATACATAACTCTTCTTTTTATCCTCACCGCAGTCGAAAAATACTTCAATTATGTTAACGTCGTGAAAAGGTTAAAATATAGCTACTTATTATTGAGTGAATCTCTCTAAATCTAGATTTATTATCACTTAAGTCTAGTTATAGGTATCATAAGTTATCTGAAGATCATCCATTGCCATCACAGCATTACTTAAAGTACAATATCGATCAAGGGCCAGCGCTCACTTGCGACACGACAAACAATTTTTTGCGCTCAATACCGGCGGGCTTGTATGAAAGGTTTTATGACAGTTGCTTGTGAAGTATGTGAGGGTAGAAGCAAGTGATAGACTGTCTCTAACTAACCCGGAGGGAAATAAGCGTGAGCATAGAGTATACATGTATGTAGAAATACTGTTTATGTATGTGGAATCTACTACACATATTGAATAATACATTCACTTGTATTTTTCCATAGTTTATCTTTATTTTTAACTTGACCGTTCACAGTACAAGAAGTTATTATTCAATATAATATCTATGTAGAAATAGATTTTAATACTGTTATAGATTCAACAATGAGCAATGTTCAAATGGTTCTCTATCAGTTTGACTTGGCTTCGATGGGCAGCGGCGACACACAGGGTAACAAAAATAAATATAGTGGAAAATTGTTTGGGCGGAGTAGTCAATAATCAATGGTTAAAAAATGATTGAAAAATCATTCATTGGTTTTTTTTTTCGATAGTTCGTGAGAATATTGGTCGCCTCCACCGTCGCCTTAAAGACGGATATAAAAACAGAAATTTTTATTAGTTCGGGCGAGGTCTGGTAGATCAGTGGTCAGAGCAGTGCCCCTGTAAAGAAAAGATCGCTGGTTCAAGCCCCGCCTGGACCGACTCAATAATTTTCCTATCTTAATCGATGTATTAGAAAATTACAAAGCGTCTTATTCAATTAAGTTGATAACTACGAAGAACGAGAGAAGAAGAGCTGACGAGAGCATCTCAATGGACCACGTGCGAGCAATCCCAGAAACGTTCCATGTAAAAACGAATGTATCTCGTATGAACTAACGAAAATCAAACAATACCAGCTTATTCGTACAAGATGAGATATAGTAGTCTATAAAAATGTATATATTGTTATCTTAGGAATTTTCATCACAATCTCTGGCCGCGCTTTATCGCTAGTCAGCGCCAGTCCTAACAAGGCCTGTGTGTACAGTACAGTGTACACAGCTTCAATGCCAGCGTTTCGCTAACACACCGGCGATCGATGGTATCGCTATTAACACTCGTAAACGATATCAAATGACTATTCGATATAGCGCTGATCAAACAACAGCTATTAACATATTATTGAGTAACTACTAGCTTTTCTACGCAGTTGAACTCGCGTCAAGGTCTTTTTCTTTCTGGGTCTGCAACTGCAAATCTTTGCATTCAAAGCTTACACCTTGAAACTTGAGGGTCGCTCTTTTAGTTCTCCTTTTCATTTTATTTTTCTTACTTTTACTGAATCAGCTGCCGAAATTAGAAGGAAAACCTCGAGGTAAAAACCTGCGCTTAGTTAATCTTTTGTTTATATATATATATATATTTACTAGCTGTCGCCCGCGGCTCCGCCCGCGTGGATGTCGGTTATCGCGAATCGGGGTATGAAAAATAGATGTTGGACGATTCTCAGACTTACCCGATATGCCCACAAAATTTCATGAGAATCGGTCGAGCCGTTTCGGAGGAGTTTGGGAACGAAAACTGTGACAGAATTTATATATTAGATTTGGTGGCAGACAAGCACAGGCCCACCTGAAGGAAAGTGGTTACCGTGGCCTATGGACGTGTGCAACACAAAGGGCGTCACACTCGCGCTGCCAACCCTGTTAGAACAGAGTTTTTGTGCCGTCAATGTACAAGATAAAGCAGGAAAAGCCTTAGGTCTTTCGACTGACAGCACAAAAACTCTCCAGTGAGCTTTGGCTACCCTATTCACCGCCGGGAACACAACACGAGGTTATTATGGCCGCGGTATTCTGTACGGCGGAGATACTTCTCCAGTCGGACTGTCCTCAATTAGACGGAAATACCGTCGTGTCTTACCTCCGCAAATCTGCCGATGAACCAGCTTGCAGGGCCGAAATTAAAAATGAAGACCTGCGCCAGTCTCGTCAGCTAATTAGCAGGTTGACCAGCTGGAAGGAGAGCTTGGCTTAGGCCCAGAAGACCCATAAGTCAACAAGATCACATATATAAACACCTGCTTTGATTGTTGACTAAGACATTGATCGCGATGCCTTTCCCCGCCGTACCGCTAGTCAGCGCTAGCCCTAACAAGGCCTGTGTGTACAGTATAGTGTACACAGCTTCAATGCCAGCTCTCTATAAACACTGGCGATCGATGGTATCGCTTTAACACTCATGAACAATATCAAATGTCTATTCGATTCGGTAGATTTCGGTGGTGTACATTTTACTACTGATCGTGAAATAACGATTAAGATGTTAAGTACTGGCTTTTGTCAGCGGTATTGCTTGCGTTAATGTGCGACAGAAGTCATTGTTCAATTTCTATAGATAAGATAAAGGAATTAATGAAAGGTGAAAATCACAATTTATAAATGCGCAATGAATAAATAATAATAATAAATAAATATAACACAACATTTCACACAACGCTATCTAGACCCATGGTAAGCATAGCTTAACTAGCAATTAATAAACATACTTAGATACTTTTTTTGTAAATACATACATAATATACATATAAACACCCAGACCAATGCAAATATACATATTCATGCAAACAAATATTTGCACTGAGCAGGGATCGAATCCGCGCCTCCTGCGTAGCAGCCGCGTTCACTACCGCCACGCCACAGAACATTGGAATAAAGTGAGGTAGATTTCAGTACATTTGTATAGCATCAAAATCTCCATACTAATATATATTCCTGTAAATCCCCGAATGGACAGACGGGGATTTACAGGCATGAGAATATATATGTATGAATGAAATTTAAAAGTGTAATTAGGTGGTATAAGCTTCCTTTTGACTTCGTATAATTTTGTACGCCAAAGTGTTTTCATTTATTAATGAAAATTTGCATGCCCAATTTAGGCAGAACATGATGTACCTACCTAAGACATAATATGTAACATCCTTATCACAATGTTCTAACAAATAAAGATCTATCTATCTAAAAAAAATGATTATTTATGGCTCTTAAATATAGGTTACACATTTAATGTAACAACAAAAATACCAAAGATCATAAGACCTAATTTCATTTCATTTTTTAAAATGATGATCAAAATTAGGTACATAATTTCATTTAACCTAATTTGTCAACAGTCAATGAACAATTATTGTACTGCGTGTATATGAACATGAACTAATATTCAGTTACAAACTAATTCTGATTTAAGTGTTTTTGCAAAAAAGTCTTCTTCTAAAAAAATAAATTACAAATTACATACATACATACATATAATCACGCCTTTATCCCCAGAGGGTTAGGCAGAGGTGAATCAACACCCACATTTCACCAATATGTATTCAGTCTGTATTCCGGGCACTATTGTTGACTCGAGCCATTCATCTGAGGCTGAGTCTGGGCTATACATATCTCTCTGATGTTAAAGTTAATCAGCCCTATCCCTTAGTCGCCTTGTACGACACCGCATGGGAAGAGAAGGGGTGGCCTGAATGTGTGGGTGGAATTCTACTCTGCCGGGAAGAATATACTCATGACTTTTTGCGTCCAGCGCGAACAAACTCTCTCCAATGTACAATTATATAATACTAAGCAATGAAGATAAACGCTATGTCATATAAATAACATAAGAATTATTTAATATGCCATACATGTTACAGACCTACAAAACCTGACCACGTGTCGTTGTGACATTGAATATATAATCAAAATTGGTCAAGCCGGTTAGGAAGAGAACCAATATGAACACACGCACAGCAAATCTCCCAAATTCATATGGTGATAACGATAATTATAATAATCTCTTACTAATAAGGCTCCAGGTATCCAGGTCAAGGTAATTGTTCAGTGTAATTGAAAATAATTTCTTTAGCCTTTGTTCTTGTAATTAGAAATCTGAATTCAATAGAGAACAGTCGTAACTTAATTAAGGCAGATAGCATTGTAAGAAGCTGGTCATACCTATCCCAAAGTACCGTTTGTCCTTCAAAGGCATTAATTTGGTTGGAAACGAGTTTTAATTTAATAAACCCAGTGGGGTAGAATAGAGCCAACCCATCTTTCCTGTCGGTGTCGTAGAACATGCAGCCCATGACTAAGTGTCCGCTTGATGGCGATAGGACCGAAAATCATAGTTGGCGAGATGTCGGTGTTGATACCTCTGTCTACACCCTCAGGGATTGAAATATTCGCAGGTTACTATATCGCACTACAATACATTCGATAATGTGTGTATTTATGTGATGTACTTTCGCGGTAACGTATATCGTGGTGATGAACATTCGACAATGTGTATATCGATGTAGCGCACTTTCGTGGTAACGTGCATCGCGGTGATGAACATTCGACAATATGTACATCGATGTGGCGCACTTTCGCGGTAACGTGCATCGCGGTGATGAACATTCGAAAATACGTGTATCGATGTGGCGTACTTTCGTACTAAGATGCATTTCCGAACTCAAACTACCGTTCGTCGCTATTTAGAACTTCGAAATTTAGCGGGACAGTCGTATGCCTGGATTGTAACAAGTAGAAATTTGTTGTCTCAGCTTACCACAACGTGAAAGAGGTTAGGGGGGAGGGACATTACAGTCTGTAATGTGAACGTATGACTATTTACTAGTAATATGATATGATCCCTCGAGGGTAATACCTACGTCTAACCTGCACTAGGTGCTCATCAACTAACATCGCTTGTTTTTATACAGGATACCTCACCTGGTGGTAAGCTAAAAGCAGTCTCAGGAAAGAGGGTTACCATTACAAACACGTACGATGTTAACAATGGAGGCACTCAGCTTGACGGCCTCACTAGATGCATTTTCACGCCCCGCTTAAATGACCCGGGACTATAGGAAGAAGGAAATACAGGAGCTGGCAAGGACCTGTTAGCTGATACACCAACTGTAACGCGTGATACACTGACGCAGGCTTCCCTTTCGGAGTTAAGAGGTCAGACAAAGGTCGCTCCAATAAAAGTCGTGTACGTCAAATCAAAAGGAAGGTGTATGTAGACCCCGAGTTGCGACATGAAAGTCTAAGATGCGACCCGGAACTACGCTAATATGATGATGATGATCAAGCCACCAGCAACCAGCCTATAGGTAAGTTTAATTTTACGCACAAAGGTCTTGGTACCATACACACAAAACTATTCACTCCAAGGTAGATGTATACCTGCATAAACTGCCTGACACAGTCAGCGCCATGTTCTCTCAAGAAGCTCTGCAGTGTCCTTATGCCCTGTGCTGACAACCGGTACCCGTTGCCGTTGTCTCCCCCCGCGAAGAATACCCCTGGCGCTGGGCCCTCACCCATATCACTTCACATTATTTACCACAATACACTTCACTTCAATATGAGATCCTTATTTGCCAAATAATTTGATTTCAAAAATCAAACAATATTGCAACAAATTAATAACCTTCTCTTTTTTGTAGTTGGATAAAAACACATTCCAATAACAATAACAAAAACAAATATCACGTCCTCACTCAAAAACAAAACCACTTCACATTACTTTCATTCACTGTTGTGCGAATCGTCTACGCAAACGCTCGTCTCTACGCAAGCGATCGTAGCGACCGACGAGTCCGTAGCCACTGCTACGCGATGTAGCTCGACCGTAGCATTGCGACGCGGCGAGCGAATGTGACGTCATAGTTCGGAAGCTTGCGACTTAAAAGCATTAGAGTTTAGAAGTTCGGAGTTTGTTATTTACTCGTGACCAAAGTGTCTTAAGATCACTGGGTGATACCTAATAGTTGATAGAATGACAAGTATCTGAAAGTAGTGTGACTTGCAAGATGATGAAGTACCGAAGCTTGAAAAAGAAGTTTGAGTAGAGATAGAGAGCAAATCCAAAGTACTCGTAACCTGTAGATTTGCGTGAAAGACTAGCTGTTGCCCGTGGCTTCGGACGACTTCCGTTCCTACAACCCATCGAATATTTTTTTAGACATTAAAATGTGTTATTCCGGACTATAAATCTATCCGTACACCAAATTTCACAAAATTGCTGTTTGGGTTTGGTAAAATACCAACATCCTAACATGTTCACAAATATGTAGAATTTCATGACAGTAGGTATGACATAGGTACAGTAGACAGGTCATGAGGTAAACAAAAAGTAATCAAGCTTTATCGTGTCTGCCTGCCCCGCAGAGAAAAGTCTAATTGTAGGAATTAATATTTCCCGCCTTATTTATAACAGTTTAGGCAACGTTTTAACATTAAACGTTATTAATAATAGATATCTGATATTTATAACGTTTCCAACCGAGATTCAATCTTTGTTACTATAAATAATAACTTTGATAATAATGAATAGTGGGTGTTTTCGCTTGTGTTGTAAGTATAAACATAATTAGCTTCGTGGTGAATTGAGAATTAATAATATAACGTTATTTGTTTTTAATTTAACTACAGTTAACAATGTTTACTCATTACATCAGGTGAAAGAGAGAAAAGGTGTGCGAATTTCCTGTGAATGCATTGTTATTCTCTATATCTATATAATTATTGTAGCTATTTTCAGACATGCAAAGGGTCCACCTGATGAAGACTGGTACTGTGGCCTATGGACGTGTGTAAATCAGGGACTTCACACTCGCACTTCCGACCCTGTAAAAACTTTCTACTCCCTTCTTAAAGAACCCCACATTGTAGTCGCTTAAGAAAATCATAGTAGGATCATTCCACATTTTGAGCGTGCTAGCATGAACATTGTTTTAAAAGTACTTAGTCTTTTACCAATAATAATCAAGGGTAAACCCAACCCATCTTTACCTGCGAGCTAGTATAAGGGCCGATTGACAGACAACACAAGGCACAGACAAGGCTCGAGGACGAGATTGACGGATTGGCGCTGGCTTTGCTTATTTATTTATTTATTCAGAACAACTTTTACATTGTGTTGAATTTTACAGTAATGAAAACATAATAGAACAAAATAAAATCATGCCGAATCATCATCATGCTTTTTTTTACAAAAGATCAAAATATAATCAAGAATAGCAAAATAATTGTCAGTAAAATAAAATAAAATATTCAATAATTCCAAAATGTCACAAAAAAAAAATGTCAATCAAAATTATATAAAGGCAAAAAATAATAATAGCAATAGTCAAAAAAAAAAAAAATATATCCTGATAACAAATCTACATGTCACAATCAATAAGAATTAAGAAAGAAAAAAAAAACTTAGTTCACAACATGTCATCTAGAGAATAAAAACAGCCTTCCAATAAATACTGCTTTAGTTTGGATATAAAGTGGCGTTTGTATAAAATAATTTTAAGGTCATCGGGAAGCTTATTAAATATTTTCACTGACATGTAGCAAGTACCATGTTTAACAATGTCAAGATGAGGAATACATTTTGTTTGGAAGTCTTTCCTTCTAGTACTTTCCCTGGGTGTATCCCATCTGCCCCGGTGACTTGGCCCGGTGCCGGGCCACATGGGAAAAAAAAGTTTTAACTGGCCCGTTGATATGTTTAGCGGGCCAGATGACACAAATCAAGTGCCATCGTCCCCGGTAAGGGGAAACTAGAGGATACGCCACGAGATTTGTGAAATACTAACAACTTGCATCTATGACAGGGATTGAACTTATAAATCAAACTGCTTAGTATACAAAAATCAGTTTTTATTGTGTATGACGCGATATCACAATATTTTTGTATTATTAATTAACGAAGCCAAATAAATAAATAAATAATACAAAAATATTGTTATTATGTTAAGGATCTACTTATAATAAGTATATTTCATGTTGAGATTTATGACACAAGTTGATATCGCGTCATACACAATAAAAACTGATTTTTGTATACTAAGCAGTTTGATTTATAAGTTCAATCCCTTTCATAGATGCAAGTTGTTAGTATTTCACATATCTCGTGGCGTATCCTCTAGTTTCCCCTTACCGGGGACGATGGCACTTGATTTGTGTCATCTGGCCCGCTAAACATATCAACGGGCCAGTTAAAACTTTTTTTTCCCATGTGGCCCGGCACCGGGCCAAGTCACCGGGGCAGATGGGATACACCCCTTTCCCTAAGCTTCCTTTCCTCTTCGGTTTCAAATTCATATACATATTTTACAAAGTTTTTCAGAAGCACAAGCACATACAAAGAAGGCACAGTGAGGATATTTAAATCTTTAAAATATTTCCTACATGATTCCTTCTGGGGTCAAAGCACTAAGCAAAATATTTGTGTTGTGAACAATGACGTCACTGTACAAATAACTATTTGATTTCCTAATAATTTTTCTCTACCCGCAACCTTTTCAATACATCTGTAACTTAACAACCCGCCAGCTCCCTGCCTAACACAGCCGAAAACGTATTTATCCCGAGTGAGCTCAAATATTGCGGGTAGGAAATATTTCTAGAATATTCTATAAGTGTGACGATTTGTCAAACTATGAGATTTGTGTGTCACGTATGACATTTGTATTCGCAGTGCGTTCGAACGCCGTAACGCAATAAATGTAACGGAACCCGATAGAGTTAAGTGGTGACCATGGACTTAGGGTAGACTGAATGCCGCTGGTGCATTAAATTGAACTCAGCCAAGGGACCTACAGGATCGGCAACAGGAATGAGACGCACCTGGTCCTATTAGTTGAATTTGATTAACATTATATCTAATATATAAAATTTTCGTGTCACAGTTTTCGTTGCCAAACTCCTCCGAAACGGCTCGACCGATTCTCATGAAATTTTGTGGGTATATCGGGTAGGTCTGAGAATCGGCCAACATCTATTTTTCATACCCCGATTCGCGATAACCGACATCCACGCGGGCGGAGCCGCGGGCGACAGCTAGTATTTTAGAAGATTTTGCGCAAATAGCGTTAATCCCAGTCGCATCCGAAGCTAGTCTGGGGTCCAGTTTGACCAGTCCAGCTGTGGATTTGGCTAAGTTGGATATTTTCTGTGAAGCGAAAGGCGATATCGAAGCATTACAGTTAGACCAGTTATTAGACTTTTTGAGGGCTCCAACTACCCATAACGACTGATTACAGTTAGACCAGTTGTTAGACTTTTTGAGGGCTCCAACTACCCGTAAGGACTGCCATAGATGTTTTACGGCAACCGGGACCGACGGCTTAGCTAGCTCTACGGGGCACGACCAGAACAATGCAAATATCCATATTCATGCATATAAATATTTGCATTCAGCGGGGATCGAACGCCTCCTGCGCAGCGGCCGCGTTCACTACCGCTACGCCACGGAGACTGTCAAGGACTGTTACTCTTATTTATTAGAAAAAAGATTTAGAGGTACGGCGGTTGTTAATTTGGAATGTGTTAAGCTAATTTCGATGGCGACAGTACCCTTACGCCCTCTCATTTCCGATTAGCAGGCTAGCTAGCTGTTTATTTCTGTCTGACAGCTGCGGATATTGCCTGTCTGATTGTCAAATGACTAATTCCAAGTTGATGGACTCCATAGACCTTCTACGGTGAGTTAATATTCAAAGGGCTAACAGCATAATACTTACTGTTATATGTGATTACGTTCGTTGAACTTAACGTTGAAATTGTATGTCGTTCAAGTTTACGCGAGTACTGCTCATTGAAATTATCAACAATTCATCATAATTCGGGGACTCTGAGATAATTTATATTCCAAACTATGTGTCAACTATAATCTTAAGTCACCCCGCGACTATCCCTGCTGGAAAGTGGACGAAACTTCGGGCTAAATGTAAATAATCCAACATGAATTTATTTAAATTGGATAATGTTTTTAATCAAAAAACCTCACATATTTTACTATATCAAAAAGTTTAGTGGTTATTAAACTAATTTCCTTTTAGACTGGCTGACACAGCTTTTATGAGACCGACTGCAGTCCGATCTCACAACTACGAGATAAAATTAGAACCTCGTTCAATAAACAGCAGGTAATATTCCGATATAATTCCACAAAATTTCACACAACGCTATCTAGATCCATGATAAGAATAGCTTAACTAGCTTGAGTTATGTAATCTAGAATGCGGATAAACATACTTAGATACTTTTTTTTAGTAAATACATTCATATTATACATAGAAACACCCAGACCAATGAAAATATACATATTCATGCATACAAATATTTGCATTGAGCGGGGATTAAACCTGCGCCTCCTGCGTAGCGGCCGTGTTCACTACTGACACGCCACAGAGGCTTTGTACCCGGCTTTTAAGTTAGATTGGCTTTGGTTTTGAAGGCATTGGTGGTGTCTTATCCAGAAACCTTTACGCTACTTCTTGGCTACCTTAGTTATTAAAACAAGGTACATATATTCACGCCTTTATTATCCCCGAAACGATAGGCACTTGGCAGAGATGTAAACACCTACATCGCAAATAATGATTTTCGGGCTCACGTAATAAATAGCAGGCAACGAGTCAATTATTTATATTTATTATTATTCAACTAATACACTAGCAGCCTAAGCTGATGCGTTTATATCACTGCACTTGTGTTTTTAAGTTTGTACAGTATATGGCCAGTCTATTATTAAAAATGTTCACGTTAGGAGCACATATAATACTTTCCGGTAGAGAGTTCCACATTTGCACCACGCGGTTTGGCAGGCAATGGAACCTGGGGTTGCTGGCACACCGAGGCTTGCTTAGTTTTATTGAATGGCCTCTTAGATGTCTGTTGGATACCTTTTACTGTTGGATAGAGAACAGTCCTATCCCCTAAATATCACTTAAATATTCTTATTCCAAGTGACTAACCAGTCTCCTAGCACTAAGTCCGCGTTCAACTTAAGTACCCTTTGAGTTAAGTTAGGCGATGAGTAAAGTTTGTTTTATACAGCAAATGTTGATGAGACTAGTTGAGTTTTTGGTTACTTAATACGGAAATTTTTAATGAAAAAGATTAGCATAATGGCTGCTTGTTGGTAACGTGGAATATAGGGGTGTATAGGGACTAAGGCATTTTTATAGTTAGCTCGACAATTGATTGAAACGATAAGGTGAAGGTCAGATGATATGGGCACCATTCTAGGTGCTTACAATACTGAAGGCCTTGACAGATGATTTTTCACGCTGCGCTTGAAGAACCCGGGATTATACGAAGTATACGGTTGTTTATCTGAAAGTAAGGGTAGGTATCGCGTAGGTATTTAGGGTAAGCAGCGCGAGTGTAACACCCCTGGTGTTGCATACGTCCATAGGCCACGGTAACTACTTTCCATCCGATGAGCCGTGTGCTTTGATTTAAATTTATAAGATAAGTTAGCATATTAATTACCTTAAAATGATATCATGGTAAACATAAAGACGTAGAAAAGCGTCCGAATGACGGTAACAAGCTCGTCTTCTACCTGAATATATTTATGGCCAGAAAGGCATTGATTCGAAACATGGTTCAATGATGATGAAGCTCCATCATTCATCTTTTTAACTCTGTCAGCATCCTTTAGCGCCTTGGAGCCCGGGGTTCGCTGAAAGGAGAAGAAACGAAAACATCGTCGAAAGATGTTGTCTCTTTCCATCCCAATAAAAAAGAAGCGTAACTATACATTTGAAAATCCATTTTCTTAGAAAACTTTAAACTCCCCACCTCCTAACCGAAACCAAACAACAAAACGCGATATAAAGATTTATCGTCTCCTCGCAGCGCTCAAACTACAAACTTGATTCCTTCGAGTTGAAACATTTTTATGATACAAGCCACGCCGCCCATAAATATCACTTAGGAAACTCGTCAAGTGGATCCCTCACGTAAATAGACCATTTTTTGTCAAGCTAACTTCTAATTAGAAAGCGTTTGACAATATGATAGGTAACTGATGCCCGCGACTATACCCGTGTAGAACCCATTTCTCGAATACGATTATAACATACGAGATTTGCAAGTGACATATCAACTTATACCTTTTTTTACGTGCGGGAAATCCCCACGGATACCCATCCCTCCGGATCCGGAGGGGTAGGTTATGTCGGACTCGAACCGACTATACCGCACGCCGTCTCTGGGTCGTAGTGCTAGGCCGAAGGTGAGGTTGTTATGCGACATATCCCTCGCACCCCGGCTGACCCAGGTCAGTTTGCGCCCTCCGACGCCCGAGCCGCCTTCGAGCGCGTGCAGCGATGTCAGCGAGCCTTTCTCGCTCGTCGCGCCGCGCCCGCTCTGCTGTCTCCTTCGCGAGAATGACGTGCTCGCAGAAGGAGGCGCTGGCCGCCCACGCATCCGCGCAGCGGACCATCCCCGCGAGCAGGGTGGAGAGCGTGAGCACTCTCACCCCCAGGGCCGCCACATATCAACTTATGCCTTATGTTATTGTTGACCGAGCGATCGAAGCAAACGAACTCTGTTTGAACAAGCTGCCAAATTTTGCTTTTGATCGTATCTATGTATACTGGTGTATCAGTTTTTCTTTTGTCGAGAGTTTTGCTTTTTTTCATGGAGGGAAAATGAGGGAGAAAAGGGAGATAGTTTGCTGTGGCGTTATTTATGAGCGGATCTTGATGATTTTTGGATTAAACATAAAGGACATGATTGAACTTTCTATGTGTAGCCGGGAATACGAACGTACTATTCTGTGAAATCCCGTATAATAAATATCTTAATGAAAATAAATTAAATTATGAGCTGAAATGGCTATGTTCTGGGTTTGTAAATGTATCTTACATTGATATGGGATTTAGTACTCGGATACCCTACCGTAGTATCTACGCTCGTGTTGTGGCGGGATATTTACTTAAAGAAATCCTCAGAATTGACTATTTATATAAGTATAACAAGTATGTACGTAGTAAGGGTTGTGATGTAAGTACTTGTTCTCTTAATAATAAAATATCATATAATTCAGTAGGTACACAGACATGTACAGAACACTTGCACGGCCTTGGCCAGACAGATTGTGATCGGAGTGAGAATGTTTCGTCTGGTCAACGCGCTCAGTTTTTTCGTTAATAACAACTTAACGATCATGCATCAAAAAATTGATGGCCTAATCACAAAATCAGACCTACTTACCTTAGCCCTTGAAAAGCTCGAAGTCACAGAAAAGCAAGTTAGAGTTCTATGTATCACAGAGCATAACTTATTGAGGGAGGACCGGAAATTACTAAGCATTCCCAATTATAGGCTTGTGTCTGCGTTTTACAGAAGGAACCGCAGGGGTGGCTCATGTGTACTTCTTCACAACTCGCTGTTATTTGGTCCACTACCGGAAATTAGTAATTTCTGCATTGAAGGTATTATAGAGTGTTCTGGGATAGAACTCTCAGAGCACGGGCTTGTGGTGGTGTGTGTTTATAGGCCACCAAGAACAAATACTGATGTGTTAAATAAATTTTTTGTTACATTTAATTCGTTGATAAATCGTTACATATATGGTAGAAAGAAACTAATTGTATGTGGTGATTTTAACATAAACATTCTAGAAAATAGTTACGAATCTAGAGAATTTACACAGTTGTCACATTCTTATAATCTAAAAGTAGTGATTAATGTACCTACACGTCCAGACAGTGGCAGATGTCTTGATAACTTTCTATCAAATATACGGGGTGGTAAGCACGAGGTCATTGACTTTGCGTTTTCTGACCATAATGCTTAATTACTTCATATTCCAGTAAAAGCAAAATCTGAACTTAGGTATTGGTATGTTGAAAAGCGTGATTATCATAAAGATAACATTCACAAATTTATTGAATGTATTAATGCTCTTAGCTTTCAAGCTGTGTTTGAGAGTGAGGATCCAAACACAGCCTTTACTGAATTTTATGAATTGTTTAAACTTTTTTACTATCTTTGCTTCCCAGTAGTAAAGATCAAAATTCATAGTAAAACCAAGCCTAAATGGATCACCAAAGGAATCAAACTTTGCTGTAAAAGGAAAAGGCATCTTTTGTGGCAATATCGCAAAAATCGTACTGACCGTAGTAAAAAAAGATTCACTGACCTAAAGTCCCGGTTAAACCGAATAATTAAATTTACACAGAAAGCCCAGAATGACAATTTCATAAATAAGTCAAGGAACAAATGCAGAGCCACTTGGACCATCATAAAAAACAATAAATTTAATGTACCTATAGAACAAATTGACTACATTGTGGCTAATGATAATGTTATCAATGATCCTTCTCAATTAGCTAATGTCTTTAACAATTTTTATGTAAATCAAGTAAATAAACTAAACCTTAACGCAACACAAAGTTACCCTAGCAATAATTTTAATTCCTTATTTATGTCTGCATCTGTACCACCTGACATACATAAAATAATAATGAATCTCAAATCAACAAACATCACAGGTTACGATGATATATCTGTTAAAATATTAAAACACGTGTCTATGAAATTGTCTTTTGTCTTAAGCCATATAATTAATCTGTGCATATTTCATGGCGTGTTTCCGACAGAACTCAAAGTAACTGTTATAAGACCGCTATTTAAGAAAGACAATAAATACGATATGAACTGCTACAGGCCTATTGCCTTAGTTCCAGTTTTATCCAAAATATTCGAAAAAGTAATTTACCAATCCCTGTATAATTATTTTGAAAACAAAAACTTATTAGTTGACGAACAATCAGGTTTTAGAAAAAATAAAGACATAAATATTGCTATTTATAAATTTCTCCAAACAGTAATGACTGAAATAGACAATAAAAATCAAGCCTGCGCTCTATATATGGACTTATCAAAGGCATTCGATTATGTAGATCATGAAATTTTATTGAGCAAACTGAATGCCTATGGTGTTAGAGGCAACATATTAGATTTAATAAAATCGTATCTCAGTGATCGAAAGCAGTCCACTCAAATCTCCAAGTTATGTCCTATTAAAAAAACAATAGTGAATTACTTTTCTGAGCAACAGACTGTTATGTTTGGTGTCCCACAAGGTAGCGTCTTAGGGCCACTATTGTTTATAATCTATATTAATGATTTTCCTAAGATATTGCAGCATGAAACTATACTTTTTGCCGATGACAGCACGATTTTATTCAAAGGCAAAAGTAAACAAGAGACTGAAAATGAAATAAATGACACTTTGACCACCAGTATAGGTTGGTTAACTCAGAATAACTTAAAACTAAACATTAATAAGACTAGTGTTATGACGTTTAGCAATAGGGTCAACAAACTTATGAATTTAAATGTACAATACGACAATAAGAACTTTAAACAGGTTCAAACGGCAAAATTTTTAGGTTTAAATATTGACGAAAATTTGAATTGGAAGAGTCACATTGAGGGTCTGTGTTTGAAGATAAACCAGTACTCATATGCTCTTTATAGATTGTCCAAAACATCAAGTATGTCCACAGTACTGACTACCTATCATGGATATGTCGCACCAAATTTAAAATATGGCATAATTTTCTGGGGAAACTCTACTGATGTGGAATTTGCGTTTAAAGCACAAAAGAAATGCATAAGGGCCATCTGCAATATAAAAACAATTGATAGCTGTCATCCCTTTTTCATTAAATTAAACATTTTGACTCTGCCCTGTGTGTACATCTTAGAGACAGTTATCTTCGTAAAAAAGAATATTGACTTGTTCGAGAAGCTTAAATCTAAGAGACATAGCTCAAAAATTTCTATTCCCTCTAACTCCACTGCATACTTAAACAAGAGCATTTTCTGTATGGCTCCTAGAATATTTAATCATCTACCAAAGACAATCCTTGAGGAGCCTTGTATTGACGTTGCAAAAACTTTGCTTAAAAAAATGTTACTAGAGAAATGTTTCTACTCTGTGGATGATTACTTGAATGATTGTAATTTAAACTAGCATGTATATAATTTATAATTTGATTAAGTTGTTAGTTTTATTGTTGTTAATGTGTTACATTTAAATTTCTTAATTTTTAAGGTTAAATATTACATGCCGCAAGGCTAAATACAGTGTTACCCTAATTTATGAACATGACATCCTGTATCTACCTGTATTTGCAATTTATGATAATAAATAAATAAATGATCCAGGAACAGGTTGTTGTGAAAAAAAAACACGCACCGGTAAGAGTAACTTTCTTATAAAAACAACGTATGAGAAGGGGAGGGGGGGGGGGGGGGGGCAGTTTATTGTAGCGTACTTTTTAATATTTTTTGTTGAAATATACAAGAACTTGTTCTTTTGTTAAAGTTTTTTATGTTAATGTGTGCTCAATAGTTCTACTGTTCACAGAACTGGTTGTTTTAAACTTTTTTTTTGACGGAGAGAATTGTCTAGCAATTGAATGTGGATAGTGCGAATGTTTAGACGAAGCAACTTTTTTCCGTCTATTCGCGAATTGTATCTTCGAGACGAGAAACTCGCCCCGTCTAAATGACGCTTAATGCTCTACTCGAATGAGTTTCGTTTTATTACAAACTTGGTACTTTAAGGCGGTCTATCCGTGTACGAGCCATATTTGTTCAGCTATTTGAACGTGATCGAGTTACAAACATATTTACAAACTTTAATATATGTACATACCTTTTATTATATTAATAGGACAGTAAGATATCACTAAGTCTAAATGCGTAACATTCAACTATCCTGTCCCACTTCATTACATTATCACTACATAGTATAAAACAAAGTCGCTTTCTCTGTCCCTATTTCCCTTTGTATGCTTAAATCTTTAAAACTACGCAACGGATTTTGATGCAACTTTTTATAATAGATAGAGTGATTCAAGAGGAAGGTTTATATGTATAATACATGTTTAATATAGTAGAGGGTGCAGCGGGAACGGGATCTGACGCCACACGGGCGGAAAAATAATGGCGGTACGAAGTACGCCGGGTCAGCTAGTATAAAATAAAGTCGCATTTCCCGTCCGACATTCTGTCCCTATGTAGGCTTATAGATTTAAAACTACGCTACGGATTTTGATGCGGTTTCTTTTAATAAAAAGAGTAATTGAAGAGGACGGATTATAATGTATATTAAATACAGGGGGCAGCTAGTCCTGTTATAAATGTGAAAGTTTGTTGAAATGTAAGGCTGGTTGTTATTGCGAGGGATATGCGCTTTAGTATAGCTACTTCACCTTCGACCTTACACTGCGACCCACAGACGGCGTGCGGTTGAGTCGGATCGAGACCGACATAACCTCCCCCTCCGGCTCCAGGGAGTATCCGCGTGGATTTCCCGCACGTTAAAAAAAGGCTGTTTGTTATTTAATCACGTTATAGCTGCTGAAGGGATCTGTTTGCAATATTAGGTACAGGAATAGATTAAAGTTTGGAATAATACATAGGTTTTTATTTTTTTATCATGGGAATACATTGCCATGGGTCGCGGGAAGAGACCAGAATTATACACGGGCGAAGCCGCAGGTAGCAGCTAGTTGTACATATTTATGTCAAGCAACAAACAAACAATGTGTAAAAGGTTCCACTGGTACTTGAAATCCGAGAATCCTTTCAAGGTTGCCGTCAGTTGTCTGCCTATCGGGTGATTGATTGCCTTGAAGTCGTCGAAGGGGGCTGACTGAAGCCGTGATCGACTACGTGACTTATTAAGAAATACATAAATATAATATTAAGAAATACAAAATACATAAATGACTTGAATGGCGTGGTGGTGAGGCGTTTGATTATTGGTGGCGAGCTGGATCCTAGCACAATGAAGAAGATATTTTTTTGCATGCATGAATATGTGTATTATGAGGGTTTCCTCCTAATATTATGATAAAATAATATTAAAAATAAAAAACCCGACTGATGCTGAAAAGATCGAAATACCCGATGAAAATTAACGGCTATAAAGCTTGTTTCAATCTTTTCAGCATCAGCCAGGTTTTTATTTTATTTTTAGTAATTTATTTTATTTTATAATTTTTAGTTATGACATATATATTTTTGTAATCATCTTTTAATTTATTTCTTTTCGATACCACACTCGATAAATTTGTGTGACAATTTTTTTACCACATACATTTTGGCACCAAAAAACCCACATATAGCTTTTGCTCATATTTTATGTACCCAAGAACACTTAGGCAATAAATACCTTTCATTTGAGACATGAATCATTGAAATCCGTACGGTGGTTCAGAAGAGTGGTACCTAATAAAGAATATTATAACCATGCAAGACACGCGGGAAAACAAAACCCTTCTTAGCAGTCCAGGTAAAAATGTAAAAGACATTCAAAGAAATGGACGTAATAGAATTGTCAAAATACACTGGACGCAACAGGAACTGGACCTAAGAGACCGAAGGGAAGACGTTTGATGCTCAATCATACTGCACAAATAACAGAACTTCTTCATCCTAGCTACTTACTACCAATCGTATTTGAAGCTTGTGTCTGAGGTCCATATTTTCCAGTCTACGTCCCGTTTTGACTTATCTTCGATATTTTCCTTTTAGCTGGCCTTATCCCTGGAATAAGTTCCCGGGGGCTGTTAGACCAGAAACAGAATTCCAAGCGGGCGAACCACGTTCGCCAGTTTTTTATTAATTTTCCGTAACGTTTCTAAATAGCAGTGAAAACCATATCCAAACCGATTGTGTGATTCAAGAGAAACCAGCGGTGAAACAAACAGACGTCATTTGTACTATCTATGGGAAATATTCACACTTGTTAATCCCCGAACGGGGAGCCAGAGATGTATTAACACATGTATTTCTATTCTTCATCCGACAGATGACAAAGTGCCCGCTTGAAACCAATAGGCTTACCCCTATTAGGTACGTGAATTTTAATAGGTACTATTTGCTCTACAGAGGAACTTCCCAAGTATTAACCCTGAATAGGTAGGTAGGCATATCTAAGCCGAGCCCCGGGGCGACCCGTCGTCGTAATATTGACGACCTAATTCCAAGTCTCCCCTTTCAAAGGAACATAAAGTGTTTGACTCAATAATCGAATTATGGTTTCCCGTAAGAGGATTTGGATTTTCTCAAGGTTTCGTTTATAGGAGAGATGGTCGATTCTTCGAATGTGGTTGGCAGAGACAGGGTTGTGGAGGTAGCTACAACTCTGGCATACACTTTTAGCTTTTACTACTTTCATGCTTGGTTTCATGCTCATAACATGCTCGCCGGTTATAGATAGGTATAGTTATCGGTTATAATTTTGACTCCAAGAGAAACGAGGCCTTGGCGCGTGTGGATTAGTTTAATATAATTTATGATTGGATTTGAGTTCCTCCACCGCCCGTAACACCCTGTGCTATCCCCAAAAGATAAAAACCACGCGTACTACCGTACTGCCCATAAAGACTTCATTTTCTGGCAAAACTAGTGTCAAGACAGGGTCAGGTACCTAACTATGCGCTTATATCATTATATATTAGAATTGTATAATGAAATATTAAAATTAAGCATAATATAATCCGATTTGGAATCAAAACTGCAAAATGAAATATTATCTTGACCTATTCCACAGATATTAGTGCAGACATAGTCACAGGTAACCGCTAGTCAAGAAATCCATCTCTCAGTGTACAACGTCCGACACTAACTATCAACTTAATTTTAAACAAGCCGGGACGTCCCAAAAGGATTTTAATAGGTCGGCTTAAGCCTAAACCATCAGCCACTATTAACTGGTTAATTAAGCAGTATTAAGTCCACAACCGGAGGTTTGAGCCGGAAACCACTTCGGTTCCGCTATGTAACATGTCTACTTACACTTTGATAAGATTTAAGATAGGACGTTTATCATCCAGGAATATATAAAACGAAATTGACTAAATCGCGTGCAAGACCAAAAATCTGGTAGTAAACACAGATCAGGCAATTCATTTTTAATCGCCAGTAATTCCATAATACGTTTGGTTTATTAAAATAGATATTGTAGGATATTCTACACGATGCTATTGAGAACCAAAGTAAGCGTAACTCAACTAGGGTGTGTAATGCCGATTCCTTGTAACATGCAGGGAATTCACCCTACGCATTATGACTGGAAACTTCATCCCACGCACGCTCAAACTGTGGGATGACCTCCCTCCCTGTTGCAGTTTTTCCAAGCGACTACAATATGGGGTTCTTCAAGAAAGGCATTAGAAGGTTTCTACAGCGTCGGTAGCGCGAGTAAGTTGCCCCTGGTATTGCACACGCCCACATATCACGGTAACCACTTTCCATCAAAAACACCTTAAGTCCAGGTCCTAGACTAATGCCAGATGATTGGTTATTCGTGATTCAATACCGCTCTAACGACTCAACTGATCTAGCCGAAATATGGCACAGAGATTGATTATAATTTGGGATAACACGCACTACTTTTACCTCGATAATAGGTTCCTATGATTACCGGGAACGGGATCAATAGGATGAAGCACTTCATTCACTGCAGAAGCACAGAAACGTCTATTGCGGAAAATATTGAGAGTGGTACGCATTGAAATCCCGTATTCAGAGAACCGTAAAAATATGTAAGGTATAAAATAAATCAATCTGAAGAAAAGGTGCCAGGAATGTTTGGCGTGTGTAAGATGGTCGTACATTTGGACCCGGAGTGGACAATAAAACCCAAACAATCTTGAGACAACATAGAAATACGTCACAGTTGAAGGATATTCAGACAGGGCGGACCGTAGGTTTGCCCGTGTGGAAAATATATCATGGCGGATAGCTATTTTCCGAAATCATTCCTATTTAGCTTTTACCTTTCAAGGTATAAAAGTACACTTTTTAATTCATCTCGGGAATTAACATCAGAATTCCTTACGGCCAGAGTCACGGGAAACTGCTTGTTGTATTACAATCTCTTCTTCATGTTATTTGTTACATTGGCATGTAGAACATGCAAGCGGAGCCGCTGGTCTCCTCTTGTAATGGTTACAAGAACGAAGCCCGTGGCGCATAGTTCCTGTTACCCAAAGAACCTTGCCGGAAGCAACCATAAAAACAGTTTTGCAAACGCGAGTAAAGCTTCCTAGTTTCCATTATCTTATTTCAAGGAGCTGTATATCACTTAAAAAGAAATAACTAAGTTAAAACTTGCACGATTTTCTCGGGCGGATTCCTTCCGCATAATATATCCACTTTAAGAAATGATTTCACAAGATACACCGTGTACGGGGTAAGCCTTTGTTCTTGTGAAAAATAAGCGTAATACCGTACTCGAGGTAATAAGAACATGATATCAGGAAATTTTAGTACCGGCGATTTATTATTTTAGAGCAGAATTGTATGTGTGTTTACTAGTCTACAGTGGGTTTAATCAAGTTATTGTACCTTCACATCGTGGTTTTTAGTCAAAGAATCAATTTCGTTTATTCAGTTTAGGCACATAAAGAGCACATAATTTTTTACAATTATGCCAAGGGATTATTGAAATAATATTAAATAAAGTAAATAAATCATTTGAAAATGATTCTTTCGCTGGTTCGCTAATTATTTTCTACTGAGAAGATACCAGCAAGAAACTCAGTGAACATGATTATCTTTTTTTAAATGTGATTTTACTTAAAACAAAACTCAATTATTCGAACAAGTAAAAGATTAGGATGACCATGCATTTTTATCATTAAGATATACGTCTACTTTAATAGGCACATTGCAATGTGAAGCAACTCTAGCTGAAAACTTGTATCTGACTACCGGAAAATATCCAGTATTTTCCGGTAGTCAGATAAAAGTTGCTTCACGGAAATTATCTAAATTCGGGAGTTTCTTACACTTCAAACTATATGAGAACCACCACCCTTAGTCAAACCGCGAACGTCGCTGCTGAAAAGAAGCTGGCGGTAGTGAACGCGGCCGCTACGCAGGAGGCGCGGGTTCGATCCCCGCTCAGTGCAAATATTTGTATGCATGAATATGTATATTTGCATTGGTCTGGGTGTTTCTATGTATAATATGTATGTATTTACAAAAAAAAAAATGTGTATCTAAGTATGTTTATCCGCATTCTAGATTCCATAACACAAGCTAGTTAAGCTATGCTTACCATGGGTCTAGATAGCGTTGTGTGAAATGTTGTGGGATATTTATTTATTTATTTATTTATCTGTCTAAAAGTAAATATTAACAAGTAAAGTGGTTTTATTCTAATGAGTGATATTCGCGTAAACTTTAGAAAATATCATAGTCTTTTCTAAGTTCTATGCATACGTTGTGTAGGACGCCCAACTACCAGGTAGGTGGAAGGACGATCTCATCCAGGTCGCCGGGAAGAGCTGGATACGGGCTGCTTTAGATCGGTCGTGCTAAAAGTACATAGGAGGGCCTATGTTCAACAGTGGACCATGTCCGGCTGATATTATGATGATGATGATGATGAAGTTCTACATCGAGGCATTCTATAGGCAGTGCCAATACCGATATAATCTACTTACTGGAGTCTTTCAACAGTAAGCTATATAATCTTCAATAATAAGGACCCAAAAGTTTTTCCATCGATAAAGTTCGTATAAGTTTGTTCAAAGTGTGATGTATCTTCTTTGCGGTCAAAACTTATAAACATAATAACGTTTTTCTGGAGAAACACACAGTTCGGTTAAGTTTTTTCACTATCATTTGAGATCATGAGTGGTAAGTGGTTATGTGACTTATTGAAAACTGTAATAGTGTAACTACGCTGGTGTCACTGATTATAAGAAATGGGAAGAAAAAGTTCAATCACTTCACACAGAACAGTGAGAGACCAGTAACGGAGGGTGAAGATTGCCGAACGGAAAACCGGTGGAAAATATCTTTTTGTTTTTTTTTCTCCACATTGTACATTAGACTTTGCCTCTAATTTTATAGCAATTCCTCTGTGCATCTCGGGTTTGCGGGAAGAAAACTCAATTCTGAGTTAAGCTCGCCTTTGTAAATTATGTATCGCTATATTGTATAAATGTCAAATATGTGTGTACAATAAAGAAAAAAATATAAAAATTATTAAATCATTTTGCCTATCGAAGCCCACTGCTGGACACAAGGCCTCTCCCAATATTGGGAAAATTTGGACTACTATGTAAACGTTTTTCCCTAATTAACTTTTCCTTAGTATCGCATGCTCATATCAAATATCTAATGAATCTCTCATCGCCTATCAAATATTTAGGCGAACTTATACACAAAGCTTCATAAATCTTTCATCGACAATATTCATAAACTGTAACACAGTTTTACGAGAGATCCTCATAAAAAAACGTTCGGGATATTGTTATGCTAATGTTTGACGCAGTTTTCGATCGGTTTTTAAAACTATTCAGCTTCATCTGCAGTACAACGGGGATGAGGAGTGTCTCTTAGACCAATGAAATAGTAGAAAAAGTCTGTTACGTGGATAAAAGAACGCATTAGAAAGAGAATTGAGAGACCATAATCTAGTGTCGGGGGCTGCTCAATAATAGACCAGCACAATGCAAGTTGGAACGTTATTCCGGCACGCAAAAAGTACATAGTCACGTCAAGTTACGAGCACTGATAACAATTGAGTTAAAAGTTAATATCCGTTGTCTATGATCCGTATCCGTGAATATCCTGGTGCGAGGGATGAAGGTAATGTCGTATGTATGGAAGTGAATGATTAAAGGGTAGAGGAAGACCTAAAAGGAGATGGATACACTGTGAGAAAGATGTTTTGACTAGGGAGTGAATGTTGAGATGAATGCAATCAGAGATGAATGGATGTAGCACACAAAAACAGCCCAGTACGTCCACTGTGTTTTTTACGGAATCACTTCAATGAAAAGCTTCAGTTAGTCAGAAAAGGACCCATAATAACGCAACCATAATAACCTCGTGTCGTGTTTTCGGAGGTGAGTAGGGTAACCAGAGCTCACTGGAGAGGTTTTGTGCTGTCAGTGGGAAGACCAAAGGCTTGTTCTGCTTTATCTTCTACACTGACGGCACAGAAACTCTCTGTGTTTACAGAGTCGACAGCACGAGTGTGACTCCCCTGGTGTTGCATACGTCCACAGGCCACGGTTACCACTTTCATCAGTTAGACCGTGTGCTTGTCTGCCACCTTAGTGGTATAAAAAAGGAAACTAACTTGCACCGTCTCTAGCGTGTTCAACTTCATCCAATTTAAAATGACAAGGGCCGAAAACGTTCTATTTCATCCCTTAAACAGTAAAAGCAATCGGGCACGCCGAGCGAGCATTGTATAGAGCAATACACTTTTATGTGCAACCGTTTCTATAAAGTATAACATGGTCTGGTTTACGACTATGGGGTTCGATTAACAGGGCGGTCTGATGTCCAATTGGTGATATTGAGGGAAGAAAAGCCTTCATTATTGACGCTTTTGGTGGCTCTCAATTTATTTTTATATACATACAACTAGTTGACCCGGCAAACTTCGTACCGCCTCAGAATCACTAAAAAAAGTTGCAATTTCCCATATTTTCTCACCGTTTAAACCTTCCCTGGACATCCACAAATATTTCAAGACTAAAATTAGCCAAATCGGTTCAGTCGTTCTTGAGTTTTAGCGAGAGTAACAGAATTGCAATTCATTTTTATATATAAGAAGACTAGCTATTGCCCGAGGCTCCGCCCGCGTGGATGTCGGTTATCGCGACCAAACATAGCCTATGTCCTTTCTCAAGGTTTAATCTACCCCTATGTCTATGCCGCCGCCAACTAACTTAATCAGCTTCAATTAACTACCTAGGCTCTTTACTAAACGGCGCTGTTCAATTAGCTGAATTTATTAGTTGTTCAGCCAGTTAATTAAACAAGACAAACTAGGCAAATGGCTTGAATCAATGTCGTTTAATTTAATCAAACAGCTAAAACAAAATTGACTTCTGCATGGTTATATAACAAAAATAACTGAAGGAATGAACAGCTGATTAAGCTACTTGGCTGTGACATATATTTAGGTTCAGTGGTTTAGGCCTGAAAGCGTAACATACAGACAGACAGAGTTACTTTCGTATTTATATTATTAGTATGGAGTATGGATTTGAGGAAAAGCCAAATATATGCATATACGAAAACTTATGAATACAATTATGGAGGTAAAAAGGCAGTGAATGCCAATGGAGGCGTGTGGTCTCTGACTACCTTAATGAGAAATAGGCGAACGAGGCTCTGACGCAACCTTCCTCTCGAGGTTACGAAGGTCACTCTGTAATAGCTTTAATAAATAGCCAAAATAAGTCAAATAGAAAAGGGAGAAAGATTAATCGGACCCCAAAAACCCCGTTAAGATGATGATTAGATATTTTATTGGCAGGCCACCTTGAAACCGGGAGGCCCTGGGTCAGCCGAGGTACGAGAAATATGTCTTAGGCAATCTTACACCTTATTTTTTTTTACATGCGGGAAATCCCCACGGGTACCCCCCCCCCCCCTCCGGAGTCGGAGGGGGAGGTTATGTCGGACTCGAACCGACTAAACCGCACGCCGACTGTGGGTCGATGTGCTAGGCCGAAGGTGAGGTTGTCTCGCGACATACTCCTCGCACCCTGGCTGACCCAGGGCCATTCCTCTCGGTCCGGCCCTCCTCGGGAAGCAATCTTACACCTAGCATCAGCCCCTCTAGACAAGTGGCAATTCGTTGGCCAGCGTTGGGTAGAATAGAATGACGAATGTATGGAATTTGACGGATATTACACGGTTTACGAATTGCCATAAAGGAGGATGACAGGACCGTTTCCGTCCAATTGAGCAGTCCGACTGGAGAAGTAACTCCGCCCTACAGAATACCGCGGCCATATTAACCTCGTGTTGTGTTTCCGGCGGTGAGTAGGGTAGCCAGAGCTCACTGGAGAGTTTTTGCGCTGTCAGTGGGAAGACCAAAGGCTGTTCCTGCTTGTGTTCTCAGGGTCGGCAGCACGAGTGTGACTCCCCTGGTGTTGTACACGTCCACGGCCACTTTCCACCAGGGCCGTGCGCTTGTATGCCCCCTCAGTTGTTTAAAAAAAAACTTGTCTAGAAGGGCTAAAGACAAGAAACGACGTTAAAACAGGTCTTTTACCAGGCGTGCGAAATCGTAACATACAGCTAGTATATACGGTAAAAAGAAACATATAATCACGCATGGTATACCTGCCTTCGTCTTTGTAGGTCGGCCGAAACTTTTTTATTAATATTGCGTATTCCGTTATGAAGAAACAGGGGTGAAGAACTAAGGCACGTTGTGAGATTGGCGCAAAAAGGATGTATTACATGTTGCGTCGTTCGCGCTCACGTGGCGATCGTAGACGAAGGCGCAGTACCTACGCTCGGTTGTGAAACCAATTTTCACTCGGGTGGTACAAGTTAAAAACTTATTGTGAGTCTTTGACTTACTTGTTCAAGAAGTTGATGAACTATGACAATGATGCACAAAATGGCCTTGCCCTGGACTCATAACTAAATAGCATCCGAGTAACCGTTTTTAATACATAGAATAGAATATGGAATAGACTAGAATAGGTATGTTTTATTGACCTCAAAAAGTGTTAACAAACTTGTCTTACTTAATCTATGCTGCAGTACGCATAGAAACGCATCCGCGCCTGGAAGAGCGTTAAGAAGTTAAGAAGTCGTTGCCAGTTACTATATGATCGTCAATTACAGTTGTTACGGTAACCGGTCTTTATAGATGTTTGATATCGTCAGTGGGTTAAAGAGACAAGTCGCTTTACGGAAAAATATCGAAGTTTTGCAGATTCGAAGTTAGAAAGCCGGATCCAACTTTGAGTTGGGAAAAGGCTCAGTGGATGAACTTAGATAAGAAATTAAACAAGTATTATTCGACCAATGACATCTTATAATATAGATCCCTACAGAATACTGTGTCCATAATAACCTTGTGTTGTGTTCCCAGCGGTGAGTAGGGTAGCCAGAGCTCATTGGAGAGTACTTGTGCTGTCAGTGGGAAGAGGAAAAGCTATTCCTGCTTTGTCTTCTACACTACCTGTGTTTACAGGGCACAATTGTGACTCCCCTGGCATTGAACACGTCCATAGGCCACGATATTCACTTTCCATCAGGCGGACCGTGTGCTTGCCTGCCCCCTCAGCGGTATAAAAAAAAGTCACGCCATGCACGGATACCGCGACTTTTAAACGTGAAGAAAGGGAAAGAAAATACCCGCCTACCTGTTGTTATAGGAAGATGAGTACACGTCCTTAGTTACATTACGACTAAGCTGAAATGTACACAAAAAATATTTCTCGCTCTGCGTTCATCGTTTGCACTCCAAACTCCAAATCGGGGCATTTCTAATTGAATAGCCGCCCGGAGGCAGTTTCTTTGATTGGCCCTCTGTATTCCCTCCATCCCTCGTCATATTGCGCTTCTCTTATTTCACATTCCAGTTTTTAATCTTGAAGAAAAGGGGGGCGAATGAGACTTGTGTTACAAGGGGTGTTGGGAGATTAATAAATACATTTTCTAGACTACATAGACCATCTAATATTGTAACGTTATTTTTAATATTATAAGGTAACGTTTGACATCAATCTCACCTGATCGTATGTGATGATGCCTTGTTTGCCTAGAAGGAACCTATTCACTCGAGACTTGAAGTCTTCAAGGTAATATGGGATTTAGGATGCAAATACACATATTTATAGAGATTAATGTAAATTGACATAGGTATACAAAGATACAAATATAACTGCACTAAGCAAGTATCGAACTGAAGCTGAGTGCCACCATTGTTAACATGGCACGTGTATATAATGGTGGCCCTCTTTCTTGAGACTTTACCTTCAGCTTACCATCAGGCGAGGTAAAGTCAAATTGACGTGTCCTATTTATTAAAAAAAAGAAGACCAACGCTCTACCGCTACTCCACCATATCACACATACGTCATGAAAATCTCATCCATACTATTATTATAAATGGGAAAGTGTGTGTGTCTGTTTATCCGTCTCTCTCGCCTAAACTATTGAACCAATTTTGATGTTATTTGGTATAAAAGTAGATTGGACCTTGAGAAAGGACATAGGCTATGTTTGGTCGCGTTAAACCGACATCCACGCGTGCAGAGCCGCGGGCAAAAGCTAGTACTATTATAAATTCGTTTTGTGCAACCATCAAACGAATACTTACTACCCAAGAAGAGATTTACAAAAAATAGGAAACAGAAATCAAAATATAATACATACATAATGCTTACGGTAATTTCGCTCCGGGGTATGCAGACACAACAGGCTCTATCCTTACATACTTCCCGAGATTCCTTGGTGAGATATTAGTAGGTACTTCTCAGGCAAAATCACAGTCGCTTATATAATAAATTGCCTGAATCGGTTCTTGGTACGCCTGACAATTAATTTAAAACATTTGTAAAGACCACCTTATGCAATAAAGCATAAGTACTATAGGACAGATGATTACCTTGCAGACAAAAATGTCTGATTTGAGCATGGTGCAGGTCCCTCCTAAATTGCTGCAATTACTGCATTATATTGTAGGAGGCACGTGACCGTTTTAATATATTTTAATTATGATATACCGCGTGGACCTCGGCAGAGTAGAATTTGGGCCACCCCTTCTCTTCCCATGTGGAGTCGTACAAGGCGACTAAGGGATAGGGCTAATTAACTGTAACATCAGACAGATGTGTACAGCCCAGACTCAGCCTCAGATGCATGGCTCGAGTCAACAATAGTGCCCGGAATACGGCAATAGGCTCACCCCCTATTACGTGGGACCGAATACACATTGCTGAAATGTGGGTGTTAATTCACCTCTGCATAACCCTCCGGGGATAAAGGCGTGATTATATGTATGTATGTATGTATTTTCTAAAGTTTACGCGAATATCACTCATTGAAATAAAACTAGTTTTTAACGGATTCTATCGCGCTTTATTTGTCATTATTTACTTTTGGATAATAACATTGTATTGAATAATCCATAGTCTAAACCACTGAACCGATTTTGATGAAATTTGGTATAGGTGTAGATTAGACCTTGAGAAAGGACATAGGCTATATTTGGTCGCGATAACCGACATCCACGCGGGCGGAGCCGCGGGCGAAAGCAAGTAATAAATAAATGGCGATAGAATCCTTTAAATTAATTATTTAATTATGAAAGCTTTCTTATATACTTTTAATTATATTGACTCGAGACAATTGTACATTCGTCCACATTTAGTCTAAAGAAATGACTGTTAGTAAACTGACGTCGGAGAATGCCTCAGAGGAGTTTGTTGAGCGGTTTCATCTCCACTCCGTTCATAAACTTAGTTTTAAGCAGAATTTGACTTCAAAACGTTGTAATATTCTTACACTATTTTGAATATCCTACCGCGAAACCTTTACCAAGTTGTAATACAAAAATAAAATAAACGTTTCAACAACCAACTTTGTTCAACTACTTACACTAAGACGCTACTTCTGTCACAGAACTCTTGTAAACTATGTTTGTTTGTGTAATTTACGAGAACAGTAGCGAGTCGTTAAGTTTGGGTCGTGTGTAGCTAACGGCTTGGGTATAAATTGACCTCAGTGCCAAGACAAACTAATATGGTGTAAAATATATACTGACTGACCTTCTTGGCACTGTAATTTTACTTGATTGGAGGGTAATGACGCGTGGTATTCAAGGGAAATTTATTAAAATCATTTCTTCTAGTCGTGTCAATGGATACGATATGCGATTCGGCCCATGAACGCCTCTGAAAAGTATGCTGCTATTCAGATTGAGTTTACAAAGAAGTTGATGGTTTCCTGCGATGCCACCTGACCTGTACAATCAATTGGCGATATTCAAGTTCTGTACTTAGACCGTTGCCTTAGTCGGACGTTTTAGGGCTCAAACTCTATAGATGGCAATCGACACTAAACCCTCGGTTTCATGAGAAAACTTATGAAAGTTTACCATATACCAAGTTAACACACACAAATTTCACCTATAATTACGCCAGTGGCTCAAGATTCAATATCAGTCACAGAGAAGTCGCCGACGAGGAGAGGTCTACGCACTCGTCGCCGCCGGGACCTGCGCCACTGAAGATGTCGACCGCAGTGATCGACGAAACGTCTGTAACGCAAGTTTCATATGGACCACGGCCAAACAGCCCGGAAGCAGTATATTCTACTCACAAATTTCGCTTAAATGATCGATGATCAACAAACAACCATCCGTATTTGCTCAGACTCAAAGACAGTAACTGGAGACATAAGTCAACCGCAATATTCTCGTTAACAAAACTTTTACCTCACCAGTATTAGTAGTACAAATAGTAGGTAAACTCAGCGTCATAAATATCTTGACTACAAAAGTCGCAGAATTATCTCAAAACTAAGGTATAAAGAGCAAATCAAACTGTTTTATTGATTTAAATTGTTTTATTGTCCGAACTGAAGGTGTGTACTAAATATCAGAACAATCTGTCAGCAGGAAGGGGGGAGAACCAAGGCATTAAGATCCTTTTGAGTACTTTGTTTGACAAGATCGATTAAGATAGGAAAAAGTGAATCGCTCAGGTGGGACTCGAACCCACGATCCACTACGACCACTGAGCCACCGAGCCACACCTGAAGCTATCCAAATTCTCCTATACTACCGTCTTAGGTCGACGGTGGGAGCCATCTACCGACATTCATACGAAATATCGGAAACAATGAATGATGTTGCAAGCATTTTTAAACATTGTTTTTCGATGACTCCGCCCAAATTATTAAATGAAATTTTGAAGCATTTACTATGCTGACGTCGCCCTAAGACGGTATTATAGGAGAATTTGGATAGCTTCAGGTGTGGCTCGGTGGTCAGAGCATTCCCCCTGTAAGGGAAAGATCGTGGGTTCGAGTCCCACCTGAGCGATTCACTTTTTCCTATCTTAATCGATTTGAAAAGATCGATTTGATGCTGACTGTACCTACCGATAGTTTATCTTCAATACGAAGATAATACCTCCCAGAATCAATCTCCGGCGGCCTCAATCCCTGAATACGGCAAATACAAATAACTGAATACGAGTATTTTCAATTACTTAAGTGAAAATACAACCGCATCTTCAATTTCAATACTTTTTTTTGTTCCGCCATTACAGTTTCAGGAGGAATTCTTATGATGAAAATAAATTTCTTGTACGGCGAGTAGAATTTCTTACGTGAAAACACAATGTAAATGACTGACTCATTTCGAAGGACAATTGCTTAGGGATAATCTTGGCTTACCACTTACGTGGCAAACAGGCACACGGCCCACATGATGGAAAGTTGCTGCTGACCCTGAAGAAACCTTCTTATGCCCTTCTTGAAGAACCCCAGATTGTATACGCTTGGGAAAACCACAGCTGGAAGTTCATTCCACAACTGGAGCATGTACTATCTTCATCCTAGCGTTAATCCCAGTCGCATCCGAAGCTATCAACTTGGAGTCTGGGATCCGCTTCACCAGTCTAACTGCATATTTGGCTAATCTTCGATATTTTCCGTGAAGCGACTGCCACCTGACGTCCCCAACCCAAAGGCGATATCGAAGCATTGCAGTTTTTTTTTTTTTTTTTTTTTTTTTTTTTTTTTTTTTTTTTTTTATAAGGTCGTGTGCCTAGTGGGCCTACCTGTCCACCCGCAGTGGGGTGGCCCGCGAGAGCTGGACCTATTCTAATTTCTCCCTTACAAAATAAAGGCTTGTGTAGCTACTCTAGTGTGTTGTTTGGTGAATTTTATACAGTTCCCCTTTTGGGGTTTCCATTCTTTATTTCAAAAAAAAATTTTACAGTTATTAAATACAATTTGTGGATGTGATATATATTAACAATATTTCAGGTACACTTATGGACTAGGTTAAGAAATACATGAATATGACTAGAATACAATTAGTTTATAACTTTCAATAGATATCACAGTGGTTCAGTAAAACAGATAAAAGACAATAATTACAATTACAAGAATATTTATAAAAAGGTGTATAATTTGCTAAAATGTAGATAGTAGAATTAAAATTATAAAAATTGGATTAAAATTACAATTAAAATTATCAATTGGATTAAGATTACAATTAAAATAAAAATTGGAATTAGCATTAACATTGAGTTTAAAATACAATAATACCACAATAATAACTTCCACAAATTAAAATTAAAAAGAAACCCTGAATTAGAACATTTGTACTCTGTTTGGAGTACTGCACCCTTCTCTTGAACGACGTATTTTCCGGTGACGTGCTGGAACCGCCGTATGCTGGCAGCGCGGCGCGCTTATCATACGGCGTCCAACACGTCACCCGTCCTTGTTCCTCTCGATACACTTTTTAACTATATGGGTGCAGTACTCCAGAAACTTTTCCCTAGAATCGTTGTCTTTGAAAATATCTAGTAAATTCTCTGCCTTTAAGTCCTTTCCCATTACCATTTCCAGCCTATATCTAGCTACCCCGTTCGCAGGGCAGTCAAACAGGAGGTGTGAGACCGTTTCGTCCTCAGTCGGACTACAGATGCACGATGGGCTCGCCCTGCACTTGAATCTGTGCAAGTACGAGGCGAACGCACCGTGCCCCGTGAGGACCTGCGTGGTCTCATAAGTGAGCTGCCTTTTCAGGGCAAACTTGTACGCGGTGAACACATCAGGGAAGAACATTTGCGTGCCGCTGGCTACCGTCCCGGACTGATAGCGCCGGTTCCACTCGCCAAGCGCCCCGTTTCGGATCATGCGCTTGACGAATGAGACCGGCACCCTGTCGTAAACAGGTCGGACCTTGGACCGGAGCGCCGCGACTTTCGCCAGCTCGTCGGCCCTCTCATTCCCCGCTAGGCCTGCGTGAGCCTTGACCCAGTACAGAGAGACTTCTCCGCCATGGGTCAATGCTTCACGCAGGTTCGCCCTGGCTTCAATCGCCAGGGGATGCGGGGAATGGCTGTTGACAACAGTCTCGAGGGCCGAACGAGAGTCGCTTAAAATGGCAGAAGCTCCTCGGTGCTTAACTGCAAGCCCCGTGGCCTTGCATATGGCCAACAGTTCCGCCTGGTAGACAGTGCAGTACGGCGACAGGGCAAGCTTGACGGCTTTGGTTTCGGTGTCGCCATTCCATATAGAAATGGCGGCACCCACCTTGCCGTCAATCTTGCTCCCGTCAGTATAGTACCGTACTGCACTGTCTACCTGCTCGACCTCTTCAGCGGTCGAGAGGCAATGGAACTGCAGGCTCATATGGTCGGCCGGATGGGGCCTGTCTCGGAACGGTGTCGGTGTCTCTATTTGCCGATCCGCTAGCTCTGGCAGCTCAGCCCCCCGTCGGCACTCGTACAGGGCAGCATTCTCCCTAATACGAATGTCGAGGGGGAGCAGCCCGGCCAGAGCTAGGGCGGCATTTAGAGACACTGTCCGGTAAGCCCGGCAGAGCTTCTGCGCGAACCCGCGTTGCACGGCCTCCAACCTCTTCCGCGTTCCGACCTTGTTGGTGGACGGCGCCCAAACGGCGGCGGCATACGTGATAATGGGCTCCACGGTGGCCGTATATATTATACGGACCACCTCCGGGTGGAGCCCCCAGCTGGATCTGGCAGCTGCCGATACACGCTTGTAGACGTTCAACGCCTTTTCACAAACACTTTTGACATGGGCGTTGAACGTCAACCTGCTGTCTATCAGCAGCCCCAGAATCTTGATCTCCTCCACCGCGGCAATGGCGACTCCCCCCATGCTCAGGCGTGGGGTGTCATACTTAAGCTTATTGGTAAGCACCATTGCACTTGTTTTGTGCGGTGCAAACCTCAGCTTATTTATGACACCCCACTCCCGCACGTATTCGAGCGCTGAATTGCCGCGGCGTTCGATCTCCGCTGCGGTGGCACCGGAGAAGACGAGTACCACGTCATCGGCAAAAGCCTGGCAGTACTCGCCTCTCCGGGTCAGGCCAGCAAGCAGCGGGTCGATGAGGAGATTCCAAAGCAGGGGTCCCCCTATGGAGCCCTGCACGCAGCCTTTGCTGCACTCCCTGGTGTGTTCAGCCCCCGCGTACCGGACCGTTACCCGTCTCTCGCTCAGGTAGCTTCGCAGTATGGCGTCGAGTCGTGGTGGGCACTTGGCCCTCGCCAGCGCGACCTTCACCGCGGGCCACCAAGCGCTATCGAAGGCGCCCTCTATGTCTAGCGAGACCATCGTAACGAGTTTTTTCTCGCGAATTTCAGCTCGTACGTGGCTCACCAGATCATAGAGGGCGTCCTCGGTGCTGCGCTGTGCGGTGAACCCGTACTGGCGAGGGCAAAGTGCCGGCGCCAGATGGTGGCCGAGTCGTCGTACCACCATCTTCTCGAGCACTTTCCCCATGACCGGAAGCAGCCCTATGGGTCTGTACGACCGTGGATCCTGGTAGTCCGACTTCCCAGGTTTGCGGAACGCTACCACGGTCGCCTCCTTCCAGTCCTTCGGGAAGTACCCGAGTGCGAAGCACCTGTTGAATAGTGATAGATGGAGCTCCATGTTGGACAGAATGGCCCGCGCGCATATATCTGCCGTGAAACCCTCTGCCCCAGGGGCCTTTTTCGGATTGAAACTGAGCACCGCTGACCGAAGCTCCTCCTCGGTAAAGGCCGGTTCATGGTCATCATGCACCAGAGCCTTTACCGGGATTTCGGCTTCGGCCCTGATGCTGCGGTGCTCCTCGGTTTCATTGTCCTGATGGTCCCTGGGGAAGAAGGTCTCCGCTAACACGCGCGCGGAGTCACTCTGGCCGACTGGAACTCCATTCAGCGAGAGCGGCAGCTCTTCCTCCCATTTGCCTGTCCTGCGAATCACCCGATATATCCCTTCCCAGACCCCTTCCCTTGTCTGGCGCTCACAAAAGGCTTTCCAAGATGCTATTTGTGCTGCCTTCACCTCTGCTTCGTAGAGGACTTTGGCCGCCACATACTCATCGACGACGCTTTGCCGACGCGACTGTGAAGCCCAATGGACTCTGCGCTTCTTGGTCGCGACCGAGCGCTTCATCTGCTCCAACTCGGCGGACCACCACGGAACTTTGTATTGGCCTGAAGGTTTGAGCTTGGGCATCGCAGTGTCGCACGCCTTCGCGACCGACCCCGTGTGTCTGCGTATGATATCGTTTAACGCACCCGCATCGCCAACTGACCGGATATCTTCTGCAGTTAGTCGGTTCAGCCCACACTCCTCGCTGAACTTACTGCAGCATTGCAGTTAGACCAGTTGTTGGATACTTGAGGGCTCCAACTACCCGTAACGACAACCATAGATGTTCGCATGGCAACCAGGACCGACGGCTTAACGTGCTCTCCAAGGCACAACCAGACCAATGCAAATACCCATATTCATGCATACAAATATTTGCATTGAGCGGTGATGGAACTCGGCGTCGCGGCGGCAACCGGCGACAACCTCACCTTTGGCCTAGCACAACGACCCACAGACGGCGTGCGGTTTAGTCGGTTCGAGTCCGACATAACCTGTCCGGCTCCGGAGGGGGGTCGCCAACTAGCTTAATCAGCCGTTCAATTAACTGCCTAGGCAGTTAACTAAACGCCGCCATTTAATTAACGGCCTGAATGGTGTTCAACCATTTAATTAAACGGCTAGGCAAATAGCTTGAATCTATCTCTTTTGAATTAACTACTTGCCATTTAATTAAACTGTTAGAAAAATGTTTTTTTTTCTGCATGGACATAAAAAAAAATTACCACGAAGGCTTAATGCGGGAGCTACGCTCCGCTCCACTCCCCCATTGGCCTAACCTAACCAAGTCGGATTGTGCAGCTAAACCTATCACAAATTTTCTGTAAATACACCTGTCTCTCTCCCTCGGGGATTTACAGGTGTACAATATAATGTAACTATGTATGTAATTATCTATCTTATTTCATGGCAGTGCCCCATCTTACAATTGGACTAAGCATTAGCCAGCCAGGTTGTTAAATGATGTAATAAACGAGACGGCTGAATATCATTCAGGCCTTTAATTGAATGGCGGCGTTTAGTTAACTGCCTAGGCAGTTAATTGGACGGCTGATTAAGCTAATAGTTGGCGGCGACAAATACATCACTATTATTCACTATACATAGTGCGACATAGAAACCCGGATACATGTAATAACACAGACATATAAGTTTACAAATTTATTAAATTTTTACCTATCTACCTACCATATCGCGTGGTATATACGTAGGTACCTACATATTGATTTATGGGAACAGTTGGTCGCGCTCGCGGGTCACAGCGCGCTGTGTCATAACGTACACGGAAATACATCGCATTGCAGGTTATTATAGTTTCATAATATTGTTTATCTACTCTTGTTCATGATATAATGTAAACTTTTTAGAAATCCTTGTCTTTGGTTTTGTTTTGCTTTTATTGTCTATTTTTTTGTTGACTTACTTAAAATGATTATAATATTTTTTTTTTCACCGAATGGCTGTGTTTTTCTGATAAAATATTAAGAAATCCAACCTGCAGCCTAAGCAGTCGGTAACAGTGGTCCTTCTACCGTTTTACCAGAGTGAACTAGTGGATTCTAGCTTTCTTTCTTTACAGAAATTTTTAAATTAACATATAAATATGGTTATCACGAGATCGAATACGAAACTAACAAAAAGTACACCAAACATATCTTCCGAACCGAATCTCGAGATGGTTTCAACGCCTCTTACGTCGAATACAAGGCGGGAAGTGGTACAGGTACCTATAACCAATACGCGCACATTTTCTGCCGCCACGCATAGTAGCCGCTCATCTGCGACCGTCATTGCGCAAAAATTGGCAGCAGAAGCGCAACATGTTCGTCACCTCGCACAAATTGAAATCGAGGCGATGCAAGCACAGATTCAGAGTAAGCAGGCTGAGTTAGAGCGAAAAGCTGCCGAACTTGCTTACCAGGCTGAGCTTGCCGCAATAGACGCGGGAAGTGAGCATGGTTCTCGCAGTGGCAGGAGTCGACCCAGCGTGCAGCAATGGTTGCACAGCACTCCTCCACCTGTCAAAATGCCAATTCAACAGCGGGAAGAACCAGGTAATTATTATTCGCCATCCTACAACAGATATGAGGCAAAGCCTATTAACAACCTTACATGTTCTCAGGCACTTCCACTTCATAATCACGTCGTCGTTTCATCGAATGTCGCAGTACCGAACCCTACACAGTTGCCTCAGCACAAAGTAAGCGGGGGTGACAGGGACACTGCCACCGACCTTTGTAGAAAGGACGACTCCGTTGGCGTTACACAACTGGTGCAAGCCCTGCAGTTATTGAAAGATAATAGCTCTAATAAAAAAAACATAATAAAACTCCCATATTTTGACGGGAAAAACCCGGTAGATTGGCTTATGTTCAAGCGTGCCTTTCAGGACACGGAAAGATCTTTTACAGAGGCAGAAAACCTCGCGCGCTTGAGCCAGGCACTAAAAGGCGCCCCGCGTGAGGCTGTAAGTATGCTACTGGTGATGGCTCCTCGTGCTTTTGACGTCATTGACGCTCTCGATCGGCGTTTCGGCAGGCCTGAGCAGATTGTTCTACAGGAGGTCAACGCAATCAGAGCTCTGCCTAAGCTGGGTCAGGAGGTAAAAGATATGAATTTCTTTGCTTCTCGTGTGCGCAATTGTGTGGAGGTTGCTAAGCTGCTGCAGCACAGCGATTATTTACGTTCGCCAGAATTGTTCGTGGTGCTGCTTAGCAAACTATCCCCATTGTTGCGCACACGGTGGCTAGATTTTGCTGCCAACCACGATAATCTAGGTCAGGCCAGGGTGGAGTTGCTATCGAATTTCTTGAACCGCGAGGTCGACTTGGCCATGAGGTTCGGCGCAGTTTCTGAGACGACAGCGGCTCCATTACAGCAACATCGGGCCCACACCGTCTCAGAATCAGGCGCGGGAGGAACCCCTCAAGAAATTTCAAGGCTAAATCCTGAAAAAATTGCTAAACATCAACATCATCATAAAAATAATTGCTTATTTTGTGGACTGACACACCAACTGTCAACCTGTCAAAAATTTATTTCTCTTTCAATTGAGGAAAAATGGCGTTTTATCAAGGGCAATAAAATATGTTTTCGGTGCCTCCAAAAAGTTTCGCATAATTTTAGATTCTGCAATAAAAATAAAACCAATTGCGCACATTGTAACCGAAAGCATCATACATTGTTGCACAATGACAACTTTTCTGCGCATGTGAACGATCAGACCGAAGAACCTGTGAATGCAACTGCAATAAATAGTGATCAGGTACTTGTAGTAGGGGTCGCAATACCGAATCATTTAAGCAAAACCGGTATTTTCGGTATTGGCTCCAGACCAATACCGATAATCCGGTATTTTCGATATTTCCGGCATTAAGCTAAAGTTAGCAAATTTAGTACAATAAAGTTAGTTTACGGAGGAATAGTAAGTAGGTACCTAACCTAAATGAATGTATCTTCTAAATAAAACAATTTTTTTATTGATACAAGGTTTAATATTTGATATATTGGTAATCTAAATGGTAATCACAACAGTCTCAACATGAACAAAACGAACCAAAAAAATACACTTCTAACTTGATCTGCCAATTCTGCCATCGCTTTCGATTTATAACAATCTGTAAAGAAAATATCAAATTGCACTTACAAGAAATAAATCACTGAACTTGAACCCTGCATAAAACACATTTCAAAACATAAAAATAACATGAAATAAATCCATACTTTTAATATTATAATGCAAAGTGCAAACGTAACTCTGTCTGTCTGTTACGCTTTCACGGAAAGGACACTGTCTACTTTTTATTCCAATATAAGATACACTTTATTGCGATGTGAGATACTTTTTATCTTCGATAGGTACTTTTCTTTCGATAAGTATATCTTTAGTCCACGCGGGCAACGTCGCGGACACAGCTAGTTTGAAAGTTCATTTATATTATACGATGACTGTTTACAAAACTAAATATTATGGTCAATCAAAGGCCAATGCTATAAAATGAAAGTTGAAAACAATTGCGGTAGAAACCATTAATTAAACGTTCATTTATATCGTAATTTCTATCTTAGCTATTTGCAGTACAATACATACAATACAAATGTAGAAAAAAATTTGCACTTCTTTCTGTCTCCAAAAACAGCTCTTTTCAAAAATAATTAAAAACCCTACTTTAAGACATGCAATATGATAATTTAAAATCATTTACTTACCAATTTGTCTATTTTCTTTCTAAATTCCGAGTGTGGATAACAAATACAAACCACAACACCAACAAAACGATGCAATGACGAATGACGATGACGAAATGTAAACAATTGAATGAAATAGAACATTTGACAGTTGTCGGTCGCAAACTCGCAACTACCTACAACAAACTCACTTTTGCACCGGTCGCCGCGCCACACCATTGGCTCATTCGCTAATCCTTGCGCGGGACAGAGAGCGTAAGGTGAACGAACTCGCGCGCGCGTAATTTGAATTAAATGGCGCGTAACTTTTTCTATCTGTATTTGTTTTTTATTTAATTTACTAAAACCGAAAATACCGAATATCCCGGATTTTGTGAAATGAATACCGGTATTAATTAGACCTAAATTTGGCCCAGTATTCCGGTATTTTCGAAATTCGGTATCCCGGTTTGCGACCCCTAACTTGTAGCTACTAATAACTTTCCAGTTGATTCTACACTTCGTCCTTTATTAAAAGTAGTAGCAGTTACGGTTTCTGGGCCATCTGGGAGCCTTAACACGTTCGCTCTACTAGATGATGGATCAACAGCAACCTTTATAGACGCGGAAATTGCCTCACAAATTGGAGCCGAAGGGCCAGAGGGCCACCTACATTTAGATTGTATTGGTGGTTTGTCGAGGGAAAGCACGGTTCAGTATGTAGATTTTCAAATAAAAGGTCGCTCAGCCTTACAGAACTTTATTATTAAAGGAGCAAGGTCTATCAAAAACTTAGGATTATTAACACAATCGGCTTCTCGCGACAGCTTATGTACTTACCCGTATTTGTCAGATTTAGTTGAGGAGTTGTCTTACGATGTAGCTAAGCCTACGCTCATTATAGGAATAGATAATTGGCACCTGATTACAGCGTCTGAAGTTAGGAAAGGTACAAAGTCACAGCCTGTTGCTATTCAAACCCCTTTAGGATGGGTATTGTTTGGCTTTTCGAGTAGCAAAACCAGACCTGCGGCGAGTACCTACCATGTGACCCTACGCGAGCATAACGAACTGGAAGCCCTCATTAAGGAACAATATAAAATAGACGCGATTGGTATCACCAAGCATGAGCCTAGGAGCTCGGATGATCAGCGTGCTCTTCATATCCTGGAGCATTCAGCACGGCGACTTCCCAATGGGCGCTTCCAGGTCGGCTTGCTATGGAAGGCTGATGACCTCGAGGTACCCAACAGTTATCCTTTGGCATTTTCCAGGTTTAAAAACCTTGAATTAAAAATGACAAGGGATCCTGGGTACTCCGAGCGTTATCGGCTCAACATTCAGAACATGATTACTAAAGGCTACGCTGAGGACTGCACAGGCGAATTACCTACTTCGGTGTGGTGGTATTTGCCGCATTTTGGTGTGGTAAATCCCAACAAACCCGAAAAACTTCGTGTTGTCCACGATGCGGCCGCTAAGGTACAGGGCGTCTCATTGAATTCTATGCTTCTGACGGGTCCTGATTTATTGCAACCTTTGCTTGATATTTTGATGCGTTTTAGAGAGGGGAAAATTGCTTTGAATGCCGATATCAAGGAAATGTTCCCGCAGGTAAAAATACAAAAATGTGACCGGGATGCACAACGTTTTCTTTGGCGCAATGAACCTGCGGAACCGATAAAAACTTATCGCATGTCGTCGATGATTTTTGGAGCTTGCTCCAGTCCATCGACTGCTATTTACATCATTAACCGAAACGCATCCGAGTTTCAAGCTGAGTTTCCAGAGGCCGTACACTCGATCAGAACCGATACGTATATGGATGATTTTATTAGTAGTGTTGACGTTTCGGTTGAGCAGGCCGCGCGCTTGGCTTCTGAAATCGTTGAAGTCCATAAGCGTGGAGGTTTTGAGATGCGTGGTTGGATCTCAAATAAGCCTGAAGCTTTAAGTCAGTTACCTACAGACATGTTGTCTGACCTCTCAGTCGTTGATCGTAGTGTAAATTTGGGTAGTTTGCAATCATCCACTTTCACTCGTACTCTGGGTTTAGTCTGGCAACCTTGCCAGGACGTTATTGGTTTCAACCCAGGGCTCAGGGATCATTCACCGGCTCATCTCACGAAGCGCGAAGTTTTGGCTCAGGTTATGCGGATATACGATCCATTAGGCTTGTTAGCCCCTATTGTTGTGAGAGGTCGGATTTTATTCCAGAATTTGTGGCGTAAAAAGCTTGACTGGGACGAAAGGCTGTCAGAGTCAGACCAAATAATTTGGCTTGAATGGTTTGAATGCCTCAAATCTATTTCGGAATTACGAGTACCGAGGTGCTATAATCTAAGCGACTATTTCGACCTACAGCTACACGTGTTTTGCGATGCTAGCGAGCTGGCTCATGTCACTGTCGCTTATTGGAGATTTGCGCTACACAACGGTGAGATGAAACTTGCGCTCATAGCTAGTAAAGCACGTGTATCTCCCCTGAAGCCAGTTTCAATTCCGCGTTTGGAGCTACAAGCCGCTCTGATAGCCTCTCGCCTCGCCAATAAGATTTGCGACGCTCATCGCCTCAAACCCAGTCAACGCTATTTTTGGTGCGACTCCATGACGGTTTTGGGGTGGTTGCGAAGCGACGCGCGAAATTATAAACCCTTTGTTGCACACCGTATCGGAGAAATCCTGGAAAACACCAACTTAGTTGAATGGCATTGGGTTCCAACTGAACATAACGTGGCTGACGATGCGACACGAGGGAAGTGCAGTATTGAGCAGCGCTGGCTATCAGGCCCAAATTTTCTCCTATCGCCGGCCTCCGAGTGGCCGTCAGAGCCCAAAGTCTCAACGCCAACAACTTTCGAACAGGAGGAACTCAAGCCATCTTTTAACAATCCTAAATTATCGAAACATACATCATGCACTGTAGATTTCATGAGTTTTACCAATTCACATCAGTTACCTTTACCAGTAGTAGCAGATATCATTCATTTTAGCTCTTGGATTAGACTGGTAAGGGCAACAGCTAGGACTCATCAATTCATCGCTTCCATTTTTAAAAATCGGGGTCATGCCTTTCAAAATTTTTGGGTTGAGGATATTTGTTTCTCTACAAACACGCCTGGGCACAATTTACGGCCTTATATCGCCTCCGCCACTGCTCCTGCGCCATTGGATGTAGAAGACATCATCCGCGCAGAACGGCACATTTTGGGGCGAAGCCAGCTCAATGCTTTCGGAGAAGAAATTCACTGCCTAACTTTTGGAAAGCACATCCCTAAGAAAAGTCGATTGGCATTTTTATCACCAGTATTAAAAAATGGACTACTATATCTTGCTGGTAGGACCTCTGCTGTCTCTGATAAACAGCCCATCTTACTGGATGGAAAAGAGCCAGCTGTGCGCCTTCTAATTCGTCACTACCACAACAAATTCGCTCACGCTAACACTGAAACAGTCCTAAATGAGCTTCGACAGGAGTATTGGATCCTGAGGATACGGAACGCTGTGCGATCAGTGGTCCGTGGATGCCAGCTGTGCAAACTATTAAAATCGCCAAGACTGCAACCACCCATGGCCGACCTTCCCGACTCAAGACTTGCCCATCATCGGAGAGCCTTTACTTACACTGGCTTGGATTATTTTGGACCCATAGAAGTAGCAATTGGACGAAGACGAGAGAAGCGGTGGGTGGCGCTGTTTACGTGCATGGTGACTAGAGCTATCCACCTCGAAATTGTAACCAGCTTATCTGCAGATTCTGCTCTTATGTGCCTGCGTCGCTTCATTGCTCGTCGTGGTACTCCAAGCGAAATATTCTCTGACAATGGGACGTCGTTCGTGGGAGCGAACCGACAACTGAGAGCCCTATATGACGCTACAATTCCACAGTTTGCAGCAGAAAACAAGATTGCTTGGCGCTTTGTGCCACCACTGGCACCCTTTATGGGTGGTGCCTGGGAAAGGCTCGTCCGTTCCGTGAAGACTGCCCTCAAGGTTACATTGAGAGAGCGGGTCCCGCGTGAGGAGGTTCTCGCCACCCTGTTGACAGAAACAGAGGCTATTGTCAACGCGCGTCCATTGACTCACATTTCCCCCGATGCTGACTACCCGGAAGCGCTCACACCCAACCATTTTTTGCTGGGCGATTCATCTGGACACTCGTTTCCTAGCGAAGCCCTAACCGATGCGGCGTTGGTTGGTAGGAGCGGTTGGCGAAAGGCACTGCGTCTTGCGGACCATTTTTGGCGGCGCTGGGTCCGTGAATACTTGCCCACCTTGGCACCTCGGCGCGTTCCGGGTACAGACGTTCCAGTCAGGGTTGGGGACCCTGTCCTCATTGGAGACGGAGACTTACCAAGGGGCACCTGGCCACGTGGAGTGATCGCGGCTCTGTACCCGGGTCGTGACGGAGTGGTACGGGTGGTCGATGTTCGCACCGCAGGGGGCATGTTCAAGCGACCGTTAAAAAATATTGTTCCCCTGTAAAAAGGGGAGGATGTTCATGATATAATGTAAACTTTTTAGAAATCCTTGTCTTTGGTTTTGTTTTGCTTTTATTGTCTATTTTTTTGTTGACTTACTTAACCCATTATAGACTAGTGGTACCAAACGGGACCATTTTTTCGCGCGCTTTAGTTTGTCACCCTGTACGATCACATGATGCGATAGATGCATGCTAATTGGTGCAATCGAAGCATGGAAGTGTGGCCTATTAGTCGATCATCCGTGGTTGACAGTTATCGTCTTTAGTTGAGTGTAATTGATTGCAGAAGTGAGTGTATCAGATTTTTTTCGCAAACATGGATATGTTATTCAAGTAAGTACCTATATTTTTCTCGTTTTATAGTTATGCGACAATTTCATTACGATTATATATTCTTTATAAGTGTTTCGATTGTGTGATTTGATTACATTAGTCCAGTTCATAACTATATCGGAATTATTGTTTGTTAAAGTTGCTGGTACCGTATGGTACCTCTAGCTACTCACCATGTCATTTTAATTTTTTACTTTTATAGATGGTAGTGTTGTAAAACGATATAATGTTGTAGATATTTTTTATAATATCATTATAAAAAATAACTACAACAATAAACATAATGTTATTTTTCTCCAAAGTAAATTGTTTTTATTTTGTTGTTCAGCTGCAATATACATGAAGCGCTGGCTATTTTGGAAGAAGATGAGGAGCTCGAAGCTCACCAGATATTTATAGCTCCGCCAGAGCCCGCCGTGCATTCAGACGAGGATTCAGGAGACGAAGATTCTGGTGCATTCATCAATAATCTCAGTGGTCGGCAGCTTAGTGCGCCTTGTGAGGTAATATTGACGAAAAATACCTCAAAAAGACCTCATCGTGAATGTCGTGAGAAACCACGTAACGTATTTTCACCTCAAATACAGTCTCGCGGTAAGACTTCAGAACGTCGTACTTCTAGAGGTCGGGGACGTGGTCGTGTTAGCTCACGTATTACTAGACGTGGAGGCGCCATTCCTAGCAGTTCTACGGCTAAGTCATCAAGCTCCAGTTCCTCTGGTGATGATTCCGATGGTTCGATTGATGAACCAGCACGAAAAAAAACAAAACAAGCGACGCGTACCTGGGTGAAAGAAGATCTATCGAAGGAGCTGCCTGCGTTCCCTGATGGAAATTACGCTACGTATAGGGAAAAATCTTCTGTAGAAATGTTTGAGTTATTTTGGGGAGAAACAGTCATCAATTTGTTAGTCGATCAATCGACAAAATATGCCGGATTTTTGAATTGCCCGAACCCAAACATAACGCACGACGAAATGAGAGCTTTCATAGCGATACTCATTATTTCTGGCTATAACACCGTGCCATCTAAAAACCACTACTGGGATAACGGCTCCGACATGAGAAACGAAATGATTTATAACTCCATGAGACGCGATCGTTTCAAAACTATCATGCGGTTTCTACATTGTGCAGATAATACGCAAGTTGATGAAACCGATAAAATGTGGAAGCTAAAGCCACTTACTGATTTACTAAGGAACAATTTCCGTGAGAACTATGTACCATCACATGCTCTAAATTATGATGAATCGATGATAGAGTATTTTGGAAAACATGGGTGCAAGCAATTCATACGCGGAAAGCCTATCAGGTTTGGGTTCAAGGTTTGGTGCCTAAATACTCCATATGGTTACTTGGTAGATTTTGAAATATATCAGGGCAAAAGTGTGAATGTGAACCCTGAGTATGACCTAGAATTTGGAAAAGCTGCAGCTCCTTTAGTAAAGATGATTGACGATATGTCTAACAGTGTGCAATGTCTGCCCATGAGTTTTTATTTCGATAACCTATTTACCGGTTTCCAGCTACTGCGACATCTAAAAAGTCGAGACTATAATGGTACTGGAACTGTGCGTGAGAACCGGCTCCCTAAAGATATACTTTTGATAAATAAAAAAGAAATGCAGAAGAAGGACCGCGGAACTTACGACAATGTAAAGTGCGTTGAAGACAATATCTGTGTCGTACGTTGGAAGGACAATTCGGTTGTAACAGCAATGTCTACTGTCCATGGAGTAAGCCCTATTACAAATGTAAGTAGATACAGTGCAACCGAAAAAAAGAAAGTGAGTGTTCCACGACCAGCGATATTCACAGAATACAATAGATTTATGGGTGGAACTGATCTGATGGACCAAAATATAAATACATATCGCATCGGGATAAGGGGCAAAAAATGGTGGTGGTCTATATTTACCTACTTGATTGACGCGGTTATTTGTAATGCTTGGGTGCTGTCAAGAAAAGCAGGAAACGCTAAAAGCCAATTAGAATTTCGCAGACACATAGCGCAGACATATCTTACTCGTATTCAAAACTTTCCTCTTAGCGGAGGACGGCCGAAGTCTGGAAAGCATTCTCGCACTGACAATCGAGTAAGTGATGATATACGGTTTGATAGCCGTAATCACCTGCTTGTTCCCTGTTCGAGCCGCCGTAGGTGCGCTCAAGAAAACTGCAAAGCCCGAACAAGATTGGAATGCATGAAGTGTGATGTAGGGCTATGTGCTGCCTGTAATTACCAATTCCATACGTTATAATTTTCAATATTATTTACAATATAATAAATAATACATTTTATACCTTATACTGTGTATTTAATTTTCATTATTGTGGAACATACTAACCAATTTACTAATATAAAGGTCAAAGTTATATTTTGAATATACCTACGATAAGAGACTAGCGGTACCATATGGTACCAGCACCTTCTGTGTGAACTAAGCCTTAGATAATTTTTTAAATGCTTGTATAATGTTAATTAAGCCCTAATCAAAAACATACTAAAAAAAAAACAAAATCTGTCACCTCAAAAAAACTCAGTCTATAATGGGTTAAAATGATTATAATATTTTTTTTTTCACCGAATGGCTGTGTTTTTCTGATAAAATATTAAGAAATCCAACCTGCAGCCTAAGCAGTCGGTAACAACTCTGATACTATAATACAAAGATTATAAAATTGAAATCAAAACTCTTATGACAAACATTACGCACAGGCCAAAAAAAAAGTTGTATTACGATACAGGTCTTGTATGGACACCTATATCATAAAATAACTTTTTAATCATAACGATACACCTATACAACCTCCATCTGGACTGAACCTCTACTTTAAAAAAAATACGGCCGATTCCGAAGAAAAAAAAAAAAGAAACGCGCATGCGCAATCGATGTTTGCGCCTTGGCTTGGCGTCAACTTTTTTTTTACATTTAAGATATTAAACAAGGTTTGGTTTTGTTTGTAAAATAAATTAGTTTATGTATTATAGTATGAGAGTAGATAAAGTAGTGTATGACACTGTACATAACTTGGTCTTATAACACTCGTGTGATACAATAAAAAAACTCGCCTGCGGCTCGTTTTTTTTAAAACACACTCATGTTATAAGAACCCTTATTATTCAATAGTATCATAAACTACTATTCTGTGTTCTACATGTGTACAGTGACACCTATTTACTAATGGGGTAAGCAGTAGTTTAAAGACCAAGAAACCAAAATTACTTGTATCTCCGTAAGCCACACCAACTAAGCTAAAGTACTTGTGTTTTTTTTTACGTGCGGGAAATCCCCACGGATACCCCCCATCCCCCTCCGGAGCCGGAGGGGGAGGTCATGTCGGACTCGAACCTACTAAACCGCACCACGTCTGTGGGTCGATGTGCTAGGCCGTAGGTGAGGTTGTCTCGCGACATATCCCTCGCACCCCGGCTGACCCAGGGCCATTCCTCTCGGTCTGGCCCTCCTCGGAAGGGGGGACCACGCTTTCCCCGACTGCTAAAGTACTTGTGTTAGGAAGAAGATGGCTTCGGTCGGTAGAATCATGGGGTACCGATACTAAGAAAATATCTTTAGGAATACTGAAAAATGAGTAGATGGCATTAGTGGCCTCTTTTAATGAAATAAAAGTTAAAACGCTTATTTGCTGACTTAGAATCGCGTAAATTATTTCAGAACTTAAACACATGATAATGTAAGCATGTAACGTATAAAACTCATTGGTAATTTAATAAATGCGGATTTCGTGCCAATCGTACTATTGATTTATTTGTGCCATCTAGCGGCATGGTGCATTATGTCTGTAACTTTTAAAATTACTGTAGAATCTGAGAGAATCAACATTATATTAGAATATTTATAGTTTTATAAAGTCATACTCAATAATGTGGTTAGCTTATGTTTTATTCTCGAAAAGTTAATTTTAATCTTAAGCGTCGGTAGCTTAGTGGTTAAGGAGTCGGCCTTACGATCGAGAGGTCCCGGGTTCGAATCCTGGCCATTACACTACCGACGTGCACCCACTCCTAGCACAAGCAATTAGCTTAGTTGGAGGGGTTAGAGGGAATATTAGTAATTTGGATAATTTCGGTTGCTACTATTCTTTTTCAAAAAAATAAATAATAATAATATAAGTTTGCCAAAACAATGTCGCCATCTAGTTATAACTCCTGAACCAAAAAGCTGCCTGCCTTATTTTCGAAGTTACGAGTGTAACCATTTTTTGTTCCTGATTGTGCATAAGAATTATATTATATTATCTGTCGTAGTATAGTGGCCAGGATTGAAACCGGGGATCTCTCGATTGTAAACCCAAACTACCCAACCAATGAGCTACCGACGCTTTCAATGATTGTTACGACGATGCTGGAGTACACTTTTCACTTCTACTTTCATAATTATTTTCATATCTGCTTGACGGCGGAGGAAGCTAGACAAGTATGTAAGGATAGAGGGAAATAGCAGTCTGTTGTTTCTGCTTTTTTCTTTACAAATGAGGTGGCTTGTCTGCACACGGCCCACCTGATGGTAAGTGGTTACCGTGCAACACTAGGGGAGTCACACTCGTGCTGCCGACCCTGTAAACACAAATCTGTGCCGTCAGCGTAGAACACCAGCAGGAAAAGCCTTTGGTCCTTCCGCTGACAGCACAAAACCGCTCAAGTGAGCTCTGGCTGCCCTACTCACCGCCGGGAACACATTACGAGGTTATTATGGCAGTGGTATTCTGTAGGGCGGAGGTGCTTCCCTAGTAGGACTGCTCAATTGGACGGGAATACCCTCGTGTCCTGCCTCCTACAAATATGCTTTATCTCAGTAATAAATAGGCGTGATCATATATCGCTCGTACATTTTCCGCTAACTATTACAAATATGATTAGTTTCAGCTTATCGGTGTAACCGACAATTGTCAATTCGGCACACATATGGCGGTTAAATGGTGTTTATTTTTACGTACACTCATCTACTAAAGTAGTTTTATAACTTCTTTAAAAGGAGTTGGGATTTGACGTATTTGACATGCGTTAACGACTGTCATATACGTCAAATCCCATATATTCGTCATTCTATTCCACCAAACGCCAGCTAGCGAATTGCCACTTGTCTAGAGGGTCAGGCGACACAAGTAACGTCGGTAGTGTATGATGGCCAGGACTCTAAACTGGCAGCATCAGTCTCTCGGTTGTAAAGCTAAAAACCAATAAAATAAGCAACATATTTCAATATATTGCAGTGTTAACTTTTAAACTCTCGCGTTCCATGATATATAATTAAGAGAACGTGAATTAACGTGATCATGGTATAGGCACTTTCATACCTTTGATTGCCTGACGTTTCGACCAGGTTACACCGGCCGTGGTCACATCCATGATCGCGTTAATTCCCGTTTTTTTTTTTTTAACGTGTGGTAACCCCCACGGACTTCACCCCATCGGTGCCGACGATGGGGTGGGCGTGTCGGAATCGGACCGACTAAAACCACACGGTGTCCTTCCCCAGTGTCCATTGCCGGGCACCCCGGGTAAGCCCTCGAAAAGATAACCCCAGGGTTGCCGGCGGACATTGGCCGCCACCGCGGCCTCGCCTGGTGGGGTCGGGTTATATCCCGCGTCGGTGAGTTGGCAAGCGTGTGTAGGACACACACGACACGCCTCCGCCACGGCCTGCTTCTGTAAGGACGGCGAGTCGGCCATCTGCCGTCCTCAGGCCCCGATCATGGAGGTCGGTAGTCCCGGGCGTAGACGAGTCTGCGGCGTCCACGCCGCAGACTGCGGAACTCAGGGGGCAGGGTTCTCTCCCGCTCCCTCTACGCCGCCTCTTTCGCGCGCATTACCTGCTCGCAGAAAGCGGCGGCGGCGTGCCATTTGCTCCCGTCGGAAACCACGGCCCTCACCATGGTCTCCAAAGAAAGAACGTCCACGCCCAGGACCGCAACGATTCCCGTTCTCTTAATTATATGTATTGTAGTGTTTTCGTTCGTTGGTAAATCTGTTTATTGAAATAAAACATTAGATTGATTTGACACTTCAAACTATATGACAAATATCATCCTTAACCAAAACGCGAACATGGCTAGTCAAAAGTAGCCGAAACGTCGGTCTAAAAGTATATAACAACAAATAAATCGTGACAGAACCCGTTTAAAAGTGGTTTTATTTCAATAAGTGACATTCGCGTAAACTTTAAAAATATGATATCTGTTTGGGCTCAGCTACCTTTGTTGGTGAATGTACCAGTTTCCACGAGCAGTGTAATAACACGAGGCTGTCCTAGATAATACTACAGTATGTGTGAACATAATAAAGCGAAGAAGTATTTAACTGCGAATCAAATACTGTTTCGAAGTATCGATGACAATGCTCGCGAAGGAGACAGCAGAGCGGGCGCGGCGCGGTGAGCGAGAGAGACTCGCTGACATCGCTGCTCGCGCCCGAAGGCGGCTCGGGCGTCGGAGGGCGCTTACAGACCTCCGCCCCCCATGAGCGCGGGCCTGAGGGTGACGGGTGGAGCCACCCGTCACCCTAGCAGAAGCAGGCCACGGCGGCGGCGCGCATCGTAGGACGATGCGCGCCTCCCCACACCGGGGTTGAGTCGGGGACGGCGTGGTCCCCACCTCCCGAGGAGGGCCAGACCGAAAGGGATGGCCCTGGGTCAGCCGGGGTGCGAGGGATATGTCGCAAGACAACCTCACCTCCGGCCTAGCACCACGACCCACAGACGGCGTGCGGTTTAGTCGGTTCGAGTCCGACATAACCCACCCCTCCGGCTCCGGAGGGGCGGGTATCCGTGGGGATTTCCCGCACGTAAAAAAAAAAAAAAAAAAAGGATAGGACGGCCAAGTGAGCGGGAAAAACATACCAACTTTTTGGTCAAGTCCTGCTGCCCTATGAGACCGGAAGTTTCGAACGCTTACTCGGTACTGTTAAGACTTGTTATAAATCATTGTTAAAAATACCGTGACTATGCCATATTGTACTTAAAAAAAGCTAAATTTGAAAAATAAAGGTATTTTATCTCTCGTGAGTATTTATTTACAGCGGAAAAGTTGCCACGCGCGACATGCAGGAGGTGAACTCTGTGTATGGCCGTTCTATCCCCATATATTTCTGTGCTAATCATCAACCTGTAATAAACGGATTTTTTTTTAGTCCTTAGTCCCCATTACATCCAAAACTTGTACCTTAGAACCCGGTATCCCCTCTCCAACTTTTTCTATTGATATATAGCTTATCTAGGCGTTTACATGAGCAGCTGCCGTCTACGGAGATGCAGCAGATGTACCGGTTAGCAGATGAACTTAACTGGACTCTTAAGATCTGTTCCATCTCCCCCACGTATGGCTTTTTTTGTTTTTTATTGCAGGAAACCCCGCCAGAGCCAGAGGGGGGGGGGGGGGGGGGTGTATGTCGGACTCGGACTAGAACCGACGGCCGCACGCCGACTGTGGTTTGCAGTACAAGGCCGAAGGTGAGGTAGCTATAGTGCATCTCCCTCGCACCCTGGCTGACCCATCGCTCTCGATCTGGCCCTCTTCGGGTAGGAGGAACACGAGGTCCCCAACTCTTCCTCGGCATTTTGGGAGCAATGCGAACCGCGGCCGGCGTCTGCTAGGGTGACAGGCGGCTCCACCCATCATCCTCAGATGCGCGCTCATGGGCCTTAAGTATGTTAGTGTGTGTGTGTGTGTGTGTGTGTGTGTGTGTGTGTGTGTGTGTGTGTGTGTGTGTGTGTGTGTGTATGTAATTGTGGATGTGTGTTAACATATTCAGTCACTCTTAACAGACATTATTTCCCTGTAGAACTGTATAGCTCGATTCAATTATCTTGAGCCTATAATGTGCTCTATACGCGCAGAACACGATTCTTGAATGTATATTGGGGACAGCACGGGGTGCTACGGCGGTTGACGACCTCAAAAATACTAAGTATATAATATTTCTAAACAATCCGCGCGTGCCAGCAGGGCCTTTTATGTCTCGCGATTTAGGTCCAAGATATGTGAATCGAGCAAATACTAAAGAAAGAGAAATAATATTAACAACGGAATACGCGAGCCATTCCCCGAAACTGTGTAAACAAAACGCACATGAGTCAAACAGTCGCCGATACGTATTTAAAAATACACACACCAAAATTTAAAACCCAAAACAAATAAATACAACAAACCGAAACTTTACGTTTAAAAACCATACATCAACCGTTTAATTAGCTAGTGCCATGACCACCACACACGCCTACGTCCCGTGCCCAACTAACTGAATACAGCGGAAACGTCACGTTCTAAATTTAATTTGACGTATGAATGAACTCTAAATGCGTGTGCGCATATAAAAATAGTGGCGTGACCCTCACGCGGTGTGCCAAACGTATGTTGATTTATCTATTCTGTTTATCTTCTTTTATTTATGCTGCGTACAGACCAACTAAACGAAAGAGAATTATTTCGAACACCGAAGATTCGTTGCTTATATGCCGTAATGTTGAAAAAATATCGCTAGCGTGCTTTTACTGCGTTCGTAGGTCATTGTCCGCTTTTATTTCTTAGTGTGTATGATGTCGATTTTTCTATTGTGTATACATTTTTGGTGTATACTAAAAATTGTTTGATGATTTATTTGCATACTTACTTTGATGCAAGGCGATAAAATGGATAGCGCTGATTCATTCTGCGGAAGTGGGTCATGCTGGAACAACGTACCTATAAAAAAGAGAATGTTTTGGTTAGATTATTTTTTATTGTAAACAAAATATATATATACTACCTATACAAGGAAGTTTCTCTGAAGGATAGAATACGAAACGAGGTCATCCGACAAAGAACCAAAGTTACCGACATAGCTCGCAGAATAAGCAAGCTGGAGTGGCAATGGGCTGGCCACGTCTGTCGAAGGACCGATGGCCGTTGGAGCAGACGAGTCCTAGAGTGGAGACCGCGAGAAGGTATACGAAGGATAGGTCGCCCCCTAGCCAGATGGATTGATGACCTGAAAAAGGTGGCTGGGACGGACTGGATGCGGAAGGCGGTGGATCGGACGAAATGGCGCGCATCGAGAATTGATTGACACCATTAAAACAGCACTTACAAAACGTCATATTTTTTATACCTGGCCTCCCATACTTGAGAAAAAAGCTTGCGCTAGAGCTTCGTTCCTTGATCAGCAGTTGTTATGGCTGAGAGACGAGATTGGCTTGGGTCCCAAAGATCGTAGTGGGGCATAAATACCCTCAATTTCAAGTCTTTAGATTTAGAGTATCTATCTCAAACTTTTTCCATAAGTTTTCTTTATGGGGTTTTTCAAGAAGGGTCGGTCGTATTCCGGGCACAACTCAAACAAAATGTGCCGACACTGAAAACTATTAACAACCAATAAATGTTCCGGACACGGGATCACGGGACACATTCCAATGAAACAAACATATAAACGGATAATGGCGCACATTCCCGGAATAACGACAAGTGTTTTTATATTGAATTTGTTTCGTAAATCGGTAAATGACATCCTACTAGAGACCACACACACAGCTGTGTGTGTTCATGGAATTTTGAAAGTTTCTAAAACGACTTAGCAGAAAACTGTTCACATTTGTTTTTTTATACCGTTTACGTGGCAGTACAAGCACAGGGCTCATCTGATGGAAAGTGGCTACCCGGCCCATAGACGTATGCAAAACTAGGGGCGTTACCACAGAAATATATCAGATTTCTGTAGGCGTTACACTTGTGCTGCCGGCCCTGAAGAAACCATCTCATGCCCTTCTTGAAGAACACACCACATAATGGTGGACGGTGAACTCTTAAGTAGGAATAAGGAAATATAGAATTACTCAACAGTTACGTGCGGGAAATCCCCACGGATACCCCCCCCCCCCCTCCCCCCCCTTCGGAGCCGAAGGGGGAGGTTATGTCGGACTCGAACCGACTAAACCGCACGCCGTCTGTGGGTCGATGTGCTAGGCCGAAGGTGAGGTTGTCTTGTGACATATCCCTCGCACCCCGGCTGACCCAGGGCCATTCCTCTCGGTCTGGCCCTCCTCAGGAGGGGGGACCACGCGGTCCCCAACTCGCCCCCGGCATGGAGGGGGCGCGCATCGTCCTACGATGTGCGCCGCCGTCGTGGCCTGCTTCTGCTAGAGTGACGAGCGGCTCCACCCGTCACCCTCAGGCCCGCGCTCATGGGGGCGGAGGTCGGTTTGCGCCCTCCGACGCCCGAGCCGCCTTCGAACGCGGCCAGCGATGTCCGCGAGTCTTTCTCGCTCGCTGCGCCGCGCCCGCTCTGCTGTCTCTTTCACGAGCATGACCTGCTCGCAGAAGGAGGCGCTGGCCGCCCACGCATCCGCGCAGCGGACCATCGCCGCGAGCAGGGTGGAGAGCGTAAGCACTCTCACCCCCAGGGCCGTCACAAGCTCCCGCCTCGGCGTTTCAAACGCCGGACACTCGGTGAGCGTGTGCAGCCCCGAGTCCACGCTCGCGTCGCAGTGATGGCACTCGGGCGTTGGCTCCATGCCCATCAGATGCAGGTACCGCCCGAAGTTACCGTGTCCGGTAATGACCTGCGTCTGACGGTACGAGAGGCCACCGTGTGGCTTCTCTAGCCACTCCCCCATGATGGGTCTTACCGCCGCAATCACGGCGTGCCCTGCGCGTGGTTGCTCAAGTCGTAGCTCCCACTCGGTCACCATGGCCCTGTGGAGTCGGGACTTCTCGGCCCGAATTTCTTCGGGCTCGGGATCGAGTCCCCGCTCCCGCGCCTCCTTTCGGAACTGATAGAGTGCCGAAAGGGTCCTCGCTTCCAGGATCCACGGTGGCGATCCGGCTAGGAGACTCGCCGCTTCAAAGGATATCGTGCGGTACCCCCTGATGGTCCTGGAGGCCGTCGTACTCTGCGCCGCGTGGAGCAGAGGCAGGAATCTGGCCCCCAGGGTGTCCGCCCATACGGGGCACCCATATAGGGCCATGGACCGCAAGACACCCGCGTAGAATCTCCTGCAGGAGTCCTCTGGGCCCCTCAAGTTGGGCAACAGCCTGCCCAAGGCATTCGCCGTTGCCACCAACTTGGGGCGCAGACTTCGGAAATGTTCTCCGAAGTCCCATCGACCGTCAAGCACCAGCCCCAGGTATTTCAACCGGGGCTTGATGTCGATGGGAGTGCCTCCCACTGTAAGGCTGGCTCCCGGGTCTGGCCTGCGCCGAGGGCCATAAAAGAACATGGCCTCGGACTTGTGCAAAGCCACCTCGAGACCCAGCCGCCGGATCCGTTCCACGACTTGAGCAACCGCGGTCGTGGCCCTCAGGGTCGCCTCGCGGTGTGTAGCCCCGCCCACCGTCACCAGCGTGTCGTCCGCGTAACACGTGACGGTGGCACCGTACGCGAAGTCACCGCTAAGCACCCAGTCGTAACCGATGTTCCACAGCAGCGGCCCAAGGACCGATCCCTGTGGAACACCGCACGACATCTCGCGCCTACCGACTCCGGTCGAACTCGGGTAGACGACGGCTCTCCCCGTCAGGTATGCCCCGACTATGCGGCGGAGGTAGAGAGGCACATCGTGATACACGAGCGCCTCTCAGATGCAACTCCAGGGCAAGGTGTTAAACGCGTTGGAGATGTCCAAGGACACCGCCAACATCACCTCGCCCCGAGCGACCGCTTCCTCCGCCAGAGTCCTCACACGCATGATGGCATCCACAGTGGAACGCCACCGGCGGAACCCGAACTGGGTATTCGCCAGGTCCGGCCCCACTCTAGAGAGATGCTCGACGAGGCGCTTGGCAATGACTTTCTCGAAGAGCTTGCCCACCTCGTCGAGCAGCACTATGGGCCGGTACCCGGACGGCTCGTCCGCCGGGCGCCCACTCAACAGCTACTGCCCGACCATACACCTGCACAGACCACCTACGTGAACCGTAGTGGTTTTTTTTTACAACATTTCACCTTTGTTCACCTGGGCCATTGAGGTCCACTCCTCAGCAGCCTGTTCGGTTAGTTTTTCAAACAGATACATTTTTCATATGGAACACTTTTTTTTTTTTTTTGTAAGAAATAAAGAGAAAATATTTTTTATGAAGCACAGGCATGCGGAACATTACCCGTTTACAAATTACTAATTTCTTTTTAATAGTGAAAACGTATTTGGTACTATTTGAGGACTTTTTGACCGCCGAGCTTTTTTTTATATCACTTAGGTGGCAGAGAAGTACACGGCCTACATGGTGGAAAGTGGTTACTGTGGCCTATGGACTTGTGCGACACCATGGGCAGGTGACACTCGCGCTGCCGACTTTGTTAGAACATAGTTTCGAGCTTACTGTTATCTGGGATTGTCTTTGTAATCGAAATGCAAGCACGCGTTTTGATGCGTGCATACGCGGTGGCTACCAATCAGAACCAAGCAATGTGGAAAGCAGTTTTCACATGGTATAGTATGACGTCATAACGATAGTGCATTTCGGTTAGATCGCTCGCCAGCGATGACGGAACGCCGTAAACAAGTTATATTAGGAACACGTACCGAGGTAAGATAAATTATAAACATTACGAGTTGCCGACGGAGCAGTTATTATTTAACGACGATCATAAACGACTATTGTCTATTATTAATTTGGTTGCTGAGTAACAACAGCGCTAAATTTATTGCTAGATGTGTCAAAGAGAATTACACAAAACAAATGCAGAAAAAAAAATTATGATGAAAGAAATACCCAATTCATAGATACTTATATACACACGTATCTACACTCTACGATTAAATAATAAGTATTTATACCAAACAAAAAAAGGACCCTTTTTTTAACCCTTCACCCCATCGGTGCCGACGATGGGGTGGGCGTGTCGGAATCGGACCGACTAAAACCACACGGTGTCCTTCCCAAGTGTCCATTGCCGGGCACCCCGGGTAAGCCCTCGAAAAGATAACCTCAGGGTTACCGGCGGAAATTGGCCGCCACCGCGGGGTCGCTAGTGGGGTCGAATTTTATCCCGCGTCGGTGAGTTGGCAGGCGTGTGCAGGACACACGACAAGCCGCCGCCACGGCCTGCTTCTGTCGGCGGCCAACTGCCGTCCTCAGGCCCCAATCATAGAGGTTTTGAATTGATTCACGAGAGCAGTTTTAAAAAAACAGTAAGGAAGTCTAGCTCGACCTTTAAGCCTTTTAAAATGTTTTGAAAGTCAGAAAAAATATAACTTTATGAATGAAAATAAAAGCCTATTTTCAAAACTGCCTCCCTCTCCCTTCTCAGTTTTTGTGAAATACATCTTATGACCGACTGACAGCGCCATCTACCGTAGGGTAGTGGAACAAGATAGTCAACTAAGCAAAGGCTGTATGTACACTTCACAACTAGTACCATATTTAGTTCCAAAGTTCACCACAAGATGGCGATAGCGTTTTCTTAACAAAATAGGGTGCGAAATTTTGGATTGAAATCTAAATATATATAACTCTAAGGTGGGGACTGACTGACATAGTGATCTATCAACGCACAGCCCAAACCACTGGACGGATCGGGCTGAAATTGGCATGCAGGTAGATGTTATGACGTAGGCATCCGCTAAGAAAGGATTTTGATTAATTCTATCCCCAAGGGGATAAAAGAAAGTTTGTCAATTCCAAACCGATCTACATTTTAGGTCTGTTTTCAACAGTGAAATAAATTAGGTAGTTCAACTCAAATGGCTTACGTTCGTAAACATAGTTAAGCTTGAAATAATCGCGGTTATTATATCTGGATTTCACTAAAGACAGAACTGAGATCAATTTAAACACTGTTATTAATGAGTACCTACTCATTGAGTAGAATTCGTGTCAACATTTTTGGGACTATTTCCAAGATTCCTACAGACAAATTAATTGGGTATTATCATTTAGAGGTGTTATCACGCTATAATAAATTATTACGATCGTTACATTATTAGAATTTTCCAATAGGTATATTCAAGTTCAACTCAAATGGCTTACGTTCGTAAACATAGTTAAGCTTGAAATGATCGCGGTTATTATATCTGGATTTCACCAAAGACAGAACTGAGATCAATTTAAACACTGTTATTAATGAGTACCTACTCATTGAATAGAATTCGTGTCAAACATTTTTGGGACTATTTCCAAGATTCCTACAGACAAAGTAATTGGGTATTATCATTTAGAGGTGTTATCACGCTATAACTAATTATTACGATCGCACGTTACTCATTATTAGAATTTTCCAAATACAGTCGGTGCAGTTAAAACGGTGCTAAATTAACTAAATATAATTATATCGTACCGTATCTGTCACATATAATGTTAGTTGTTTTATCAAAAAGAGTTTTAGGAACAACTTTTTTTATACCACTGAGGTGGCAGACAAGCACACTGCCCATCTGATGGAAAGTGGTTACTGTGGCCTATAGACGTATGTACGCAACAAAAGGAGAATTACACTCATGCTGTCAACCCTGAAGAAACCTTCTAATGCCCTTCTTGAAGAACCCCAAATTGTAGTCGCTTGGGAAAACCACAGAAGGGAGTTTCTTCCACAACTTGAGCGTGCGTGGGATGAAGTTTCTTCCATATGTACAGTGTGCATCGTTTACGGTCGTAAAGTGTGAGTATGAACTCCCTGCCAATGGCGAGCGGTGCAATTATAGTATTAAACTGTGGGCAATGTAACAATTCTCACAGTTAGATTCACTATGACTAATGTTACAGGTTTAGATGCAATCTATTCGTGGGAGTACATAGCGATTGATTCGACACATCTAACAGCACATGTTGTCTAATTTCGTATAGATGCGTGATAGTTCATAGCTTCATTGATAGAACTTTGTCGCAGTTCGTTTCTAAGGCTAGATTTCAAAGAAGTATTCATATAAACTACTTTTTTATATACTACTTAGGTGGCAGACAAGCACACTGCCCACCTGATGAAAAGTGGTTACCGTGGCCTACGGACGTGTGGCAACATCAGGGGCGTCACACGCGCGCTGGCGATCTTGTTAGAACAGAGAGTTTCTGTGCCGTTAGTGTAGATAGAGTAATGGCAATCGCTTCTCGGAAAATATGGAAGATATCACACGCATACGGTACAGAATATTCTATCAAGAACCAAGTTGTTCGGTGACTCTTTTCTTCACCGCATCATTAAGAACTGGAAATCCTTGCCCTCTCACGTGTTTCCTTTTTCCTAGTCAAAGGTTCTTTAAGCACTGATGTGGCCGTCAAGCTGAGTACCACTATTGTTAACATGGCACGTGTTTGTAACGGTGACCCTCTTTCGGAGACTGCCTTTAGCCTACCATAAAGCCAGGGGAAGTCAAATTGACGTGTCCTGAACAAAAAAAGTTCAACCGCATCACAAGACTGGAAAGCCGACCTTAACTGAGTTGGAAAAAAAGCTCAAAGAGAAGGATAATCTACTTAAAGATCGCTTAAAGAAAGCTTAGTGGTCAAAGCATAGCCCCCGTAGGGCAAAAACCGCGGGTTCAAACCCCGCCTAGAGCAATTCAATATTTTTCCTATCTTAATGGATTTGAATTTTAGCATGCAAAATGTTGAAAAAATTTCATTCAAACTGTATGGGCGGAGTAGTCTAAAATCAATGTTTAAAAAATGATTGAAAAATCATTAATTGTTGCCGATAGTTCGTGAGAATATCGTTAGACCCTCCCCTGTCGCCTCAAAGACGGATATAAAGGAGACATTTGGATTGGGTCGAGCGAGGTCTGGTAGCTTAGTGGTCAAAGCATTGCCCCTGTAAGGCAAAGATCGCGGGTTCAAACCCTGCCTAAACCAATTCAACATTTTTCCAATCTTATTCGATTTGATAATTTAGCATACAAAATGCTTAAAAAAATCATTCAAACTACCTAAAGATTCTAAAAAAAATAATATCTTTCATAACATTACCCAAGCAGGTGAAGCCACAATAATAAACTAGATACTTATCAATAAAATCTAATTTCCATTTAAAACAAAACCTACCTACCTAAAACTTGTAATCAAGTCTTATTAAACAAACATCATTCAAGTCCGTTGTCTCCGAAATTAATCCGTTTACATCCGTGAATTCCGCGGTGGAAGTTGTCTTGTTTGAGCTTTGGTTAAAAGGCTTCAAATAAATTAAACTGCTAGTCAATAATGGGCTTAAATAAATTTTAAACTTTTTTTATTGTTTGGTATACAATTTACTTTTATGATAAATCATAATCTGAGTGACGTGTGCTACGTCATCGGTCGCAGGTTCGAAGCCCACGTGCAAATATTTGTATGCGTAACTATGTATCCTATCTACTTAGTGAAATTACAGGTATGCTTATTTTAAGAGCCTTAGGCCAGTATTCTAGCATGCCACATAACTGAATCTCGATTTCTCTGAGAAAACATTACAGATTGACATATCATATTTGACAGGTCTTCAATGAAAACACTTGTACTATTCCACATTATTTATTAAATTCCTGAACGGTTTCGCCTTACGGCATTATCAAAGGTTGATACATGTTTTTTTGGGTATCAGATGTCAATTAGATTAATATATTAATATTAATATTAATCTAATTGACATCTGAAACCCAAAAAAAATTATACATATTATATATATTATATATCGTATAAAACATATTATTACATGACCAACCTTTGATAATGCCGTAAGATGAAACCGGTCAGGAATTCAATAAATAATGTGGAATAGTACAAGTGTTTTCATTGAAGATGTGTAGCAAGTTCCACCAAGTGCCGTCAATCAACAGTATAAGCATATTTGACAGGTTTTTTGTTTGTCTATACAATTCATTCTCAGATAAAGCTAGATTCAATTGAATGGCATTCTATTTAAAATATGCGCCTGAGTATAGAAGACGTTATTTTCCTGAAATAGGAACACTATTTTAAACAATATTGGTATAACCCTAACACCTCGAAGCTTCACCAGCTAAATTAAAGTGGTTTCACGTGTGTGTGTGTCAGGATTCCAACGTGGGACCTCTCCATCGATAGGGCGATTCATTAACCAGTACTACTGCTTGATTGTTTGCGTCCAACATAATTCTTTTCAGAAGAAACATTTTTAATTTGTTATTCGTTCATTGTCATCGCTCATCAGTTAACAAAATAAAAACATTTTTCCTGTTCGTCGACCGATTTGTAAAGAGGAATTTGTTATTCTTTTTAAGATACCGTATACAATGGGTAAATACGGAGCCCTCTTAATGAGGTTCCGTGTCTTGAACCGCGATAGCTAGACAGTTTGAAATTTACACGCATGATGTATTTCTGTTGCCGCTATAACAATAATGTGAATGTTAGATTTTTTTTTAATTTTTTTTTTTTACTTTGGGAGCTAAACATAAACCGGCGAAATGTGGGTGCTAACACCTCTGCCTACCCCTTCGGGGATAAAGACGTGAGTTTATGTTATGTAGATTTTAAGTTTGACGAAGACATATCAAAGAATAAAATCGCATTCAAAATCCTTTCAATAGTTTCTGCGTCCATCGCGAGCAAAAATACTACAATATTTTTGTGTTCAGTATCGTTAATCCTACTAATATTATTAACGCGAAAGCTTATAAAAAATATGGATGGATGAATGTTTTGTAACTCTTTCACGTGAAAACTACTGAATGGATTTTAATGAAACTTTACAATAATATAGCTTATACATCAGAATAACGCATAGGCTACGATTTATAACGATAACCTATATTATAGCGATAACCGACATCCACGCGGGCGGAGCCGCAGGCAAAAGCTAGTATAACATAACCCAAGTATTTATTTTTAATATCTCCAATACCAATACACTTTACAATTAATATTCATACTAATTATAAATGCGAAAGTGTGTATGTGTTTGTCCGTCTGTAACGCCTAAAACTGATCCGATTTTAATAAAATTTTGGTATAGGGGTAGATTACATCTTCAGAAAGGACATAGGTTATGTTTGGTCGCGATAACCGAAATCCACGCGGGCCGAGACGCGGGAAGAAGCCAGTAACAGTACTTATAGGTATATGATACGGAACCCTTCGTTTTAGTCGGTTTTTCTGAAAAGAGCCGTTCGAGCCGTGGTTTCTAATGAGTCCTGAGGGAACACAAGTTCGGCAATACATTTGTAATTTGTCACAATGTCAACGCCGGTCGACTTCCAACTGACAAAGTCTTGAGAAATAGGAAATAGCTTCAAGAGCTTATAATATCTTGTTTCGTAAATATATTTTTGATATTTATTTTTATGATAGGTACAGTAGGTAAATAAGTAGGTATACAGCTTTACAAACAACTCAAGGCGTATACTTATAATCACTTACGGACTGAATTTAGACAGTACAATACTTCGACATGTAGCGAACTTCGAAAACACATAGATCGACAAGTCATTGCTTCGACAGACAATTATTGGACAACACACACCTTCGTATTACCACTACTTCGACAGACAATTATTCAACAGACAATACTTAGACAAGACACATCTTCGAATGACCACTACTTCGACAGATTTTTTTTTCTTTCTAACATCTATCTTTCTCTATTTTGGTCGCCACAACTTTGACGCTTAATTTACAACTCACGATTATACTGAATAGTATATTGGGAGGAATACTCAGGTATGTGAGTTCCCTCACGATTTCTCCACCGTCTAATAAAGTGATAATTAGTTTTTAATACGTCCATAAACTTCGATGAGAGTTCACTGACCGTGATTTGAACTTGAAACGTTAATGACTAGACTTATAAGCTGTCTGCCGCTGTAGAATGAAAAATGCTTAAGAATTTAACTCAAATTATATGGGCGGAGTAGATAAAAATGCATATTTAAAACCGGCCAAGTGCGAGTCGGACTCGCGCACGAAGGGTTCCGTACCAGAAAAAAGGCTAAAAGTAAGTATTTAATCTTGATATCTTAATATATATAAATCTCGTGTCACAATGTTTGTCCTCAATGGACTCCTAAACCACTTAACCGATTATAATAAAATTCGCACACCATGTGCAGTTCGATCCAACTTGAGAGATAGGATAGTTTAAATCTCAAATTATAGTCCGATTCGTGATAACCGACATCCACGCGGGCGGAGCCGCGGGCGACAGCTAGTTTGTATTTATTTCTAGCGTCTACGTGTAGCCATTATTAATATCGAGCAAAAAACAGTAAAAAAACTTTTGTTGCATAGAAGCCCCCCTTAAATATTATTTTTATTTTATTTTTAGTATTTGTTCTTGTAGCCACAGTAAAAATACATAATCTGTGCAAATTTCAACTTTCTAGCTATTACGGTACTTGTGATCTAGCTCGGCGACTGAAAATGGGCATGAAAAAGGGCTAAAATATAACTTTTTGTTGGGAGCCACCCTTAATTATCATCATTATTATTTTGTTTTTAGTATTTTTTCTCATAGCGGCAACAGAAATACACAATCTGTGAAAATTTCAACTGTCTAGCTATTACGGTTCTTGAGATACAGCCTGGTGACAGACGAACGGAGGGACGAACAGCGAAGTCTTAGTAATAAGGTTCCGTTTTTACCCTTTGGGTACGGAACCCTAAAAATGATTGAAAAATCATTGTTTGTTTCCGATAATTTGTAAGAATGTTGGTAGATTCTCCACTGTCGTCTCAAAGACAGATATAGAAGGAGAAATTTGAATTGGTTAGGGCGAGGTCTGGTAGCTTAGTGGTCAAATCATTGCTCTGGTAAGGCAAAGATCGCTGGTTCAAACCCCCGCCTATACCGATTAAATTTTTTCTCTTTAATTCGATTTGAACAACAACAGAAACAAAATACTTGAGTACAGTTTTGGTGAACTAAATTATACTTCCACTTAAATTGTAACTAAATATCTCTGACCGAGGTAAGCGAATTATAACAATTATGTATGTTATCGCGGCTAATTATAAAACGGAATAACGATGGTCATAATGTTCATGTAATGGCGTTAAAGTTACCTTAAAATTATCGTTGAAAATTGTAATTTTATAGGTCTTTAAATTAAATTAAATAATTTATTGTTCAACATACAAACTGTGACAATATTGTAATTATATAAATTCCTGTTAACTCACACATTGGTTTCACTTTCATCTCAACTCTTAACTGTCAATACTTTCGTGTCATTTACAGTAATGCACCTTTTTATATATACAGGGTGTATTTTTGAAACGAGGCAGTAAGGGCAAGTACCTTAACCGTTGCAGTTACAGCAAAACGTTCTTAAAAGACCTTCCCTAACTTTTTGGGACATTTTGAACTGCATTCACAGATTTTGTAAAAAACTTACAGTTAGCAAAAAAAATGCAAAAAGTTCAAAAATTTTTTTTTATGCCAATCGATTTTATTTCATGTGGGGATCAAAAAACTCTATGGGACCATTTTAGCTTTCAGTACTAGAAAAGACAGAAATCGCCAAAGACCTTTCCCATACATTTCGTACGGAAATATGATAAATCAACTCGAAACTCATAGGTCAGGTAAAATTTTGAACTTTTTTAAATAAAAAAAATCATTTAAACATTTAAGAAATTGGTTTATGAAATAAATTGCTCAAAATGATTTCCATTTTCACGAATACATAAGTCTATCCTTTTTTGCACTGAACGAATGGCGGCTAATAATGTTCTGGGGTGAATATTACGTAAAATGGTCATTAATGCATCCTTGAGCTCTTGAACACTGGCGTACATCGTCTTATACACCTCGTTTTTCACGAAGCCCCATAAAAAAAAAATCAAGTGGTGTTAGATCGGGGCTACGAGGTGGCCACTGTGTTGGACCATGTGTACCTATCCACTGTGTACCGAATAGGCGGCTCAAATTGGAACGTGAAAGGTGACTGTTATGTGGCGGAGCACCATCTTGTTGAAAATGAACTTTTCGCAATTCCGACAGGGGCCATTCGTCCATCTCGTTTTCAAGATGGTGTAAAATGACTTCATTATACATGGCAGAATTCAGTTTCCCTTCATAAAATTCCACCATTATGACTCGATTGGACATTATACCACACTAACAGTTGAATGAGAAGCGAACCGTATGCCGTAACTCTTAGTGGATTTTCTTTGGACCAATAGTGGTGATTTTTTCTGTTGTACATACCGTTATTGGAAAAATTCGTTTCGTCTGACCACAGTATGTAATTTAAAAATTCATGATCTCTGCTTATTTTTCCTCTTAGCCATCTGCAAAAAGTAAGCCTTCGAACATCATCACCCGGATGTAACACTTGAACTATGCGCCCATATCGATAGCACTTGTAGCCGTATTTCTTCCATATCTTTATCACAAGGGAGTGGGATACACCTACTTCAAGGGCGACTTGCCTGGACGATACCTCTGGATATGCTTCGACATAAGTTAGAACCGCAATCTCCGTGTCCATGTCCACACGAGGCTGCCGCTTTCTTTTGAAAGAACCCTGCAATTCCAGGTTTTTCAAAAGATTTGTAATAACCTTTCTTGTTGGCACATGCCGCAACGGATACTTATTGCGGTACCACACTAATGCAGCTCCCGCATTTCGATTATTGACAAAATACGCTTCTAATAAGTCAATTTTTTCACGATTAGAAGACATTTTAGCGAAAATCCTTAATTAATAACTCATACGAAGTTTCTCAGCTGAAACTAAGAATAACACACAGATTTTCGAATCAAATTCGAAATTTGAGGGTAAAAATTCTTTTTATTTACTTTACAGTCAATTCTACCCACTTCCTGGCCATAACAAAAAGTTTGACCATTGTAGAAATTTGTTTCTGTTGCCGAAATGTATGGGAAACGTTTTTGGCGATTTCTGTCTTTCCTAGTACTGAAAGCTAAAATGGTCTCATAGAGTTTTTTGATCCCCACATGAAATAGAATCGATTGGCATAAAAAAAAATTTTTGGACTTTTTGCATTTTTTTTTGCCAACTGTAAGTTTTTTACAAAATCTGTGAATGCAGTTCAAAATATGTCAAAAAGTTAGGGAAGGTCTTCTAAGAACGTTTTGCTGTAACTGCAACGGTTAAGGTACTTGCCCTTACTGCCCCGTTTCAAAAATACACCCTGTATACTAATATTATTAATGTGAAATAGTGTGCGTGTGTGTCTGTGTGTCCGTCTTTAACGGCTAAACCACTGAACCGATTTTAATGAAATTTGCTCTAGGGGTAGACTATACCTTAAAAAAAGACATAGACTTTGTTTGGTTGCGATAACCGACATCCACGCGGGCGGAGCCGCGGGCAAAAGCTAGTAAGTAAATAAAAGAAATTAAAACAAACTGGTGCAAAAAAAAATTATGAAAATAATCACAGGCGTCGTATCTACCCCCATAATGTTTAATATAAATGAATAATCTTTGATTGACTAGAATGGATATCACTTTGGATAAATAGTAATTATTAGTTATTGTTATAATATATATATAACCATACTGTCATCGAGAATCAAATGAAACGTTTTTCAGTTAAAAATCATATAATAGAAATCGAAACTAATAGTAGGTGCTAGGGGTTAACGGGATTAACCCCTTTAGCTATGACAAATTACGTGTTAGTGGGTCATGTATAGGTCAAGGTTCAGACCTGCGACCCGGATAACTAGTTCGACGTCTTAGCCACTAGACTACTGTAGCTTATATGGGGTCTTCACGAGAGGCATTAGAATGTTCTTATAAGGTGACGCCCCTGGTGTTGCACGCGTCCATAGGCCACGGTACCCATTTTCTATCAGATGGGCCGGTGGTTTAAAAAAATGAAATATCTAGGATTTAAGAATGAATTATCCAGGATAATAAGCTACCTTAATGCCAAAAAATTACAAAATCTATATCTAGACACATAAAGCTAAAAGATAGACAAAGTTACTTTCACAATATACCTACCTATATCATTAGTATGAATACAGGAGTAAATAAATGAACGAAAGCTTTATTCAAAATTTAAGTAACGTCTAAAACTTCAAAAGCCTACTGTGACATCTTTTTACACAATGACAGGCAACAATGTACAAAGTCTTCACAACCTTTTATACCTCTTACTGGAGCATGCCTAAGTATGCCTTTAATGGCTACATCCCAGTGTGAGCCACCCTGTCAGCTTGAAGAATTACGGACATACGTTCAAATATTAAAGAAATGGGCGGAGAAAATATCGATTTGTTGTGACCGAAGTTGTGAGAGAAAATTTTGCTGGACTTCGTTCAGTTCTAAATATAGAATAAGATCTATAAATAACTTCACGGTTAGCGCTTTTTGGAAATAGATTTATCTCTGGACGGAAATGTTTTTACGAACGAATGAGCGATTACGGTTTGTCGAGGTTTGACTCGGTCAGCTGACATAGCCGAATTTCCGTACTCCGGTTTGGGGCACCATAAAGGCAGACCTGTTAATCGGTACGACTGCTGATTACCGGTCGTAGTGGTGATGCAGATCCTCTCGGAGTTTGGGGATTAGACAGCAGATTAGCTTCGCAAAAATCAAAAAAGATCCTAGAGTGGAGACCGCGGGAAGGCAACTGAAAAAGGTGGCTTGGACAGATTGGATGCGGAAGGTGGAGAATCAGCTGAAATTGTGCAAATTGGGAGAGGCTATGTCCAGCAGTGGAATACAATAGGCTAATTGATTGAATTATTGATTGTAGACATACACTGTGCGACCGGGAGAACGTTTTAAAAACTGAAGTGGACTCTTACCAAATACACATAACGGGTCTTGGTAAATGTGAGGAAATCAGACGAGTAGCATGGCTATCCAACCCATAGTAACATGAACTGGTGAATCTAATAAAAGCGTGTTCCTAAATGAAGATGAGGTATAAAACGAATGAGTAGAATTTAAAAAGGGTAACCCTTACTTTATATTCGTATGTGTTACCATATAAATGATTGCATAAACCAACACATACTCATGAATATTCAATTATTTCGTCTGCTCCGCAACGCAATCTCGTTAATATTGGCCTAATACAAAGACTTCACAAGTATACTAACTAACAACACTACAAGAAAGAAAGAAAGAAAACGCGTTTATTTGCAACACAGCGCACATCACAATAACATTATTATATACTTAAAACACTAGTGGCACAGAAACCAAATTAAATATAAACAGAAAAAAGTCCTCTATTGTCTGTGATCGACATCGACCATCGACCCACCCAGCTGACGTAAATGACGTTTGTGACACGTGACTACAGACAAGCAATTTAGAATGAAAATGGTGTCGCTGAGTGGGAGAGCAATGTGATAGGATAGATTAATAGGAAAACATTTATTAAAAAGGAACTAGGTGAAAAGGGCAGTTTAGAACATAGGTAGTTTTGAATTATTAGATCTAGGAACGCAATTAAAAAAAATGAATGGGAAACCTAGCCTGGCCCTGTTGTATTGCCGTAGTTTAAAAAGGATCTGAAAGCTTCGCTCTTCCCTAATTAAACTTTAAATCTTTCACTTCGAATCCCGGGATCTGCTTTCCAGCTTTTACTGTCCCACTTTAAATGGTCTTTGGCTGATCTGATTGCACCGGTCATTAGATGCTGGGAAATTTATAGATCTGAATGAAATTTTTAAGCATTTACTATGCTAACTTTTCAAATCGATTAAGATAGGAAAAAGAGAATCGCTCAGGTGGTACTCGAACCCACGATCTTTCCCTTACAGGGGGAATGCTCTGACCACTGAGCCACCGAGCCACACCTGAAGCTATCCAAATTCTCCTATACTACCGTCTTAGGGCGACGGACGGACGGACTGGTCGCGATCGTGGGTTCGAGTCCCACCTGAGCGATTCACTTTTTCCTATCTTAATCAATTTATAGATCTATTGTCCAGTACCTAGGTGATCATTAATTACGAAGCCTATTGCACTCCACTGCTGGTCATAATAAATACTTCACTGAATGTGCGTCATAGCACCTGCTCCTGCGCCTCCCGTTTCCAGTCTATCCTGGTCACCCTTTTCGGGCCGTCGTTTATAGCTTCCTTGTCAAGAGAATTTATTGAAGTGCAGCCTGTGCGAGGGATATGTTCCAGACAATATTCCTCTTCTTCATCCTAGCGTTAATTCCAGTCGCATCTGAAGCTTTTCAACTTGGAGTCTGGGGTCCGCTTTTACCAGTCTAACTGCTGATTTGGCTAAACTTCTATATTTTCTGTGAAGCGACTGCCGCTTGACCTCTACAACCCAAAGGCGATATTGAGGCATTGCAGCTAGACCAGTTGTTTTAAATCCGTAAGGACTGCCATAGATGTTTGTATGACAACCGGGACCTATGTTTTAGACAATCTTATACCCCGGTAAATTAATACAAAAGACGGTGTGCGGTTTAGCTAGGGTCGAGTCCAAAACAGCTGCCCTTGCCGGACGGCGCGGACGGGGGGAATCCGAGGGGATTCCGCACGAAAAATAAAAGGTACACACAACCGGAGTGTATGTTATGAAAAAAAAACAATGTATGAAGAAGCTAAAAAAGTATGCTGATTTCGTGGAAATTGACACTGGCGAACGTTGTCTCTGCCTAGCCTCATCATCATCATCATATCAGCCACACTTAGTCCACTGCTGAACATAGGCCTCTCCTATAGACTTCCAGAACGACCGATCTAAAGCAGCCAGTATCCTAACTAACCTAAAATAAAGAAATAGAGGCGTAACTTTGTATGATAGTTACAACTATTTATCGATAAACACCCGTTAACCCTTCACTAAACATTATAATTGCCAATACACATTAAAATTCCCTCGCAAGGTGCAATACGACCGGTTCACCTTGACAAGGTCGGGCTGCGCGCGCGCATACCTGCGCTCGACACCGTGGGAGCGCCCATTCATAGATCTCTGTTACGTCTGTTACGTGATAGCGTGAGAGTTTTAATTAAATAGACCGTGGCATGTATTGCTAATCACTAACAATGGAGTAAAAAAACTAGACTAGTCGTATAAGTAAGAGTGACTTAGTCAAGTTCAGAAACAGACCGGTAGAGAAATATCAAAGTTCAGCTTATTAACGATAGGATGAAGAGACGAGTAGAGACCACTAATGTGTAAATCCTTGGATTAGTTATAGGGCAACATTAATTATGGGGTTCTTCAAGAAAGGCATGAGAAGGTGTCTACAGGGTCGGCAGCACGAGTGTGACGCCTCTGGTATTGCACACGTCTATAGGCCACACGGCCCACCTGATGGCAAGTGGTTACCGTAGCCTATAGTCGTGTGCATCACCAGGGGAGTCAGACTCGTGCTGCCGACCCTGTAAACACAGAGAATTTCTGTGCCGTCAGCGTAGAAGACAAAGCAGGGGTAGCCTTTGGTCTTACCACTAACAGCACACAAAATCTCCAGTGAGCTCTGGCTACCCTACTCACTATATCTCACCACATATATGATGTTTTCAATCATGTTAAGTAATGTCCACAATCGGTCAACTCAATTGGGGGTTATTAGCACACGCCATAATTGAATTGCGACGATTCATTATGTATTGTTGAGCGATGTGTGATATGGCGCGTGCGATGATACAGGGCGATCAATCCAAAATCTTATTGTTGGATTTTTAATTCAATTACAACGTCGTGATTGGTTGTGACTTATGATTCGCACGAATAAAAATTATAACGAAAATACTTGCAAAATTTGGAACTACCTACTGACCTGAGCTAAGCTAACATTGTTTACAGAGACTTCGACCAGGTTCGAGTGCCGGTTATGTATGTGAATTTGAAAAAGTTTGAATGTCATTATTGTTAAATCTAAAATCTATGCATGTGAATTTGAAAAAAGTTTGAATGTCGTTATTGTTAAATCTAAAATCTATGCATGTGAATTTGAATCTCTCAGTTTCTGACTTCTCCCTACTGACCTATTTGGATTGATCATCTTGTATATTTCGTCGGCATCATTTTTGTGTGGGTCATGTGTGTTTCTGAGACTTGGCTGGTTGGCTTGGTTGACTTAGTTTCTAAGACTTTCTGAGCGAAGTCAAATTCACCAGTTGATTGCCAGACTAGGACTAGGCTCTGCAGCAGACTTTCTTCGAGTCGATTCGGACTGCAGTCCTGCACTCTTCAAGAGAGAAACCAGAACTTCAATAATTAATGTTAAGATACAACCGGGGCTGAGGCTGTGATACTGATGGTAATGTGGTGGTTACCCAGGTCCTCCTGTGCAGAAGTGGATGTACTTCATGGGCCGGACTTAAAACTAAAAAAAAACAGACTACAGTCGTTCCTCTAAAAGGCAAATGAAACCGATGAGAGCGGAACCAGGACTTCAATATGTACCTAATCTATAAAAGATGGTTAAGGCTATGATAAGGATAATAATTCTCTAACTGTTTATCCAGGTCCTCCAGTGGAAGTAGGACTCCATGAGCCAGACTGAAACTAATAAAAAACAGTCTCTGTGCGTAACAGTTCCAACAAAAAAGCATCAATGTCGGGGGTTATTGCGCGAGGAGCCCTCGGCAGCCGGCACAGGCCTCCAGCGTCGCGTAAAAATAAACTGGTCGATACACTCGCTCCAGACAAACGCTATCCACTCAGACTTGTGCTAAATTACTGTGTGTCTCGAGACTAATACTGCGAACAATTGCTACAATTGCCTTATATCTACACTAATATTATAAAGCTGAAGAGTTTGTTTGAATGCGCTAATCTCAGGAAATACAGGCGCGGCGACCATAAACAACAAAGTAGAAAGAAAAAGAAACTTTTATTTTTTCGTCTATGGTCAGGAAAAAATAAAAACAATACTTTATTCCTATGTTTCTGACTGTTTTCTCTAACTCTTGTATACCCAAAATATTTTTAAAACACAGCTGTGTTTTGTAAATAAAACTGTTTTTCTTTTCTTTTTTCCTAATCTTTTTTTACATAAACTAACCTAATTTAGCTCCTAAGCTAACTAACCTAAAAACTGCTAAAGCCTTAACGCGTTATTTCAAAACGGCAGCCACATAACATAGACATACAACATAGCCGCAGATATAAATAAATCTGAACAACAGTTTATGAAATACACCGCGGAAACGGTGCTGAGTGGTCCTTTAAATATTACAGGAGCGGCCGTTTCGGGAACACTACCCTTTGGCCTAAACGAGCCCAGGGACTGGAGGCAAGCTTTTTGTACAATATTTGCAAATTCTTGAAATTGCCACGTAAAATGATTATGTACCTATACTGAAGTCTATGCCAACGGTGGAATAATAGATTATTGGTGTAAAAAGTTCAAGGTAAAGATTTTACATATTGATAACGTATTTGTACTTGTCTACGATACTACGATAGTACTATTATCTATTCTGTGACGATACCTATTTATTATAAACCTGACCAGTTTCGGCTTACGGCATTCTCAAAGGTTGATAGTTATGAACATGACAATTATTCTTAAACACTACGATATTTGTAAAAATATGTTAGTGAATTTGAGATTGGATTTAACTGTTGCAGAAATGGCTGATGTTCTTGCGCTAATATAGATAGTTTTTCAAATATTTGCTAATGCCGTAGTAAGTATATTCGTATCAGGCAACGCGATGTCCGTGCAGTGCAGCAGTCACTCGATGTCCGGAAAGCCAGTGGTCCGGACGGTATTCCGGCAGTGGTTCTACAAAAATGTGCAGCGGAGTTGTCTCCAATGCTTGCGCGGCTGTACCAGCTGTCCTACAGCTCGGGTACAGTGCCTTCGGCTTGGAAGGAGGCGAATGTACAGCCGATCCCCAAGAAAGGGGATCGCTCAGACCCGACAAACTATCGACCCATAGCCATCACCTCAGTGCTGTGCAAGGTGTTCGAGCACATAATTAACAAACAGCTCATGCGTCACCTTGAAGATCACTCCCTAATTAATGACCGGCAATATGGCTTCAGGCCGAAACGGTCAACGGGTGATCTTCTGGCGTATGTTACCCATCTTTGGGATGAGGCTATGGATAAGCACGGCGAGTCACTGGCAATTGGTCTTGACATCGCCAAAGCTTTCGATAGAGTCTGGCACAAATCGCTTCTTTCCAAGCTACCAGCCTTCGGTTTGCCCTCTAGACTATGCAACTGGGTTGCTAGCTTCTTGCAGGATCGCCGTATTCGCGTCCTTTGTGATGGACGCGCCTCGGAGTTCTTGCAGGTAAATGCTGGTGTTCCGCAGGGGTCCGTCCTGTCCCCTACTCTCTTTCTTCTGCATATCAATGACATGCTGTCTACCGGCAGCATTCATTGCTATGCAGATGATAGCACCTTGCACGGGAGTTATCATGGACGTCCTGCGGATAAGCAGTCGGATATCGCAGATAAAAGGCAGCTTCTTGTCACTGAGCTTGACCGGATCCTGAACAGCATTTCCCAATGGGGCAATGGGGCTCTGAGAACCTGGTCGAGTTCAATGCCAAGAAGACACAGGCATGTGCGTTCACAGCAAAGGTATCTTCTTTCCTTCCCCTTCCCACTCTTCAGAGCACTCCACTGCCACTGCAGGACAACCTGACTATCCTCGGTATGGATGTTCGCTGCAAACTTAATAACAAAAACTACATCGAGAGTATCATCAAAACAGCCTCGCGTAAACTCGGAGTCTTGAACAGAGTGAGACGGTTTTTCACGCCGGAGCAGCGGTGTCTTCTATACAAGACCCAAATTCGGTCCTGCGTGGAATACTGCTTGCATCTCTGGGATGGCTCCGCAAAGTACTTATTAGATGCTCTCGACAGGTTGCAGCGACGTGCGGTCCGCATTATTGGGAATCTCGAGGTCACAAGCACCCTTGAGCCTTTGCAGATGCGTAGAGATGTTGCATCCTTGGCAGTATTTTACCGTCTCTACCATGGTGAATGTTCTGATGAGCTCTTCCAACTGGTCCCGCCCGCTCCTTTCCTACATAGGACAACACGAGCAGGGCTTAGATGTCACCCGTATACGGTGCAGAATATTCCTTCAAGAACCAAGCGGTTTGGTGACTCCTTTCTTTGTCGCACCGTTAAGACCTGGAACTCCTTGCCAGCTCACGTGTTTCCTTCTTCCTACAGTCCCGGGTCCTTTAAGCGGGGCGTGAAAAAGCATCTGTTGAGGCCGTCAAGCTGAGTGCCACCATTGTTAACATGGTACGTGTTTGTAATGGTGACCCTCTTTTCTGAGACTTTGCCTTCAGCTTACCATCAGGCGAGGTGAAGTCAAATTGACGTGTCCTACATAAAAAAAAAGTGACAAAGACAATGAACGGACCCCGGGTTCCAAAATGCAAACTTTGGACGTAACTGAAAAATAGCTATGAGCATGATGATGAAATTAACGGTGTACGCCAAGGAAGTGTACTGAGACCACATCGCCAAACTGTCAGATACATCCGTCTAAAAGCTACAATGTCACATATATACACACGTACTAAGCTTATCATCATCTTCCTGCCCGTCATCATCATAATCTACATTTAGACGTTATCCTAATTGCATCCGAGGCCAAGATGCTCTCGATGCTCAGGGACCTCCTGCCCTTAACCTATACTTATTTAGGCTCGGTGCGATATGTGTTTTTTTTTTCCATTCATCTCCGATTGCAGTCATTCCAACACTCACTTCCTTCCTAGCCATATGACACAATCCATCTATCTTCTCTTAGGTAGAAGACCTTGTCGGTCTATGGCCTTCGCCTAACCGGACTATGGATCAGCTGACTGCTTCCGAGCTAACACGGCTGATATACTCAGCTGTAAGGGTCGCTGACCCGCAAGGTAGGTACTGCCCTATATACTGTGCCAGCTGGCTGATGCCCCTAGACCGGCCAGGTTCACTGCTGAACCCTTGTACCGTTGCTAGGGTGCTCTGAATGTTTGGACCGGAGGATTACCGTAGCCAAAGTAAAAGACAGAGCAGAACTGTGGACTGTGTTTATTGTCTCAAAAGTGCCTGATTATATTGACAAATTTCTCTTTTAGATATATATGTACAAAAGGAGCTTACAATTAGGCTAGACCAATCAGAATACTTAATGCTATTTACATAAGGAATCCTTAAAGCTATTATGTACAATTTAATTACAGAATCTGCCGCGTGGCGCTTGTATCGCGACTATAAAATGTGCCAACGTAAATATGGCCGCAATCTGCAGCCGCGTCGCATTCCAGGAATTCCGTCGCCGTGCGTGGTCGTTGTATGCGTATAGTGAATCGGTATTGTGTCCCTACAACCTCTTTTAACATCAAGGATTAAAAACCAAAAAACAGACACGAAATCTGCGAAAAATGTATCATCAAAAGCGTCGTCGATATTTCACGTCGAGCCTCCCAACAAAAACTTGCGAAATCTGTACAAAGCCGCTAATTACCGGGCTCGTTACATAGAACGTTTGATTGATGAACCGGAGCCCCGCTATCAATAACAATGACCGACCCCAAGTTTGCTAGGGATATCTTTTAACTAGGTGCGAAATTTTGAGCAAAATTTACTGAGATTCGTTGAAAGAAATTGATAGTATACCTTGTACGTGTACGAGCATACTTACAAGGAATTCAATGTCGGTCACCTTGAGACCTTCTAAGGTCAAGCGGATACCAACGGATGCGTCTGGTTACAATAAGATGATGGTAAAAGCATTTACATAATCTTGGTACCCCTAGTTTTTTTCGTGCGGAAATCAACAGGGATTCTTACCCGTCGGCCGGACATCAAATTAGTATTGTAGGTATTAGTCAGAATTAGAACATCCCGATCGAAAAGCCGACTCATTAACCACTAGGCTGCCAACGCTTATGAATATTAGGTATTATTAACGACCAAAAACAGAGAGTTTGTGTGTTTAAATAGGTAAGTTCGTGAAGGATGATTGGGTGTCCGACTCCTTATGGATAGTATCTGGTATAATAAATATGCTTTTTATGCCGAGATTAGGTTATCATGGGTTGCCGGAACGGGATTAAAATTCCACGCGGGCGAAGCTACAGGTCACAGCCAGTAAACAATATTTTGAAAACTTACATTCTTCCTTAAGCTCACCAATCAACAATGAAAACAACAAGGTTATCCTCTAAATAACCTCCAACTAACACCCATCTCCGGACCACAATATATTTTCTTCTTGAAGACCAACGATAGCATGTAAATGAGACCGTGAAACGTGACCGAGAGCTTCAAAGAGAATGCTTTATTTGTTTAGCCACCCTCGCCGGTTTACAAGATTAGCTGATGGCAAAGGAGTAGCGGCTATTGCGGTGTTTACGTACTTATGTTATTAATATGAGTTTGTATAAATAAAGTAAAAGTTGTTCCAGAAATAATTTTTGGATAAAGTGGCGTGGAGGACGCGTTGGACTGCAACATCTGGACTTAATCGGTGTAATTTATTTGTATGAATAAAATTGTTCGTTTCTTTGCTAGTTGTTGGTTGGCTGGAAGACATGGCGTTACAAACTGTTGTCAAGCATTGGTAGCCACTTTCCATAAGTCGGACCGAATTTGTCTACCGATTTAGTACTATAAAAAAGCAACTGCTCCCCAGAGGAAACGCCAGCGTATATAAAATGTACGCCGTTTATTAATATCTCGGCAGCACCACCTGTCGGATTCATATTTAGCTTATTTGCTTTTTTTACTAGCAGTTTTGTTATTAATCCATTGGTTAAGCAAACAGTATGTTTAGTCTCATCAATTACACAAAAAGTAAGTCAATATTATTATGTGGCGTTATATAAATTCGTCGTCGAGTCTCACTCCAAACTATGAGAGCTCATTTCGAGTATATTCAGAGAACTTTCTTTTAGCGGTGTTGTCAAATCGTCCAAAGACAATGCCATAGATAGCACGGACAAAAACAAACAGGCAGCGTCAATAGAGAACTCCTTGAACATTCTTGAAGGGTGACTGATCAAAATTGTACATCATAGAACAGCATAGCTGGGCTACTATATCAGTGATAGAATTCTCACGTCAATTTAAAACAATACCCTGTGGCTTTGTACTTACACGTTTCCTAACCGACTTTCCACGATAACCAAAGAAAATTATGGGTAAATGTAAGTCTACCCTCAATCACACAAACCTTTCTCGGCACCAATTTGAAGATCCATTTACGTCTCCTACAAGGAGTGCGCTCACGGCTCGAGTACGCTCCTGGCGAATGAAATTGAATTAAAGTACCGTTGTGTTCAAAGGAATATAATTTTGGTTATTGCTTTTGCACTGGTGCTGGTCTTAATAGCATATGATGCATGAAGAAATTGAAGTTCTAAAATAATGACGTTGAAAATATAATTTAGACTGCTTTTGTAAATGTTTTGGGCGAGCTGCAAAGAACAGAAAAGTGAAAGGCGTGTCCCTGGATTGTAGCAAGTGGAATAATAATATGTCACACAGATACACATCTATAATGAGTAGATGTTCAAAGTAATTGACTGAAAATACGAATACTATCATCATCCTCAGAGGCGACGTCAGTTTCGACAGTTTTAGTAAAACGGATCACTAAGAACAGAAAAAGTGACATTACATTTTATTACCGTTGTTACTTAAGCATGCTTAATTAGTTCGATGGTGAAATATTTTAAACAATTCTGAACCCCAGCTGTTAACAGTATTATCAAAGAACAGCCATCTACATAAATAAAACTTGTTTACAATGAACTAAAGAACAAAGAGGCGTATCCATTTCCTAATTGTGAAAGTAGTTTTAATTGAGGCAGCCATATCCAATTGTATTTAATTGGTCTTATATCTGATCTTATATAGCACTTTAAATAACAAATTGTTTTACTTGGAAACACCGAGGTCAGTGGAAGTTACTATGAAACGCAGATACGAAACTCCGAGTCGTCCGCAAGAAACACGAACGAAAGAAATAGCATTTACAGTCGAATAATTTTAAAAGCCACAAATGACATTAGCTGCATAAAACTGAATCGAATGAATTACATTGAATGCATTTATTCTGCAAAAGTATTTATAGATTGTATACTACAATTTAACTGAATTTTAAATAAATTAAATTAAAAATCAACTGTGTTATTTTTTGGCTACCTTATTTATTCTTTTGTGTTATAAATTTAGGAAACAAAATGAAACACGTATATAGTTCGGTAAATTTATACATCCAAGGTTACAATAATTTGCACCCAACTGAAATTTGAGAATCAAAAAAGTTGGAAAGAAGCTAGATCTTCTAGCACAAATAAAGGGAAAAGTTTAAAACCCGTAATTATGACAAACTAAACTACCAAAGAAACAAAAAACTAATGGAATGGAAAGAAGTCTAACATCAGTAATACTGGAGTTATTGCACTAAGTCGTCCAAGCTACGCTATGTACTTAAGGAGCTAACTTTAGAACATGGGCACGAAGTCATAACATTGCCTCCCTATCACTGTCAATATATAGGTAATCTGTCGTTTGTGTGACAGGAATGTGAGGAGGCAGTCTGAAATAAATTCTTGAGAAGCTGAGCCCTTATATAGCAATAAAAAGGTGGGCTCCTTGAAATGGAGGCCGCATCATCGGTATCGAAAAAGCATCTGATGAGGCCGTCAATCTGAGTGCTATCATTGTAAGACGGTACGTGGTCTGTAATAGTTACGCTTTTTCCTGGGACTTTGCCTTCAGCTTAGCATCAGGCGAGGTGTAGACAAATTGACGTGACGTATATAAAAAAAAATCCTGCTTATTTGACTGTGTAACTGGTTTATCTTTCTGCTTCTTATACCGCAGCGGTCGAGTCCTATGTTATTCGGACACCCTCTCCAAAATTAAGCCTTGACTATACTCTCCCCCACCCACCACCCTGATTTGAATGCTAGATTTGCCCCTGTCTTGGACAGGTTTAAGTGTTGCCAGGAAAATCCCATGAGTTTTTTAAGATAACATATTTATGTATTTATCTTACATAATATACGCCTAAAATAGCCATAGCATACGCCTAAAAATCCCCGATGGGGTAGGCAGAGGTGTATTAACACCTACATTTCGCCAAATAAGATTTCAGTCCCATGTATTAGGGGGCGAGCCTATTGTTGTCAAGGGGGCACTTAGTCATGGGTTGTATGTTTACTGTCGGATGAAGAACAGCCCTATATCTAAGTCACCTTCAACGATACCACAGGAAGAGGTGGGGGGTATTCTACTCCACCAGAAACCAACATACATAACATAACATAAACTCACGCCTTTATCCCCGAAGGGGTAGGCAGAGGTGCTAGCACCCACATTTCGCCGGTTTATGTTTACGTCCAAATGTAATAGGTGGCTAGCCTATTGCCATTAACTGGGCACTTATAAACCTGCGATAAATACCTACCATATGCGATAACCACCTCACCAGAAACCAACACGGCAATTAAAGATTATTAAAATACGTTTTAATAAAATCACAAAATTGCAGATATTATTTATGGTTAAACATTCTTTCGCAAGTATGTTATTGCATTTGAATTTTAATTAACAACTCATCAACCTTCTAATGCAATAATAAATATCAAGGCATATGTGTAACATATGTTAAGTTTTATAAATACTTAGTTTTATACATACCGTATTGGGTAACATCCCTAGTGTTAATGAAGAAACAGGATTCACTGACGTAACCTAGTAATGACGTTAAGTTTTTTGGAACAAGAATTGTCATGTGCATTTTGAAGTATAAAAAGTTAAGGTGTTCCTTCGTTACAACGTTACGTTGTTGAATTTTATTTAAACTTCAAATGTGGCTTTTAAAAATGATTCGACTATAGTTGAAATATATAATTACGACGTCAACCGCCCGCAATTTCAGTCCGCAACTTCGTTTCATGGTAGACCTGCAGTTTATTAGTAAATTATTACTTTGGAAAGATCTGACCTTATGGTTCCTAAGGTTGTTCAGGTGCGTTACACAAATTATATCAGTTAGAAGACTAAGACTACTAAAAATAATTGCTCCCCTCTTTTTTTACGTGCGAGATATCCCCACGGATACTCCCCTCCCGGAGGGGAAGGTTATGTCGGACTTGAACCGACTAAACCAGCACGCCGTCTGTGGGTCGTTGTGGTAGGCCGAAGGTGAGGTTGTCTTCGACATTATTCCTCGCACCCCGGCTGATCCAGGGCCATCTCTATCGTTTGATAACACTCTGTACTTTAGTAATTATTGACCTATGGAATTTTATAGTACTGCCTGCCTCAAAATATGCGCTCTAGCACCCGCTCCCCCTTTTTGCTTTAGTGAGTTTACATTTTAAAATGTACAACTATTATGGTCAAACTATGATCAGAGTATAGTTGGAACATCCCCTTTAAGTGTAGGCCGAAAAACAGCAGAGCAGGTTTTTTTGCAGTCAGAACAAGAAAGAAATGATTTATAATTTTTCTACCTACCCTACAACTTAAACGCTCCAAAATATATACCCATTATTATTTGTTCATTCGACATTGATACGATAAGCATACAAGGTACACAATGAATGTTTTCACGCACTTTCGACTTATTGAATGTACTGTGAACTGAGAAAAATGTCCTTCATTAGCAAGAACAATTAATACAACTATTTACCAAGGACAAAATGTTCCCATTACGAGCGATACGGCTCTTAATTTACTGATATATTTTGGCGCCCAACATGGGACCACTTTTAGAGGTCGCTCGTGTAAATAACTGAGAACGTTTTATACAAAACGAGCTGTTTCGAATTAAAAATGTAATGTTACTTGTTAAAATGAGAACAAGGAACAAAAAAGATTAATCTTTATTGTACCTTTGAGAGGCTTATAGGTAGCAGAACAATACTGCTTTCCAAGATTAAATAGACGTGACTTGAGCGACCAAGCATCACCCTTAATAAATGTAGACACTTGTTTAATAGTCTTAAATTAAAGTAAGTATGCTCTATTTCAAAATACCTCCCTTTTCTTTCTTTCATATTCCACTTTTCTTTAGCAGGTTACAAGTGTATAACATCTCTCATCACAAGAGTACATTTTCTTCCACTAGCGACTCATCACGCTTGGCATGGCAAAAAGATGGGGTAAAATGTATTCCGCACTGAGATATTTCGGTAAATATCTACATAGTTAATACAAATGCCACGCTCACACCGCAGCTTAAACTTAACTCAGACTTTGTTTTATTAACAATGATTACTATTTACGCAGAATCCCGTCAGCACTGCGTGGGAAAATAAAAGATTATACAGAAAGAACAATTAATAACCCGCATAATTATTCCAGAGTGGTTTACCCACCCATATATATATTTTTTGTACAGTTATAATTTCAGGTACATAGTAACCTGAAATTATAACTGTACAAAAAATAAATCAAAACAACACAGCAGACATTTCTAACCATTTTACCCAATATTAATGCAAGTACCCTCAAGTTAACAAGAAAGTGGGGGAAAGAGAGCGATAACATGTGAGATTTAAAGCCTCACTGGTGCACGCGGCAACAGGTACGTCCGTGAGTATCACGGACGTCACTCTGACCTATATTCCAAGCATGTCTGTTACATGTGACTCGCAGTCGATACGTCTGGGGCAAACGAGTTAAGTTAGTAAGTAAAACAGCTCTTAAATGTAGATTGTTGGGGAAACAGGACAAGCGTGCTGGGAAGAAAATTGCCTTATGTTTGAATTACGATGGAAATCTTTATCACTAAGAAATAAAAATAATTAAGGTAGAAAGTACAAAGCAAACGAATTGATAGTAAGTGGTTACCGTAACCAAGTTCATAAGATGTATACGGAGATGGTCCAATTTTATTAGAGAGCCGGTTGTATTACAGAGTACTGCACGTAGGTTACGATTTTAACAATCTCACACTTGCCCCTCTAGACAAGTGGCAATTCGTTTCCCGACGTTTGGTAGAATAGAATGTGGAATGTATGGGATTCGACGTATTTGACAGTCGTTAACGCATTTCATAAACGTCAATTCCCATACATTTGCCATTCTATTCTACCAAACGCCGGCCAACAGAGACTGCCTGCAGGAGAACTAACAAAATAATTATCATACATCATACTTCAAACAGATTGAAGAGTAAGCCAGCACCTGTACATCAGCAGACTTCACACTCTGAAACCTTCAAGATTCGTATAAAACGCCGTTCATCATACAAACCATTACGGCATGAGAAATGAACTCAGAAATTCCAAAAGAATTTGATCTCTAGCGTTATAAGATGAGGTATAAAATGTTATTGATGTTCCTTTAAATTTAGATTGTCCTTACCCCATTGTACCCCCCTCTCAATGTAACCTTTTACCCCATTGCAATGAACGATAATCGATATTCGATGTTATTTATTAAATATACTACTACGGTAGCAAATAAACACTGGACTGTTGATTTCTTTTTATTCTATGTAAATCGATTTGAATAATTAGCATGAAAATTTAATTCAAATTATATAGGCGGAGTAGTCCAAAAGCAAAGTTTAAAAATGATTGAAAAATCATTCATTGGTTCCTCCCCTGTCGCCTCAAAGACAGAGTTGTCGGTTCTTCGTGAGATATGGCCAGCCCACTGCCACTTCAGCTTGCTGATTCTTTGAGCTATGTCGATAACTTTGGTTCTCTGTCGGATGTATTCGTAAGAAACTAGGCTTATAAATGCGAAAAGTTGGATGGACTGATATTTGTTTTTCCATCAGAGCGGCTGAAAGGGTAATAATTAATAAGTTCCTGTGGGGTACGGGATCAGAATTTCACGTGGGCAGTGCCACGGTCAACACCTAGTATCGTAACAAATCAAATCAACTGTAAATGTCTGTCCAATCGAGCGTGCGCGCCCTGACAGGCCATGTAATACCGGTGAGTTACACCTAGTGACCTATGGGATCTAATGATGGGTCCACCAATCCATAGTTAATGGTGTTACATGGGGCATTAGCCCATCGCATTATTTATTAACTAGTATTACGCCTAACGAATGAAACGTGGGGTGAATTTACGAATAATTACGTAATATTGGATATGTTTCTGTGTTTTGTAATACTTTTGACTTTTAAGTGGTTGAATAGGAAAAATATAATGTTATCCTACTTTTTTGAATACTACTTAGGTGGCAGACAAGCACACGACCCACTACCTGTTCTACTTGTATCGTCCTTTATCAGTGAACATGTTTGATGTTTATTATTCAATCACGCTATACAGCTGACGGAAATTTGGTACAGGGATAGATCATAGCCTGGAATAACAGATAGGCTTCTTATTATCCCGGGAGTAGGTTCCCATGAGTAACGGGATCAGTTTCAAACTATACTCCAAAACGCGAGCATTAGCTAGAATAAAAGATTTTCTATACTTTTATTTATTTATTTATTTATTTTATTTGGAATACAAACAGTATCTACAGCTAAATAGACAACTGCTGTTTTTTCCCCGTTTGTTCAGGTTTACCTTTTTACGCGTAGGTACGAGTTTTGTCTTTGATGTCTCAGTTCGATGCCCTGATCGAGCAGTGTTGCTGAATTACAACAAATAAAATGTAAATGAAAATTGCTACACGAGTGCCTGCTTTCTCATATTACGTCAGTATAAGCGTAATTATAACATTTTAGAGGAGGTTGGACACGACGGTATTGCCGTCCAAATGAGCAGTCCGACTGGGGAAGTACAGAACACCGCGGCTATAATAACCTCGTGTTGTGTTTCCGGCGGTGAGTCGGGTGGCCAGAGCTCACTGGAGAGTTTTTGTGCTGTCGGTGGAAAAACCAAAGGCTTTTGCTGCTTTGTCTTCTATAATGACGGCACAGAAATTCTGTGTTTACAGGGTCGGCAGCACAAGTATGACTCCCCTGGTGTTGCACTCGACGTCCATACGCCACGGTAACCGCTTCCCATCAGGTGGGCCGTAAGCCTGTCCTGCCACCTTAGTTGTATATAAAAAAAAAATCACTACCATTATTGATAACACTTGTAATTTTCCCCAGTATTTATTATTGAACCTGACCGGTCTCATTTACATTTTAGAACTACCTATATTATGAAATATGGCTAAATATCGTGTTGAAGAAGAATGTTTCCTCCTAACTATCATTGTAAACGTTTGAGGATGCCGTAAGGCGAAACCGGTCAGGTTCAATAATAAATACTGTGGAAAAAGTACAAGTGTGTACTTAATGTGTGTAACAACAAATTCCACCCAGGGCCATCAGTCAACAATATAAATAAATAGTAACATTATAGCAATTGAAACACTATCGCAGCACAGTAGTAAACCTCAAAACGAGACATTTAGCATCAAGAACTGCGAAGCAAGTCTCTTTTCGTCGATGTAACAAATGTATCAAATAAAATACGCGCCTCCTCATTAGCTTATCTGCGAAGGCAAAGGAAATAAAATGGCGCTTAAACATTCTGTAGTTCGGATGGAGCCGCTGAACCGTGAACACATTTATTGTGTAAACTAGAACGGAGAATACAATGTTAGACAACAGTCCTGAAATCTTTTGAAATATAAAAATTGAGACCTACAAAAGTAGCGAGACGCATAGGTATAGTACAGTCGACAAAATCGATAATATCCCACCTTTACACACAACTTTATACATAAACTAGCTGTCGCCCGCGGCTCCGCCCGCGTGGATGTCGGTTATCGCGAATCGGATTATAATTTGAGATTTAAACTATCCTATCTCTCAAGTTGGATCGAACTGCACATGGTGTGCGAATTTTATTATAATCGGTTAAGTGGTTTAGGAGTCCATTGAGGACAAACATTGTGACACGAGATTTATATATATATTAAGATGTGGGATACTATCGATTTTGTCGACTGTACCTGACCGGGTGCGAAAACATGCCAAATGCCTTATGGGACCACCTTTCTCCGGCATTTGATTCCCAACACGGGCATCCGAGTATAAAGGTGATTTTCCACCAGAGGGGCGAGACGAGACGAGGCGAGGAGAGAATTGAAATTTGTATGGCAAATTTTCAATTCTCTCCCAGCGTATCTTTGGTGGCAACAGTGTGGATTGACGAGAATATGCGAGGCGTGAATTGAAATATTTGTTTGTGCAAAAATGAACCTTATTGGTTCCTATATAGGGTAAAAATCACCTTCAAAGTGATTTTGCACCAGAGTGGCTAGGCGGGGCGAGGCGAGGAGAGAATTGAAATTTGTATAACAAATTTTCAATCCTCTCCCAGTGCATCTTTGGTGGAAACAGTGTGGATTGACGAGAATATTGACGCCTAATTTTTATTCGGAGTTTTCGGCATTGACGCTAGAATAAAGTTATATCGAGCATTGTGTGTGAGCTGTCTAAAATACATTTATATATGAAGCATACGGGCGGCGGGGCGCGGCGGTCACGCGCGAGCTCGCGATGGCAATTTTTAGTGGAAAAGGGTCAGTGCGATTTCAATTCTCTTCTCGCCTCGTCTCGTCTCGCCCCTCTGGTGGAAAAGCACCTTAACACTCAGATGCCCCCGCCGGCCGGTCCGGAGGATTTTAGCGAGGAAAAAAAGGGGAAAGTACACGGTTTTTTGATTTTGCATGTTCGGGAAGAGTGAGGGTCCAGCTATGTTTGGCTTGCTTCCATTTTAAATAGCGTCCTCTCTTTCGCACATCATACTAACAGTTTGATCATCAATAACCTTGCGTTACCCAGTAGCAACAGAGACCTTCAACTCGGAGTCTGCTAAATTGGCAATTTGATATAAAGGTATATTAAACTGTTAATCCTATACTCTGTACGTCACACACACACACGCATACATTATAAAATCAAACCAAAACAGACTCACTCTTCTTCCCAACATACGATATTTAACTCGGATATCTATAGTAGAGACTATTCAGTAATTTCGCTTGTAGCTTTAGTGATAGTAGTTCGCTTAAAATAAACAAATAATACGCGTCACTCTTCAACGATCACCTGCAACCGTATCTAATTAATTACGAGATCATAGCTGAACCATTACCTAACCCAACAGTCTCGGACTGTCGAGACGACGGAAGCATGTAACAGTATCCCAGTGAACGTTCACTAGCATAAAAGGGAACGCCCGTTGCGCACTGATTATCTTCCAGTGAGGCCGGCGTGAGGTGTAGGCGGTAGCGATGGAGACTAGTAAGAGTGAATAATACCTGAATTTGGTGTTAGTGTAGGAATTTTAGCACCAGAAATGCCCTCGGTAAAGATGTCATTGATATTTCGATCGGATTATGTGACTGTCCTAAAAATCAGGTGTCTGTCGTCCGAAACAGCGAGTGCAAGCCGCCATCTTGAGGAACGCCTCAAAACTACTAATTAATCGGCTATTTCTCTGCAAAAAATAAAAAAAGCGATTGCAGTTAGACACAGACTTTCCTTTCAAAGTTCTAATTTCAAAAGCCTGCATAAGAGCCTCATACGTGCAGTTAAGGTAGGCTTGACTCCGAAGGTTAGATTTTTCAAAATGCTAATTTGGGTGTAATTTCTACTTACTGGGTCAGTTAAATCAAAAAATCTGCGATCCCATGCCTATCCAGTTCACTCTTAATGACGTTCACCAGTTTCCGTAAAATTCATGACATTTTAATTAAAACCGAATGATACTGAATGGACATGGTGAGCCCATTTGGGAGCATGAAAGAGGCTGTCGCGCCCTGATTAGTTCGCGCCTAGACATGGGCGCAGCTACTGATATGGCACAAGTCATGGACGATAAGAATTGACATAGTTCTTTTAATTACCCAAATCTTAAACGTTAAATTTCATAGCAATTCGCAACACTTCCATTTTATAAAGTGTCCCTTTCGCATAAGGCCCCTTTCGTTGGTATACATTTCATATCCGTGGGGCTTCATGACGTCATCGAAATGGACCTAAGACTATTTATTATTGTCACTTTTGATGCCGAATATACAGCTCAGTTCAATAATTCTGATCAATTGACATTGCAATAGATTTTAGAGGTTATTGTGTATGAACCGCTCCCAGCTGGGTCCTGCTCATTTGAATGGTGGGTAGGGTCATGATAACAGTATGTGTAATAAATAATTTCTCGATAACGGAAACCTATACAAGACATCAAATAAATTTGAATTGGAAATACTCTTCAGACCCTTTGATTAATTGGAAAAATCAACTAGGACCAGTTCCTTTCCAGGGGAAATACTATGAACGCCTGAGCTAGCTGGAGACGTCTTCGTCCTGGCAATTCAAAAATTTCCTACACGTTTGTGGAGCGACGTTAGAGCTATCAAGCAGTTCTTTTTACCCTGCCTACCGTAGAGTGAAAAAAGCGTGTATATATTGTATGTGCATGTAAAATCAATATCGATAATCTCGTAAGAAGTCCGTAACTGTATAAAGATGAATCCCAATGTACTTCTATTGTGATCTGAGTTAGTCGAGCGGTCCTCAAGTGGATTAAGAACCGCTTGAGCATCCAACTGGACCTTAAGCACCCATTCAAAAAGGTGAATTACTGGCAAAAGAATACAAAGATTTTTACATTTGATCACCGAAAAGTCGTGGTGTCGGATTTGCGATTGAGAGGTCATGAGTTCGGCTATTATACTACCGACATGAAGCTATTATTAACACAAGCTATTTAGCTTAGCGGGGAGGTTGCTTGCATTCACACCTATATCCATTACGTTACAATATCCTCCGTTCTAGGTTCCGTACACATTCTATCAGAATATATTGTTCATCTTCTACCACTAAACATATTTCACAAAATAATACTTTCTTAAGCATGAAAACTGAAAAGTAATTGAACAAGTCACGTGTAAATGTGAGTTTTTTTGAAATATCAACAATATTTCCAACACAAGCACACGGAATGAATAAAACCAGATGAAAACGTGACCTCAAAGTGTTTACAGAAAGAACTCTCGAGTTGAGAGGCCATAGAAAGTAATCTTGAACAGCTTAAGGCAGACCTATAAAATATAAAGACGGTTGGAAGTAAACGACAGCAAGATATATCGACGAAGGAAAACTATAGCGGTGTAAAATGTCCGACGGAAATAAGAACAAGTTCCTGTAAATCTCTATCTATTTACAGGAAAAGCACTTTTAGATTTAGACTCGTTTCTTAAAATAACTAAGGTTCTTTGTCGGATGACCTCGTTCCGAATTCTATTCTTCAGAGAAACTCCAAGCATAGCTCGCTCCATAGCCCGCTGCGCGACTTTTAGTTTATGGACTAGCTCTACCGTTGTGTCCACGTTTTGGCACCGTAAGACGACATAGCTCGCAGAATAAGCAAGCTGAAGTTTGCAATAGGCTGGCCACGTATGTCGAAAGACCGATGGCCGACGGAGCCGACGAGTCCTAAAGTGGAGACAGCGAGAAGGCAAACGAAGGGTAGGACGCCTCCTGGCCAGATGGACCGATGATCTGAAAAAGGTGGATGGGACGGACTGGATGCAGAAGGCGGAATTTAACTGACCCAGTAAGTAGAAATATGTCCAGCTGTGGACGGCAGTGGGTTAATTTATTGATTGATTGATCTTTAAATAAATTACTTACTCATCGAAAAAGTAACGATAAAATTAATTGGGTCTAGATTTCGATAGACCCAAAACAAAAAAACACAACATTTTTACGTCCACATTTGTTCATTTTTCGGGCCTCCACTTACAGCTTCTTACGATCAGACGAGACCAAATAAGCCCCAAATGGGAGGCTTTACTAGTAGCGGGTAACCTAACTGTGGACAATAAATCGATGCATTTGGCGATAGATCTATTTTAACTGGCGGCAGACAATTTTGGAAAAAAAATATATTTACTGATTTTACAATTGTACAGCCCATTAGTGTAAATGACTTTTTGAGTTTCTGTGCATTTAGTTTTTTCTGGGAATTATCCTGGGGTCCACCCAGCTGGATTGTCAACGCTCACGGTCATTACCACAACGTTGTTTTAAAAGGCACAAGTTAATCTAGATTTATATAGGTCGTGAAATAAAGCGGACTGGCGACATGCCAACAAAAATGTTTTCAGAGCCAGTTCGCAGATTATATTCAATATTATTATGTTATAGTTATAGATCATTAGCGTGATCGTGACATTGGTCAAGGGTTTCGAGAAAAGATCATCGGACGAATAGTAATAGTACGAAGAATCATGATTCGGCGAAATTATGTAGGTGAGGATGTGTATCAGAGCAGTTGCACCAGCAATAAACCAAATTATGAAATAGCAGGATAACGGATAATAGACTCCTAATTAGTCTAAAATGCAAACGGTTAATACAACTGGTGCTTGGAGTAACTCTCATTTTCGCTCAGAGCCCGGGATCTGCTTACTTTTTTTCCTCTTCGTAATAATTTTATAGATTTAGAGAGGAACAAAATATCAGTGTGATCTAAATCAATGTTTTGACAGAGCGGAGTAGTTTCCCGAATCTATCTTAAATTCGAGTCCGTTCAGTCTCTCTAGACAAGTGGCAATTCGTTGGCCGTCGTTTGATGGAATAGAATGACGAATGTATGGGATTTGACGCATATAACAGTCGTTAACGCATGTCATAAACGTCAAATCCCATACATTCGTCAACGAATTGCCACTTGTCTAGAGGGGTAGAAACATTCCTTATCGTTTGGAAACATATCCTGACACTACACTTTTGATTTGGCTTATACGGTTTTCATGGGATCGAATGATGTTTGAGCTCCTAACTTAATAGCCAGCATGCGTCGAAGCCTTAACAGTCAATCAGCATATTGACTTGACGCCAGAGCTCTTCATGGGGTCCCATACACCCTAGCCTATCATAGAAAACAAACATTCAAGTTAAACCAGAGCCTTGAGTCCATTAAAACCGGCAATGAATGTAGATTTCGTTATTTAAGTTATGTAGAAGCAAGTGTTTGTTCAAGTATGGTTGGGCTTACGTCACTGTACCGACGATTTCTCGGGACTCCAGTGTGCAAACAGAACTGTTGTGTAATATTCACAGTATGTTTACTACCAGATTACGAAACATCTTATGGTCGAACTAATATGTATGTAGAATAGGCTGGCTTAGACACAATAATTGTAGTTTAAAAATCATTATGGTTGACTTTCCAGTCTCGCGACGCGGCTGAACATCGATATTTGCCATGAAGCGACTGTCATGTGACCTTCACAACCAATTGGCGATATCGACGTTATAGACGTAGTTATATAGACTACTCGGACTTTTTAGAGGGCTCCAACTACCCGTGATGGCTGACGAATTGTTGTGTGCCACCCAGGATCGACGACTTAACGTGCTCCCCGAAGCACGGAAACACTCAGACCAATGCAAAAATACATATTCATGCATACGAATACTTGCACGGGCAGCGGGAATCGAACAGGTGCCTCATGGCTATCAGTCAAATGGACTACGGCCACGCCACAGAGGCAGACAGTATTTTAAATATCTACTGATATATGATATTTCCTAAAATTTTCGCGAATATCACTCATTGAAATAAAACCACTTTTTGATGGATTCTATCGCGATTTATTTGCTGTTATTTATTTTTAGATCTACATTTCGGCTACTTTTCAGCAGCCATGTTCGCGGTTTGACTAAGGGTCAAACTATATGACAACTACCACCCTTAGTTCAATTTAAATTGTTTCATACTACTGTTATATTTTTTTAATTTATTTAATGTCTAGTCCATTAATTGTCTGCAGCTCAATAGCTGGTGAAAAGCTAAGGTGCAGTTCCGAAGAGCACGTATCCACCATTCCAGATAACCACGTATGTGCGTATGCTCACACTTATAACTTGAAAACCGATCTCGAAATGGGATATGATTCCGATAGCGCTGAAACCAATGCAGGATTCGATTACAATTATTTGGATACTAGCCAATCGTATCAGAATCGTGATCAGTTTAAAAACCTCCGAGTGAACTTTTCTGCACACTGAGGAATAATTTGTATGTTGACCAGAAAAACTTCTGTCCAAAACGAATATAGAATACACTAACGAATAATTTGTAAGTTGTTTGGAAAAAAATATGTCCAAAACAAACATAGAAATCATTGATCCTGACTCCATCATCAGATCAGAGAGAGAGACGATATTCTTAGCAATCGATGGATTCTCCGTGCGGGTGCCGGGTCCATCGCGTTGCTGAGTTGGGAACTCGGGACAGTGCCTGGAACTTGCGACCCAAGTGTAGGTTTAGAAGGGGGATCGACACTCACCTTCACTACCCAAGTTCCCCTCCCTGCCTAACCAAATTTGATGCGAACCTACTAGTGCCGCTTTAGACATTCGTCCTAGCAATGAGCTTATTGTAGCTCTCGATAGACCTAGATCTTTAAGTAGGTTGTAGAGCGATTTTGCTGGTATACCTCTTGCTCCCACTTCTACTAGTCTCAAATAATATACGTAGGTTTTGTCATCCATCAGTCACATACATACTCAAAAAAGATAATGACCCTATAGGCTTTATTCAATTTCCAAGATTTATTTACACTTTACACACATACAATTAATAAAAGCATGTTAAAAATAATAATCACGATCTATTTACAGAATAAACATACGCTTTTAAAAGTCCATAAAGGCCGATCGGACATCAAACGCATTACATAACGATAAAGTAAATTATCTACGATCTAAATATACTTCACATTGGTAAAGTTCATTGATATTTTGACCGAACCACTCTATAAGTACTGTAATTAAGTGTAGCTCTATCTCTTTTCGATTTTAATGTGTATGTTTGCTCTCTCACTCGCACTTGTTTCTTTTTTAATACACTTGTAAATGACCGAAGGGGTAGGATGTGTTCGGGTTTGCGTCAGACAGAAGTTAAACTAAAACTATATAACGGAAAAGAGCAGTAGGATCTCCAAAGTGCAAGGATTAAGAAGGAAAGCCGTCGAGGACCAATAAAATACAAATAATAATTTATTAAGTGTATACACACAGGATATTTTAGACGCTATGTTAATTTTATTGTCAATATTTTTTCTGGTACTGTTAACCCACAGCGAAATTTCTAAGCTTTTCATAACAAAACCCTAATTCTTCACAGTAACAAATCAACCCACACCACGTGGATTTCCTTCCCTTACTACAAACAGTGAGGTCCCCGTTTTTATAGTAGGTAAGTCGATAGACCAAAATAGATTAGTTCAGTAAATCAGCGACAGTATTTTAGGAAGGCATTGATTACATGCAAGAATGTAGGGGAGCTCGCCGGATTTGGAGCACAGGATGCCGTGTGTGTTACTACTGCGGTCCAGAGGATGCTGGGAAGCTGAAGGTCAATTCTCCTAATATAAAAAGATGTTCTGTCGATTCGATTCGAAATTTTCGATCTGTCAAAATCAAAATGTCATAACGAACAAGATTTCAATGAAAAGAGGGCTAGTTCTCGTAATAAAAATTTACTTATTAATTTTGCCTCGATAAAAACGATTGCGATGTCAACGTTCTTCTTGAAAATTGTACTACGGTGGATTTAGACCAAACGAACAGCTAGATCTAGTACAAGAGCATTCAAAGAGCATTCTTTCTTAAGATTTTAGTGTAAAGAAACCTTGTTTAAAGAAAGAACAACAAACGAGTGTTCTGTCACTGTTTACACAAAGTTTAAAAAATATATATTGACAGATAGTGGATAGAATAAGAATTCGCTCGTTTGGTCTACATGCACCTTCAAAGAAACCATGTTTTCAAAGAAGGAACATAGACCGGATGTTATGTCACTGTTTGCACTGAAAGAATTGGCCAGATAGGGGGATAGAATGAGCATTCGCTCGTTTAATCGCACCTTCAAAGAAACCTTTTTTTTCAAAGAAAGAACAACGACAAGATGTTCTGTCACTGTTTAAACTAAAAGAATTGGACAGATAGGGGATAGAATGAGCATTCGCTCGATTGGTCTAATCGCACCTTCAAAGAAACCATATTTTCAAAGAAAGAACAACGGCCGGATGTTCTGTCACTGTTTACACTTAAAGAATTTGATAGATAGGGGATAGAATGAGCATTCGCTCGATTGGTCTAATCGCACCTTCAAAGAAACCATATTTTCAAAGAAAGAACAACGGCCGGATGTTCTGTCACTGTTTACACTTAAAGAATTTGATAGGGGATAGAATGAGCATTTGCTCGATTGGTTCAATCGCACCTTTAAAGAAACCTTTTTTTTTTTCAAAGAAAGAACAACGACAGGATTTTTTGTCACTGTTTAAACTAAAAGAATTGGACAGATAGGGGATAGAATGAGCAATCGCTTGATTGGTCTAATCGTACCTTTAAAGAAACCATATTTTCAAAGAAAGAACAACGGCCGGATGTTCTGTCACTGTTTACACTTAAAGAATTTGATAGATAGGGGATAGAATGAGCATTCGCTCGATTGGTCCAATCGCACCTTCAAAGAAACCTTTTTCTTCAAAGAAAGAACAACGACAGGATGTTTTGTCACTGTTTAAACTAAAAGAATTGGACAGATAGGGTATAGAAAGAGTATTCGCTCATTTGGCCTAAATCCACCTTTACGAGAATACCATTTTTGAAGTTGAACGAATCGAGTCGAGATTTTTATATGTTTTAGAAGAATTGCACTTGTGGTTATCTTTTCAGTAAGATAACTTGGAGATTGCAAACTTACGAGGTTACTAGAGATGGGAATTTACCCACGATTGGACGATAATCACGTTAACTGACGTGGTATATCATTAAATCTTGTATAAATTAGAAAATTTATGAAGCTCATAAAGAAATCAACATCTGACATTTAGATAATTAATGTCATAATAACATATTTCTTCTTAGGTAATGAAAATGTGAAAGGTACCTATCCCTTCGGGGAATTATAGCCGTGATTATATGTACGTATTGTATTGTACATAATGTATGTGTACGGTTGTTATTTTTGCATTAAAACTAAATAATGGACGATTTGGCAAAAAATTGGTACACTACTGGAAATTGACGAAAGAAAACTAGGTATTAAACCGATTTCTAAAAAATGATGTGATTCTCAATTCGGCTGTTATAACTTAAAACATAAAAATACGCTTAGGAGTACTTTTGTTGAGGTCAGTGCCAAGCTAAAGGTGTATTATGAGATATGTAGGGTGTGTCCACAATCGCCGTCTCGCCACATCATAAATGAATGTGTATGTGTATGTGGGGTACCTATTGTGTAAAACTGCAAGGCAACAGAATCCAAATGGATCCACAACGATAATACCTAAATAAATTTAAAAAATTAAAGTGACGTTGGCGGCTCCACATTTTTGCACCGCAGTGTATCTATCATCGAACCAGTTGAACATCCCACGCACATATCCTAGTGAATGAAGCGACAAGAATAGAATACAATGCAGTTAATGGGGTAATCACTGATGCGTTTTATTTGCCCCGGAAACTGGGAAGAGACAATTGCCTTAAAATAGGATGCTCGTATAATGGTTTTACTTGTATGGTTCTATTTTATGAAGTCGGTACTATAATAATACACGTTTAAACTGAAGAAAATGCGCGCTTAACGCAATCGCCTTCCATGATATACAATAATGTTAAGGGGAATTAACGCGGTCATGGTATAGGTTCTAAGGTCTGTTTTTTTATACCACTTAGGTGGCAGACAAGCACTCCGCCCACCTGATAGAAAGTGGTTATCTAGGCCTATGGACGTGTGCAACACCAAGAGAGTCACACTCGTGCTGCCGACCCTTTTACAACAGAGAGTTTTTGTGCCGTCAGTGTAGAAGATAAAGCAGGACAATCCTTGGGCCTTCCCACTGACAGCACAAACACTCTCCAGTGAGCTCTGGCTACCCTACTCACCGCGGGGAACACAATACCAAGTTATTATGACCGCGGTATTCTGTAGCGTGGAGGTACTTCTCCAGTCGGACTGCTCAACTGGACGGAAATACCTTCGTTTCCTACCTCCTACAACATATGTGTACCTCTAACATGATCGCCTTCATTCCAGTTAACATTATTATTTTACAAGAAATGAGTTCAGGTAAACCAGAGTCATCTTAATCTTAGCGGTATTATGACACAATTTTTATAACCTTTTATAATGGGGATGCCGACGCACAATTAATTGTTGATGGCAGCGAAATGACCGAACAACGATAACAAACTCATAGCTGTCAGATTTGAAGAGACTTGTTTTTTGTTATCTATCGTGTTTTTTCTGGACTTGCTTTACTATGTATTCAACTTGGAATATGCAACTCAAAGCAGAATTGCAGAAAAGAGGTGCAACTTTAACTGGAAAGGAAGCTAACCTCATCGAAAGTTAATCTTTAATTTTTACTGTCTTTTCAATAGATATCGTGTTATTTAACTCTTAATGCAACAAATACACTGTCACCATCGACATTTAAACGTTATCTTGATTGCATCCGAGGCCGAGATGCCCCCGGAGCTCAGGGTCGGCCTTCCGACTCTTCCTCCATTTCGCACGATCTTGGGCGTCCATGGTAGTGAGACCATTTGCACGCATGTCACCCTGCACGACGTCAAGCCATGACTTTTTGGGCCTACCTGGACCCAGCGGGGGCGCCATTACCAGGCACCTGTTACCCACGTAGCCTGGCTGTTACCGCTACACGTGGCCACACCAGCGAATCTATCTTAAAACACTGTATCTATCCAACTATCATGGGTTGGAATTGTTCCTTAGTTATTGCTATCCTTAAAGTGGTGCCGACATAACCTTCGTCTCTATAGTCTCCCACTGTTTTTTTAGCTTAGCATTTTGAGGAAATAAATACACTCCACTAACATTACATCCTGGTACTGAACAAAGCGGCATGAAGGAGTATATTCATAAGAAATCGTCAGACAAACAATGAAATGTACGTAGATGACCGCTAACATTGGCCATTACGACGATGCTCCCTCTGTAGGGATAAAAGCGCAGTTGGCATCCCCATTCTACATTCTACCATGTTGGTCGGACAAAAACTGCTGTATAGATTTTGAGGCAGTTTTTATTATTAAGGTCTGACATTAAAAAAAATATGTTTGATTGCAATTGGTTGAGTAAAACCGAAGAGACGATTGCCAAAAATCGACAATGGCTGTCATCCACAACAATAATATTCAAATTCAAATCATTTATTTCTCAGATTAAATTGATGATCTTCGTATATAAACTGTGTAAAACCGTCCAGCATTTGTATAAAGTAGCCATTTAATAGAACTTTTAAAGTTCCCCCAAAAATCCCCGGTATCCCATAGCATATTTAGGTATACTTTACGCACGGTTAATTCATGCGCAATCCCCGAAAATGCCACCTAATTGCTGCAGACACGTTCATTAATCACTGTGGGGAAAATTCTAGTCATTCCCTGAGAAAATAACTTGGTGTAGAGTCAATAGGGATGTTCTCGACTGGCAGAAAATTTGCAACAGACCGTTAGCGTTAGCACCTGAGGGCCAATTCTCGTAACAAAAATCTTTTCACTATGCAGTCTCAATCTCATTTCGACAAAATTTTAACAATTTTAAAATTTTAGCAACAGAATTTTAGAGAATGGGTGAGCTATTATTCAAATACTTTTGGTAAATATGTGAAGGTATCACATAGTTTCCAATACAAAGTTATCAGTGTAATCACAAAAAGTTCCGAGAGTTGATTTTGTTACACCTTATACATACCGGGTCAACCGGGTTTAATGAGAACGCTCCCGAAGTCGAAGGCCCCTGGTAGTACTCCGGGTACAGACCTACATATTGACTAATTTGTTTTTCGATATGATGAAAAAAAAATCATTTCGTTTCTTTACCATTATTTATTCTCCATCGTATTAGCTCAATGAAACAGCGACTTCATAAAAAAAAAACGTTCCAAAAGGCCCCCCCCCACTGCTTAGTTTTTTTCTGTAGTGACTTTTTTATGTAATTGTCGTTTCGTAGTGAGAATAAAAAATGCTAATTAAACGAAAAAAAAAAAATATATAATTTTTCACCTAATCGAAAAAAGAATGCCTGTACATTTGTAGTGCACCCGGAGTACTACCAGGCGCCTTCGGCTTCGGGAGCGTTCCACTTACACCCGGAATAGACGAAGAGAACCTAACCAACATCAGCTGCACTTCAAAACGGTATGTATACTTTGCTGACTAAGGGAGGCGACTTGGTCGAAGGTTTTCCTCTCACAGTTGTAACGCCCGTAGAAGGTTCAAGAAGGTAGGACACGACGGAATTTCCGTCCCAATTGAGCAGTCCGACTAGGGAAGAACATCCGCTCTCCAGGATACAGCGGTCATAATAACCTCGTGTCCCGACGGTGGGTAGGGGTAGCCAGAGGTCACTGGAGAGTTCTTGTGCTGGCAGTAGGGAGACCTGCTTTGTCTTCGGCACTGTTTTTACGGGGTCGGCAGCACGAGTGTAAGGTAAAAGCCTTGAATGCTACCGGTATTGGGGCACAGACGGAGAAAGTATTAGTTCATGTAATCGTCAATGGAAATATTTGTCTTAATGAATTCGCTCAGTGAGAATTGTCCATTATCTGTATAGAAAAAATAAAAATTTACAACGGCTTTTTCGGCAACTAAGGTCCGTTGCAGGCTTCGAAAGTAATTAATTGCTGGAATAATTTTATTAAGATACAATATTAGGTAGGTAATGAAGGTAGAATTGAAACTGCAAATGGTAGCTGACCTCAGCAGATCCTTGCAGATCCTCCGACTTCCACATCCAGTCTAGGTAGACTGGATGTGGATATCGGAGGATCGGGACCAATAGCATACATTGGGAGAGGCTATGACCAGCAGTGGACTTTTATAGATTTTATATGATGAATTTGCTATCTATCGCTTTGAATGAAGGCAGACAAGCAAGCAAACGGTCCTCCTGATGGAAAGTGATTACCGTGGCCTACGGACATGTGCAACACCAAGGGCCTCATACTCGAGCTGCCGACCCTGTACGAACCTAGTTTTTTAGGTAGGGACCTAATAAATCAGGGTTATATGGGGTCAAATCTCACAAGCTAACCAGTACATCTGCTAGCACGGTGGGAGCTCTGGAGCAGGCTTTCCTTACAGAGTAGAGTGGTAGGTCAACAGTCGGTCCCATAAAAGCTGTATAAGGCATTTCAAAAGGAAGGATATTTTAAAGGAGGTAGGATACGACGGTATTTCCTTCCAAATGAGCACTCCGACTGGGAAAGTACCTCCGCTCTACAGAATATCGCGGCCATAATAACCTCATGTTGTGTTTCCGGCGGTAAGTAGGGTAACCAAGCTCAATGGAGAGTTTTTGTGCTCTCAGTGAAAAGACCAAAGGTTATTCCTGCTTTGTCTTTAATACTGACGGCACAGATCCTCTCTGTTTACAGGGTCGGCAGCACGAGTGTGACTCCCCTGGTGTTGCACACGTCCAAAGGCCATGGTAAACACTTTCCATCAGGTGGGCCGTGTGCTTGTCTGCCGAGGAGGCAGTTGTATAAAAAAAAAAGGAAAAGTGTAAGCGGTTCTGCAATCTGGACCAACGCTAATATACCTGAATAAATATTCTTTGCCATTCTACACGGCGCTCTCCAGACCAAACCCAAAGTAAGTATAGTGTAACTAGCTTGTAGTATGGGTTCTAGATTGCGAAAAAACATACAAGCATATGTATTATACATAGAAACATCCAGACCAATGTAAATTGACATATATATTCAAGATATTTGCATTGAACGGGAATGAAACCCGCCTCTGCTGAGTTAGCAGTCGAATGCAATACCGCCACGCTACAGAGGTCGCTAAGATGCTGATGATTATGATATCATTTTTTATATCACTTAGGTGGCAGACAAGCACTCGGCCTTCCTGATGGAAAGTTTACCTATGGACGGGTGCAACACCAGGGGAGTCACACTCGTGCTGCCCACCCTGTAAACACAGAGAGTTTCTGTGCCGTCAGTGTAGAAGACAAGGTAGGACAAACCTTTGTTCTTCCCACTGGCAGCACAAAAACTCTCCAGTGAGCTCTGGCTACCCTACTCACCCCCGGGAACACAACACGAGGTTATCATGGCCGCGGTACTTTGTTTAGCGGAGGTACTAACTTTCTCACTCGGACTGCTCAATTGATAACGACCTTAATAAAAGTTATTTTTTTCTGTACAATGTACACATGTTATCAATGTTTAGGTAGTAACAACGGCGGATAACAAAAATATTATCACAAGCAAACAACACCAAAATACTGGTTAGTTATGTACTAGTTTAAATATCTAATAGTCTTTTTTATATGTAGTACTAAGGTAGCAGCAATACATAATAGAAAGCCGTAAGAATAACAGCGCCATCTAAAAACTAAGTATTTGAAGAGTTTTTGTGCCGTCAGTGGGAAGACCAAAAGCGCGGGCCTGAGGGTGACGAGTAGAGCCGCTCGTCACCCTAGCCGAAGCAGGCCACGGCGGCGCGCTTCGTAGGGCGATGCCCCCCCCCCCCCTCCATACCGGGGGTGAGTCGGGGACCGCGTGGTCCCCCCTCCCGAGGAGGGCCAGACCGAGAGGAATGACCCTGGGTCAGCCGGGGTGCGAGGGATATGTCATGAGACAACCTCACCTTCGGCCTAGCACATCGACCCACAGAAACTCTGTGTTTACAGGGTCGGCAGCACGAGTATGACTCCCCCGGTGTTGCACACGTCCATAGGCCTCGGTAACCACTTTCCATCAGGTGGACTGTGTGCTTGCCTGCCATCTCGGTGGTACAAATAAAAAAAAACATGTCATATGGGTTCTAGGATGCGTATCCTACTTATATTATAAATGCGAAATTTTTTGAGTATGAATGGATGTATACAGTATGGGCGTTTGTTACTCTTTCACGTAAAAACTACTGTATGGATTTTAATGAAACTTTAAATAATATAGCTTATACATCAGAATAACACTTAGGCTATATATCATCACGCTACTACTCAAGGGAGCGGAGCAGTGATCATTAATGTTAACAAATCCGACTTTCACGCGGGCGTAGCCGTGGACAACAGCTAGTAATATATAATTTTTTTGTAAACAATCATCATTATCCTAGCGTTAGTCGCGGTCGCAGCCGAAGCGTTGACCTCGGAGGCCAGGTTTCACTTCAATATATTATGGTTTGATTTTTTCGCCTCGGTTCGACTGCTATCTGACCTGCCTCCTGAGTTGTGGTTAGCGACCAACCACTGAGGTCTCCTGTATAAACAAAGGTCCTCCTCGCCTGATGGTAAGCCGAAGGCTAAGTTTCCGGAAAGAGGGCCACCATTATACACACGTATTTGTATAATTGCAAAAAGGTCCTGAATTCCAAATCATTAACTCAGAATGACCTAACGGCAAAATTCTATTCTCCAACATATGAATAATTTCAACAGTATTCTTAACAAAGCAGCAACAACATTCAGATTAAGATTTCCGAATAATCACATTACAAAGGCTTGGAATGCTCGTTTATTCAGTCGCTATGTTCCATTGAATGAACATTCAGTCTGTGGCGTCTCCTTGACACAAGGCATAATACTTATTGTTATAAATTCTGCACTGGTATTATGTAATTTTCTAAGAAAATTAAGATGTAATGCCTGTCAAAAAATGACTATTGTTAATAAATTTTAGGTAGTAGAGTAACACTCTCCGGGATATTTACCATGTACCATAAAAGCATTGTAAATATTCTAGTGAGTCAATTAAGATAGAATGGACGTAAGGGGAAATTTTAACTGCATCAAGCGAGGTCTGGTAGCTTAAAGGTCAAATCATTTCCCATCCAGCAAACTTGTCTAGACCGATTCAATATTTTACCTGTCTCAATTGATGTGAGTATTTAGTATGCGAAATGCTTAAAAAAATTATTAAGATATCCTGGTGAGTGGTAATACTATTAACACAAATAATCATGTCAATCAGACATCGTTTTTTTTATGGGACTCCATCAAGATCCTTTAAGTAAACCTTACTAGCAAGCTAATACACTAGCTGATAGAACACAGGTTTTCCTTCTATAATGCGCGCTTCTACACAATCGATCGCGTAAAAGCCAGGGTTAGGAGAAGAAGGAAAGAGGATCCCAAGGCTCCAAAATTTTGCACAGATAGGCAAAATTTTATCCCTGGATTAGATAGGGGCCCAAAATTTTTCAGGGAAATAAGGTGTCAAATGGGCACTTTGTCATAGGTTTGCAGGCATTTTATTTCTTTAATATAAAACTAATCACACATTCAGAATTAGGCTCCAGCATAGGGTAACAGTAGTATAGATTAGGTATACCTGCTCTAGTGGACCTGCCCCATATAATGCATTCAGATAATAAATTGTACTGATGATTTAAATAATAAAGATACTTAATATACACTCAACCAAGAGTAATTGCTAAGAAGTGACCTTGCAACATGGCAATTTATTTATGCAATTCAACCTGTATGCAGCAATAACAAGTATGTAATGACAAAATAATATTAATGAGACTCTTAATGATAATTCATGTTTGCCTTCAATATAACAATTTAATATACATACATATCATGTAATCACCCCTAAAAATCGCTGCAGGGGGTAGGCAGAGGTGTAATACCACCCACATTTAGCCAAATATTGAATGAATATAATTTATTTAAGAATGTGAATATTTGTGAAGATATTTATTTAGATATCTGGCTAAATAGATTATAGTTAGGAATAATTACATGGGATACTTTTTACCCTGGATACAAAATCGGGGACAATGCACAGTATAGTGCCAATTGAACTGGTAGCCGAAATCAGTCAGAATGAGAGAGAGTAGGAGTAGCAATGAGCTAATATATTGACTGATTGATATAGGTCCCTATCAAGTATGAAATCGAAATTCCACATAGGCAAAGAAATGGTTGTCAGTTGGCACGGAAAATCAAATCGCAGTCAAGAGGTATATTTAATTGCTGAAATATCCTTTGAAAATTCTATATTACTGTTGGTATATGCTACAGTGCATACCAGATCTTTTAAATCTGAATAAGGTTCAACTAGATAAAATATAATAAATAATGATAATTTTATCTCAAACAGTTATAGAAATTATTGTACTGATACAGGAAAAAATACAATTCGCATTGTATCAGGGTTTCAAAGAATTGATGGAGGAGAGAGAAGAGTGACAATTACTCCAACAACAAAAGTTCACGAAGAGAGCAAGAGAACTCTTAAGTTTAAAGAGAATAATAGAAATTATTAGTATCATGTTCAGTGGTAAAGGGTCCCAGTAACCCAATTCTTGCTGGCTTTCCACTAGTGCACATTAGGTAAGATATTAGTATTTTTAACAGCAAATCTTAAGTCATCTTTTCCAAGTAAACTTCATAAGGTTGTTACTAAAAGATTATCCTTAAATATTTTCATTCACCATGTTAGAATAGATAAAACAAATCGCAATAAGAATACTTATATCAGTTATGATTCATAATAGTAAAGAAAAACAATAAACTAATTAGTATTATAAAACAAATCATTGTAAAGTTACTTTTTAATGGCTGCAACTTAAGACTGTGACAGTTAAAAAAATAACTGATATCACTTTTGGTTATTTACTGTTCATAAAACTTCAAATAAAAATTCTATGATTATACATATAGTTGTAATGTTGTAGTAGGTATAGTTGCATGCATTCTGAGCTTCAATGATGTGATACCAGAAAATCGAATTTAATAAATACTTTTGCATTTAGTAAGACTACAAGTCATAGTCAAAATAATTGGTCATAATCAATCATCTACTTCAAATGAGCATTCAAATTATCACACCAGTCACTAACCTGAGGCAAATTGGCGGCGATCTGTCTCGTCAACGAGTCTCTCTCCTTCTCCACCTCCTTGAGGCGAAGCTCCGAATCCCCCAGACGCTCCTGCGTCTCTCGCAAGCTCTCCACGAGTTTATCTCGCTCATCAAGCATAGACACCATCAACTGCTCGAAATTCGCATCCTCACCGGATAACTGCGAACTCCTTTGACTAATACTGTCTTCCGATATAGTGGGCATCACGTCGCACATCATATTCCACATTTTAATTTAACATCAAACCAGAATACTTATCGTACACGACACACCGAAAAACACAATTTCGATCACCGTTTTATTACATATGTCCCGGCACAAACGTTACCTAAAACTAGCGCACTTGACGCGAGGAAGTTTTTTCACATCGTCAGAACATTCGTATAAGACATTAGTCAAGAATTCGGGAGACATTCTAGTTCGATATTTAGAAAGACACACCTAAAAATCGTAATCCTACGATTCCATAGTATCATGGCTCAAGCGGCATGTCTGCCATCTTGGAATGGAACGTCAATCAGATCATAGATTATTAAAAAGATATTCACAGATTACAATATCTTAACTAACTATAATAATAAAATTAAATTAAGAAAGTAGTTTTACATATGAAGGTTAAAAAATTAAAACTGAAACAGTAGTTAGAAATAAAAATGCATCGTGGAATTCATCCGTATTGCAAGCCTCTTGTGGTAGCGTTCCCAGAAGACAGACGAAGAGAAGCAATGCAGCATTGCCACGTTGTTGGGCAACTATGCTTAATCCCTGACCTAAAAAGAAGCCAGCCTTCTGGTAATGAGAAGCATCGACCAGACGCTTCGCAATCTCCCTGAAGAGATTGCAGAAGCTCGAACCCCAAGGCCTAAACGTTTCGATCACAAACGGCACAATTTCCAGACCAGACAATACCAGACCGAAGTTTCTGTGATTCTTTTCAGCCTATAATCTATCTCTGCACCAAACCACAATGCCAGCTGCACGATCTATTTAGAACCAAAATGCTTATTTGTAAATGATATTTTTCATCTGTAATATGATTTCTCACAACCAAAAAAAAAACCGCAGCCGCATTATCACTGAAATCAATTTGTACCTAATAACATTTCTGTTCTAATAATCTTTGGCAAAAGTTCGTATAGTACCGATAGAGGTCGTTATGCTGCACATGAATGAACTTCGCAAATAACGTTATAATCACAGAACAGAAATGTTATAATAAATAAATACTACAAAATTAAATTTTGTTTTATGGAAATTATTTAGAAATAATTGTGTTGATGAGAATAAGTTTGATCTTATGTTTGATATCATGTCAATGTTAATAGAATATCTTATTATAATCGACTGAGATAAAAAGCCTAGTATTCAGGTCAAGATCATTGAAAGTATCAACAGATGGCAGTGTTATGATTTATTATTTCCAAAATTTAATATTACTGATAATTAATTTAGCTACTAAATATATTTATATTAAAACATCCGTTCAAAAAATATATTTTCTTGCTAAAAATTTTACTTTTCAAATCAACGCCATCTCTTGCCTTTGTTTGTTGAGTAGCGCAGCGCCCCTGCGGCATTGTATAATGACCTCCCAGTGGTTTGAACGTTCGACTACTGAGTTTGAGGGGTTACACGTTCGATTTCTGCTCAAATATTCATATGCAGAAATATTTTTCATTGCATGAGGAATTCTCTGTATGTACGTTTTGTAGACTACGTGTGTGTTCTTAGGTAGGTACATACTTATGTTGATTTTGTCGCATTTTAAAAACCATAATAAGTACCTTTTACAAGCTACTTAGTTTGATTGGTGCTGTACTAACTGCTGTCTACTATTTATGTACCAAATCATTTTAATTCATTGAATACAACACAGATGCAAACACAATATAATATTCTGACTGGTGCTCAAACAAGTTTAGAATAATAATATTACAGCAGAAGTGAATACATAATACCTACCTATATAAAATATTATCTAGTCAGCGCTCTATTCAGCTTGACCAACCGTAACGATGCGGCTTAACGTAACCATTCAGCCTAGCCGCTACATTTATGTTGATATTATTGTTGTATTGATACAGATACAGTTCTAAGTTGTGTGGCGATATTGTACTCGCTCGACTGCAATGCAAGGAGGCTCTAGCTCAATAATTGTGTGCATGGATACGTCATTGGTCTGAGTGTTTCTATGTATAATAGGTAAGTAGTTACAAAAAATATATCTTAGTATGTTAATCCGCATTCCAGAGTCCAAAACACTAGCTAGTTAAGCTATGCTTACTCTGGATCTAGACAGCACTGTATAAATATCATAGAATAATTTTAATTATTTTTTTATCCGTTTTCCAAAAATACCTCCTTTCTCTCTTACTTCGGTTCTCAATTCGATGGGTCTCTTTTTTTATTATGTATGTACATCAATTAGTCCGAGATTAATTATCGGATTTACGTGTTTTTTTTTAGTTTGATGCGGAATAGTTGCCATTTGGTCTCATAAATTTTTTATTTAGTTTGTTCCAGTAGTTTTATGATTTTTGTATGATTTTTACTCAAACTTTTAACCGACTTATTATTTATGTTGTCCCATATTTCCGTCATTTATAAATCAATTTCAAAAATTATTTTTGCATTCGCTTTAGTATAACTCGCAGGTGATCCTATATCAATGTCATTGGTATTGAACCTTGGACTCCGGAGACACGTCAGAAAAGTCCTCAAAATCAAATAGGAAATGAGAAATGCTAGATAGCTAGTATTAGGACGATCCTGTGACAAGGTTAGCTACATTTTGATGGTCAAAGACGTACTGCAATGGGGATGCCAACGCAAAACTAATTGTAGATGGCAGCAGCATATGACTAAACTACAATAACCGTCTGGCCCCCGATTTCAAAACCACTGTCACACCGCTGACATTGCACAATATGTTGTTGAATTTTAGACTTTATAGCTGAGTGTTAAAGTAAAAAATAAAGAAAAAGAAATTAATTTTAGGCTTTAATTGTATATCAGTAAAGTCTAAAGTTAAATGGCATTGGTTATAGTGTCTGTGGTACCGCAATGGTTTTGCCATCAAAAATAATAACAATAACAAATCATAGCTGTCAGATTTGAAGAGACAAACAACTCTTCAAATCTGACAGCAATTAGTTTGTTATTATTGTTTGGTCATTTGCTGCTACCATCTACAATTAGTTTAGCGTCGGCATCCCCATTTATATATGACCTCTCGGGCTAGGCACAGATTTCAAAGAGATCGGTAAATCTTTAAATTCAGTTATTTTTCTCTTAAGTTATTTCACTTTTTCAGTTTTTGAAGTTGGTGTTGTAATTATGTATCTATATTCTATGATAGAGATAGAAGTTCTATCTTAACCAATCGAACTCCACCGCCGAAGTACTCACGTAACGACAGCGTTTGAAACTCAATGTCAAGCAGAATGAATACGCAAGCGGTCTAGCGGTCTGTTATTGAGCATTCTTGAGCACAGAGTGACCTCATCCGACACTTAACCTCTATAATCAAATAATTGATGATATAACTTCGACAGTTGTTAGAACAACACCGTTATCGAATTTTGTGGACGTCGGGTATCGTTTGTGCTGTGAAAAATGATTAAAATTATTATTTTTGTTGTCTTTTGTGTCGCAGTGAGTACATCCTACTAATATTATAAACACGAAACTTTGTAAGATGTTTGTTACTCTTTCACGTGAAAACTACTGAATGGATTTTAATGAAACTTTACAATAATATAGCTTATACATCAGAATAACACATAGACTACAATTTATAACGATAACAGATGTTATATAAGATATACAGAGCCGCGGGCAGAAGCTAGTCACTACATAGTATAAAACAAAGTCGCTTTTTCTGTCCCTATATCCCTTTGTATGCTTAAATCTTTAAAACTACGCAACGGATTTTGATGCGGTTTTTTGAAATAGATAGAGTGATTCAAGAGGAAGGTTTATATGTATAATACATGTTTAATATAGCAGATGGTGCAGCGGGAACGGGATCTGACGCCACGCGGGCATAAATAAATTGGCGGTACGAAGTTCGCCGGGTCAGCTAGTATTAAATAAATTCATGTTAATTTTGCTTAGTTTTAGGCTATCTATTCTGTGAACTAGGTACGTAATATAACATAAACTCACGGCTATATCCCCGTAGGGGTAGGCAGAGGTGCTAGCACCCACATTTCGACAGTTTATATTCAGGTCCCAATGTAATAGGTGGCGAGCCTATTGCCATTAACCGGGCACTTATAAACCTGCGAAAAATACGCACATAACTTCGAAAGGCATCGAAGTAATTGGTAGGTGCCATGGTAAAACCTGGGATCGAACCCGAGACCTCGTCTCAGCAGTCCATTACCCATACCACTTCTCAACAGTCTATTACCCATACGAGTGTATTATTAACGCGTTTTAGTTCCCGTGGAGTATGGAGTCACCTCAACTCCTCTTCCTAGAAAAGCACCGAAGGGTGGCTCTTGGTTCCTGTGGGTGTCGTAGGAGGCGCCTAAAGAATAGAGCTTTTCATTTTTTTATCCTACCACTTAATTTACAGGCAAGCTCACGGCCCACCTGATGGAAAGTGGGGTACCGTGGCCTATAGACGTATGCAATACCAGGGGCGTCACACTCGCACTGCCGATCCTGTTAGAACAGAGAGGTTCTGTTCCGTCAGTGCAGAAGATAAAGCAGGACAAGCCTTAGGTCTTCCCACTGACAGCACAAAAACTCTCCAGTGAGCTCTGGCTACCCTACTCACCGCCGGGAACACAACACGACGTTATTATGTGCCCGCTTGATTATTAAACACTCGTCTGCTAACATGGGACTGAATATCACAGTTGGCGAAATCTGGGTGTTAAATGTTTTAATACACTCAGCCTAGCTTTGGGGGTCTACTGTATAGGCGTGAATATTTTTGACACTTACGTGACAATTGGGGGCATCACTATAAAATCTTGCCTTCTAATGACTGGCTGTCTCATGCTGACCCCGGTACTGTTTAGCGTGTTTTCCGAAATCCGAGGCACAGTACAACTCGTGATAGTAGACAACAGACAAACAGACTAGAACTTAAGTACCTACCACTAATTTTCTAACGCTAAGTTCTCATTTCCAGGCTATTTATGGACAAACAACGGTGAAACCAGTCTACTGCGGTGATACTCCGAGCAACGTGAGTAGAAGAATATTGTGTATGAATGTAGGATTTGTGGAAAGTAGGATTAATTTGTGTTTTGAAGGCAGAAGAGCCCGAAGGCGGAACCTGAGCTCCGAGGGCACCTTGGGCTGAAGATACCTACATATAAACATTTTTAAACATATGTATGTATATAAGTCTTTAGGCTGTCACGGCCGGCGTTGCATGTAGAATATACTGGTTCCGTGCGGTCCGTGCCGAGATATCGACCGCAGTGATCGACGAAACGTCTGGAACACAACTTTCATATGGACCACGCCCAAACAGCCCGGAAGCAGTATATTCTACATATCTGTGTTATTTATGCAATTTTTGTTGTTGAATATTCTTACCCATACTTTAATTAACTAAGAAATACGATTTTTATATTTCATAACATCAATTAATCAATCAATTAGCCCACTGCAATCCACTGCTTGCACCATTTTGCAAAACCGTAACTTGAATTACTTTTTCCAGATACTGTCATGTTTAAAAAACCCGCACGTCGTGTCTCAAGATGTCATCTCAAGTTGCCGCAACGATCAAGCCACTGAAGTAAGAAGGACACTACTTTTTAAAAGTTAAAAATGAGGTGATCCACAGCTCGTAGAATAAGGAAATTAATAAATTACAAAAAGAAAAAATAATCACAAAAAGTAATAAATTACAAAAAGAAAAAATAAACACAAAAAAGTAATAAATTACAAAAAGAAAAAATAATCACAAAAAGTGTCAGAAGCCCAGGTTCGAACCCGGTACTATCTGAAACCATAGCTAGGAATGTTGTATGACGTCATGTCGTCCTACAAAGTCGTCGGTTACGGCTCAGAGGTCACGCTACCCTGACGCGAGTTTAACACGTGAGCCTGACGCGAGTTTAACGCTTTTTACCCATCCAACTCCGCTAAAGAAGTTTTCACTTCAAAAACAGTACAAGCAATTTTCGACCTTATTGATATGACATAGTATCGAGTTTTTTTTTCTTATATTCGCGATCAGCGTCATCTAATAACGCGAAAAGACACGTACATACCTAAGAAAATGTTATTGAAGTCGAAAATAGCTTGCAGTCGCTGTTTTAGTCTCTTTGTGATCCGATATCGGGGCAAAACAGTGGTGTTAGCTCCGATAACCGATATCGGGCTGGAAAATGTCAAAGGATACATATGTCATGCATTTGATTTCCACCAATATCGGATGTCGGATATCGGATATCGGACATTGTGAAAACGCTCTTAGTCGACTCTTTACGAGACCCTTCGGATGCGATGGAGTGATGATACTTGTATTCTTTTTCCGTTATCTACCACACGGAAATAAAGTGTCCAACTTGACGGTAATAGGCTTAGGACCGAAAAAATCATACAACTCTGCCAACCCCTTCGGGAATTAACAGGTGGGAGTATATGTATTACTAACTGTTGCCCGTGGCTCCGCTCGCGTGGATGTCAGTTATCACGATTAAATATAGCCTGTGTCCTTTCGCGTCTATATTAGGCGTGAAAGCGTAACTGACAGACAGACAGACAAAGTTACGTACTTCCGCATCACTACAGAGTATAAAACAAAGTCACTTTCTCTGTCCCTATATCCCTTTGTACCTATGATTAAATCTTTAAAACTACGCAACGGATTCTGTTGCGGTTTTTTTAATAGATAGAGTGAAGGTGAATTTCCACCAGAGGGGCGAGACGAGACGAGGCGAGGAGAGAATTGAAATTTGTATGGCAAATCAATCCTCTCCCAGCATATCTTTGGTGGAAACAGTGTGGATTGACGAGAATATGCGAGGCGTGAATTGAAATATTTGTTTGTGCAAAAATGAACCGTATTAGTTCCGAAATAGAGTATAAATCACCTTCAAGGTGATTTTCCACCAGAGTGGCTAGGCGGGGCGAGACGAGGAGAGAATTGAAATTTGTATAACAAATTTTCAATCCTCTCCCAGTGCATCTTTGGTGGAAACAGTGTGGATTGACGAGAATATTGACGCCTAATTTTTGTTCTTGTACTTATTAACATGCATGTATATACTTACAGTGCGAAGTAATGACATGTGCCTTCCGCAAATACAAATGGTTTAAAGGAGACAAGATTGATAAGACCAAAGTCATAAGCCACTTCAACCAGCTGGCTAAGGACAAGCCGGAGTGGAAGCCGGTGCTCGACCACGCGGTACCGGCTTGCGTGGAGCGGGATTTACCGCCGCAAGGGGTGTACCTTGGATGTCCGGCTTACGATATCTTCCATTGTGTGCTGATAAGCTTTATCAAGGTATGTTATTAGTATTACATAGTTTATACCACTTAGGTAGTTGGCAAGCACACGTTCCACCTGACGGAAAGTCGTAACCGTGGCAATGGGTATGTTGAAGTTTAGTTAGGTATATTAAATTAATTACTTGTTCACAACTTATGCGGCCTTGCAGTAGAGTGGAGAATAGACGCACCATAGTCTTGGAATTCTTTACTGGTAGTAGAAATTTGATGGCACAAATTTGTCACAAATTTCGGCCGGGTGGGTACCACCGTGTACGATTGCGATAAACTCTCTATAGTAATCCAATCTCAGTTGGATTGCAGTCAGGGGTCAGCAAGTGCATAGCCGGGCAGGGGGGTGTGGTCGCAGCACTAGTAGGACCGGTGGGTGGCACGCGGTGCGCAGTCGACAATCCTCTTTTGATAAGGCCGTCAAGCTGAGTGCCACCATTGTTAACATGGTACGTGTATGTAATCATGACCCTCTTTGAGACTGAGACTTTGCCTTCAGCTTACCATCAGGCGAGGTGAAGTTAAATTAAGATGTCCTATATATTAAAAAAATGTGTTTCCTTATACCTTCAGTCCCGGGTCCTTTAAACGGAGTTCTCGTTACACTTATGGTTGTCATCGACTTTCTACTAATCCCAAGCCTCTCAAGTTGAACTGAGAGGCTCCTTGGGACCATTACTTACCATTGGATAATATGACAGGTATACGCTCAGCAGTACGAGAATCGAACCTGCGGACTCTGACGCGTTCTAACGATACACCAGATACTTACTGTCATCAAAATAATGGTTGCTCCGCTCTTCTTCATCCTAGCGTTAATTCCAGTCGCATCCGAAGCTTTACAACTAAGAGTCTGGGTTCCGCTTTTACTAGTCTAACTGCGGATTTGGCTAAACTTTGATATTTTCCGTGAAGCGACTGCCATCTGACCTCCACAACCCAAAGGCGATATCGAAGCATTGCAGTTAGACCAGTTGTTGGATTTTTGAGGGCTCTAACTACCCGTAACGACTGCCATAGATGTTCGCATGGCAACCGGGACCGAAGGCTTAACGTGCTCTTCGAGGCACGACCAAACCAATGCAAATACCCATATTCATGCATACAAATATTTGCACTGAGCGGGGATCGAACCCGCGCCTCCTGCGCAGCTCTTTGTTCTCACTAGTTCGATTCATTAGTTCAATCGTCGAACTAGTGAGAATTTTTTTTCTCATTTGTTCAACCGTCGATCTTATTTTAATCTAGAAACCAATGAAAGGCCTGAATGGTGTTCAGTCATTTAATTAAACGGCAAGGCAAATAGCTTGGATCGATAACGTTTAACTACTTGCCTAGCCATTTAAATAAACAGTTAGAAAAATTACGCTTCGCTCCGCTTCCGCATTAGCCTTCTAACCTAACCTAACCAAGTCGGATTACGCGGCTATCACAATAAAACTAAAAGTAGAAGACAAAGCAGGAGTAGCCTTTGTTCTTCCCACTGACAGCACAAACATTCTCCAGTAAGCTCTGGCTACCTCACTCACCGCCGGGAACTCAACACGAGGTTATTATGGCAGCGGTATTCTGTAGGGCGGAGGTATTAACCCAGTCAGATTGCTCAATTGGACGGAATCCTACAGTTCATTTGCTAAGTATACTGTACCTAAACTGACTTCTGGTTCTTCTACACCTTCAGAAAACCAACGCAGCCCAATGGGAGACTTCCACCAGCTGCGAGTACCCCCGTCAGTACGCGGGGGCCTGCCCAGTGTGCCCTAGCGAGTGTTTTGCGGTGCAAGTGCCCTACGGTTCATGCAACGCTTGCTACGCGGCTACGGTTGCTTGAAATACTGAACATCTGTATATGAATAAATAATTGTGATTAATGTGTAGTGTTGATTATTATTAAAATACTTTTTAGGAAACGCAAAGGGTAAAAAGGGCACTCTTTTTCTAAGACTTCACTGTCTGTCTGTTTGTGACATATCTTGTTATAGTTAGGTATTGCTAGGTACTGACATATATCTTGGATATAATGTGCTCTGTATGTAGATTATCTACATGTTTCTTCGGTGTTTTGTGGATATCACGTCGTGCTACGTCGGTCGAAGAGCTCAAATTCTCTAAGTATAATTAAAAAAATAAATAAATGTTTATTGCAAAGCTTCAGAACAATATTTTCTTTCTAAACATTGCATTCATAAAATATTAATATGAATAGCACGCCCATGAAGGTCAGTATTACAGTTAAGTAGGTATCGAAGTTCGCTTACCAAAATGAAAAATAAAACGAATAAAAATAAACAATTACAACTCAAGTACAGCCACATCCGCATCCGCCACAATACGACAAAGTTAGTGAAAACATTACGAAAACAAGGAGCAGCGGACCGGTTTAAAAGTCGCTGCAAATAACATCAAATATTTTGGTTTCCGGACATGGTCAATAATATTGAGTCAATATATTACGAGTAATTACTTAATGCAAAACAATTAGCGCGCACCAGGGCCTCGTTTCTCGGCCTTAGTCACAGATGTTTTTTTTTACGTGCGGGATATCCCCACGGATACCCCCCCCCCTCGGATCCGAAGGGGGAGGTTATGTCGGACTCGAACCGACTTAACGCACGCCGTCTGTGGGTCAATGTGCTAGGCCGAAGGTGTGGTTGTCTCGTGACATATACCCGCACCCCGGCTGATCCAGGGCCATTCCTCTCGGTCTGGCCCTCCTCGGGAGGGTGGACCACGCGGTCCCCGACTCGCCCCCGGTATTCGCATCGTCCTACGATGCGCGCCGCCGCCGTGGCCTGCTTCTGCTAGAGTGACAAGCGGCTCCACCCGTCACCCTCTACCCCGCGCTCATGGGTCGACGCCCTCCGACGCCTGAGCCGCCTACGAACGCGGGCAGCGATTTCCGCGAGTCTCTCTCCCTCATAGTAAAGAGGGTCACCATTACATATACGTACCATGTTAACAATGGTGGCACTCAACTTTACGGCTTAGGCAGTTGACAGCTGCAGCTACTGCTAGGCTGGTATACTTTAGTTACTTCTATAGGTTGATATCCTATGGAATACTACTTTGGGGAACTGCAGCAGATACAGAAACTATATTTATTTTGCAAAAGAGGGCAATTCGTGCTATTTGTTGTATAGGCAAAAGAGAAGGGAACGATTTAACACTTACCAATATTATATTCAAAACATTATGTATGTCAGAAAAAAATATATCTGATTTCACAAAAGTAAGTGACATTACAGACAGAAATCTGCGTTACAAACATAAACTGCTACTTCCATGTTAGCAAAGTTAGCGATTATTTTAAAGGGGAAGGTATACGCTTTTATAATAAATTGCCTGAATCGGTCTTAAGTATGCTTGAAAATCAATTTAAAACCTATGTAAAGATCACTTTATGTAAAACAGCATACTATAGGTAGGACATATGACTATCCTAAAGACAAAAACGCCTGGCTTGAGCATGGTGCAGGCACCTCCTTAAATTCTGTAGTTACGGCATAATAGCTACAACATTTTGTCATATTTTAACTCAGGTTAATTATTTTTTTATAAAGTGTTTTTATATGATTTTGTTCATTTAGACACGAGGCAGATGTAGATACGTCCACATTTAGTCTTAAGGATATAAATATTGTAAGTTGACGTCTTAGAAAATGCCGCAGTGGAGTTTGTTGCGCCGTTTCTCCTCCACCAGCGCTTTGAAAGCGGTGGTAAACTTAGGTTAAGTTTTTTTTTTATTTTTTTTTTATTTTTCTTTTTTTACGTGCGGGAAATCCCCACGGATACCCACCCCTCCGGAGCCGGAGGGGTAGGTTATGTCGGACTCGAACCGACTAAACCGCACGCCGTCTGTGGGTCGATGTGCTAGGCCGGAGGTGAGGTTGTCTTTTGACATATCCCTCGCACCCCGGCTGACCCAGGGCCATTCCTCTCGGTCTGGCCCTCCTCGGGAGGGGGGACCTAGGGGTCCCCGACTCGCCCCCGGTATGGGGGGGCGCGCATCCTCCTACGATGCGCGCCGCCGCCGTGGCCTGCTTCTGCTAGGGTGACGAGCGGCTCCACCCGTCACCCTTAGGCCCGCGCTCATGGGGGGCGGAGGTCGGTTTGCGCCCTCCGACGCCCGAGCCGCCACTTAGGTTAAGTAGAATTTATTATTGATGGCAATAAGAAACAACCTTGTTGTTCTAGATTGAATCTTTGACTTTAACCTAGACGAAATTCCACGAGATTGAATTACTATGGAGGGTTTTGCGCAATCATGCACGGTGGTACCTACCCGGTCTAAATTTGTAACAAATTTGTGCCATCTAATTTCTACCACCATAACTACTTAGTAATATTCCCTCTAACCCCTCCAACTAAGCTAAATTGCTTGTGCTGGCAGTGGGTTCACGTCGGTAGTGTAATGGCCAGGATTCAAACCACTAAGATATCGACAGCGGCGCTCTAATTACCTTTCCGTAACAACTGCTATAGAGGTTACTATGGTAACCGAGGCCGAACGAATACTAGGCAATCTGTGCTGACGGCCTAAAGCGCTCTCGGAGGCACGGAAACTCCTAGAGTAATGTAAATAGATCATGCATACAAATATTTACACTGAGCAGGAATCAAACTCGACTGTAATGCCGCCACGCCACAGCGACCTTCATAAATTAGATGATTGAGTTGATGAATTTTGACACCTATTTTTATGGACATAGTGAACATTTTGTTATGTCATTTAAGCGACAACAAAAAAATCATAACCCCAAAGGATAGCGATAAAATCGGTCAAACTTGTGTTAAAACTATACCAAATGATTCCATACAGCCACTCTTAAAGCTAGGAGTCATTGAGCTAAAGTAAACCGACTATACCTCCCACTAACAGACATATCCAGTGTAAGTGTGCCTTAATATCCTGTGCCACGTCACATCCCCTCTGTATCGAGCGCTTTCCCGCCCACCCATAATTTTCCACTGCGTTACCGCGCATGCTCGCGCCCGATGCGCGCTCTTGACACCTGTCAAAATCAGTCTGGCCCTTCCTGGTACGGCGTACAGTTTGACGTCATTTCACCACCAATTTTGGGAAATTCTAAATACATTTTAGTGAAATAATGTGATTTAAGGTATGTATAATTATATTATTATAATTTTAAGCATAAAAATTTAATCAACCATGTAATTTTTTTAACAATAAGAATTTTAAATTTCGAATTCATAGAATCCTTTTTTTTAATTTGACAAGATTGGGATTACCATTTAAGATATTTCTTTATTATTTTAACTGAATATTACGTAATAAGAAATCACTTAAGGCGTAGATTAACATCGATCTATTAATAGCTCTGCTTGGTGATAACAATTTTATTACTGTTACCTGTGTCTGACTGATATTGCGCCTGTCTGACCTTTACATCTAGCATCATCAGATGTGAATACTGATTGATTTAATTTCGTTACTGATAATATTGATTTTGACAACTATCACCAGTATATCACAGTTATAAATCTGTATAGAAATTAATTGAGGTTTAATGTTTTGAGCTTTTCCGCCGGTAGGTTTTCAGTAAGCTAAATAGGTACTTGCGCCGAATGGCGATAAGTACAGGTAACTTCTTTTAATATATAATTTTCACCTAAGTACATCTATAAACTATTATAATAAGTATTCGAAGTTAGTCGCGTGTATAGGTAGGTATATTAAAGGCATTAAAAAAGCATGAGTTATGTTATTGACGGTTGTGATTTGGTAGGTACAAAAAATATTTTATTGGAATTATTTTCTGTTTGGCTGTTTATTCGCGATAAACGCAAAAACAAAATGTACTGAACGGATTTTGATGCGTGTTTTTTAATAAAAAGGTCTTGATCGGACGTAACGTCTTATGTTTTTGATCGCAATTCGCTAAGTAGAACCCGAAATTGGACCAAAAGTCCGATAACCAATTTTCACGACGGAAATAAAATATTAAAAAACAAAACGTTCTAAATTTAAATATTCGAACATGGAACTTACTCGTGTGTTATCCTATAGAATATTTTAGTGGTGTCTTGTAACCTGTAAGGGGCCATTAGATGCATTTCAAAGTCATTTCGCCTTTGACATTAATTGCTTAGGCTACTTCGTGTATGGGAAACAGTGCACCTGTTTGTATTTGTACTACGTCAAGTGAAATATAAGTAGGTATGTAATTAAGTCACCATCATTCTATATATAAATATCATGCTATATTCATAATCATTGTATACCTAAAATAGATTCAAGGTATTTTTCATTAAGCTAAAGCTTATTAAAAAAAATCTATCCTAACTCATTATCAGTGTAGTGACGGAAAAAGAATCCAAATATCACCACCCTAACAGAAATATACGCAGACGATAACAGTAAGTACCTATAAGAGAAGAAGACCTCTGTCTCAACCCATGTGGCGAGCGTGGAACCAGTAGGCCGACGCCTCCCAACCCTGGGTGAGGCCTATCCTGCAACAGGCTAATTGATTAATAGATTGACTATAAATAAACAAAATGCAACTCGCTGGTTACCCGCGGCCCCGCCCGCGTGGTCGTGGGTATCGCTTAGTGTTGAGTCGACGCTATTGAGCATTAAATTCACCTCTACTCATCTTTGTCCTCGAATATGTATTCGCCTCTGTTATCACCTCTCTACTCGCTTATATATTTGATTCTTTACTCGACTTTCTACTCGCCTCTATACTCGACTCTCTACTTTATTCTTTATTCCCCTCTCTACTTGACTCTGTACTCTCCTCTATACACGCCTCTCCAGTGGCGTCTCTACTCGCATCTCTACTCGCCTCTCTACTTAACTCTCTATTCGATCTCTAATCGCTTCCAGATTCGTCTCTCCACTCGCCTCTCTACTTCACTCTCTACTGGACTCTATTTGAATCTATACTCGCCTCTCCACTGGCTTCTTCAATCGCATATCGACTACTACTACTACTACTCCCTGTACTCGACTTTTTATTTGACCTCTACACGCCTGTCAACTCGCCCCTATAACGACCTTTACTCGCCTCTCCACTCCCCTCTATATTTGGCTCGTTATTCACCTATGTCCGTTCCCAAGCTCTAATCCACCTATGTACTAAATTTCATGACGATATCTTCATTAAAAATTCATACTATTGCTACGCCCGGCGCTTGGCCACTTCAATATATGGCCAAATTTCCATAGGAGTGAGCGAGACGGCACTATAGAAAGAGACAGCATGCCTTGACGTCACTGTTCTAGAAGGAATGGAATGAATAGAACGAGACGTCAGGCTAGAAAGAGACAGCATGCCTTGACGTCACTGTTCTAGAAGGAATGGAACGAATAGAAAGAGACACAAGACCTAATAGAACCTCCCAGAAAGTTCCTGTCTTTTTCAGAACGTACCTGTCTTTTCTCGATCTTTCGCTACTCGGCCGCCCCTTATATAAAAGACGAGCTAACAGCCGCTGCTCAAGTTAGTCTAAGACTAGTATTCGAAGCGAACAAAGCGATAAAGTGTGTGAAGCTATACAGTGCGATTATACAAGTGACGGAGTGTTGTGTAAGGAAGAGTTTTCGAATTTCTACGCGCTTTGCTGTAATTGAAGTGAAGCTGAATAAAGCCTGCCTTCAACGGTTGTCCTCGCATTTTCTATTTAAACCGATCCCCACGCTCGTAACAACTGGTGTCAGAAGCGGGATAGAAAATGCCGATAACGCCGAGAGACGACAGGGAGGGTGTTAAAACCAGAAGCCAGGCCGCGGAAGAGGCTGCGGGTACTCCGAGTACGTCGCCAGGAAGAGCAGACTCTACAATTGAAGGCACAGCTCCAGCAACAACAGGAGGAGCTGATCTGTCGCCAGGAAGAGCAGGCCCGTCACCAGGCAGAGCAGGCCCGTCACCAGGCAGAGCAGGCCCGTCGCCAGGAAGAGCAGGCCCGTCGCCAGGAAGAGCAGGCCTTGCAACTAAAGGTTCAGCTCCGGGAACAACAAGAAGATCTATTTGCCTTCTTGAAAGAGTCTAAAGCAGAATGGCAAAGAGAAATTCATTCAGTGCAAGACAAAATAGAAAGCCACGAGGAGAAATTAGGAAGTATCGACGAGAAATTTGAGAGTTATGAGGAACGGCTGCAGTCTGTGGCTCAAAACGTAAAAAAATTGGAGACGAAAATAGCTTGCGGAACAGCTGGCTCTGTAACCATTCCATCTGCACAGACTGTCGGAAAGTTCAAAGTACCGCCATTTGACGGGACCTCCTCGTGGACTGCATACAAACTGCAGTTCGAGTCTGTGGCAAAGGCGAACAGTTGGGATAAGGAGCAAGCCAAAACAGCATTAACATTGGGGTTACGAGACCAAGCACTCAGTGTTTTAGAGGCGCTTGGAGGTGAGGTGACTTACGACCGCCTTCTTGAAGCGTTGGAATCACGTTACGGTGATAGTCACTTGGAACATGTCTACCGTGCCCAATTGAAGGACAGAAACCAGCGTCTTAATGAGTCTCTGCAGCAGTGGGCTTTGGAAATAGAAAAGCTCGTGAGAAAAGCTTACCAAGGAGCTTCTTCGTCATTTCTTGACAGCATTTTGGTGCAAGCTTTTATTGACGGGATCAGAGACTTGGAGGTGAGAGCTGCCGTCCGTCTGGGTCACCATGCAACCCTTAAAGATGCTGTTGCTCACGCCCTTGAAGTGGAAGCTGTACGACATGACCCTCGAGCACATAGATTGCGTGAGATCTCAACAAATGAGCAACGTGTGTACCGTCGGGAATTCACACCCAGATGTTATTTCTGCAAAGAGCAAGGACATATTCGGTCTAGCTGCCCGAAACGGACTCAACAAGGTAATGGCCAAGAACAAACGGCGCGACATCCAGATGCGCCGGAGCAACAGGGAAACGAGTAAACGCCAGGACTGCGGGACGGGTGCTGGCTGGTAGTGTAAAAGTCCCAATTCTGATCTCTCAAGCCAATGATGGAAATAGTCTGGTCATCGAAGGAGGTATTGATGGATCACCGTGCCACCTCACCATTGATACTGGAGCAAGTCGGGCCGTGATTAGCTCTCGGCTGGTGAAAAATGTACCTAGAGATCATCTACATCAACTTAAGCATCTCCATCTGCAGACAGCTACCGGCCAGCGCATTTCCGTCCGAGGAGAGCAAGAAGTGGCGTTGGAAGTCGGTGATAAGACCTATTGGCATAAAGTCATCGTCGCTGATATCTTAGATGACTGCATCATTGGATTGGATTTTATGAGAAAATATCGCTGTAAAATCGACGTGGATTGTGGCGTTCTGAAAATTGGGTTCGACGAAATTCCCATGGAAGGTGGCGCATGTGGAAAAGTGTTCTGTGCAAAACGAACTGTACTCCAGCCTAAATCACAGACCCTAGTGCCAATAAGACTACCTCAATATGGCATCAATTCTCATCGCTGTGCATTGGTGGAAAAAGTAGACGGCAGTAGTCCCTGGATACCAGCTCGTACTGTGGTAACAACACCAACCACAGCCGTTATAAGAATTTTAAATATGAGCGACAACGAGTGCGTCTTAAACAAAGGGACACTGCTTGGCACTTGTGAGGAGATCTCGTGGATACGTAGTTGCCAGGGTTCGACCAAAAGCGATGCTACAAGTGACAGAGAATCAACAGTGCTGAAACTACTAGAAGATTGTCGCAATGACCTCAGTAAGGTAGAGATGCTGAAGGCGCGGAACATGCTGCTACGTTATAAAAACGTCTTTTCTATGCATGGTGGTGACATTGGCAGAACTGGAGTTGTACAGCATAAAATCGATACTGGTGAGGCAATGCCAATCCGTCAACGACCACGACGTGTACCGATTGTTCGAGAAAAAGAGGTGGAAGAAATGATTGAAGAGATGAAGAAGGACCGTATCATTGAACCCTCGGTCAGTCCATGGTGTTCTCTGGTAGTCCTTGTAAAGAAAAAGGATGGAACCACCAGATTCTGCGTCGATTATCGCCGACTGAATGATGTTACGAAAAAGGATAGTTATCCGTTGCCAAGGATAGATGACACTTTGGACACCTTAAGTGGCATGCAGTGGTTCTCAACATTGGACCTCAAGAGTGGGTATTGGCAAGTTGAAATCCGTCAACGAGATAAGGAGAAAACTGCGTTTTCTACTGGAAAAGGTCTCTGGCAGTTCGACGTCATGCCATTTGGATTATGTAATGCTCCGGCCACTTTTGAGAGATTGATGGAACAAATACTTGCTGGAGTGCTGGGAGAAGCCTGTCTGGTATATTTGGATGACATAATCATCATTGGAAAAGACTTCGACGATCACCTCAGCAAACTAGAGCAAGTTTTGACTAAACTACAGGGTGCCAACTTAAAACTCAGTCCAAAGAAGTGTTCACTTTTTAAACGACAAGTGAATTATTTGGGCCATGTTATTTCGAAGGATGGGATACAAACAGACCCTGAGAAGATAAGTGCCGTGAAAGATTGGCCGACACCAAAAGATAAGACGGACGTTCGTGCCTTTTTAGGTCTGTGTTCATACTACCGGCGGTTCGTGAAAAGCTTTTCCGATATTGCGAAGCCTTTGCACCGGTTAACGGAAGAAAAACGGAAATTTAGCTGGGATGAACAATGTGAAGCCGCTTTCAAAGACCTTAAGCGAAGACTCTGTGAAACACCAATCTTGAAATGAGTTCGTCGTCGACACAGATGCCAGCAATACTGGGATAGGAGGAGTCCTGTCCCAGAGAAAAGGAGACAAGGAGGTCGTGATTGCTTACTTTAGTAAGTCTTTGTCTAAACCAGAGAGAAATTACTGTGTTACACGAAGAGAATTACTGGCCGTGGTTAAGACATTGCAGCATTTCAGTAAGTTTCTGCTGGGCCGCAAGTTTCATCTGAGAACTGATCATGCTGCTTTAAAATGGTTGCTACAATTTAAAAATCCAGAAGGACAAGTGGCAAGATGGATTGAACAGCTCCAGGAATACGACTTCGTCATCGAACATCGGAGTGGGAAAGCGCATGGAAATGCAGATGCGCTCTCTCGAAGACCTTGTCCGGTGGAATGTAACCATTGTGTTAGGCAAGAAGCTAAAGACAGTGTAGCGATTAGAATAATAAGGACTGATACTGTCAGCGATGAGTGGAGTAGCGAAGCCATGCAGCAAGCACAGCAAGAGGATCGAGACATCAAGCCTATTCTCGAATGGATAAGGGCAGGAACACCTAAGCCGAAATGGAGTGATGTCTCCCAAATGAGTGCAGCTACGAAGAGCTACTGGGCACAATGGGAAAGCCTCGTGATACACAATGGAGTCCTGTGTAGAAAATGGGAGTCTGCAAACGGGAAAGACTCACATCTGCAGTTGGTTGTCCCAAAGATTAAAATTAATGAGGTTTTGAGATCATTTCATGACGGAACTTCAGGCGGCCATCTTGGTGTGAAGAAGACGTTGATGAAGGTTCGTCAACGATTCTATTGGATCCATTGCCGTGAGGATGTTGAAGATTGGTGTAGGAAATGTACATGCTGCGCATCGGTAAAAGGGCCTCATACAAGGAGCAGGGGAGCATTGAAGCTATACAATGTTGGAGCGCCTTGGGAAAGGATTGCATTAGATGTTGCAGGGCCATTTCCTGCATCGGAGTCTGGAAACAAATACATCCTAGTAGTAATGGACTACTTTACTAAATGGCCGGAGGCTTTTGCCATACCTAACCAGGAAGCAACTACAGTCGCGGAAAGACTAGTCACGGAAGTGTTTTGCCGATATGGAGTTCCTCTGGAAATACACAGTGACCAGGGAAGGAATTTTGAATCACAGGTATTTCAAGAAACCTGTAGGATAATGGGTATTCATAAAACCAGGACCACCCCATATCATCCGCAGTCTGACGGAATGGTTGAAAGATTTAACCAAACCTTGGAAAGGCATTTGGCTAAGGTTGTTGAGAGCCACCAGAAGGACTGGGATAGTCATATTCCTTTGTTCTTGTTGTCTTATAGAACAGCGATACATGAAAACACAACGGTGACGCCTGCGTGTGCAAACTTTGGCAGAGAACTAAGACTACCGGCTGATCTACTGACTGGACGTCCTCCAGATTCACCGCAAGAAATCACGGAATATGCTAGTGCATTGCGCGATAGACTAAATGACGTTCACACCCACGTCCGTGAATCTGGGCTCCAGGCAAGCGAAAGAATGAAAACCCGATACGACCGCAACTCTCATCAAGCCGGGTTCGACGAAGGCTCGTTCGTATGGCTACACAATCCGATGCGTCGCAAAGGCAAATCTCCGAAGTTGTCTCCAACCTGGGAAGGGCCGTATAAAGTTGTCACCAGGATCAATGACGTTACATACCGGATACAACGCAACCAGCGAAGCCCCTTGAAGGTTGTACATGTTGACCGACTGGCGAGATACTACGGATCTAATAATGCTCGGGACGAGCATGTCTAAGAAGGGGGTAGTGCTACGCCCGGCGCTTGGCCACTTCAATATATGGCCAAATTTCCATAGGAGTGAGCGAGACGGCACTATAGAAAGAGACAGCATGCCTTGACGTCACTGTTCTAGAAGGAATGGAATGAATAGAACGAGACGTCAGGCTAGAAAGAGACAGCATGCCTTGACGTCACTGTTCTAGAAGGAATGGAACGAATAGAAAGAGACACAAGACCTAATAGAACCTCCCAGAAAGTTCCTGTCTTTTTCAGAACGTACCTGTCTTTTCTCGATCTTTCGCTACTCGGCCGCCCCTTATATAAAAGGCGAGCTAACAGCCGCTGCTCAAGTTAGTCTAAGACTAGTATTCGAAGCGAACAAAGCGATAAAGTGTGTGAAGCTATACAGTGCGATTATACAAGTGACGGAGTGTTGTGTAAGGAAGAGTTTTCGAATTTCTACGCGCTTTGCTGTAATTGAAGTGAAGCTGAATAAAGCCTGCCTTCAACGGTTGTCCTCGCATTTTCTATTTAAACCGATCCCCACGCTCGTAACACTATTTTCCCCTATTTACCCCCACTTTTGCGCGATTGAAGAATGGGAAACTTTCGAACAAACTTTAATCCCCTAGACTTATTCTCCCCTCCCTCTACGCCCCTTTTCTCTAGCTCTAATCCATCTCACTACCAAATTTCAGCAAGACATCTTCAAAAATGACAAGCTTTCATCCCCTAACCCTATCAGACAGAGAATAGCGGGTAGAAGGGAGGGCCCTTCTACCCGCTTTTTCGCGATAAAAGGTAGTCTATATCCGTTTCCAAGCTCTAATCCACCTCTGTACCAATTTCATCAAGAACGGTTCAGTGGTTTAGGCGTGAAAGCGTAACATACAGACAGATAGACAAACAGACATACAGACAGACAGAGTTACTTTCCCAATTATAATATTGGTGTGGAGTATGAATATTCATAACCATTCATCGTTGTAGGTATTCCTTCAAGATTTTTTCATTTTAATATTTATTGAAAATTATTAAAAACAAAATATTTTACTTTTTTATCTTAGTAGTAAGTAGGTACTAAGTAATATCATTAACGTGGTAATTTGAAAGGATTGTAAGGATAGACTTTTGTTACAATTTCACGCAAAAATGGCTGATGTGATTTGGATGAAATTTGACACAAAAATAGATTAATAATAGTCTAAATACTACTTTACTTTATCCAGAAACTAGGTGCCTATGGTTTGTAGGCCCTGTTCGAAATACAGCCTCGTCCTAAAAACATTCACATTACTATGTATTACAGACAGCTAAACAAGAGTAATGACTCTAATTTAATCTAAGTACCATATCTATCTAAGTTAGGGATGAGACGCTACAACTAAAGTAGCACGTAGGTATTGCTCATGCCTCCGATCGTGCTAATTTTATGAAATAACGACACCACTGTCATACCTCTGATATTGCATAAAATGTCATTAAATTGGAAACCTTAATTTAGAATTCTTACTGTCCAAAATGAAAAGAGAAAGAGTTTATTAATACCATTTT